>JAIOJX010000026.1:210691065-212038982 GCA_022376925.1 Tragulus kanchil
TTGTGCAGTAGTTTGAACATTCTTTGGCATTACCCTTCTTTGGGATCAGAATGAAGCTCACCTTTCCCAGTCCTGTGGCCACTGCTAAGTTTTCCAGATGTGCTGGCATATTGAGTGCAACACTTTAGCAGCATTATCTTTTAGGATTTGAAATAGCTCAGCTGGAATTCCATCACATCCACTAGCCTTGTTCATAGTGACGCTTCCTAAGGCCACTTGACTTCACACTCCAGGATGTCTGGCTCTAGGTGAGTGATCACACCATCATGGTCATCCAGGTCATTGAGATCTTTTTAGTACAGTTCTTCTGTGTTCTTTCCACCTGTTCTTAATAGTTTCTGCTTCTGTTAGGTCCATACCATTTCTGTCCTTTATTGTGTCCCATCTTTGCATGAAATGTTCCCTTGCTATCTGTAATCTTCTTGAAGAGATCTCTGGTCTTCCCATTCTATTGCTTTCCTCTGTTTCTTTGATTTTGTTCACTTAGGAAGGCTTTCTTATCTTTCCTTGATATTCTCTGGCACTCTGCATTCAGATGGGTATATCTTTCTCCTTTGCCTTTTGTGTCTCTTCTTTTTTTAGCTATTTCTGAGGCTTCAGAAAACCATTTTGCCTTTTCACATTTCTTTTTCTTGGGGATGGTTTTGATCACTGCCTCCTACACAATGTTATAAACCTCTGTCCGTAGATCTTCAGGCATTCTATCAGATCGAGTCCCTTGAATCTATTTGTCACTTCAAGTGTTTAATGGTAAGGGATTTGATTTAGGTCGCCTTAATGGCCTAATGGTTTTCCCTAGTTTCTTCAATTTAAGCCTGAATTTTGCAATAAGGAGTTCATGATCTGAGCCACAGTCAGCTCCCAGTCTTGTTTTTGCTGACTGTAGAGCTTCTGCATTTGCGACTGCCAAGGATATAAGCAATCCGATTTCAGTATTGACCAGCTGGTGATGTCCATGTGTAGTGTTGTCTCTTGTGTTGTTAGAAGAGGGTGTTTGGTATGACTGGAGTTCTCTAGGCAAACCTTTGCCCTGCTTCATTTTGTACTCCAAGGCCAAACTTGCCTGTTACTCCAGGTGTCTCTCTTGACTTCCTACTTTTGCCTTCAAGTCCCCTATGATGAAAAGGGCATCTTTTTTTTTGGTGTTAGTTATAGAAGATCTTGCAGGTCTTCACACAACTGTTCCAACTTCAGCTTCTTTAGCATTAGTGGTTGGGACATAGACTTGGATTACTATGATGTTGAATGGCCTGCCTTGGAAACAAACTGAGATCACTCTGTTGTTTTTGAGCTTGTATCTAAGTACTGCATTTTGGACTCTTTCTGACTATGAGGGCTACTTCATTTCTTCTAAGGGTTTCTTGCCCACAATACTAGATATAATGGTCATCTGAATTAAATTTGTGCATTCCCAACCATTTTAGTTCACTGATTCCTAAAATGTTTTATGTTCATTCTTTCCATCTCCTGTTTGACCACTTCCAATTTACCTTGACTGATGGACTTAACACAGCAGGTTTCTATGCCATATTGTTCTTTACAGCATCGGACTTTACTTTTACCACCAGACATATTCACAGTGGGCATTGTTTCCAGTTTGCAAAAAATATTATTATTTAACGCGTTCAAGTACCTGGGAATATGTGTCATGTTTTAGATATTGCAGTGGAAAATATATTGGCTTTCCTCTGTTTCTTTGATTTTGTTCACTTAGGAAGGCTTTCTTATCTTTCCTTGATATTCTCTGGCACTCTGCATTCAGATGGGTATATCTTTCTCCTTTGCCTTTTGTGTCTCTTCTTTTTTTAGCTATTTCTGAGGCTTCAGAAAACCATTTTGCCTTTTCACATTTCTTTTTCTTGGGGATGGTTTTGATCACTGCCTCCTACACAATGTTATAAACCTCTGTCCGTAGATCTTCAGGCATTCTATCAGATCGAGTCCCTTGAATCTATTTGTCACTTCAAGTGTTTAATGGTAAGGGATTTGATTTAGGTCGCCTTAATGGCCTAATGGTTTTCCCTAGTTTCTTCAATTTAAGCCTGAATTTTGCAATAAGGAGTTCATGATCTGAGCCACAGTCAGCTCCCAGTCTTGTTTTTGCTGACTGTAGAGCTTCTGCATTTGCGACTGCCAAGGATATAAGCAATCCGATTTCAGTATTGACCAGCTGGTGATGTCCATGTGTAGTGTTGTCTCTTGTGTTGTTAGAAGAGGGTGTTTGGTATGACTGGAGTTCTCTAGGCAAACCTTTGCCCTGCTTCATTTTGTACTCCAAGGCCAAACTTGCCTGTTACTCCAGGTGTCTCTCTTGACTTCCTACTTTTGCCTTCAAGTCCCCTATGATGAAAAGGGCATCTTTTTTTTGGTGTTAGTTATAGAAGATCTTGCAGGTCTTCACACAACTGTTCCAACTTCAGCTTCTTTAGCATTAGTGGTTGGGACATAGACTTGGATTACTATGATGTTGAATGGCCTGCCTTGGAAACAAACTGAGATCACTCTGTTGTTTTTGAGCTTGTATCTAAGTACTGCATTTTGGACTCTTTCTGACTATGAGGGCTACTTCATTTCTTCTAAGGGTTTCTTGCCCACAATACTAGATATAATGGTCATCTGAATTAAATTTGTGCATTCCCAACCATTTTAGTTCACTGATTCCTAAAATGTTTTATGTTCATTCTTTCCATCTCCTGTTTGACCACTTCCAATTTACCTTGACTGATGGACTTAACACAGCAGGTTTCTATGCCATATTGTTCTTTACAGCATCGGACTTTACTTTTACCACCAGACATATTCACAGTGGGCATTGTTTCCAGTTTGCAAAAAATATTATTATTTAACGCGTTCAAGTACCTGGGAATATGTGTCATGTTTTAGATATTGCAGTGGAAAATATATTGGTAAAATATATAATACACATATATGTTAATTGTTTGTGTGTGTTAGTTTTTCAGTCATGTCTGATTCTTGCGACCCCAGCCTGCCAGGCTTCTCTTTCCATGAAATTCTCCAGACAGGAGTACTGGAGTGCATAGCCATTCCCTTCTCCAGGGGATCTTCCCAACCCAGGGATTGAATCCTGGTGTCCTGCATTGCAGGCAGATTCCTGAGCCATCAGGGAGGCCTGATGAAGACAGATTGTTGATACTGAGTCACTAAGTAGTGTCCAACTCTTTTGTGATTCCGTGGACTGTCACCCACCAGGCTCCTCTGTCCATGGAATGTCCCAGGCAAGAATATTGGAGTGGTTTGCCGTTTCCTCTTCCAGGGGATTTTCCAGGCACAGAATTCAAACCCCTGTGTCCTGCATTGCAGAGGGATTCTTTACTGCTGAGCCACTGAGGAAGGCACATATATAGGCTAATTGGATGGTTCCTAATTGCTCAGTGGTAAAGCATCTGCCTGCAGTGCAAGAAACACAGGAGACTCGAGTTTAGTCCCTAGGTTGGGGAGATCCCCTGGAGGAGGAAATGCAACCCACTCCAGTATTCTTGGCTGGAAAAAGTCCCATGGACAGAGAAGGCTGGCTGGCTACTATCCATGAGGTTGCAAAGAGTTGGACACAACTGAATGACTAATTCAAACACATGTTAAGTAGATATGCCACAGATTTTTTCCTTTTCATGCTAACACAGCAGAATAAAGGTACTTGGAAAATTGTATTAGATATATTGGCTATTGGCACTGTCTTTTAATCAGATTGGGCTATTCTGTCTTGTTTTCATTCAAGTGTTTCTTCTTCATTTAACAGAGATGACTTTTGAAAATTTAGAGACTTGGAGTACTCTGCCACTTTCTCCATGCCTTTCCTATTATTTGGCCTAAGAAATTTCAGATAACATAGTGGGTTTTATTTTATTTTTTCCTAAATAATGAAAGTGATTCTAGACCTCAGCTTCCATTATATTTTGCAGACTTCTACATTGTAGGCAGAAGGAATTCAGTCATTTCATAGCCATCATAACCAGAAAAAACTTCCTTAACTCCTGATATCTTCATAGATGCTTCTGTCTCAAACCCTCTTCTGTCCCCGTCTCTGAGAAATTGCTTTTAAAACTCACACAGATTATTTCAGCTCCCTCACTGCTTCCTAGAGAAGAGTGGAGAAAAATATGGGACATGAACAGGGACATAACGAGAGAGTAAAAACCACCAGGACTTTAAATGTTAAAATCAACAAAATATGCAAAATGCCTCGAGGCAATGTAATATCACTGTCTCACAGAAGGCAGAAAATTACTAGCAGAAATTTAAATGATATGCTGGAGAATGTCAACTGCATTCGAAATGGAGTTTTGGATTTTTATAGGAACTGAATACACATTTCAGTCATTAAAATGAAACGCTCTGAAATTGTTTCAGATTGAACTTTACATAGGCTGAGAAAGAAATTACAATTAAATGTATCATGCCAAGTTTTTAATTTATGAAATGAGACATGGGGTTTTCTGAGAAAGGGAATAAAATGAAAGTTTGCATCGGAAACCCCTTTAATTCCTAGGATGTCAAAGTCGGGGACCAAAATTTCACCCGCATACTCACCCCCATTAAAACTGACCTTCAGGGAGTTCTAGAGAGTGACTTAAAACCAGAAGTAAACAGATAATAAAGCCTGTTTTCAGTTTGTTTTGGGGTACTTCTTCTTAATAGTCACCGACCAAAAATCAAAATCTCCCCTTGCTTGACTGTAATTTCACTGCTGGGGTTGTGGGCTTTACTTGGTTACTTCATTTTGCATTTTATTTCTGATCTCATGTTTCTGTGTTGTTGATTTGCTTCTCCTTAGATACAAGTATCTGAGTTTCTAATCTAAATGCAATTCCTGCATAGTTTAATTGATGATATGAATATATGGCATCCTTGACCTTGGACAGTGGCCAGTTGAACTGCTCAGTTTACCAAAGGGGCCAGACTCTTCCTGAAGAGTTTCCTAACTCATGAAGTGTACCTCTGTGTCCCCTGATTAGAAATATACAAACCCTCAAAAGAACTGCAAGATGTTTCACCCACCTTTGTGTGCAGATGGTAGGGGCTTCCAACCAGCTAGACAAGTCTAATCCTCTGAGGATCACAGGTAACACCAGGGACTCTTGAATGAGATGACACAACCTTTTATATGCAACTCTCCTTCTCACGCGCCACATCTTAAAAATTGCTTTCCAAACACTCTTACCAACTTTGTTCTTCACGCTGGTACCCACCAAACTTTGTTTGCTTCCTTGGATTGTTTTTAGATTCTACTTATCATAGTTTTTTTTTTTTTTTTCTTTTTAAACATCTTTTTGTTTCACATATACAACCCACAACAGAGTTTTTTATTCAGCAGTGGGAGAGGAATCATTCTTTCAGTTAAAAAAAAAAATGTGTATTTACTTACACAAATATGACATTAGAATCTGGGTTCTTATAAAACAACCACGCTGCTTCAGAAAGAACTTAGTTCTTCTTCTTTTTTTTTTTTTTTTCTAATTTTGTCCACTTTTATTTTATTTTTTTTTAAATTTCATCCATCTTTATTCCTTGGCCTGTGTGAGCGTCCCATTACAGCAGTCCCTCTTGTTGCAGAGCTCCAGCTCTAGGCACATGCACTCCAGAGCGCTGGCTCATAATTGGACACACCAGTCCAGCCCCTCTGTGGCACATGGGGTCTTACTAGGCCAGGGATGAAATTTGTGTCCCCTGCACCGCAAGGCAGACTCTTTACCTACTGGACCACCAGGGAAGCCCAATAACTTAGTTCTTTCTATGCTTCTTTTTTTTCTCAGTCTTGTCATTCTTCTTTCAGACCTCTAAGACCCAGTGTACTCATTTTTCATTTTCTTGCTCTGATAGGAAGAATTTGAAAATTATATCAAGAGTAATTTAGCAATGGAGAAAATTTCTCAATAAACACTTGCAGTGGGTAATCCAGGATTATGTAGCAATCCTGTTATCCCCTAAGGATAATCTAGTTGCTTCCGTAATTTGTTTTATTGATGATATGTATATGGCATCCTTGACCTTGGACAGTGGCCAGTTGAACTGCTCAGTTTACCAAAGGGGCCAGACTCTTCCTGAAGAGTTTCCTAACTCATGAAGTGTACCTCTGTGTCCCCTGATTAGAAATATACAAACCCTCAAAAGAACTGCAAGATGTTTCACCCACCTTTGTGTGCAGATGGTAGGGGCTTCCAACCAGCTAGACAAGTCTAATCCTCTGAGGATCACAGGTAACACCAGGGACTCTTGAATGAGATGACACAACCTTTTATATGCAACTCTCCTTCTCACGCGCCACATCTTAAAAATTGCTTTCCAAACACTCTTACCAACTTTGTTCTTCACGCTGGTACCCACCAAACTTTGTTTGCTTCCTTGGATTGTTTTTAGATTCTACTTATCATAGTTTTTTTTTTTTTCTTTTTTTTTCTTTTTAAACATCTTTTTGTTTCACATATACAACCCACAACAGAGTTTTTTATTCAGCAGTGGGAGAGGAATCATTCTTTCAGTTAAAAAAAAAAATGTGTATTTACTTACACAAATATGACATTAGAATCTGGGTTCTTATAAAACAACCACGCTGCTTCAGAAAGAACTTAGTTCTTCTTCTTTTTTTTTTTTTTTTCTAATTTTGTCCACTTTTATTTTATTTTTTTTTAAATTTCATCCATCTTTATTCCTTGGCCTGTGTGAGCGTCCCATTACAGCAGTCCCTCTTGTTGCAGAGCTCCAGCTCTAGGCACATGCACTCCAGAGCGCTGGCTCATAATTGGACACACCAGTCCAGCCCCTCTGTGGCACATGGGGTCTTACTAGGCCAGGGATGAAATTTGTGTCCCCTGCACTGCAAGGCAGACTCTTTACCTACTGGACCACCAGGGAAGCCCAATAACTTAGTTCTTTCTATGCTTCTTTTTTTTCTCAGTCTTGTCATTCTTCTTTCAGACCTCTAAGACCCAGTGTACTCATTTTTCATTTTCTTGCTCTGATAGGAAGAATTTGAAAATTATATCAAGAGTAATTTAGCAATGGAGAAATTTTCTCAATAAACACTTCGGCAGTGGGTAATCCAGGATTAGTGTAGCAATCCTGTTATCCCCTAAGGATAATCTAGTTGCTTCCGTAATTTGTTTTCTTTTATTTATTTGTTTTTTAAAATTTTTTGTGGTGGGGAGCGGGTTGGGGAGGGAGCGAGTGGACCACTTCTATTGGTCTGTCGTTTATCTATTTTCATCCATCTTTGTTCTTTGGCCCGTATGGGCCTCCCATCGCAGTGGCCTCTGTTGTCACAGAGCGCTGGCTCTGGGCGCATGCGCTCCAGAGCTCCGGCTCGGTCATTGGACACATCGGTCCAGCAGCTCCGCGGCACGTGGGATCTTTCCAGGCTAGGGATCGAACTGGCACCCCTTGCACTGCAAGGCGGTGTCCTTACCCACTGGACCACCAGGGAAGCCCCGTTTTCTTTTAAATAAACTTTTTATTTTAGAATGGTTTTAGATTTACATCAAAACTGGAAAAATCGTTGTAAAAAAATCATAAGGAAAATTGTTATGTATGTCCAACTTCCTCTGTTAATCACATCTTACATCTTATGTACATTTACCACAATTAACAAGTCAATATAGATACACAGTTATTAACCAGACTTGACATTATTCAGATTTTTTCAGTTATTACCTAGTGTTATTTATTTACTTGTGACATTTTCTTGGGCTCCTCTTTGCTGTGACGGTTTCTTGGACTTAACCTGTTTTTAATAACCTTGACAGGTTTGGGGGCTATTGGTCAGATATTTTGTAGAATGTCCCTCTATTGTGGTTTGTCTGATACTCTTCTCATTGTTAGACTAGAGCTACAGGTTTAAGGAAGGAAATCTCCTGAGGGGAAGTGTTATTAAATCAAAGGTACATGCAATCAACAGGACGTCAAGGTTGATGTTGACTTTGATTGCCTAGTAAAGGTAGTGTTTGTTAGGTTTCTCAGCTGTAAAGTTAACATTTCCACCTTTCCAAAGTGTGTTTTTTGGAAGGAAGTCATTATATACATGACATAACACTTGGGGAATTATGCTTCACCTGGGTGTATGGGGGGGTGAAGAATATATGCATTATTTGGATTATTCTGCATAACATATGTGTGTTTTTCTTAATTTATTTGTTTATTCAAATGTTTGTTTATATTGATATAGACTCATGAATATTTATTTTTTACTTTGGGTTATAATATAGTATTCTTTTTCAGTTTGTTTCTAGATTGGCCATTGAGATTCCTTCAGTTGTTTTCTGTATCCCTTTTATGTTACCATCAGTGTGTGTGTATGTGTGTGTGTGTGTGTGTGTGTGTGTGTGTGTGTGTGGTGTGTTTTGAATACTTCCTTTCTGGCACAGTGAAATATTCCAGGCCCATCCCCTGTAATTCTGGCGTCAGCCCTAAAATTAGTCATCCATTTACTTAATTATTCAGTACCATTATATATGTACAGCAGTGTCAGAATTGTAACGCATATCCCCATGGGAAAAACCTAAATGGATGGTTGTTGTAATAACTGCTCTCTTACTTTGTTGTGACAGTTTAGAAATGCACAGAGGGAGGAAGCAAGCATGATCCATGCAGTCATAAGTTAGCATTAAAGACATCACTGTGAACTCATGTTTAGCTTAATATAAATACAGATATATAGAGAGAAGTATTTATAAATATGCATGTACATGTGGGATTCTATACACATAGATAAATTTCTTTGCTCTGTCATCTGAGAATGCCTAGAAACAGTGACATCCTAGAGGCAGTAAGTACGTCTAGGACTCAGATCTTCTAGTACCATCCTCCAATAAAAGAAACTAGGACTCTTTGGGGAAGTGACTGTAGAATTGGAAATACAATATTACGAAGTGACTGTAGGCATGAAACGTAAGATGATCCTAGAGCCTTTATTTCCATTTTCTTAGTTTTCTCATCCTGCTTTCAGTCTTTGAAAATGAAAAAGTTGAAAGTCCTCTTTTAATTTTTAATATTATCAAATATAATTATTTTAAAATGTTATAGGCTGTTTGTGTATTAATCTCTGATTTACTTCAGAGACAAAAGCCACACCCACAGATCTCTTCAACGTAAGCCCCTTCTACCTTCATTGTACCTCTGAAGCTGCTGAGGGATAAAGCTCTTAAGGTTCACAGAAACCCATGCACTTAACTGAAAGACATCACTTTAAGGTCTTTTTTGCCTTTTTGTCTGTCTGAAAGGTGCCCTGAGGCCCTGTCTTAGGTCATTCTGATAATCCTTGGTCACATTTTGGATTTGATCTTTGGCTTGAGACCCTTTTTTTATTTTGGGAGGCTTTCCTAGATGTAAAGACTATTTTGAGGGCTGTTGCATGCTCTTCAAGTCCCATTGGAAACATGAATAATTGCATTTTAGTTTATCTCTTCTCTTATTTTACCATAGGCAGCTCAAAGAAACCAGGCAGCTCTCTTAACGCTTTGTCTGGTGATTTCTTTAGCTAGATCAGCAAGTTCATCAGGTACATTTTCTATTTTCCATTTTACTTCAGATGGAAGCTTTGTTCAATTTTCTGTTACTAAAGAAAAGGATCTCCTTTCCTTAACCTTTTAAGAATATTTTCCATACTTTCCTTCAAGCTTCCACTGGTCCTCTGCCCAAGGTCTTCTGCCCACCTGTCTTCTCTTGAAGACAGGTGATCATTATGTAACATTGTGAAGGTACTCAATGCACAGAGTTGTGAAATGTGCACTTAAAAATGATTAAAAATGGTAAATATTATGTTGTGAACCTTTTGCTATAGTACCTCAAGACAACTTCCTTGAGATCTTTAAAACTTCTTTAAACTTTTCTCCAGACTTTTTAAAAGGCTTTCCTAAATAGTCTCTTCAAAGCTCTTCCTGGTCTTAAATCCAGTGTCACATATTTTTGATTTTTATTATGGTACCCACTTTAAGGTATTAAATTCTCTTCTAGTTCTCTATTGCTGCATTACAATTTATGGGTCAAAATCAACAGCAGTAATTTTGGTTCAGAGCTTCATGCAGCTGCAGTCAGTGACTGAAACTGAGGGCGGCGCTCTGTCTTCCTATGGTTTTAGGGCTTCACTGTTGATCTCCCTGTTTGGGTTGCCTTGGGCTTCCTCACAGCCTCAGGGTAGTTGGGCTCCCTCTGTGGTAGCTGAGGGAGTGTAAGCAAGCAACAAAGAAGGTGAAATGCTTTTAGCTATCTATCCTTCCAGTTCATACAGCCAGTACTGCACATATTCAGCTGGTTTCAAGAGAGAGCCTATACATTTAAGGGGAAATTACATTCTGTCTTTGAAGAAGGGAAAGGGTAAAAAGGCACAGCTTTGTTTTATCTACCTGTGATTACTATAATAAGCCTTTGTCTTTGGTATGCAAAGATACAGAGATGGTGGCCCTATTGGAAAAAGGACGGCAGGACCCTCTGGGGAGCAGGCCTTCTTTACTGCCTAGAAATAAAAGTTACAGATAATTACTTTTTATAGTAAAATGTGTACAACATAATTTTTACCATTTTTAAGTGCACATTTCATAGTGCTGTGCATGGAGTACCTTCACAATACTGCATAATCATCACCACTCTTCAAGAGGAATCATTGCTTTCAGCAGAGAGCCCGTTCATGATGACCTGAACCAAGTTTCATGACAAGGGAAAAAGCACAACTTCTAAAGAGGAACTGTGCTAAAACAGAAAGATATGGGGGCTGGTGTCCTAAGTTTGGTGCAAGGGCTGTGGAAGCCTTAATCAGGTGCTTGCATATTACTGTGACTTCCCTGGTGGCTCAGATAGTGAAGAATCTGCCTGCGATGCAGGGCACCCGAGTTCAGTCCTGAGTGGGCAAGATCCCCTGCAAAAGAGAATGGCTGCCCACTACAGTATTTTTGCCTGGAGAATTCCATGGGCAGAGGAGCCTGGTGGACTACAGTCCATGGGTTCGCAAAGAGTTGGACCCGACTGAGTGACTTAACACTGTGTATCACCCAGACAGCCTGCTGTTAGCAACTGTGATGGCAGTACTTGGTTTTAGGGAAGAGTAGAAAAGTAGTTGGACAAAAGCAAATATGACCATGTTTTCTCTAATTTTGTATAACTGATCATACCTGTTGCCTAGGGTTAAGACTGAATCTACTAATCTTCAAAAACTAGAAAAAGTTGACTTTGAGTTTAACTTTCAGTTTAATACATTCTTAGAAACTGTGTTTGCGAGAGTGGGGGTTATTTCATTTCTGACTCCTAGTAACTCAGACATTAGAACAGATAAGGAAAGTGACAAATCGGTTTCCATTCTAGTATTATTATAGCTCTTTGCTGTCAGGAAAGCCAGGTTGTTTTGCTTCCTTTCTGTAGGAAATGGTCAGTTGACAGGCAAAACTTCAAGAATAATTAAAGAAATGGGATATGTTCACTCCTTTGGGAAAATCAATCTTTTGCAAATGTATTTAAATGAATTCAGTATCCTTTCCTTTAATAGTGCTTATCTGGGCGAAACCATTTATTTTAGATTTCACTATGGCATCCAGAAAACTATGATGCCTCTTTAAAAATAAATTATAGTGTAAAAGTCACAGAGGATGCTGATTGAAAAGAAAAAAACCTCAGGAACATTCCCTGTGTATCTCCACTGTGTTATGTGCACTTAAAGCATGCCAAATAAATCTCACATTTCCCGTTACCTGAGACTGTCTTCAAGTGTCTCAGTAAATGCTTAATGCATTTCTTTCTCATAGTCAGCATGGCAGGAGGAGAAAGATTTGTTTTTGCCGGAGGTGGGTTTTGGCAAATGCCACGGGTTAATTTAGCAGGTGTTGTTGCATCTGTGTAAATCAAGGTTT
The DNA here is from genome assembly GCA_022376925.1 of Tragulus kanchil. NCBI lineage: Eukaryota > Metazoa > Chordata > Mammalia > Artiodactyla > Tragulidae > Tragulus > Tragulus kanchil. The sequence goes on from JAIOJX010000026.1 coordinate 210,702,912, forward strand.
CACAGCTACCCAGAAATACTGGCCATTCTCACTGGGAAACCAGGCTTTGGCACATGGATCAAGTCACACGTGAGTGTCAGTTCATCTGTTTACCTCACTTCTTCCTCCATAAAAACATTAAAAAATTGTTTTTATCAGTACAAATACCCCTGCTTAGAGAATGATTTTAAAGGCCATGGTGTTTGTGTGTAAAACTGGAGATGAGATGGCAGAACTGTCTGCAGGAATGACATGAAAATAGAAATACTAATAGTTCTAGTACCATCAAAAGGTTCACTATGTGCTCGGTGCACTCTGGGAGTGTGCAATATGTCATTTCACTTTTATGGTAATACACTGTTAGGGATACAGTTACTATCTTGTTTTAAAGATGAGAAAGCCAAGATTTAACTCAAAAACAAAAAAGAAAAGTTGACTTTGAGTTTAACTTTCAGTTTAATACATTCTTAGAAACTGTGTTTGCGAGTGGGGGTTATTTCATTTCTGACTCCTAGTAACTCAGACATTAGAACAGATAAGGAAAGTGACAAATCGGTTTCCATTCTAGTATTATTATAGCTCTTTGCTGTCAGGAAAGCCAGGTTGTTTTGCTTCCTTTCTGTAGGAAATGGTCAGTTGACAGGCAAAACTTCAAGAATAATTAAAGAAATGGGATATGTTCACTCCTTTGGGAAAATCAATCTTTTGCAAATGTATTTAAATGAATTCAGTATCCTTTCCTTTAATAGTGCTTATCTGGGCGAAACCATTTATTTTAGATTTCACTATGGCATCCAGAAAACTATGATGCCTCTTTAAAAATAAATTATAGTGTAAAAGTCACAGAGGATGCTGATTGAAAAGAAAAAAACCTCAGGAACATTCCCTGTGTATCTCCACTGTGTTATGTGCACTTAAAGCATGCCAAATAAATCTCACATTTCCCGTTACCTGAGACTGTCTTCAAGTGTCTCAGTAAATGCTTAATGCATTTCTTTCTCATAGTCAGCATGGCAGGAGGAGAAAGATTTGTTTTTGCCGGAGGTGGGTTTTGGCAAATGCCACGGGTTAATTTAGCAGGTGTTGTTGCATCTGTGTAAATCAAGGTTTCACAGCTACCCAGAAATACTGGCCATTCTCACTGGGAAACCAGGCTTTGGCACATGGATCAAGTCACACGTGAGTGTCAGTTCATCTGTTTACCTCACTTCTTCCTCCATAAAAACATTAAAAAATTGTTTTTATCAGTACAAATACCCCTGCTTAGAGAATGATTTTAAAGGCCATGGTGTTTGTGTGTAAAACTGGAGATGAGATGGCAGAACTGTCTGCAGGAATGACATGAAAATAGAAATACTAATAGTTCTAGTACCATCAAAAGGTTCACTATGTGCTCGGTGCACTCTGGGAGTGTGCAATATGTCATTTCACTTTTATGGTAATACACTGTTAGGGATACAGTTACTATCTTGTTTTAAAGATGAGAAAGCCAAGATTTGGAGAGTTTAAATGACTTGCTTAGGATCAGTCTGCTGAGGGGCAGAACAGAAACCATGTGACTTCATGGTCAATGATTCCACTTACTATACTTAAGAGACTATACTTACTATGTTTTAAGACAGGCAGACAGGAGGGAGGAAGGAAATATATTGACCTTCATGCAACTGTTCAACCTCATTTGCTATGCATCCATTCAGTGCAATTTACGAAATGTGAAATATGGAAGGTGTTAGATTTACATAGCTGATTATAGTTGTTTTCCAAACAGAGAGTAAAGTGAAGTAGAAACTTCTTCAAACCAGAAGTCAAAGATTTCAATTTTGGTACCACCTTTATTACAAACTAGCAGAGTGAACATGGGAGGGTCACTTAAAGCTCTTTTGTTGACATGCAGAGAAAATAAAAATGAAAGATGGAGAGAGAACACTGTAAGTTCCAGATGGCTTTTTGATTTGTGGTTCCAGTTTTCACCTGATCCCCAGCAGCAAGCCTGCCTTTAAACAATTCTGGAAGTTTATAATAATTTTACTCTTAAGGTTAATCTAACTGGAATTGGTCGCTGTTACTGTAAGCTAACGCAGCAGGAAATACCTGAGTTTAAAAATCATATTAAGATTTAAGAGCTCCACCCCATTTTGTACACACACAAGGTTCACAAATCAAGCATTCTGAAGACTCCAGGTTTATACTTACCTTTAAAAGGTTTATATTTATGTTGGTCTCCTTTGCTGGTGTGTGAGGGTGAGGGGCTCTTTATGGCACCTTCTCCTTGCAGGAGAGAATACATGGGCTGTTCCAGTGCCCTTATACAGGTAATAATTCTTAGCATCAGCTTCTGTAATCAAATGTACAGCTCTTTTTGCAAAATAATACCTTCTGCCTAACACTTTTGAGGGCCGTAGTTATCACAAGTTATAAATATATAGTCTCAGGAGTTTTTTCCTTCAAGTAGCCAATTCAGGCATCCAGACACAGTTTCAACTAGAATTTCTTTCTTTCTTTCTTTTTTCTTTTTACATTTATTTTAGTTATTTATCTTTTGGGGGGTGGGGTGGGGAGGGAGGGGGACGGGCGGGCCACTTCTGTTGGTCTTTCATTTCTCTATTTTCATCCATCTTTGTTCTTTGGCTCTTGTGGGCCTCCCGTCGCGGTGGCCTCTGTTGTCGCAGAGCACTGGCTCTGGGCGCATGCGCTCCAGAGCTCTGGCTCAGTAATTGGACACATTGGTCCAGCCGCTCCACGGCACGTGGGATCTTCCCAGGCCAGGGATCGAACTGGCGTGCCTTGCACTGCAAGGCGGTGTCCTTACCCACTGGACCACCAGGGGAAGCCCTCAACTAGAATTTCTTTTAAAAATAAATTACCATTACCAGTAGAGCCAGGTTGATAATCTGTCTCTTTCTTTAAAATTAAAATGCTAATTTTAGAGCATATGTTGTGGGTTTTTTAATTTATTTTTAATGGTGGAAGTCTGTTCTTTGAAGTGCGGGGTTCTTTATTGCTATTTTTAATGGGCTGCTTTTAAGTTCCATTTTTTGTGGTTCCAGTTTTCACCTGATCCCCAGCAGCAAGCCTGCCTTTAAACAATTCTGGAAGTTTATAATAATTTTACTCTTAAGGTTAATCTAACTGGAATTGGTCGCTGTTACTGTAAGCTAACGCAGCAGGAAATACCTGAGTTTAAAAATCATATTAAGATTTAAGAGCTCCACCCCATTTTGTACACACACAAGGTTCACAAATCAAGCATTCTGAAGACTCCAGGTTTATACTTACCTTTAAAAGGTTTATATTTATGTTGGTCTCCTTTGCTGGTGTGTGAGGGTGAGGGGCTCTTTATGGCACCTTCTCCTTGCAGGAGAGAATACATGGGCTGTTCCAGTGCCCTTATACAGGTAATAATTCTTAGCATCAGCTTCTGTAATCAAATGTACAGCTCTTTTTGCAAAATAATACCTTCTGCCTAACACTTTTGAGGGCCGTAGTTATCACAAGTTATAAATATATAGTCTCAGGAGTTTTTTCCTTCAAGTAGCCAATTCAGGCATCCAGACACAGTTTCAACTAGAATTTCTTTCTTTCTTTCTTTTTTTTTTTTTTACATTTATTTTAGTTATTTATCTTTTGGGGGGTGGGGTGGGGAGGGAGGGGGACGGGCGGGCCACTTCTGTTGGTCTTTCATTTCTCTATTTTCATCCATCTTTGTTCTTTGGCTCTTGTGGGCCTCCCGTCGCGGTGGCCTCTGTTGTCGCAGAGCACTGGCTCTGGGCGCATGCGCTCCAGAGCTCTGGCTCAGTAATTGGACACATTGGTCCAGCCGCTCCACGGCACGTGGGATCTTCCCAGGCCAGGGATCGAACTGGCGTGCCTTGCACTGCAAGGCGGTGTCCTTACCCACTGGACCACCAGGGGAAGCCCTCAACTAGAATTTCTTTTAAAAATAAATTACCATTACCAGTAGAGCCAGGTTGATAATCTGTCTCTTTCTTTAAAATTAAAATGCTAATTTTAGAGCATATGTTGTGGGTTTTTTAATTTATTTTTAATGGTGGAAGTCTGTTCTTTGAAGTCTTCAGTGACAGTTTGGAGTTAATGATAAAGCACTGTCTATACTGCCATTAGGATCTTCTAACAAAATGGCAAATGGGGGAGGGGGGAGGAAATGGCCAATGGAGAATGAGTTCTAAGTTTAGTCAAGTCGTGTGTGATTCTTAAAAAGCACCGCTGAACTATACAGTGGGGTCTTTAACAGCATAGAAGTTTGTACTTTCTCAGATATCAGTGAGATAAGTTGAGTCATTCTAACTTCAACAGAAAGGAGAAATATGTTAGAAGCATGTTATGACAGAATCATAAGAAATGTTATAGCATTAGACCTTTGAAATGTGGAAATCAGGAAAAGCAGATCTCAGAAGCAGGAGTCTGTGACGAGTTCAGCAGTTCTGTCCTTAATTTCCAATTTCCTGCATGTCGTTAGTACAAATTTTAAAATTCTGGGGAAAAGAATCTTATTGGCCTACCTTGTCTAAAGTGTAGGGCTTCCCAGGTGGAGCTAGTGGTAAAGAACCCACCTGCCGGTCTTCCCTGGTGGTCCAGTGGGTAAGGACACCACCTTGCAGTGCAAGGGGTGCCGGTTCGATCCCTGGCCTGGGAGGATCTACGTGCCATGGAGCAGCTGCACCAATGTGTCCAACTACTGAGCTAGAGTGCATGCACCCAGAGCCAGTGCTCTGTGGTGACAGAGGCCACTGCAATGGGAGGTCCACACAGGCAAAGAACAAAGATTAAAGTAAATGAAAGACGAGTAGAAGTGACCAAAAAAGGAAACAACTAAGATTTCTTTAAAAAAAAAAAGAACCTGCCTGCCAGTGCAAGAGATGTAGGAGATACAAGTTTGATCCTTGGGTCGGGAAGATGCCTTAGAAAAGGGCATGGCAGCCCACTCAAGTGTTGGTCTCAAGTGTTGGTCTTTCCTTAGTCAACTATGGTCCACAAATGACCATATGACTGTGCAATACAAATATGGCTGAGCCAATCTGAAACAGTTGCCTGGCACTATGTTATTTAAGGTTCTTGGCTGTAAGCAACAGAAATTAAATCTGGTTAAAGTAAAAAGGACATTTATTTTAAGCATATGAGAGAATTCACTGACTACTAGAAGGTGGAATTATCAGATTTATAATCTAACAGTGCAGCAGGAAATAATTATCTTAGCATTGCTAGCCACTAAAATGAAGGAACTTCATTCATTTTATTCTTGTTACTTTCTTTACCATATTGTTCTAAACATTTAAGTTTCCTACAGAAAGGATATAGTTCTAACTTTGATCACCCTTCTGATTCTTTCTCTAGGTTTTTGTTTTTATCAATAAAACAATTTAATTCTAATTTTAAATAGAAATTCTAACTGTTCAGGTTTCAAGATATGAAATATTTTTTAAACAAACATAAAGCTAATTCTCTCCATTTCTGTGAAAATAGGAACTTCTGCAATCTGTTTTAAATGCTGAAAATATGTTTGCCCATTCATCTTCCTTGTTCCTTCCACGGGAAAAACTCCTTTTCTGGTGAGACTGTGATCAAGGTTCACATATGGTTCAGTTCTCTCTCTCCTGCCCACAGGAGGACTACTTTATCTTTCTCTGTCCTGCTTTAAATTAGTAAGCACAGCCAAGTCAGAGCCCAAAGCTTATTTTCTAGAGATAGTCCAGAAAATATGACCTGTGAAGGAGGCTGTGAATTTTTTATGGTTTAGAATCTGGAACTTAAACTGTCATTTACAAACTCTGCCCTTGGTCCAACTACTGAGCTAGAGTGCATGCACCCAGAGCCAGTGCTCTGTGGTGACAGAGGCCACTGCAATGGGAGGTCCACACGCAAGAACAAAGATTAAAGTAAATGAAAGACGAGTAGAAGTGACCAAAAAAGGAAACAACTAAGATTTCTTTAAAAAAAAAAAGAACCTGCCTGCCAGTGCAAGAGATGTAGGAGATACAAGTTTGATCCTTGGGTCGGGAAGATGCCTTAGAAAAGGGCATGGCAGCCCACTCAAGTGTTGGTCTCAAGTGTTGGTCTTTCCTTAGTCAACTATGGTCCACAAATGACCATATGACTGTGCAATACAAATATGGCTGAGCCAATCTGAAACAGTTGCCTGGCACTATGTTATTTAAGGTTCTTGGCTGTAAGCAACAGAAATTAAATCTGGTTAAAGTAAAAAGGACATTTATTTTAAGCATATGAGAGAATTCACTGACTACTAGAAGGTGGAATTATCAGATTTATAATCTAACAGTGCAGCAGGAAATAATTATCTTAGCATTGCTAGCCACTAAAATGAAGGAACTTCATTCATTTTATTCTTGTTACTTTCTTTACCATATTGTTCTAAACATTTAAGTTTCCTACAGAAAGGATATAGTTCTAACTTTGATCACCCTTCTGATTCTTTCTCTAGGTTTTTTTGTTTTTATCAATAAAACAATTTAATTCTAATTTTAAATAGAAATTCTAACTGTTCAGGTTTCAAGATATGAAATATTTTTTAAACAAACATAAAGCTAATTCTCTCCATTTCTGTGAAAATAGGAACTTCTGCAATCTGTTTTAAATGCTGAAAATATGTTTGCCCATTCATCTTCCTTGTTCCTTCCACGGGAAAAACTCCTTTTCTGGTGAGACTGTGATAAAGGTTCACATATGGTTCAGTTTCTCTCTCTCCTGCCCACAGGAGGACTACTTTATCTTTCTCTGTCCTGCTTTAAATTAGTAAGCACAGCCAAGTCAGAGCCCAAAGCTTATTTTCTAGAGATAGTCCAGAAAATATGACCTGTGAAGGAGGCTGTGAATTTTTTATGGTTTAGAATCTGGAACTTAAACTGTCATTTACAAACTCTGCCCTTGGTGGGAAGGTGGTTGGAGGTTTGAATTTTGGCCAATATTCACAGATTTGTTCTTTATACTAGCTGTACCAAAGAACAAATAGATAACATATTACCATTATCACTTTCGTCCTGTGTTTGCTTTCAGTTTTGTTTGTTCCTAAAGGGGAGATAAAATAAACCCATTCAATACTCCCAGCAGTTTTCAAAGCTTTTTCTGTGATTCTTCTAACAGTACATTTTCTAGGGAATTCCCTGTCAGTCCAGCAGTTAATACTTCACCTTCCAGTGCAGGGAATGCATGTCCGATCTGTAATCAGGGAGCTAAGATCCCATGTGCCTCTCTGCCAAACAAACAAAAAAGCAAAAACAAACCTCAAAACATACACCAGAAGCAATATTGTAACAAATTCAATAAAGACTTTAAAACTGGTTCACAAAAATACTTATAAAAATTAGTACATTTTCTATAAATAGAAAAAAGATGAATCCATCAGTAATACACTATTATATTAGAACTTCAATAAATACAAAATTAAAATAGTATAGAATTGAGAACAGAATGTTGAGAAAAAATTTAAGCAAGGGATTGAAACCTTTGTACACTATAGATGCTATAAAACTATTTCTGAAACTATAAATACTATAAAACATTGATAAAAGAAATCAAAGACACATAAATGGAAAGATATCCTGTGTTCATGGATTAGAGAATTAATATTATTAAACTGACATAAGTCATTTTGGTGAAGGTCACCATTACCCCTACCATATTCCAACCTCAGGCTAAACTGCAGGGAGGGAACACAGCTGTACCATTCAGCGAATAATTGGATTAAAGATTTATTGAGAATATCCTTGCCCACCAGAACAAGACCCAATTTGGGCCAAGAGAACCCGCTTGTCATAGCAGACACCATCTTCTAACAGCACAAGAGATGTCTCTACACACAGAACCATCAAAAACAGAACAGGAGGACTACTTTATCTTTCTCTGTCCTGCTTTAAATTAGTAAGCACAGCCAAGTCAGAGCCCAAAGCTTATTTTCTAGAGATAGTCCAGAAAATATGACCTGTGAAGGAGGCTGTGAATTTTTTATGGTTTAGAATCTGGAACTTAAACTGTCATTTACAAACTCTGCCCTTGGTGGGAAGGTGGTTGGAGGTTTGAATTTTGGCCAATATTCACAGATTTGTTCTTTATACTAGCTGTACCAAAGAACAAATAGATAACATATTACCATTATCACTTTCGTCCTGTGTTTGCTTTCAGTTTTGTTTGTTCCTAAAGGGGAGATAAAATAAACCCATTCAATACTCCCAGCAGTTTTCAAAGCTTTTTCTGTGATTCTTCTAACAGTACATTTTCTAGGGAATTCCCTGTCAGTCCAGCAGTTAATACTTCACCTTCCAGTGCAGGGAATGCATGTCCGATCTGTAATCAGGGAGCTAAGATCCCATGTGCCTCTCTGCCAAACAAACAAAAAAGCAAAAACAAACCTCAAAACATACACCAGAAGCAATATTGTAACAAATTCAATAAAGACTTTAAAACTGGTTCACAAAAATACTTATAAAAATTAGTACATTTTCTATAAATAGAAAAAAGATGAATCCATCAGTAATACACTATTATATTAGAACTTCAATAAATACAAAATTAAAATAGTATAGAATTGAGAACAGAATGTTGAGAAAAAATTTAAGCAAGGGATTGAAACCTTTGTACACTATAGATGCTATAAAACTATTTCTGAAACTATAAATACTATAAAACATTGATAAAAGAAATCAAAGACACATAAATGGAAAGATATCCTGTGTTCATGGATTAGAGAATTAATATTATTAAACTGACATAAGTCATTTTGGTGAAGGTCACCATTACCCCTACCATATTCCAACCTCAGGCTAAACTGCAGGGAGGGAACACAGCTGTACCATTCAGCGAATAATTGGATTAAAGATTTATTGAGAATATCCTTGCCCACCAGAACAAGACCCAATTTGGGCCAAGAGAACCCGCTTGTCATAGCAGACACCATCTTCTAACAGCACAAGAGATGTCTCTACACACAGACATCACCAGATGGTCAATACTGAAATCAGACTGATTATATTCTTTGCAGCTGAAGATGGAGAAGCTCTATACAATCAACAAAAACAAAACTGAGAGCTAACTGTGGCTCGTATCATTAACTCCTTATTGCAAAATTCAGACTTAAATTGAAGAAACTAGGGAAAAAAACTAGGCCATTCAGGTATGACCTAAATCAAATCCCTTATGATTATACAACTGGAAGTGACAAATAGGTTCAAGGGATTATATCTAAAGTCTGATGCTGTAAAGAACAGTATTTCATAGGAACCTGGAATTTTAAGACCATGAATCAAGGTAAATTGGAAGTGGTCAAACAGGAGATGGAAAGAGTAAACATGACATTTAGAAATCAGTGAACTAAAATGATTGGGAATGGGCAAATTTAATTCAGATGAATATCATATCTACTATTGTGGGCAAGAATGCCTTAGAAAAAATGGAGTAACCCTCATAGTCAACAGAAAAGTTCAAAATGCAGTATTTGGGTGCAAGCTCAAAAACGACAGAATGTCTCAGTTTATTTCCAAAACAAACCATTCAGTATCACAGTAATCCAAGTCTATGTCCCAACCACTAATGCTGAAGAAGCTGAAGTTGGAACGGTTGTGTGAAGACCTACAAGATCTTCTATAACTAACATACAAAAAGATGTCCTTTTCATCATAGGAGACAGGGATGCAAAAGTAGGAAGTCAAGAGATATCTGGAGTGACAGGCAAGTTTGGCCTTGGGATTGAAACCTTTGTACACTATAGATGCTATAAAACTATTTCTGAAACTATAAATACTATAAAACATTGATAAAAGAAATCAAAGACACATAAATGGAAAGATATCCTGTGTTCATGGATTAGAGAATTAATATTATTAAACTGACATAAGTCATTTTGGTGAAGGTCACCATTACCCCTACCATATTCCAACCTCAGGCTAAACTGCAGGGAGGGAACACAGCTGTACCATTCAGCGAATAATTGGATTAAAGATTTATTGAGAATATCCTTGCCCACCAGAACAAGACCCAATTTGGGCCAAGAGAACCCGCTTGTCATAGCAGACACCATCTTCTAACAGCACAAGAGATGTCTCTACACACAGACATCACCAGATGGTCAATACTGAAATCAGACTGATTATATTCTTTGCAGCTGAAGATGGAGAAGCTCTATACAATCAACAAAAACAAAACTGAGAGCTAACTGTGGCTCGTATCATTAACTCCTTATTGCAAAATTCAGACTTAAATTGAAGAAACTAGGGAAAAAAACTAGGCCATTCAGGTATGACCTAAATCAAATCCCTTATGATTATACAACTGGAAGTGACAAATAGGTTCAAGGGATTATATCTAAAGTCTGATGCTGTAAAGAACAGTATTTCATAGGAACCTGGAATTTTAAGACCATGAATCAAGGTAAATTGGAAGTGGTCAAACAGGAGATGGAAAGAGTAAACATGACATTTAGAAATCAGTGAACTAAAATGATTGGGAATGGGCAAATTTAATTCAGATGAATATCATATCTACTATTGTGGGCAAGAATGCCTTAGAAAAAATGGAGTAACCCTCATAGTCAACAGAAAAGTTCAAAATGCAGTATTTGGGTGCAAGCTCAAAAACGACAGAATGATCTTGGTTCGTTTCCAAGGCAAACCATTCAGTATCACAGTAATCCAAGCCTATGCCCCAACCACTAATGCTGAAGAAGGTGAAGTTGGAACGGTTGTGTGAAGACCTACAAGATCTTCTATAACTAACATACAAAAAGATGTCCTTTTCATCATAGGAGACAGGGATGCAAAAGTAGGAAGTCAAGAGATATCTGGAGTGACAGGCAAGTTTGGCCTTGGGATACAGAATGAAGCAGGGTAAATAGCATTTTGCCAAGAGAATGTACTGGTCACAGCAAACACCCTCTTCTAACAACACAAGAGATGACTCTACACATGGATATCACCAGCTGGTGAATACTGAAAGCAGATTGATTATATTCTTTGCAGTTGAAAATGGAGAAGCTCTATACAGTCAGTAAAAATAAGACTGGGAGCCAACTTTGGCTCAGATTATAAACTCCTTATTGCAAAATTCAGACTTAATTTGAAGAAACTAGGGAAAATCACTAGTCCATTCATGTATGACCTAAATCATATCCCTTACCATTATACACTATAAGTGACAAATAGGTTCAAGGGATTAGATCTGATAGAGTGCCTGAAGATCTATGAACAGAAGTTCATAACATTATACAGGAGGCAGTGATCAAAACCATCCCCAAGAAAAAGAAATGCAAAAAGGGAAAATGGTTTTCTGAGGAGGGCTCAGAAATAGCTGAGAAAAGAAGAGACACAAAAGGCAAAGGAGAAAGATATACCCACCTGAATGCATATAAAGGAGAGATAAGAAAGCCTTCCTAAGTGAATAATGAAAAGAAATAGAGGAAAGCAATAGAATGGGAAGACTAGAAATCTCTTCAAGAAGATTAGAGATACCAAGGGAATATTTCATGCAGATGGACACAATAAAGGACAGAAATGGTATGAACCTAACAGAAGCAGAAACTATTAAGAAGAGGTAAAAAGAATACACAGAAGAACTGTACTAAAAAGATCTTAATGGCCTGGATGACCATGATGGTGTGATCACTCACCTAGAGCCAGACATCCTGGAGTGTGAAGTCAAGTGGCCTTAGGAAGCATCACTATGAACAAGGCTAGTGGATGTGATGGAATTCCAGCTGAGCTGTTTCAAATCCTAAAAGATGATGCTGTTAAAGTGCTGTAATCAATATGCCAATAAATTTGGAAAACTCAATAATGGCCACAGGACTGGAAAATAGAAGTTTTCATTTCAATCCCAAAGAAGAGCAATACCAAAGAATGTTCAGACTACCTGCTCAGTTGCACTCATTTCACATGCTAGCAAGGGAATGCTCAAAATCCTCCAAGCTAGGCTTCAATAGTACGTGAACCAAGAATTTAGAGATGCACAAACTGGACTTAGAGAAGGCAGAAGAACCAGAGATCAAATTGCCAACATCCATTAGATCATAGAAAAAGCAAGGAAATTCCAGACAAACATCTACGTGTGTATTATTGACTATGCTAAATCCTTTGACTCTGTGGATCAGAAGAAATGAAAAATTCTGAAAGAGATGGGAATCAAATCACTTTACCTAGGGCAAGGAAAATTCGAAAACGATTTCTATAGATAAAAAAAACTAGGGAAAATCACTAGTCCATTCATGTATGACCTAAATCATATCCCTTACCATTATACACTATAAGTGACAAATAGGTTCAAGGGATTAGATCTGATAGAGTGCCTGAAGATCTATGAACAGAAGTTCATAACATTATACAGGAGGCAGTGATCAAAACCATCCCCAAGAAAAAGAAATGCAAAAAGGGAAAATGGTTTTCTGAGGAGGGCTCAGAAATAGCTGAGAAAAGAAGAGACACAAAAGGCAAAGGAGAAAGATATACCCACCTGAATGCATATAAAGGAGAGATAAGAAAGCCTTCCTAAGTGAATAATGAAAAGAAATAGAGGAAAGCAATAGAATGGGAAGACTAGAAATCTCTTCAAGAAGATTAGAGATACCAAGGGAATATTTCATGCAGATGGACACAATAAAGGACAGAAATGGTATGAACCTAACAGAAGCAGAAACTATTAAGAAGAGGTAAAAAGAATACACAGAAGAACTGTACTAAAAAGATCTTAATGGCCTGGATGACCATGATGGTGTGATCACTCACCTAGAGCCAGACATCCTGGAGTGTGAAGTCAAGTGGCCTTAGGAAGCATCACTATGAACAAGGCTAGTGGATGTGATGGAATTCCAGCTGAGCTGTTTCAAATCCTAAAAGATGATGCTGTTAAAGTGCTGTAATCAATATGCCAATAAATTTGGAAAACTCAATAATGGCCACAGGACTGGAAAATAGAAGTTTTCATTTCAATCCCAAAGAAGAGCAATACCAAAGAATGTTCAGACTACCTGCTCAGTTGCACTCATTTCACATGCTAGCAAGGGAATGCTCAAAATCCTCCAAGCTAGGCTTCAATAGTACGTGAACCAAGAATTTAGAGATGCACAAACTGGACTTAGAGAAGGCAGAAGAACCAGAGATCAAATTGCCAACATCCATTAGATCATAGAAAAAGCAAGGAAATTCCAGACAAACATCTACGTGTGTATTATTGACTATGCTAAATCCTTTGACTCTGTGGATCAGAAGAAATGAAAAATTCTGAAAGAGATGGGAATCAAATCACTTTACCTGACTTCTGGGAAACCTGTATGGAGGTCAAGAAACAACAGTTAAAACCAGACATGGAACAATGGATTGGTTCCAAATTGGGAAAGGAGTACGTCCAGGCTGTATATTGTTCACCTTGCTTATTTAACCTATATGCAGAGTACATTATGCAAATGCCAGGCTGGATGAAGCATAAGCTGGAATCAAGATTGCTAGGAGAAACAACAATAACCTCAGATACACTGACATCACCCTTATGGCAGAAAGTGAAGAGGTACTAAAGAGCCTCTGAGGTGAAGGGGGAGAGTGAAAATGCTGACCTAAAACTCAGCATTCAAGAAACAAAGGTCATGGCATCCGGTCCCATAATTTCATTTCAAATATATAGGCAAACACTGAAAACAGTAACAGACTTTATTTTCTTGGACTCCAAAATCACTGTGGATGGTGACTGAAGCTATGAAAATAAAAGATGCTTACTCCTGAAAAGAGAGGCAATGACAAACCTAGATAGCATATTAAAAAGCAAAGACATCACTTTCCCAACAAAGGTCTGTATAGTCAAAGTATGGTTTTTTCCAGTAGTCATGTATGAATATGCAAGTTGGACCATAATGAATGCTGAGTGCCACAAAATTGATGCCTTTGAACTCTGGTGTTGGAGAAGACTCTTGCAAGACCCTTAACCTGCAAGGAGATCAAACTAGTAAATCCTAAAGGAAATCAACCTGAATATTCTTTGGAAAGACTGATGCTGAAGCTCCAATACTTTCGCCCCCTGATTTGAAGAGACAAATCATTGGAAAAGACCCTGATGCTAGGAAAGATTGAAGGCAGGAGGAGAGGAGCACGACAGAGGACACGATATTTGGATTGCATCATCAAGTCAGTGAGTTTGAACATTCTCCGGGAGATGGTAAAGGATAGGAAAGCCTGGTGTGCTGCAGTCAACTGGTTCACAAAGAGTCAGACATGACTGAGTAAATTGAACTGAACTGTTAAAGTGTCTGTTCTGTTAAATACAGTCTGCTGATAAAATGCAACCCCATAAAAACGCTTAATGACATTTTTTACAGAAATGGTAAAAATAATAAAATGTGTATGGAACTACAAAACACCCCAAACAACAAAAGCAATCTGGAGCAAGAGGCTGGAAACATTACACTTCCTGATTTTAAATGACATTACAAAGATATATTAATCAAATCAGTATGGCAGTTGTGTAGAAAAATAGGCACAGAACACTTGAACCGAACAGAGAACACTGAAGTTAACCCACACACATCCAGTTAACTAATTTTTGACAGAGGAGCCCAGAATGCACAATGGAGAAAGGGTAGTCTCTTCAGTAAACGCTATTGGAAAAAGTGGATAGCTATGTGCAAAGAAATATTAAATTTTTTTTAATATTACCTTACAAATAAAACCACTCAGGTCAGCTCTCCCTTGAGCTGGCCCAGTATGAGGCAGCTGTTCTCACAATGTCTCCCACTTTCTCCCTTAAGCTGGCCCAGTGTATTGGTAGCAACTCTCCCTTTCCCAGCTCTAATAAACTTTACTTTCTTCACTCTGAAAAAAAAAAAAAAAAAACCTCAAAATGAATAATAAAAAAAAAAAAGCACTTAGACTCAAAATGAATTAAAGATTTAAACGTAAGGCCTGTGGCTTTCCTGACGGGTCAATAGTAAAGATTCCACTTGCCAGTGCAGGAGCTATGGATTCGATCCCTAATCTGAGAAGCTCCCACATGCTGCAGAGCGACTAAGCCCATGCACCACAGCTATTGAATTTGTGCTGTAGAGCCTGGGAACCACAACTACTGAATGCACATGCCACAGCTACTGAATCCCGTGCCCTGGAACTTGCACTTTGCGACAAGAGAAATCATCACAATGAGAAGCCTGTGCACTGCAAAAAATACTAATCCCCACTTGCCGCAACTGGAGAAAAGGCTGCACAGCATCAAAGTCCCAGCACAGCCAAAAATAAATCAAATTATAAAAATAAGACCTAAAATCATAAAATTCCTAGAAGAAACATACAAATAAGACTCTTTGATGCTGATCTTGGCAATGACTTTTTTGAACCTGATAAATTGAACTGAACTGTTAAAGTGTCTGTTCTGTTAAATACAGTCTGCTGATAAAATGCAACCCCATAAAAACGCTTAATGACATTTTTTACAGAAATGGTAAAAATAATAAAATGTGTATGGAACTACAAAACACCCCAAACAACAAAAGCAATCTGGAGCAAGAGGCTGGAAACATTACACTTCCTGATTTTAAATGACATTACAAAGATATATTAATCAAATCAGTATGGCAGTTGTGTAGAAAAATAGGCACAGAACACTTGAACCGAACAGAGAACACTGAAGTTAACCCACACACATCCAGTTAACTAATTTTTGACAGAGGAGCCCAGAATGCACAATGGAGAAAGGGTAGTCTCTTCAGTAAACGCTATTGGAAAAAGTGGATAGCTATGTGCAAAGAAATTTTAAAATTTTTTTTAATATTACCTTACAAATAAAACCACTCAGGTCAGCTCTCCCTTGAGCTGGCCCAGTATGAGGCAGCTGTTCTCACAATGTCTCCCACTTTCTCCCTTAAGCTGGCCCAGTGTATTGGTAGCAACTCTCCCTTTCCCAGCTCTAATAAACTTTACTTTCTTCACTCTGAAAAAAAAAAAAAAAAAACCTCAAAATGAATAATAAAAAAAAAAAAGCACTTAGACTCAAAATGAATTAAAGATTTAAACGTAAGGCCTGTGGCTTTCCTGACGGGTCAATAGTAAAGATTCCACTTGCCAGTGCAGGAGCTATGGATTCGATCCCTAATCTGAGAAGCTCCCACATGCTGCAGAGCGACTAAGCCCATGCACCACAGCTATTGAATTTGTGCTGTAGAGCCTGGGAACCACAACTACTGAATGCACATGCCACAGCTACTGAATCCCGTGCCCTGGAACTTGCACTTTGCGACAAGAGAAATCATCACAATGAGAAGCCTGTGCACTGCAAAAAATACTAATCCCCACTTGCCGCAACTGGAGAAAAGGCTGCACAGCATCAAAGTCCCAGCACAGCCAAAAATAAATCAAATTATAAAAATAAGACCTAAAATCATAAAATTCCTAGAAGAAACATACAAATAAGACTCTTTGATGCTGATCTTGGCAATGACTTTTTTGAACCTGATACTGAAAACATGGACAACACAGTCAAAAAAATAAAACAGAGGGGACTACTTCAAGCAAGAAGTTTCAAAGTAAACTTTCAATAAAAATGAAAATGGAGCCTACAGAATGAGAGAAAATATTTGCAAACTGTCTATAACAGAAGGGGTAATATCCAAAATATATAAAAAAGAAAAAACTCAGACAACTCATAAGTAAAGCAAAACTAAATAACCCAACTTTAAAAATGTGGAAAGGACCTAAATAGTCATTTTTCCAAGAAGACATACAAATGACCAGCAAATATATGAAAAGGGACTCAACATCACTATCACCAGAAAATTAAAACCACAATGAGATATCACCTCAAACCTGTTAGAAAGACTACTATCAAAATGTCAAAAGATAACAAGTCCTGATGAGTATATGAGACAGGAGATAGATGGGCCCCAGGACAGATACTATAGGATGAAGATGATAGGAGGAGAGAGGAGCTGAGCGCTGCCTAGATAAGACATAAAAGATAAAGAGACCATACGTTTCTCATTCCCGAGGTCAAGGAGACCTTCCCAACTGCACAGGTGCAGAAAGTCTCTCTGGGGTCAAAGAGGGATGGAGTGCCAGCCCATAGTAGGTGATGCCAGCCTACCCATAGGCCTTTTCACTAGAATTCATCTTAGCCATGAGATGTGCATGCACACAGAGAAGGACCTTGAGATACAGCAAATACAGACTCAGAACCAGACAAACAAGATGATTGACCAGGGGAAATCTAGAAGAAATTGCCCAGTATAAGTGATTTAAGCTACCACGTGGGCATAAATCTCTGAGACTGCCCATGTGAGTCTGTTCACATGTACTCTCTTTCCTCTGAATAAACACTTTACTTCTTTCACTACTTTCGTTTTTGTGGAAATTCATTTCTACAAAGCCAAGAAGCCAGGGCCTTGTCACCAGTCCCTGGTCCCTGGTGGTCTGCTGGCTGGGATTCATTACCCTCACTGCTGTGGCCAGACTTCAATCTTTGACCGGGCCCAAAAAAAATCCTGTTTCAAGCTGCTACAGGCTGAGTCTACCCAAGATCTGATGTGGAGAAAGCGAAACCTTGTACAGCTGTTTGGTAGAAATGGAAATTGGCGTAAACATTATGGAAAACAATACAGAGGTTCCTCAGAAAATTAAAAATAGAACTACTGCATGATCCAGAAATCCCAGAGGATTGGATGTATAGCCAGAGGAAATGAAAACAGGATCTTGAAGAAATATCTGTATTTCCAGCATGATTCACAGTAGACAAGATTTGGAAACAGCATAAGTGTATATTAGTGGATGTATGGATGAAGAAAGTGTGCTACATATAGTGAAATATGATTCAGCCTTAACAAGAAAATCTTGCCGTTAGTGATAACATGGATGAACCTAGAGGACATTATGTTAGTGAGCCAGACACAGAAATAAAAATATCACGTAATCTAACTTATTTATGGAATCAGAAAAGAAATGGTCTACTCATAACAGAGAATAGAACAATGGTTACCAGAAGTTGGGGACTGGGGGATAAAGGGGGATATTAGTCAAATGGTGCAAGGCTGCCCTTATAATATGAGTAAGTTCTGGAGGTCTAATGTACATAATGGTAAGTGTCTTTATTAATAATGTATTATATACTTGAAATTTGCCAAGACAGTAAATCTCAAGTGTACTCACCACACAAAAAATTTAAAAGGTAGCTATTTGAGATGATAGATATGTCTGTGATTATGGTAATGACTATAGTAATCATCTCACAATGTATACCTCTATTAAACATCCTGCTGTACACCCCAAGTCCTTATCTCTCCACTATACTCCAATAAAACAAAAATATTTTGAGAACGATAACTCGGGTTTCCGAACAAGTTGCCCAGTATAAGTGATTTAAGCTACCACGTGGGCATAAATCTCTGAGACTGCCCATGTGAGTCTGTTCACATGTACTCTCTTTCCTCTGAATAAACACTTTACTTCTTTCACTACTTTCGTTTTTGTGGAAATTCATTTCTACAAAGCCAAGAAGCCAGGGCCTTGTCACCAGTCCCTGGTCCCTGGTGGTCTGCTGGCTGGGATTCATTACCCTCACTGCTGTGGCCAGACTTCAATCTTTGACCGGCCAACAAAAATCCTGTTTCAAGCTGCTACAGGCTGAGTCTACCCAAGATCTGATGTGGAGAAAGCGAAACCTTGTACAGCTGTTTGGTAGAAATGGAAATTGGCGTAAACATTATGGAAAACAATACAGAGGTTCCTCAGAAAATTAAAAATAGAACTACTGCATGATCCAGAAATCCCAGAGGATTGGATGTATAGCCAGAGGAAATGAAAACAGGATCTTGAAGAAATATCTGTATTTCCAGCATGATTCACAGTAGACAAGATTTGGAAACAGCATAAGTGTATATTAGTGGATGTATGGATGAAGAAAGTGTGCTACATATAGTGAAATATGATTCAGCCTTAACAAGAAAATCTTGCCGTTAGTGATAACATGGATGAACCTAGAGGACATTATGTTAGTGAGCCAGACACAGAAATAAAAATATCACGTAATCTAACTTATTTATGGAATCAGAAAAGAAATGGTCTACTCATAACAGAGAATAGAACAATGGTTACCAGAAGTTGGGGACTGGGGGATAAAGGGGGATATTAGTCAAATGGTGCAAGGCTGCCCTTATAATATGAGTAAGTTCTGGAGGTCTAATGTACATAATGGTAAGTGTCTTTATTAATAATGTATTATATACTTGAAATTTGCCAAGACAGTAAATCTCAAGTGTACTCACCACACAAAAAATTTAAAAGGTAGCTATTTGAGATGATAGATATGTCTGTGATTATGGTAATGACTATAGTAATCATCTCACAATGTATACTTTTATTAAACATCCTGTTGTACACCCTAAGTTTTTATTTCTTGACTATACTTCAATAAAACAAAAAATATAATATGGAGTTGATTCTAAAAATGGTTTGAGGCCAACGATTAGCAACTCTTTGGGTTAGCTGGTTAGGTAAAGTCAAAGATATGTCTCAAGTCAGTTCTTCTGATGACCAAACCATGGGCATTTATAGAAAATTGTACTTAGAATTTTCTCTGTAACACTGCTTTATCAAACCAAATAGAATTTTTAGACGTTAACACAATTATGTCCTAACTCGGCTGTACAAAGGATCCTTTCACTTTTAAAAGTATATCATTATATGAAATGAAATACATCATAAAGGATCCATACCATATGGGTTTCCTAAGTGACAAGAAAAATGGATATGTTTTTCTTAATTATCTTCACAGATATGTTCTTATAGGAATGATAGTATAAGACTTAACATCTACTATTCAGCATGGGATGTGAGAGGAGTACTTCATCCAGATTAGGTTCTAGGAAACACACAGTCCTTGATTTCCCCCAGCCATTCTATACCAGCAGTCTAGGAATATGGTACATAAGACTGAATTCTAGGGTATAAGCTACAAAATCTTATTCAGAAGAAACATTTTTAGCCTCTTAATGTGGTTGATATTTGCTCTAGATACAGACTAAATAATGCATTGGGAATCTAAAGCCTGAATTTCTAGTCCTGCTTCAACTGAGAATCTCTGGTTCGGGCAGACACCCTAACATTAGCTTGTGGCCAGGTATAGTCATGTATTTATTCTTTCATCTTCAGGAAAAGAGGAGGGCAAACAGAGAATAGAACAATGGTTACCAGAAGTTGGGGACTGGGGGATAAAGGGGGATATTAGTCAAATGGTGCAAGGCTGCCCTTATAATATGAGTAAGTTCTGGAGGTCTAATGTACATAATGGTAAGTGTCTTTATTAATAATGTATTATATACTTGAAATTTGCCAAGACAGTAAATCTCAAGTGTACTCACCACACAAAAAATTTAAAAGGTAGCTATTTGAGATGATAGATATGTCTGTGATTATGGTAATGACTATAGTAATCATCTCACAATGTATACTTTTATTAAACATCCTGTTGTACACCCTAAGTTTTTATTTCTTGACTATACTTCAATAAAACAAAAAATATAATATGGAGTTGATTCTAAAAATGGTTTGAGGCCAACGATTAGCAACTCTTTGGGTTAGCTGGTTAGGTAAAGTCAAAGATATGTCTCAAGTCAGTTCTTCTGATGACCAAACCATGGGCATTTATAGAAAATTGTACTTAGAATTTTCTCTGTAACACTGCTTTATCAAACCAAATAGAATTTTTAGACGTTAACACAATTATGTCCTAACTCGGCTGTACAAAGGATCCTTTCACTTTTAAAAGTATATCATTATATGAAATGAAATACATCATAAAGGATCCATACCATATGGGTTTCCTAAGTGACAAGAAAAATGGATATGTTTTTCTTAATTATCTTCACAGATATGTTCTTATAGGAATGATAGTATAAGACTTAACATCTACTATTCAGCATGGGATGTGAGAGGAGTACTTCATCCAGATTAGGTTCTAGGAAACACACAGTCCTTGATTTCCCCCAGCCATTCTATACCAGCAGTCTAGGAATATGGTACATAAGACTGAATTCTAGGGTATAAGCTACAAAATCTTATTCAGAAGAAACATTTTTAGCCTCTTAATGTGGTTGATATTTGCTCTAGATACAGACTAAATAATGCATTGGGAATCTAAAGCCTGAATTTCTAGTCCTGCTTCAACTGAGAATCTCTGGTTCGGGCAGACACCCTAACATTAGCTTGTGGCCAGGTATAGTCATGTATTTATTCTTTCATCTTCAGGAAAAGAGGAGGGCAAAGTAGAACTTAACCTGCTTTAGTTTTGTTAATTCAGTAAAATACAAATATGTGAAAGCTGTTCATTTCTTTTTTTAGAGGATATTTCTTAGCACAGTGCTTGGAACAGTGAAGCACATGCAGTTGAATAAGACACATGTTTACAATCCAGAAACTGAAAAAGCATGCAAAGGCCACTTAATAAGAGATGTTCAACTAATGAGACTCCTGTAAAAGAAAGAATTTTGAAAATGATTGAAAAGTTAGAAAAGGCTTCAGAGAACTAAAGGAATTAGAGCTGAAACCTTAGAAGATGAGTATAAGAGACATTATTGTTTTTCTCTCACCCAGCATCTCTTTGCCTTTCTCTGAGGGAGAAATTACTTCCTACTTCACTCTCTATCGAGGTGTTTTGTGCTCTGTGTCAGAAAAGGCCTCCAACCTAACCTGGCCAGGCAGAGGATTCCACCACCTGGCGGCTGAGGTGGTTCAAGGATGAATGCATAACAACCAGAGTGCTGAAAAATAATGATGATAAACAATAATGATGGTTTTCCCGCTAGCTTAATGGCATCTTCCTAGAAGAATAAGTGGTTCTGTTTATGCCTTAATGTGTCCGAAACCTCTGTACATATACACTAGGATTGGACAAGTAAGTAATTGAGTGGCAGATAGTAAGGGACAGATTTCTCCTGTTTGGAGTGGAAGGTTACAAATGAGCAAGAGGAGTAGGCTAGAGTAAACCAGAAGTAACTGGTTTAGAGTTGGAGATACCAATATGAACTCATGCCTAGCGTGATGCAGATACAGGCAAATGCATATAGAAATATTAATATATATGTCTACAGTGATCAAAGCTGAAGCGATTTGAACTACAAAATTTATAAAGCAAAGTAGTATTGGAACATAACCTGAAGTTTAAATATCCATGAATTCATACTGATGTAAATACATGATTGGATTAATAAATAAGTGAGAAGATACAGATCTCTCATTCATCAGAATTACAAATGATTTATGTAGCTACTCCCCTGCTGAAGGAGCTAGAACATCATTTCCCACCCCTTAAGACAGACCCTGCTAATTACTTGGTTCCAGAGAGAATAGTATGAAAGGAAGGGAAATGTAAATTGACTTTTGAAAAACCCTGTAAACACTGTACCTTAGATGATTAAAGTTATTGTCATCAGTGACAAGTCATATTAACAGCATAAATCCTTGACATAATGAAATGGGAATAGTACTTCATCTCCAAGCTCATACCTTCAGTTTAACAATGAGAAAAAACATCAAGCAAACCCAAGTTGAGGGGTATTCTATGAAATACTTGACCAGTACTCCTCAGATTGCAAGGTCATCAAAAACAAGGACTGTCTGAGGAAATGTCACAGCTTATGGACCCTAGGGAATCAAGGGACTTCCCAGGTGCAGCTAGTGGTAAAGAATCAACCTGCCAATGCAGGAGATGTGAGATGTTTTGTGTCTTGGATAGGTTTTTGGAACAGTAAAAGGATGTTAGTAAAAATGTAATAAAAGTCTAATTATGTACAGAGTTTAGCTGATCTCAGTATTGGTTTCTAACTTGTGACAAAAGCACCACAGCAATGTAAAACATTAGCAGTAGGGGAAATGGGTGTGGGGTGTACAGGAAATCTATGTACCAACTTTGCAGCTTTTTTGTGAAGCTACAACCTATTCTAAAATTAATTATTTAAACAGGAAAAAAAAAAAAGATTGTTGCTCTACTTTATAAGCTGCATTTTTAGTGTGAAAACCTCTAATGATCTTACTTTATAAGGGTGTATTCGTTTGGAGGAAGTTACGGAGATAGGCTAGAGTAAACCAGAAGTAACTGGTTTAGAGTTGGAGATACCAATATGAACTCATGCCTAGCGTGATGCAGATACAGGCAAATGCATATAGAAATATTAATATATATGTCTACAGTGATCAAAGCTGAAGCGATTTGAACTACAAAATTTATAAAGCAAAGTAGTATTGGAACATAACCTGAAGTTTAAATATCCATGAATTCATACTGATGTAAATACATGATTGGATTAATAAATAAGTGAGAAGATACAGATCTCTCATTCATCAGAATTACAAATGATTTATGTAGCTACTCCCCTGCTGAAGGAGCTAGAACATCATTTCCCACCCCTTAAGACAGACCCTGCTAATTACTTGGTTCCAGAGAGAATAGTATGAAAGGAAGGGAAATGTAAATTGACTTTTGAAAAACCCTGTAAACACTGTACCTTAGATGATTAAAGTTATTGTCATCAGTGACAAGTCATATTAACAGCATAAATCCTTGACATAATGAAATGGGAATAGTACTTCATCTCCAAGCTCATACCTTCAGTTTAACAATGAGAAAAAACATCAAGCAAACCCAAGTTGAGGGGTATTCTATGAAATACTTGACCAGTACTCCTCAGATTGCAAGGTCATCAAAAACAAGGACTGTCTGAGGAAATGTCACAGCTTATGGACCCTAGGGAATCAAGGGACTTCCCAGGTGCAGCTAGTGGTAAAGAATCAACCTGCCAATGCAGGAGATGTGAGATGTTTTGTGTCTTGGATAGGTTTTTGGAACAGAAAAAGGATGTTAGTAAAAATGTAATAAAAGTCTAATTATGTACAGAGTTTAGCTGATCTCAGTATTGGTTTCTAACTTGTGACAAAAGCACCACAGCAATGTAAAACATTAGCAGTAGGGGAAATGGGTGTGGGGTGTACAGGAAATCTATGTACCAACTTTGCAGCTTTTTTGTGAAGCTACAACCTATTCTAAAATTAATTATTTAAACAGGAAAAAAAAAAAAGATTGTTGCTCTACTTTATAAGCTGCATTTTTAGTGTGAAAACCTCTAATGATCTTTGCAGCATGGTGATAGTAGGAACTGGCTCCCCGCATTGTATTCTGTGTAGGAATAGTGTTATAGGAACTAGACAAGAATATTAAATACTTTCGAATAAATACCTTCAGAAAACAAATGCTCACATGATGTGGTTGTTACTATTTATGATATCAAGAATTATCCTCCCTGATAAACTCGTGAAGATAAATTCATGATTTCTAAGAATAAATACATCTTCTAAAACAATGAGCTCACAAAATGATGAGGCTGTTTGCAATGCTCTTAGAGTTTAATTGGAAAACATAGTCACTGAGAAGGTAATTTCAACTATGGCTATAAATCTTTGTGAAGAATCATCATCTATAACTAGCCTGTTACTTCATTTATTCTTAGCTATTTTGTGTATACAAAAAATTATTAAAGAAATGCATGCACTACAATGTAATGAAATCTAAAGTCTTTTTTGTGCAAAGTGAATCTATAAGCCTCTCCAGTTGCTACCTTATAAGTCTTTTTCTTTCAGATTTTGTTTGGCAGGTGGGATGAGGGAATGTAGTTTCTCAACACATTTACTTCTTTCCATAAGCAGTTGGTTTTCTTGTCACTAAAATCTGTAACTTTTCCAACTTTGAAACTGATTTCAGTCAAATTGTGTATCATGTGCTTACTTTACAAAATAGAGGAACTTTGAGAAGCATTGTGGTCTCAGTTATGTGTTGCTTATCTGCCAAGGGAGAAAAGTTAAGTTCTTCTGTTATTAAAATACTTTAGGAGGTAGGAATTCTGGGTCATTCTCTTTTCAGTATACATATATATATATATATATATATATGTATACATATATATATATGCAAAAATAATATTATATTTTTAGTGGTGGTGGTTATTTTATGTTTGTATGTTTTTGTTGCTATGTATATTACTTTTTACATAATCAGTTTGCTATTGATATCACAGTTTGGGTCACCAGTTACCATGCAACCTTAATTCAGTGACACCAGGGGCAAAAAAACAAGTTGTTTATAAAGAATAATTTCAGTGAAGTGACAGGTTTGTACTCAAAAAACTGACTTGGGTTAAACAAATACAAAACCTAAGTTAAATTTGCCAATTACATTTAACATGTATTTTAATATTTTATATTGATAGTTTATTTTTATAATGTATATTTAGTACATTCTTTTTAGGTCTGAATTAAAAACAAAAGTCCTGACATTTTATAGAGGTTGGATGTCTATCAGTGTTTCATTTGTTTTGAAAATTATTTTAAATTTTTAAAATTTGATTTTTATGAATGCTTAGGACTGAATTGTTTCTCAGTGACTATAAAATATTAGCACACTAAAATATAAATGACATCCCTGATGATCTTTTGGATATAAGAAGTTTGTGAAAAAGAGAAAATTACTGTTAAAAGTGTGAATAGCCTTTCTACAAGCATATTGCAGTTAAGTTTTAAAATAAATGTTAGGGTTAAAGCACAGAACCTGCACCATTTGGAGAGAGGAAATGAAGTCTCTTTTAGTAGTGAAAGGGTTTTATTTTTTTGTTAATCATTATGGTTCTGAGGCAGGGAATTGAGAAATACCAGCACAAAATTCATAGGATGAGGGAATGTAGTTTCTCAACACATTTACTTCTTTCCATAAGCAGTTGGTTTTCTTGTCACTAAAATCTGTAACTTTTCCAACTTTGAAACTGATTTCAGTCAAATTGTGTATCATGTGCTTACTTTACAAAATAGAGGAACTTTGAGAAGCATTGTGGTCTCAGTTATGTGTTGCTTATCTGCCAAGGGAGAAAAGTTAAGTTCTTCTGTTATTAAAATACTTTAGGAGGTAGGAATTCTGGGTCATTCTCTTTTCAGTATACATATATATATATATATATATATATGTATACATATATATATATGCAAAAATAATATTATATTTTTAGTGGTGGTGGTTATTTTATGTTTGTATGTTTTTGTTGCTATGTATATTACTTTTTACATAATCAGTTTGCTATTGATATCACAGTTTGGGTCACCAGTTACCATGCAACCTTAATTCAGTGACACCAGGGGCAAAAAAACAAGTTGTTTATAAAGAATAATTTCAGTGAAGTGACAGGTTTGTACTCAAAAAACTGACTTGGGTTAAACAAATACAAAACCTAAGTTAAATTTGCCAATTACATTTAACATGTATTTTAATATTTTATATTGATAGTTTATTTTTATAATGTATATTTAGTACATTCTTTTTAGGTCTGAATTAAAAACAAAAGTCCTGACATTTTATAGAGGTTGGATGTCTATCAGTGTTTCATTTGTTTTGAAAATTATTTTAAATTTTTAAAATTTGATTTTTATGAATGCTTAGGACTGAATTGTTTCTCAGTGACTATAAAATATTAGCACACTAAAATATAAATGACATCCCTGATGATCTTTTGGATATAAGAAGTTTGTGAAAAAGAGAAAATTACTGTTAAAAGTGTGAATAGCCTTTCTACAAGCATATTGCAGTTAAGTTTTAAAATAAATGTTAGGGTTAAAGCACAGAACCTGCACCATTTGGAGAGAGGAAATGAAGTCTCTTTTAGTAGTGAAAGGGTTTTATTTTTTTGTTAATCATTATGGTTCTGAGGCAGGGAATTGAGAAATACCAGCACAAAATTCATAGGATGGTGCCATCATCCACATCATTCCTCTCCCCAAGATTCATAGTTCAACTTGTGTCTTCTCTGATCTTTCTGGCAACAGGCAGAACCCCATGAAAATAAATCCATCCATTTGAATAAAGCCTACACGAGGTGAGCAGATTTAACTACCTATCTGCTGCTTAAACTCAGGAACACCCTCCCTAGAGAAACCCAGTCTTAAATCTTCATGCCTGTTGGGTTGGGTATCCCTCCTAGGCATTGCTATAAAGTAGTCTGCTCATCCCTACGGAGAATTTTATACAACTTTATTCACTGGGTGTGATTTTTAACTTGTGTGCACGATGTGCTAAATTGTCATTTAAGGGCTTATTTATATTCTTAGTGCCTTATGTAACTACAGGCACAGAGGAAGGGTCAATGAATGTTTGCTGAAAGAACAATTAAGCATAAGGGTAGAAAACAGGATGACCAGAATGACAAGCCTACTTGGGAAGAACTGTCAGCCCTGCCTTGAACTTCATCTAAAAAGAGGATAAAAATGCTAGGAGGCATAAGTTTTTTTGAAAGTGGGGCCATGATGAAGGCTGTAACACAGAGAGTCACTGGGGAAAGTGAAAGATTTTAATTTAGCACTCCTTTTAAAGCTGTACATTTTTAAAGATACCCATGTGGACTTTGACATGATAAATAGGTTGTTTTATAGCAGATCTTAATTTTTTTCCAGATTATTAAAATAATTCATACTCATTCCTCTAAATTAAAAATGTGCATCATTACATCTCCTATTGGTGATGGAAGAGCAAGGTGACCACAGGACTGCAAACAGGGAGCCATTTACAGCACTGGTGCCACTTACAATAGACACACGATGATTTTGCACACCAAATACTGATCTCTCCTGATTGGGGTAATTGCACACTGGTTTTCCTTTGAGACTTCTCTCCCAACTCTGTTTTTGTGATTAAGCTGGGACAACGACCTAATAAAACTGAGCTAGAGCGCATGAGCCAGATCTGAGCAACTACCATATTCCACTTTCTCAGTCATAATTGGTTGAGAGATAGACATGATCTAATTTTTAAAATTCAGAGGAATTGAGAAATACCAGCACAAAATTCATAGGATGGTGCCATCATCCACATCATTCCTCTCCCCAAGATTCATAGTTCAACTTGTGTCTTCTCTGATCTTTCTGGCAACAGGCAGAACCCCATGAAAATAAATCCATCCATTTGAATAAAGCCTACACGAGGTGAGCAGATTTAACTACCTATCTGCTGCTTAAACTCAGGAACACCCTCCTAGAGAAACCCAGTCTTAAATCTTCATGCCTGTTGGGTTGGGTATCCCTCCTAGGCATTGCTATAAAGTAGTCTGCTCATCCCTACGGAGAATTTTATACAACTTTATTCACTGGGTGTGATTTTTAACTTGTGTGCACGATGTGCTAAATTGTCATTTAAGGGCTTATTTATATTCTTAGTGCCTTATGTAACTACAGGCACAGAGGAAGGGTCAATGAATGTTTGCTGAAAGAACAATTAAGCATAAGGGTAGAAAACAGGATGACCAGAATGACAAGCCTACTTGGGAAGAACTGTCAGCCCTGCCTTGAACTTCATCTAAAAAGAGGATAAAAATGCTAGGAGGCATAAGTTTTTTTGAAAGTGGGGCCATGATGAAGGCTGTAACACAGAGAGTCACTGGGGAAAGTGAAAGATTTTAATTTAGCACTCCTTTTAAAGCTGTACATTTTTAAAGATACCCATGTGGACTTTGACATGATAAATAGGTTGTTTTATAGCAGATCTTAATTTTTTTCCAGATTATTAAAATAATTCATACTCATTCCTCTAAATTAAAAATGTGCATCATTACATCTCCTATTGGTGATGGAAGAGCAAGGTGACCACAGGACTGCAAACAGGGAGCCATTTACAGCACTGGTGCCACTTACAATAGACACACGATGATTTTGCACACCAAATACTGATCTCTCCTGATTGGGGTAATTGCACACTGGTTTTCCTTTGAGACTTCTCTCCCAACTCTGTTTTTGTGATTAAGCTGGGACAACGACCTAATAAAACTGAGCTAGAGCGCATGAGCCAGATCTGAGCAACTACCATATTCCACTTTCTCAGTCACAGTAATTGGTTGAGAGATAGACATGCAATCCAAGTTGAACTAATCAGAACTTCTGGACTTTTCATGGTATAAAGAGAGGCTATATTCAGTCCTCCATATCCACAAGTCTGGCATCCACAGCTGGTTGAATCTGTGATTAAGAAACCTGCAGTTATGGAGGCACAGCTATACTCATTGTATTATACTGTTTCATATAAGAGATGTGAGCATGATTTGGGTATGGCAGGTGGGACTCCTGGAACCAATCTGCTGCTAATACTGAGGGATGATTGTTGTTTCTTTCCATTGCACAGGGTCTTTGAAGACATAGGTCTTGAGTTGCCAGGGTTCAACACAGTGTATGATAGCCCTGAAATGCAATCCTTGCAGTAGAAAGCTGAGCCTGATGCCCTGTTAATATTGTACATCTCTCCAGAAACAGCTGTCCTGTAGGCAGAATTATTTCTTAACTAATCAATGACTTGAACTAGTAAATTCCACGTTTTAATCAAAAATCAGGGAGTAATTCGTCTTTTCTCAGCAAGACCAAATTTTTTTTATTTTTCAGAATGAATAATGAAGAGAAAGGTTTAGAAAATGAAGAAGTTTAGGTACTAGTCAAAATATTCTTGAAGATTCATTCAAAGGAATGTTATGTCATATTCAGATATTAAAATGCTAGTTTTAAATCCCTTCTTTGTAGTTTATACTGTGAGGGAATTTTGTTTGTTTTTTAGTATTCAAGTAGTTCTCAAATTTTAATACATCATCTGGTAGCAGGGAAGTATGTTATTAAAATAATTCTTTTTTAAAAACTCATTCCTCTAAATTAAAAATGTGCATCATTACATCTCCTATTGGTGATGGAAGAGCAAGGTGACCACAGGACTGCAAACAGGGAGCCATTTACAGCACTGGTGCCACTTACAATAGACACACGATGATTTTGCACACCAAATACTGATCTCTCCTGATTGGGGTAATTGCACACTGGTTTTCCTTTGAGACTTCTCTCCCAACTCTGTTTTTGTGATTAAGCTGGGACAACGACCTAATAAAACTGAGCTAGAGCGCATGAGCCAGATCTGAGCAACTACCATATTCCACTTTCTCAGTCACAGTAATTGGTTGAGAGATAGACATGCAATCCAAGTTGAACTAATCAGAACTTCTGGACTTTTCATGGTATAAAGAGAGGCTATATTCAGTCCTCCATATCCACAAGTCTGGCATCCACAGCTGGTTGAATCTGTGATTAAGAAACCTGCAGTTATGGAGGCACAGCTATACTCATTGTATTATACTGTTTCATATAAGAGATGTGAGCATGATTTGGGTATGGCAGGTGGGACTCCTGGAACCAATCTGCTGCTAATACTGAGGGATGATTGTTGTTTCTTTCCATTGCACAGGGTCTTTGAAGACATAGGTCTTGAGTTGCCAGGGTTCAACACAGTGTATGATAGCCCTGAAATGCAATCCTTGCAGCAGAAAGCTGAGCCTGATGCCCTGTTAATATTGTACATCTCTCCAGAAACAGCTGTCCTGTAGGCAGAATTATTTCTTAACTAATCAATGACTTGAACTAGTAAATTCCACGTTTTAATCAAAAATCAGGGAGTAATTCGTCTTTTCTCAGCAAGACCAAATTTTTTTTATTTTTCAGAATGAATAATGAAGAGAAAGGTTTAGAAAATGAAGAAGTTTAGGTACTAGTCAAAATATTCTTGAAGATTCATTCAAAGGAATGTTATGTCATATTCAGATATTAAAATGCTAGTTTTAAATCCCTTCTTTGTAGTTTATACTGTGAGGGAATTTTGTTTGTTTTTTAGTATTCAAGTAGTTCTCAAATTTTAATACAGTATCTACAGAGAGATTAGCAAAGGAATAGACATTTTGTATGAAGCCTGTTTTTAGCTTTTCTTTATTTTTTTTTTTCATTATTTTTCTTTCTTTTTTCCTTCTTTTTTTTTCCAGCATTACTTTTCTTAGGGCAGAAATAATTGGCAGTGATGACACTAATTATAACTGTGTGTGTCAGTTGCTCAGTCACCTTCGACTCTTTACGACCCCATGGATTGTAGCCCATTAGGCTTTTCTCTCCATGGGACTCTCCAGACAAGAATACTGGAATGGCTGCCATTCCCTCTCCATGGGATCTTCCTTACTCAGGGATCAAACCCAGGTCTCCTGCATTGCAGGCAGATTCTTTACCATCTGAGTCATGAGGGAAGCCCCAGTTATAACTCTGGTATCTCCTTTGAGGTTTATTAATGGGCACGTCCACTTCTGTTCTTTAGTAAAATCATTGAGGAGCAAGCTAAGAGAGTTTTCTCTACAAAAACAGATTTTTTTTCAATAGGAACTTTTAAAGCATATTTGAATTGTTATAATAATGTGAAATGCATCTTCCTAGGAAAAAGGCCATTAGACATCTTATAGTGCTTATTGTTACTGTTGTTTAGTTGTTAAGTCATGTCCAACTCTTTTGCAACCACGTGAACTCACTAGGTTTCTCTCTCCCTGGATTTCCCAGGCAAGAATACTGGGGTGGGTTGCCATTCCTTCTCCAGGGGATCTTCCTGACCCAGGCATCAAATCCTGCATTGACAGACAGATTCTTTACCATTGAGCCATCAGGGAGGCCTTGCCCAAGGACGGAAGCTTTCAGTCACAAATATTTACTCCTTCTTTTCCTGAAAGAAAGGACCACATTTCATTCACAGGACGTTTTGTTTCTAAATGGGTCAGTTTTGGCCACAAGTCCTGTGGAGCAGACTGTTCTAGTTGAGTTCGGTCACTTGTAATGTATTTATTGCAGGGGAGAGACCTCAGATAATAACCACTGAAGAATAAACCTCCAAAGAGTTTTATTTAATAAGGAAAATGACTTAGATTCATACTTTAGAAAGATTTTCTTTTGTGTGTGTGTTGTTCATTTGTGTCTGACTCTTTGTGACCCCATGGATTGTATCCAACCATACTGCTCTCCATGGAATTCTCCAGGCAAGAACACTTGGGTGGGTAGCCATTCTCTTCTGCAGGTATCTTCCCGACCCAGGGATCAAACCCCCATCTCCTGTGACAGACAGATTCTTTACTACTGAGTCCCCTGGGAAGCTCATGCTAATTGTATGGGGTTGCAAAGAAAAATTCGATAGTCTAAGAGCTTTTTATCTTAATATTGGCAGGAGATGATGGTGGCCTTCATCACATAGGCTCGTTAGGCTTGAGGAGAGGTAACAGACTTGAGAAACATCCCAGCAGTAGAGCTGGACTCCCTCAGTGATCATTTGGTTGAGCGGATAGCGGAGAGAAAAGTGTCACTAATAAGATCTAGGATTTTGACTTGGAAAGTTGGATGGAGGGTAGTGTTATTTACTGAGATAGAAAATATAAAAGAGGAGACATCGTTTATGAGGGGGAAGATTGGAAGTGGGGAGAGCAAAAGGAATGTTAAATTTCGACTATCAAGTTTATGAGGGGGTGACATTTTTTTCAATAGGAACTTTTAAAGCATATTTGAATTGTTATAATAATGTGAAATGCATCTTCCTAGGAAAAAGGCCATTAGACATCTTATAGTGCTTATTGTTACTGTTGTTTAGTTGTTAAGTCATGTCCAACTCTTTTGCAACCACGTGAACTCACTAGGTTTCTCTCTCCCTGGATTTCCCAGGCAAGAATACTGGGGTGGGTTGCCATTCCTTCTCCAGGGGATCTTCCTGACCCAGGCATCAAATCCTGCATTGACAGACAGATTCTTTACCATTGAGCCATCAGGGAGGCCTTGCCCAAGGACGGAAGCTTTCAGTCACAAATATTTACTCCTTCTTTTCCTGAAAGAAAGGACCACATTTCATTCACAGGACGTTTTGTTTCTAAATGGGTCAGTTTTGGCCACAAGTCCTGTGGAGCAGACTGTTCTAGTTGAGTTCGGTCACTTGTAATGTATTTATTGCAGGGGAGAGACCTCAGATAATAACCACTGAAGAATAAACCTCCAAAGAGTTTTATTTAATAAGGAAAATGACTTAGATTCATACTTTAGAAAGATTTTCTGTGTGTGTGTGTGTTGTTCATTTGTGTCTGACTCTTTGTGACCCCATGGATTGTATCCAACCATACTGCTCTCTCCATGGAATTCTCCAGGCAAGAACACTTGGGTGGGTAGCCATTCTCTTCTGCAGGTATCTTCCCGACCCAGGGATCAAACCCCCATCTCCTGTGACAGACAGATTCTTTACTACTGAGTCCCCTGGGAAGCTCATGCTAATTGTATGGGGTTGCAAAGAAAAATTCGATAGTCTAAGAGCTTTTTATCTTAATATTGGCAGGAGATGATGGTGGCCTTCATCACATAGGCTCGTTAGGCTTGAGGAGAGGTAACAGACTTGAGAAACATCCCAGCAGTAGAGCTGGACTCCCTCAGTGATCATTTGGTTGAGCGGATAGCGGAGAGAAAAGTGTCACTAATAAGATCTAGGATTTTGACTTGGAAAGTTGGATGGAGGGTAGTGTTATTTACTGAGATAGAAAATATAAAAGAGGAGACATCGTTTATGAGGGGGAAGATTGGAAGTGGGGAGAGCAAAAGGAATGTATCATTCAATTTGGGGTGTGCTGAATTTAAGTCTTGAAAAGAATTCAAAACGTTTTATATAGATCTGAATCGCAAAATTTGAGGACAGAGATATAGATGTAGAAGCCATCACCAAATCAGTACAGATCCAAGGATCAAAAGTCATAATGGAAACCCTTTGATCTATTTATTTTTGGCTAGCATTTCCTTTTCTGAGAGTATTTAGTAGCGATCAGGTAATTCATAAAAATGATAATGTGGCCATCATTTTTTTTTCCTGCAAATATATAAAGGTGTTTCACAAGAAAAACATCTTAAATTTTTCTTGAAGATATTGGAAAACCAATACCTTTCGGCTTACATTATTTTTCCTGACAACTGACTGGAGATGCAAGAGCTAAAATTGCATTTGAATAGAGTGAGAACACAAGACCAAAAAGTGGTAGGTGAAAAAGTAGAAAGAAAAATGAAGAAAGCCCAAAATAGAATGTTTAGGAAAAAGACATAGCTATGAATATGAAGGTAAGACAAGGAATTAAAAAAAAAAAAAAATCCACAGGATATAATAAAGAGGAACAGGGTAATAATAGGTGGCTTGGGTGAAAAGAGTGCAAAGAAGGTGCTAAAAACCACAGAATTAAAAAGAAAAAAGTAATCTCTATTTGTCAAGAGGAAAAACACGTTTTGTAGTTCATTGACTTGTAATCTTTTTTTCTTCTAAACACGTGCACACACATTAGAAATATAAAATTTGGTACCTAATTTATATATATATATATATATATATTTTTTTTTTTTGCACTGCTTCTCCTCTATCCTCAATTTTTAGCATTATATTCTTAGCATTTTCTAGTAACAGTTTTTTTCTTTGAAAAAGTTTTAGTGGCAGCATAGTATAATCATGTGGATAATTGATGTATACTTCACCATTCTTTTTTTGTTGTTGTTAATAAAGCAAGTAAAGTATTTATTAGGAGGAAAAAGAATATGGTACATATGGATAGACACTCAGGGCAGGTTCAGGGGGAGAGTCCCTAAGTCACACCCTTGTGGTAGTTTGAATTACTTTTATGGGGCATTTTTTTTCCAAGTTGCCTTTGGCCAGTCATTTTGATTTGCCTGGTTCACAGTCCACATTCGGTAGACCTCAGGATCCTCGTGTATGCACATGTAACTCTTAGCCAAGATGAATTCTACCCAAAAGGCTTAGAGGTAGAGCATTCCTTGACATCACTTCCCTTTTGACTTCCAAGGAGCCTTTCTGCACAAGTGTGTTCATGGAGGCCTCCTGCCTTCGAGAATGAGAAATATGTGGTCTGGGCAGAGCCCAGCCTCCTCCCTTAATTGTCCAGTACTCTTGCCTGGAGAATCCCATGGACAGAGGAGCCTGGGAGGGCTTTAGTCCACGGGGTTGCAAAGAGTCAGATAGGACTGCAGTGGCTTAACATGCGCACATGCATGGATGGCTTGCTAGCCCCTAGTTCTGGTTTTAGTCTCTCTAGCTATGTGCAGCTGCTGAAGACTCAACTTAGGTTCTTTCCTTCTTTGCCGTCATGTTTTTCTTTGCTTCTCAGCCTCTCTTGGTGCCAACTATTAATCCACAAATGCTTTGAAAGGAAAAGAAGTATAGAATACTGAATTTCCCTCACTTTGTTTTTCCCTGCCTTTCAAGATCTTGACTCTCAAATCTCAACTGCCCTAATAACTGTCCTGTTTCTTAAAACTGATTTTGAAAAACTATCCACTTCTCAAATTGCTCTTGGTTGGGAGAGTTGGTCAAATCCAAGCTCATTCAGAGGCAGAAGTCCTTAAATGTTCCTATTATGAGTGAATAATGTTATTTTTATAGATCTAGGACATTAATTCTTTAGGTAAAATATTTTTTTCTGTTTTGTTAAAGCTCATTTTTTATTTATAGAAATGGTTCACATGTCTGCTATCGAATTTATTTGTCTTTTCCTATAAGACTTCCACTGATACTAAGAAATAGTTTTTACCTTCTTACACATTTTTTTCCCCTTGGTTTGCTGCTGTTTAGTCACTAAGTCATGTCTGACTCGTCCATAGTTCCATGGACTATAGCCTGCCAGGCTTCTCTGTCCATGGGATTTTTCAGGCAGGCATATTGGAATATGTTGCCATCTCCTTCTCAAGGAGATCTTTTGGACCCAGAGATCGAACCCATGTCTCTTGCACTGGAAGGAGGATCTTTTTTTTAACCACTGAACTACTAGGGAAGCTTCCCTTGGTTTACTTTTTATTTACTTTTTTTGTTGATTTAAATTTAATTTTGTTACATAGAATTTGGGGAAATTTTTCTTAAAATTAATTTAAAATTATTTGTTGAATGATAGTTTTTCCCTACTGTTTTGAAATTTCATCTTTTCTTATTGAATTTTTGTTTATATGGTTGAGTAAAATAAAAATGCAACATGTGACTGTGAGTTTCAGTTTTATTTGAGCACTTTCTGAGAACTGTAACTCAGGAGAAGCCTATTAGAGAGCTCTGAGGAACTGCGCAAAAGAGGTCGGGGGAGGTAAACATATATGTGATTTTGGAGAAAGCGGTATGTGCAGACAAGCACACATCTCAAGGGTGGAAGGTTGTCGAATGACTCAAAAAAGCCTCTGAAGACTCAACTTAGGTTCTTTCCTTCTTTGCCGTCATGTTTTTCTTTGCTTCTCAGCCTCTCTTGGTGCCAACTATTAATCCACAAATGCTTTGAAAGGAAAAGAAGTATAGAATACTGAATTTCCCTCACTTTGTTTTTCCCTGCCTTTCAAGATCTTGACTCTCAAATCTCAACTGCCCTAATAACTGTCCTGTTTCTTAAAACTGATTTTGAAAAACTATCCACTTCTCAAATTGCTCTTGGTTGGGAGAGTTGGTCAAATCCAAGCTCATTCAGAGGCAGAAGTCCTTAAATGTTCCTATTATGAGTGAATAATGTTATTTTTATAGATCTAGGACATTAATTCTTTAGGTAAAATATTTTTTTCTGTTTTGTTAAAGCTCATTTTTTATTTATAGAAATGGTTCACATGTCTGCTATCGAATTTATTTGTCTTTTCCTATAAGACTTCCACTGATACTAAGAAATAGTTTTTTACCTTCTTCACACATTTTTTTCCCCTTGGTTTGCTGCTGTTTAGTCACTAAGTCATGTCTGACTCGTCCATAGTTCCATGGACTATAGCCTGCCAGGCTTCTCTGTCCATGGGATTTTTCAGGCAGGCATATTGGAATATGTTGCCATCTCCTTCTCAAGGAGATCTTTTGGACCCAGAGATCGAACCCATGTCTCTTGCACTGGAAGGAGGATCTTTTTTTTAACCACTGAACTACTAGGGAAGCTTCCCTTGGTTTACTTTTTATTTAATTTTTCTGTTGATATAAATTTAATTTTGTTGCATAGAATTTGGGGAAATTTTTCTTAAAATTTATTTAAAATTATTTGTTGAATGATATTTTTTCCCTACTGTTTTGAAATTTCATCTTTTTCTTATTGAATTTTTGTTTATATGGTTGAGTAAAATAAAAATGCAACATGTGCGAGCTGTGAGTTTCAGTTTTATTTGAGCACTTTCTGAGAACTGTAACTCAGGAGAAGCCTCTTAGAGAGCTCTGAGGAACTGCTCCGAAGAGGTCGGGGGAGGTCAACATATATGTGATTTTGGAGAAAGCGGTATGTGCAGACAAGCACACATCTCAGTGGAAGGTTGCTGCTGTCATGGGAAGCAGATATGCTCAGTTAATGACTTTAGTACTTTTCTAGGAATGAGAAGATGTAAGACAATGAGTTCTTAAAAAATTCTCCTGAGAATATCTACCTGAAGGCCTATTCTACCAGTTTTCCCAGAGCACAGAGTACGTTATTCCTGATCTCTGTCCTGAATTCCTTTCAGGAGGTGTTGAAGATCAGCAACTACAGTGGCTAATGACTCAGTTCTTATAGAATAGGTGGTGATGGACTGTCTTTAGTTGGCAATACTTTGGTTTATTTCTGAGTTTTCATTGATCAGACTCTTATTTTACCTGTAATCTTCTATTTCAGTTATTAAACTTCATTCATTTTACTTGCTGGCAGTTCAAGTACTCTCTTAATATTCTTATTTGTTCAAGTACTCTCTTCATATTCTTATTTGTTGGTTTTATCTCGGCTCTTCATGTCAGAATTTCTTTGCCTCCAGTGTCAGAGGTGATTATGCTCTGAACTAAAAGAGATGCAGAGCAAGAACAGGGTGAGTGATATTGATTATTGCCACCTGTAGTGCTTGAGGGACATGGAGGCTGGATGTAACATCTCCCAAGATGCAGCCTTCGGCTTGACAAACTGAGAGAGTGCTAGTGTCATGAACTAAGACTGAGAATAGAAAAGAAGCAGAACGCAACAGAAAGGGAGGATCATCTGTTCAAAGAGCCGAAGCAGGAGAAGCAAAGACAGTTGTAAAAGATTGATAATACTCAGAAATGGTTTCTTTGACTAGTAGGACAAAAAGTTGATGTGGGAGAAGTTTTAAAGAAATCAAGTGAAATCCAGTTTGGATTAGTCAGAAGCAGAGCTAAACCCAAGAAATTCAGGTTTCCTCACAACAGATTTAGATAGTTTCACTCTAGTGTGGTGATTAGCAAATTCATATTAATTTACTGAATCACTTTGCATAGCGTACCCCTCCCCCACTGTCCTTTAATAGTCAACAAAATTTTTAATGTGGAAAAATACAAAGGTGTTTCGATCCTCCCACTCCAGAATACCAGCTTTCTGAAAAAGAGCAGACACAAATCACTTCTGTAACCAAATTTAATATAAAAGCACCAAGAGTATGCAAATAAGGCCCAGAGCCAAACTTTAGAAGTGAAGTAGAGATAAAGAATTGATACAACGCCCTTTTTAAGAGTATTCTCTAGTCCTGAATTCCTGTTCTTTCCTTCTTGACAAGATACAAATAACTCTGACCTCAAACAGCCTAGCCCTGCCGAAGATGAACACCTGGGCCAGCAACAGATGAGCAGAGCTACTTGCCAGTTCTCAATTTTTGGCAATGTCTGTTCAGACATGCTCACCACACCTCCATCCTGTTCTACTTCAGTGTTAGAAGGAAATGAAGCCACAATGAAAACTAAAAAGAGCCGTGACACCTTTTGTCCCCTGCCTCCTTCCTCCCTCACCACACCCCTCCCCACATAGAGCTACTCCCTCCCAAGCAGGCTCCAGTGTGATATCCCTGTCTGATAAAGGAATGATGAGCTGGGACTACAGCTGCAGACTAGTGACCCGCAGAAGCCAGAAGCTTCTGTAAGTACCAGATCTGAACAGGACCCAAGCCAAAGCAATGGCATTGTTGCTAGAAGAATTCATCAACTCCCTCGACCTCAGGACCCTCCCCAGGGTCCTAGAAATCCAGTCAGGCTTCTATTTTGAAGGTAAGCACCTTCCTATCTCTTCACTGGCTAGAAAATGCTCATAAGGTATATATTCTTAGGAACTTCAGTGGAAATTGTTTAAACAAAGAACATATGCGTTCTGTTAAAGGAAAGGTTGTTATCAGAGAAAGTAATTAACTGAGGAATCGTCAAGACTTAATAGTGTTGTCGAAGGGAGAAACTGGATGGGACTCTGGTATGGATAGGGACTAGGAATTAAGTGAAACTTCTTGAACTTTTTGGTAGGCCTTTAAATAGTTCAACATGAATGATGAATTATTATTTCTGCCTTTCCTTTGAAATTGATTGTAACTTGAGTGAAAAGTTATCCATATCTATGTTTCAATGTTCACCTAAGATTAGAAGTTAATGTTTACTAAACATAAGATAATTTGATTTGTAACTTGAGTTGAATAAGTTCGATCCTCCCACTCCAGAATACCAGCTTTCTGAAAAAGAGCAGACACAAATCACTTCTGTAACCAAATTTAATATAAAAGCACCAAGAGTATGCAAATAAGGCCCAGAGCCAAACTTTAGAAGTGAAGTAGAGATAAAGAATTGATACAACGCCCTTTTTAAGAGTATTCTCTAGTCCTGAATTCCTGTTCTTTCCTTCTTGACAAGATACAAATAACTCTGACCTCAAACAGCCTAGCCCTGCCGAAGATGAACACCTGGGCCAGCAACAGATGAGCAGAGCTACTTGCCAGTTCTCAATTTTTGGCAATGTCTGTTCAGACATGCTCACCACACCTCCATCCTGTTCTACTTCAGTGTTAGAAGGAAATGAAGCCACAATGAAAACTAAAAAGAGCCGTGACACCTTTTGTCCCCTGCCTCCTTCCTCCCTCACCACACCCCTCCCCACATAGAGCTACTCCCTCCCAAGCAGGCTCCAGTGTGATATCCCTGTCTGATAAAGGAATGATGAGCTGGGACTACAGCTGCAGACTAGTGACCCGCAGAAGCCAGAAGCTTCTGTAAGTACCAGATCTGAACAGGACCCAAGCCAAAGCAATGGCATTGTTGCTAGAAGAATTCATCAACTCCCTCGACCTCAGGACCCTCCCCAGGGTCCTAGAAATCCAGTCAGGCTTCTATTTTGAAGGTAAGCACCTTCCTATCTCTTCACTGGCTAGAAAATGCTCATAAGGTATATATTCTTAGGAACTTCAGTGGAAATTGTTTAAACAAAGAACATATGCGTTCTGTTAAAGGAAAGGTTGTTATCAGAGAAAGTAATTAACTGAGGAATCGTCAAGACTTAATAGTGTTGTCGAAGGGAGAAACTGGATGGGACTCTGGTATGGATAGGGACTAGGAATTAAGTGAAACTTCTTGAACTTTTTGGTAGGCCTTTAAATAGTTCAACATGAATGATGAATTATTATTTCTGCCTTTCCTTTGAAATTGATTGTAACTTGAGTGAAAAGTTATCCATATCTATGTTTCAATGTTCACCTAAGATTAGAAGTTAATGTTTACTAAACATAAGATAATTTTTAAAGAATCTTATGTCAGAGTTCTGAAGTCAGAGTTCATCTAAGATTATTGAATGTTAGTGTGCCTGGGTGTAACTTACTGTATTACATCAGGAAAAGCATTAAGACTTACAACATATGCAATACATACCCTAGATTATTTAAGCAGTGGTTTGAATACATGTAAAATATAGTTATTTTCTGGGGAAATACATATTTCTGGTTCCAGGAGTGGTAGAATTGAGCCAGTAGTAGAATTAAGTCCTGACAAACTACTGGGAACATAAACTGTTGGTAGGCAAATCTTTCACATTTACATATAAAAGAATGCTTTTAGATATATTATGAAATAAAACAAAGATTGATGAATGTCAGACCCAGTACACACACACACACACACACACGCACGCACGCACTCACTCACACATATAGACACCCATTAGCCTGTCATCTAGAGCATGGGAGCGGCAGCTGTTGAAACCCAAGTGCCTCTAGAGCCTGACCTCCACAAGCAGAGAAGCCACCACAATGAGAAGCCCTTGCACTGCAACTAGAGAGTATCACCCACTGACTGCAACTAGAGAAAGCCCACAGGAAGCAAGGAAGCCCCAGCACAGCCAAAATTAAATAAATACAAAATCGCATTATAGGAAAGATTAAGTTAACCTCTTGAGGTGGTACAGTCACTTTTACTTGAGACTGTATGATTTATAACAGAATATGAGTGAATGGGCTTCCCAGGAGGCACAGTAGTAAAGAATCTGCCTGCAATGTAAGAGGTATGGGAGGCACAGGGATCCCTGGTGAAAGATCCCACAAAGAACATATGCGTTCTGTTAAAGGAAAGGTTGTTATCAGAGAAAGTAATTAACTGAGGAATCGTCAAGACTTAATAGTGTTGTCGAAGGGAGAAACTGGATGGGACTCTGGTATGGATAGGGACTAGGAATTAAGTGAAACTTCTTGAACTTTTTGGTAGGCCTTTAAATAGTTCAACATGAATGATGAATTATTATTTCTGCCTTTCCTTTGAAATTGATTGTAACTTGAGTGAAAAGTTATCCATATCTATGTTTCAATGTTCACCTAAGATTAGAAGTTAATGTTTACTAAACATAAGATAATTTTTAAAGAATCTTATGTCAGAGTTCTGAAGTCAGAGTTCATCTAAGATTATTGAATGTTAGTGTGCCTGGGTGTAACTTACTGTATTACATCAGGAAAAGCATTAAGACTTACAACATATGCAATACATACCCTAGATTATTTAAGCAGTGGTTTGAATACATGTAAAATATAGTTATTTTCTGGGGAAATACATATTTCTGGTTCCAGGAGTGGTAGAATTGAGCCAGTAGTAGAATTAAGTCCTGACAAACTACTGGGAACATAAACTGTTGGTAGGCAAATCTTTCACATTTACATATAAAAGAATGCTTTTAGATATATTATGAAATAAAACAAAGATTGATGAATGTCAGACCCAGTACACACACACACACACGCACGCACGCACGCACTCACTCACACATATAGACACCCATTAGCCTGTCATCTAGAGCATGGGAGCGGCAGCTGTTGAAACCCAAGTGCCTCTAGAGCCTGACCTCCACAAGCAGAGAAGCCACCACAATGAGAAGCCCTTGCACTGCAACTAGAGAGTATCACCCACTGACTGCAACTAGAGAAAGCCCACAGGAAGCAAGGAAGCCCCAGCACAGCCAAAATTAAATAAATACAAAATCGCATTATAGGAAAGATTAAGTTAACCTCTTGAGGTGGTACAGTCACTTTTACTTGAGACTGTATGATTTATAACAGAATATGAGTGAATGCGGGCTTCCCAGGAGGCACAGTAGTAAAGAATCTGCCTGCAATGTAAGAGGTATGGGAGGCACAGGTTTGATCCCTGAGTGAAGAAGATCCCTTGGAATAGGAAATGGAAGCCCCCTCCAGTATGCTAGCCTAGACAATCCAGTGGACAGAGGAGACTGGCGGGCTACAGCCCATGGGTTTGCAGAGTCACACATGACTGAGCCACTGAGCACGCATGCACAAGCAGTGAGTTGCACAGACAGCCATCAAGTTAGTACAGACTGTTTTATTTAATCCATTTGTAAATAGGTTATTCTGAATCAGACAGTATTTTCCCAAATATATATTATAAAATGTATCTTTGTTGCTAAGCTGTTGCTGAGTCATTTTTTTTATCTCATGGTTTGTGCTTTTAAGATTTCGCATTAGAAAGTTCTTCCTCACGTTTGGTTTACAGATACTTTCCTGTTGTTTTATATCAACTCTACAGTTTTCTATTTCATACTTGATTTTTAAACTATGCCATGAAG
This sequence comes from Tragulus kanchil, assembly GCA_022376925.1. Lineage (NCBI taxonomy): Eukaryota > Metazoa > Chordata > Mammalia > Artiodactyla > Tragulidae > Tragulus > Tragulus kanchil. The sequence continues at coordinate 210,745,594 of JAIOJX010000026.1, forward strand.
TGCAGAGGAATCCAATTCTAGTTTTTTCCATATAATAACCACAATTTTCCAACACTATTTACTAAGTCAGCTATCCTTTCCCCTTTCCCCTCTGATCTGTGTTACTATCTTTAAATTATCTTATGTACTCGTACCTAGGTTGGTCTGTCTCTGCAATATATCTTTTCTTCATTAAGAATGTGTTTTCTCAGTTGTGTTCATTATTTTTGTAAGTGTGGATTTGGCATAAGCATAGTTCACATATAAACCAATCTCTTTCCTCCTTTATTCTAAGTTGATATAGCTATTCATAGACCTTTCAAACATCTTTAAATAAGTCAACTGATTAGTTTAAAAATCCAACTGGAATTTACATTATTTTGAAATTTATATCTTGTGCCCTTTCTCAATCATTGTTTACCATCTTCCCCAGAAGTAATCCTTACTACGACTTTTCCCCATTTATGAGCTTTATATTAATGGAACATTGTAATATATATCCTGCTTTGTTTGGCATATATGTTCAACATTATCTTTGTAAAATTAATCCATGCTATTCTGTATAGGTTGCTCATTCCAGTGTGTATAATATTCCAGTGGTTGAATATATCAAAGTTTATTTACCCATTCCAATACTAATGGTTATTTCTATTTTGAAGACGTCAATAGTAATGTTGTCATGAATATTCTTCTACTTATGTGTTCACACATGCGTAATATTCAACTGGGCATATAAATGAGTGGAATTGCCACATCACACAGTGTGCATATGTTTAGTTTCAGTAGGTAATGAAAAACAATTTCTTAAGTACTTACACCATTTTACATTCCTACTGGCTGAATATGAGAGTTCTAATTAATCTATGTTCTTGATAATACTTGATATTCTCATTCATGTTTAGGTAATTGAGATTTAATTTAGATATAACATCCTATATTTTCAGGTATACAAAATTATGATTCAATATTTGTATATATAGCAAAATGATCACTACTATAAATCTAGTTAACATTTGTTACCACACAGAACTGCAATGTTTTTCTTGTGATGGGAACTTTTAAGATTTACTTTCTTAGCAACTTTCAGAGCCTGGTTCTGGGGGGGGGATATATGTATATATATGACTAATCTGGGATCACACATATCTATAAACCACGAAACTCTGTAAATATAAAAAGTAAAATAAAAATTGAAAAAAAAGAAAAAGAAAGGGAAAAAGATGAGGATTTAATTTGTAAGTGATAAGGCATACTGGTAAGGCATCAGGTTTTTAAAAAATCTCCCTGATGGTTAAAAATGAAGACAAATTGAGAACTAGTACTGTAAAATAAGTTCTCCTAAATTTTTATTAGCAGTGCATTTCTTTAAAGAGAATTGACATTGTTTTAAATGAAGTCTTCTGATCCATGAACCTAGTATATCTGTCCTCTGTCTAGTTTTATGAACAGATATATTTTTACTTCCTGTCAATAACATTTTATAATTTTTATTTGTGAAGTTCTTACACTTCTTTTCAGATTTATTCTTAGTCACCTGAGTGGTGTCTTTTGAAGTTTTCATTTTTTCTTTGTGTGTTTGAATTCTAAGAATATATATTTAGATTATTTTAGATTTGCTATGTACATATTTATGTTTTCTGTTAATGTCGATAGGTTCTTATTTCTTCTTTTCAATGATTGTGCTTTATTTTCCTTCAGTTAAATTATTAACTAGTGTTTCTATCAGTAGTATAATATTGAATAAGAGTAATGATAAAGGACCTCCTTGTTTCACTCACCTCACAACCATAGAGAGAAAGTATTAATAATTTATCATTAAATATAATGTTTGCTTTAATTTAAAGATGCTTCTAGTTTTCTACCAGTTTTTTAAATCTTAAAAGTATGTTTAATTTTTTATAACCTTTGTAATAATATGATTTTTTGCATTGATTTTTTAAAAATGTTTATCCATTTATTGTGGAATAAAGTCAGTTTGGTTATATATCACTGAATTCTTTTTATTAGTTTTACAGAACTTTTATATTTCTTTTAGAGTAGGAAATAGGCTTATAATTTTTATTTTGTATGGCATCATACCCAGGTTTTTTTATTGAGTTATGTTGAGCTTATAGAACTTCTTGGGTAGGGTCTTTTTTTTTTTTTTAAACCTTTATTTTACTTTTAACTTTTACAGAGTTTTGTTGTTTACAGACATGCATGTTCCCAGATCAGTCACATGATATCCCCCCTTCCCACCCCTCCCAACCATCACACAGCACCCCTGAAGGATCCCCTTTTCTCACAGAGCAATGACTAGAGCTATTTTCTTCAGTTATAATAGTACAGGCCTTTTTTGCTTCTTCTAAAGATATAATATAAGTTAGATGCTATTTCTTATTTAAATATTTAGTAGAATTCCAAATAAAGCTGTTCTTAGCTGAATTTCTAATGTAGATATGTTTTTAATTATGACTTCAGTTTTTTAAATAGTAAGGGCTTCCCACTCAGGAGTATAGTTTATCTCTCATTAAAAAAACAAACAAAAAAACCCTTATTTTTCAGATCATGTATTTGAATTTAACGAAATGTCTCTGTAGAGATCCTGTGTATTCTAAAGCTAGTTCCTAGAATAAAGACACATCCACATGCTATATTGCTATATTGACTGATACCATATTTCCTCTGTTCTCACTGATTACCGCTGAAGTGGAAAAATATAAGTAAATATTACTAACAGTACTGACAAACTAATTAATTCTAATAGTTTATTTTTTATTTTTCTGGTTTTCCTAAATAGATATTGATGTCAGTAGAGACTATTGAGTTGCATCTCTTGCCTACTATGTCTTGCAACTGTTCATTTTTTCTTACCTTGATAGTATAGTCCAGAACGTCCAGTACTGTGTTAAATGAGAATGCTGAATCATAAAGAATATGTGTTTAAAATTGCTTCATTAATTGTAATATTCTAGAACTGGTGTTTTAGTGTCACTAAATTAAAGAAGTTCCTATAGGAATTACTGGAAGTGAAATTTGGGGGGAGGGAAATCAGAAGTTGGTTTGTTAAAATCTTCGGTTGTTTTGCTTCTCTCATTGATTTCTGACTTGATTACTTTCTTGTGCCCTCTGTTAGCTCTCTTGTTTCTTTTCTAGCTTCTTGGTATAAATCACAGTCATTTTAAAAACATTTCTTGCTTCTTGCTAAGTGCACTTAAACCTATATTTTTCTCTAAATAGTTCTTTGTTTCCCATAAATTTTGCCATGTAGTATTTTCACTCTTAGTTCAGAGTACATTTTTTTCCCTTTTAAATCCAACGGTTATTTATTTTCTGATAATATTTGATATCTGATAATTATTTTCTGATAATATAAATTTTTCTTTTAACTCTTCTTTCCTTTTAATTACTAATTCTGCCATATATTGTTATGGAACAGTATTCTATTATACTGCTATTTCTTTGCAATTGATTCAGACTTCATTTATGACGTCATCAAGTGAGTCTCAGCATGGACTAGCTTATATAAACTACAATAACGTATTATCAGGCATTATTCGAAAGGCTAGAATTATGACGAGGAGTGGGGAAGCTCCTACCCTATATTCCAGTTTATATTCCAGTGGCTGGAACAAATGACAAGCGACTGACAGATCTGAAATACACAAGTACCCTGAAGAACTAAGTAAGTAGAGAGTAAAGTAAGAGAGGGAGGAGATGATCTTTTTGACAAGGCAGTCAGGGCAGATAGCCCTGATGAGATGAAGTTTGAACAGAAGCCAGAATAAACTGAGGGAATGAGCCTTGCATATTTCTGGAAGGACATTTCTGCTGAGGACAGAGCAAGTGCAAACCACATAACAAGTATCTTTATCTAATTAAGAAACAAAGAGGAGACGAGTGAAAATAAAGCAGAGCAATTGAAGGGAAGCTTAGTGGAAATGAGGCTGAGGATGTGGGGATGCACAAAATTTGTAGGTCTTGAAAGCCATGTAACACATAATTTGCTACAGAGTGGGGTTGGGGAAGTGATTAAGAATTGTTTTAAAGATTGCCTTCATTAATTGTAATATTCTAGAACTGGTGTTTTAGTGTCACTAAATTAAAGAAGTTCCTATAGGAATTACTGGAAGTGAAATTTGGGGGGAGGGAAATCAGAAGTTGGTTTGTTAAAATCTTCGGTTGTTTTGCTTCTCTCATTGATTTCTGACTTGATTACTTTCTTGTGCCCTCTGTTAGCTCTCTTGTTTCTTTTCTAGCTTCTTGGTATAAATCACAGTCATTTTAAAAACATTTCTTGCTTCTTGCTAAGTGCACTTAAACCTATATTTTTCTCTAAATAGTTCTTTGTTTCCCATAAATTTTGCCATGTAGTATTTTCACTCTTAGTTCAGAGTACATTTTTTTCCCTTTTAAATCCAACGGTTATTTATTTTCTGATAATATTTGATATCTGATAATTATTTTCTGATAATATAAATTTTTCTTTTAACTCTTCTTTCCTTTTAATTACTAATTCTGCCATATATTGTTATGGAACAGTATTCTATTATACTGCTATTTCTTTGCAATTGATTCAGACTTCATTTATGACGTCATCAAGTGAGTCTCAGCATGGACTAGCTTATATAAACTACAATAACGTATTATCAGGCATTATTCGAAAGGCTAGAATTATGACGAGGAGTGGGGAAGCTCCTACCCTATATTCCAGTTTATATTCCAGTGGCTGGAACAAATGACAAGCGACTGACAGATCTGAAATACACAAGTACCCTGAAGAACTAAGTAAGTAGAGAGTAAAGTAAGAGAGGGAGGAGATGATCTTTTTGACAAGGCAGTCAGGGCAGATAGCCCTGATGAGATGAAGTTTGAACAGAAGCCAGAATAAACTGAGGGAATGAGCCTTGCATATTTCTGGAAGGACATTTCTGCTGAGGACAGAGCAAGTGCAAACCACATAACAAGTATCTTTATCTAATTAAGAAACAAAGAGGAGACGAGTGAAAATAAAGCAGAGCAATTGAAGGGAAGCTTAGTGGAAATGAGGCTGAGGATGTGGGGATGCACAAAATTTGTAGGTCTTGAAAGCCATGTAACACATAATTTGCTACAGAGTGGGGTTGGGGAAGTGGATGGGGACCAGTAAGATAGAATGATCCAGGAAGGTCTCTCTACAGAACTGATTTAGTAGCAGAGACCCAAATGTTGAGAAGGAATCAAACAAGAAAATATCCTGGAGGTGAGTGTTCCAAACAGAGCGGGTGGCTAGACTGGAAGGGGCTTAGTCTGTTTGAAGAAAAGAAAAAAAGCCCTGAACCTCAAACATTTAAAAGAAAGCAAAGAGGACAGTCATATGAGACGAGATATAAAGAAAGAGCAAGAACATTTCAAGGAGTTTAGATTTTAGGACAACTCAGGACCAGTGTACAACAGGAGACTGACAGGACTTGATCACTGTTAGGTGAGGCTGCTCTGGAATTTGTGGAGCAGAAGTGGGTTGAGACACCTCAGGACCGTGTAATAATCCAAAGAGAGATCATGCCGCCTTGATTCAGTCGGAAGAGAGATGACCAATTTAGTCTGTGCTCTGGAGGTAGAAATACCAAGAACTGCTAATGGATTTGATATAGGTGTGATGAAGGAGAAGACTAAAATGATTCATACCACTAGGTAGATGTTTATATCTTTGACAGAGTTGTGAAGACCTTGACAGGGAGGTGTTTGATGGAGAAAGCAAAAACTCTGGTTTGGACATATTAAATCTGCTATTCATTTAAGCGGAAATTTCAAGTAGACAACTGAAAAAAATCAGTTTTGACCACAGAGTGAGATAATGACTAGAATGCCCCATCCATGACCTAATTGATCAGGGCTTTATTCAGTTACAAACCTTGTCATCTAAAAAAGAAAATGAGCATATACCTTAATATATCAATTTCATTATTGATATTCACGGTAATTCTAAAGCATACATAGTAATAAAAATAATAGAGAATAAAGATGAAATTTAATAATGCTTTAAGCAATTTAAATGTTTTGCAAATAAATCTGTTTTCTATCATAAAAGTTGAATTTATTGAACTATTATTGAACATTATTGAAAATATTAAATATTTGCATTACTGAATATTTCAGTATTTGGAAACATGTTGATTTAATATGTGATAGGGTGATTCAAAGACATGGCTGTAATATATTTCATTTCAGTTCTTATTTTAAATAATAGCCCTTCAAGATATTTCACAAAGGTCTAATATACAGCATGTATACACTGTATAAAATATACATTTAGGGAACATTTGTCATTGATGGTGGTGGTCATCAATCCATATTATGAAATAATCTTCATAAATCTGATTTTAGCAGTTTCTTTAGACAGCAATTGTATGTAGGTGATGACAAGTTAGTAGTATGAATAGAAGAGTCACTCTGCCATTTTCTTCTTAATAGGTTCCACAAATTTTCAATTCTGAAGTGTCTCTGTAAGCCTCTTACAAAATTATTGTCTATTTGTGGAGAGTTGAAATTGCATTATAATAATTCTTAACTTGATATATATAAAATCCAGTATGTGGAAGTACTGCAAGAAAATGAATGAATTAAGACAATTGTTTTAATTCATATTTTTGAAGTCTGAAACTATCTCAAAACATTGTGGACTATACATGCCTTGCAGCCATCTGGGATAGGAATAATTTTTTTATAATTAAATACTAATAGAGTTTAAAATTAAAGATTGGAAAACCTTTATAGTAAATAATAGTATAGTTTAATTTTATTTGTTTCATATGAAAATTAATATGAATTGAAACTCTTAATATTCTCTTACATCACTTCTTGTAATAATAATTATCATAGATTTTTCTCTTTATTTTGAGTACATTGCAGAATTGAACTTCCTGACTTTGTGGCCATAGGACTTGCATTGGCCAGTAAGCAGAAGTAAGGTGGATCATTTTGGACAGATGCTTTAAGAACCAGTTCATAATTTAACATATTTCATTCTGGTAGATTATGTCAAAATGGAACCTTCATCAATCTGGATCCCTAAGTAACTATAACTGTTAGAGACCCTGCCCTCACTCACTTGAATTGGACACATAGTGACATGAGAAATATGCCTTTATTATTTAAATCTCTGACAATTTGAAGTTGTTTGTTATCTCAGTATATGTGTGTGTGTGTGTGTGTGTGTGTGTGTGTGTGTGTACATGTGCATCCATGCGTGCTCAGTCATGTCTGACTCTTTGCAACCCCATGGACCATAGCCCACCAGGCTCCTCTCTGTCCATGGGATTTTCCTGGCAAGAATACTAGAATACTGGAGCAAGTTGCCATTCCCTCCTCTGGGAAATCTCCACCCAGGCATCAAATCCACATCTCTAGTATCTCCTGAATTGGCAGGTGGATTCTTTACCACTTCGCCACCTAGGAAGCCCTATCTCAACATAACACTTTCCTTACTTACACAAATTGTATTTATCATGACTAGAATTGCACTTATTACCAGTTAAAAAGCTAGACATTAGACATATTATGGAGAGATATTGGTAATAATGTTGCCACGTGTTTATGGAAAAGTGAGTTCACTTTGTATTCAGTAAATGTTCCTTCTTTGAATGTTCTGCACATTGGTAATATTACCATTTACCACTGGTTACTTCATATATGTAACCAGTTGGATATTGACTTAAAATTTTGGCAAAAAACAAAGTTTGTTTTACAATATTGCTCAATGAACTGGATGTTGAAAAAAATGTTTTTCTCTATGGAAATAGTATGTGCACATGGCTAGAAAGTTTGAAATAGAAGCACAGTCAGTAAGTTCATCAAATAGAAATATGATTGATATTTTGGTGTATTCTCATTTTAATAAAAGTATGATTTAACTTTTAAAAGGAGAAAAATTGATACCAATTTTCCCCCATGCTTTATCCAGAATATCACCAGTCAGGCCACCTCTCTCTACCTCCTTGGTTCAGATCATCATAATGAATTGCTAAGATTATCAAAATAGCTGCCTAATTAGTCTCCCTATTTCATTTTCATTCTTGAAGTCTATTCTCATAGTGTCCAGAGTTATACTTGTAAGTGGTATGTCAGATTATGGCACACCTCTGTAAAAAGAATCTCCCAGTTTTTCTCAAAATAAGGATTTTTCAATGGGTAGTAGGCTTTTATTTTTCTCTCCTTACTCCCATTATTTCTCTGACTTTATCGTTTGCTAATCTTATGCTTATAGCCATTCCGACCTCCTCACTGTTCTTCAAACTTGAGGATATGCTCCTTTCTTAAAACTTGGCTCCTGCTCTTCTCTTGAGTTTTCAAACTCTTCAGCCAGATGTCATCTTGGGTAACTCCTTTCTCTGTGAGGCTTATCTGATCACCCTGTTTATTTAATACTGGAAAATTTTTGTTCCCTCTTCCCTATATCCCCTATCCTCATTATCATATTCTTTATTTTTGGAGCCAAAACACTATCTTCTTATTAATATATCTTGTAGGTTATTAATTATTATTTATTTTGTATTTTTCCCATTAGATTTTTTATAGCTTAATTGAGGTATAATTTTTTAAACCATAAGGTTCAACACTTATAGTTATACAATTCAATGATTTTTAGAAAATTGGTGCAACAACCATCAATTTCAGACCATTTCTATCATGGCAAAGAAATCCCTTGAACTATTTGCTAATCATATCGCTTACATATCCAGCCCTAGGCAACCACTGCTCTCCTTTTTGTCTATAAATTTGCTTTTCCCAGAAGTTTCAAATGAAATAAACCAAACAGTATGTCGTCTTTTTGAAACTAACTTCTTTACTTAGCTTAATGTTTTTAAGGTTCATCTGTGTTGTAGAATGTATCAATATTCTTGTGGGTTTTCCTTACTGAATAGTATTTTATGTATAGTTAGACCACATTTTGTTTAGCCAACACCAGTTAAAGGTCACTTGTATTATCTCCCCTTGGGAGATAATATGAATACTATACCCATTTTAATTTCCCATTTACAATGCATTTGGATTCCAGTTTCTCCAAATCCTTGCCAGAGTTTGGTACTGTCTATTTTTATATTATGGTCAATGGTATCTCATTGTAGTGTTAATTGAATTTCTTTAATTACAAGTTATGTTGAGCATTTTTTTCCTATACTTAGTAGCAATTTAATTTTCTTTTTTGAAATAAAATTTCTTTTCAGTGTTTTGGCCTGTGTTTATCCTCTTGTTATTAAGCTATAGGACTTATTTTTGTATTCTGGATATTTGATTTGCAGTTATTTTCAGATATATAATTGAAATTTTTTCTTATATGACTTATCTTGACTTTCATAATATTATCTTTTAAAACAAAAAGGTTTAAAATTTAGAATCTCATTTACCAATTTTTAGGGGTCATACCTTTGATACCATGTTACCTAACCCAAAGTTACAAAACTTTCCTCTTATTTTGTGTTGAGGACCCGCTAGATCACTCCACATCTTATTGATTTTCTAGAAGTACAGAACTCAAAGAAGCTGTTATACGTAAGAGTTTCAGTTTCTCACAGGAAATGAATGGAAACTAAAGCCAAAAAAGAAAAAAGACACATACAGCAGGGTCTATGAGAAAAAAATGCCAGTTATTCTCTTCCAGTGAAGATAGCATTTAATTTTCCTAGTGACCATGTCTGACAGTAAGAACACAATATTTCTCACTAGGGAAGCTCATCTGGGCCTTTCTCTGTGTCCAAGGTTTTTATCGGAGCAGTTACATAAGCATGTAGGGTTTGTATGACTGACCTTAACTACTGGATCTCCAGACCCTTTAGACCTCAAGTGGTATTGTATGGTACAGAACCCCAAATGAATAAAAAGGGCATTTGCCATAAACCACACTGTTAGTGTAAACTATCTGGGGTGTCCCGAGATCCCAGATGTACAGAAACACTCTTATCTGGCAGAATATTCTGAGGGCTTAGATGTTTTCTCTCAAGAGCTAGTTAAGGGCTAGTCCTTTCTTTGAAATGTGCAGGGTTTGAGCACTCTGAAGTAATAGTTAACCCATTACTCCACCATTTTATTTTTTTATACATGAGTTTTTATCTTTTATCTCTAGGACCAGGATCCATTTGCATTAAGAGGTTTCTGAAGCCTTAATTCCAAGTAACAGAAGAATTAATCAGCTCTCCACACAGTTAGGAGGCACGCTGGGGATGACTCAAGTACAGTAAACCCTTCATGGATGAGAGAAGCGAGGGAGTTAACCAAACAGATATCTGGATGAATGGCTTTCCAAGTTGAGAGAGTATCTTTAGCAGAGTGTTATGGTGAGAGTGTGTTGGCATATTTCAGAAAAAGTGAGAAACCAGTAAGGCTGGAAGGAGGAGGAGAGTGAACAGAAATGATATCAGAGGGGAAAAGGTACAGAACCATATATAATCCTCTTGAATATTATAAGAGTTTTACTCTTAGAAGAATTGGGAACTTAGAGATACCAATCTAAATTAGCAGAAGCAACTAAAACAATGCTAGAACTCATCTCTTCACTCTGAATTTAGATTCTGTTAGCCATTTCTTCAGTTTATTGAAATGAATATTGATGAAACCATACATACATTTCCAGAAGTCAGAGCATAGTTTTGCTTAAATAAGCCCATAAATATTGTGTTCAAAAGTACTTCTTATAGCAATTTTTAAATACCATAAGAATGTTTTCCCTCTTGGGAAACTAAAGCCAAAAAGAAAAAGACACATACAGCAGGGTCTATGAGAAAAAATCCATTTTTTCCGTAGGGTGACCATGTCTGACAGTAAGAACACAATATTTCTCACTAGGGAAGCTCATCTGGGCCTTTCTCTGTGTCCAAGGTTTTTATCGGAGCAGTTACATAAGCATGTAGGGTTTGTATGACTGACCTTAACTACTGGATCTCCAGACCCTTTAGACCTCAAGTGGTATTGTATGGTACAGAACCCCAAATGAATAAAAAGGGCATTTGCCATAAACCACACTGTTAGCGTAAACTATCTGGGGTGTCCCGAGATCCCAGATGTACAGAAACACTCTTATCTGGCAGAATATTCTGAGGGCTTAGATGTTTTCTCTCAAGAGCTAGTTAAGGGCTAGTCCTTTCTTTGAAATGTGCAGGGTTTGAGCACTCTGAAGTAATAGTTAACCCATTACTCCACCATTTTATTTTTTTATACATGAGTTTTTATCTTTTATCTCTAGGACCAGGATCCATTTGCATTAAGAGGTTTCTGAAGCCTTAATTCCAAGTAACAGAAGAATTAATCAGCTCTCCACACAGTTAGGAGGCACGCTGGGGATGACTCAAGTACAGTAAACCCTTCATGGATGAGAGAAGCGAGGGAGTTAACCAAACAGATATCTGGATGAATGGCTTTCCAAGTTGAGAGAGTATCTTTAGCAGAGTGTTATGGTGAGAGTGTGTTGGCATATTTCAGAAAAAGTGAGAAACCAGTAAGGCTGGAAGGAGGAGGAGAGTGAACAGAAATGATATCAGAGGGGAAAAGGTACAGAACCATATATAATCCTCTTGAATATTATAAGAGTTTTACTCTTAGAAGAATTGGGAACTTAGAGATACCAATCTAAATTAGCAGAAGCAACTAAAACAATGCTAGAACTCATCTCTTCACTCTGAATTTAGATTCTGTTAGCCATTTCTTCAGTTTATTGAAATGAATATTGATGAAACCATACATACATTTCCAGAAGTCAGAGCATAGTTTTGCTTAAATAAGCCCATAAATATTGTGTTCAAAAGTACTTCTTATAGCAATTTTTAAATACCATAAGAATGTTTTCCCTCTTGGGGAAACTAAGACTTGGAGGGGGTAAGATTTTTAAATATTGTGTTTTGAATACATTAAATATCATATTTCTGTTTTCCTGCCAAAATATGTTAAAATTATGGAAATTATTCTTTTAAATTGTAGCTGTCTTCCTGCATTTCTTCCTTCTATCCTTCCTTCTACTAAATGAATAGAGTATGATTCTTGTCCTCAAGGACTCCTTAGGCAAGTAAAAGAGAATAGATTTTTAGAAAATCAATATTTGTGATATAATGTGAAAATGTGCTCTAATAAACTGTTTTGAGAACACTGAGAACTTACCACCCAAAAAGCTTACCATGAGGTGGTGGTTTTTTTTTTCAGCAGCCTATGTAGACAATGAGCAAGCAAATAAAATTTCAGAATTAGAAAAAGATGTTTAGATATGAACAAGTTTGAAAATATGAAATATGGTCCAAGAACACCTCAGAGAATGATAGAGGATCAGGCAATTCGTGGTCATATTTTAAGTGACGTCTGAACTATAATAAGGATATTGAATTAATGCTATAATCAATAGGAACCTATAAAAGGATTTTTTAAAAAACATTTATTTTATTTATTTATCTTTTGGGGGGTGAGGTGGGGAGGGAGGGGGACGGGCGGGCCACTTCTGTTGGTCTTTCATTTATCTATTTTCATCCGTCTTTGTTCTTTGACTCCTGTGGGCCTCCCATCACGGTGGCCTCTGTTGTCGCAGAGCACTGGCTCTGGGCACATGCGCTCCAGAGCTCCAGCTTGGTAGTTGGACACATTGATCCAGCCACTCCGCGGCACATGGGATCTTCCCAGGCCAGGGATTGAACCAGCGCCCCCTGCACTGCAAGTCGGTGTCCTTACTGACTGGACCACCATGAAAGCCGTATTTATTGTTTGACTATGCAATTGGGTTACAAGCACAAGAAATAACTCGTAGTGGATATACATGTGTATTGTTGTTTAGGGCTTCCCTGGTGGCTCAATGGTAAAGAACCCATCTCCTAGTCCAGGAGATATAAGAGACATGGGTTCTCTCCTTGGGTTGGGAAGATCCCCTGGAGGAGGACTTGGCAACCCACTCCAGTATTCTTGCCTGGAGAATTCTCATGGACAGAGGAACCTGGTGGACTGCAGTCCATAGGGTCACACAGAGTTGGACGTGACTGAGCAACTAAGTACAAGCACAAGAACACATTATTCACATCTATTGTAGAATTTTCATACTTAATTTTTTTCTATTTATGTTTGGCTATTCTGGGTTTTCACTGCTGCCACAGGCTCTTTTCTAGTTGCAGGGAGTGGGGGCTACTCTGGGCAGCATAGAAAATCAATATTTGTGATATAATGTGAAAATGTGCTCTAATAAACTGTTTTGAGAACACTGAGACCTTACCACCCAAAAAGCTTACCATGAGGTGGTGGTTTTTTTTTTCAGCAGCCTATGTAGACAATGAGCAAGCAAATAAAATTTCAGAATTAGAAAAAGATGTTTAGATATGAACAAGTTTGAAAATATGAAATATGGTCCAAGAACACCTCAGAGAATGATAGAGGATCAGGCAATTCGTGGTCATATTTTAAGTGACGTCTGAACTATAATAAGGATATTGAATTAATGCTATAATCAATAGGAACCTATAAAAGGATTTTTTAAAAAACATTTATTTTATTTATTTATCTTTTGGGGGGTGAGGTGGGGAGGGAGGGGGACGGGCGGGCCACTTCTGTTGGTCTTTCATTTATCTATTTTCATCCGTCTTTGTTCTTTGACTCCTGTGGGCCTCCCATCACGGTGGCCTCTGTTGTCGCAGAGCACTGGCTCTGGGCACATGCGCTCCAGAGCTCCAGCTTGGTAGTTGGACACATTGATCCAGCCACTCCGCGGCACATGGGATCTTCCCAGGCCAGGGATTGAACCAGCGCCCCCTGCACTGCAAGTCGGTGTCCTTACTGACTGGACCACCATGAAAGCCGTATTTATTGTTTGACTATGCAATTGGGTTACAAGCACAAGAAATAACTCGTAGTGGATATACATGTGTATTGTTGTTTAGGGCTTCCCTGGTGGCTCAATGGTAAAGAACCCATCTCCTAGTCCAGGAGATATAAGAGACATGGGTTCTCTCCTTGGGTTGGGAAGATCCCCTGGAGGAGGACTTGGCAACCCACTCCAGTATTCTTGCCTGGAGAATTCTCATGGACAGAGGAACCTGGTGGACTGCAGTCCATAGGGTCACACAGAGTTGGACGTGACTGAGCAACTAAGTACAAGCACAAGAACACATTATTCACATCTATTGTAGAATTTTCATACTTAATTTTTTTCTATTTATGTTTGGCTATTCTGGGTTTTCACTGCTGCCACAGGCTCTTTTCTAGTTGCAGGGAGTGGGGGCTACTCTCTAGTTGATATGAGCAGGCTTCTTATTGCAGTGACTTCTCTTGTTGTGAACTTGGGCTCTAGGGCACATGGGCTTCTATAGTTGTGGCTCATGGGCTCAGTAGTTGTGGCTCCGAGGCTCTAGAGCACACGCTCAATAGTTGTGGCTCATGGCCTTAGTTGCTCTGTGACACGTGGGACCTTCCTGGATCAGGGATCAAACCTGTGCCTCCTGCATTGACAGGTGAACTCTTTACCACTGAGCTACCAGGGAAACCCCATACTTACTTACTTGTTAAGTACCAGCCTTGACTATGCAAGATAAAGATTAAAAAAATGAAAAGCTAGCATATGTTTTTACATATACCCGTATAGCGATTATTCCTTTTTTAAGTATAAAGAAGTGACTAAGCAGTAAATTAAGTAAAAATTGTATTTTTTATTGGCTGCTGGGTTTTCAAATGCTGTGAAATGTGCGTTTTGTTTAGGGTTATTAATTACCAAATTCATTTGAATAAGTATAAATTATTGGTCAATTATTTAACATTGAAAAACATTTACTGAAGAACGAGAAAATGGAAAAACTTTTGCCCTATGTGTAGTAGTTTACACTTTTGAATACCATGATACTAACAGATTTTGTTGGGCCCTGTTGAATAACTGGAGAGTAAGCATTGAGAATGGGAGAGAAGTAAGGTGTATTTCAAATTAGATGTTAAAAAATTCTACATTATTTTTAGAAATGTCTATAGTTGATGCAGTTATTTAAGTTCTGAATTTTAAAAATTTACATTTTACTTGGGACATCTACTTTATACTACTAATAAATAATTGGAATCATTGCGTGGTTTTTAAACTGTTTAGCAAAACCATAAGATGAAATTTACCAAAATGAAAGAAAACATTTTTTGCATGAAATACTATTTTTAAATGGCAAAAGGCATTATTTGAAATTTTTGTTGTTATTTTAAAGAAAAATAAGTTTTTAGGAAATGGGGTTTTCACTAATCCATGTAATGAAAATTAACTTTCAGATTTTCCATTTTACTCTCGGTTAGAAGGGTTGGTTTAATGGTTATAGCACTGTGTCAGTTAAGGAAGGAACACCTGCACCATAAATGATGTGTGAATTCTAACCACAGACCAAAAGACTTTTTTTTTTCTACTTTATTGACATCAGGAAAAGCCTAAAACATATTTAAAACAGTTTTTCCCAGAACCTGTGAAATCAAATCATGTGAGTTTTGAATTAACTGTTCATTATCAGAGGCCACTTTGGTTTTGAATAGTAGCACCATAGTTACTAATTTAAATATATCCCTATTTAAAATAGTATTTATTTATTCCATTAATTTGTATGTATTCCATTAATTTAAGAAAAAAGAGAGCAATGATTTAGCATGTTCAGAGAGTTTATAGAAACTTGACAATAATGAAAATTTGAACTTATCTTAGAACAGACACAGACTGGACCTTCCTCCACCTTGTTCCCGCCTGCCTCCTTCCATTCTCCTCTGCACTTTAGTCAGATGAGACTGGATACATTCAGATGCTCTTGGACAGTGATGTGCTTTCAGTAGTTTTGTGCTCTAGTAAAATACGGTGGCCGTATAGAATAAAACTCACTGCTATCAAGATTTTCACTCAAGGAAAGGACAGATAATAAAGGATAATAGTAAAAATGACACCTGAAAAAATTCCAGGTCAGCCATACACACACTTCATTCCTTAAAAAATCAGTTTAGGAGGTGGTCGCTAGGGCTGTGAGCAGGCACTGGAGTCGGCTGTTATTTTTAAGTTTTTTCAAATTAGATGTTAAAAATTCTACATTATTTTTAGAAATGTCTATAGTTGATGCAGTTATTTAAGTTCTGAATTTTAAATTTACATTTTACTTGGGACATCTACTTTATACTACTAATAAATAATTGGAATCATTGCGTGGTTTTTAAACTGTTTAGCAAAACCATAAGATGAAATTTACCAAAATGAAAGAAAACATTTTTTGCATGAAATACTATTTTTAAATGGCAAAAGGCATTATTTGAAATTTTTGTTGTTATTTTAAAGAAAAATAAGTTTTTAGGAAATGGGGTTTTCACTAATCCATGTAATGAAAATTAACTTTCAGATTTTCCATTTTACTCTCGGTTAGAAGGGTTGGTTTAATGGTTATAGCACTGTGTCAGTTAAGGAAGGAACACCTGCACCATAAATGATGTGTGAATTCTAACCACAGACCAAAAGACTTTTTTTTTTCTACTTTATTGACATCAGGAAAAGCCTAAAACATATTTAAAACAGTTTTTCCCAGAACCTGTGAAATCAAATCATGTGAGTTTTGAATTAACTGTTCATTATCAGAGGCCACTTTGGTTTTGAATAGTAGCACCATAGTTACTAATTTAAATATATCCCTATTTAAAATAGTATTTATTTATTCCATTAATTTGTATGTATTCCATTAATTTAAGAAAAAAGAGAGCAATGATTTAGCATGTTCAGAGAGTTTATAGAAACTTGACAGTAATGAAAATTTGAACTTATCTTAGAACAGACACAGACTGGACCTTCCTCCACCTTGTCTGCCTGCCTGCCTCCTTCCATTCTCCTCTGCACTTTAGTCAGATGAGACTGGATACATTCAGATGCTCTTGGACAGTGATGTGCTTTCAGTAGTTTTGTGCTCTAGTAAAATACGGTGGCCGTATAGAATAAAACTCACTGCTATCAAGATTTTCACTCAAGGAAAGGACAGATAATAAAGGATAATAGTAAAAATGACACCTGAAAAAATTCCAGGTCAGCCATACACACACTTCATTCCTTAAAAAATCAGTTTAGGAGGTGGTCGCTAGGGCTGTGAGCAGGCACTGGAGTCGGTGTGAATCACCGACTGAGAAGGGTTAATGCACACTCTGCTCCTTTTGGCAGGTAGGAAACTATGCCAGATGGAGGAGTCCTGGAGAAGAAAGGTTGTAAATCCTGGAACACCGGTTTAGCCAGAGGAGAGGCCTCAGGTCAGAGACAGGCAGGAGAGGTTCAGAGAACAGAGGGGCTAGCTCGGAGCTTGAAAGGGCAGCCACAGGCTGTGAGGTTTCCATGCAGCGGCCCCAACCCCGGTGGCCTCCGTCTGGTCTCTTCAGTGCATCAGAGCCCCTGACAGCAGAAGCAGCTGCTGACAGCCCCAAGGATCCTTTCTTTCTTCCTCCTCTCTGAGCCCGGCCTTCTCATAGTTATTTGTCCATTTAAAACAAACAAAAAAGGTTATTTTCTCCATTTCTAGTAAATCTGCTCTTTTTAGAATAAGACAGCATTTTGAATCAACAAAATTCACTTCTTCCTTTTTCGAGAAACAGAGACTTGTCTACAAAGTCTTTGTGCAATTATTCCATCCACTGATGATTAATGAAGAGAGGAAGAAAACTTTCTTTTTCAATAACAGGATCAACAATTATCCTTCTTAATGATACTTAACAAAGGAAACACAAATAATCAAATGATTAAATCAATTTTCAGCCGCATTTACTCAGCTAATATTCTGAATGGCAGTATGGTAAATGCGCAGTAACAAAGCTCATTAAATCACTGTAACCCTTCCAAAGAAGTCGAGACTCCTCATGAAGTCAGACAGAACAGCTACAAAGCTGTGTCCTGTCCAGCTCTACGCCAGCAAATGCTTATGGTGATGTTTTCACTTCTGGATTGATGTATGATCTAATTTTGGTCAACTACTGATTAGAAGACCAGCATTGTTAGTAAAATGACACCTGAAGTGAAAGGTTCCGTATAGAATAAAACTCACTGCTATCAAGATTTTCACTCAAGGAAAGGACAGATAATAAAGGATAATAGTAAAAATGACACCTGAAAAAATTCCAGGTCAGCCATACACACACTTCATTCCTTAAAAAATCAGTTTAGGAGGTGGTCGCTAGGGCTGTGAGCAGGCACTGGAGTCGGTGTGAATCACCGACTGAGAAGGGTTAATGCACACTCTGCTCCTTTTGGCAGGTAGGAAACTATGCCAGATGGAGGAGTCCTGGAGAAGAAAGGTTGTAAATCCTGGAACACCGGTTTAGCCAGAGGAGAGGCCTCAGGTCAGAGACAGGCAGGAGAGGTTCAGAGAACAGAGGGGCTAGCTCGGAGCTTGAAAGGGCAGCCACAGGCTGTGAGGTTTCCATGCAGCGGCCCCAACCCCGGTGGCCTCCGTCTGGTCTCTTCAGTGCATCAGAGCCCCTGACAGCAGAAGCAGCTGCTGACAGCCCCAAGGATCCTTTCTTTCTTCCTCCTCTCTGAGCCCGGCCTTCTCATAGTTATTTGTCCATTTAAAACAAACAAAAAAGGTTATTTTCTCCATTTCTAGTAAATCTGCTCTTTTTAGAATAAGACAGCATTTTGAATCAACAAAATTCACTTCTTCCTTTTTAGAAACAGAGACTTGTCTACAAAGTCTTTGTGCAATTATTCCATCCACTGATGATTAATGAAGAGAGGAAGAAAACTTTCTTTTTCAATAACAGGATCAACAATTATCCTTCTTAATGATACTTAACAAAGGAAACACAAATAATCAAATGATTAAATCAATTTTCAGCCGCATTTACTCAGCTAATATTCTGAATGGCAGTATGGTAAATGCGCAGTAACAAAGCTCATTAAATCACTGTAACCCTTCCAAAGAAGTCGAGACTCCTCATGAAGTCAGACAGAACAGCTACAAAGCTGTGTCCTGTCCAGCTCTACGCCAGCAAATGCTTATGGTGATGTTTTCACTTCTGGATTGATGTATGATCTAATTTTGGTCAACTACTGATTAGAAGACCAGCAGCTTTTCTGATAATACACCTAAGGAAACTGTTTTGGTATGGAAATAACATTTTGAAGAAGACTTTTTAAAATATGACATTGAGTAAATTACTTCTTACTGCAACACACTGTAAAGTTTAAATGAGCACTTTAAACCACTAAAGATAGAAGTTAAGAATGGACATTTTGATTTCTGCTGTTAAGAACGTTCTCTTCTTCCTTGGAACAATCTCTTTTCATTTATATGTTCTCATTAAAAATTTGACAGGGAAATTATCTATTGGTGGATGCCATTCATCTGCCAGGTGACCTGCAGCGTTGTATTTGTACTGTTGGGCTCCGTGCCAGTGGCTTTCTAACTGAGATTTATTTTCAAAAGAAAGCAGAATTATCTAAGGGAGCATCATGTTTCAAAAAAAAAACAAAAGAAGAAGAAGAAGAAAACCACAGGCTCAGTGCTCAGTAAAATTTAGCAGCTCTTATTTGTTGAAATAAACCCATGGTGATATTAGTTTCATCCTAGGTGTGCTCAGTTGCTCAGTCGTGTCTGACTCTTTGCGACCCCATGGACTGTAGCCCCCCAGGCTCCTCTGTCCACGGGATTTCCCAGGCAAGAATACTGGAGTGGATCGCCATTTCCTTCTCCAGGGATTGGACTTGAGTCTCCTGCATTGTGGGAGGCTTCTTTACTGAATGAGCCACTAGGAAAGCCAGCTATCTTTCTAGTTAGACGACATAGCTGCTTTGAATCAGCTGCTGAACCAGTGCTGTAAAGCCCAGGACCTAATTGGGCTCACTAGAATCTTCTATCCTTTTGCAAGAACAGGAGCGGAAACTAATTTTGAACATCACTCATTTTACCAATAAAGTGATCTTAATACTCATATCCAATATTCAGATTAAGAAAACTGTGTTAATAGAAGATAAATGTAGGTGACACTTGTGATAATTGTTCTAAGAATATGAATTTATAATTAACCTTTTTCGTGTTAACTAGTTTGTATTTGGGTTAGATATTTCTGATTGATATACTTCAAATATTAATGTTTTAATCTCTTCCCCAGGACTATAGGTTAAAAACATTGTACACATAAATGTGTATCTCATTGTGCTGAAGTATTTTATGTAATAACATTAAATATTTATCTTTGTACGCGTCCCAGATACTCTATTCTTGCTCTCAGCCTATAAATCCAGAGTTGCTTGGGTCTGGTTTTTATACTTGTGGTTTTAACTAGCTCCTAGATTTGTATCATTTCCCAGGTTGACATATGTAGTTCTGATTTTCTTTTACTTATTTCAAGTTTTGTTAACAGTTTTTCTCAAACCTAAGTAAACTTTGGAATCTACTCGGGAACTTTATTTTTTTTTTTTTTACTTTTTTTTTTTTATTCTTTATTTTAAAGGTTTTACAGAGTTTTGTTGTTCACATACATGTATGTTCCCAGATCAGTCATATGCATATCCATGGTCCCCACCCACCCAGATCCCCCCATCCCACCCCTCCAGACCTTTGCCCCAAGCCATTGTAAGCACTCCTATTCCCTTAGCACTGTGACACTAGCTATCTTTTCCACACATAACACTATAGGTTTCCTTGTTACTTCCTCCATGCTTCCCCCTCCCTATTTATTCACCACGATGTCTCTATGTCTATGCTCTGTCTTTTTTTGTTTTTTTTTTTTCATGAGTTCCCCGTGTGTGATATCAAGACCGTCCTACTAGATTCCATATATGTGTGTTAGTATACTGTATTTGTCTTTACTCGAACTTTAAAAAAAAAGGAAACGTATCTCTGGGTTCTACCCTGGAGAATCTGGTTTAGAATTTCTGGAGTAAGCCCCAGAATCTGTATTTTAAAGTTTTCTCTAGTTAATTTTCATGCAGTTTCCCGGCAGACAGTTGTTTAAGAGGAACTAGATAGGACTATCTCTAGTTAAGGATGACCATTTGACAGCAGAAACAATGTATTAGAAACTGAGCATGGGGTTTCCTTCCCAGTTTTTCCACCTTTGCGTACACTAGCTTTCTCTTAGTGCTCCAACATCATGGTCTGGAAGTCATTTTGGCCACATTTTTCAGCTTTTCTTTCACCAGTTTGTGGAGGGCCGTTCTAGTATTTTCGGCCGCCATTCTAATCTGCCTCTCCTCACTGCATACTTACACTCATGGCACCTGTAACTCTTCTTACCTTTCCTGTCTTTGGTTACGCTGCAAGTAACTCTTAGGAAAGTTTTCTTTGAAACATAGCAATATAGTGCCTGCAGTTCAAATCCACTCCCAAGTTCCCTTCAACAATTTCTTATTTTGTAATCAGGTAATCTTGGCAAGACGCTAGATGTCAGGTAATTCTTTGATACATATTAATTTTTTAATCATATGGACTTCAAATGTTTTTTTTTTACTTTTTTTTATTATTGTCTTTATTCTTACAAAAGTTTTGTTAACAGTTTTTCTCAAACCTAAGTAAACTTTGGAATCTACTCGGGAACTTTATTTTTTTTTTTTTTACTTTTTTTTTTTTATTCTTTATTTTAAAGGTTTTACAGAGTTTTGTTGTTCACATACATGTATGTTCCCAGATCAGTCATATGCATATCCATGGTCCCCACCCACCCAGATCCCCCCATCCCACCCCTCCAGACCTTTGCCCCAAGCCATTGTAAGCACTCCTATTCCCTTAGCACTGTGACACTAGCTATCTTTTCCACACATAACACTATAGGTTTCCTTGTTACTTCCTCCATGCTTCCCCCTCCCTATTTATTCACCACGATGTCTCTATGTCTATGCTCTGTCTTTTTTTGTTTTTTTTTTTTCATGAGTTCCCTGTGTGTGATATCAAGACCGTCCTACTAGATTCCATATATGTGTGTTAGTATACTGTATTTGTCTTTTACTCGGGAACTTTAAAAAAAAAGGAAACGTATCTCTGGGTTCTACCCTGGAGAATCTGGTTTAGAATTTCTGGAGTAAGCCCCAGAATCTGTATTTTAAAGTTTTCTCTAGTTAATTTTCATGCAGTTTCCCGGCAGACAGTTGTTTAAGAGGAACTAGATAGGACTATCTCTAGTTAAGGATGACCATTTGACAGCAGAAACAATGTATTAGAAACTGAGCATGGGGTTTCCTTCCCAGTTTTTCCACCTTTGCGTACACTAGCTTTCTCTTAGTGCTCCAACATCATGGTCTGGAAGTCATTTTGGCCACATTTTTCAGCTTTTCTTTCACCAGTTTGTGGAGGGCCGTTCTAGTATTTTCGGCCGCCATTCTAATCTGCCTCTCCTCACTGCATACTTACACTCATGGCACCTGTAACTCTTCTTACCTTTCCTGTCTTTGGTTACGCTGCAAGTAACTCTTAGGAAAGTTTTCTTTGAAACATAGCAATATAGTGCCTGCAGTTCAAATCCACTCCCAAGTTCCCTTCAACAATTTCTTATTTTGTAATCAGGTAATCTTGGCAAGACGCTAGATGTCAGGTAATTCTTTGATACATATTAATTTGTTTCAATCTGAAAAGTGATATTTTAACTTTCTGGAATGCCTGTCCCATTAATATTAATAACCAGCCTTCCAGCTCGACCCCATTTGGCCATAATCACGTATCACCTACTACCTCTGTAAGAGACTCTACTTCAAGTTGTGTGTTGCTGAGTTCATTAGCAAGAGAGGACAGTCAGGTAATATAAGGATGCCCAAATTACCCAAGTTCTGAAGCACTTTACCAGTAGCAAAATCTAGGCTCTCATATAAGCTTTTTTTTTTTTTGTCTTTTTATGGAAGAAAGAAATACTGTTCCATACAGTAGCCACTAGTCATTCTGTGGCAATTTAATGTGAATATGTTTTAAAATTGAGTTCCACAGTTACATTACTAACATTTGAAGTGCCCATGAGCCCCATGTGGCTGTTAGTTGCAGTACTGGGCAGCTCACATTATATGTCCATGCATAAGGTTCTAATGGACAGTGCTGCTCTTCAGGGTCCCCCTGGGGCCCTCTGGGGAGTCCCAAAGGTAGGAAGAGACATCTTCTCCTGTATCAGTATAACCCACTGCCTCTGTCTCTGCTATGGTAACCCTCCTAAGGATGTACTGCAGTTTGGGGGTTATTTTCTTCAGGCTTCTTCTACTGCTTCCCTTTGTATGCATGTGTTCCTGGGCCTGACTGAGGTTTTCTTCATCTGTCACTGATAGAAGTTACACTGCAACACAGGCATAACAAACACACACACACACACACACACACACACATTTAAGTTAAACCTTTTATTTGAGATTGTGGACCTTTGAAACTGCGGTAATAATACAGACAAATCCCATGTATTTTTCATGCAGTTTTCACCAGTTGTAATAAAACTAAAGTACATCACAGTCAGGATATTGGCATTGATCCAATGAAGATACAGAGCATTTCTATCATATCACTCATGTGGCCTTTTTATAGCCACACCCACTTCCTTTCCACGTCCCCCTTTAACCATTATTCTGCTCAGCATTTTAATAATTTTGTCATTTTGAAAGTGTTACATAAAGAGATTGTGCAGCATGTAACATTTTGGGATTGACTTTAAAAAAAAAACATTTATTTCATATTTATTTATTTATTTTCATCCATCTTTATTCTTTGGCCTGTGTGGGCCTCTGACTGCAGTGGCCTCGCTGCAGAGCACCGGCTCTGGATACATGTGCTTCAGAGCACTGGCTCATAATTGGACACACCGGGTACCAGCTGCTCCTGGGAATGTGGGATCTTCCCTGGCCAGGGATTGAACTGGTGCCCCTTGCACTGCAAAGCAGACTCTTTACCCCCTGGACCACCAGGGAAGCCCTGGGATTGACTTTTNCATTCAACGTNATTCNATGAAGATTCATACAGATTTTGAGGTGAATTAATAGTTCACTTTTCACTGTTGGATGTACCATGATTTGTTTGACTTTTCACATGTTGAAGGACATTTGATCTTTTTCCAGTTTAGGACTATTATGAATAAAGCTGCTATAAACATTGTGGACAAGTTTTTGTGTGAAAATAATTTTAGTTTTCTTTCTCTGAGATGAATGCCCAGGAGTGAAATGCTGGTATCTGCCTGGTCAATTATGTTTTTAAGAAACTGCCATATTGTGTTTTCACGTGACTCTACCATTTTACATTCTTTCCAACGATGTACAAGTATTTCAGTTTTTCTGCACCTTCACCAGCATTTGTTGTTGTGACTATTTCTTTATTTTAGCTGTTATGCTGCTTTGATAGCTACGTAGTGATTCCCATTGTGCTTTTAATTTGCACTCAGTAATGGGTAACACTGTGTTCATCTGCCATCTGTTTTATCTTTCTCAGGAAATGATTGTTCGTGTGTTTTGCTTATTTTCTAATGGGATTGTTTGAAATTTTTACTACTTGATTTTGAAGATTCCTTGTAAATTCTAGATATAAATTCTCTATCAGATGCATGGTTTGCAAATGTTGTCCATATCTTGCAAACATTATCTAATTTGTAGCTTGTCTTTTCAATAAAACTAAAGTACATCACAGTCAGGATATTGGCTTTAAAAATTTTAGTGGCCTTTTTAGCCACACCCACTTCCTTTCCACGTCCCCCTTTAACCATTATTCTGCTCAGCATTTTAATAATTTTGTCATTTTGAAAGTGTTACATAAAGAGATTGTGCAGCATGTAACATTTTGGGATTGACTTTAAAAAAAAAACATTTATTTCATATTTATTTATTTATTTTCATCCATCTTTATTCTTTGGCCTGTGTGGGCCTCTGACTGCAGTGGCCTCGCTGCAGAGCACCGGCTCTGGATACATGTGCTTCAGAGCACTGGCTCATAATTGGACACACCGGGTACCAGCTGCTCCTGGGAATGTGGGATCTTCCCTGGCCAGGGATTGAACTGGTGCCCCTTGCACTGCAAAGCAGACTCTTTACCCCCTGGACCACCAGGGAAGCCCTGGGATTGACTTTTTCATTCAACGTAATTCTCTGAAGATTCATACAGATTTTGAGGTGAATTAATAGTTCACTTTTCACTGTTGGATGTACCATGATTTGTTTGACTTTTCACATGTTGAAGGACATTTGATCTTTTTCCAGTTTAGGACTATTATGAATAAAGCTGCTATAAACATTGTGGACAAGTTTTTGTGTGAAAATAATTTTAGTTTTCTTTCTCTGAGATGAATGCCCAGGAGTGAAATGCTGGTATCTGCCTGGTCAATTATGTTTTTAAGAAACTGCCATATTGTGTTTTCACGTGACTCTACCATTTTACATTCTTTCCAACGATGTACAAGTATTTCAGTTTTTCTGCACCTTCACCAGCATTTGTTGTTGTGACTATTTCTTTATTTTAGCTGTTATGCTGCTTTGATAGCTACGTAGTGATTCCCATTGTGCTTTTAATTTGCACTCAGTAATGGGTAACACTGTGTTCATCTGCCATCTGTTTTATCTTTCTCAGGAAATGATTGTTCGTGTGTTTTGCTTATTTTCTAATGGGATTGTTTGAAATTTTTACTACTTGATTTTGAAGATTCCTTGTAAATTCTAGATATAAATTCTCTATCAGATGCATGGTTTGCAAATGTTGTCCATATCTTGCAAACATTATCTAATTTGTAGCTTGTCTTTTCATCTTTTTCACATTGGCTTTTACAGAGTTCTTTTTATTAATATTATTTTGAATGTGTGTTTAATTTTGCCAAATGCTTTTTGTACATCAATTTACTTGGTCATTTGCTTTTTCTTCTTTAGGCTAATAATGTAGAGGAATGCACTGATTGCTTTTGAATATTGAATCAACCTTGTGTCTTTAGGATTAAACACACTTGGTTATGATGTATAATTTTTAAAGATACTGCTGGATTCTGTTAGCTAAAATTTTATAAAGCATTTTTTTGAATATATTGATGAAAGATATTAGTCTGAAATGCTCTTTTTTGTGATGTCTGTCTGATTTTGGTAGTAATTAGATAAATAAAACAAATTGGTACATTTTTCTCTTCTACTCTCTGGAAGAGATTGTGTAGAATTGGTGAAAACACTTCCTTTTAAGTTTGATAGAACTTGTTAGTGAAACAACCAAGGTCTGGAGATTTCTTTTTTAGGACTTCGTGATTATGAATTAATTCTGTTAATAGTTAAGAACCAGTTATTTATTTTATTTTGGGTGAGTTGTGGTATATTGTGGTTTTTGAGAAACTGATTTGTTTCACCTCAGTTGTTGCATTATATAGGTTAAGTTGTTTGTAGTATTCTTTTTTTTTCCTTTTGACATCAAGGTCTATAGCAACATCCTCTGTTTTATTCCTCTTATTTGTAATCTGTATCTTCTCTCTTTTCCAGAGTTGCTAATGGTTTATCTTTTCAAGGTATCATAACTTTGTTTCATTGATTTTTCTTTTTTATGTTTTTCTCACTGAGTTCGTGAGGAACAGGCTTAAAATACTGATTTGAGATTTTGCTCTTTCTTTTTTTTTTAATTTTGACCCCTTTTATTGGTTTTTAATTTATCTATTTTCATTCATCTTTATTCTTTGGCCTGGGTGCACCTCCAGTTGCAGCGGCCTCTCTCGTTGCAGAGTACTGGCTCTGGGTGCATGTGCTCCAGAGTGCTGGCTTGCGATTTGACACACTGGTCCAGCCACTCCGCAGCACGCAGGGTCTTCCCAGGCCAGGGATCGAACCAGTGGTCCTTGCACCGCAAGGTGAACTCTTTACACACTGGACCACCAGGGAAGCACGAGATTTTGCTCTTCTTTTAAATGTAAGCATTTAGTAGTATACATGTCCCCTTAGTACTTCCTTGTCCCTATCAAAATTTGTGGTTTGAGATGTTGCAATTTTATTTTGGCCTACAGATCATTTGGAGGTATGGCATTTAGTTTTTAAATGTTTGGAGAATTTTTTTTATCTTTCTGTTACTTATTTTTAGTTTAATTCATTGTGATCAGAGAATACTATGATTCAGTTCTTTAAATCTGTTATTTGTTTCCTGGCTCAGGATATCTCCATTTTAATGGGCTCTCGAAAGCAATGTGTATTTCCTGTGTTAGATATAGTGTTATATAAAAGTAGATTAGATTCTGTTTCCAAAGATATCCTTGTTTTTCCATATCCTTACTGATTATCTAGTATTTTATCAGTTATTGAGTCGTGGATTTTGAAGTCTCCAACTAAAATTGTGGATTTGTCTATTTCTCCCTTCAGTTATATCAGTTTTGTTCATATAGCTTTTAGCTCCATTGTTTGATATATACACACTGTATTCCTGTATTTTCTTGGTTGATTGACCCTTTTATCATTATGTAATATCCATCTCTGTCCTTAGCAACTTTCTTCAATGTGAAGTGTACTATATTTGATGGTAACATAGCTCTTCCTGTTTTCCCTTGATAAATTTTTCTTGAAATATCTTTTTCCATCCATTTTCTTTCCACCTCTTTGTTTTGTTATATTTGAAGTATTTTGTAGATAGCATATATATTTGGGTAATGTTTTTTTCTTTTTTGGCGACTGCTGTGATCTTTCATTTATTTATCTTTGTTCTTTGGCCTGTGTGGGCCTCCCATAGCAGTGGCCTCTCTCTCTGGAGAGCACCAACTCTGGGCACATGCGCTCCAGAGCTCCGGCTTGGTAGTTGGACACATTGGTCTAGCTGCTCTGCAGCACGTGGGATTTTCCCAGGCCAGGGATCGAACCTGTGCCCCTCGCACTGCAAGGCGGGGTCCTTACCAACTGAACCACCAGGGAAGCCCCCATGTTTTTTCAGTATACTCTATAAATCTCTTTTTTATTGATGTAGTTAGACAATTGTATGTAATTAATGATATGTCAAGACTTAAGTCTATTATATGTTTAGCTTTCAGTTTGGTTTCTGTGTTTTGTTTCCCCAACAGGGGATGAAGTATTGCTTCATTATTATTATTAGAATCTAAAGTTCCCCTTTCAGCCTCTGTTGACACCCAGAGGGAAAGGGATCCTTACTAGACTCACTAGACCCTCACTGATACCCCTCTTGATAGAAGGAAAATAGTACCTCATTACTCTCACATACATGGTCTCCAGTTACACCCCGTGATGGGGTGTTATTACATTGAGACATAGTGAAAGTCCTGATTTTTCACTAATTTGCTTTGACTTCACTCCAAGGGAGAGGAAAAAGTGTACCTCAGTACTTCTGGGCAGTGTTGGAAGTCCAGACTCCTTGCTTGGTTTTCCCTGACAGAAAACGGAATTTATTACTGTCTCACAAAGATTTAAGTCCCATCTCTCAACTCTGCCTTTTCTGACACTACCTCAGCAAAGGGTGGGTGAATGTCTTATTACACTTGTTGAGCGTAGAATTCTAACACCTCTATTCAGCCTTTTCTGGTGTAGGTGGTTGTGGAACTGACATTTTTCTGTGGTATTTGGCTTGAGGAGAGTGATTATTGTCAAAGAGTTTTCTGCTTTACTAGGCTGTTCCTTTCCAAGCTTTTTGGCTAGAGAGAACAGAATTTTTTAGAGATTTTTTTTGTCTGTACCCATTCGCATTTCTATCTTGCCAGCATCTTCAGCTGCAAGTCTGAAATATATGAGGTTAGAAAGATGTATGTCTACTTCATCTTCCCAGAAACCAAAGTCCCAGCTGAAGCCTTTTAATAAGATTTCACTGTAAACCTGAGATTAATACACCTAGAACTCAATAAGTATTTGTTGAATGGTTTTATAAATATAGTGCAGATACACTATTCATGTAGCCGCAAACCAGGCTCTTTCTCCTAGTACTTGTACATAGTAGTTATCTTTATGAACCTGTGCCCCTCGCACTGCAAGGCGGGGTCCTTACCAACTGAACCACCAGGGAAGCCCCCATGTTTTTTCAGTATACTCTATAAATCTCTTTTTTATTGATGTAGTTAGACAATTGTATGTAATTAATGATATGTCAAGACTTAAGTCTATTATATGTTTAGCTTTCAGTTTGGTTTCTGTGTTTTGTTTCCCCAACAGGGGATGAAGTATTGCTTCATTATTATTATTAGAATCTAAAGTTCCCCTTTCAGCCTCTGTTGACACCCAGAGGGAAAGGGATCCTTACTAGACTCACTAGACCCTCACTGATACCCCTCTTGATAGAAGGAAAATAGTACCTCATTACTCTCACATACATGGTCTCCAGTTACACCCCGTGATGGGGTGTTATTACATTGAGACATAGTGAAAGTCCTGATTTTTCACTAATTTGCTTTGACTTCACTCCAAGGGAGAGGAAAAAGTGTACCTCAGTACTTCTGGGCAGTGTTGGAAGTCCAGACTCCTTGCTTGGTTTTCCCTGACAGAAAACGGAATTTATTACTGTCTCACAAAGATTTAAGTCCCATCTCTCAACTCTGCCTTTTCTGACACTACCTCAGCAAAGGGTGGGTGAATGTCTTATTACACTTGTTGAGCGTAGAATTCTAACACCTCTATTCAGCCTTTTCTGGTGTAGGTGGTTGTGGAACTGACATTTTTCTGTGGTATTTGGCTTGAGGAGAGTGATTATTGTCAAAGAGTTTTCTGCTTTACTAGGCTGTTCCTTTCCAAGCTTTTTGGCTAGAGAGAACAGAATTTTTTAGAGATTTTTTTTGTCTGTACCCATTCGCATTTCTATCTTGCCAGCATCTTCAGCTGCAAGTCTGAAATATATGAGGTTAGAAAGATGTATGTCTACTTCATCTTCCCAGAAACCAAAGTCCCAGCTGAAGCCTTTTAATAAGATTTCACTGTAAACCTGAGATTAATACACCTAGAACTCAATAAGTATTTGTTGAATGGTTTTATAAATATAGTGCAGATACACTATTCATGTAGCCGCAAACCAGGCTCTTTCTCCTAGTACTTGTCATTTTCTTTCATAGTAGTTATCTTTTTGTAATCATATATTGATGTGATTCTTTGCCTTTTATTTCAGTATATTAAATATTTTATGAAGGTTAAGACTGCATATCATTTGGTCACCATTATATCAGTAGTACTTATCATAGTTATTTTTCTTAAAATAGTAGCATGTATTCATTTAATTTGTTGATTAGATTAATGCAGAATCACAGGTACAGAGGACTCACTGTATAGTATAGGCAGATTGTCAACCACCTGGAAGGTAGGCACCCCAAACCCTGGCTATGTTTAAGGGTCAGCTGTATTTGTTTGGATGGGATAAACAGACAAGGTAACTTTCAAGCTGGAGACACCAGCCAAAGCCACTAGTCTTCCCAGACCTATCTTAGTAAATCACCTCAAAAAAGACAGATTTCAATATGTTGGCATGCTTATAACCTATTTGTGGCATACTAAAGTTCATTGGTACAGTGTGGGAAAAAAATTGTACCTTTGATGTATCTTTATTCCCACCCCAAGTCTTATCTTCTCCAGTTTCTGTTTTCACTGCCTTAATATTCTGTTTTTAGAATGACAAGAAAATAACATGTTTTTATTCAGGAGAACCCCCATCCCTACTCATAGGAAGACATTTATCTTTCATCTTAACCAAGAAAATAGCACCAGTTTACAATAGTATAACATTATAATGGGTTATTTGGTCTTAAATACCATCATATGATATAATAATAATTATACCAATGATGACTAATATTTATTGAGCCCTAAATAGATGCCACATTCTGGGCTGTGCACTTAAAAATTGGTTTTCTATTTTCATCCTTAAAGCAACCATCAGTGGTAAAATCACTGTCTTCATTTTAAAGATAAAGAAATTGAGGTACTATCCCCATTTTACAGAAGAAGATATTGCCTGAAGTCACATATTTATCAGTTTTGAAACTGACTCTAGAGAAGGCATTTTTATCTGTGATTTTACCTCGTTAAATGCCTAGGAATGAATAGAAGGTGGAAGGTGTGTGTGTCTGTCTGTCTGTCTGTCTGTCTGTCTGTGTGTGTGTGTGTGTGTGTGTTTAATCTTTGTATCTCTTAATGGTGAAGTTCAACCCTGAAATTTAATCCTGCAGTTTCAACCTCAGCAACAAACCTCCTATCTTTGGCATTTCAAATAAAAATACACATTTTTTTCTTCTTAAGACCATGTAAATTTTATAGGCACGTGAAGCCTGAAACATGTCATAACTTTTTTCTTCTTAAAACCTCATTTAATTTGTTGATTAGATTAATGCAGAATCACAGGTACAGAGGACTCACTGTATAGTATAGGCAGATTGTCAACCACCTGGAAGGTAGGCACCCCAAACCCTGGCTATGTTTAAGGGTCAGCTGTATTTGTTTGGATGGGATAAACAGACAAGGTAACTTTCAAGCTGGAGACACCAGCCAAAGCCACTAGTCTTCCCAGACCTATCTTAGTAAATCACCTCAAAAAAGACAGATTTCAATATGTTGGCATGCTTATAACCTATTTGTGGCATACTAAAGTTCATTGGTACAGTGTGGGAAAAAAATTGTACCTTTGATGTATCTTTATTCCCACCCCAAGTCTTATCTTCTCCAGTTTCTGTTTTCACTGCCTTAATATTCTGTTTTTAGAATGACAAGAAAATAACATGTTTTTATTCAGGAGAACCCCCATCCCTACTCATAGGAAGACATTTATCTTTCATCTTAACCAAGAAAATAGCACCAGTTTACAATAGTATAACATTATAATGGGTTATTTGGTCTTAAATACCATCATATGATATAATAATAATTATACCAATGATGACTAATATTTATTGAGCCCTAAATAGATGCCACATTCTGGGCTGTGCACTTAAAAATTGGTTTTCTATTTTCATCCTTAAAGCAACCATCAGTGGTAAAATCACTGTCTTCATTTTAAAGATAAAGAAATTGAGGTACTATCCCCATTTTACAGAAGAAGATATTGCCTGAAGTCACATATTTATCAGTTTTGAAACTGACTCTAGAGAAGGCATTTTTATCTGTGATTTTACCTCGTTAAATGCCTAGGAATGAATAGAAGGTGGAAGGTGTGTGTGTCTGTCTGTCTGTCTGTCTGTCTGTCTGTGTGTGTGTGTGTGTGTGTTTAATCTTTGTATCTCTTAATGGTGAAGTTCAACCCTGAAATTTAATCCTGCAGTTTCAACCTCAGCAACAAACCTCCTATCTTTGGCATTTCAAATAAAAATACACATTTTTTTCTTCTTAAAACCATGTAAATTTTATAGGCACGTGAAGCCTGAAACATGTCATAACTTTTCCTTACCATTTGAGAGACTGCTAACTGGCCCCGCAACTGCATCTATTCTCTTGGTCTTCTGTGGTAACAGATTTCATCTGTGAGCACAACTGCCTAAAGATACTGCACAGGTTTCTTGAAGCTTAAAGTAGCTACTTGATTAAGCTTTAGCCAATGGATTGAGATAGCATTTGACATGTGAAATTTCTGTTGCCTGAAACAAAAGGAATATTTCCTTCTCTTCATCTCTCTTTCTTACTATGAAATTCAGACAAGATGGTAGGTGCTGAAGCAGCCACCTTATAAACATCCCTGCAGACACGGTGCCATTGACATCCAAGTAAATTGTGCTTCAAGTACTTTTATAATGGGCAAACTATGCTGTAAGCAGTGGCCCTGAACATATTTCAATCCTATGACAAGTTGATTTGTTATAAAGAACAACTTGTTACAGCTGTCTTCAGGCATTTTAAGGCTGCTGTGTGTAAAAATTAAATAGCTGTTTGCTGTGTCATTCTGAGGGTAAAAATAGTTCTGTGTATGTATCCTATTGGAACACATATTACACTTAAAATGCAGAGCTTTTTTTAACAGCAAAAATTATTCATAAGCATGCTTGCACACAGAGTGTGTCACTTGAAAATAATTGGAATTTCATCAGTCCAAGTGTTCAAAGATAGTTTAGACAACCACGTGGTAGAGATATTGTATAGATACTCAGTCATTTTAATATGTGAATAGGATATTATGGTATTTAAGCTCCTGACATTAAGACTAGTGATTCAAGAGATCATTAGAATTCATGGCACTTGTTGTAGAAATTTAAATGAAATTGAAAGTCATCCTATGGCTACCATTAGGCTGTATAAAGTTGTGATTATTATCAAGTCAGATATTTTATGCCTCAGTTCAGACTGGAAGATGATGGATGGAGGAAGTCTGTATTCTCCTGCGAGATTTCTTTTAGCTAAACCTTTGAGAGTAAATTAGCCCAACCTGACAATTAGAATCTTTAAAAATAAGTATCTGTCAAGGGGACTTAAAGAAAGCAAGGAAAATCATAGTACAGGACTGGGATCAGAATAATTTATACCTGGTATGCCATATTCAGTTGATGGATAATCACTTGGAACTTTATGTTGAGGAAAATTATCACTGCTTATCAGGGTTCAACTGGAAATGTGCCATAGAGTATTGATGGGAAGGGAAAAACAGAAGAATATTGTTTAGATATTTGTCATCTCTCTCACTGAGGATACCTGGGGCACTAGTTAAACAGAACTCACGCAATTCAGCTCTTAGGGGATTTCACGCACTCCTGGCTTGGTCATTAACTGTGTGGAACCAGCAGTTCAAAGTGTCTGGGGCTCAATTATGTTCAAACACTGCCTCATACAACTCAGAATAGTATAATGTACAAACCAGAATGCCAGTGTAATACTTTGCAGTTAGAACTATTGCTGTCAAGTTGATTAAAATTCCTATGTCTTTTAGTCAGGGCACTCAGGCTACTGGTGATATTGAGACAGATGAGTTAATAATATTGATTTTGTGTATTAGGTTATAACTTTCCCTTTTCTGCTATGTTCAGATTTTACTCTACAACTACATCTTGGTTCCATGCACTGAATGACTAGGATCGTATTTGTACTTAACAATTTAGAGAAGGGCTTCTCAAACAATCTGTGGTGAAGGTCCAATTTCTTTTCTTCTCCCAGTCCATTATGGACAGGTATTTTAATAAAGTGTAATACAAATGAATTATTATAAAAATAAAAATAAAGACATAAAATTCAGGCATTTTTTTTGGCCACTTCTATTGTTTTTCATTTCTTTGTTTTCATCTATTTTTGTTCTTTGGCCTGTGTGGGCCTCCCAATTGAATTAAGCATCTAGTGATTCAAGAGATCATTAGAATTCATGGCACTTGTTGTAGAAATTTAAATGAAATTGAAAGTCATCCTATGGCTACCATTAGGCTGTATAAAGTTGTGATTATTATCAAGTCAGATATTTTATGCCTCAGTTCAGACTGGAAGATGATGGATGGAGGAAGTCTGTATTCTCCTGCGAGATTTCTTTTAGCTAAACCTTTGAGAGTAAATTAGCCCAACCTGACAATTAGAATCTTTAAAAATAAGTATCTGTCAAGGGGACTTAAAGAAAGCAAGGAAAATCATAGTACAGGACTGGGATCAGAATAATTTATACCTGGTATGCCATATTCAGTTGATGGATAATCACTTGGAACTTTATGTTGAGGAAAATTATCACTGCTTATCAGGGTTCAACTGGAAATGTGCCATAGAGTATTGATGGGAAGGGAAAAACAGAAGAATATTGTTTAGATATTTGTCATCTCTCTCACTGAGGATACCTGGGGCACTAGTTAAACAGAACTCACGCAATTCAGCTCTTAGGGGATTTCACGCACTCCTGGCTTGGTCATTAACTGTGTGGAACCAGCAGTTCAAAGTGTCTGGGGCTCAATTATGTTCAAACACTGCCTCATACAACTCAGAATAGTATAATGTACAAACCAGAATGCCAGTGTAATACTTTGCAGTTAGAACTATTGCTGTCAAGTTGATTAAAATTCCTATGTCTTTTAGTCAGGGCACTCAGGCTACTGGTGATATTGAGACAGATGAGTTAATAATATTGATTTTGTGTATTAGGTTATAACTTTCCCTTTTCTGCTATGTTCAGATTTTACTCTACAACTACATCTTGGTTCCATGCACTGAATGACTAGGATCGTATTTGTACTTAACAATTTAGAGAAGGGCTTCTCAAACAATCTGTGGTGAAGGTCCAATTTCTTTTCTTCTCCCAGTCCATTATGGACAGGTATTTTAATAAAGTGTAATACAAATGAATTATTATAAAAATAAAAATAAAGACATAAAATTCAGGCATTTTTTTTTGGCCACTTCTATTGTTTTTTTCATTTATTTGTTTTCATCTATTTTTGTTCTTTGGCCTGTGTGGGCCTCCCATCACAGTGGCCTCTCTCGTCGCAGAGCACTGGCTCTGGGTGCATGCGCTCCAGAGCTCCGGCTCGGTAGTTGGACACATTGGTCCAGCTGCCCCGTGGCACGTGGGATCTTCCCAGACCAGGGATGGAACTGGCAACCTTTGCACTACAAGGCGGTGTCCTTACCCACTGGACCACCAGAGAAGCCCTCAAGCATATTTTTTATTATTTAATTCTATGGACATAAAGTAATTTCAAAATTCATATTTTATAAGCAGAATAGTTAATGTTCAGTGCTAATGAATGTAGGGAAAATTTATAATATAGTAACATTTTATTTAGTATGCATTGGGTCAACACATTATAGTACATTGAAGCCCATGTATAAAGAATTCAACCAATGTGTTGATATTCATTAAATGGATAATAGAGAACAGGTTTATGACTTTAAATGGCTACGGAGGTCTACAGTTGCTTCATTTAACATTTAGGATATAATGCATAGGCAAATATATTAAAAAATATAAGGTATACTTGAAATCAAGTCATTCCTAAAGCAATAAACCAACTCTCAATGCAACAATGTTCATTTAACATTTAGGATATAATGCATAGGCAAATATATTAAAATATATAAGGTATACTTGAAATCAAGTTATTCCTAAAGCAATAAACCAACTCTCAATGCAACATTGTTCATATAAGAAATTAAACATTATTTATGATGTAACTTTGAGAATTAAAATTTGGCTAAAACATGGGGAATATTTGGTCCGTAATAGTATCAGGAGATGCACATCACTGATTTACTCTACTGTCATAAAGAAATGTTTCATAGATATGTGGGAAGGGTACTCATTTCATACATCTTAAATCCCCTTGCTTTGATACTTGATGCCACAAAGAGCTAAGTTGCATTACACCAACTTGCAAATCTTCTAAGAACAATTTTATTTAACCTATTAAATTGATTCTGCCATTAAACAAACATCAGGTTTTTGCCTGGTGCATGACACTGTGAATCTTTCTCCATCAATTACTAAAACTTGAATATCTAAATGCCACATAGTTCTCTCAAAGTAGTTGAAGAGTTGGACATTTTCTGGCCTCATCTCACTATGATTTTAATCTGGTTTATTGACTATCATATTCCATCCTGTTCGACCTGTTAATGGTTTTCATTGCTTACCATGTTCAGAATTTTTAAGACTTAACAAACATTCACTATAGTTTCTCACATATTTCTGTCTTTAAACTTGACTTACCAGATAATACTTAAACTTGAAATTCACAAGAAACTCCCCTATATTCCTAGCTCTATGATTATATCCTAGCTCTCTTTGGTGTCGGTTATCATTTGCCTTAATACTTGGTGTTGCTGTTTTGCGGCAGAAGGGAAGAGAGGCTCTAGGACCTTGAAAGATCATTTCCTATCAGTATTCAGATATACCTCTCAGTGGTATACCTAATATCCAGTTGGTAGAATCCATCCCTAGTAAAGCTGCAAGCTTGCTGTTTTGTGCTTATTTATTTGCAAACTACATGTTCAAATATTTTTAGATATATTCTTTTTTTGGTTGCGGGAATAATTTTGATTTTGCCTTACAGGAGATGGGGACAGTCTCTTTATGGAAGGCGGGCCGTGTAATAACAAAGGATAACAACTGTTTATGAGTAGCAAAGATAAATCTCTACTAGCAAACCCAATCTATCGACAGTGTCACAGAATATCAGTCTGACTTTACAGAGTCAATTAGGTCAAACTTAGATCATTTTATGAGCCTCGTCCTCAAGTTTAGCAATATAAACATAATCAACATAATGGAAAAATGGAAAATTTAGCCTCAGAGATTCATATAGAATTGCTTGTCCTTAATGTTCCTTATCTATGGAATTCACAAGCTGACCAGTTAATCTCCCTTACACTTGTACATTTATTATTAGAGATATAACCCATGCCAAAACCTTGAGTATACTATGCTTTAAACTGTTGATGGAGAAGAACTTCTGCTCTATTCACGAAGTATACCTATTAAATTGATTCTGCCATTAAACAAACATCAGGTTTTTGCCTGGTGCATGACACTGTGAATCTTTCTCCATCAATTACTAAAACTTGAATATCTAAATGCCACATAGTTCTCTCAAAGTAGTTGAAGAGTTGGACATTTTCTGGCCTCATCTCACTATGATTTTAATCTGGTTTATTGACTATCATATTCCATCCTGTTCGACCTGTTAATGGTTTTCATTGCTTACCATGTTCAGAATTTTTAAGACTTAACAAACATTCACTATAGTTTCTCACATATTTCTGTCTTTAAACTTGACTTACCAGATAATACTTAAACTTGAAATTCACAAGAAACTCCCCTATATTCCTAGCTCTATGATTATATCCTAGCTCTCTTTGGTGTCGGTTATCATTTGCCTTAATACTTGGTGTTGCTGTTTTGCCGGCAGAAGGGAAGAGAGGCTCTAGGACCTTGAAAGATCATTTCCTATCAGTATTCAGATATACCTCTCAGTGGTATACCTAATATCCAGTTGGTAGAATCCATCCCTAGTAAAGCTGCAAGCTTGCTGTTTTGTGCTTATTTATTTGCAAACTACATGTTCAAATATTTTTAGATATATTCTTTTTGTGGTTGCGGGGAATAATTTTGATTTTGCCTTACAGGAGATGGGGACAGTCTCTTTATGGAAGGCTGGCCGTGTAATAACAAAGGATAACAACTGTTTATGAGTAGCAAAGATAAATCTCTACTAGCAAACCCAATCTATCGACAGTGTCACAGAATATCAGTCTGACTTTACAGAGTCAATTAGGTCAAACTTAGATCATTTTATGAGCCTCGTCCTCAAGTTTAGCAATATAAACATAATCAACATAATGGAAAAATGGAAAATTTAGCCTCAGAGATTCATATAGAATTGCTTGTCCTTAATGTTCCTTATCTATGGAATTCACAAGCTGACCAGTTAATCTCCCTTACACTTGTACATTTATTATTAGAGATATAACCCATGCCAAAACCTTGAGTATACTATGCTTTAAACTGTTGATGGAGAAGAACTTCTGCTCTATTCACAGTAATTTATTGTCATTTTACAGCAAAGCTAAGTTATAATTTAACAGTCTCTAGATTGCTGGGAGAAATATCAATAACATCAGGTATGCAGAAAATGAAGAGGAACTAAAGAGATTCTTGATGAGACTGAAAGAGGAGAGTGAAAAAAAACTGGCCTAAAGGTCAATACTCAAAAAACAAAGATCATGGCATCTAATTCCATCACTTTATGGCAAATAGATGGGCAAACAAAGGAAACATTGGCAGACTTTATTTTCTTGGGCTCCAAAATCACTGCACATGGTGACTGCAGCCATGAAATCAAAAGATGCTTGCTTCTTGGGAGAAAAGCTACGACAAACCTAGACAGTGTTAAAGAGCAGAGGCAGGCTTTCCTGGTGGTCCAGTGGGTGGAGAGTCCGCCTTGCACTGCAGAGGGTGACGGTTCCGTCCCTGGCCTGGGAGGATCCCGCATGCCACGGAGTGGCTGGAACAGTGTGTACCGTTGCGGGCTGGCTCTCTGGAGCGCATGCGCACAGATCTGGTGCTCTCCAGGGAGAAGGGCTGCTGTGATGGGGGACCCACATATGCCAGAGAGCAAAGATAGATGAAAATAAATAAATGAAA
Source organism: Tragulus kanchil (assembly GCA_022376925.1). Taxonomy (NCBI): domain Eukaryota; kingdom Metazoa; phylum Chordata; class Mammalia; order Artiodactyla; family Tragulidae; genus Tragulus; species Tragulus kanchil. The sequence continues at coordinate 210,784,422 of JAIOJX010000026.1, forward strand.
GACCAATAAAAAAGAGGCCAAAATTAAAAAAGAAAAAGCAGAGGTATCACTGTGCTGACAAAAGTCCATATAGTCAAAGCTATGGGTTTTCCCTGTAGTCATGTATGGATGTGAGATTTTGACCATAACAAAGGCTGAGTACCGAAGAATTGATGTCTTTGAACTGCGGTGCTGGAGAAGGCTCTTGAGAGTCTCTTGAACTGCAGGGAGATCAAACTGCTCCAATACTTTGGCCACCTGATGTGAAGAGACAACTCATCGGAAAAGCCCCTGATGTTGGGAAAAACAAATGACCAAAAGACAAGGGGATGACAGAGGATAAGATGGTTGAATTGCTTGTCCTTAATGTTCCTTATCTATGGAATTCACAAGCTGACCAGTTAATCTCCCTTACACTTGTACATTTATTATTAGAGATATAACCCATGCCAAAACCTTGAGTATACTATGCTTTAAACTGTTGATGGAGAAGAACTTCTGCTCTATTCACAGTAATTTATTGTCATTTTACAGCAAAGCTAAGTTATAATTTAACAGTCTCTAGATTGCTGGGAGAAATATCAATAACATCAGGTATGCAGAAAATGAAGAGGAACTAAAGAGATTCTTGATGAGACTGAAAGAGGAGAGTGAAAAAAAACTGGCCTAAAGGTCAATACTCAAAAAACAAAGATCATGGCATCTAATTCCATCACTTTATGGCAAATAGATGGGCAAACAAAGGAAACATTGGCAGACTTTATTTTCTTGGGCTCCAAAATCACTGCACATGGTGACTGCAGCCATGAAATCAAAAGATGCTTGCTTCTTGGGAGAAAAGCTACGACAAACCTAGACAGTGTTAAAGAGCAGAGGCAGGCTTTCCTGGTGGTCCAGTGGGTGGAGAGTCCGCCTTGCACTGCAGAGGGTGACGGTTCCGTCCCTGGCCTGGGAGGATCCCGCATGCCACGGAGTGGCTGGAACAGTGTGTACCGTTGCGGGCTGGCTCTCTGGAGCGCATGCGCACAGATCTGGTGCTCTCCAGGGAGAAGGGCTGCTGTGATGGGGGACCCACATATGCCAGAGAGCAAAGATAGATGAAAATAAATAAATGAAAGACCAATAAAAAAGAGGCCAAAATTAAAAAAGAAAAAGCAGAGGTATCACTGTGCTGACAAAAGTCCATATAAGTCAAAGCTATGGGTTTTCCCTGTAGTCATGTATGGATGTGAGATTTTGACCATAACAAAGGCTGAGTACCGAAGAATTGATGTCTTTGAACTGCGGTGCTGGAGAAGGCTCTTGAGAGTCTCTTGAACTGCAGGGAGATCAAACTGCTCCAATACTTTGGCCACCTGATGTGAAGAGACAACTCATCGGAAAAGCCCCTGATGTTGGGAAAAACAAATGACCAAAAGACAAGGGGATGACAGAGGATAAGATGGTTGAATGGCATTACTGAGTCAATGGAATGAGTTTGAGCAGGCTCTTGGAGACGGTGAAGGACAGGAAAGCCTGGTGTGCTGCAGTTCGTGGAGCTGCAAAGAGTCAAACACAATTGAGTGACTGAACTGAATTGAAGGATCTAAATGCTCGTTAACAAAAATCTGTGCACATGTGAGGAGTGGTATAAATATAGTTAAGATAATGTCTTTTCTTTAGGAAAGCACAACAAATTCTAGTGTGTGTGTGTGTATAAGTATAATATCAATGGTCAGAAAATAACCCCAGCAGCAGGCTGTGATTATGATAACACAGGGGCTATAATGGAGAATATGTAAAGTAATGTTAGAGCACAGAGGAAGGAATTAATTCTTACTTAGCTGGGAATAAAGGCAAGTTTTGAAGCCCATGAACATGAGCTAAATTCTTAGGACTAGTTGAACTTTGACAGGCTGATGACGGCAGGAGTGGCTGGCGTGGCGGGGGTGAGAAGTGGTGACCTGGGGAATGCAGGAGGTGGGTAAATGCTTAGTAAAGGAAAAAAAGCCTCTAGACAAGGTACAGTTCCTCTACCCTGACTGCCACACATTTTCAACTTTGTAGAAGAAAAGGAAGACAATCTGTGGAACCAGTTGTTTGGATTTTCTTCTGTGTGATCACAGCATTGCTTATGTGGATTGTCAAATAAGGGATGGGCTCATAAAAGGATATTAATGTGTCAATTTAGCTGAGGGGAGAAGGGCTGCTGTGATGGGGGACCCACATATGCCAGAGAGCAAAGATAGATGAAAATAAATAAATGAAAGACCAATAAAAAAGAGGCCAAAATTAAAAAAGAAAAAGCAGAGGTATCACTGTGCTGACAAAAGTCCATATAAGTCAAAGCTATGGGTTTTCCCTGTAGTCATGTATGGATGTGAGATTTTGACCATAACAAAGGCTGAGTACCGAAGAATTGATGTCTTTGAACTGCGGTGCTGGAGAAGGCTCTTGAGAGTCTCTTGAACTGCAGGGAGATCAAACTGCTCCAATACTTTGGCCACCTGATGTGAAGAGACAACTCATCGGAAAAGCCCCTGATGTTGGGAAAAACAAATGACCAAAAGACAAGGGGATGACAGAGGATAAGATGGTTGAATGGCATTACTGAGTCAATGGAATGAGTTTGAGCAGGCTCTTGGAGACGGTGAAGGACAGGAAAGCCTGGTGTGCTGCAGTTCGTGGAGCTGCAAAGAGTCAAACACAATTGAGTGACTGAACTGAATTGAAGGATCTAAATGCTCGTTAACAAAAATCTGTGCACATGTGAGGAGTGGTATAAATATAGTTAAGATAATGTCTTTTCTTTAGGAAAGCACAACAAATTCTAGTGTGTGTGTGTGTGTATAAGTATAATATCAATGGTCAGAAAATAACCCCAGCAGCAGGCTGTGATTATGATAACACAGGGGCTATAATGGAGAATATGTAAAGTAATGTTAGAGCACAGAGGAAGGAATTAATTCTTACTTAGCTGGGAATAAAGGCAAGTTTTGAAGCCCATGAACATGAGCTAAATTCTTAGGACTAGTTGAACTTTGACAGGCTGATGACGGCAGGAGTGGCTGGCGTGGCGGGGGTGAGAAGTGGTGACCTGGGGAATGCAGGAGGTGGGTAAATGCTTAGTAAAGGAAAAAAAGCCTCTAGACAAGGTACAGTTCCTCTACCCTGACTGCCACACATTTTCAACTTTGTAGAAGAAAAGGAAGACAATCTGTGGAACCAGTTGTTTGGATTTTCTTCTGTGTGATCACAGCATTGCTTATGTGGATTGTCAAATAAGGGATGGGCTCATAAAAGGATATTAATGTGTCATTTTTATTGAGCAAAGTAGCATTACAGAAAAGGTGATTTCAAAGGCACATGACTGTTTCATTACAGCCTTCAGGGGCAATGTTTGATCACTGAAAACAGGCTGCTTTGTTCCAGCTTTCTCTGATGTTTGGCATTATCCTGAATACATATGCTCTGACTTGGAAAGAATCAGTCTGTAAAGATTTAATAGATTCGAGATTTACATATTGAAAATGCACATCTTGAAATGAGAAGTATTTTTATATCTATACACACACAAACACATAATTCAGACACGCATCTTGGTAATTTTTAAAGGCAGACATATTATATGTGCTTGTTCTGAGATGATCAATGTCGGCTGTTTTCTAAATTAACCAGTTTATATTTTCACTGCAGAAAAATGTGTTCTAAGAGACATTATAATGATGGTAACAATGTGTAAGGACTCGTCAGGTTTCAGATGTTTGAGATTTGCTCTGTTTCTTGTCACCTAGCATGGACATAACTTTTTCAAGTTGGGTATCACTGACCACTCTCTTTATTAAAAATGGATTAATATTTTTCTTACTTAGGGAAAATTGGAAGTCACAAAAAATTAAAGACAAACATTAAAGATTAACATTTGCATAATACTCTTTTCCTTATATGACTGAAAGAAGAGTGATTTCCTTTTTTTTCAAGAGAAGAGGGATGATTAGCAAGAGACCTGAAGTGCCAAAAGCCTTTTGTATGGTGACGAAAACTTACAGAATTTCTCTTAGAATTTTCTGACTCTGTCCTCTGTTACTCCACATGTAATCCACATAAACTCATTTTTTTTTTTGAATTCCAGTGGAACCTTTGAAAGAACAATGGCATTCCAAGTGAATCAGTTTGCTATGTATTACATCTGCAATTAGACATTCCTTGCATTGAAATTAAGCCAAACAGACTTCCACTGAAATGGGAAAGATCAAATTCTATTTCATGTGACAAAGAAAAATCTTCTCAGGTCACTTTGCTATTTAGAATCTTTCCCTTTCCGTGTCCCTACACTTGCACATCCTCCACCTCAGTGAGGCTGACTGCTTCTTGTACCTGACATGTCCTTCTCTCTCACTGAGTTTTACAACAGTCTCAGCACAGAGACTATTTCAGTTATACATTTGTTGTCTAGACCAGTGCTTTCCAAATCTTAATGTACTTATGAATCATCTGGGGATCTTGTTAAAAATGCAGGTTCTGATTCAGCAGGTCTGCAGTCTGGCTAAGATCCTAACAAGCTCCCAGGTGATGCAGTTGGCCACACTTTGGATAGCAGGCACCTAGATACATATGACCTCTCATTAAATTGATATTAGTTCCTGGACCCTGCTAACTGAAAATGTAAATTCTCTGACTCTGAGGTTGCTTCAGACTTTGATTGGTTTCTTGTTTATTGGCAATTTTATAAAGACACTGTGTGATCTGGATTCCCTCTACTTTTCCATTCCCCCTTTTTTCCCAGTTCCCATTTCTTACTTTATATTTGAGACATAACAAATTATGTGAAGTGTCCAGAATGTATCAGACTCTTTCACACTTCACTGCCTTTTCAAATACTGTGTCCTCTGTCTGTCCTAACATCTTGGAATGCTCTAAAACTCGGCGCATTGTATCTCTAATACATGCACGTGTGCTCGGTCGCTTCAGCCATGCCTGACTCTTTGCAACCCCATAGATGGGTAGCCCACCAAGCTCCTCTGTCCATGGGATATCCCAGCGAGAGTGCTGGAGGGGGTTGCCATTTCCGTCTCTAGGGGATCTTCCTGACCAGGAACCAAATCCATGTCTCTTGCTCTTTACCACTGAGCCACCTGGGAAGCCTCTGTATCTCTAAAACCTAATGCCAGTTACAATGTCTGACACATAGTAGGTGTTCATTAAAGACTGCTGAATGAATGAGGCAGGAAGATTGGTCTGTTGCTAGTTCCACAGTATTTTTTCATGAAGCTTAAAATCAAATTGAGAGTAATAGAACCTAAAGTCATAAAAAGTTAAGTACAGGATGAGATAATACTGTAAAACTGAAATGCTACTGGGTGATTAGCTACCTCTCGCTTGACTGAACTGGGACATATGACAAGTCTTTAGCACTTTTTTCCTCCCTTACCTAAAAGTGAGGCTGACTGCTTCTTGTACCTGACATGTCCTTCTCTCTCACTGAGTTTTACAACAGTCTCAGCACAGAGACTATTTCAGTTATACATTTGTTGTCTAGACCAGTGCTTTCCAAATCTTAATGTACTTATGAATCATCTGGGGATCTTGTTAAAAATGCAGGTTCTGATTCAGCAGGTCTGCAGTCTGGCTAAGATCCTAACAAGCTCCCAGGTGATGCAGTTGGCCACACTTTGGATAGCAGGCACCTAGATACATATGACCTCTCATTAAATTGATATTAGTTCCTGGACCCTGCTAACTGAAAATGTAAATTCTCTGACTCTGAGGTTGCTTCAGACTTTGATTGGTTTCTTGTTTATTGGCAATTTTATAAAGACACTGTGTGATCTGGATTCCCTCTACTTTTCCATTCCCCTTTTTTCCCAGTTCCCATTTCTTACTTTATATTTGAGACATAACAAATTATGTGAAGTGTCCAGAATGTATCAGACTCTTTCACACTTCACTGCCTTTTCAAATACTGTGTCCTCTGTCTGTCCTAACATCTTGGAATGCTCTAAAACTCGGCGCATTGTATCTCTAATACATGCACGTGTGCTCGGTCGCTTCAGCCATGCCTGACTCTTTGCAACCCCATAGATGGGTAGCCCACCAAGCTCCTCTGTCCATGGGATATCCCAGCGAGAGTGCTGGAGGGGGTTGCCATTTCCGTCTCTAGGGGATCTTCCTGACCAGGAACCAAATCCATGTCTCTTGCTCTTTACCACTGAGCCACCTGGGAAGCCTCTGTATCTCTAAAACCTAATGCCAGTTACAATGTCTGACACATAGTAGGTGTTCATTAAAGACTGCTGAATGAATGAGGCAGGAAGATTGGTCTGTTGCTAGTTCCACAGTATTTTTTCATGAAGCTTAAAATCAAATTGAGAGTAATAGAACCTAAAGTCATAAAAAGTTAAGTACAGGATGAGATAATACTGTAAAACTGAAATGCTACTGGGTGATTAGCTACCTCTCGCTTCTGACTGAACTGGGACATATGACCCAGTGGAGGAAAAAGAGTGAGATCAGGACATTTATGTTTGTGTGTTATGTAAAACTGGCTGTGCCTGTGTGCAGATTGCCCCTTTGTTAAAACTTCCTTTAATTATTCTAATTTGTGTGTGCCCACTGCTCCCTGTTGAGACTCTGATACAATCACATGATTTTTTTAAAAAAAAAAAATTGTTTATTTATTTTTGGCTATTCCGGGTTTTCACTGCTGCCACAGGCTCTTCTCTAGTTGCAGGGAATGGGGACTACTCTGTAGCTGAGATGAGTAGGCTTCTTGTTGCTGTGACTTTTCTTGTTATGGAACTTGGACTCTAGGGCACATGGGCTTCAGTAGTTGCAGCACATGGATTCAATAGTTGTGACTCCAAGGCTCTAGAGCACAGGCTCAGTAGTTGTGGCTCACAGGCTTAGTTACTCCACAGCATGTGGAATCTTCCCAGATCAGGGATTGAACCCATGTCTTCTGCATTGGAAGGCGATCTCTTTACCACTGAGCTACCCAGGAAGCCCCACGGGATTTTTTAAAAACTAGATTAAATGCTGGACTTAATGGCTTTTATAATAACCATTAATGCTATAAAATGTTTAGATATCTCCTGTGTTTCAGGCAAGATTCTATGAGGAGGGTATCCTCAGAGCAAAATTCAGAAAACCAACCCACCAACCAACCTAAAATCTTGTGCTTATATTCACATTTTAGTGTGGTAGAGAGGGCATAAGTCATGTTGGAGATAAGGAAAATTTGATAGGTTTCGAACCCCACAGTTCTGCAATGTTTATGTACATCAACTTCTAGTTTACTGCTTTATTATAAGAGGATGTAATTTTGGGGTTGTTTCCTTTTTTGCTGGTGGTAGATTATTGAGAACTTTTGCTTCTCCTTTTCCCTATTGCTCACCTTTTGGTTATTTCACTTCTCAGTGTTCCTCCATCAAGAGATATAAAAGAAAAATACATGGATGAAAAATTTAGCTTTGAAATCTATGATACAAGGTTTGTTAGGAAGGAGACAAATCCTGAGCTAAAAAATGAAGCTTTTCATCAGTTTGTCTGGGTTGGTCTGCCCCCTATTGCCAAAAAGATAATGAGGATTGTTTCCAGCTTGTCAAAAACAAAAGACAAAATGGAATTTAATATTCACGATGATGAAGAGAGCTAGGTCTTATAAATAGATGCAGTGCTCTCAATATGAAACCCAGGTATACAGACCCTCTGTCTTTGGAGGTTAGATTGTATTACAACCTTGTTTGCAGTATTTACTTAGATCATTGTTGACTCATGTGGGTTTCATTCAGTGACCTAGCAAAAAATTATTATAAATCTCAGCGGGGAAACACAAGGCTGTAGCTTGACCTTGGAAAGATGACATAAAGATGCTGAGGAAACCATAAATTCAGCTTACAATAACAACAAAAATAAGATTGTTTACACTTTGCCCAGTGAATGAAGTAAAAATCTAATATTTCTCCTAGTACACGCTGCACATTTTGCCAAGCTTGATTAAATTCCTGTTTAGCAGGTGTCTAAGATTGGAACTGAATAAAAATACTTCATATGAGGCTTTTGACTCCTGTTTTGTTTGGTCTTTATTGTTGAATTCTTTTTTTCTCCCTTTTTTCAGGTTCTGACTATGAAATGTTTGGAAATGAATGCTGTTTGTCAACAGGAGAAGTGATTAAAATTACTCACCTCAAAGTTAAGAAGATCATAGCCGAAATTTGTGAGCATGTTGAAGGTTGTGTGTCTCCACGACCATTTGAACTGCCTATGAATTTTCCAGGTATGATGTTTTGCAACCATTTCTTATTTGAAAAACTGTATTGTTAAATGTTATATAATCTATACAGCTGAAAGCAATGAGAAAATTATGTGTATATATATATGTATATATATATATTTTTTTTTTTACACTCTAGGGCAGTGGGTGAAAAAATTGGAATCTGTATAGGTCAGTGATTTTAACAACTAATAGAAGGCAAATATTTTCTCCCCTTTTCAGTAAACATACTTTACTTAGGAATTAATATTTTCTGCTAACAAATATTAGTGAATTCAACTATATGTACCATTAGTTGTGCTAGATAGTGGGAATGAAGAAATTAAAGGTATATTTTCATAACTTATATAGAACTAATTAATATTTCTTAAACATATTTGTACTCTTTATTCCTAGCTTCCTAGATCATGGCTAAACTTCACTCTCTGGCCTTACTGACAAGTTTGGCTTCTCTTCTTTGATTAGTTAAGTCTACTCAACCTTCAGAAATTAGCTCAGATATTATGTCTCCTAGAAGACTTTTGTTGACTTTATAATTCAGTATAGATATCACTCTTTCACATTCCCTTAGTATCTTCAGCTCCATAGTATGCACCTTATTTGTTAGTAAGTAATGATTTTCTTATTTGTCTTATTCTTTATACCAAGATTGGCAGGCTATTTACTTAGATCATTGTTGACTCATGTGGGTTTCATTCAGTGACCTAGCAAAAAATTATTATAAATCTCAGCGGGGAAACACAAGGCTGTAGCTTGACCTTGGAAAGATGACATAAAGATGCTGAGGAAACCATAAATTCAGCTTACAATAACAACAAAAATAAGATTGTTTACACTTTGCCCAGTGGATGAAGTAAAAATCTAATATTTCTCCTAGTACACGCTGCACATTTTGCCAAGCTTGATTAAATTCCTGTTTAGCAGGTGTCTAAGATTGGAACTGAATAAAAATACTTCATATGAGGCTTTTGACTCCTGTTTTGTTTGGTCTTTATTGTTGAATTCTTTTTTTCTCCCTTTTTTCAGGTTCTGACTATGAAATGTTTGGAAATGAATGCTGTTTGTCAACAGGAGAAGTGATTAAAATTACTCACCTCAAAGTTAAGAAGATCATAGCCGAAATTTGTGAGCATGTTGAAGGTTGTGTGTCTCCACGACCATTTGAACTGCCTATGAATTTTCCAGGTATGATGTTTTGCAACCATTTCTTATTTGAAAAACTGTATTGTTAAATGTTATATAATCTATACAGCTGAAAGCAATGAGAAAATTATGTGTATATATATATGTATATATATATATATTTTTTTTTACACTCTAGGGCAGTGGGTGAAAAAATTGGAATCTGTATAGGTCAGTGATTTTAACAACTAATAGAAGGCAAATATTTTCTCCCCTTTTCAGTAAACATGCTTTACTTAGGAATTAATATTTTCTGCTAACAAATATTAGTGAATTCAACTATATGTACCATTAGTTGTGCTAGATAGTGGGAATGAAGAAATTAAAGGTATATTTTCATAACTTATATAGAACTAATTAATATTTCTTAAACATATTTGTACTCTTTATTCCTAGCTTCCTAGATCATGGCTAAACTTCACTCTCTGGCCTTACTGACAAGTTTGGCTTCTCTTCTTTGATTAGTTAAGTCTACTCAACCTTCAGAAATTAGCTCAGATATTATGTCTCCTAGAAGACTTTTGTTGACTTTATAATTCAGTATAGATATCACTCTTTCACATTCCCTTAGTATCTTCAGCTCCATAGTATGCACCTTATTTGTTAGTAAGTAATGATTTTCTTATTTGTCTTATTCTTTATACCAAGATTGGCAGGCTTTTTCTGTAAAGGACCAGATAGTAAATATTTCAGACATTGCTTGCCAAATGGTCTTCATAACAACTACTCCACTCTAATGCTGTTGCATGAAAGAAGCTACAGATACTACATAAACTAGTGAACATGGCTGTGATTCCATAAAAATTTATTTACAAAAACAGGTGGCCAGCAGATTTTTGCCTGTGAACAGTAGTTTGCTGAACTCTGCTGGTGATTGAAACTCTTTGACAGATGTGGCTTTATTTCTGATAACAAGCATATTTTCTGGCACAGAAAATGTGCATGATGATTGCTTACTGAATGAATAATTGTTTATTGAATGAATGATTAGTGGAAGAGAACAATCTAGTAAACACAATATAATGTGGTTTATGGTGTAACTGAACTATGCCTGGTTTCTGTAATAATCTTGATAAAGTGGATCTACCTCCAGTTGGCTTAGCTTCAGAACATGGATTTCAGAGTCATTTTATTTGAATCCCAATCCTGTTACTTCTTAGTTAGGTTAACCTGACAAATTACTTATGCTCTTCTCATGTAAAATGGTAATAATAATAATAATACTATCACCTAGTGTTATTGAGAGGATTAAATATTGAAATATATTTAGATTGATTAGAGTGATACTTGTCATATATCAAGGGCAATAAAGGTATCAACTTATTTTATCATTATTACTATTATTATTATCATCATTCGTGGAGTCAGAGAAGGCTTTTCAGAGAATGTTATACTTGAAGTGAGGTTTGGAGAATTAAGATAAATGTGTGAGGACTAGATTCTTCCAAGTGCTTTAATATTGTGACCCTTTTAATTGCAATCTTTCTCATTGATTAGTTAAGTCTACTCAACCTTCAGAAATTAGCTCAGATATTATGTCTCCTAGAAGACTTTTGTTGACTTTATAATTCAGTATAGATATCACTCTTTCACATTCCCTTAGTATCTTCAGCTCCATAGTATGCACCTTATTTGTTAGTAAGTAATGATTTTCTTATTTGTCTTATTCTTTATACCAAGATTGGCAGGCTTTTTCTGTAAAGGACCAGATAGTAAATATTTCAGACATTGCTTGCCAAATGGTCTTCATAACAACTACTCCACTCTAATGCTGTTGCATGAAAGAAGCTACAGATACTACATAAACTAGTGAACATGGCTGTGATTCCATAAAAATTTATTTACAAAAACAGGTGGCCAGCAGATTTTTGCCTGTGAACAGTAGTTTGCTGAACTCTGCTGGTGATTGAAACTCTTTGACAGATGTGGCTTTATTTCTGATAACAAGCATATTTTCTGGCACAGAAAATGTGCATGATGATTGCTTACTGAATGAATAATTGTTTATTGAATGAATGATTAGTGGAAGAGAACAATCTAGTAAACACAATATAATGTGGTTTATGGTGTAACTGAACTATGCCTGGTTTCTGTAATAATCTTGATAAAGTGGATCTACCTCCAGTTGGCTTAGCTTCAGAACATGGATTTCAGAGTCATTTTATTTGAATCCCAATCCTGTTACTTCTTAGTTAGGTTAACCTGACAAATTACTTATGCTCTTCTCATGTAAAATGGTAATAATAATAATAATACTATCACCTAGTGTTATTGAGAGGATTAAATATTGAAATATATTTAGATTGATTAGAGTGATACTTGTCATATATCAAGGGCAATAAAGGTATCAACTTATTTTATCATTATTACTATTATTATTATCATCATTCGTGGAGTCAGAGAAGGCTTTTCAGAGAATGTTATACTTGAAGTGAGGTTTGGAGAATTAAGATAAATGTGTGAGGACTAGATTCTTCCAAGTGCTTTAATATTGTGACCCTTTTAATTGCAATCTTTCTCATTGATTAATTCTAAGTAATTGTCATTGTTTGCTTTTTTTTAGTATGCTTCTGTATGTTTTTCATGATGGTTAGGCATGATGTACTGGTTTAAAAGAGCTGTAGTAGAAGGCCTTTAGTAAGGTGGCAGTAGGGCTTCCCAGGTGGTGCTAGCAGTAAAGAACCTGCCTGCCCATACAGGAGACATAAGAGATGTTCCTTTCATCCCTGGGTTGGGAACATCCCCTGGAAGAGGGCATGGCAACCTACTCCAGTATTCTTGCCTGGAGAATCCCACGGACAGAGAAGACTGGCAGGCTATAGTTCATAGGGTCACAAAAAGTTGGACACAATTGAAGCGACTTAGCACTCATGTATGCAGTGTGGCAATAAGGTGTGGCAGGAGGGGAAGCGTGTCCTATGATTATGTTATAGTATTTTTGTGAACTTATGCCTCTGAATTGTGAATTTCTGAGTGCTTCTCAGTCCCGTTTCCCACATCCTTAGGTGGGACCGTATGGCTAGAGTGGGCTGGAGTTGGGTATTTCCCTTCTCCCTTGTAGAAGACCAGTGCAGGCTAAAGCTGGGTGTTTCCATTTCCCCAAGTGGAAAAGCGAGAGTGGGCTTTTGTTGCATATTCTCCCTAAGTAGAAGGCTAGAGTGGGTGTTAGCTGTGTATTTTCATCGCTCTGTGTCAGTGAGTCTTGATAAAGCACTGATGAAGAACAGAATGTTCTGGCCTGTTTCAAAATGGGTTTTTCTGCGTTCCCCCAGACTGGAGCATGAGGGGGTTTTTCTCCGTTATTTTCTGTGAGAGCTCAGTTAAGTTTTTGGTGGTAGAACTTAAAAATTGTTTTATAAAATTGTGATACCTCCCTATGACTATGTCTCCCAGGAGTTTTTTATTCTCACACTTGTCCACTCCAAGCCTCAAGCAATTTGTCGATTATAGTTCAGATTTGTCTACCGTGGTACTAATTTTGTAGCAGTTTCTTCTCTAGTGAATTTTGGTTCTCTGTACTTTCCTGTCTGTCTCTCCAGTTTTGGAAGCAGTAGTTTATCCTCTGATCTCACTTCTCTGATGCAAGTAAGAATAGTTGTTGATTTTTCAGTGTGTTCAGATTTACACTTTTCTTTAGGATGGAATGACAACTTTCAAATTCCTTATATGCCAAGCTAGAAACCAGAAGTCTGGTGCTTTGTTTCTCTTTTTTGTTTCTTTTTCTTTTTTTACTTTTTGTTTCTTAGAACAGATAATCTCAGTTGACCTATTTTCAAATTTGACTTATATTCTTCATTTCCTAAGACTTGAATTCACATTTCTTTTTCATCCTGTAGACATAGTTATTTTCAGTTCTTTGAATATATTTAACATAGCTGTTTAAATTCTTACACTAGGTAGTCTAAGCTTCTGGGCTTCCTCAGAAACAGTTTCTGTTGGTTGATTCGCACCCCCCTTTTTTATGAGTCAGACATTCTTATGCCTTTCTCTGTCTCACAATTTAATGTTGAAAACTGCATATTTTCTACAACATAATGTGTCAACTCTAGAAGTTGGATTCTCCGCCCTCTTCACGGCTTCTTATTGCTGGTTGTTTAGTGATCCTTCTGAACTAAGTCTATAAAGTTCTTTGTCATATGCAGCCATGAAGTCTCTGCTCTAAAAGTTGTTGCCTGGTGCACAACAAATGTCTGGGCAGAGATTTCCTTTAACAACTGGAATCAAGAAGTCTCCTCGTCTTTGAAGAGAGTCTGTGTTCACTTGGAGGCATACCTTCAACACTCATATAAGCAGTTGAAAACGCTTGTTTAGCTTTTACTTCCTGCGTACATTGAGCTTCAACCAGAATTGAGAACTTACGGACTTCTCAGGTCTTTCTTGAGCATGCACACAATTCTGGGCATGTGTACAGTCACATACATTTATGTGGTCCTCTAGATTTCCAGGAATATGTTGAAACTTCTCCATATCCTTATGGATATCTCATTCCTCAGATTTTCCTTTAAGGCTTTATTGTGAGCCCTTCCCCTCCCCACAACTGTTAACAGCACCACTGCACACAGCCATAAAAATTAAATAATTGTCTCTCATTGTTTTTGACAAACACACTGAGGAAAAGTAGGAAAAGTCTTTTTCTCCCTCAGTGAGTTCAAAGTAGACCAAATAGAGCATTACAAACAGACTCTGCCAGGGAGTCACCAGACATGTCAAATAACGACAGTTTTTGAGAATGAGCTTTGAAGGCACTCCAGCTTCTGCCCCATCTTATGACTGCTGGCTTTGCCAAGATTGCAGGCTGTTGGCTTTCAAACTACCATGCAGTTGAAGAGGGTAGGAGGAATGAAAATACAAGCAAAATGCCACAAAGTTTGCTGCCTATTTTCAATTTGACTTATATTCTTCATTTCCTAAGACTTGAATTCACATTTCTTTTCAGCCTGTAGACATAGTTATTTTCAGTTCTTTGAATATATTTAACATAGCTGTTTAAATTCTTACACTAGGTAGTCTAAGCTTCTGGGCTTCCTCAGAAACAGTTTCTGTTGGTTGATTCGCACCCCCCTTTTTTATGAGTCAGACATTCTTATGCCTTTCTCTGTCTCACAATTTAATGTTGAAAACTGCATATTTTCTACAACATAATGTGTCAACTCTAGAAGTTGGATTCTCCCCCCTCTTCACGGCTTCTTATTGCTGGTTGTTTAGTGATCCTTCTGAACTAAGTCTATAAAGTTCTTTGTCATATGCAGCCATGAAGTCTCTGCTCTAAAAGTTGTTGCCTGGTGCACAACAAATGTCTGGGCAGAGATTTCCTTTAACAACTGGAATCAAGAAGTCTCCTCGTCTTTGAAGAGAGTCTGTGTTCACTTGGAGGCATACCTTCAACACTCATATAAGCAGTTGAAAACGCTTGTTTAGCTTTTACTTCCTGCGTACATTGAGCTTCAACCAGAATTGAGAACTTACGGACTTCTCAGGTCTTTCTTGAGCATGCACACAATTCTGGGCATGTGTACAGTCACATACATTTATGTGGTCCTCTAGATTTCCAGGAATATGTTGAAACTTCTCCATATCCTTATGGATATCTCATTCCTCAGATTTTCCTTTAAGGCTTTATTGTGAGCCCTTCCCCTCCCCACAACTGTTAACAGCACCACTGCACACAGCCATAAAAATTAAATAATTGTCTCTCATTGTTTTTGACAAACACACTGAGGAAAAGTAGGAAAAGTCTTTTTCTCCCTCAGTGAGTTCAAAGTAGACCAAATAGAGCATTACAAACAGACTCTGCCAGGGAGTCACCAGACATGTCAAATAACGACAGTTTTTTTGAGAATGAGCTTTGAAGGCACTCCAGCTTCTGCCCCATCTTATGACTGCTGGCTTTGCCAAGATTGCAGGCTGTTGGCTTTCAAACTACCATGCAGTTGAAGAGGGTAGGAGGAATGAAAATACAAGCAAATTAAAATGCCACAAAGTTTGCTGTTCTTACCAAGATTCAACTGTTAATACTTTTTCATTAATACATTTTCTCCTGATAGCTTTAATTCTTTGATTAATTTCCAAAGTTCCAAAAAAAAATAATCCTGATGGTAGTTTTAAATTAGTTTCTCTGTTACTTTTACGGCACAGACAGTTTTCAAGGGTCATTATTCCACCATCCCATTGACATCATCCACTCTTCCATACTGAAATAAAGCATACAAACACGGATTCTTAATTTCTTGTTGGTTATTCAAAAGTTTTGATGAAGATGACCATAACCTTGGCAAAAGTACTTATGGTACCCTTTCTTTGCAAATAAAGACACTTACTGAAGAAAGATACCCAGCTTTTAATCAGTAAATACAGCTATATAGATGCAACTCCAGCTAAAGAAAACTCAAACAACAATTAAGAAAGAAAATCTTTGTAGTGAGTTGGCAAGGGCTCTTTAAGGGAATAAACTGGAAGCCTTTTTTTTTTTTTTTTGGCTAAAATACAATCTGTATAACTGGTTGCCTCCTATATTATGTTTAATATTATATCGTTATTTAATATTATAATAATATTATAGTATTAACATGTAACTGGTTGCCTCCAATATTAATGTTATATTTCCATACATCTTTATTATGTCACCTAAAAACCTTCCATATATTAAAAGAAATAGAAAAGCAATCACTTTGATTCTTTATGGAATAAGCATACTACTTTAGAAGCATAATTTGTTATTTTAGAAGACAGGCCTCTTGGCTAAGTTCTTTTATGAGCTGGAAAACATGCCTTTTGTTGTGTTGCCAAACACAACAAAAATGTACCTGGAATTTGGTAGTTGATTGCATTGTCCACATAGATCAGTAAATCATGTAATTTTTGGATTATAGTGACGTTTCAAATTTCTGGATTACTTTTTGGAAATATTTGTTTCTTTTTCATAGTGTTATTAAACATGTATAATACATGCTTTCTTTTTTTTTTTTTTTTTAAAGATTTATTTATTTATTTTTGGGCGGGGGTTGGGTTGGGGAGGGAGGGGAGCGGGCGGGCCACTTCCATTGGTCTTTCATTTCTCCATTTTCATCCGTCTTTGTTCTTTGGCTCCTGTGGGCCTCCCATCGTGGTGGCATCTGTTGTTGCAGAGCGCCAGCTCTGGGCGCTTGCGCTCCAGAGCTCCGGCTCGGTGATTGGACACATCAGTCCAGCCGCTCCGCGGCACGCGGGATCTTCCCAGGCCAGGGATCGAACCGGCGCCCCCTGCACTGCAAGGCGGCGTCCCTATCCACTGGACCACCAGGGGAAGCCCACATGCTTTCTTTTTAGTCATAGGAGTATTATGAGTTTCAGTAAATTTCTTTTCTCATATGGACAGAGTTTATTTCCAAACAGCAAGTTTACATAATATCTCTAAACCATATGTTCAAGGAAGGTGATGGTTGCATTTATAAAGCCACTATCAAAATTGCATGGCTAGATTGAGGATATTTTTCTGTTTGAATCTTTACATCACATTTTATGAATTTTATTACTATGGAAGAATCTTGTGGTAGAGGCATGTAGGAAACGTGAGAGTAAAGCTTAGACATGGAATATTCTCTACTACCCTACACTCTATCCTACCCACATCACACTCTCAAATGAGAATCCTAACGACAGGTCAGACACTGTTCTAAATACCTTTACATATAAAACTGTTCTGAACACTTTTTTGTATATATAGGTTACTAGTTGAATTTGCATTTTACATAAGAGAAAATAAGAGTTACAGAACGGCAGAATAACTTGCCCAAGATCACATAATTAAGTGGTTATATTAAATCTGCCTTGGTGGTAGTGATTTAGTCACTAAGTCACGTCCGAGTCTTGCAATGCTATGGACTGTATGTAGCCTGCCAGGCTCCTTTGTTCGTGGAATTTCCTAGCTAAGAATACGGGAGTGAGTTACCTTATCCTTCGTCAGGGGATCTTCCTGACCCAGGGATTGAACCCTCATCTCCTGCATTACAGGTGGATTCTTTACCACTGAACTACCAGGGAAGCCTCTAAATCTACACTGGCAGTGTCCAATAGAAATATAATAATGTTTATTCATCTAGTGTTTATGTGGCTTCTATTCTTGGGTTCTTCTGCTCTTGGGTTTGTACTGAATGAGTGATCTGAGCAAACCCCAAATATTCTATAACTTAATCTCAGAAGTGGCATACTGTTATTGATCATACAGACAAATACTGGTGCAATCTAGAAGGGGATTGCACTAAAAGGTGTGACCGGAGGCAGGGCAGGAATCACTAGGGCCTGTCTTACAGGTGACAAAACACAGATATTTTTAAAGTAGGGGAAAAAAGTGAATTAATTTTAACAATATATTTTATTAAAAATATGTATCTAAAATATTGGGGCATCCTGGTGGCTCAGATGATGAAACATGTGCCTGCAATGCAGTGGACCTGGGTTCGATCCCTGGGTCAGGAAGATCTCCTGTAGAAGGAACTGGCAGTCCACTCTAGTATTCTTGCCTGGAGAATCCATCCCATGGACAGAGGAGCCTGGTGGGCTACAGTCCATGAAGTCACAAAGCATTGGACATGACTGAGCGACTAACATGCTTTTCACTTTCATGTAAAATCTTATCCTTTTAATATCTAATTAGTATAAAAATTAATGGGATATTTTATATTCTTTTTATGTTAGGTCTAAAACCCACTGTGTACTTCCCACTAATAGCACATATCAAATCTGACCATGCAGCTTTCAAGTGATCACATTTCAAATGCTCAGTACAATGCTCCAGCTGTGGTACTATATTGGAGAGGACCAGTATATCTAAACCATTCGAGTCTGTGCTCTGAGGCACTTCTTTCTTAATCATAGAAAAGAGTGAGATCATCTTTTTGTCAACCAGCATCAGTGTTATAATGAGGAGCCACAGACAAAAAATGTAAGAAACACAAAAAGAACAAAAAGGCAAACAAAAAATAATGGCTCAAAGCCCCCACCCAGATATGTGGCGTTCTTTCTAACTTTCCGGTTATATGCAGTAAGAATATTTAAATCTAAATTAATGCTAGTCCGAAATAACATGAAACAGAAATTTTAAAATGAATGTTAGAAAATTTATTAACCATAAAATTTTCTTTATTACAGGTGGATTCTTTTACCACTGAACTACCAGGGAAGCCTCTAAATCTACACTGGCAGTGTCCAATAGAAATATAATAATGTTTATTCATCTAGTGTTTATGTGGCTTCTATTCTTGGGTTCTTCTGCTCTTGGGTTTGTACTGAATGAGTGATCTGAGCAAACCCCAAATATTCTATAACTTAATCTCAGAAGTGGCATACTGTTATTGATCATACAGACAAATACTGGTGCAATCTAGAAGGGGATTGCACTAAAAGGTGTGACCGGAGGCAGGGCAGGAATCACTAGGGCCTGTCTTACAGGTGACAAAACACAGATATTTTTAAAGTAGGGGAAAAAAGTGAATTAATTTTAACAATATATTTTATTAAAAATATGTATCTAAAATATTGGGGCATCCTGGTGGCTCAGATGATGAAACATGTGCCTGCAATGCAGTGGACCTGGGTTCGATCCCTGGGTCAGGAAGATCTCCTGTAGAAGGAACTGGCAGTCCACTCTAGTATTCTTGCCTGGAGAATCCATCCCATGGACAGAGGAGCCTGGTGGGCTACAGTCCATGAAGTCACAAAGCATTGGACATGACTGAGCGACTAACATGCTTTTCACTTTCATGTAAAATCTTATCCTTTTAATATCTAATTAGTATAAAAATTAATGGGATATTTTATATTCTTTTTATGTTAGGTCTAAAACCCACTGTGTACTTCCCACTAATAGCACATATCAAATCTGACCATGCAGCTTTCAAGTGATCACATTTCAAATGCTCAGTACAATGCTCCAGCTGTGGTACTATATTGGAGAGGACCAGTATATCTAAACCATTCGAGTCTGTGCTCTGAGGCACTTCTTTCTTAATCATAGAAAAGAGTGAGATCATCTTTTTGTCAACCAGCATCAGTGTTATAATGAGGAGCCACAGACAAAAAATGTAAGAAACACAAAAAGAACAAAAAGGCAAACAAAAAATAATGGCTCAAAGCCCCCACCCAGATATGTGGCGTTCTTTCTAACTTTCCGGTTATATGCAGTAAGAATATTTAAATCTAAATTAATGCTAGTCCGAAATAACATGAAACAGAAATTTTAAAATGAATGTTAGAAAATTTATTAACCATAAAATTTTCTTTATATACTTAATGGATTTGAGTTAGACCTTAAAAAGAAACTTTAGGCAATGCTTCTTACATAAATTAATTTCTATGAGATAAATGGATAAATTGATCACAGCTGCAAAGCTGACTTGCCACACTTCATAAATTAGATTAGTAATGAAACAATAAGCTCAGATGAAGGCAGCAGTTGATTTTTCATGGGACAGCAGACAGTCTGAACGTCATGCTTTACATTCCCCGTGAGCCCCACTTCCCATGGGTGGGATGGAACAGAGTCCAGTGGATGCCCAGGGCACAGTGGAGAGCTCTGAATTCAGGAATTCTCAAAAGTGTAAGAGGGTGGTGACCAACACGCCATTCTTTGCCCTTGAAGAAAGCGTTGTCTTCATGACCCGGAATGTAAGAAAATACGGGGAAAGGAGGAGACTTTACTATCCTAGAATGTCTCTCAGGAGGGAGATACTCTCTGTCATTTCCATACTTATCAGGAAGCAAATCTTTTACCTCCAGTTTCTAAAGCATGTTGAAATGCTGTGGAGAATTATCTTCCAGCATATCTATATCTCTTAATAGTAAGAGTCTTTCCAAAATCATTTTAATTATAAATGTGAAAAGTACAGAAAAGTAGTAAGAATAACCAATGACAGAACTGCATTAATAATATAATTTCTTTAAGAAATTAAGACTAGATGACTAAAATTTATGGCACTTGCTGCTTGATAGATGGATACTAAAAGACCTACATTAACATTTTTCAAAATGAATTTTCTAATTGTTTCATTTGGGGAACTATATACTTAATTGATAGAAAACATGTAATATTACATTCAGTGGTAACTTATTTTGTTTAAGATACCATTAAAATGACTAAATCTTGGGCTTCTCTGGTGGTCCAGTAGGTAAAGAGTCTGCCTTGTAGTGCACAGGGCACCAGTTCGATCCCTGACCCTGGGAGATCCCACGTACCCTGGAGCATCTGGACCAGTGTGTCCAATTAAGAGCCAGCACTCTGGAGTGCATGTGCCCAGAGCCAGTGTTCTGCAACGAGAGAGGCCACTGCAATGGGAGGCCCACACAGGCCAAAGAATAAAGATGAGTGAAAATAATTAAATAAAAAAACAATTAAAAAAGAGGACAAATTTTTAAAAAAAGACTAAATCTTTGATGTGTAACCATATTATGACAGTAGCTACAAATTTTTTACTACAATATCAGTTTATAAAGGGACCTGATAGGAAAATTGCTGTATTAAAATATTGAAAAGTTTTATAGTACATAGGTAACTTTTTGTCTTCATTTTGAAAAATGATTTATGTTAAAAGAAGAAATCTATAGAGCATAATTTGCTGGTATTTTTCCTTCTGGATGTTATGATGACACATAATACAGAAAAGCCCTAACTAAATAGGAATCCTTGAATCTTGGGCCATTCTTAGCCTCTCTTAAGGCATTTCTTCCCCACTGTGCTCACTTAAGCAAAATATTCATCTATGTCTGTTATACAAAATATTTTCCTAGACAGAAAGCGATATTCTGCATATGAAAATGGAAGTTGCTCAGTTATGTCTGACTTTTAGTGACCCATGGACAAGTCATGGAAATCTTCAGGCAAGAATATCGCAGTGGGGAGCTTTTCCCTTCTCCAAGGTATCTTCCCCACTCAGGGATCAAACCCAGGTGCCCTGCACTATGGGCAGATTGTTTACCATCTGAGCCACACTCGGGAAGCCCAAGAATCCTGGAGTGGGTAGCCTATCCCTTCTGTAGGTTATCTTTCTGACCCAGGGATCGAACCAGTGTCTCCTGCATTGCAGTGAATTCTTTACCAGCTGAGCTACAAGGGAAGTCCTATTCTGCATATACTATGGAAGAAAATATGAAGTCATCTAAATTCACAAAAATTCAGACTTTTACAATAACTTTCAGCAATGTTTTTTGGTCTTTACTTTTTAGTACATGATCAGATTTCTTTTCTATGTATTTGGTCTTTGAATAACCAAAATATAATGATCTGGAAGACAAATAGGATTTTTGGCCCCGACCACCTGTGTCCCTTAGAATCAGACTGGAATTTTGTCAGATCCCTGACCCTGGGAGATCCCACGTACCCTGGAGCATCTGGACCAGTGTGTCCAATTAAGAGCCAGCACTCTGGAGTGCATGTGCCCAGAGCCAGTGTTCTGCAACGAGAGAGGCCACTGCAATGGGAGGCCCACACAGGCCAAAGAATAAAGATGAGTGAAAATAATTAAATAAAAAAACAATTAAAAAAGAGGACAAATTTTTAAAAAAAGACTAAATCTTTGATGTGTAACCATATTATGACAGTAGCTACAAATTTTTTACTACAATATCAGTTTATAAAGGGACCTGATAGGAAAATTGCTGTATTAAAATATTGAAAAGTTTTATAGTACATAGGTAACTTTTTGTCTTCATTTTGAAAAATGATTTATGTTAAAAGAAGAAATCTATAGAGCATAATTTGCTGGTATTTTTCCTTCTGGATGTTATGATGACACATAATACAGAAAAGCCCTAACTAAATAGGAATCCTTGAATCTTGGGCCATTCTTAGCCTCTCTTAAGGCATTTCTTCCCCACTGTGCTCACTTAAGCAAAATATTCATCTATGTCTGTTATACAAAATATTTTCCTAGACAGAAAGCGATATTCTGCATATGAAAATGGAAGTTGCTCAGTTATGTCTGACTTTTAGTGACCCATGGACAAGTCATGGAAATCTTCAGGCAAGAATATCGCAGTGGGGAGCTTTTCCCTTCTCCAAGGTATCTTCCCACTCAGGATCAAACCCAGGTGCCCTGCACTATGGGCAGATTGTTTACCATCTGAGCCACACTCGGGAAGCCCAAGAATCCTGGAGTGGGTAGCCTATCCCTTCTGTAGGTTATCTTTCTGACCCAGGGATCGAACCAGTGTCTCCTGCATTGCAGTGAATTCTTTACCAGCTGAGCTACAAGGGAAGTCCTATTCTGCATATACTATGGAAGAAAATATGAAGTCATCTAAATTCACAAAAATTCAGACTTTTACAATAACTTTCAGCAATGTTTTTTGGTCTTTACTTTTTAGTACATGATCAGATTTCTTTTCTATGTATTTGGTCTTTGAATAACCAAAATATAATAATCTGGAAGACAAATAGATGGCTGCAGTTTTAGATCAAAATGTTCTCCTCGACCACCTGTGTCCCTTAGAATCAGACTGGAATTTTGTCAGAAAGATCATTTTAAAATAGGCTCTTCTACAACTGCCACTATTCTGCACGTTCTCATAGTATCAATATTTTATATCCTCCTTCTAAAAATCTGTGTCCTGGCTTTCTGTACTTACCATCTCCTTTGTCATGTACAGTTCCTTCAACGCTCTTGATGGTGTTGTCTCAGTGGTACCATCAAGGCCTCTCAGGAGAGGAACCAGACTGTCCAGCTATATTGTCTACTCCAGTTTTCATTTCTTGAAATTGACACCGTTAAAGCACATTGCTGTGTTTACACATAATTGCATATCAGATTTAGAGTTTCTGTCATTGGAACAAAGGATTTTTAACAGGCTTTATTTCTTAGAGCAATTTTAGGTTTTCACAACACAATCGATATGAAGTACAGAGATTTCCCATATACGCTCTACCTCTACATATACCTAGTCTCCTCCATTGTTAACATCCCCTACCAAAGTGGTACACTGGTTGCAGTTGGTGAACTTACTTTGACACATGATAATCATTGAAGTTCATGGTTTACACTATGGTTTACTCTTGGTGCTGTATGTTCTACAGGTTTAAACAAATGATATGTATTCATCACTATGGAATCATATAGAGTATTTTCACTACCCTAGCAGTACTCTGTGTTCATCTCTCTTCCCAATAACCTCTGGCAGCCTCTGATCTTTTTACTGTTTCCATGTGTGCTGTGTGCTCAGTTGCTCAGTCACGTCTTACTCTTTGCGACCCCATGGAATACAGCCCACCAGGCTCCTCTCCATGGAATTTTCCAGGCAAGAATACTGGAGTGGGTTGCCATTTCCTCCACTAAGCAATCTTTTCAACCCATGGATCCAACTCGCATCTCCTGCATTGGCAGGTGGATTCTTTATCACTACACCACCTGGGAAGCCCAAATGAAAGTCAGATAAAGGAAAGTTGTATGTGTATGTGTGTTTCCTCTCAGTCAATTCCAACTCTTTGTGACCCCATGGACTGTGGCCTACAAGCTCTTCTGTCCATGGGATTTCCCAGTCAAGGATACTGGGGTGGGTTTCTATTTCCTACTCAAAGGGATCTTCCTGACCAAGGGATCAAACCCATGTCTCCTGTGTCTACTGCACTGGCAGGCAGATTCTTTACCACTACACTGTTTCCATAGTTTTGCCTTTCCCAAAATGTCATACATCTGTAATGATGGACTATGTGGTCTTTTCAAATTGGCTTCTTTCACTTAATACTATGCATTTAAGGTTCCTCTATGTCTTTTAGCTCATTTGTCTTTAACACTGAATGATATTCCATTGTTTGTTTGTTATTTACGCATTTACTTCCTGAAAGACATCTTAGTTGCTTTTGGTTTTGGCAACTATAAATAAAGCTGCTGTAAACATCATGAGGGCTTTTGTAAGAACATGAAGAATACAGCTTTTTAAAGTTATAAAATGTATTGATTTCTCCCAAGTTTAAGATACCACATGTATCTTTGTAGAAAATTAGAAAATGAAAGAAAATGCAAAGAAGTCAGTGTAGAAGGTGGAAGAAAATTCAGGGATGAGATTATACCTCCCTATAATCTCATCACCAAACCCATTTAATACTTAATACATTAATTTTAGTACATTCCCTCCCATTGTTTTCAAGTGCATTATACACCTACACACATATAGGCACATGTTCTCATATAAAGAGAGATAAACCTATTTATGAGGACTTGACAGTGTTACTAAATATTCTTTAAAACAAGATTTTTATTTTCTGTATAATAGTTCATCAAGTGACTATACCATAATAGATCCATTACAAACATGGTAATTTATGCAATTTCATTAGAATAGTCGTTTAACTAAGATTTTTGTCTGGGCTTCTATTATTATGATCATTTCATATACATAACATTATGACTTTAAATATCAGTTGCTCAGGGTCACGTCTTACTCTTTGCGACCCCATGGAATACAGCCCACCAGGCTCCTCTCCATGGAATTTTCCAGGCAAGAATACTGGAGTGGGTTGCCATTTCCTCCACTAAGCAATCTTTTCAACCCATGGATCCAACTCGCATCTCCTGCATTGGCAGGTGGATTCTTTATCACTACACCACCTGGGAAGCCCAAATGAAAGTCAGATAAAGGAAAGTTGTATGTGTATGTGTGTTTCCTCTCAGTCAATTCCAACTCTTTGTGACCCCATGGACTGTGGCCTACAAGCTCTTCTGTCCATGGGATTTCCCAGTCAAGGATACTGGGGTGGGTTTCTATTTCCTACTCAAAGGGATCTTCCTGACCAAGGGATCAAACCCATGTCTCCTGTGTCTACTGCACTGGCAGGCAGATTCTTTACCACTACACTGTTTCCATAGTTTTGCCTTTCCCAAAATGTCATACATCTGTAATGATGGACTATGTGGTCTTTTCAAATTGGCTTCTTTCACTTAATACTATGCATTTAAGGTTCCTCTATGTCTTTTAGCTCATTTGTCTTTAACACTGAATGATATTCCATTGTTTGTTTGTTATTTACGCATTTACTTCCTGAAAGACATCTTAGTTGCTTTTGGTTTTGGCAACTATAAATAAAGCTGCTGTAAACATCATGAGGGCTTTTGTAAGAACATGAAGAATACAGCTTTTTAAAGTTATAAAATGTATTGATTTCTCCCAAGTTTAAGATACCACATGTATCTTTGTAGAAAATTAGAAAATGAAAGAAAATGCAAAGAAGTCAGTGTAGAAGGTGGAAGAAAATTCAGGGATGAGATTATACCTCCCTATAATCTCATCACCAAACCCATTTAATACTTAATACATTAATTTTAGTACATTCCCTCCCATTGTTTTCAAGTGCATTATACACCTACACACATATAGGCACATGTTCTCATATAAAGAGAGATAAACCTATTTATGAGGACTTGACAGTGTTACTAAATATTCTTTAAAACAAGATTTTTATTTTCTGTATAATAGTTCATCAAGTGACTATACCATAATAGATCCATTACAAACATGGTAATTTATGCAATTTCATTAGAATAGTCGTTTAACTAAGATTTTTGTCTGGGCTTCTATTATTATGATCATTTCATATACATAACATTATGACTTTAAAAGTAAAAATGTGGGCTTCCCTGTTAGCTCAGTGGTAATAAAGAGTTCACCTGCCAATGCAGGAGGCACGGGTTCGATCCCTAATCCAGAAAGACCCCATATGCTGCAGAGCAGCTAAGCACATGAGCCACAACTACTGAGCCTGTGCTCTAGAGCCTTGGAGCCGCAACTGTTGAGCCCATGTGCCACAACTACTGAAGCCCGTGTGCTCTAGAGCTCAAATTCTACAAGAGAAGTCATGCAACAAGAGGCCTGCTTACCTCAACTAGTGAGTAGCCCCTACTGCCTGCAACTAGAGAAGAGAAGAGCCTGTGGCAGCAGTGAAAACCCAGAATAGCCAAAAATTTTTAAAAAGTAAAAATGTTTTTAAAGTTTTGATGCATATTGCCAAACCACATTCAATAAAGATTCACTAGGAACTAATGAGAGGGCCAATAAGACTGCTTTTTTGAAGCAGGGGAAGTGGTCTCTAATGCTTAGTTCTTTCATGATGACATGACTTTTCCTCCTTTCTAGCATATTCTGTGTCTTTTTGCAATACTTTATTGGGACGTTAGAGACTCTCATGTCTAGGCTGCTACAATCAACATTTAAATCCCTCTCAATCAGATATAAACCGTATGGAACTCCAAAACAAAAAATTTAAATTGCAAGCTATCGTTAGTCTGAACTAGTTCCAAAGGCATTACCAAGCAATAGCTAAAGATCCTGTAGAAGGTGGAAGAAAATTCAGGGATGAGATTATACCTCCCTATAATCTCATCACCAAACCCATTTAATACTTAATACATTAATTTTAGTACATTCCCTCCCATTGTTTTCAAGTGCATTATACACCTACACACATATAGGCACATGTTCTCATATAAAGAGAGATAAACCTATTTATGAGGACTTGACAGTGTTACTAAATATTCTTTAAAACAAGATTTTTATTTTCTGTATAATAGTTCATCAAGTGACTATACCATAATAGATCCATTACAAACATGGTAATTTATGCAATTTCATTAGAATAGTCGTTTAACTAAGATTTTTGTCTGGGCTTCTATTATTATGATCATTTCATATACATAACATTATGACTTTAAAAGTAAAAATGTGGGCTTCCCTGTTAGCTCAGTGGTAATAAAGAGTTCACCTGCCAATGCAGAAGGCACGGGTTCGATCCCTAATCCAGAAAGACCCCATATGCTGCAGAGCAGCTAAGCACATGAGCCACAACTACTGAGCCTGTGCTCTAGAGCCTTGGAGCCGCAACTGTTGAGCCCATGTGCCACAACTACTGAAGCCCGTGTGCTCTAGAGCTCAAATTCTACAAGAGAAGTCATGCAACAAGAGGCCTGCTTACCTCAACTAGTGAGTAGCCCCTACTACCTGCAACTAGAGAAGAGAAGAGCCTGTGGCAGCAGTGAAAACCCAGAATAGCCAAAAATTTTTAAAAAGTAAAAATGTTTTTAAAGTTTTGATGCATATTGCCAAACCACATTCAATAAAGATTCACTAGGAACTAATGAGAGGGCCAATAAGACTGCTTTTTTGAAGCAGGGGAAGTGGTCTCTAATGCTTAGTTCTTTCATGATGACATGACTTTTCCTCCTTTCTAGCATATTCTGTGTCTTTTTGCAATACTTTATTGGGACGTTAGAGACTCTCATGTCTAGGCTGCTACAATCAACATTTAAATCCCTCTCAATCAGATATAAACCGTATGGAACTCCAATTTAATTATCTGCAGTGTCTAAAGTGATCAACAATAGCAAATCCAGTCTCTCTGATTTTTATTGCAAGCTATCGTTAGTCTGAACTAGTTCCAAAGGCATTACCTAAGCCAAATCTCCAAGTGCTCTAACGAGGTTCATCTCAAAAACTGCTCCTGAGCTCTTGCTGACCAGGTAGTCAGTCAGATCTACTGTATGAAGTTCAGGAAACTTTTTTAGAGTCAATCCATTGGGAATTATGATGGGCTTCCTAATTGAAGAGTCATTGCTGATTTCAGGTGGGATTTTCAAATTTATGTTATTCAAGTTAGTTTTTTGGTTGCCTAGTAATACGGGATCAAAAGGATGTGCTTAGCAAGAAAATGCAAGAAAATATTCCTTTATATATGCTAGTGAATTTAGAATAAAGTTTAGTTTTCTTCATTGTGCAAATTAAAATCTATTTAAAGCATAAACTCTGAAATGCATTTAGAACTTACGCTTTCTTTGGAAAATTATATCTCTTCATAATTTGAATTTAATGTAAACCAATTTTTAATTGTTTGTATAACTATGGATAACAGATTTTTTGAACACTGCATTGGAAAATCAGCAAATATGTCAGACAAAGCACAACATTAAAGGAAACACCACAGCATATGTTGACAGTTATAGAAGAATTGCTGCTGTTTTCACCCTTCACACCAGAATAATTTTTTCAATATTTACCTCCCATGTGTAGAGAGGGAAACATATGGGGCTTTACATAATCATAAGCATAAACAGGTGGCTACTTAGGTACATTTAATTTGCAGGCAACATCAATACTGAACAACACAATCAGCACCACATGGCTTCCAAACTCTTTCCACTAACATTCCATTAGCAAAATTAAGATCATTAGAGTATACTCCTCCCTCAGTTGGCTTCAACTACCCTTAAGAGCCATGAACAAAACACATTTTCAAGAATGCCTTGACATTTTGCTGCTTCTTTTGTTCAAGGGAACTTCAGCAGCTGTGTATAATGTATACCTTGTGAATAACTGCTACCAGCACAGTATTTGCATTTAAAATATGCTTACATCTCCCTATAATCAGCTTATTATGAGCATAAAATTATGATGATTAAATTCTAAGCAAATTTGCTATAGCATGGAATTGAACAAACTCCTCAAAGCCACCTGTCTAAAGTCCGTATGGAACTCCAATTTAATTATCTGCAGTGTCTAAAGTGATCAACAATAGCAAATCCAGTCTCTCTGATTTTTATTGCAAGCTATCGTTAGTCTGAACTAGTTCCAAAGGCATTACCTAAGCCAAATCTCCAAGTGCTCTAACGAGGTTCATCTCAAAAACTGCTCCTGAGCTCTTGCTGACCAGGTAGTCAGTCAGATCTACTGTATGAAGTTCAGGAAACTTTTTTAGAGTCAATCCATTGGGAATTATGATGGGCTTCCTAATTGAAGAGTCATTGCTGATTTCAGGTGGGATTTTCAAATTTATGTTATTCAAGTTAGTTTTTTGGTTGCCTAGTAATACGGGATCAAAAGGATGTGCTTAGCAAGAAAATGCAAGAAAATATTCCTTTATATATGCTAGTGAATTTAGAATAAAGTTTAGTTTTCTTCATTGTGCAAATTAAAATCTATTTAAAGCATAAACTCTGAAATGCATTTAGAACTTACGCTTTCTTTGGAAAATTATATCTCTTCATAATTTGAATTTAATGTAAACCAATTTTTAATTGTTTGTATAACTATGGATAACAGATTTTTTGAACACTGCATTGGAAAATCAGCAAATATGTCAGACAAAGCACAACATTAAAGGAAACACCACAGCATATGTTGACAGTTATAGAAGAATTGCTGCTGTTTTCACCCTTCACACCAGAATAATTTTTTCAATATTTACCTCCCATGTGTAGAGAGGGAAACATATGGGGCTTTACATAATCATAAGCATAAACAGGTGGCTACTTAGGTACATTTAATTTGCAGGCAACATCAATACTGAACAACACAATCAGCACCACATGGCTTCCAAACTCTTTCCACTAACATTCCATTAGCAAAATTAAGATCATTAGAGTATACTCCTCCCTCAGTTGGCTTCAACTACCCTTAAGAGCCATGAACAAAACACATTTTCAAGAATGCCTTGACATTTTGCTGCTTCTTTTGTTCAAGGGAACTTCAGCAGCTGTGTATAATGTATACCTTGTGAATAACTGCTACCAGCACAGTATTTGCATTTAAAATATGCTTACATCTCCCTATAATCAGCTTATTATGAGCATAAAATTATGATGATTAAATTCTAAGCAAATTTGCTATAGCATGGAATTGAACAAACTCCTCAAAGCCACCTGGAAATATTTCCCCAGGGACAGTCCAGCTAAAGAGGTCACCTAAGGCTCTTTTCCATAGTCAGACACTCTAGCATAATCTATAATGGTTGCTGGGAATTATTTTTGCTCATCTTGTGTCAGATACTGGATTGTGGATTCTACATATTTTGTCTCATCTAATTTGATCCAAATGGGATACCTCGTGTGTTCTCTTTGGCCCTATAAGGATTTGTCTCTCTGCTGTTATAACCATCCTACAATGGCTTAGAATTCGAGTTAAAGAAAATGAGGTGAAAGCCCAGCTATTATTTTTTGTATTTTGCTTTTTTGGGTGCTTGCTATGTGTTAAGTGCTATCTAAACATGCTACATGTATTAATTCATTTAATCATCAAAATGACTTTATGGGATAGAGATACAATATTCTCCATTTTACAGAAAAGAAAATTATAACCCTGAGAGTTTAATTTCTTAACTTGACACACTGGAGGAAGGACTGAGGCCAAAATTAAGTCTATTTGAATCAAAACTTCATACTTCTGACCAATCTATTTTACTGTTGGAATAGCAGCCTCTTGCTGTCTCTGAAAATTCTAGTGCTTGAAATCACCAGAGGCCAGGAGTAATAAATTTGTTGTATTTTGACAATCCTCCTAATAAAGCCTTATGAGAGATTTTTGAGGACCCCCCGGGGCTTTACATAATCATAAGCATAAACAGGTGGCTACTTAGGTACATTTAATTTGCAGGCAACATCAATACTGAACAACACAATCAGCACCACATGGCTTCCAAACTCTTTCCACTAACATTCCATTAGCAAAATTAAGATCATTAGAGTATACTCCTCCCTCAGTTGGCTTCAACTACCCTTAAGAGCCATGAACAAAACACATTTTCAAGAATGCCTTGACATTTTGCTGCTTCTTTTGTTCAAGGGAACTTCAGCAGCTGTGTATAATGTATACCTTGTGAATAACTGCTACCAGCACAGTATTTGCATTTAAAATATGCTTACATCTCCCTATAATCAGCTTATTATGAGCATAAAATTATGATGATTAAATTCTAAGCAAATTTGCTATAGCATGGAATTGAACAAACTCCTCAAAGCCACCTGGAAATATTTCCCCAGGGACAGTCCAGCTAAAGAGGTCACCTAAGGCTCTTTTCCATAGTCAGACACTCTAGCATAATCTATAATGGTTGCTGGGAATTATTTTTGCTCATCTTGTGTCAGATACTGGATTGTGGATTCTACATATTTTGTCTCATCTAATTTGATCCAAATGGGATACCTCGTGTGTTCTCTTTGGCCCTATAAGGATTTGTCTCTCTGCTGTTATAACCATCCTACAATGGCTTAGAATTCGAGTTAAAGAAAATGAGGTGAAAGCCCAGCTATTATTTTTTGTATTTTGCTTTTTTGGGTGCTTGCTATGTGTTAAGTGCTATCTAAACATGCTACATGTATTAATTCATTTAATCATCAAAATGACTTTATGGGATAGAGATACAATATTCTCCATTTTACAGAAAAGAAAATTATAACCCTGAGAGTTTAATTTCTTAACTTGACACACTGGAGGAAGGACTGAGGCCAAAATTAAGTCTATTTGAATCAAAACTTCATACTTCTGACCAATCTATTTTACTGTTGGAATAGCAGCCTCTTGCTGTCTCTGAAAATTCTAGTGCTTGAAATCACCAGAGGCCAGGAGTAATAAATTTGTTGTATTTTGACAATCCTCCTAATAAAGCCTTATGAGAGATTTTTTGAGGGGAGTGGCTGATGTCTGTGGGGGTTCTTTCTAGTCCTGGTACCTCTGTATGTCTTCTCATAACAAAAGGAGGAGTGCAAAAAAAAAAAAAAGAGGAGTGCTATGCAGAACTGTAGGAGTCCAGAGAACTACGCTCCTGTCAAGGTTCACCTCCTCCTCCATCTATTACTCATTCTCACTAGAGAGAGGAAGCTTGAACATGAACAAGGACATATGCACTTTTATTAGTAAAGCCATGATTATAACAGAGTTTTAGGCATAGGTATATAAAATTATATTATTTGAATTGAAAATCTTAGCATTATTAACATAAATGATTTGATAAATATATCAAATGTGTTAGATATTGCATAGTCATAACTTTTAAAGACTTACTGGGAAATTTTTTCATTCAGTGTTTGAACCACTGAGATAAAAATAAATCAAAAGATTTTTTGATTTATTTCTTTTTTACCCCTAGGTAAAAGAACTACTGAAAACCATTAATAGTTATTGTAGATAATTCCAATCTCATTATACATGCAACCTCACTTAGCATCTAACATTTAATGAACTAGGTCACCATCTTAGATAAGTCTTCTCCCTTCCTAAATACCCCATTAAATTACTATGGAAAAATTTCTTAGGAACTTTGACTTTTCTTGCATTCCTTGTTTTTGCTTTTGGAGACTTCTATCAAGATTGTCTGAGTCAGGGCTTCCCTGGTGGTCCAGTGAGTAAGGACACCACCTTGCAGTGCTGTTTATGTGTTAAGTGCTATCTAAACATGCTACATGTATTAATTCATTTAATCATCAAAATGACTTTATGGGATAGAGATACAATATTCTCCATTTTACAGAAAAGAAAATTATAACCCTGAGAGTTTAATTTCTTAACTTGACACACTGGAGGAAGGACTGAGGCCAAAATTAAGTCTATTTGAATCAAAACTTCATACTTCTGACCAATCTATTTTACTGTTGGAATAGCAGCCTCTTGCTGTCTCTGAAAATTCTAGTGCTTGAAATCACCAGAGGCCAGGAGTAATAAATTTGTTGTATTTTGACAATCCTCCTAATAAAGCCTTATGAGAGATTTTTTGAGGGGAGTGGCTGATGGCTGGGGGGGTTCTTTCTAGTCCTGGTACCTCTGTATGTCTTCTCATAACAAAAGGAGGAGTGCAAAAAAAAAAAAAAGAGGAGTGCTATGCAGAACTGTAGGAGTCCAGAGAACTACGCTCCTGTCAAGGTTCACCTCCTCCTCCATCTATTACTCATTCTCACTAGAGAGAGGAAGCTTGAACATGAACAAGGACATATGCACTTTTATTAGTAAAGCCATGATTATAACAGAGTTTTAGGCATAGGTATATAAAATTATATTATTTGAATTGAAAATCTTAGCATTATTAACATAAATGATTTGATAAATATATCAAATGTGTTAGATATTGCATAGTCATAACTTTTAAAGACTTACTGGGAAATTT
The DNA here is from genome assembly GCA_022376925.1 of Tragulus kanchil. Classification (NCBI taxonomy): domain Eukaryota; kingdom Metazoa; phylum Chordata; class Mammalia; order Artiodactyla; family Tragulidae; genus Tragulus; species Tragulus kanchil. The sequence goes on from JAIOJX010000026.1 coordinate 210,817,715, forward strand.
TTTCATTCAGTGTTTGAACCACTGAGATAAAAATAAATCAAAAGATTTTTTGATTTATTTCTTTTTTACCCCTAGGTAAAAGAACTACTGAAAACCATTAATAGTTATTGTAGATAATTCCAATCTCATTATACATGCAACCTCACTTAGCATCTAACATTTAATGAACTAGGTCACCATCTTAGATAAGTCTTCTCCCTTCCTAAATACCCCATTAAATTACTATGGAAAAATTTCTTAGGAACTTTGACTTTTCTTGCATTCCTTGTTTTTGCTTTTGGAGACTTCTATCAAGATTGTCTGAGTCAGGGCTTCCCTGGTGGTCCAGTGAGTAAGGACACCACCTTGCAGTGCAAGGGGCGCTGGTTCGATCCCTGGCCTGGGAAGATCCCATGTACCGTGGAGCGGCTGGACGGATGTGTCCAATTACCGAGCCGGAGCTCTGGAGTGCATGTGCCCAGAGCCGGTGCTCTGCGACAACAGAGACCACTGAGATGGGAAGCCCACATGGGCCAAGAACAAAGATGGATGAAAAATAGACAAATGAAAGACCAATAGAAGTAGCCCGCCTGCTCTCCTCGTCCCCAACCACCCCCAAAAATAAATAAATAAATAAATCTTTAAAAAAAAAAAAGATTGTCTGAGTCACTCATTAGTTGATGATTTTCAATAATCCTATAATTGAGTCTGAGAAATCTGAAAGATTTCTTCATAGTTTGAATATTATTATTATTATATATTTCACTACTTTGCCCCAAACTTTGAGTTCTTTGCTTTGGTAGGGTATTTCATGCATTTCATTTTAAATCTGAAATGAAACAGAGATAATCGTGCTAAAATTTCTAGTCAAAATACCAGATTTGAGGTAGTCTGGAAGAAGATATTTTTGTAGGATATGCTGACCCAAGAATTGTCTTGGGAATATAACAAAATAATAGGAAAATCTGGAAAATAAGCAAATACTTGCTTATATAACTTATAACTTATACTTATATAAGCAAGTATAACAAGGACACTTAAAATTTGATTGCAGGACAAAGTGTCATTTTAAGAGGCAGAGGCGTACACTCACAAAAATAAGTAAAATACAATTTGCTTTATTGGCAATCAAGAGAGACAAGACACATACAAAAAATATGTAGTTGTCTGATTTGTCTCTAAATGTTCTTTTTCACATAGCTCAGTTCATTGGAAATTTTTGAGCAGTATCTCAATATATATGTATTTATTTAAAATTGTGTGCTTGCATGTATATTTGGTATATTGTTAACCTACATCTGAATGGCTAATTTCTTTATAATGATAGTGGATATGAATCTCCATTTAGGTAAGTTTAAAGTGTTAAAGGAGTTTCAGCTACTCTTCCTATTTTATTAGACTGGAGTGTCGTTTTTTTATCTTATCATATAGCTAAAGAAAACCTTGAGTGAGAGTAGAAATGTCAGCTTCACCATTTTTTGTTGTTCACTTGCGTTGTATTAGTTTTATTTTCAATACATGATTTTCTTGCAAGAAGTGTGTGAGCCATTTATCCATTTTGTGAGATTTCCTTTGTGTAAAAACTGTGATAATGATTTATGATTTATGATTTATTTATGATTCTAAATAATAATGAAAGGTTGAAATGTGTAACCCTGCAATTAAGCCCTTGAGTTTCAGAGACAAAAAACCCTACTATGTATCTTATGTGCTGGGAAACGATAGAGAATTTCTGATATCTCTTCAGACTTTCCTGTGCTTACTTGCGAAGTATTTGTTCTTTATTTATAACTAGCTCATACAGTTATTCAGAACATTGAATTCTTTAATGAATGTAAATTTTCAGCACATTCTGAGTTGCTGATATTTTAATATTCTAATTTTGAAGATCTGAGAGAAAAATGAAAATTAGTACACAGAGTTCACACTAAGATTCCTTTTCTCAGAATTGGAGGGAATATGTTCTGTTAAAACTGTGAAAGCAAGGTAGAGGTTACATGAGGAAGAAAGATTGTGAACTCTTCACAGTGATCTTCTATTATAGGAATATGCAGTTGGAATATACATAGTATTGTGATACACAGTTTGAAATTTTAATTTTTTAAATTACTGCCTATTTATGTGAGAATTGATGAGATAGAAAAAAGTAGAAAAAAATATGAGCGGAAATTCTGCACAGTGAACCAGTAAGTTATTTTTGATCTTCTTGTATTGGAGGGTCTTGAAAGGCTGATCAGTGCAAAGAAGGGTCAACTTGTGAGATCACACACATTTTGTAAACTGGAATAAATATATTTTATAGACAATGTCCTTATAAGTTATTTGTGTGACAGGGAGAAGCCTTGGGTTTGAAGAGAGACAAGACACATTTTTTCAGCTATTTTTTCTTCCATAATTTTGAGCAGTATCTCAATATATATGTATTTATTTAAAATTGTGTGCTTGCATGTATATTTGGTATATTGTTAACCTACATCTGAATGGCTAATTTCTTTATAATGATAGTGGATATGAATCTCCATTTAGGTAAGTTTAAAGTGTTAAAGGAGTTTCAGCTACTCTTCCTATTTTATTAGACTGGAGTGTCGTTTTTTTATCTTATCATATAGCTAAAGAAAACCTTGAGTGAGAGTAGAAATGTCAGCTTCACCATTTTTTGTTGTTCACTTGCGTTGTATTAGTTTTATTTTCAATACATGATTTTCTTGCAAGAAGTGTGTGAGCCATTTATCCATTTTGTGAGATTTCCTTTGTGTAAAAACTGTGATAATGATTTATGATTTATGATTTATTTATGATTCTAAATAATAATGAAAGGTTGAAATTTTAACCCTGCAATTAAGCCCTTGAGTTTCAGAGACAAAAAACCCTACTATGTATCTTATGTGCTGGGAAACGATAGAGAATTTCTGATATCTCTTCAGACTTTCCTGTGCTTACTTGCGAAGTATTTGTTCTTTATTTATAACTAGCTCATACAGTTATTCAGAACATTGAATTCTTTAATGAATGTAAATTTTCAGCACATTCTGAGTTGCTGATATTTTAATATTCTAATTTTGAAGATCTGAGAGAAAAATGAAAATTAGTACACAGAGTTCACACTAAGATTCCTTTTCTCAGAATTGGAGGGAATATGTTCTGTTAAAACTGTGAAAGCAAGGTAGAGGTTACATGAGGAAGAAAGATTGTGAACTCTTCACAGTGATCTTCTATTATAGGAATATGCAGTTGGAATATAAATAGTATTGTGATACACAGTTTGAAATTTTAATTTTTTAAATTACTGCCTATTTATGTGAGAATTGATGAGATAGAAAAAAGTAGAAAAAAATATGAGCGGAAATTCTGCACAGTGAACCAGTAAGTTATTTTTGATCTTCTTGTATTGGAGGGTCTTGAAAGGCTGATCAGTGCAAAAGAAGGGTCAACTTGTGAGATCACACACACATTTTGTAAACTGGAATAAATATATTTTATAGACAATGTCCTTATAAGTTATTTGTGTGACAGGGAGATAGCCTGGTGTGGAGGTAAGATTATGACATTTGGATTTCAAAGGTCTGAATTGATATTCTACTGCCATGAATGTGGAAATCATAGTTGTTTTTATCTCTCCCACTAATGATATTTGTTTTACTGTTATTAAAATATTATAAATGTTCCATGTGAAAAATTTGTTCAAACTTGTAACTTTTAAGCAGATTGCAATTGTTACTGTTAATAATAATGATTGCAAGTCATTAAGAATTAGATAAAAATATAAATCCCCAAAAGTTTAAGATTAAGATCTTAAAGACTAAATTTGCTTATTGACTAATTTTTAACAGATCAGCTGATTGCATTTCCTTATAATTTTTGTTTCTCAAGAGATACACTCCATATGAACAGTTTCTCCTAAGTATAGATAACAGTAGTATCCATTTCGCATGCATGCCAAGTTTCTTCAGTCATGTCTGACTCTTTGCAACTTTATGAACTATAGCCTGCCAGGCTCCTCTGTCCATGGGATTCTCCAGCAAGAATACTGGAGTGGATTGCCATGCCCTCCTGCAGGGGATCTTTCCAATCCAGGGATTGAACCTAGGTTTCTTGAGTCTCCTGAAATGGCAGGTAGGTCCTTTACCAGTACTGCCACCTGGGAAGCTCATCCAGCTCAGTAAGTGGCAATCAAATTTGGAATAAAAATCTATTTTATTTCTGATTTTTAATTTAAATTGTGAATATTATATCTTGGCTTATTTTATTGTCACTGTAATGAGCTCTGTCCTATAATGTGTTTGTTTTGATTCCTTTTCTCAGAATTGGAGGGAATATGTTCTGTTAAAACTGTGAAAGCAAGGTAGAGGTTACATGAGGAAGAAAGATTGTGAACTCTTCACAGTGATCTTCTATTATAGGAATATGCAGTTGGAATATACATAGTATTGTGATACACAGTTTGAAATTTTAATTTTTTAAATTACTGCCTATTTATGTGAGAATTGATGAGATAGAAAAAAGTAGAAAAAAATATGAGCGGAAATTCTGCACAGTGAACCAGTAAGTTATTTTTGATCTTCTTGTATTGGAGGGTCTTGAAAGGCTGATCAGTGCAAAAGAAGGGTCAACTTGTGAGATCACACACATTTTGTAAACTGGAATAAATATATTTTATAGACAATGTCCTTATAAGTTATTTGTGTGACAGGGAGATAGCCTGGTGTGGAGGTAAGATTATGACATTTGGATTTCAAAGGTCTGAATTGATATTCTACTGCCATGAATGTGGAAATCATAGTTGTTTTTATCTCTCCCACTAATGATATTTGTTTTACTGTTATTAAAATATTATAAATGTTCCATGTGAAAAATTTGTTCAAACTTGTAACTTTTAAGCAGATTGCAATTGTTACTGTTAATAATAATGATTGCAAGTCATTAAGAATTAGATAAAAATATAAATCCCCAAAAGTTTAAGATTAAGATCTTAAAGACTAAATTTGCTTATTGACTAATTTTTAACAGATCAGCTGATTGCATTTCCTTATAATTTTTGTTTCTCAAGAGATACACTCCATATGAACAGTTTCTCCTAAGTATAGATAACAGTAGTATCCATTTCGCATGCATGCCAAGTTTCTTCAGTCATGTCTGACTCTTTGCAACTTTATGAACTATAGCCTGCCAGGCTCCTCTGTCCATGGGATTCTCCAGCAAGAATACTGGAGTGGATTGCCATGCCCTCCTGCAGGGGATCTTTCCAATCCAGGGATTGAACCTAGGTTTCTTGAGTCTCCTGAAATGGCAGGTAGGTCCTTTACCAGTACTGCCACCTGGGAAGCTCATCCAGCTCAGTAAGTGGCAATCAAATTTGGAATAAAAATCTATTTTATTTCTGATTTTTAATTTAAATTGTGAATATTATATCTTGGCTTATTTTATTGTCACTGTAATGAGCACTCTGCTCCTATAATGTGTTTTGTTTTGTGTTTTGAAAAAATAGTGAATTTTATTTTCTGCTGTATAAAACTATACTGCTTTAGTTTATTTTGAAATTAAACTTCTAATATGATATAACTCTCACACACACACACACATATACACATATATATGTATATACATACATATGTATATCCTTGTCCTAGTTTATATGGTGTTGAATGGCTGCTTATAAAGAGAGACTCTTTGGACTGGCTGCAATAATATATAAAGAAATAATAGAATACTTTTACAATATTCTGCCACTCAGTATGCTAAACTCTGTCCTTAATCATCTTCTAAGGGAAAATACACAGATCTCTTAGATAGATTTTCCTTGAAATAGAGACATCCAGCAAGACAGCTCTGAAATGTGTGATTAACTTGAAATAATAGTGGTCCTTAGGGTTTCAGGCTTTTCTACTTCATAACATTTTGGGCCTGTTATTACCTTAGGTGAACCCAATTCCCCAGGAAAGAAGACGCTGAATTAATTCTGCTGTGACTTATGTCATCAATATATCTAGGATAGAAATAAAACTATGTTTCTCTACACTTACGAGATTCTAGGTAGCTATTATTTAAATTTATTTCACAAAACTGATGAATTTTTTATACCCTGGTAATGACTGTGGACTCTTAGAAATAAATCTTCCCATGGAGACAAATGATATTAAACATGCACATACACTTGCACACAAGTTTGTATACACACACACACATACACACAAAGTCAATTATACTGTGGGGGAAATTTAGGAGTACTGTTTTATTGGATTTTCCTGATAGCTTCTGCCAATTCCAGTTGATTTCTTATGAACTATAGCCTGCCAGGGTCCTCTGTCCATGGGATTCTCCAGCAAGAATACTGGAGTGGATTGCCATGCCCTCCTGCAGGGGATCTTTCCAATCCAGGGATTGAACCTAGGTTTCTTGAGTCTCCTGAAATGGCAGGTAGGTCCTTTACCAGTACTGCCACCTGGGAAGCTCATCCAGCTCAGTAAGTGGCAATCAAATTTGGAATAAAAATCTATTTTATTTCTGATTTTTAATTTAAATTGTGAATATTATATCTTGGCTTATTTTATTGTCACTGTAATGAGCACTCTGCTCCTATAATGTGTTTTGTTTTGTGTTTTGAAAAAATAGTGAATTTTATTTTCTGCTGTATAAAACTATACTGCTTTAGTTTATTTTGAAATTAAACTTCTAATATGATATAACTATCACACACACACACATATACACATATATATGTATATACATACATATGTATATCCTTGTCCTAGTTTATATGGTGTTGAATGGCTGCTTATAAAGAGAGACTCTTTGGACTGGCTGCAATAATATATAAAGAAATAATAGAATACTTTTACAGTATTCTGCCACTCAGTATGCTAAACTCTGTCCTTAATCATCTTCTAAGGGAAAATACACAGATCTCTTAGATAGATTTTCCTTGAAATAGAGACATCCAGCAAGACAGCTCTGAAATGTGTGATTAACTTGAAATAATAGTGGTCCTTAGGGTTTCAGGCTTTTCTACTTCATAACATTTTGGGCCTGTTATTACCTTAGGTGAACCCAATTCCCCAGGAAAGAAGACGCTGAATTAATTCTGCTGTGACTTATGTCATCAATATATCTAGGATAGAAATAAAACTATGTTTCTCTACACTTACGAGATTCTAGGTAGCTATTATTTAAATTTATTTCACAAAAACTGATGAATTTTTTATACCCTGGTAATGACTGTGGACTCTTAGAAATAAATCTTCCCATGGAGACAAATGATATTAAACATGCACATACACTTGCACACAAGTTTGTATACACACACACACATACACACAAAGTCAATTATACTGTGGGGAATTCAGGAGTACTGTTTTATTGGATTTTCCCTGATACAAGACATAACAAAATAAGAAGTTTCTTCAAAGTAAATGTTTCTTTGCTTTACTGTCTTCAAGCACACCATGGGGATGAAAACCATTTGATTTATAAAGGTTTTCAGAACAGATTGCACATGCTGTCTTCTTTGCCATGATTGCATCACACACATTTTTCAAGACATTTAAATACTGTATTTTTTTGTGTGTGGTTTGAGCAAAGATCAACTGAAAAAATTAGCAACACATATCTTTGTACCATAACCCAAACTATACGTAAAAGACATAGTAATCTGGTTAGTAATTATTTGATATAAAAATAAATTTAATTGGACTGTATTTTTGATGAAATGAATCAATAACTTTTTCCAACCTATGTCATTCTCCTAGGATTCTTTAGACACTGCCTTCTAAGTGGGTGCTATTATATAATATTGTCTTAATTTACTTTGGAACTAAAGAAGCAGCTAATTTTTCCTTTGTCCTAATTTTCTCTGGGGTTTAATGAAATGTATTCAATGAATAAATTTCTGAAAGTGCTACAAAGCAGATGTGCCTATGAAATAAAAGCAAAATAATTCAAAGAGAAGAGTTATACATGTAAGCATAAAAAGCTGCATCTTAAAGAATAAAAATTAATCAGTATTAGTGACTGTTCCAATAGCATTAGAAGAAAAGATTTGAATTTGTGAAACTGGCAGAATTAGTAAAGTAATGGGAAGAATTGCTGATATTTAATCAAGAGATTTCAATGAAGAGCAACTGCGTAATATGTCATTTCCCAAAGAGAGTTATGTGGATTGCTAATAATCGTGATGTACTGTTTTATAATTTGTTAATGAATGATCATGAGAGATTAAATGCCTTGCTCAAAATCACACATGTTGTTGGGAAACAGATAGTATTTCACATAGATTTCATTTTCAAGAAGTGGGCCTTTTTCTAATTCAAGGTATTGTCCCCATGTCTCCATCTGTGTGGTTTGTCTATATTTGATGATCCAGTAACAATCCAGTAACCTACAGACAATACATTAAAATCATGCCTAGAAGAATTCAGGATTAAAACAGATATCTCTAGTATATAAAAGGGTACATGACTTCTAAATGCTGCGTTTTACTTGCTTTGTTATTCTCTCAATACAATTTTCTTATGGGAACTTTCATTGTTAAGAACTCTTTTTAACTCACGGAATTACATTCTCAGGTCTTTTTAAGATCGTGGCTGATAAAACTCCATACCTCACTATGGAAGAGATTACAAAAGCCATCCATATCAGACCATGTAAACTGAGTCATCCTTGCTTCTATCATCAGAAGGATATAAAACTAGAGAATTTCATCATAAAACAAGGAGAGCAAATCATGCTCAACTCAGTCGAAGAGATCAGTGGAGAAATAATGGTGAACTGTGGTGTGCTAAGGAATCATCAAAATCACTCATTTACTTTGCCTTTGTCGCAAGAAGGAAAGTTCTATGAGTGTGAAGATGAACATATTTATACCCTAAAGGAAATTGTCCAATGGAAGATCCCCCAAGACAGATGCCTTGATTCTTTAAGTTGGGGTGCTATTATATAATATTGTCTTAATTTACTTTGGAACTAAAGAAGCAGCTAATTTCCTTTGTCCTAATTTTCTCTGGGGTTTAATGAAATGTATTCAATGAATAAATTTCTGAAAGTGCTACAAAGCAGATGTGCCTATGAAATAAAAGCAAAATAATTCAAAGAGAAGAGTTATACATGTAAGCATAAAAAGCTGCATCTTAAAGAATAAAAATTAATCAGTATTAGTGACTGTTCCAATAGCATTAGAAGAAAAGATTTGAATTTGTGAAACTGGCAGAATTAGTAAAGTAATGGGAAGAATTGCTGATATTTAATCAAGAGATTTCAATGAAGAGCAACTGCGTAATATGTCATTTCCCAAAGAGAGTTATGTGGATTGCTAATAATCGTGATGTACTGTTTTATAATTTGTTAATGAATGATCATGAGAGATTAAATGCCTTGCTCAAAATCACACATGTTGTTGGGAAACAGATAGTATTTCACATAGATTTCATTTTCAAGAAGTGGGCCTTTTTCTAATTCAAGGTATTGTCCCCATGTCTCCATCTGTGTGGTTTGTCTATATTTGATGATCCAGTAACAATCCAGTAACCTACAGACAATACATTAAAATCATGCCTAGAAGAATTCAGGATTAAAACAGATATCTCTAGTATATAAAAGGGTACATGACTTCTAAATGCTGCGTTTTACTTGCTTTGTTATTCTCTCAATACAATTTTCTTATGGGAACTTTCATTGTTAAGAACTCTTTTTAACTCACGGAATTACATTCTCAGGTCTTTTTAAGATCGTGGCTGATAAAACTCCATACCTCACTATGGAAGAGATTACAAAAGCCATCCATATCAGACCATGTAAACTGAGTCATCCTTGCTTCTATCATCAGAAGGATATAAAACTAGAGAATTTCATCATAAAACAAGGAGAGCAAATCATGCTCAACTCAGTCGAAGAGATCAGTGGAGAAATAATGGTGAACTGTGGTGTGCTAAGGAATCATCAAAATCACTCATTTACTTTGCCTTTGTCGCAAGAAGGAAAGTTCTATGAGTGTGAAGATGAACATATTTATACCCTAAAGGAAATTGTCCAATGGAAGATCCCCAAGAACAGAACACGAACTGTGATGCTTACAGGTTTTTCAGCTAAGTGGGACTCAACAAATCCATTCCCTAAAGGATTTTATGGTGCAGTGATTCTCAAGCCTGTTTATGAAATTCAAGCTGTGATGAAATGTAAGTATCTATTGAGAATGGTGCTTTATGAGTATGGCTGTGGGGTTTGGGAAAGAGAATGATTTCACAGAATCTAAAGAAAGGAACTTTATCCTTACTTATCCTTAAAGCACACCGAGTTAAGATTCTCATCGGTAAATAAGCAAACTATGTCTTTGTTGCAAGAATAAAATTCAATTATGTAGGTAAATGAATATTTTAAATTGTCTGATGCTATTCATAGGTAATATGCTTTAATTTTCAGGTACAGACAGATTAAAATATTGATGTTTTTATCACTGCCAATTAAACACAGTAAAAAAATGAGCTACATTTTAGAATAGAGCATAGTTGATTAGAAAGAAGCTTTCTTGTATTGTTGTTGTTCAGTTGCTAAGTCATGTTTAATTCTTTGTAACCCCATGAACTGCAGCATGCCAGACTTCCCTATCCCTCAGTATCTCCCAGAGTTTTCCCAGACTTGTGTCCATTGAGTCAGTGATGTCATCCAACCATTGTATCTTCTGTTGCCCCTTCTCTTCCTGCCCTCAATCTTCCCCAGCATCACGGAGTTTTCCAAGAAGTCAGCTCTTCACATAAGGTGACCAGTATTGGAGCTCCAGCTTCAGCATCAGTCCTTTTAATAAATATTCAGTGATTTCCAGACTGCGTCTTTATTCCTATACTTCTTATGGGAACTTTCATTGTTAAGAACTCTTTAACTCACGGAATTACATTCTCAGGTCTTTTTAAGATCGTGGCTGATAAAACTCCATACCTCACTATGGAAGAGATTACAAAAGCCATCCATATCAGACCATGTAAACTGAGTCATCCTTGCTTCTATCATCAGAAGGATATAAAACTAGAGAATTTCATCATAAAACAAGGAGAGCAAATCATGCTCAACTCAGTCGAAGAGATCAGTGGAGAAATAATGGTGAACTGTGGTGTGCTAAGGAATCATCAAAATCACTCATTTACTTTGCCTTTGTCGCAAGAAGGAAAGTTCTATGAGTGTGAAGATGAACATATTTATACCCTAAAGGAAATTGTCCAATGGAAGATCCCCAAGAACAGAACACGAACTGTGATGCTTACAGGTTTTTCAGCTAAGTGGGACTCAACAAATCCATTCCCTAAAGGATTTTATGGTGCAGTGATTCTCAAGCCTGTTTATGAAATTCAAGCTGTGATGAAATGTAAGTATCTATTGAGAATGGTGCTTTATGAGTATGGCTGTGGGGTTTGGGAAAGAGAATGATTTCACAGAATCTAAAGAAAGGAACTTTATCCTTACTTATCCTTAAAGCACACCGAGAGTTAAGATTCTCATCGGTAAATAAGCAAACTATGTCTTTGTTGCAAGAATAAAATTCAATTATGTAGGTAAATGAATATTTTAAATTGTCTGATGCTATTCATAGGTAATATGCTTTAATTTTCAGGTACAGACAGATTAAAATATTGATGTTTTTATCACTGCCAATTAAACACAGTAAAAAAATGAGCTACATTTTAGAATAGAGCATAGTTGATTAGAAAGAAGCTTTCTTGTATTGTTGTTGTTCAGTTGCTAAGTCATGTTTAATTCTTTGTAACCCCATGAACTGCAGCATGCCAGACTTCCCTATCCCTCAGTATCTCCCAGAGTTTTCCCAGACTTGTGTCCATTGAGTCAGTGATGTCATCCAACCATTGTATCTTCTGTTGCCCCTTCTCTTCCTGCCCTCAATCTTCCCCAGCATCACGGAGTTTTCCAAGAAGTCAGCTCTTCACATAAGGTGACCAGTATTGGAGCTCCAGCTTCAGCATCAGTCCTTTTAATAAATATTCAGTGATGATTTCCTTTAGGATTGAGTCATTTGATCTCCTTGCTGGCCAAGGGACTTTCAAGAGTCTTCTGCAGCAGCATAGTTTGAAAGCATCAATTCTTTGGCACTTAACCTTTATGTTTCAGTTCTATATCTGTACATGACTACTGGAAAAAATCACAGCGTTGACTCTGTGAACCTTTGTTGGCAAAGTGGTCTCTAGTTTTGAATATTCTGTCTAGGTTTGTCATAGCTTTCCTTCCAAGGAGCAAGCATCTTTTAATTTCATGGCTGCAGTCATAGTCCTCAGTGATTTGGGAGTCCCCCAAATAAAGTCTGTCGGTATTTACACTTTTCCCCATCTATTTGCCATGAAGTGATGGTACCAAATGCCATGATCTTAGTTTTTTTAATGTTGAGCTTTAGGCCATTTTTTTTTCACTTTCCTCTTTCAGTCACGATCATCAAGAAGCTCTTTAGTTCCTCTTCACGTTTTTCTGTTAGAGTGGTATCATATGCATATCTGAGATTGTTGATATTTCTCCTAGCAGTCTTGATTCCAGCTTGTGATTCATCCAGACCAGCATTTCCCATGATGTACTCTACATATAAGTTAAAAAACAGGGTGATCATATACAGCCTTGATGTACTTCGTTCCCAGTTTTGGACCTGTCTGTTGTTACGTGTCCAGTTCTAACTGTTGCTTCTTGTCCTGAACACTTGTTTCTCAGGAGACAGGTAAATTTGATCTGGTATTTCCATCTCTTCAAGTATTTTTCATAGTTTCCTTGTGATCCACACAGTCAAAAGATTTAGCATAGTCAATGAAGCAGAAGTAGATGAGTTTTTGGAATTCCCTTGCTTTTTCTGTGATTCAACAGATGTTGATAATTTGATCTCTGATTCTTCTGCCTTGTTTTAAATCCAGCTTGCATACCTGAAAGTTCTTGGTTCACATACAGTTGAAACCTCACTTGAAGAATTTTGAGTATTACCTTGCTAGCATGCTGAAATGAGTACAACTTTATGGTAGTTTGAACATTCTTTTGCATTGTCTTTGGGATTGGAATGAAAACTGACCTTTTCTAGTCCTGTGACCACTGCTGAGTTTTCCACATTTTCTGGCATATTGAGTGCAGTGCTTAAACAGCATCATCTAGGCTTCCCTGGTGATCCAGTGGGTAAAGAGTCTGCCTTGTAGCATAAGGGGCACTGGTTCTATCCCTGGTGCAGGAAAATCCCACATGCCAGGGAGCAGCTGGACTTGTGTGTCCAATTACGAGTTAGCACTCTGGAGCACATGCACCCAGAGCGAGCGCTCTGTACAAGAGAGGCCACTGCAATGGGAGGCCCACACAGACCAAAAAATAAAAACAGAATGAACAGCATCATCTTTTAGAATTTTAGATAGCTTTCTTGTATGGAGATGGTCAAAAGAAATAAGGATGAAAATTTTCCTTAATGTGTCTCTTTACTCCTATTTTGTGAGAGTTTTTTTCTTTTTTATTGTTTTCAACTATCCGTTACTGGTCATAAATCTTCCTGTCAGCTGAGAATTCCTCTGACTTAAGGGGAAATGATGTGACAAATTAATTCTCACATAAGTGTGGTCAAAAGTATTTTTATTGAGATACTTCATGTACTTAGCAGTCTTGATTCCAGCTTGTGATTCATCCAGACCAGCATTTCCCATGATGTACTCTACATATAAGTTAAAAAACAGGGTGATCATATACAGCCTTGATGTACTTCGTTCCCAGTTTTGGACCTGTCTGTTGTTACGTGTCCAGTTCTAACTGTTGCTTCTTGTCCTGAACACTTGTTTCTCAGGAGACAGGTAAATTTGATCTGGTATTTCCATCTCTTCAAGTATTTTTCATAGTTTCCTTGTGATCCACACAGTCAAAAGATTTAGCATAGTCAATGAAGCAGAAGTAGATGAGTTTTTGGAATTCCCTTGCTTTTTCTGTGATTCAACAGATGTTGATAATTTGATCTCTGATTCTTCTGCCTTGTTTTAAATCCAGCTTGCATACCTGAAAGTTCTTGGTTCACATACAGTTGAAACCTCACTTGAAGAATTTTGAGTATTACCTTGCTAGCATGCTGAAATGAGTACAACTTTATGGTAGTTTGAACATTCTTTTGCATTGTCTTTGGGATTGGAATGAAAACTGACCTTTTCTAGTCCTGTGACCACTGCTGAGTTTTCCACATTTTCTGGCATATTGAGTGCAGTGCTTAAACAGCATCATCTAGGCTTCCCTGGTGATCCAGTGGGTAAAGAGTCTGCCTTGTAGCATAAGGGGCACTGGTTCTATCCCTGGTGCAGGAAAATCCCACATGCCAGGGAGCAGCTGGACTTGTGTGTCCAATTACGAGTTAGCACTCTGGAGCACATGCACCCAGAGCGAGCGCTCTGTACAAGAGAGGCCACTGCAATGGGAGGCCCACACAGACCAAAAAATAAAAACAGAATGAACAGCATCATCTTTTAGAATTTTAGATAGCTTTCTTGTATGGAGATGGTCAAAAGAAATAAGGATGAAAATTTTCCTTAATGTGTCTCTTTACTCCTATTTTGTGAGAGTTTTTTTCTTTTTTATTGTTTTCAACTATCCGTTACTGGTCATAAATCTTCCTGTCAGCTGAGAATTCCTCTGACTTAAGGGGAAATGATGTGACAAATTAATTCTCACATAAGTGTGGTCAAAAGTATTTTTATTGAGATATAGTTGATTTATAATATTATATTATTTTTAGTTATACAGCATAGTGATTCAGTGTTTTATAGATTATACCCCCTTTAGAGTTATTACAAAAGTAATGCTATATTCCCCTTTGCTGTACAATACATCCTTGTTGCTTACTTACTTTATCCATAGTAGTTTGTATAACTTTTTTTCAGCTTCCAGCATTTTTATTTTTCCTAGAATCTGAATATAATTAACTTTAGCAGAATAGTGCTCAATACTGTTTAAGCCTCATATTTTAGATTAACTACTTAAATATTGTAAATGTGAATGAACTGGGAAACTAGTTTGACATAAATTCACTCATTTATGTAACCATGAAAAGTTTCATATGCAATAGGAGCTTTAATACTATAGAATCTGACCTTACAAACTAGGTTATATATAAAACATAGTTAACTCTGCTCATCTGTCCTAACCTATGAAGTGTTGCATCAGTGTTTAAGATGTTCTTGGAACAGATGAGTTCAACACAAGGTTAACAAACCTCTAGCTCCACACCAGAAATACAAACACATAAAGAGAAAGCTGTTTCACCAGAAATAGATTATGTTCAACTCTTATGAAAGTATAGGAAGTTATAGTGTTCACCAAAAGAAGAGACCGGTTTCTCATTAAACTTTTTCTAATGGTCTCAAATTCTGTGACAGAGTTTTTTGGTCAAGCTGTTTCATTAAAAATTTACTGATTTTAAAAACTAGTAACTTAAAACTCCCACATACAAAACTTATGGTCCATATTCTCCTTTCTTTCTGAAGGTTTTACGATGCATTGTTTTCATTCACCAGTCTTATACTATTAAACTTAAATGGCCAATTGAGATAAACAGTTCTGAGACTGTTCTTCCACCACTGATTAAGACTGGGGTGACAGATATTAGGGATAGTAATTCATTTAACCTTCTGAGCTTTCTGGGAAGATGTAGTGACCTTGCCAGCTCCAGCAGTCTTCTTGTCCACTGCTTTGAAGACATCCACGGCAGCCATCTGCCTCACGTCACACACAGCAAAATGGCCCAGAGAGGATAGTCAGAGATGCTCTCGACACACATGGGCTTGCCAGGAACCATATCAACGATGGCAGCATTACCACATTTCAAGAATTCGGGGCCATCTTCCAGCTTTTTCCCAAAATGATGGTCAGCCTTCTCCTTCAGCTCAGCAAACTTGCAAACAATGTGAGCTGTGTGACAGCCCAGCACAGGTGCATATCCAGCACTGATTTGGCCTGGATGGCTCAAAATAATCACCTGAACTGTGAAGCCAGCTGCTTCCATCGGTGGGTCATTTTTGCTGTCACCAACCACATTGCCACAGTGAACATCTTTGACAGACACATTCTTGATGTTGAAGCCCACATTGTCCCCAGGAAGGGCTTCACTCAGAGCTTCATTTCAACAGACTTCACTTCAGTTGTTACATTGACTGGAGCAAAAGTGACCATCATGCCAGGTTTGAGAACACCAGTCTCCATGCGACCCACAGGGACAGTACCATTACCACCAATTTTGTAGACATCCTGGAGGGGCAAACACAAGGGCTTGTCAGTTGGACGAGTTGATGGCAGGATGCAATCTAGAGCTTCAAGCAAGGTGGTCCCACTGGCATTTCCATCCGTACAGGTGACTTTCCATCCTTTGAACCATGGCATATTGGCACTCAGCTCCAGTGTATTGTCACCATTCCAGCCAGAAATTGGCACAAATGCTACCTTGTCAGGGTTGTGGCCAGTTTTCTTAATGTACATGCTGACTTCCTTAACAATTTACTCATATCTCTTCTGGCTATAGGGTGGCTCAGTGGAATCTGTCTTGTAAACTCCTACAATTAAAATTGGGGTTTCCCCACCCAGAGTTAACCAGATGGCATTGTTTTCATTCACCAGTCTTATACTATTAAACTTAAATGGCCAATTGAGATAAACAGTTCTGAGACTGTTCTTCCACCACTGATTAAGACTGGGGTGACAGATATTAGGGATAGTAATTCATTTAACCTTCTGAGCTTTCTGGGAAGATGTAGTGACCTTGCCAGCTCCAGCAGTCTTCTTGTCCACTGCTTTGAAGACATCCACGGCAGCCATCTGCCTCACGTCACACACAGCAAAATGGCCCAGAGAGGATAGTCAGAGATGCTCTCGACACACATGGGCTTGCCAGGAACCATATCAACGATGGCAGCATTACCACATTTCAAGAATTCGGGGCCATCTTCCAGCTTTTTCCCAAAATGATGGTCAGCCTTCTCCTTCAGCTCAGCAAACTTGCAAACAATGTGAGCTGTGTGACAGCCCAGCACAGGTGCATATCCAGCACTGATTTGGCCTGGATGGCTCAAAATAATCACCTGAACTGTGAAGCCAGCTGCTTCCATCGGTGGGTCATTTTTGCTGTCACCAACCACATTGCCACAGTGAACATCTTTGACAGACACATTCTTGATGTTGAAGCCCACATTGTCCCCAGGAAGGGCTTCACTCAGAGCTTCATTTCAACAGACTTCACTTCAGTTGTTACATTGACTGGAGCAAAAGTGACCATCATGCCAGGTTTGAGAACACCAGTCTCCATGCGACCCACAGGGACAGTACCATTACCACCAATTTTGTAGACATCCTGGAGGGGCAAACACAAGGGCTTGTCAGTTGGACGAGTTGATGGCAGGATGCAATCTAGAGCTTCAAGCAAGGTGGTCCCACTGGCATTTCCATCCGTACAGGTGACTTTCCATCCTTTGAACCATGGCATATTGGCACTCAGCTCCAGTGTATTGTCACCATTCCAGCCAGAAATTGGCACAAATGCTACCTTGTCAGGGTTGTGGCCAGTTTTCTTAATGTACATGCTGACTTCCTTAACAATTTACTCATATCTCTTCTGGCTATAGGGTGGCTCAGTGGAATCTGTCTTGTAAACTCCTACAATTAGTTGTTTCACACCCAGAGTGTAAGCCAGAAGGTCATGCTCACAGGTCTGCCCATTCTTGGAGATACTGGCTTTGAATTCACCAACAGCAGCAGCAATGATCAGGACAGCACAGTCAGCCTGTAATCATGTTTTTGATGAAATCTCTGTGTCTTGGGGTATCAGTGATGGTGACATAGTACTTGCTGGTCTCAAATTTCTACAAGGAGGTATCAATGATGATACCACACTCACATTAAATTTCAGTTTGTCCAAGACCCAATCATACTTGAAGGAACCCTTTCCCATCTCGGCAGCATCCTTCTCAAACTTTTCAATAGTTCTCTTGTTGATCCCACCACATTTGTAGATCAGATGGCCAGTTGTAGTAGACTTCCCTGAATCTACATGTCCAATGACAACGATGTTTATGTGGGTCTTTTCCTTTGATATTTTTGCTTAAAGGTTTAACAGTGGTTTTCATGACACCTGTGTCCTGCTGGCAAACCCATTGTGAAAAAGCTAGTCTGTATACCTTAATCCCATATTCCTGTCCTGACTCCCCTTCCCCTCATCCCATGTGAGTGTATTTTAATATGTAATACTCATAATAAGATTTTTAGAATTTTATTTTTAAGTTTTTTGTTTTATATTGGAACATCTCTGATTAACAATGTTGTGGTCATTTCAGATGACCAGCAAAGGAACTCAGCTACATATATATATATATTCTACCCCAAACTCCCCTCCCATGTGTGTTAGGCTGCCACATAACATTGAGCAGAGTTCCCTGTGCTATACAGTAGGTCCTTATTGGGTATGCATTTTAAGCATATCATTGTGTATATGTTGATCCCAAACTGCCTAACTATCCATTCCCCTTCCTCCATCCTTTGTTTCCCCCCGACAACTATAAGTTCTTGTTCAGTAAGTCTGTGGGTCTGTTTTGCAAATAAGTTCATTTGTATCATTTCTTTTTGGATTCTACATATAAGGGGTGTCATACACTACTTCTCTGATTTACTTCACTCAGTGTGACAATCTCTAAGTCCATTCTTGTTGCTGCAAATGGCACACTCTTCATAAGATTTTTACATTTTGAAATAAGAATAGCTGAAGAGAGCTTTGTAATTCTAAAGAAATTAATGCCTTGACTTTTTAAGATTACAGCACATAAGCAGAACAAGTATGGAGCAAAGAGTTCTGTTTTGCAGCCAAAAATCCTGAATTCTAACTCTGATCAGTAGCTTAACAGGTGGTGACTTCGAGTGAGCCATCTAAACTGTGTCCCCTAAAGGGGATGATGATATCTCTTTTGTCTATGCCTTAGAGTTGTTTTAGAATGAGATAAGGTTCTATTAAGGTGCTATATATGGGCTTCCCAGAAGGCAAGCATGGCAACCCACACTAGTATTCTTGCCTAGAAAGTCCTATGGATAGAGAAGGTGGGCTACAGACCATGGGGTCTTAAAAGGTTAGACTGAAGTGACTTACCATGCAAGATACTACACACACATACACACACACACTTGAGGGGAAAAAAAGCAATATATAAGAATGTTTGGTCAAACAGAACACCTTGGATATCTCAAGTTTTGTTTATCTCTGCTCCCATTGATAATGTTGGTCACTTATACAGTTATGAAAAATTCGATGTGCCCTTTGGGTAGATGTTAGAGCTATGTTAAATTTTGTTACGTATATATTTTTAATCAGAAATCAATTCATTCATTTCAGCTAAAGGTGTAGGTAGAGTTCCACTCAAATAGTGATTTTTTTGTACTACACAAAATTGAGGCCACAGCATGGTTTTTTTAATATGACAAAAAATTGAAGCCACAGTGAACTTTAGATTTCACATTAGCGTTCTGTCAGCTTTTGCAAAATGTGAAGTCAACTTGGTAATTGGATTTTCCTCAATTTTCATAAATAATGGCTAGCATTTTCTTATTTTAAAATTTGCTATTTTTCTAAAATCACTGGCAGCTCCTACCAAAATGAGAGGGTGAACCCAGAACCTAAGCATATAAACAAGATAGTTACACTATTTAATGAATTTAGGTTAGGTATCACGAAAGCCTTTGCTGAGGAAATGATATTTAGACTAAGATCTGAAGACTGACTAGGAGATGGGCAGGCAGAGAGAGAGGGTACAACGTTGGAGGAAGCAGATGCAGCTTACAGGAAAGGAGATAAGCAAGAGACTGTGGTTCTAGTGCAGCTGGCATGAGAAAAGAGAAGAGAAGGCAGGTTGAGACAGTTATCAAACATGCAGTGGGGGAGTAGAATCAGGCATGGTGGGTCTTGAAATTTAAGAGTTAAATAATGGATTAAACAATGGGTTAAATTTGTCCAAAGGGATGATGATATCTCTTTTGTCTATGCCTTAGAGTTGTTTTAGAATGAGATAAGGTTCTATTAAGGTGCTATATATGGGCTTCCCAGAAGGCAAGCATGGCAACCCACACTAGTATTCTTGCCTAGAAAGTCCTATGGATAGAGAAGGTGGGCTACAGACCATGGGGTCTTAAAAGGTTAGACTGAAGTGACTTACCATGCAAGATACTACACACACATACACACACACACTTGAGGGGAAAAAAAGCAATATATAAGAATGTTTGGTCAAACAGAACACCTTGGATATCTCAAGTTTTGTTTATCTCTGCTCCCATTGATAATGTTGGTCACTTATACAGTTATGAAAAATTCGATGTGCCCTTTGGGTAGATGTTAGAGCTATGTTAAATTTTGTTACGTATATATTTTTAATCAGAAATCAATTCATTCATTTCAGCTAAAGGTGTAGGTAGAGTTCCACTCAAATAGTGATTTTTTTGTACTACACAAAATTGAGGCCACAGCATGGTTTTTTTAATATGACAAAAAATTGAAGCCACAGTGAACTTTAGATTTCACATTAGCGTTCTGTCAGCTTTTGCAAAATGTGAAGTCAACTTGGTAATTGGATTTTCCTCAATTTTCATAAATAATGGCTAGCATTTTCTTATTTTAAAATTTGCTATTTTTCTAAAATCACTGGCAGCTCCTACCAAAATGAGAGGGTGAACCCAGAACCTAAGCATATAAACAAGATAGTTACACTATTTAATGAATTTAGGTTAGGTATCACGAAAGCCTTTGCTGAGGAAATGATATTTAGACTAAGATCTGAAGACTGACTAGGAGATGGGCAGGCAGAGAGAGAGGGTACAACGTTGGAGGAAGCAGATGCAGCTTACAGGAAAGGAGATAAGCAAGAGACTGTGGTTCTAGTGCAGCTGGCATGAGAAAAGAGAAGAGAAGGCAGGTTGAGACAGTTATCAAACATGCAGTGGGGGAGTAGAATCAGGCATGGTGGGTCTTGAAATTTAAGAGTTAAATAATGGATTAAACAATGGGTTAAATTTGTCCAAAGGGCAACATAAGAAAGACTTTCCAGCTGGAGTAACAAGATAAGAGGTGTAGTGAGACTGCTTGTTCTATGGTAAAGTACTGGAAGGTTTATACAGTGGTAACGTAAGAGGGACAGCTGTTCTTCGTGGGTCAGAAGTACAATTAATCAGATCTCAAGGTCTGTTGGAAGGGGAAAGAAGTCAACCTCAGTGCCAAGCTTCTGGCTTGATCTCCTGGCTGAATGGTGGTGCTGTTTAGTAAATATTAAGATTAACAAAGAGCAGGGATATCAACTGAATTGTTTAGAAGGACTTAAATATTATTTCATGCTTACAACTAAGGTCCCAGAAGAAAGCCTTGGAATAAGATAAAATCCTTCCCCAAAGGTTTTAATCCAGTTTCTATTCTTTAATGATATTAAAATTGGATCTTGATTTTAATTATTTTGGATCTTAATTTTTAGGGACATTAAACATTAGTTCTAATTGTATAGCAGTTTCAGGACAGAAACTGTATGAAACTATTTTGCATATATACTGATTGCAGAATATTTCCTAAAAATTGAGGATGGGTGTTTAACAAAAAGGGACCAGTTATAAAAATTATTGTTATAGACATGTTTCTTCTAAAGATAAAATGTAGATTTTTCAATTTTATTTGTTAATTTATTTTTTTAAATTTTATTGGAATATAGTTGATTTATAATGTGTTAGTTTCAGGTATACAGCAGAGTGAATCAGCTATGTCTATACATATATCCACTCTTTTACAGACTGTTTTCTATTAATAAAAATTACTATTTAATGAATTTAGGTTAGGTATCACGAAAGCCTTTGCTGAGGAAATGATATTTAGACTAAGATCTGAAGACTGACTAGGAGATGGGCAGGCAGAGAGAGAGGGTACAACGTTGGAGGAAGCAGATGCAGCTTACAGGAAAGGAGATAAGCAAGAGACTGTGGTTCTAGTGCAGCTGGCATGAGAAAAGAGAAGAGAAGGCAGGTTGAGACAGTTATCAAACATGCAGTGGGGGAGTAGAATCAGGCATGGTGGGTCTTGAAATTTAAGAGTTAAATAATGGATTAAACAATGGGTTAAATTTGTCCAAAGGGCAACATAAGAAAGACTTTCCAGCTGGAGTAACAAGATAAGAGGTGTAGTGAGACTGCTTGTTCTATGGTAAAGTACTGGAAGGTTTATACAGTGGTAACGTAAGAGGGACAGCTGTTCTTCGTGGGTCAGAAGTACAATTAATCAGATCTCAAGGTCTGTTGGAAGGGGAAAGAAGTCAACCTCAGTGCCAAGCTTCTGGCTTGATCTCCTGGCTGAATGGTGGTGCTGTTTAGTAAATATTAAGATTAACAAAGAGCAGGGGATATCAACTGAATTGTTTAGAAGGACTTAAATATTATTTCATGCTTACAACTAAGGTCCCAGAAGAAAGCCTTGGAATAAGATAAAATCCTTCCCCAAAGGTTTTAATCCAGTTTCTATTCTTTAATGATATTAAAATTGGATCTTGATTTTAATTATTTTGGATCTTAATTTTTAGGGACATTAAACATTAGTTCTAATTGTATAGCAGTTTCAGGACAGAAACTGTATGAAACTATTTTGCATATATACTGATTGCAGAATATTTCCTAAAAATTGAGGATGGGTGTTTAACAAAAAGGGACCAGTTATAAAAATTATTGTTATAGACATGTTTCTTCTAAAGATAAAATGTAGATTTTTCAATTTTATTTGTTAATTTATTTTTTTAAATTTTATTGGAATATAGTTGATTTATAATGTGTTAGTTTCAGGTATACAGCAGAGTGAATCAGCTATGTCTATACATATATCCACTCTTTTACAGACTGTTTTCTATTACAGAGTATTGAATAGAGTTCCCTGTATTATATGTACAGTAGGTCCTTATTATAAGTGATCTATTTTATATATAGGTATGTGTGTAGCTCAATCCTGATCTTACTATTTGTCTCTCCCCTTTTTTACCCCCTCAGTTCAGTTCAATCGCTCAGTCATGTCCAGCTCTTTACAATCCCATGACTGCAGCACACACCAGGCTTGCCTGTCCTTCACCATCTCCTGGAACTTGCTCAAACTCATGTCCATTGACTCAGTGATGCCATCCAACCATCTTGTTCTCTGTCATCCCCTTCTCCCTTTGTCTTCTATTTTTCCAAACGTCAGGGTCTTTTCCAGTGAGTTGTTTCTTTGTGTCAGATGGTCAAAGTATTGGAGCTTCAACCTCATTACCAGTCCTTCCAATGAATATTCGGGGTTGACTAACTTTAGGATTGACTGGTTTGATCCCCTTTCAGTCTAGGGGACTCTAAAGAGTCTTCTCCAACACCACAGTTCAAAGACATCTATTTTTCATCACTCATACCTTTTTAAGGTCCAGCTTTCACATCCATACATGACTACTGGAAAAGCCATATAGCTTTGACTATATGGACTTTTGTCAGCAAAGTGATGTCTCTGCTTTTGAATACGCTATCTAGGTTTGTCATAGCTTTTCTTGCAAGAAGTAAATGTCTTTTAATTTCATGGCTGCAGTCACCATCTGCAGTGATTTGGAAGCCCAAGAAAATAAAGTCTGTCACTGTTTCTATTGTTTGCCCATGTATTTGCTATGAAGTGATGGGACTGGATGCCATGATCTTCGTTTTTTGCATATTTGAGTTTTAGGCCAGCTTTTTCACCCTCCTTTTTCACCTTCAAGAGGCTCTTTAGTTCCTCTTCTCAATAGTAACCATAAGTTTGTTTTCTTTGTTTTCTACATCTGTAGTTTTGTCTCTGTTTTATACATAAATTACTTAGTTTTTAATCAATTGTGGTCTTGTTTTACATTATGCCTTTTTATATGAAGAGTTATACTTGCCTTGAAGTCCAGGGCATGTTCTAATCATTATTGACTGTTTTCTATTACAGAGTATTGAATAGAGTTCCCTGTATTATATGTACAGTAGGTCCTTATTATAAGTGATCTATTTTATATATAGGTATGTGTGTAGCTCAATCCTGATCTTACTATTTGTCTCTCCCCTTTTTTACCCCCTCAGTTCAGTTCAATCGCTCAGTCATGTCCAGCTCTTTACAATCCCATGACTGCAGCACACACCAGGCTTGCCTGTCCTTCACCATCTCCTGGAACTTGCTCAAACTCATGTCCATTGACTCAGTGATGCCATCCAACCATCTTGTTCTCTGTCATCCCCTTCTCCCTTTGTCTTCTATTTTTCCAAACGTCAGGGTCTTTTCCAGTGAGTTGTTTCTTTGTGTCAGATGGTCAAAGTATTGGAGCTTCAACCTCATTACCAGTCCTTCCAATGAATATTCGGGGTTGACTAACTTTAGGATTGACTGGTTTGAGACCCTTTCAGTCTAGGGGACTCTAAAGAGTCTTCTCCAACACCACAGTTCAAAGACATCTATTTTTCATCACTCATACCTTTTTAAGGTCCAGCTTTCACATCCATACATGACTACTGGAAAAGCCATATAGCTTTGACTATATGGACTTTTGTCAGCAAAGTGATGTCTCTGCTTTTGAATACGCTATCTAGGTTTGTCATAGCTTTTCTTGCAAGAAGTAAATGTCTTTTAATTTCATGGCTGCAGTCACCATCTGCAGTGATTTGGAAGCCCAAGAAAATAAAGTCTGTCACTGTTTCTATTGTTTGCCCATGTATTTGCTATGAAGTGATGGGACTGGATGCCATGATCTTCGTTTTTTGCATATTTGAGTTTTAGGCCAGCTTTTTCACCCTCCTTTTTCACCTTCAAGAGGCTCTTTAGTTCCTCTTCTCAATAGTAACCATAAGTTTGTTTTCTTTGTTTTCTACATCTGTAGTTTTGTCTCTGTTTTATACATAAATTACTTAGTTTTTAATCAATTGTGGTCTTGTTTTACATTATGCCTTTTTATATGAAGAGTTATACTTGCCTTGAAGTCCAGGGCATGTGGCCTGCTAAGTTATTTTTCAATGGCTATCAATGTCTGGCATCATTCAAACTCCTCTGGAGTCCTTCTTTTCTCAAGTGACAAGTAAAAGAATAGGTATGAGTTAGAAATATGAAATTTTAGAGAAACCTTAGAGGAAAAAGCAAGATGAAAAAGATTGAGAACTATAGGAAGCTATGAAATATTGATTTGTTGAAAGAGAACATAGTAAGTAAATAGACAGAAGAAGAAATATAAGATACTCTACTTCTAGAGCTAGTTTTTAATATTATTAATGGGAAAATTTAGACTTCATAAAAAGAAAAGTAGCAGAAAGTGTTTAAATGAAATATTTGTTTCTGGAAACCCTTGGTCATCTTTCCATTATAGGCCAGCGCCCTCTAAATCTTAACATTTAATGATTTTTTAAAAAACTAAATCTCTTTGGGAAAGAGGTATAAATAACCACCTAATGCCTCTAAGTACAGGTTTCACATGAGTCACAACAAAATCTCTATGTGCCTTTAACCAAAAGATAAAATTCATATTAGTGTAACAGATGGAATGGATAATATTTGTAATGAAAGATGGAGCCAGCCATTTAAAATTGCTTCAAAAAACTAGAAATCTTGATTGTTAAAACTTTTTGATATTTTGACATATTGATTAATAGGTATTTCTTTACTAATAGAAATTTTACAAGTTGCAAAGCTGCATTTTTCTTTAGGAGAAAAACTTAGTGCTTTTCAAAATTTGTGGAAAAGTTTCCACTCAAATATATGCAAAGCTGCAAATTAGAAATTATCTAAAGCTCTGTCACTGTTTCTATTTTTGCCCATGTATTTGCTATGAAGTGATGGGACTGGATGCCATGATCTTCGTTTTTTGCATATTTGAGTTTTAGGCCAGCTTTTTCACCCTCCTTTTTCACCTTCAAGAGGCTCTTTAGTTCCTCTTCTCAATAGTAACCATAAGTTTGTTTTCTTTGTTTTCTACATCTGTAGTTTTGTCTCTGTTTTATACATAAATTACTTAGTTTTTAATCAATTGTGGTCTTGTTTTACATTATGCCTTTTTATATGAAGAGTTATACTTGCCTTGAAGTCCAGGGCATGTGGCCTGCTAAGTTATTTTTCAATGGCTATCAATGTCTGGCATCATTCAAACTCCTCTGGAGTCCTTCTTTTCTCAAGTGACAAGTAAAAGAATAGGTATGAGTTAGAAATATGAAATTTTAGAGAAACCTTAGAGGAAAAAGCAAGATGAAAAAGATTGAGAACTATAGGAAGCTATGAAATATTGATTTGTTGAAAGAGAACATAGTAAGTAAATAGACAGAAGAAGAAATATAAGATACTCTACTTCTAGAGCTAGTTTTTAATATTATTAATGGGAAAATTTAGACTTCATAAAAAGAAAAGTAGCAGAAAGTGTTTAAATGAAATATTTGTTTCTGGAAACCCTTGGTCATCTTTCCATTATAGGCCAGCGCCCTCTAAATCTTAACATTTAATGATTTTTTAAAAAACTAAATCTCTTTGGGAAAGAGGTATAAATAACCACCTAATGCCTCTAAGTACAGGTTTCACATGAGTCACAACAAAATCTCTATGTGCCTTTAACCAAAAGATAAAATTCATATTAGTGTAACAGATGGAATGGATAATATTTGTAATGAAAGATGGAGCCAGCCATTTAAAATTGCTTCAAAAAACTAGAAATCTTGATTGTTAAAACTTTTTGATATTTTGACATATTGATTAATAGGTATTTCTTTACTAATAGAAATTTTACAAGTTGCAAAGCTGCATTTTTCTTTAGGAGAAAAACTTAGTGCTTTTCAAAATTTGTGGAAAAGTTTCCACTCAAATATATGATATATTAATTCATTTATAAACAGGGCTGAAATCACACAAGCAGAATGGTGATATCAGAAAGGTAGTATCTAAATATTGTGTAATAAGTGACAGATGAAGAAAAAATTCATCAATCTTTTAGTATTCTGAGACTTACTCTTTCTCTTATTTATTTAAAACAATTCCATTTTTATTGAAGTAAGAAATGTCCAATAATGGTAAAAAGACAAAGTTATCAAGAAACCCGTATTCTAGACCATTCCCAAAATTTCTCCACATTCTGCTACTCTGAGGTAGTTCCTTTAAATGTTTTGCTCCTGCTTTCTTGTATTTTCATTCACATTTCCAAATAGTTTAAGGATATTGCTATTTTTCATGTGATGGATTCTAGGCATAAATGGCTGATTTTCACTGTGTGATGATGAAGATTTAATGGTCTTATATTCCTACTTTCTCTTCTCTTTCAGTTTATGGTAAGTTATGGTTAAGTAGTTTCATTTTTGTGACAGTTCATTGCTGAATCATGTGGTAGATAATGACCATAATTCCATTTCTATATAACTTTATTTTAATGTAATAATGACCTTATGATTTCATTGCTTAGTTTTCTGCAGTCCTCTCCTGAAACTCGAAGTGTGTTCCATCATCTTTATTTAAAGACAAAACAAAGGCTTCCCTGGTGGTCCAGTGGGTAAGGACACCACCTTGCAGTACAAGGGACACCGGTTCGATCCCTGGCCTGGGAAGATCCCATTTGCCGCGGATCAGCTAGACCGGTGTGTCCAATTACCAAGCCAGCACTCTGGAGTGCATGCACCCAGAGTTGGTGCTCTGCAATGAGAGAGGCCACTGCGATGGGAGGCCCACACACAGGCCAAAGAACAAAGACAGAAATGAAAGATCAATAGAAATGGCCAAAATCAAAACAAAACAAAAACTAATTTACTCAAAACAAAGCGATTCAGATGGAATGGATAATATTTGTAATGAAAGATGGAGCCAGCCATTTAAAATTGCTTCAAAAAACTAGAAATCTTGATTGTTAAAACTTTTTGATATTTTGACATATTGATTAATAGGTATTTCTTTACTAATAGAAATTTTACAAGTTGCAAAGCTGCATTTTTCTTTAGGAGAAAAACTTAGTGCTTTTCAAAATTTGTGGAAAAGTTTCCACTCAAATATATGATATATTAATTCATTTATAAACAGGGCTGAAATCACACAAGCAGAATGGTGATATCAGAAAGGTAGTATCTAAATATTGTGTAATAAGTGACAGATGAAGAAAAAATTCATCAATCTTTTAGTATTCTGAGACTTACTCTTTCTCTTATTTATTTAAAACAATTCCATTTTTATTGAAGTAAGAAATGTCCAATAATGGTAAAAAGACAAAGTTATCAAGAAACCCGTATTCTAGACCATTCCCAAAATTTCTCCACATTCTGCTACTCTGAGGTAGTTCCTTTAAATGTTTTGCTCCTGCTTTCTTGTATTTTCATTCACATTTCCAAATAGTTTAAGGATATTGCTATTTTTCATGTGATGGATTCTAGGCATAAATGGCTGATTTTCACTGTGTGATGATGAAGATTTAATGGTCTTATATTCCTACTTTCTCTTCTCTTTCAGTTTATGGTAAGTTATGGTTAAGTAGTTTCATTTTTGTGACAGTTCATTGCTGAATCATGTGGTAGATAATGACCATAATTCCATTTCTATATAACTTTATTTTAATGTAATAATGACCTTATGATTTCATTGCTTAGTTTTCTGCAGTCCTCTCCTGAAACTCGAAGTGTGTTCCATCATCTTTATTTAAAGACAAAACAAAGGCTTCCCTGGTGGTCCAGTGGGTAAGGACACCACCTTGCAGTACAAGGGACACCGGTTCGATCCCTGGCCTGGGAAGATCCCATTTGCCGCGGATCAGCTAGACCGGTGTGTCCAATTACCAAGCCAGCACTCTGGAGTGCATGCACCCAGAGTTGGTGCTCTGCAATGAGAGAGGCCACTGCGATGGGAGGCCCACACACAGGCCAAAGAACAAAGACAGAAATGAAAGATCAATAGAAATGGCCAAAATCAAAACAAAACAAAAACTAATTTACTCAAAACAAAGCGATTCACTGCAATTTTCCAGAACCCAAACTGTCAGGAGATCTGCCTCGTCTGTCATTTTTTCATCCTGAACTATTTCCTGAAACCCTCCAACCTCATGCTCCAGTCTGTGTTTGTGGATCCCTAGAACTAATGCATAGGTGCTTGGCTTAGGTTGAGATGCTGTAATACAAAAAAACATAAATTGGGTGACTTATAAGCAACAGGAGTTTATTTCTTACATTTCTGGAGGCTGAAAGTCTGAGAAGAGGTGGCCAGCACAGTTGAATTCTGTTGAGGAAACTTGCAGGTTGCAGACTGACAATATCTTCACACAATTCAGAGCAGAGAAGGAAAGTAAACTCTCTGATGACTTTTTTTTTTTCCCTTTTTGGCTGCACCACGTGGAATGTGTAACTTCCTTCACTAGAGATTGATTGAATCCGTTTGCACTACAGTGGAAGCACAGTGTCTTAACCGGAGTCTTAAATGCAGAGCCTAAACCTCTGGAGAAGTCTCCCTCTGGTGACTTTTGCATCTTTGGTTGCTTAGCCATGTCTGACTCTGCAACCCTATGGACTGCAGGCTGCCAGGCTCCTCTGTCCATGAAATTTTCCAGGCAAGAATACTGGAGTGGATTTCCTTTTTCTCTTCAAGGGATCTTCCCTACCTGGGGATTAAACCTGTGTCTCCTGCATCTCCCATATTGCCGACGGGTTCTTTACCACTTCACCACCTGGGAAACCGCTAGTGACTTTTATAAGAGCTGTAACCTCAGTGATGAGGGCTCCATGACCCTATCCATGTCTCCCAAACATTGCTTAGTTTTCTGCAGTCCTCTCCTGAAACTCGAAGTGTGTTCCATCATCTTTATTTAAAGACAAAACAAAGGCTTCCCTGGTGGTCCAGTGGGTAAGGACACCACCTTGCAGTACAAGGGACACCGGTTCGATCCCTGGCCTGGGAAGATCCCATTTGCCGGATCAGCTAGACCGGTGTGTCCAATTACCAAGCCAGCACTCTGGAGTGCATGCACCCAGAGTTGGTGCTCTGCAATGAGAGAGGCCACTGCGATGGGAGGCCCACACACAGGCCAAAGAACAAAGACAGAAATGAAAGATCAATAGAAATGGCCAAAATCAAAACAAAACAAAAACTAATTTACTCAAAACAAAGCGATTCACTGCAATTTTCCAGAACCCAAACTGTCAGGAGATCTGCCTCGTCTGTCATTTTTTCATCCTGAACTATTTCCTGAAACCCTCCAACCTCATGCTCCAGTCTGTGTTTGTGGATCCCTAGAACTAATGCATAGGTGCTTGGCTTAGGTTGAGATGCTGTAATACAAAAAAACATAAATTGGGTGACTTATAAGCAACAGGAGTTTATTTCTTACATTTCTGGAGGCTGAAAGTCTGAGAAGAGGTGGCCAGCACAGTTGAATTCTGTTGAGGAAACTTGCAGGTTGCAGACTGACAATATCTTCACACAATTCAGAGCAGAGAAGGAAAGTAAACTCTCTGATGACTTTTTTTTTTTCCCTTTTTGGCTGCACCACGTGGAATGTGTAACTTCCTTCACTAGAGATTGATTGAATCCGTTTGCACTACAGTGGAAGCACAGTGTCTTAACCGGAGTCTTAAATGCAGAGCCTAAACCTCTGGAGAAGTCTCCCTCTGGTGACTTTTGCATCTTTGGTTGCTTAGCCATGTCTGACTCTGCAACCCTATGGACTGCAGGCTGCCAGGCTCCTCTGTCCATGAAATTTTCCAGGCAAGAATACTGGAGTGGATTTCCTTTTTCTCTTCAAGGGATCTTCCCTACCTGGGGATTAAACCTGTGTCTCCTGCATCTCCCATATTGCCGACGGGTTCTTTACCACTTCACCACCTGGGAAACCCCGCTAGTGACTTTTATAAGAGCTGTAACCTCAGTGATGAGGGCTCCATGACCCTAT
This sequence comes from Tragulus kanchil, assembly GCA_022376925.1. NCBI lineage: Eukaryota > Metazoa > Chordata > Mammalia > Artiodactyla > Tragulidae > Tragulus > Tragulus kanchil. The sequence continues at coordinate 210,848,572 of JAIOJX010000026.1, forward strand.
CTATCCTCATGATCTTATCTAATTCTAATCATCTCCCAAAGGTGCCACCTTCTATGACCACCACATTGGGAGCTGGATTTCAGTATTGGGGGACACAGATATCTAGTCCGTAACAGTGTTGTCTGGGGACTTTGATTTCACACCATCCTGGTGGTTACTCTTTGAGTTGCTTCAGTATTTACTAGCAATTTCTGGAATCAGGTAACATTCTTTCCTAATTTCCTTTCATTTTCGAGGAACACATGCCCTAACTTGTTTCCTAAAAAAGGTGCAAAGGATATTAATCAGTTGATTAGAAGACCTACATATTTTAAAAGATCTCTATTTTACACTCAAATAAGATTGATAATTATTTTTAGAATTCCAAGTTGAAAATTTCTTCTGAGAATTTTGAAACCTTTGCTTCCTTATTGTCTACCTTCCAATATTGCCTTTGAGAGATTATCCATGGTATTGGGAAGTTTCACAGTAATGTGCTTTGTGGTAGGTCTGTACTTTCATTGTGAGGGCAGTTTTCAGGTTGGAAATTCAGAGGCTTCATTGCTAGAGTACATTCTTCGATAATTAACTTTCAACTATTTTTTTCTCCTTTTTCTTTCTATAACTTCTAATCTCATGTTGAAGCTCCCATACTGAGGTAGAACTATTTTCTTTAATGTCTCTTTGTCTTTGGTTTACTTTCAGGGGAAATTTCTTAACTACATTTCCAACTGTTTTAATGAATTTTTAATCTCAGCTATAATATTTTTAATTTCTAAGAGTTATTTCTTACATCATTTTTAAACGGTTGCCATGTTCTTGTTTTAAGGATGCAATATCTTATCTCTCTTAGAATATCTACTGTTTCTTAAAGTTTTCTACAGAGTCATTTTATCTGCCTCTTTCAGACTTTTTAAAAAAGCTTTAGTCTGTCATTTTTCTTAAATGTTTTTCTCAAATGCTTAGTGATTATTTGCCATTTGTTCTTATCTGCATGTGAGACGCATTTTTAATTTAATTTACAAGTGAGGCGCTATTTATATACAAGCTCTTTGCTTATGAATTTCAGGGTTTTTTTTGTTGACTTTTTCATTGGAGAAATCTAGAAGTTCAGGTCCTGTGAATCTTTCCTCCAGGACGTGTTCAGCGTCATCTGAAAAGAACCTTCTTGATACCTTCTGGGTGTTATGAACCTGCTGTACCTGAATGGGGCAGTTGCTGAGGGTCCCACTGTTCCCTCATAGATTCAGACTTCCTTTCTTTGGTTTCAGTTCCATGCTTCTCCTCTGCTCTCCTATGCCCATTTTCCAGGTTCTGTGACTCTGTATTGTTTCCTGCAGAGAAAGAGGTTGGAGGAGTTGTCACCCATCTTCCCCAAATGAGAACTAAAGATCTGGATTTAACCACACTTCAAACCTTCCCATAATCCCCTTGTTTGTCCTCTACCTTCTCCACCTTCAGAAGATCCTATGCCTACAATTCATAATGCTTTGGGGGGTCATGTAGGACACAAAAGGCTAGCTTTTCACTGGACTGTACTCCTTAGGCACATAGGCTTTCCTTTTTCTATTCTACCAAATTGTTGACCACTATAACATCTGAGTTCAATATTTATCTAGTTTAAGGATTGCAGACATCTTTTAGATTCATTGAAACTTTGTCTTTTTTCTTTCTTTCCTCCTTTTTGCCCTCTGATACACTGGAGGGAAAAAGGGTTGAAAAGCCACATATTTCACCCACTATTTTTTTTAACTTCTAATCTCATGTTGAAGCTCCCATACTGAGGTAGAACTATTTTCTTTAATGTCTCTTTGTCTTTGGTTTACTTTCAGGGGAAATTTCTTAACTACATTTCCAACTGTTTTAATGAATTTTTAATCTCAGCTATAATATTTTTAATTTCTAAGAGTTATTTCTTACATCATTTTTAAACGGTTGCCATGTTCTTGTTTTAAGGATGCAATATCTTATCTCTCTTAGAATATCTACTGTTTCTTAAAGTTTTCTACAGAGTCATTTTATCTGCCTCTTTCAGACTTTTTAAAAAAGCTTTAGTCTGTCATTTTTCTTAAATGTTTTTCTCAAATGCTTAGTGATTATTTGCCATTTGTTCTTATCTGCATGTGAGACGCATTTTTAATTTAATTTACAAGTGAGGCGCTATTTATATACAAGCTCTTTGCTTATGAATTTCAGGGTTTTTTTTGTTGACTTTTTCATTGGAGAAATCTAGAAGTTCAGGTCCTGTGAATCTTTCCTCCAGGACGTGTTCAGCGTCATCTGAAAAGAACCTTCTTGATACCTTCTGGGTGTTATGAACCTGCTGTACCTGAATGGGGCAGTTGCTGAGGGTCCCACTGTTCCCTCATAGATTCAGACTTCCTTTCTTTGGTTTCAGTTCCATGCTTCTCCTCTGCTCTCCTATGCCCATTTTCCAGGTTCTGTGACTCTGTATTGTTTCCTGCAGAGAAAGAGGTTGGAGGAGTTGTCACCCATCTTCCCCAAATGAGAACTAAAGATCTGGATTTAACCACACTTCAAACCTTCCCATAATCCCCTTGTTTGTCCTCTACCTTCTCCACCTTCAGAAGATCCTATGCCTACAATTCATAATGCTTTGGGGGGTCATGTAGGACACAAAAGGCTAGCTTTTCACTGGACTGTACTCCTTAGGCACATAGGCTTTCCTTTTTCTATTCTACCAAATTGTTGACCACTATAACATCTGAGTTCAATATTTATCTAGTTTAAGGATTGCAGACATCTTTTAGATTCATTGAAACTTTGTCTTTTTTCTTTCTTTCCTCCTTTTTGCCCTCTGATACACTGGAGGGAAAAAGGGTTGAAAAGCCACATATTTCACCCATAAGCCTCACTACTTAAATGATCCTAGCCCAGAGATTTTTCCAAACCTAGTATAATCCTGAAAGGGCTTGTTGCTAATATTACTGAATGATAAATGTAATGTATAAATTTAGTATTTTTAGTATGACATAATTGTTAGTGGTTTAGGAAAATATTTTAGTCAAATTCTGTATTCTCAGGCAGATTCTTTACCACTGAGCACCAGGGAAACCCTTAGTTATTTTCTGATATATTTGTTTTTATCTTCTCAATAAAAAGAAATCTTTTTATTCAGTAAATTAAACACATGAATGAATGAATGAAGCAACCAAAATAATTGTTTCTATGTCTACTGTACAGTACAGAGTTCCTGTTTAGGTAAAAGAGGATTTTCTCACCCACAATATCCAGATTTGATATGTTACAGTGACATATTTTTGAGCTTAATAGCTTAGGAGAAAGAGTATTCACTTCATGGCACCAAAGTCAATATCATTTGTAGTCACATAATAGGTTCAGATTTTCTTAGTGATGTTTTTCCTAATGTATCCTTGAAAATAGTGTGATATAACATGCCCTTTTAAAACCCATGGATACTCTAGTCAGCTTCTCTTTCACTTTCTTCCTTTAGGCGGAAATCTTACTGCAAATGAAAACATCAAATAGAAAGTAGAGGAAAGTACAGTTCTTTCTGTAATATGTGTATGTATGTACATACATATTTATTTATTTATTCTTAAACTACAAATAATTAACATTTCATCATTCAGGATTCTACAGAGAAACCGTATACAATTTTATATAAGTCAATATTATGTTGTATATACTAGTAGTATATTATCTATGCCAATTACATATTAATTACTCATTTAATTAATGTTAAGGACTTGGCTAGTATAACTATGGTGGCTAGTAAGCTCTACATCTTTCGGACCGGCTGGCATGCTGGAAACACAGGCAGACGTTTATGCTGAATTCTTGAGGCAGTTTCTTTTCTGGGAAACCTTCCGTTCTGCTTTTTAGACTTTCAGCTGATTGGATGGGGCTCTTCCACATATTGCAAGTAACATCCCTTACTTAAAGTCAAGTGATTTGGATGGCAACCATATCTGCAAAATACCTTCACAGCAACACCTAGATCAACATTTGCTTTAGTAACTGGCTGCAACAGGCCAGGCAAATTGAGACATAGCCTCACTACAAGTCTACCCTTTGAAACAAGGTATTTTAAAAAGTATAAAGGACATAATTGTTAGTGGTTTAGGAAAATATTTTAGTCAAATTCTGTATTCTCAGGCAGATTCTTTACCACTGAGCACCAGGGAAACCCTTAGTTATTTTCTGATATATTTGTTTTTATCTTCTCAATAAAAAGAAATCTTTTTATTCAGTAAATTAAACACATGAATGAATGAATGAAGCAACCAAAATAATTGTTTCTATGTCTACTGTACAGTACAGAGTTCCTGTTTAGGTAAAAGAGGATTTTCTCACCCACAATATCCAGATTTGATATGTTACAGTGACATATTTTTGAGCTTAATAGCTTAGGAGAAAGAGTATTCACTTCATGGCACCAAAGTCAATATCATTTGTAGTCACATAATAGGTTCAGATTTTCTTAGTGATGTTTTTCCTAATGTATCCTTGAAAATAGTGTGATATAACATGCCCTTTTAAAACCCATGGATACTCTAGTCAGCTTCTCTTTCACTTTCTTCCTTTAGGCGGAAATCTTACTGCAAATGAAAACATCAAATAGAAAGTAGAGGAAAGTACAGTTCTTTCTGTAATATGTGTATGTATGTACATACATATTTATTTATTTATTCTTAAACTACAAATAATTAACATTTCATCATTCAGGATTCTACAGAGAAACCGTATACAATTTTATATAAGTCAATATTATGTTGTATATACTAGTAGTATATTATCTATGCCAATTACATATTAATTACTCATTTAATTAATGTTAAGGACTTGGCTAGTATAACTATGGTGGCTAGTAAGCTCTACATCTTTCGGACCGGCTGGCATGCTGGAAACACAGGCAGACGTTTATGCTGAATTCTTGAGGCAGTTTCTTTTCTGGGAAACCTTCCGTTCTGCTTTTTAGACTTTCAGCTGATTGGATGGGGCTCTTCCACATATTGCAAGTAACATCCCTTACTTAAAGTCAAGTGATTTGGATGGCAACCATATCTGCAAAATACCTTCACAGCAACACCTAGATCAACATTTGCTTTAGTAACTGGCTGCAACAGGCCAGTCAAATTGAGACATCAAATGAAGAAAACATGTTAATTGTATCATTCAGTATAAAAAAAATGCCTCTTCACTTTTCTTAGCTTTTATAAATTAAATGAAAACATAAAAGACATAGTATTACAAATAAATGTCAAATGCAGATTTTCTCAAGGACAGTCATGATGATTGTTTTCTGCTACAGATGTTGGAGAGTGATCCAAAGGGAACTCTATCTGTTTATAAATAGAAGTAGAACCAGAGGAGGACCACCCAACAGAATGGAAATTCACTGTATAGCTTCTCTTACATTGAAATGAAACTGAATAAATGGGAAAAACTGTGTCACAGAATGTTTGTAAAGGAAATTAAATTCAAATAGAACTATAAATCAAATTTTAATTTAAAAATCTAAAATGAGGCAAGCTCAGAAATTATTAGTATATCTAGTAATCATTGCATAATAAAGAGTAAGATGTGATGAAAAAATATAAATATTTCACCAAATAAATGACAGCTGGAGGCAAAATTCATGAAAGCACTTCAGAGAAATATAAGTATAGTCTTGGAAAGTGTAAATGACAATAACAACAAAAACTTAGTGAAAATGTCCAAAAATACATGAACAATTTAATAACATGGAGAAACTAGAAGTTGAGAAAAATGCAGGCTAAAATTTACAAAATTTATTAACATAAAAATATGTCAAATCAACCATCTTGTTTCAAGACTTGAATAAGATTGTCTCCATAGATTTCCAACCATGTAATGCTAATTCAGGTCTAATTGCAAAGGACAGGCCCTAGAATGCTGAGCTAAGACCAAGAGTATTTCAGAATTATTAGCTGTCCAAGGATGTGTGCATTGCTTAACATTAACCAAACTTAAATGTATACCTCTATTTTCTCTTTAAAGATAATTTTCAGTGGGGTCCCTCAAATTCACACTTAGGTAAAAGAATTGTTGCAGTGGGACATGCAGAAAAGCATCACATTATGATTAACATTAGCCCTAACTGTAAAAGGGACTTTCCCTGAAAAGAATAGGCAGAAAGACAGAATTTAATGAAATGACTCAGAAGCAGAGAAAGAAAACCAATGCTACCTTTGGTTTTAGAGAAAATGGAATGGAAATTTTGTTTATAAGAACTCCCTTTGGAAAACCAGAGAATGTATCCAACAAATCACGTTTACCCAGGAAGAAAATTTGGAAAGTGTAAACTAAGGTGGTATGAGTATATATTGTTTTTACTTCAGATTAATTTGAAATTGGAAAATTTGTAATAAACCCCTTCAGGAATGCCTCTCATACTCTGAGTTGCTGCTTTCTTATCTCTTTATCAGTTTGAGGTCAAGATAACTTTTTCGGGAAATTTTCCAAAATAGCTCATTCTCTATAACTGTTTTCATTTTTGGTGATTAGAGGGAGGGTTACATTTTTTCCCAAATTTTAAGATAAAAATGCTTGTTTAAAAAGTTGTAATACACAGACACACACAAACATACACACACCCTGGAATTATACATATCAAATATAAGCAGTGGTAGTCTAAAGCTGATGAGATTATAATGTGTTATATCCCCTCTTTCTTTTACGGTAATATTTATAAGAGCATGTAACTTTTTCTTTGGTAAAAAGAAAAAAATGTTGATTTATCTTTCTCTTGTACACATAGTTAGATATAGCAAAATTTTTCATGACAATTGGTTAAGCATATTTCAGTCTGAAAACTTAAGTATGCCATAGGAATCTTTAAAACTATGTTTTCATTTTAACTTTTGGCTATGGAGAATACTAAGATCCTAAAGGATAATGCTGTTAAAATGCTATACTTGATATATTAGCAAATTTGGGAAACTCAGCAGTGGTCACAGAAATGGAAAAAGGCCAGTTTTCATTCCATTCCAAAAGAAGGAATGCCAAAGAATGTTCAAGCTACCGTACAATTACACTGATTTTACAAGCTACCAAGAAAATGCTCAAATTCCTTCAAGCTAGGCTTCAACACTATGTGAACTGAGAGCTTCCAGATGTACAAGTTGGATATAGCCAAAGATTGTGAATCATAGAAAGCAACACTCAATTGCCCTAACTGTAAAAGGGACTTTCCCTGAAAAGAATAGGCAGAAAGACAGAATTTAATGAAATGACTCAGAAGCAGAGAAAGAAAACCAATGCTACCTTTGGTTTTAGAGAAAATGGAATGGAAATTTTGTTTATAAGAACTCCCTTTGGAAAACCAGAGAATGTATCCAACAAATCACGTTTACCCAGGAAGAAAATTTGGAAAGTGTAAACTAAGGTGGTATGAGTATATATTGTTTTTACTTCAGATTAATTTGAAATTGGAAAATTTGTAATAAACCCCTTCAGGAATGCCTCTCATACTCTGAGTTGCTGCTTTCTTATCTCTTTATCAGTTTGAGGTCAAGATAACTTTTTCGGGAAATTTTCCAAAATAGCTCATTCTCTATAACTGTTTTCATTTTTGGTGATTAGAGGGAGGGTTACATTTTTCCAATTATAAGATAAAAATGCTTGTTTAAAAAGTTGTAATACACAGACACACACAAACATACACACACCCTGGAATTATACATATCAAATATAAGCAGTGGTAGTCTAAAGCTGATGAGATTATAATGTGTTATATCCCCTCTTTCTTTTACGGTAATATTTATAAGAGCATGTAACTTTTTCTTTGGTAAAAAGAAAAAAATGTTGATTTATCTTTCTCTTGTACACATAGTTAGATATAGCAAAATTTTTCATGACAATTGGTTAAGCATATTTCAGTCTGAAAACTTAAGTATGCCATAGGAATCTTTAAAAACTATGTTTTCATTTTAACTTTTGGCTATGGAGAATACTAAGATCCTAAAGGATAATGCTGTTAAAATGCTATACTTGATATATTAGCAAATTTGGGAAACTCAGCAGTGGTCACAGAAATGGAAAAAGGCCAGTTTTCATTCCATTCCAAAAGAAGGAATGCCAAAGAATGTTCAAGCTACCGTACAATTACACTGATTTTACAAGCTACCAAGAAAATGCTCAAATTCCTTCAAGCTAGGCTTCAACACTATGTGAACTGAGAGCTTCCAGATGTACAAGTTGGATATAGAAAATGCAGAGGAACCAGAGATCGAATTGCCAATATCCGTTGAATCATAGAAAAAGCAAGGGACTTCTAGAAAAACATCTACTTCTACCTCACTGGCTATGCTAAACTCCTTTGACTGTGTGGACCATAACAAACTGTGAAAAATTCTGAAAGAGACGGGAATACCAGACCACCTTACCTATCTCCTGAGAAACTTGTATGCAGGACAAGAAGCAACAGGTAGAACTGAACATGGACCAGTCAGCTGGTTCCAAATGGGAAAGGAATATGTCAAGGTTCTATATTGTCACTCTGCTTATTTATCTTATATGCAGAGTATATCATGCAAACTGCTGGGTGAATCACAAGCTGTAATCAAGATTGCCAGGATAAATATCAGTAATCTCAGATATACAGATGGCACCACTCTCAGCACAGAACTCAAAGAGGAACTAAAAAGCCTTTTGATGAGAGTGAATGGAGAGTGAAAAAGTAGCTTAAAACTCAACATTCAAAGATCTAAGATCATGGCATCAGGTCCCATCATGGAAATAGATGGAAAGAGATGCAAACAGCAACAGATTTTATTTTCTTGGGCTTTAAATCACTGTGGACTGTGACTGTAGCAATGAAATTAAAAGACCCTTGCTCCTTGGAAGGAAGGCTATGACAAATTTAGACAGTGTGTTGAAAATCATAGATATCACTTTGCCAACAAAGGTCCGTATAGTCAAATGTATGGTTTTTCCAGTAGTCATGTATGGATGTGAGAGTTGGACCATGAAGGCTGAACACTAAAGAATTGATGGTTTCGAATTGTGGTGTTAGAGAAGACTCTTGTGAGAACCTTGGACATCAAGGAGATTGAACCAGTGCATCCTAAAGGAAATCATCCTGAATATTCATTGGAAAGATGGATGCTAAAACTGAAACTCCAGTAGTTTACCATTTGATGCAAAGAGCCAGCTCATTGGAAAAGACCTTGATACTGTGAAAGATTGAAGGCAGGAGAAGGGGGTGACAAAGGATGAGATGCTTAGATGGCATCATTGACACAATGGACATGAGTTAAGCAAACTCTGGGAGGTAGTGAAGAAGAGGGATGTTTGGTATACTGCAGTCCATTGGGTGGCAAAGAGTTGAACACGACTTAGCAACTGAACAGCAATGGAGAACTTAAAATATGCAAGAGTAAAGAGAATATTATAAACAATAGGAGGACTTTTGTTTTAATGTAATACCTAACAAATTAGTAAAATATATAAAATTTGAAGTCGATGCAAAAGCCATTAGGCTGAATGAGTTGTCGGTATGCTAATTATCCATGGATTTCATGGCAGTTAGTAGAGAAAGGTAAATGCTCTGATTTCAGCTTCTTTTCCAATTGTGCTTCAAATTGATCTGCCATTATTCTATTTAATTTGGTTGTTATTAATCTCAAATATTCCAAGGACAGATCCATCTTCAGACATAGTCTTACTTTCAACAGGTCTGTTGTCCAAACTTTCTACTCTGGTTTAAAATCCTGAGACTGGACTATATGTTAATCACTGACTGTATCCTTTTAGTCTGCTTCCTTATCTATAATTTTGGTTTTCATAGAATATTCTTCCTCCTGTCATATTTTGGTTTATAATTTCTCCACATCCTTAAAGATTTTGTGGCCACATCTTTGCTAATATCTATCTTTAGCTCTATCCCAAAACTAGATGTATTATTCCACTCTTTTTCTGTCTATTCTGGATATTCCACTCTTTTCTGTCTACTCTAAAATAATTGAGCCTGTTAAATGATCCCATTTTCTTTCTTCCTCAGCAGTTCAGTTTTACTTTAAAAATATTTTTAGGCATTTCTTTAGAGTTTGAAAAAAGCACGTACAACCTAAGCCCACTTTCATCTAACAGTATACCACTTCATGATGAGTACAGGTAACTTATAACAGAGTTTTCCCAGTTACTCTCTCTTGTCCCTTTATAACACTGGTATCATTCATTTCATTATCAATGTGGTATAATCATCCAATATATTGTTGCAGTTTTTATTTTGAACAAACTGTTATCTATTCTGTCAATTAAAAATAAGAAAAATAAAACATTTTATTTTGCTTTCCTTCTTTAATACTCTTCTTTCTTCATATAGATTTGAGTTTCTGGCATGTAATTTTCTTCTCTCTCAAGAGCTTCTTCTATATTCTTTAATCCTTATTCCTTGCAAGGCAAGTCTCCTGTTGACATATTCCATCATTTTTGTTTGTCTGAGAAAGTCTTTATTTCTCCTTCACTTTTGTAGGAAGGTAAAATTTTGCCTTTACCCTCTTAAGGGTTTTTGGGAAAATGAGGTAATACCTAACAAATTAGTAAAATATATAAAATTTGAAGTCGATGCAAAAGCCATTAGGCTGAATGAGTTGTCGGTATGCTAATTATCCATGGATTTCATGGCAGTTAGTAGAGAAAGGTAAATGCTCTGATTTCAGCTTCTTTTCCAATTGTGCTTCAAATTGATCTGCCATTATTCTATTTAATTTGGTTGTTATTAATCTCAAATATTCCAAGGACAGATCCATCTTCAGACATAGTCTTACTTTCAACAGGTCTGTTGTCCAAACTTTCTACTCTGGTTTAAAATCCTGAGACTGGACTATATGTTAATCACTGACTGTATCCTTTTAGTCTGCTTCCTTATCTATAATTTTGGTTTTCATAGAATATTCTTCCTCCTGTCATATTTTGGTTTATAATTTCTCCACATCCTTAAAGATTTTGTGGCCACATCTTTGCTAATATCTATCTTTAGCTCTATCCCAAAACTAGATGTATTATTCCACTCTTTTTCTGTCTATTCTGGATATTCCACTCTTTTTCTGTCTACTCTGAAAGAATTGAGCCTGTTAAATGATCCCATTTTCTTTCTTCCTCAGCAGTTCAGTTTTACTTTAAAAATATTTTTAGGCATTTCTTTAGAGTTTGAAAAATGCACGTACAACCTAAGCCCACTTTCATCTAACAGTATACCACTTCATGATGAGTACAGGTAACTTATAACAGAGTTTTCCCAGTTACTCTCTCTTGTCCCTTTATAACACTGGTATCATTCATTTCATTATCAATGTGGTATAATCATCCAATATATTGTTGCAGTTTTTATTTTGAACAAACTGTTATCTATTCTGTCAATTAAAAATAAGAAAAATAAAACATTTTATTTTGCTTTCCTTCTTTAATACTCTTCTTTCTTCATATAGATTTGAGTTTCTGGCATGTAATTTTCTTCTCTCTCAAGAGCTTCTTCTATATTCTTTAATCCTTATTCCTTGCAAGGCAAGTCTCCTGTTGACATATTCCATCATTTTTGTTTGTCTGAGAAAGTCTTTATTTCTCCTTCACTTTTGTAGGGAAGGTAAAATTTTGCCTTTACCCTCTTAGGGTTTTTGACTAGACCTGAGAATTGAACTGACCTTAGATTAAGAGGAGGAAAGCATACATATTTGGATAAGTGTCATGGGAGCCCTCATAAGAAAATGAAGGCTGAAAGAAATGGTGGAACCTACAGCTTTTAAATTGGGTTGAACAACTGAGATGATTATAGAAAGGTAAACTGTGAGGAGAGGCTAAAGGAAGATACAGATTCTTTTGACAAGATTCGTTTGTATAGAATTATCTTGGTGTTGACTCCCTGTTAGAATGTTATCTTTCTGCTGGTATGGAGGACACTTTTCGTCTTTTTAAAAATTTTGGCCTCTTTCATTGTTTTCTTTTTTTATTATTATTTGTTTATTTTTGGCCTGTGTGGCCTCCCATTACAGTGGCCTCACTCGTTGCTGAGAACCAGCTCTGGGTGCACACGCTCATAATTGGCATGTAATTGGACACATCAGTCCAGCTGCTCTGTGGCATGTGGGATCTTCCCGGGCCAGGGATTGAACCAGTGCCCCTTGCACTGCAAGGCAGACTCTACCCACTGGACCACTAGGGAAGCCCTGGAGGACATCTTTAACATGGAAGATTTATCTCTTGTTTTCAGGAAGAAAGGGGAGGTTAGAATGTTCTTGTTATCTTTTGTTTTTGAATGTTTTTGCTTTTGAGGTACATTTAACTTAAAATAATCCTTAAACCAAAGAGATACTTTGTGACGGTGCCTTCTCCCACCCTTAACTTTTGAAGGATAATTTTTACACATACAAAATTCTAGGTTGATATTTTTTTCCCTTTCAATATTTTAATATGCCATTTACTATCTTTCTGCTTTCATGGTTTCTGAAGAGAAGTCCAGTGTAGTTCTTAGCCTTGTTCATCCATAAGCAAATTTTTTTTTTCCTGCTTCTGTTTTCGTCTCTTTTTACTTTCTGGCATGCCTCTAATGTGTATGTTACATCTTTTGTAATTGCCTTATGGGTCTTAGATATTCTGTGCTGTTTTTTTCAATCTGTGTCTTTTCAGTTTGGGAAGTTTCTAATTGATATATCTTCAGGCTCACTGATTCTTTCCTTAGCCTTATATAGTCTGTTGATGAACACATCAAAGCAATTCTTTTTTTCTTTTCCCATGTTTTTAATTTCTAGGATTCCCTTGTGGTTCTTTCCTAGAGTTTCCATCTCTTTGCTTACATTAGCCATCCTGAATTTTCTTCCATTAGAGCCCTGAGTATATTGGCCTTATTTTAAATTTTCAATGTGATAATTCCAAAGTATCTTCCATATCTAATTTTGATGCTTGCTTTGTTTATTCAGACAGTTGTTTTCCTTTTAACATACCTTGGAATTTTTTGTTGAGAGCTAGGCATGATGTATAGGATAAAATAAATTGATGCAAATAGGCCTTTAGTGCAAGGTTTTAGAGTAGAAATTTGGCTGTGTTCCCTGTTTACTGTACCTGTAGGTGTCAGAGGCTAAAATTCCATGTAGTGTTCTTGTTTATTGTTTCCCTTATTGTCTTTCTCTAGAGACCTCTACTTAAATAGGGTCATAAATGGCATTTTTTTTTCCTTTGTAATCTCCTATTACACAGAAGTCTTCTTGACATGGTTGGTGAAGTATAGGGGAGGGGAAGCATTCTATAATCCTGTAATTAGGTCTCTGTCTTTTACTGATCTTGCTTTTCAGCTTTTCTCCTCACATCTCCTTAGTGAGATAGAACAGCCATCGGAGGCTGGAGTTGGGTAATTCCCTCCCCACATCAATTAGACTCTGGTAAAACCCAAGTCAGCCAGTTTGTGGAAAAATAGATTTCCTTTGCTCAGGCCTTTTTTAAGGGGAAGTGAGTGATCCAGATGTATTTCAAAATGGTTACTTTTCCCCTCTCCCTACCTAATGCATGAGGGGATTTTTCTTAGAAGAATGAGTAACATAAATTAGCTTTGGGTTGGGAGGATCAGAATTTCAGTTTCAACATGTTAATTTTGATACATCTATTAGACATCCAAGTGGAGATATTACTTAGATGTTTAGAGTGCAGGAGAATTATTTGGCCAGAGATCCACACTGGAGAATCATCAGCATACAGATGGTACTTAAAGACGTGAGATTGTGTAAGATCATGTGGGTGTGAGTGTGGACAGAGAAAGGAGCAGAACCAAGAAACATTAAAAAGTGTATGTGGGGGGAGAGTGGGTGGTGTGTTGAGGAGAAGAAACCCACAAAAAAGTTAAGAAGAATTTTAACATAAGGAAATAAGTGAGAAAACTGTATAGCAAAGAGTCAAATCTACTTTACCAAATGCTGCTGCTGTTACAAGTAGGATGATATAAGCTAGCGTATCTTCAGTGGATTTGGTACAGAAGCATTGCATATAGGTCAGGAATTGGGTACATAAAAATTAAACAGAAGTTAGGTAGTCTGGCCCATAGGCTTTCTCTGGCAGTTATCCTAAGATATTATAATAATTCTTTCACCACCATACCTATTGAGCCCATACATATTGGGACCTAGCTTGCTTTACGGTCTCTATGTTCGATTTAGAATTCTCAAAAACTGCTTGATGGCTTCTGTTCTACCTGTGTCAAGCTGTGCCCTCAACTTGAGAAATGACGTGAGGCTATGCACCCATCTAGTCCTAGCTCTGAAGTTCTTAAACACTGTTCTTTTTTATCCAAATAAGTGTGATTTTAACGTTTCCAAAATTACCTTGAGTTTCAAGGAAACCTATGACAACAATTTCAGAACTTTGGGTTGGCTGAATTTTATAAAATGAACTGATAAGTTGATAAAGCTTTCTTTTTTAGTGTTCCCCCTCTTTTCTGTTTTTCAATGGATAATCTTTATAATGTTTACTGATCTTCAGCCTGTAGACAACCATTGATTTTTTTTTTATGTTCAAGAAAATGAAATACTATAATTTCGTACTGTGTGTTTTTAGGGGCTCTGTTATACACCATGTACAAGTAATATGACAAATTGTAGCTTTCAGACATTGCTTAAACTGTAATATAAAACATAATAATATAGGTATTATTTTATAAGAAAAATATTCTGTCTTTCAAATCTTCCAAAGCATATAAGGAAGAAAGAATGTTGATGAGGGTGGATAGATGCACTGGGAAGCAATGATAGATGATGAGAAGGCTGTAAAACATTGTGTTAGAAAATTGTGAAGAAAATACAGACCATTATAAAATCCTTTTAATATTAACATACAACTTTATTTTTTGATGGAAGGCCATTGGTAAGGGCTTCCGATACTGTGTAGGATAGTATAGAGACAGTGGGTGATTTCAGCAATATTCTAAATGTTTCTGAAGTATCAAAGAAAGATTTCTGAGGCAGTGGGCTCTTAGAAAGAATAGAGATTTGTTTGTCCCTGTGACACATTCAGCAGAGAACACACTGGTAAGATCTCCCAGCAAACCTAGGATTTCTGAGTGGTTCCTTTGACTACTGTCCTTTGTCAACTGCTTTTCTGTCTAGGTATTAAGGTAGCACCAGCAGAGAAATAGTTTTCACATTGGAAAAAGACTGCATTTTGGTATCCATTTCCATGTGTTAATCTTGAATACTTGGTATGTCATGACTTTGCTATACAGTTGTATCCTACAGGATAGAATTCTGTATATAGAATGTATGTCTTAGGCTTTATGTAGGAAGAATTTTACTTGAAATGCCCAAACTCCTCTAAGATAATTTTACATACAACATCTGGACCACAAAAGCATGACCTAAAATCATATAGTGAATTTTCTGGAAACACACACCTGTTTAAACACATGCCCATAATATTCATGTATGTTATGTGTGATGAAACCACAAGAAAAACAAGGGAATAGTTAATACTAAAATTAAGAGCCTGATTGCTCTTAGGTTAAAATGAGGAGGATGTGATTTGGGTAGGTTTGTAGGACTCCAAGGTACTGGTTAACATCCATTTCTAAAACTCGGCAGACTTAATGGGTGTTGATTTTATTTACAATCTATTTCATTTTTAAATATGAAAAAGGAAAAGTCATGCATAAGCAATGTTGTGTCATGAGCATCTGAAATTTTCTAATTATTTGTGGTACCTGGAGTGATTTTTTTTAACTTTCTTTAGAATATTTATTTATTTTGGCAGAGTATAGTTTATAGCTTTACAATGTTATGTTAATTTCTGCTATACAGCAAAGTGAATCAGTCATGCATCCACATATACCCCTCCCTTGGATTTCCCAGAGTAGTTTTAATACTATTTCAGAGCAACATTTTGATACAAAAAAAATGTCTTCTCTTTTTCAGTCCGAAAGGATATAGTCCGTATCCTCCCCAGTTTAGATGTTGAAGTCAAAGACATTACTGACAGCTATGATGCCAACTGGTTTCTTCAGGTCTTATCTATACAAGATCTTTCTGAAATGAGCAGTAAAGAGTTCCCCATAGTGGTCGAAGTCATAGAAGCACCCCAAGGAAACCAGCTACCCACAAGCATTTTACAGCCCGGGAAAACCATTGTGATCCACAAAAAGTGCCAGGCAACAAAGATCTTAGCTTCGGAAATTAGAAGCCATTTCCCTAAAAGACACTTCCTGATCCCAGCTAGCTATAAAGGTAAATTCAAGCGGCGACCTCGAGAGTTCCCAACTGCCTATGACCTTCAGATCGCAAAGAGTGAAGAGGAGCCTCTGCATGTGGTGGCCACCAAAGCTTTTCAGTCCCCCTTTGACGAGCTGTCATCTGTGTCGGTTGGGGACGAGTTTCTAGTGCATCACTCACACACAACTGAAGTCCTCTGGGGAGGAATTAAAAAAGTGATGGACGTTCTAGCTTGTGAAAAAATCCTCAAAAGTTCCCATGAGGCAGCACTGCTCCCTTTGTACATGGACGGAGGTTTTGTGGAGGTGATCCATGATAAGAAACTGTACCAGATTTCTGAGCTCTGTGCACAGTTCTGCCTGCCCTTCAATGTGAAGGTGTCTGTGAGAGATCTTTTCATTGAAAAAGACATTTTGGTTGCTACTCCAGGACTACAGTTGGAAGAAGCTATCACTGACTCTTATCTACTCATAAGTGACTTTGCCAACCCCAAAGAGTGCTGGGAAGCTCCTGTTGACCGCCTGAATATGACTGTTCAATTAGTTAATAAATTTTCTGGGGATCCAGAGTCATTTCTAGTCAGTACTCTGGTCGAAGAGATCACTGAAGAACAGTATTACATGATGCGGAGACATGAAGGCTCTTTCTTGTGCCCCCCACCTCGCCCTCCCAAACATCCCTCAGTCGAGAGAACAGAATTAAGTCTGCTGAGCTTAGCAAAAGATAAGACAGTGGATCTGCCCAAGTCTCCCAAGGTAAGGCTATGATTTTGCAGTTTTTCCTCTTGAGTGTTTTTCTGGAGGCAATTTATTTCAAGTCTCTTCTGAATCTGGTTTTTGCTTACTTCTCTGCCTTTCATGCCATATTTGAAATGAGCCTTTCTGATGCACAGTAGATGATTGAACATCAACAGAACATAAGCTGTTACAGCATTTTGTATTTTGATGTTTAACCAGTAGATGTGACAAGAAGTTTAGAAATTAGAAAAAGCAGGGGTGGCACTGATTATGATGACCTAAAATGCTGTTTCAATGGGTTTTGGTAATAAATTGTTCACAAGGTGACTCAGAAGCAAATCTCTTTTATTTTGGAAGGGCTGCTTTTTTTTTAATCTAGGTGGAGTTGTTTTAATACTTTACCCAGGAACTGAGCACACAGTAAAGCCCCTTCTGCTGGAGGTGGGGGTACCAGTCAGAAGCATCTATAGCACATGTCTTCATTTTGTTTTATGTGCAGAAAGATGTAAAAATATCTTGGCAGAACCATGTGAGAACATGGGCATCTGCCCACATTCTGCCTGTCGGAGAATTGTCATCTTTAACAGTTCTATTGAAAAACAAAATCGATAAAATCAAAGACAGTATGAGATCATTACAGAATCAACAACTCCATAACCGCTCTAAAGATTTTGGGAAGGGAGAGCTTTCAGCTTCGTTTCCACTTAAAAGTTTTTTCCTCTTGGAAACTGCCTGCTGAGTGCCTGGGAAGCACTTACCCTTCCACCACGGAGCTCAGGTCGTTCATCTGGCCGGCAGTGGTTCTCTGGTGTGTGGAGAGAGTGCATTCTGGCCTGGCAGATGTTGTGCTGGCAGCTTGGGGAAACAAAGCAATTAGTAAAACAAAGAGAGATGCTGTGTTTACTCTCTCTATACTCAGGAATGATAGCAGCCTCAGGCTTCAAGGATGTGGGTATGGAAATACTTTTTAATTCTCCATTTCAAAGATTGCATTCTGATTGTTTTGCTGGGGAAATCCAATAAAGATCTTCAAGCTCATCTTCAGGAAAAGATAAAAACAACAGAAATTTCCTTTCCAGAAAATCAGTTTTGAAGGAGTCATTTTGAAATTAAACAACTGTTTCCAAATAATGTTGATTAACAGGCTGCTAAATGTGGAGAGTGTCTGGCTTCTCCTGTTTAATATATTTTTATTACTGAATTAAATGATGTGAGAGATGCAATGCTGTTCTCATTTTTAGTGGGAAGCAGAATTAAATCCCATCCCCCACTCCCACCCTCTCACCCCCACCCCACCCTCTCATCCCACCCAAGGTTTTAAGCCTCAAATGAATACATCCCTTTAAAGCCTTAACATAAGTGACAAGAAGTTAAAGAAAAATTAGAAAAAGCAGGGTGGCACTGATTATGATGACCTAACATGCTGTTTCAATGGGTTTTGGTAATAAATTGTTCACAAGGTGACTCAGAAGCAAATCTCTTTTATTTTGGAAGGGCTGCTTTTTTTTTAATCTAGGTGGAGTTGTTTTAATACTTTACCCAGGAACTGAGCACACAGTAAAGCCCCTTCTGCTGGAGGTGGGGGTACCAGTCAGAAGCATCTATAGCACATGTCTTCATTTTGTTTTATGTGCAGAAAGATGTAAAAATATCTTGGCAGAACCATGTGAGAACATGGGCATCTGCCCACATTCTGCCTGTCGGAGAATTGTCATCTTTAACAGTTCTATTGAAAAACAAAATCGATAAAATCAAAGACAGTATGAGATCATTACAGAATCAACAACTCCATAACCGCTCTAAAGATTTTGGGAAGGGAGAGCTTTCAGCTTCGTTTCCGCTTAAAAGTTTTTTCCTCTTGGAAACTGCCTGCTGAGTGCCTGGGAAGCACTTACCCTTCCACCACGGAGCTCAGGTCGTTCATCTGGCCGGCAGTGGTTCTCTGGTGTGTGGAGAGAGTGCATTCTGGCCTGGCAGATGTTGTGCTGGCAGCTTGGGGAAACAAAGCAATTAGTAAAACAAAGAGAGATGCTGTGTTTACTCTCTCTATACTCAGGAATGATAGCAGCCTCAGGCTTCAAGGATGTGGGTATGGAAATACTTTTTAATTCTCCATTTCAAAGATTGCATTCTGATTGTTTTGCTGGGGAAATCCAATAAAGATCTTCAAGCTCATCTTCAGGAAAAGATAAAAACAACAGAAATTTCCTTTCCAGAAAATCAGTTTTGAAGGAGTCATTTTGAAATTAAACAACTGTTTCCAAATAATGTTGATTAACAGGCTGCTAAATGTGGAGAGTGTCTGGCTTCTCCTGTTTAATATATTTTTATTACTGAATTAAATGATGTGAGAGATGCAATGCTGTTCTCATTTTTAGTGGGAAGCAGAATTAAATCCCATCCCCCCACTCCCACCCTCTTACCCCCACCCCCACCCTCTCATCCCACCCAAGGTGTCTATGTCTAAGCCTTCAGAACTGAATACATCACCTTGTATAGCAAAAGAGGCTTGGTGCATGTTCTTAAAATTAAGAACTTTGAGATGAGATTATCCTGTATCATTCATATGTGTCCAAGTTAATCATAAGACTCCTTAAAATAGCTTTCTCAGTTGAGGTCAGGGGCAGAGAAATGTGACTACAGAGGAATATTAGAGAGTTGCAGCATTGCTGTCTTTGAAGACAGAGGAGGGGATCGCTGAGGCAAGGAATGCAGATGGCCTGTAGAAGCTAGAAAGACAAGGAAGCTTTCTTACCTAGAGCCTCCAGAAAGGAGCACAGTTCTGCCCATACCTTAATTTTAGTCTTGAGACTGGTGTCAAATTTCTGACTTACAAAACTCCAAATTCATATTGTTGGTGTCAAATTTACATTGTAGCAACAATAAAAAGCTAACAAATACATAAAATTGGGAAGGAGGAATCAATTACAACTTTCAATAGAAAAATCTGTATTTAAGTTAGAAGTTGTTTCGATGGCAAAATGGCTTTTCCCTTCCTTTTTCCTTTTAATGAAAGTGTTACTTCATGTAGCCTTAGAGAGCCTAAGGGTTCAATTAGAAACAGAAGGTAGAACACAGCCCAAGGGCCTTCCTTTTCATCACACACTGGACACTTCTTGTTACAGTCCCTGCATCTTGTAGTTTCATCAAGAAAGAAGAATGTAAGCCCTTTGTTTGGTTGCAATTTTTAAAAAGAGAAGGACTTTGGACCACATGGCCATCTGGTTCAACCAGCTCCTTGGCTACCCCAGTCACTTGTCTCAAATAATAGAAATATGGGAGCAGTATGTGAAGGTTGGGAGATATAGAGTAGATGCCTATTATAATCAGAAGGGAAGAGATCAAAAATCCCTAAAGTACTAAGAGAGCATTTGTAGAAACAAAAACATAATTAAAAAATATTTAATGCCGTTTGGAAGAATGTCAAATGAAAGTGATCTGTCTATTAGGAAAAAAACACAAAGCAACAATGTCGTGTCTAGGTTACTGCTTAGAAAGCCTTCAGTCCTCCTCTTCACTCTCACACCACAGTCACACTCCCAACACCTCCAACAGCAGATGCCTGGACACTTTCCTTCAGCAAGTTACTCATTGATATCAGTTGAGTGTCCTACAATTACTTAATTCTGATACTGTCTGCCTTGAGATAGCATCAGGTCTAACAGGTTAAGGGCTCGGTCCCACAAGACTGCTGCCCACTTCAGATGCCAATTGCGAGCAGTAGATCCCCAGGTTACTGATAGCTTCTGTCTGACTTGCCTACAAAGTCCCATCCTTGGTTTCCATTAATTTGCTAGAGTCGCTCACAGAACTCCGGGAAACACCTACTTACATTTACCAGTTTCTTAAAGGATATGATACAGAACACAGATGAATACTCAGATAAAGAGATGTGAAGGACAAGGTCTGGAAGGGTCAAGGACTTCTGGCGTGTATCATCCTCCTGGTGTATGAATGTGTCCACTAAACTGAAAGTTCTCTGAACCCTATACTTTTGGGAGTTTTATGTAAGTTTCCTCCCGTAAGCATGAGCAATTATTAACTCTTTTTAAAGTCCATCTACTTTGGAGAATGGGGGTTAGAGTTGAAAGTTCCAGGCTTCTAATTATGGCTTGGTGTATCTGGTGAGCAGCAGCCGTCCAAGAGCCATCGAGAATCTACCCAGAACAGAGTCACCTTATTAGAACAAGACACTCCTATCATGCAGGAAATTACAGGGGATTTAGGAGCCTTGTGTCAGGAGGGTCAAAGACCAAATATTAGAAAATAAAATGTACCTGGTGTCTTATCAGTTGGAAATTTATGAGGGCTTCAGGAGCTCTGTGCCAAGAACCAGGGCAAAGACCAATGCGTATATTTTTTATTATCTCCAGCTGCTAAAATTAAGCAAATGCAATTTCTGATTAAATTCATACATGTAGCATTCTAGATCAACTTAATAATTCCTAACTGCTTACATAATTTTCAGACCCACATGAACTCTGTCCCTAGTTCTATGTAACATGTCCAAATAATATTGAGTAACTGAACTTTGTGAAGATGTTAGGAGTTGTTTATTAAGATGCTAAGAGGTCCAGAAGTCATTTTGTTCTGTGAATGATTGAGGACACTGGGTAATAGTCTAGACTTGAATGACTTAGTGCTAGGCGGTGTTATTTTATACACTTAGTGAGCTAGTTTGTAGCAGAGTGCATTATTTTCCATTACAACATTGGTTGAGAGTGAAAGGGAAGACATTTTTGGTGTAATATGTTGGAACTTATTTCTAGACCTTGAAAAGGATTCAGCAGAAGCTAGGAAACCCTAGGTCAGTGGTATTGTCAGAAGATTCCTGCTTGGTTGAAAGTTTATCAGTCAGTTGAGAGTCTATGATTCATCATTTCTAGTGTGTCAATAAAAGATCCTTGGTTTCATTAGCTACCACAGATAAAAAAGTTTCTTAAAGGATATGATACAGAACACAGATGAATACTCAGATAAAGAGATGTGAAGGACAAGGTCTGGAAGGGTCAAGGACTTCTGGCGTGTATCATCCTCCTGGTGTATGAATGTGTCCACTAAACTGAAAGTTCTCTGAACCCTATACTTTTGGGAGTTTTATGTAAGTTTCCTCCCGTAAGCATGAGCAATTATTAACTCTTTTTAAAGTCCATCTACTTTGGAGAATGGGGGTTAGAGTTGAAAGTTCCAGGCTTCTAATTATGGCTTGGTGTATCTGGTGAGCAGCAGCCGTCCAAGAGCCATCGAGAATCTACCCAGAACAGAGTCACCTTATTAGAACAAGACACTCCTATCATGCAGGAAATTACAGGGGATTTAGGAGCCTTGTGTCAGGAGGGTCAAAGACCAAATATTAGAAAATAAAATGTACCTGGTGTCTTATCAGTTGGAAATTTATGAGGGCTTCAGGAGCTCTGTGCCAAGAACCAGGGCAAAGACCAATGCGTATATTTTTTATTATCTCCAGCTGCTAAAATTAAGCAAATGCAATTTCTGATTAAATTCATACATGTAGCATTCTAGATCAACTTAATAATTCCTAACTGCTTACATAATTTTCAGACCCCACATGAACTCTGTCCCTAGTTCTATGTAACATGTCCAAATAATATTGAGTAACTGAACTTTGTGAAGATGTTAGGAGTTGTTTATTAAGATGCTAAGAGGTCCAGAAGTCATTTTGTTCTGTGAATGATTGAGGACACTGGGTAATAGTCTAGACTTGAATGACTTAGTGCTAGGCGGTGTTATTTTATACACTTAGTGAGCTAGTTTGTAGCAGAGTGCATTATTTTCCATTACAACATTGGTTGAGAGTGAAAGGGAAGACATTTTTGGTGTAATATGTTGGAACTTATTTCTAGACCTTGAAAAGGATTCAGCAGAAGCTAGGAAACCCTAGGTCAGTGGTATTGTCAGAAGATTCCTGCTTGGTTGAAAGTTTATCAGTCAGTTGAGAGTCTATGATTCATCATTTCTAGTGTGTCAATAAAGAGCTATATTCTCTCTGAAATCAGTTTAAAATGTCAGAGTTCTCTAATTTACCTGTGTTCAGATCTACTGACCTCATTTTCAACAATTTTTCTCACCACAAGGATAGGATTTCACTCAGTAGATTGCTTATGGAATTTAAACAGAAGCTCTGTCAGTTCTGCATAATCTACTTGAAAAGTCTTGCAACCAACCATTTCTTATTATCACAGTGTCATCCTTTCACATATTTCATTCGTATTTCTTCTGATATCTGCATTAAATCTCTTCTGTGTGTGCTTTTGAAGTGATTGGATAAGATTTTTAAAAAATACTTTGCAGGCAGGAAGCAGCCATTGAAAACAAGCCTCGAAGATTTTGAATTGTATGTGGAATATTGCTTTAAATTCAGATAATACTTTGTAAGGTTTATTTGGAGTTTATTCAAACTGACTTGACTCATTAAAATGCAGTATAACATATGTAGAGAAGAATATTGGATGTTTCATTGTATAGTTTACTTTCGCCTTCCCATTGTCCTTAGCTTTACAAGATCATTTCTTACACTGTTAATAACAAGATAGTTGCACAGGCTCTCTAATAGTAAGAAAGACAGTAAGGAATCTGCCTGCAGTGTGGGGGACCCAGGTCTGATCCCTGGGTCAGGAAGATCTGCTGGAGAAGGGCATGGCGACCCAGTTCAGTATTCTTGCCTGGAGAACTCCACAGGCAGAGGAGCCTGGTGGGCTCCATGGAGTCACAAAGAGACTAACATGACTAAGCGAATAACACACAAACATAAGCATTGTTTGCCAAATTCACTCATAGTAGGTACCATTTGTCAGTTATGAGCTCTACACTTTACCTGCTAAGTTTAGAAGTTAAGACTATATGAGGACAGGTTATAGGAGCGAGAAGAGATAGAATTGTTTTCCAAGGTGAAATTGTCAACTGTTCTCTAATACTTAACTGATAAAAATGACAGGTGTAATAGAAATTTGAGACCTTGAAAAGGATTCAGCAGAAGCTAGGAAACCCTAGGTCAGTGGTATTGTCAGAAGATTCCTGCTTGGTTGAAAGTTTATCAGTCAGTAGATTGTTTTTCATTATAAAGAGCTATATTCTCTCTGAAATCAGTTTAAAATGTCAGAGTTCTCTAATTTACCTGTGTTCAGATCTACTGACCTCATTTTCAACAATTTTTCTCACCACAAGGATAGGATTTCACTCAGTAGATTGCTTATGGAATTTAAACAGAAGCTCTGTCAGTTCTGCATAATCTACTTGAAAAGTCTTGCAACCAACCATTTCTTATTATCACAGTGTCATCCTTTCACATATTTCATTCGTATTTCTTCTGATATCTGCATTAAATCTCTTCTGTGTGTGCTTTTGAAGTGATTGGATAAGTTTTTTAAAAAAATACTTTGCAGGCAGGAAGCAGCCATTGAAAACAAGCCTCGAAGATTTTGAATTGTATGTGGAATATTGCTTTAAATTCAGATAATACTTTGTAAGGTTTATTTGGAGTTTATTCAAACTGACTTGACTCATTAAAATGCAGTATAACATATGTAGAGAAGAATATTGGATGTTTCATTGTATAGTTTACTTTCGCCTTCCCATTGTCCTTAGCTTTACAAGATCATTTCTTACACTGTTAATAACAAGATAGTTGCACAGGCTCTCTAATAGTAAGAAAGACAGTAAGGAATCTGCCTGCAGTGTGGGGGACCCAGGTCCGATCCCTGGGTCAGGAAGATCTGCTGGAGAAGGGCATGGCGACCCAGTTCAGTATTCTTGCCTGGAGAACTCCACAGGCAGAGGAGCCTGGTGGGCTCCATGGAGTCACAAAGAGACTAACATGACTAAGCGAATAACACACAAACATAAGCATTGTTTGCCAAATTCACTCATAGTAGGTACCATTTGTCAGTTATGAGCTCTACACTTTACCTGCTAAGTTTAGAAGTTAAGACTATATGAGGACAGGTTATAGGAGCGAGAAGAGATAGAATTGTTTTCCAAGGTGAAATTGTCAACTGTTCTCTAATACTTAACTGAAAAAAATGTCAGGTGTAATAGAAATTTGAGAATTGTGGTTTGGGCCTAAGCAGGGGCAGATGAGCTGGGGGATGGGTTTCAGCAGATGACAGCACATCTCCGGGCCCATGAAGTCTTACACTGATAGATTCGATCGTAGTTTTTTAAATGTGATAGTTTAGTGTTTGGGAGAATAAGATTTGGGGTCTGAAGGAGAAAGAGATGAGAACAATTAAAAGTAGTATCTTTAATATTTGTATGCATTCTGATAGTAATCAGATGAAAACAATGATGCAAAATGACTGAATAAATGAAACTGAGCCTAAAATTCTGTTCTGTTCTAAATAGGAATGTTGTAGAATAAACTCTCCTTCCCCGATGGTTAGATTCTATGTCAGAAGTAGTTTCAGATAGTTTGAAAGAGCATATCCTCACTGGGGTTCTTGCCTGTCATGGATATATATGGGTATGACTTCTGAGTGCCACATAGGAGAAATGTAACTTCTGTATTCTGATGAAAAGCCTATAACCAGATAGAAAAACAAACCTTTGGTTGAAAGATGAGATATTCTACTCCTTCGGCAACTGCAACTGGGACCAGAAATCTTGCATTTCACTAACTCTGTTTGGCCATTTAATGCCCAAGTGTCCACTTTGCTACCGGAATTTCTAGATTTCTGTCGGACAAGAACACCCATAGGAGACATTAAGGCAAAGAGCAGGGAAGGCAGTTATGGCAAGGTACTGTGAATTGATCAGAAAAACAAACCCTGCACTAGAATTAGAGTGAGAGCTGAAAAAGACAGAAGGAAAGCCATGGTTTCTGGGAGGTGCAGGGGGAGAATACTTCAACAGCTGCTGCTGAGTGCTAAGACTCATTGCTTATCTGGTGTGCCAGAGTGGCTGAAAAGTGTTAAAAGAAACCCACACTCCTAGGTGGGCTCCATGGAGTCACAAAGAGACTAACATGACTAAGCGAATAACACACAAACATAAGCATTGTTTGCCAAATTCACTCATAGTAGGTACCATTTGTCAGTTATGAGCTCTACACTTTACCTGCTAAGTTTAGAAGTTAAGACTATATGAGGACAGGTTATAGGAGCGAGAAGAGATAGAATTGTTTTCCAAGGTGAAATTGTCAACTGTTCTCTAATACTTAACTGAAAAAAATGTCAGGTGTAATAGAAATTTGAGAATTGTGGTTTGGGCCTAAGCAGGGGCAGATGAGCTGGGGGATGGGTTTCAGCAGATGACAGCACATCTCCGGGCCCATGAAGTCTTACACTGATAGATTCGATCGTAGTTTTTTAAATGTGATAGTTTAGTGTTTGGGAGAATAAGATTTGGGGTCTGAAGGAGAAAGAGATGAGAACAATTAAAAGTAGTATCTTTAATATTTGTATGCATTCTGATAGTAATCAGATGAAAACAATGATGCAAAATGACTGAATAAATGAAACTGAGCCTAAAATTCTGTTCTGTTCTAAATAGGAATGTTGTAGAATAAACTCTCCTTCCCCGATGGTTAGATTCTATGTCAGAAGTAGTTTCAGATAGTTTGAAAGAGCATATCCTCACTGGGGTTCTTGCCTGTCATGGATATATATGGGTATGACTTCTGAGTGCCACATAGGAGAAATGTAACTTCTGTATTCTGATGAAAAGCCTATAACCAGATAGAAAAACAAACCTTTGGTTGAAAGATGAGATATTCTACTCCTTCGGCAACTGCAACTGGGACCAGAAATCTTGCATTTCACTAACTCTGTTTGGCCATTTAATGCCCAAGTGTCCACTTTGCTACCGGAATTTCTAGATTTCTGTCGGACAAGAACACCCATAGGAGACATTAAGGCAAAGAGCAGGGAAGGCAGTTATGGCAAGGTACTGTGAATTGATCAGAAAAACAAACCCTGCACTAGAATTAGAGTGAGAGCTGAAAAAGACAGAAGGAAAGCCATGGTTTCTGGGAGGTGCAGGGGGAGAATACTTCAACAGCTGCTGCTGAGTGCTAAGACTCATTGCTTATCTGGTGTGCCAGAGTGGCTGAAAAGTGTTAAAAGAAACCCACACTCCTAGGCTAAATCTAGATCTTTAGAGACATCCACTCCTTAGTAATCATGGGATTTAGTCACAAAGGGTGGGATTTGTTTTTGTTTTGTTAACCTGTGGTTTTAAGACACTAAGGTGAATTTGTAACCTGCTCTTCACTTCTGAAGACTGATGCCCATCTATTCTTGGTGTGTCCTCTTGTCCTAACATAGAAGCTGTAAATCTGTGATCCTGTGAATAGAGAAAATTAACATCAGCCGTTTTCAAACACCAAAAGCAAGAAATGTGAAACATAGACATACTTAGGAAATTGGGGGTTTAAATCTGAATAACAAGGGAATCTATCATCTTTCTTTAAAAAGGCAAAATTTAACTGTGAGATACAATTTTACCATATGTTAGGAGATATTTGAGCTGTTCTTAGGGCCAAATACATACATGTTAATACATCATGACTTTTGAGTTGCCTATGATTTATAGTCTTAGTAAATCACATTAGCCTGTAAACAGCCAGCTCTAGTAAGGAGAAGTGAAAAAGAATGGAGAAACGGGCTAATGAATAAAGGAAATGCTGGGTTAAAAACTAGCCAAACCCATTTTCTAGCTGAAACGGTATAGGTAGAAATCTGTAACCAGTGGGAAGCATAGAATATCCGTAACCACTTTTTGTGCTCTTGGTTTTGGGAGAGTTATCAGAACTTTTCAAGTTTTCCTCTATTTATGATACATGAATACTTCTAGCCAAATAACCAAAGAATAGTTTAAATGAGCTTTAAATAAAAAATAATTGGTTAAAGTAAGATATATGAAAGCATTGCCCAATTTTATGGAAATTACAAGCAAAAAAAAAATGAACATGCAATCAAATTGCATTTCACTAACTCTGTTTGGCCATTTAATGCCCAAGTGTCCACTTTGCTACCGGAATTTCTAGATTTCTGTCGGACAAGAACACCCATAGGAGACATTAAGGCAAAGAGCAGGGAAGGCAGTTATGGCAAGGTACTGTGAATTGATCAGAAAAACAAACCCTGCACTAGAATTAGAGTGAGAGCTGAAAAAGACAGAAGGAAAGCCATGGTTTCTGGGAGGTGCAGGGGGAGAATACTTCAACAGCTGCTGCTGAGTGCTAAGACTCATTGCTTATCTGGTGTGCCAGAGTGGCTGAAAAGTGTTAAAAGAAACCCACACTCCTAGGCTAAATCTAGATCTTTAGAGACATCCACTCCTTAGTAATCATGGGATTTAGTCACAAAGGGTGGGATTTGTTTTTGTTTTGTTAACCTGTGGTTTTAAGACACTAAGGTGAATTTGTAACCTGCTCTTCACTTCTGAAGACTGATGCCCATCTATTCTTGGTGTGTCCTCTTGTCCTAACATAGAAGCTGTAAATCTGTGATCCTGTGAATAGAGAAAATTAACATCAGCCGTTTTCAAACACCAAAAGCAAGAAATGTGAAACATAGACATACTTAGGAAATTGGGGGTTAAATCTGAATAACAAGGGAATCTATCATCTTTTTTTAAAAAAGGCAAAATTTAACTGTGAGATACAATTTTACCATATGTTAGGAGATATTTGAGCTGTTCTTAGGGCCAAATACATACATGTTAATACATCATGACTTTTGAGTTGCCTATGATTTATAGTCTTAGTAAATCACATTAGCCTGTAAACAGCCAGCTCTAGTAAGGAGAAGTGAAAAAGAATGGAGAAACGGGCTAATGAATAAAGGAAATGCTGGGTTAAAAACTAGCCAAACCCATTTTCTAGCTGAAACGGTATAGGTAGAAATCTGTAACCAGTGGGAAGCATAGAATATCCGTAACCACTTTTTGTGCTCTTGGTTTTGGGAGAGTTATCAGAACTTTTCAAGTTTTCCTCTATTTATGATACATGAATACTTCTAGCCAAATAACCAAAGAATAGTTTAAATGAGCTTTAAATAAAAAATAATTGGTTAAAGTAAGATATGAGAAAGCATTGCCCAATTTTATGGAAATTACAAGCAAAAAAAAAATGAACAAGCAATCAAATTAATAGTAAAACACTAATTTTTTCTAAGGAGTTTTTGTTCAGAGAACATTGTTTCCATTCCAGGATGGTTGAAGTACACTCCTGCTTGAAAGTACTTGAACAAACCAAAAATTTGACCATCTTTGAGCTTTCTGCCAACTGAGAATGCTCTTACTGGGGAAGTGAGAAAGGGCTGATGAAAAACATTAATTAATACTGTTCCTTGCTTCTCTCTCCCATCTGTAGAATTAAGAATTAAAATACCATTGTATATGTGATTATGATATTTTCAATACTAGTATCACGTTTAATCTCCACAGAAATGTAAATTAAAAATATTTGTTTTTCTATTGGATTTGAAAAAAATTATTAAATGAAATTTGGAATCAATCACTTCACTTTAAATTTTTGGCTTTCACAAAGGCTTTTTGCTTTATTAAATGTCCATAACGTGGATACCTCTATTTGAAGTGAGTGACCATAAGAGA
This sequence comes from Tragulus kanchil, assembly GCA_022376925.1. Classification (NCBI taxonomy): domain Eukaryota; kingdom Metazoa; phylum Chordata; class Mammalia; order Artiodactyla; family Tragulidae; genus Tragulus; species Tragulus kanchil. The sequence goes on from JAIOJX010000026.1 coordinate 210,878,051, forward strand.
AAAATCAGCAATTTCAAATGTTCACTGCACAGTATGTATAAAGGGAAGGCACTTGAATTACCCACGTTGCAGGTAGGAAGCCAATTCTGACTCCAAGTTGGAAACTGGTTGTTGTGGTTTTTTCATTGCTTTTATTATTATAATCATTCTTAATAGCTTGCCTCAGAGGACCTTGCCCCTCTGCCTGACTGTTAAACAAACTAAAGTGCCTTTGTTCAGAATTCTGTCCACCTGTAGATGGCAGGAAGGGGGAAATTAGCACATCCTCTGCCTGAGGCTTGCCATTTTAGGAGATGTTTGCAAGATTAATGGCCTTTACTTCCTCACTTCCTCTCATCTGTGATCTATAAAAGAACCTGGCATCCAGACCCCAATAAGATGATTATTTTGAGGCACTAGCCTGCCATCTTTTTGGTCAGTTGCTTTCTGAATAAAGTTGTTTTGTTTGCCTCAACCCCTTGTCTCTTGGATTCATTGACCAGTCGTGTGGCTGGCTAGGAGAGCAAGCTTGGACTTGGTAACAAGTTTAGCCTAGAATCATTGAGTTATGTGCAGGCTTGCTTCATATTTAACTGCTGTTTTTTGAGTTTGCTGTCTTCATTTGCTTATAAAATTGAAAAAAAATCCAAAGGGTAGGTAGAGAAATCTAGAGAAGGTAAATTCCAACTGGCTTTGCAGTTTCCAACATGTATTTATATGATTTTTTTCATTACCATATTTATCAGTTCTAAATTTATTTTAGAATAAAAACCATGCTTAGAAAAAAATTGATAAGGCATAGGCTATGTATTTGCACAAATACATTTCTTGCAAGTCAGCATTACTTTTAATCACTGATGTCAGACCTACATACATAAGAACATATGTTTTGCCTTGCAAACCAAATTTCCTGTGTAAATGTTAAGATAGAAAATGAGCATAAGATTAGTTCTGAAAGAATGCATAAAGATAGACTTCCAAAAATTAGTATTTTTCAAAAATTTTATAGAGAAAGAAATGACTCATATAAATGCATTATTTAAGGGCAAACTTTTAACCAGCCATTTACAGCATTAAATTCCTCTGCATTGTACTTCACCCAGACTCTAACTTCATTATGATCACGAAGTCATGGTCATGATGATTATGATGAAAAATACTTCTAATAACACAAGTTGCTTTTAGCTGTATTATAAGACACACCATTAAGAAATTTACCATGAACCAATTACATAACTAGTTTTAAATCTGATGAGAAGAGGAAAAACTCAGGGGAAATCTTATAAAATCAGAAGGCCATTGACTAAAAACTTAACCAAATGGAATAATTTTATATATCAAAGACCATAAGAAATATATAATAAATCTATAGTTATTTGTTGTTGTTGTTTAGTTTCTAAGTCATGTCCAACTCTTTCTGATCCTGTGGAATGTAGCCGGCAAGGCTCCTCTGTCCATAGCATTTCCCGGGCAAGAATATTGGAGTGGGTTGCCACTTCCTTCTACAGGGGATCTTTCTGACCCAAGGGTTGAACCCAGATCTTCTGCATTGACAGGTGGGTTCTTTACCAATGGGCCACCAGGGAAGCCTATCTGTGGATATTTATGCAGGTACAAAGTGTAAAAAGACTGATTATAAAATTATGGAGTTAGACAATATATAGTGTAGGAGATATGGATGGACTTTTAACTTGTGACATTATGCTTATTTAGATCAGTGAACTTTATATACCATTTGTCCTTAAGACAAGTATGTTGTTATTTTCAAATGCTTTGCAAATATTAACTAATGTTTGAAAAGTGTGCAGTCACTAGTTGTGAGATGGGCTAAAACAGAGTCATGAGAGGTGTGTTCCCTTTCATTGTTATCCACGGATAGGAATTGCCCTTCCCAAGCCATTTTTCTTCTCATTGTCTCTGGTTCCAGCTTCTTCTCCGAGGTGTAATCATTTCTGCTTTTCCCATTCACACTAGACTCTTCTACAGTCAAATTTCTCTCTCATGGGGTTGTCAGGCATCCTGTGTTCAAAAGTTTCTGTGTAAATGTTAAGATAGAAAATGAGCATAAGATTAGTTCTGAAAGAATGCATAAAGATAGACTTCCAAAATTAGTATTTTTCAAAAATTTTATAGAGAAAGAAATGACTCATATAAATGCATTATTTAAGGGCAAACTTTTAACCAGCCATTTACAGCATTAAATTCCTCTGCATTGTACTTCACCCAGACTCTAACTTCATTATGATCACGAAGTCATGGTCATGATGATTATGATGAAAAATACTTCTAATAACACAAGTTGCTTTTAGCTGTATTATAAGACACACCATTAAGAAATTTACCATGAACCAATTACATAACTAGTTTTAAATCTGATGAGAAGAGGAAAAACTCAGGGGAAATCTTATAAAATCAGAAGGCCATTGACTAAAAACTTAACCAAATGGAATAATTTTATATATCAAAGACCATAAGAAATATATAATAAATCTATAGTTATTTGTTGTTGTTGTTTAGTTTCTAAGTCATGTCCAACTCTTTCTGATCCTGTGGAATGTAGCCGCAAGGCTCCTCTGTCCATAGCATTTCCCGGGCAAGAATATTGGAGTGGGTTGCCACTTCCTTCTACAGGGGATCTTTCTGACCCAAGGGTTGAACCCAGATCTTCTGCATTGACAGGTGGGTTCTTTACCAATGGGCCACCAGGGAAGCCTATCTGTGGATATTTATGCAGGTACAAAGTGTAAAAAGACTGATTATAAAATTATGGAGTTAGACAATATATAGTGTAGGAGATATGGATGGACTTTTAACTTGTGACATTATGCTTATTTAGATCAGTGAACTTTATATACCATTTGTCCTTAAGACAAGTATGTTGTTATTTTCAAATGCTTTGCAAATATTAACTAATGTTTGAAAAGTGTGCAGTCACTAGTTGTGAGATGGGCTAAAACAGAGTCATGAGAGGTGTGTTCCCTTTCATTGTTATCCACGGATAGGAATTGCCCTTCCCAAGCCATTTTTCTTCTCATTGTCTCTGGTTCCAGCTTCTTCTCCGAGGTGTAATCATTTCTGCTTTTCCCATTCACACTAGACTCTTCTACAGTCAAATTTCTCTCTCATGGGGTTGTCAGGCATCCTGTGTTCAAAAAGTTTCTGTTACACACAACCTCAATCTGTACCAGTAATTAGAATACCTCCTGCTCATTCCTCTGTTGCTGGCATTATGCTAGGTGCTTGCATGTACTCTCTTATTCAGTCCTTCACACTTTTTTATGAAATGGGTCTTGTTATTTTTTGCAGGGGAGGTAATTGAGGCTGAGAAGTGTGTAACGGTTATGATTCCAAGTGATACTCACGTTACCAAATTTTATGGTCAATCTTTATTGCTCGTATTATTTAGGTACTAAGAAGTAAATGTCACAGTTGGATACCCGCTACTTTTTGGATTTCTTTCTTGATCTTCTAGAAATGTATACCTTCCTAGTTTCCTTATGCTGCAGTGGTTGAATTTTCTTTTGAAGTCTCTGCTGGTTCTTCCGCTGGTCTTATTCACATCTAAGTGTTCAAGTGCCTTGGAACTCAATTCTTTCTCTCTCTATCCATGCTCACTTTTTAAGTTCCTGCTTATACTCACACATTTCTTATGATTCTCAGTAAAATTAGTCTTTTATATGGACTTATTAAAGAAAGCAATTGGAAATGATCCCCTGTTTTTTCAGTCTACTTAAATGTGCTTGGATAGCATCTTTTAAAGGAAAGCTCAGTCTTTGAGTGAGACCTATACCAGTATATCTGGTCTATAGAGGTTACACACTTTTCAAGTCACTCTAGAAAATATCAAAGGTCAAGGAAGAGATGATATGAGGAAAGACACTTCTTTATAGCTTTTTATCCTTATGAGTTTATCAGGCTCAGAATTTTCTTTCCTGACCTAGTAATGAGAAAAAGCTGGAAAATACCTTGAAGTATCTTTTTTGGGAAGGCCTAAGGCCATTGCTGGCATAATCAGAAAGTTCTTTGGTATAACCCATTTGTCCTTAAGACAAGTATGTTGTTATTTTCAAATGCTTTGCAAATATTAACTAATGTTTGAAAAGTGTGCAGTCACTAGTTGTGAGATGGGCTAAAACAGAGTCATGAGAGGTGTGTTCCCTTTCATTGTTATCCACGGATAGGAATTGCCCTTCCCAAGCCATTTTTCTTCTCATTGTCTCTGGTTCCAGCTTCTTCTCCGAGGTGTAATCATTTCTGCTTTTCCCATTCACACTAGACTCTTCTACAGTCAAATTTCTCTCTCATGGGGTTGTCAGGCATCCTGTGTTCAAAAAGTTTCTGTTACACACAACCTCAATCTGTACCAGTAATTAGAATACCTCCTGCTCATTCCTCTGTTGCTGGCATTATGCTAGGTGCTTGCATGTACTCTCTTATTCAGTCCTTCACACTTTTTTATGAAATGGGTCTTGTTATTTTTTGCAGGGGAGGTAATTGAGGCTGAGAAGTGTGTAACGGTTATGATTCCAAGTGATACTCACGTTACCAAATTTTATGGTCAATCTTTATTGCTCGTATTATTTAGGTACTAAGAAGTAAATGTCACAGTTGGATACCCGCTACTTTTTGGATTTCTTTCTTGATCTTCTAGAAATGTATACCTTCCTAGTTTCCTTATGCTGCAGTGGTTGAATTTTCTTTTGAAGTCTCTGCTGGTTCTTCCGCTGGTCTTATTCACATCTAAGTGTTCAAGTGCCTTGGAACTCAATTCTTTCTCTCTCTATCCATGCTCACTTTTTTAAATTCCTGCTTATACTCACACATTTCTTATGATTCTCAGTAAAATTAGTCTTTTATATGGACTTATTAAAGAAAGCAATTGGAAATGATCCCCTGTTTTTTCAGTCTACTTAAATGTGCTTGGATAGCATCTTTTAAAGGAAAGCTCAGTCTTTGAGTGAGACCTATACCAGTATATCTGGTCTATAGAGGTTACACACTTTTCAAGTCACTCTAGAAAATATCAAAGGTCAAGGAAGAGATGATATGAGGAAAGACACTTCTTTATAGCTTTTTATCCTTATGAGTTTATCAGGCTCAGAATTTTTCTTTCCTGACCTAGTAATGAGAAAAAGCTGGAAAATACCTTGAAGTATCTGAGATGTGAGAATTTTAGGGAAGGCCTAAGGCCATTGCTGGCATAATCAGAAAGTTCTTTGGTAACAATTCAGGTTTAGTGGAAATAAACTTCAGGAACTAGAACTAAGACTAGGACTAGGATCAGCAGTTTTGAAATGTCCCTTCAAGTTGGTGACAGCAAAGATCCAGAGAGAATAAGAAGCCTTTTCTTCACTAAAGGATCTGTGGACCTAAGGAAGAAAGCTAATAAGGATTAATGAGTTAAGGATCTCAGAGTAATGAACACATTCTTAATAAGCCAAAAGAAATCAGAGCATATTACTGATGCATAGGGGAAAACTAGAGCTATATAACTACAAAAAAAAAAATTGAGGAGAGGGCTTCCCTGGTGGTCCAGTGGGTAGGGACACTGCCTTGCAGTGCAAGGGGTACTGGTTCGATCCCTGGCCTGGGAAGACCCCACGTGCTGCGGGGCGGCTGGACCAATTTGTCCAACTACTGAGCTGGAGCTCTGGAGCGTATGTGCACAGAGCCAGTGCTCTGCAGCAAGAGAGGCCACTGTGATGGGAGGCCCACATAGGCCAAAGAACAAAGAGGGATGAAAATAAATAAATGAAAGACCAATAGAAATGGCAAAAAAAAAAAATTTAGGAGAAAGATTTAAAATTATGATTATATTTTAATATAATCAATAAGTTTAATATTAATATAATTTTATTTTATATGATTATATTTAATATTTTATATAATTATATTCAATTTTATTTGATGTTTTAATTATATTTATAATTATATTTAATATTTTAATTATATCTATAATTATATTTATTATTTTATATGATTATATTTATATTTATTTAATATTAATATAATTATATTTTAAATATTTTAAGATTATAATTATATTATAATTATGGATTAGACACAGGAAAACAGACAATTACAGTATGTAAATTGAAGAGAAAAGGCCTATTTGGGGGCCAGTATAGGGATTTGGAAGACAGTTTAAGATCTCTCGTTGAAATGTGCACTTCCCAAGTGGCTCAGTGGTAAAGAATTTTGCTGCCAGTGAAGATGTAGGTTTGATTCCTGGGTCAGAAAGATGCCCTGAAGGAGGAAGTTATAACCCACTCCAGTATTCTTGCCTGGACAATCCCATGCACAGAGGAGCCTGGCGGGCTACAGTTTATAGGGTCACAAAGAATCAGACACAATTTAGCAACTGAGCACATGTGTTCAATGAAATGTAGGATTGAGCTCATAAAAGAATATTCAGTGTATAGGTTGAAATATGTAAGTAGAGACACGTAGAAATAGTCAAATGTAGAGTGATGTTTAGAGTGATTTAGCCAAAAGAAACATGCAGTGTTGGTGATAGCTTAGAGGCATAACCTTATCAGAATCTATGTGTGTTAGTCACTCAGTCATGTCTGACTATTTTTGATCCCCATGGACTGTAGCTCCCCAAGCTCCTCTGTCCATGGGATTCTCCAGGCAAAAATACTGAAGTTGGTTGCCATTCCATTCTCCAAGAGGTCTTTCTGACCAAGAGATGGAACCAGTGCCTCCCTCATTGCAGGCAGATTCTTTACTGCAAAAGTAAGGAAGCTACTATCAGGATCTAGGAGAGGCTTAGATGGCTATAGCACAAAGTAGTAACATGAGGGCAGGAGACCAAAGAGCGTTAGATATGAAAGGTGAATCATTGCCAAGTTTCTTATTAGCTCAGGGCTCAAGAGTTGTTCAGTTCACTTTTATATCACTCTGTCACAGGTAGGGATGAGACTTTCTCTATCAGCCTATTAGATTTCCTGCCACACCACATGTTTCCAGTGATCAGAACTCAGTTTTCATGTTACTCAACCTACCCTTTGCCTAGTTCTATTATCAGGGCCACATGATTGCGGACCTCTCTCTTCTTAGTTCATTTCCTAAGGATTGTCCCCTTGTTCTTGCAAATCTTACCCAGCATTCCTTATCTTTCCTCCTGTTGCTCATCCCTTCCCCCACCCCATTTTTCCAAAAGGTACTTTATTTTGTTACTTTCACTTCTCCTTTGATAATAAACTTTGATGCCTATTAAACCCACAGCTTCAGCTTTTAGCTTAGCACTTGAAACAAACTAATTCTAATTTTCTTTTTATATTCCTGTTAAAAAAAGAAATATTGCACTTTATTGCTGTATACACACACAAAAAAATGAAGAAAAACAAAATTAGTTGTATTCCACATTAAAAAAAAAAAAAAAAAAGGACTGGTTCTTTCTAAACTGCTGGTTTTTTTTTAAGGGATTTGGATTTTCTAAAGAGAAAAAATTGTAACTTCCCAGGTGGGAAATAACAATAAAATTTCTATTTTAGATACAAAACATTTAGAAAAGGCAAGTTTGTAGAGACAGAAAACAGAGAAATGGTTGCCTAGGGTGGTGGGTAGGAGTAGAAATGAAATGCAAACAAACAGCATGAGGGAACTTTCTGGGTGATGAAAAAGTTCTAAAACTGGATTGTAACAATAGTTACACAGCTCTATACATTTAGTAAATTCATTGAATTATACGCTTATAAAGTGTGGAAATTTGTTTGTTTGTTGTCCACATGTTATGTGGGATCTTAGTTCCCTGACTAGTCCCCTACGCTCTACCTTGTAAGCATAGCGTCTTACTCCTGTACTAAGAGTGACAACATCAACATGTGTATGTATGACTGAATCCCTTCGCTGTTCCCCTGGAACTACCACAGCATTGTTAATCAGCCATACTCCAACACAAAACTAAAAAATTGTAGAAAGTGTACCTCATAAAGTTATTCAGATGTCTATTTTAGAAAAACACTCTAATTATAAAGCAGATAATCCTTTCAGATGAAGGCAGAGAGACCAGTTAGAATGCTTAAAATACTAATGTAAGAGATAGAAGATAATTGCTTCTGTGACTGAAAGAGAAATATTTAACAGGAGTTTAGGTGTTTCTGTTTGTAGGATGTGTGACTGGTGAAATGTAGTGGGTATGAAAAGCACTATAAGGAAAATATCCAAACTTCTGACCGAAGCATCAGAATGGATGGTGATGAAATGCATTAAATTGGTAATATAGGACACAGAAGGATGGTTTAGAGGGACAAATAAGAGTCTATTTTAAAGTATGCTCAGTTTAAAATATCTGTGAGATGTTGAGCTGAGATGTCTGTAGTTTGGGAAAGAATTCCAGGCTCAAGTTGATGATTTAAGTGTCAGCAAATATAAATGGTAGATGAAGTTCTGAGAGAGAATTAGATGAAGCTGGAAGAATGTGTAGCTCATTAACTTCTGTGATGGACTTCTGTGAGGAATTCCAAAATATCAGGGACAAAAGAGGTACATAGAAGCCTAAAAATAGCAATTAGAGAACTTTACTAAGTGCTTACAATGAATTAGTCATCACTCTAAGCTTTCTTACATGTGTAAACTCATTTATTTCTCACAAAAAGTCCAAGAAAGTTAGTCTCAAATTTTACCTCAGTTCTATAGGTAATTAAAGCTTCTCAACATTGTATAGCTTTCCAAGACCTAAAATCTGGATTATTGCCCTGCAGGTAAATACAATGAACAGTATTTAAAGAGTTTCAGTGCCATTAAGAGTACTTTGGATTGTGACAATAGTTACACAGCTCTATACATTTAGTAAATTCATTGAATTATACGCTTATAAAGTGTGGAAATTTGTTTGTTTGTTGTCCACATGTTATGTGGGATCTTAGTTCCCTGACTAGTCCCCTACGCTCTACCTTGTAAGCATAGCGTCTTACTCCTGTACTAAGAGTGACAACATCAACATGTGTATGTATGACTGAATCCCTTCGCTGTTCCCCTGGAACTACCACAGCATTGTTAATCAGCCATACTCCAACACAAAACTAAAAAATTGTAGAAAGTGTACCTCATAAAGTTATTCAGATGTCTATTTTAGAAAAACACTCTAATTATAAAGCAGATAATCCTTTCAGATGAAGGCAGAGAGACCAGTTAGAATGCTTAAAATACTAATGTAAGAGATAGAAGATAATTGCTTCTGTGACTGAAAGAGAAATATTTAACAGGAGTTTAGGTGTTTCTGTTTGTAGGATGTGTGACTGGTGAAATGTAGTGGGTATGAAAAGCACTATAAGGAAAATATCCAAACTTCTGACCGAAGCATCAGAATGGATGGTGATGAAATGCATTAAATTGGTAATATAGGACACAGAAGGATGGTTTAGAGGGACAAATAAGAGTCTATTTTAAAGTATGCTCAGTTTAAAATATCTGTGAGATGTTGAGCTGAGATGTCTGTAGTTTGGGAAAGAATTCCAGGCTCAAGTTGATGATTTAAGTGTCAGCAAATATAAATGGTAGATGAAGTTCTGAGAGAGAATTAGATGAAGCTGGAAGAATGTGTAGCTCATTAACTTCTGTGATGGACTTCTGTGAGGAATTCCAAAATATCAGGGACAAAAGAGGTACATAGAAGCCTAAAAATAGCAATTAGAGAACTTTACTAAGTGCTTACAATGAATTAGTCATCACTCTAAGCTTTCTTACATGTGTAAACTCATTTATTTCTCACAAAAAGTCCAAGAAAGTTAGTCTCAAATTTTACCTCAGTTCTATAGGTAATTAAAGCTTCTCAACATTGTATAGCTTTCCAAGACCTAAAATCTGGATTATTGCCCTGCAGGTAAATACAATGAACAGTATTTAAAGAGTTTCAGTGCCATTAAGAGTACTTTGGATTTTAGAACCAAAATTCAAGCCATGGCTAATTGAAGCTTCTATTTTTCCTCACAAAAAAATTGTTGAAATCATCAGTGTACTCAGTGTTTATGTAACTTAAAATTTCATGGAACTTCAAGTTTTCAAAGGAGAACTCTTTGAAACACAGTATCCTCTATTAAGGACCTTCACTGACAGAGGCTCCTTTTTCTGGAATGTAATGGGTTGTCACTGTGGACAGAGAATGGTGAACTGGAAATAATGCACTGATGAGAGATCTCTAACTCTAGCTCTATCCATTGCGCTTATTTAATTAGCCAAAGAAAAGTATAGTCTGTATAATTGGGGATGAGAAAGTATAACCTTTCTTTATGCCTAAAAGTAGAAGGAAACCTGATACTAGTGAACAAATACAAGGACATCTATACTGTCTTTAAAAACATTAATCACATTTAATCCTTTTTCTGTAATTCTTATCTTTCCAAATGCCACTGAGTAACCTAAATCAGACATCTAGGAACAGTCCTTTTTTTTTTCTTTTTTTTACTCTTCCTATTTATTAATTTTTAAAATTCGATAGAATTGATGCCTTTGAACTGTGGTGTTGGAGAAGATTCGTGAGCATCCCTTGAATTTCAAGGAGTTCATACCAGCCAATCAATCCTGAAGGAAATCAACCCTGAATATTCATTGGAAGAAATGATGCTGAAGCTGAAGTTCCAATCCTTTGTCCGCCTGATGCAAAGAGATGACTCACTGGAAAAGACCCTGATGTTGGGAAAAATAGAAGGCAGAAGGAGAAGGGGACAACAGAGGACAAAACAGTTGGATAGCACCACTGAGTCAATGGGCATGAGTTTGAGCAGGCTTTGGGAGATGGTGAAGGACAGGGAAGTCTGGCACGCATGGGGTCGCAGAGTCAGACACAACTGAGCAACTGAACGGAACTGAAATTCTACGTATTCTATTTATTAACACCTCTTGAATATGTACCTCCCTACTTCAGGTTTTCATCATTTCTTTTATGGATTATTGAGACCATCTTCTAACTACAGTTGACTCGAACAACACAGGTTTGAATTAAGTAATCCGTTTATATGCAGATTTTTTTCAATAAAGATAGTGGCCTTTAATTCTGGACATACTATATTCAAATACAAACCACTGACATATTGATCATTGTAAAAGGAAGCTCTTACTATGTAGCTCTCTTATTAAAAATCCTTTGTGGTTTTCTTTTGAATTTTTTTAATCATCTTTCCCTTATGTATATATTTCACAAGCCTTCCTTCTCTCCATATCTTGCTTCTCATTTATGCCTCAGCCATACTGACTTTGTAGTTTGCAAAGATGTGATTCTTTCCTCAGTTCCCATCTTTGTCAATGAAATTTTGTTATTTTTGTGCTTTACCAGCCATTCATTGGGGAGTTACTAAATTCCAAATAACTAAATAATTCTCATTAAATCCTTTTAGTGTTCCCATGAGTGTTCTGGGCTTCCCATGTGGATCAGTGGTAAAGAATCTGCCTGCCAATGCACGAGATGCAGGTTCAATTCCTCGATGGGGAAGATCCCCTGGAAGGAGGAAATGGCATCCTACTCAGTAATCTTGCCTGGTCCATGGGCTGAGTACCCCAGGAGACTACAGTCCACAGGGTTGTAACGAGTCAGACATGACTGAGCAACTGAGCACACACGAGTGTTACTGTTATTCACAATTTATAGAAAAGGAGAGTGAAGCTTAGGGAATAATCGCCCAAGGAAAGAGAGCCAGCAGTAAGTGTTAGAGCTTGAATTCTAAACGATCTTTTGTCTTTCGTGTAAGCCATTCTGTTTTTTCAGTTCTTAAAATTTCCTTGGAAATTTCCCTGGTACTCCTGTGCCTCCCAGACCCCGGCTCACAGCTATGTTTGGTGGTCCTAAATTGGGTTTCCTTAACAAGCCTTATAAAATTGCTATTGCAGCACTTACTCTGTTATAATGGTTTTTACTTGTCTGTCATACAAATTAGACTTTGTGATGCTTTAGACTAGGGAATATAACTTTGTGTTTACATCCTTAGTGTCCATTAAAGTTCTTGGTACAGAGAAATCACTCAGTAAGTGTTGTGGTAGAGAGGAAAAAAGAAAGGACGTTTCGTCCTCATTTTTCTCTAAGTTAATTCCTTTGAAACCTGTATGCTAAAATTTGTAAATTTGTCACCTTTTGGGGATATTTCCAGACTACTGGTTTTTGGTATTTCTATGTGGAAGTATTCAGTTTTTATGTACCCAAACCTGTCAGCTTCATTTGTGCTTAACTTCCATTGCTTTTAAATTTATCCCCATTCCAGTGACTGAATACATGTTCATCAATTATATTCACTTCTAATTTTTTTTAAAAATTTATTTCATATGTACTTAATATATATAAACACATATATGCATACATATAGGTATGTACTGTGTACGCATATATGTATGCACGTGTTTATGTATATAGATAGATAATATGCTATTGAATTCATCTGATATTATGAGGTGATTCCAGAATACCTAAATACCATTCATTAAGACATTCTTAATTTTCTATAGCTTTCTTTATTACAGAATAAATTTATTTAAAGTCTGTTTCTGGGTTAATCATTCTTTTTCAGTGACCATTTGTTTTGTTATTGAACTATGATCATACTTTAAAAGAAAATCCATTGTTATGTGTTTACATGAAAATTACTTTTTAAATGGTTTTAGGAATACGGCATGATATTTAAGAAACAAAAGAAGAAAAAAGAAAATAAAATCATCAGTTATCACATAAATTTTTTCCTATAAATACTTCCATTATTCATACACGTATAGACTCAGGCACACATACATGTGTGGATCTGTATTTACCTGTGACAAAGTAGATATAGATGCATGTAGCCATAGGTACACATGTGTGTAGTCTGTCAGATTATTACATTTTAATTATTGCCCTGAAATTATACTAGACCTTTATCCCAAACCTGAGAGTTAAATGTGAGGCCGTGAACCCTACATAGCTTAAACTGAGCTGCTAGACTGTGTATGCAGGATTGGAAGATGAAGGCCTGCAGTCAGTGGCAACAGCTTTAGCCAGTGTCATATCTTGGAAGTAGAGGGAAACCTGATACTAGTGAAGTCAGGAGCAAATGTAAGTGCTAGAGGCATTTCTCCTCACCACAGGTTAAGAAAAAGATTGAGAAGTTTGCAAGGTTGAAGAGAGATTTTTTTACAGTTGATCACATTCTCTGAATTTTCTGTCTTCAACATTATAAGTAAACAAAGTTGGGTTTTCTTTCCTCACTTCAAATTATGTGATGAGGTCTTCAGGTAATCCATTTGGAGATCATGTTACTGGGGCTGTAGGAGTTTGAGGAAAATAGGAACTAATATTTATCTACAAAGTCTAAAGGTAGGAGGTCATGATGGAAAAGTCTCTCCTCCTAGGGTGAGTGATATTGGGAATAAATTGTATTTTCCCCGATGATTGAGCATATGTGTGGGTTCTCTGGAGACAAGATGTGAATTTGAGGTCAAATACACTTGACCAATTAGTATGTTTGCTAAGCCCAGGAGCTGAGGGTGATTGTTGTAAGTGGCTAGCCTTAGGCAAGGAAGTTGCAGTGTTGTTCCTAATTGGGATGATTTCTAATTAATCTGTAGAAGTACCCCATGAATGAATGGGTCCATTTTTAACCTTTGTCATGTCTAAATTACCGAGATAGGGCTTCCCCTGGTGGTCCAGTGGGTAAGGACACTGCCTTGCAGTGCAAGGGGCGTCGGTTCAATCCCTGGTCTGGGAAGATCCCACCTGCTGCGGAGCGGCTGGACCGATGTGTCCAATTACCGAGCCAGAGCTCTGGAGCACATGCGCTCAGAGTCGGCTTTCTGCAACGACAGACGCCACCGCGATGGGAGACCCACAGGAGCCAAAGAACAAAGACGGATGAAAATGGAGAAATGAAAGACCAATAGAAGTGGCCCACCTGCTCCACTCCCTCCCCAACCCGACCCCTGCCCAAAATAAATAAATAAATGAATCTTTAAAAAATAAATAAATAAATTACGAGATATCAGAAACTCATGACAGTGTATCCTTCTCTTTATTCGTTTCTCCCTGGGTCCTATGCTAAACAATTAAAAAAGAAAAGTTTATGAGTAAGCGAAGGAGACACAGAGAGCTAATAATCAAGTCAACCATAATATTTTTTTCCTCTGTTGTAAACTTGGAAGCCTCTTTAGGGCTTCAACAACTACAGGGAGAAACTTTAAATTAGGAAAGGATTCTGAAGCTTGGTTGTTACACTAAACTGGCCTGGAGTTAAGTGGTTATTCCACAAGTGTGGATTTGTATGAATTATTTGACCACTAAGAGCTATGGGGTTTCCCCAAGTTTTTATGCAGAGTTAGAACAGCAACTGGATCACAGAGATTTAAATGGATATGAAGGAACAAGAATGAAGTTGGTTCTGGTTATATATCATCACATTTGTAGGAGTTTGAGGAAAATAGGAACTAATATTTATCTACAAAGTCTAAAGGTAGGAGGTCATGATGGAAAAGTCTCTCCTCCTAGGGTGAGTGATATTGGGAATAAATTGTATTTTCCCCGATGATTGAGCATATGTGTGGGTTCTCTGGAGACAAGATGTGAATTTGAGGTCAAATACACTTGACCAATTAGTATGTTTGCTAAGCCCAGGAGCTGAGGGTGATTGTTGTAAGTGGCTAGCCTTAGGCAAGGAAGTTGCAGTGTTGTTCCTAATTGGGATGATTTCTAATTAATCTGTAGAAGTACCCCATGAATGAATGGGTCCATTTTTAACCTTTGTCATGTCTAAATTACCGAGATAGGGCTTCCCCTGGTGGTCCAGTGGGTAAGGACACTGCCTTGCAGTGCAAGGGGCGTCGGTTCAATCCCTGGTCTGGGAAGATCCCACCTGCTGCGGAGCGGCTGGACCGATGTGTCCAATTACCGAGCCAGAGCTCTGGAGCACATGCGCTCAGAGTCGGCTTTCTGCAACGACAGACGCCACCGCGATGGGAGACCCACAGGAGCCAAAGAACAAAGACGGATGAAAATGGAGAAATGAAAGACCAATAGAAGTGGCCCACCTGCTCCACTCCCTCCCCAACCCGACCCCTGCCCAAAATAAATAAATAAATGAATCTTTAAAAAATAAATAAATAAATTACGAGATATCAGAAACTCATGACAGTGTATCCTTCTCTTTATTCGTTTCTCCCTGGGTCCTATGCTAAACAATTAAAAAAGAAAAGTTTATGAGTAAGCGAAGGAGACACAGAGAGCTAATAATCAAGTCAACCATAATATTTTTTTCCTCTGTTGTAAACTTGGAAGCCTCTTTAGGGCTTCAACAACTACAGGGAGAAACTTTAAATTAGGAAAGGATTCTGAAGCTTGGTTGTTACACTAAACTGGCCTGGAGTTAAGTGGTTATTCCACAAGTGTGGATTTGTATGAATTATTTGACCACTAAGAGCTATGGGGTTTCCCCAAGTTTTTATGCAGAGTTAGAACAGCAACTGGATCACAGAGATTTAAATGGATATGAAGGAACAAGAATGAAGTTGGTTCTGGTTATATATCATCACATTCAACTTGCTCAATAAACTGTTTACAACGATGCATGCATTTGCATATGCAACTGTGTGTGCATATCTCATGTACATTATGTATGTTTAGGCATTTGCAGTGCAGTTATCTCCTCCTTTTGGGTATCAAGTTTTTTAATATCCAAGTATAACCCAATATGTTGTCAATTTTATATAATTTTTGTCTTTCTCTTGCCCTTCTCCTTTTATTTCCTAATATTTATGTGAGGGTCTTTATGTTTTCACCTTTAGTTTCCTTTGGTTTCATGCTTGTTACTATTTTTTCCTGTGTTTTACTTTTTTGTTTTATTTTTTAATATGAAGAAGCTGTACACAATGAACATATGTAACTTGCTGAGTTTGGTCATAAATACACACCTGTGAGAGCACACTCTTTGTCATAAACCTTATTCATCACCTTCAAAAGTTTCTTCCCATACTCTGGTTGCTCACTCTTTCTTACATCATATTTGTTTTTCAGTCACTTTAAGTCATCGGAGAATTCCATGGACAGAGGAGTCTGGCAGGCTACAGTCTGTGGGGTCACAAAGAGTCAGACAGGACTGAGCAACTAACACTTCCACACACACTTTAGGTCATCTCAATACAGGTAGACTGATTGCATCAGATTGCTCTCTTGTTCACTGGCCCACCCCTAACAGTTTTTTTCGTTTTAAGGAACCACTAACATGCCCTAAATGACAGTGTATCCTTCTCTTTATTCGTTTCTCCTGGGTCCTATGCTAAACAATTAAAAAAGAAAAGTTTATGAGTAAGCGAAGGAGACACAGAGAGCTAATAATCAAGTCAACCATAATATTTTTTTCCTCTGTTGTAAACTTGGAAGCCTCTTTAGGGCTTCAACAACTACAGGGAGAAACTTTAAATTAGGAAAGGATTCTGAAGCTTGGTTGTTACACTAAACTGGCCTGGAGTTAAGTGGTTATTCCACAAGTGTGGATTTGTATGAATTATTTGACCACTAAGAGCTATGGGGTTTCCCCAAGTTTTTATGCAGAGTTAGAACAGCAACTGGATCACAGAGATTTAAATGGATATGAAGGAACAAGAATGAAGTTGGTTCTGGTTATATATCATCACATTCAACTTGCTCAATAAACTGTTTACAACGATGCATGCATTTGCATATGCAACTGTGTGTGCATATCTCATGTACATTATGTATGTTTAGGCATTTGCAGTGCAGTTATCTCCTCCTTTTGGGTATCAAGTTTTTTAATATCCAAGTATAACCCAATATGTTGTCAATTTTATATAATTTTTGTCTTTCTCTTGCCCTTCTCCTTTTATTTCCTAATATTTATGTGAGGGTCTTTATGTTTTCACCTTTAGTTTCCTTTGGTTTCATGCTTGTTACTATTTTTTCCTGTGTTTTACTTTTTTGTTTTATTTTTTAATATGAAGAAGCTGTACACAATGAACATATGTAACTTGCTGAGTTTGGTCATAAATACACACCTGTGAGAGCACACTCTTTGTCATAAACCTTATTCATCACCTTCAAAAGTTTCTTCCCATACTCTGGTTGCTCACTCTTTCTTACATCATATTTGTTTTTCAGTCACTTTAAGTCATCGGAGAATTCCATGGACAGAGGAGTCTGGCAGGCTACAGTCTGTGGGGTCACAAAGAGTCAGACAGGACTGAGCAACTAACACTTCCACACACACTTTAGGTCATCTCAATACAGGTAGACTGATTGCATCAGATTGCTCTCTTGTTCACTGGCCCACCCCAAAATATGAACTCAGTTTCTTCTCTTCGATTTTTTTTAAGGAACCACTAACAATGCCCTTTTGGGTAAATATGCAGTTGCTGAAGGTCTAGTAGTAATAGCTGGAAAGAGGAAGTGAAAGTTCTAAACTCTCATGTTTAGTGATTAATCCCTGACCCTTGATCCTCCTTAGGTTTTATCATCTCACAAAGTCAGTGCTTTTCCATCCAGGATCATCTCATACTGGTTGTTGCTTAGCAGTAATAAAAAGAGGGATAATAATAATAAAGTACTAATTTAAGTAGTAAATAATTGAATTAAATTATTAATTTAAGGCATAAGAAGATACTTGTTCTCATAGTGCAGTTATGTAATTTTAAGATTGGAAGGACTGACCTGCCTTGAAGTAAGATCCATTTATAATTTATTCTGTATCTTTATTTTCTAATTTAATTCTTTAATCCATGAGGAATTTATTTTGTACATTACATGAAATGAGGATCAGACTCTTTAAATGATGGTTCATATATTTTCTCAGCACCATATACTTACTAGACTATTCCTTACCCGTCTGTACTGGAAGCAGTTTCTCAATTTTTTATTCTATTTCTTTGATTTACCTAGTTGTTTTAACTGAGAATAAGTAACTCACAATGCAGTATTTTCTAATACATTTTAATGCTAACATATGTTTTTGTTTTTATCAATAATTATTTAAGTTCTCATCTTATTCATTCAAATAAGTTTTTAAACCACTGCTAATTTTTATATAAACATCTGGTGAGGCTTTTGGTTGAAATTATGTTGAACTTAAATATTAATTTGGGAGAATATAAATTTTTATGACACTGAGATTTCCCATCTTGTTAAATCATTTGATGTTACATTTAATTAAACCTCATTAAAATCATGTATCTTTCGAACAGTTTTTAATGTATTTCTGATGTTTCTTCATATTAGATCCCTCCCCTGAAAGTTAGGAATACTCAGAACTGTGGCACTTTATCTGGTGTAAAATTTGTGTATTTTCATGGGTCTTCTCAGGTGGTGTGAGTGTTAAAAGTTGGCCTGTCAGTGCAGGAGACAAAAACATACAGGTTCAATCACGGGGTCAGGAACATCCTGAAGAGAAAATGGCAATGCACTCCAGTATTCTTGCCTGGAAAAATTGATGGACAGGGGAGCCACAGAGGCTACAGGCCATGGGGTCACAGAGAGTCAGAGATGACTGAACACGTAAATACACTTTTGGGTAAATATGCAGTTGCTGAAGGTCTAGTAGTAATAGCTGGAAAGAGGAAGTGAAAGTTCTAAACTCTCATGTTTAGTGATTAATCCCTGACCCTTGATCCTCCTTAGGTTTTATCATCTCACAAAGTCAGTGCTTTTCCATCCAGGATCATCTCATACTGGTTGTTGCTTAGCAGTAATAAAAAGAGGGATAATAATAATAAAGTACTAATTTAAGTAGTAAATAATTGAATTAAATTATTAATTTAAGGCATAAGAAGATACTTGTTCTCATAGTGCAGTTATGTAATTTTAAGATTGGAAGGACTGACCTGCCTTGAAGTAAGATCCATTTATAATTTATTCTGTATCTTTATTTTCTAATTTAATTCTTTAATCCATGAGGAATTTATTTTGTACATTACATGAAATGAGGATCAGACTCTTTAAATGATGGTTCATATATTTTCTCAGCACCATATACTTACTAGACTATTCCTTACCCGTCTGTACTGGAAGCAGTTTCTCAATTTTTTATTCTATTTCTTTGATTTACCTAGTTGTTTTAACTGAGAATAAGTAACTCACAATGCAGTATTTTCTAATACATTTTAATGCTAACATATGTTTTTGTTTTTATCAATAATTATTTAAGTTCTCATCTTATTCATTCAAATAAGTTTTTAAACCACTGCTAATTTTTATATAAACATCTGGTGAGGCTTTTGGTTGAAATTATGTTGAACTTAAATATTAATTTGGGAGAATATAAATTTTTATGACACTGAGATTTCCCATCTTGTTAAATCATTTGATGTTACATTTAATTAAACCTCATTAAAATCATGTATCTTTCGAACAGTTTTTAATGTATTTCTGATGTTTCTTCATATTAGATCCCTCCCCTGAAAGTTAGGAATACTCAGAACTGTGGCACTTTATCTGGTGTAAAATTTGTGTATTTTCATGGGTCTTCTCAGGTGGTGTGAGTGTTAAAAAGTTGGCCTGTCAGTGCAGGAGACAAAAAACATACAGGTTCAATCACGGGGTCAGGAACATCCCCCGGAAGAGAAAATGGCAATGCACTCCAGTATTCTTGCCTGGAAAAATTGATGGACAGGGGAGCCACAGAGAGGCTACAGGCCATGGGGTCACAGAGAGTCAGAGATGACTGAACACGTAAATACACATTTGGGTAAAACCAGAGGGTTTGTCTTTTAACATGCTGATCTTTTAGTCAAGTCTCTCAATCAGAAAATGTTTCTTGATTGTTGTGTTCTAGGTACTATATTAAGTACTGCATATAAATCAGTAACAAAGTATCTTGGTTTTGATACTACGTTCTGGTAGGAGTAAGTGGTATAGAATAATAGAGCATGGTAAATGCTGTGTAAAAAAGAATAAAGCAGGGCTTCCCTGGTGGTCCAGTGTGTAAAGAGTCTGCCTTGCAGTGCAAGGGGCGCTGGTTCAATCCCTGGCCCTGGAAGATCCCGTGTGCCATGGAGCAGATGGACCAAGTGTGTCCAATTAGAGCCAGCTCTCTGGAGCACATGCACCCAGAGCCAGTGCTCTGAATGAGTGAGGCCACTAGAATGGGAGACCCACACAGGTCAAAGAATAAAGATGGATGAAAATAAACAAGTAAAAAAACAATAAAATAGGCAAAAATAAAAAGAGAGAGAGAGAATAAAGCAGTTTATGTGTGTGCTCAGTGATATCCGACTCTTTGTGACCCCATGAACTATATAGCCTGCCAGTCTCCTCTGTCCATGGAATTTTTGAAGCAGAAATACTGGAATAGGTTGCCATTTCCTCCTCCAGAGGATCTTCCTGACCCAGGTGAATCTTCCAGAATATAAATTTTTATGACACTGAGATTTCCCATCTTGTTAAATCATTTGATGTTACATTTAATTAAACCTCATTAAAATCATGTATCTTTCGAACAGTTTTTAATGTATTTCTGATGTTTCTTCATATTAGATCCCTCCCCTGAAAGTTAGGAATACTCAGAACTGTGGCACTTTATCTGGTGTAAAATTTGTGTATTTTCATGGGTCTTCTCAGGTGGTGTGAGTGTTAAAAAGTTGGCCTGTCAGTGCAGGAGACAAAAAACATACAGGTTCAATCACGGGGTCAGGAACATCCCCTGGAAGAGAAAATGGCAATGCACTCCAGTATTCTTGCCTGGAAAAATTGATGGACAGGGGAGCCACAGAGAGGCTACAGGCCATGGGGTCACAGAGAGTCAGAGATGACTGAACACGTAAATACACATTTGGGTAAAACCAGAGGGTTTGTCTTTTAACATGCTGATCTTTTAGTCAAGTCTCTCAATCAGAAAATGTTTCTTGATTGTTGTGTTCTAGGTACTATATTAAGTACTGCATATAAATCAGTAACAAAGTATCTTGGTTTTGATACTACGTTCTGGTAGGAGTAAGTGGTATAGAATAATAGAGCATGGTAAATGCTGTGTAAAAAAGAATAAAGCAGGGCTTCCCTGGTGGTCCAGTGTGTAAAGAGTCTGCCTTGCAGTGCAAGGGGCGCTGGTTCAATCCCTGGCCCTGGAAGATCCCGTGTGCCATGGAGCAGATGGACCAAGTGTGTCCAATTAGAGCCAGCTCTCTGGAGCACATGCACCCAGAGCCAGTGCTCTGAATGAGTGAGGCCACTAGAATGGGAGACCCACACAGGTCAAAGAATAAAGATGGATGAAAATAAACAAGTAAAAAAACAATAAAATAGGCAAAAAAAAAAAAAAAAGAGAGAGAGAGAGAATAAAGCAGTTTATGTGTGTGCTCAGTGATATCCGACTCTTTGTGACCCCATGAACTATATAGCCTGCCAGTCTCCTCTGTCCATGGAATTTTTGAAGCAGAAATACTGGAATAGGTTGCCATTTCCTCCTCCAGAGGATCTTCCTGACCCAGGTATAGAACCCACTCTTCTCCTGCATTGGTAGGCGGATTTTTTACCACTAGCACCAACTTGGGAAGACTGGTAAGAAGGGTTAAGAGTATAAGGGAACTGGAATAGTTTTAAATAGGGTGGTCACATTATGCCTTACGGAAAAGATAAGGCTTTTCCAAACACTTGAATGGGTAAGTTGAGCTACGCAGAGACCAGGAGGAAGTGCTCCAGGCCAAGGAGAGAGATGGCACAAATCTGGAGGCAGAAACATCTCTGATGTGATGGAGACTCAGCCAAAATGGTTGGAATATAGTGACTGGAGGAGACGAAGGGCATAAGCTCAGAGGAAATGGAGGAAGCGGTTAAATCTTTGTAGGTCATTGTAGAGATTTTCATTTAACTCTTCATGAGACATGAAACAACTAGAGAATTCAGTAGGGGAATGAGCTAAACCACTTTACCTCTTAGACTCATCCTGACTTTCATCCAGACTTTCGTGATGCTGTGAGGCAGTAGGGAGAAGGGTGAAAACAGGGGGACCAACTGGAGGACATGCGTCCATAATGCTGTCCTGAACCAGAGGCATAGCAGTGGAGGTAATAAGAAATGGTTGGCTCTAAAAGTATATTGAGTGCAAAGCCAAAATATTTCTTCTGGATTATAGGTTTTTTTCCTCCTTTCAATAAGAAATCATTTTAACATTTCTCTGCTGATGACTTTTTAAATTAACTTATTTCTTGTATTCTCTTTTTTTCTTCTTCTTCTTTTCCCTGGCCCTGGAAGATCCCTGTGCCATGGAGCAGATGGCCAAGGTGCAATTAGAGCCAGCTCTCTGGAGCACATGCACCCAGAGCCAGTGCTCTGAATGAGTGAGGCCACTAGAATGGGAGACCCACACAGGTCAAAGAATAAAGATGGATGAAAATAAACAAGTAAAAAAACAATAAAATAGGCAAAAAAAAAAAAAGAGAGAGAGAATAATGCAGTTTATGTGTGTGCTCAGTGATATCCGACTCTTTGTGACCCCATGAACTATATAGCCTGCCAGTCTCCTCTGTCCATGGAATTTTTGAAGCAGAAATACTGGAATAGGTTGCCATTTCCTCCTCCAGAGGATCTTCCTGACCCAGGTATAGAACCCACTCTTCTCCTGCATTGGTAGGCGGATTTTTTACCACTAGCACCAACTTGGGAAGACTGGTAAGAAGGGTTAAGAGTATAAGGGAACTGGAATAGTTTTAAATAGGGTGGTCACATTATGCCTTACGGAAAAGATAAGGCTTTTCCAAACACTTGAATGGGTAAGTTGAGCTACGCAGAGACCAGGAGGAAGTGCTCCAGGCCAAGGAGAGAGATGGCACAAATCTGGAGGCAGAAACATCTCTGATGTGATGGAGACTCAGCCAAAATGGTTGGAATATAGTGACTGGAGGAGACGAAGGGCATAAGCTCAGAGGAAATGGAGGAAGCGGTTAAATCTTTGTAGGTCATTGTAGAGATTTTCATTTAACTCTTCATGAGACATGAAACAACTAGAGAATTCAGTAGGGGAATGAGCTAAACCACTTTACCTCTTAGACTCATCCTGACTTTCATCCAGACTTTCGTGATGCTGTGAGGCAGTAGGGAGAAGGGTGAAAACAGGGGGACCAACTGGAGGACATGCGTCCATAATGCTGTCCTGAACCAGAGGCATAGCAGTGGAGGTAATAAGAAATGGTTGGCTCTAAAAGTATATTGAGTGCAAAGCCAAAATATTTCTTCTGGATTATAGGTTTTTTTCCTCCTTTCAATAAGAAATCATTTTAACATTTCTCTGCTGATGACTTTTTAAATTAACTTATTTCTTGTATTCTCTTTTTTTCTTCTTCTTCTTTTTTAAGCCTTTATTTTACTTTTAACTTTTACAGAGTTTTGTTGTTTACAGATATGCATGTTCTCAGATTAGTCATATGTATATCCCCCGCTTCCCACCCCTCCCGACCATCACACAGCACCCCTGAAGGATCCCCTTTTCTCACAGAGCAATGACTAGAGCTATTTTCTTCACTTATGATAGTAAAGGCCTTCATGCTACTTCCTTTACGCCTCTCACTCACTGTTCCTTCCCCACAATGTCCATATGTCCACTGTCCATGTCTGTCTTTCTGTCCCTTCACTGCGTGTGCCATCATCACCATCCTACTAGATTCCATATATATGTGTTAATATACTGTATTTGTCCTTCTCTTTCTGACTGACTTCACTTTTTATGATACGTTCTAGATCTAGCCACCTCATTAGGGCTGATTCTTCTGCATTTCTCTTCACAGCTGTGTACTACTCCATTGTATATATGTACCAGGGCTTCTGTATCCATTCATTTGTTGATGGACATCTAGGTTGCTTCCATGTTCTAGCTCTTGTATAGAGAGCTGCAGTGAACATTGAGGTACAGGTGCTTCTTTCAGATTTGATTTCGTCAGGGTATAAGCCTAAGAGTGGGATTGCTGGGTCGTATGGTGCTTCTATTTTTAGTTTTTTAAGAACTCTCCAGACTGTCTTCCATAGAGGCTATATCAATTTACACTCCCACCAGCAATGCAGGAGTGTTCCCTTTTCTCCGCATTCTCTCCAGTATTTATTGTCTGTCACTTTGTGGATGATGGCCATTCTGACAGGTGTGAGATAATATCTCATTATAGTTTTGATTTGCATTTCTCTAATTATAAGTGAAGTTGAGCATCGTTTCATATGCTTTTGGGCCATCTGTATGTCATCTTTGGAGAGGTGTCTGTTTAGGTCCTTTTCCCATTTTTTGATTGGGTTGTTCGTTTTTCCTGTGCTGAGTTGTCTGAGTTGCTTGTAGATTTTGGAGATTAATTCTTTGTCTGTTGTTTCATTTGCTATGATTTTCTCCCATTCTGTGGGGTGTCTGTTCAGCTTTTTTGTGATTTCTTTTGCTGTACAAAAGCTTTTAAGTTTCATTAGGTCCTACATGTTCATTTGTCTTTTCAGTTCCACTATTTTAGTAGGTGGGTCAGAGAAGATCTTGCTTTGATTGATGTCCTTGAGGGTTTTGCCTATATTCTCTAAGAGTTTGATGGTTTCTGGTCTTACATTTAGGTCTTTAATCCATTTTGAGTTGATCTTTGTGCATGGTGTCAGGGAATGTTCCAACTTCATTTTTTTGCATGTAGCTGTCCAGTTTTCCCAGCACCATTTGTTGAAGAGGCTGTCTTGGTCCCATTTGATAGTTTCACCTCCTTTGTCAAAAATAAGGTACCCATAGATGCGTGAGTTTATCTCTGGGTTCTCGATCTTGTTCCATTGGTCTGTAGTTCTGTTTTTGTGCCAGTACCATAATGTCTTGATGACTGTTGCTTTATAGTAGAGTCTAAAGTTGGGGAGGCTGATCCTCCAGCACCATTCTTCTTCCTCAGGATTGCTTTGGCTATTTGGGGTCTTTTTTGTTTCCATATGAACTGTGTTACTGTTTGGTCTAGGTCTGTGAAGAATGTTATTGGAAGTTTGATAGGGATTGCATTGAATCTATAGATGACATTTGGCAGTATGATCATTTTCATAATATTGAGTTGATTTCCCTTGGTTCTGGCTTTTTATTTTTAGTTTTTAAGAAATCTCCAGACTGTCTTCCATAGAGGCTGTATCAATTTACACTCCCACCAGCAATGCAGGAGTGTTCCCTTTCTCCGCATTCTCTCAGTATTTATTGTCTGTCACTTTGTGGATGATGGCCATTCTGACAGGTGTGAGATAATATCTCATTATAGTTTTGATTTGCATTTCTCTAATTATAAGTGAAGTTGAGCATCGTTTCATATGCTTTTGGGCCATCTGTATGTCATCTTTGGAGAGGTGTCTGTTTAGGTCCTTTTCCCATTTTTTGATTGGGTTGTTCGTTTTTCCTGTGCTGAGTTGTCTGAGTTGCTTGTAGATTTTGGAGATTAATTCTTTGTCTGTTGTTTCATTTGCTATGATTTTCTCCCATTCTGTGGGGTGTCTGTTCAGCTTTTTTGTGATTTCTTTTGCTGTACAAAAGCTTTTAAGTTTCATTAGGTCCTACATGTTCATTTGTCTTTTCAGTTCCACTATTTTAGTAGGTGGGTCAGAGAAGATCTTGCTTTGATTGATGTCCTTGAGGGTTTTGCCTATATTCTCTAAGAGTTTGATGGTTTCTGGTCTTACATTTAGGTCTTTAATCCATTTTGAGTTGATCTTTGTGCATGGTGTCAGGGAATGTTCCAACTTCATTTTTTTTGCATGTAGCTGTCCAGTTTTCCCAGCACCATTTGTTGAAGAGGCTGTCTTGGTCCCATTTGATAGTTTCACCTCCTTTGTCAAAAATAAGGTACCCATAGATGCGTGAGTTTATCTCTGGGTTCTCGATCTTGTTCCATTGGTCTGTAGTTCTGTTTTTGTGCCAGTACCATAATGTCTTGATGACTGTTGCTTTATAGTAGAGTCTAAAGTTGGGGAGGCTGATCCTCCAGCACCATTCTTCTTCCTCAGGATTGCTTTGGCTATTTGGGGTCTTTTTTGTTTCCATATGAACTGTGTTACTGTTTGGTCTAGGTCTGTGAAGAATGTTATTGGAAGTTTGATAGGGATTGCATTGAATCTATAGATGACATTTGGCAGTATGATCATTTTCATAATATTGATTCTTCCAACCCAGGAACATGGAATATCTCTCCATCTGTTTAAGTCTTCTTTAATATCTCTCATGAGTGTCTTGTAATTTTCTCTGTACAATTCTTTTGTTTCTTTGGGTAGGTTTATTCCTAGATATTTGATTCTTCTGGTTGTGATGGTGATGGGGATTACCTCTTTGATTTTGTTTTATAATTTTTCATTGTTTGTGTATAGGAATGCCAGTGATTTCTGTATATTGATTCTGTATCCTGCGACTTTACTGAATTTGCTGATTAACTCTAGTAGTTTTGTAATAGTGTCTTTGGGATTTTCTACGTATAATATCATGTCATCTGCAAATAGAGAGAGTTTGACTTCTTCCTTTCCAATCTGGATTCCTTTGATTTCTTTCTCTTCTCCTATTGCTGTTGCTAGCACTTCCAGGACTATGTTGAATAGTAGTGGTGAAAGTGGACACCCTTGTCTTGTTCCTGATCTTAGAGGGAATGCTTTCAGGTTTTCACCGTTGAGGATAATGTTCACTGTGGGCTTCTCATATATGGCTTTCACTATGTTGAGATAGGTTCCCTCTATGTCCATTTTTTGAAGAGTTTTTATCATTAATGGATGCTGTACTGTGTCGAAGGCTTTTTCTGCATCTATTAACATGATCATGTGATTTTTGTCTCTCAATTTGTTGATATGATGTATCACATTGATTGATTTGCGGATATTGAAGAATCCTTGCATGCCTGGGATGAACTCAACTTGATCATGATGTATGAGCTTTTTGATGTGTTGTTGAATTCTGTTTGCTAGGATTTTGTTGAGGATTTTGGCGTCTAGATTCATCAGTGAAATTGGCCTATAATTTTCTTTTTTTGTGTTGTCTTTGCCTGGCTTTGGTATCAGGGTGATGGACTGTTGCTTTATAGTAGAGTCTAAAGTTGGGGAGGCTGATCCTCCAGCACCATTCTTCTTCCTCAGGATTGCTTTGGCTATTTGGGGTCTTTTTTGTTTCCATATGAACTGTGTTACTGTTTGGTCTAGGTCTGTGAAGAATGTTATTGGAAGTTTGATAGGGATTGCATTGAATCTATAGATGACATTTGGCAGTATGATCATTTTCATAATATTGATTCTTCCAACCCAGGAACATGGAATATCTCTCCATCTGTTTAAGTCTTCTTTAATATCTCTCATGAGTGTCTTGTAATTTTCTCTGTACAATTCTTTTGTTTCTTTGGGTAGGTTTATTCCTAGATATTTGATTCTTCTGGTTGTGATGGTGATGGGGATTACCTCTTTGATTTTGTTTTATAATTTTTCATTGTTTGTGTATAGGAATGCCAGTGATTTCTGTATATTGATTCTGTATCCTGCGACTTTACTGAATTTGCTGATTAACTCTAGTAGTTTTGTAATAGTGTCTTTGGGATTTTCTACGTATAATATCATGTCATCTGCAAATAGAGAGAGTTTGACTTCTTCCTTTCCAATCTGGATTCCTTTGATTTCTTTCTCTTCTCCTATTGCTGTTGCTAGCACTTCCAGGACTATGTTGAATAGTAGTGGTGAAAGTGGACACCCTTGTCTTGTTCCTGATCTTAGAGGGAATGCTTTCAGGTTTTCACCGTTGAGGATAATGTTCACTGTGGGCTTCTCATATATGGCTTTCACTATGTTGAGATAGGTTCCCTCTATGTCCATTTTTTGAAGAGTTTTTATCATTAATGGATGCTGTACTGTGTCGAAGGCTTTTTCTGCATCTATTAACATGATCATGTGATTTTTGTCTCTCAATTTGTTGATATGATGTATCACATTGATTGATTTGCGGATATTGAAGAATCCTTGCATGCCTGGGATGAACTCAACTTGATCATGATGTATGAGCTTTTTGATGTGTTGTTGAATTCTGTTTGCTAGGATTTTGTTGAGGATTTTGGCGTCTAGATTCATCAGTGAAATTGGCCTATAATTTTCTTTTTTTTGTGTTGTCTTTGCCTGGCTTTGGTATCAGGGTGATGGCAGCCTCATAGAATGTGTTTGGAAGTGTTCCTTCGTGTGCAATTTTTTGGAAGAGTTTTAGAAGGACCGACATTAGCTCTTCTTTAAATGTTTGGTAGAATTCGGCTGTGAAGCCATCTGGCCCTGGGCTTTTATTTTTGGGTAGATTTTTGATCACAAAGTCAATTTCTGAGCTTGTGATTGGGTTGTTCAAAGTTTCTGTTTCTTTCTGGCTCAGTCTTGGGAGATTAATCCTCTCCAAGAAACTGTCCATTTCTTCCAGGTTGTCTAGTTTGTTGCCATAGAGTTGTTCGTAATAGTGTCTTAGAATCCTTTGGATTTCTGCATTATCTGTTGTAATCTCTCCTTTTTCATTTTTGATTTTGTTGATCTGGTTCTTCTCTCTCTTTTTCTTGATGAGTCTGGCCACTAGTGTGTCAATTTTATTTACCTTTTCGAAGAACCAGCTTTTTGTTCTATTTATCGTTACTATTGTTTCTTTCGTTTCTTTATCATTTATTTCTGCTTTGATCTTTATGATTTCCCTTTTTCTGCTGGCTTTGGGATGTTTTTGTTCTTCTTTCTCCAGTTGTTCTAAGCGCTGGGTTAGGTCATCTGTTTGCGATTTTCCTAGTTTCTTGAGGTGGGATTGTATTGCTATAAACTTCTCTCTTAGAACTGCTTTTGAAGTATCCCATAGGTTTTGCACTGTCATGTGTTCATTGTCATTTTCTTCTAGGAATTTTTTTATTTCTCCTTTGATTTGCTTGGTAATCAGTTGGTTTTTTAGGTATGTGTTGTTTAATCTCTATCTGTTTGTGTTTCTAGCGGTTTTCTTCCTGTAGTTGATCTCTAGTCTCATTGTATTGTGGTCCGAGAAGATGGTTGATGTAATTTCAGTTTTCTTGAATTGATTGAGGTTAGATTTGTGGCCCAGGATGTGGTCTATCCTGGAGAATGTTCCGTGAGCACTTGAGAAGAAAGTGTATTCTTCTGCTTTTGGTTGGGAAGTCCTAAAGATATCAATGAGGTCCATTTCTTCTATTGTGGCATTTAAGACTTGTGTTTCTTTATTAATTTTCTGTTTGGATGATCTGTCCATTGGTGTGAGAGGAATGTTAAAGTCTCCTACTATGATTGTGTTAGTGTCGATGTCTTCTTTTATGTCTGAAAGTGTTTTTTTTCTTTTGTATTGGGGTGCTCCTGTGTTGGGTGCATAGACACTTACGATTGTTATGTCTTCTTCTTGGATCGATCCCTGATCATTATGCAGTGTCCTACCTTGTCTCTTCTAATCTTCTTTATTTTGAGGTCTATTTTGTCTGATAAGAGAATTGCTACTCCAGCTTTCTTTTGATTTCCATTTTCATGGAATATCTTTCTCCAGCCTTTCACTTTCAGTCTATGAGTGTCTCTAGGTCTGAAGTGAGTTTCCTGGAGGCAGCATATGTATGGGTCGTGTTTGAATCCATTCAGCCACTCTGTGTCTTTTGGTTGGGGCATTTAGTCCATTGACATTCAAAGTAATTATTGATACAAATGATCCTATTGTCATCTTCTTAGATGTTATGATGGGTTTGTTTCGTGGATCTTCTTCTTTTATACTTGTTGTCTCTATAAGTCCCTTTAACACTTGTTGTAAGGCTGGTTTGGTGTGACTAAATTCTTTTAATTTTTGCTTATCTGTAAAGCTTTTGATTTCTCCCATCAATTTTGAATGAGATCCTTGCAGGGTAGAGGATTCTTGGTTGCAGATTATTCTCTTTCAGATGTTTAAATGTGTCTTGCCATTCCCTTCTGGCCTGCAGAGTTTCTGTTGAAAGATCAG
Organism: Tragulus kanchil; assembly: GCA_022376925.1. NCBI lineage: Eukaryota > Metazoa > Chordata > Mammalia > Artiodactyla > Tragulidae > Tragulus > Tragulus kanchil. The sequence goes on from JAIOJX010000026.1 coordinate 210,907,864, forward strand.
CTGTTAAACGTATGGGCTTTCCCTTGTATGTCACTAGTTGCCTTTCCCTTGCTGCTTTGAGAATTCTGTCTTTGTGTTTAATTTGTGTTAACTTCATTAATATGTGTCTTGGTGTGTTTCTTCTCAGATTGATTCTGTATGGTACTCTTTGTGCTTCTTGGACTTGACTATTTCTTTTCTCTTATTGGGGAAATTTTCAACTAGAATCTCTTCAAAATTTTTCTCATAGCCTTTCTTTTTTCCTTCTTCTTCTGGAACCCCTATAATTCGAATATTGGTGCGTTTGATATTATCCCAGAGGTCTCTGAGGCTATCCTCTGCTCTTTTCATTCTTTGAGCTAGATTCTGTTTTTCAGCAGTTACTTCCACCATTCTGTCTTCCAGCTCACTTATCCGGTCTTCTGTCTCTGCTCTTGATTCCTTCTACAATGTTTTTCAGTTCAGCAATTGAGTTGTTTGTCTCTGTTACTTTTTTGGTAAGTTCTTGTGTTTCTTTATTCAGTGTGTTAGTTGTGTCTTGCAATTTCTCTGAAATTCTGTTTTCAGTGTCTTTGATCATCTTTACTATCAGTCTTCTGAAATCACTTTCAGAAAGTTTGTCCAAATCCTCTTCATTGATTTGATCTTGTGTGTTTGTAGATTGTTCCTTCGCTTGTGTGGTATTCCTCTGCCGTTTCATTGTTATTATTAATTTTTTAACTGACTCTGTTTGGGATTTCCTTTTCCCAGACTTTGAGTTATGTCTGTTGGTGTTTGTTGTTTGGATGGGGCTTCTTATTCTGGGTGATGCTGGTGATTGGGTGATGTCAGAACTTGCATACAAGTGACTGCCCTTGTTGGCGTTCTCACTTGTATACTGTTCTCTAGTGTTAGGCATTCTCTAGTATTGTAGAGTCTTGGAGTCAGTGCTCCCTCTCTAAAGACCCGGGGCTTGTTGCCTGACCAGGGAATGAAGATTTCACTACTGGTTTGTTATGGCATTAAATGATGTTAAAACATATATACGTGAATGAGAAACAGAAGTTATACCTTTGACAAATGGTAATTAAAATATTATGCAAATACTATCCAGCATATTGAATTATACACACAAACATTTACAGCTGTAACATAACCCAAGCATTCCAACCAAAAATACAGTACAATACGTTAGCATGGCGAATAGAAAACCAAGAATGATATTCACCAGTTAATAACCAAACTAAGTAGAGCACCAATTGGAGAATAATGCTAGAGCAGGGTCCCCATTGGGGATAAGGCTAAGAAATATGGTGGGAAAAGGGAAAAGAAGAATTGGTGCGTTTGATATTTCCAGAGGTTTCATGCTTAAATTTTAGCCTTTCTTTTTTCCTTCTTCTTCTGGAACCCCTATAATTCGAATATTGGTGCGTTTGATATTATCCCAGAGGTCTCTGAGGCTATCCTCTGCTCTTTTCATTCTTTGAGCTAGATTCTGTTTTTCAGCAGTTACTTCCACCATTCTGTCTTCCAGCTCACTTATCCGGTCTTCTGTCTCTGCTCTTGATTCCTTCTACAATGTTTTTCAGTTCAGCAATTGAGTTGTTTGTCTCTGTTACTTTTTTGGTAAGTTCTTGTGTTTCTTTATTCAGTGTGTTAGTTGTGTCTTGCAATTTCTCTGAAATTCTGTTTTCAGTGTCTTTGATCATCTTTACTATCAGTCTTCTGAAATCACTTTCAGAAAGTTTGTCCAAATCCTCTTCATTGATTTGATCTTGTGTGTTTGTAGATTGTTCCTTCGCTTGTGTGGTATTCCTCTGCCGTTTCATTGTTATTATTAATTTTTTAACTGACTCTGTTTGGGATTTCCTTTTCCCAGACTTTGAGTTATGTCTGTTGGTGTTTGTTGTTTGGATGGGGCTTCTTATTCTGGGTGATGCTGGTGATTGGGTGATGTCAGAACTTGCATACAAGTGACTGCCCTTGTTGGCGTTCTCACTTGTATACTGTTCTCTAGTGTTAGGCATTCTCTAGTATTGTAGAGTCTTGGAGTCAGTGCTCCCTCTCTAAAGACCCGGGGCTTGTTGCCTGACCAGGGAATGAAGATTTCACTACTGGTTTGTTATGGCATTAAATGATGTTAAAACATATATACGTGAATGAGAAACAGAAGTTATACCTTTGACAAATGGTAATTAAAATATTATGCAAATACTATCCAGCATATTGAATTATACACACAAACATTTACAGCTGTAACATAACCCAAGCATTCCAACCAAAAATACAGTACAATACGTTAGCATGGCGAATAGAGAAAACCAAGAATGATATTCACCAGTTAATAACCAAACTAAGTAGAGCACCAATTGGAGAATAATGCTAGAGCAGGGTCCCCATTGGGGATAAGGCTAAGAAATATGGTGGGAAAAGGGAAAAAGAGAAAGGGAGGATAGAAGAGAAATATAGAATAATATTGCAAAGTTAAATATAGGGAGATAAAGATTTGTATGTATTAGAGTTTAGTGCTATAAGAAAGGAGCATCAGAGAAAGCAAAGAATTATAGAGGAAGTAATAGTACAAATGAAAAAATTTTTAAAATTAAAACAGAGATAAGTATATAGAAAAATATAGAAAAACAAAGCAAAACTAATAAAAACAAACAAAACCCCCACAGAACCTCAAAAGGCCAATGGGGAACCAGAAGTTTATACCAAAATAAAATGTGTGGTCTAAAAGGTAAAAGAAGAAAAAAAAAATTATGTAAACTTGAATATATTCAGTCTTACTGATAAGATTAGTAGCTTCAATAGAATTCAATGGAGGAAACAAACACACCCACTCTCACACACCCAAAAAAAAGTGGGGGGAGTGCACTGAGTGGGTTTGGAAAAAAAGGGGAAAAAAACAATTGAAACAAAACAATACAATACAAAAAAAAAAAAGCAATAAAAAAGAATAAGGAATAAAATGAAATTTTAAAAATCCAGCAGTAACTCCAGCTTCCGACGAAACGTGAAAATAGTGTTTATGTTCTTCTGTCTCTTGCTGACTATTTGGGAATTATCAGTCTTTTTCTTGCCTCTGGCAATGGTTGGATCTGAAGACCTCTGACTGCTTGTTTATTTCCAGGGAGGGGAAAGTTGTTCTCTAGTGTTAGGCATTCTCTAGTATTGTAGAGTCTTGAGTCAAAGACCCGGGGCTTGTTGCCTGACCAGGGAATGAAGATTTCACTACTGGTTTGTTATGGCATTAAATGATGTTAAAACATATATACGTGAATGAGAAACAGAAGTTATACCTTTGACAAATGGTAATTAAAATATTATGCAAATACTATCCAGCATATTGAATTATACACACAAACATTTACAGCTGTAACATAACCCAAGCATTCCAACCAAAAATACAGTACAATACGTTAGCATGGCGAATAGAGAAAACCAAGAATGATATTCACCAGTTAATAACCAAACTAAGTAGAGCACCAATTGGAGAATAATGCTAGAGCAGGGTCCCCATTGGGGATAAGGCTAAGAAATATGGTGGGAAAAGGGAAAAAGAGAAAGGGAGGATAGAAGAGAAATATAGAATAATATTGCAAAGTTAAATATAGGGAGATAAAGATTTGTATGTATTAGAGTTTAGTGCTATAAGAAAGGAGCATCAGAGAAAGCAAAGAATTATAGAGGAAGTAATAGTACAAATAAAAAAATTTTTAAAATTAAAACAGAGATAAGTATATAGAAAAATATAGAAAAACAAAGCAAAACTAATAAAAACAAACAAAACCCCCACAGAACCTCAAAAGGCCAATGGGGAACCAGAAGTTTATACCAAAATAAAATGTGTGGTCTAAAAGGTAAAAGAAGAAAAAAAAAATTATGTAAACTTGAATATATTCAGTCTTACTGATAAGATTAGTAGCTTCAATAGAATTCAATGGAGGAAACAAACACACCCACTCTCACACACCCAAAAAAAAGTGGGGGGAGTGCACTGAGTGGGTTTGGAAAAAAAGGGGAAAAAAACAATTGAAACAAAACAATACAATACAAAAAAAAAAAAAAGCAATAAAAAAGAATAAGGAATAAAATGAAATTTTAAAAATCCAGCAGTAACTCCAGCTTCCGACGAAACGTGAAAATAGTGTTTATGTTCTTCTGTCTCTTGCTGACTATTTGGGAATTATCAGTCTTTTTCTTGCCTCTGGCAATGGTTGGATCTGAAGACCTCTGACTGCTTGTTTATTTCCCCTATTCCAGAACAAAAAGGCCTGCCCAGGCTGGCCCTGGGAGTTTCTTAATCCAAATCCCTTTTCTTGCTGGGTGGAGCTAAATTCCCTTCCTGTAGCTTGACCAGTAGCCCTGCAGTTTGACCAGCAACCAAACTACAGTAGGGAAAATGGCGTCTGTCTCACAAAGTATTTATTCCTACATGCTCTTTGGGAAGCACTTCCGCAGTAACCCCGACCCTGCTGCAGGCCACTGTCGACGCCCGCAACCGCGGGAGATGTCAGGTTACTCAGAGGTGAGTCTGGCTCAGTCTCATGCAGGATCGCTATTCCCCCTCCCAGATCACAGTGCGCACAGAGTTTCCAGTCCTCCTCGGGGGCTCTGTGATCGGGTTAATGGTAACCTCCTCCAAAGGAAACTGAGTGTCGTCCTTCTGAGGACTGCTCAAGGGCACTTCTAGCTCAAGAGGGCACTTGGACCCTCCAAAGCAGGTCTGGCTCAGTCCCTTGTGGGCATCACAGCTCCTTTCCCAGGTCTTGATCTGCAACAGGCTTTGCACCTTTGGCCCACCCAGCCTCTCTGGCAGGTATGAGGTTTGACTTTTAAAAGTGTGATTGCGCCCTTCCTACCGTCTTGACGTGGCTTCTCCTTTGTTCTTCGATGTGGGATATCCTCTCTATGATCAGATCCAACCTCCTCCTGTCGATGGTTTTTCATGAACTCGTTGCAATTCAGGCGATTTTGCAGGAGAGATGAGTGCACATCCTTCTACGCTGCCATCTTAGCTCCACCCCTCCTTGTATTCTCTTAATAACATAATTTTCTTTCCTTGGACTTTATATGGGCATAATTCTCTTTTTAGAATATTGAGAAGTTAATTTTAGTTATGATCAAAAAAAAACAGAAAAAATTCTGGAAACTTAACATGATTCTTGTCCTGGCTGTTACTAGTTTGTCAAGTAGTCTGGAATAATCTTAGCACCCTTGACTATAAAATAAAGTTATAATAAATAATAAGTACTATTTCTTTGCGTGTAAGTATTCTATGAATCTCTGATTCCACATTTATACACTGGTCAGTAAAGAATTAAAAGTAACTGAAAAATCTTCATTTTGAGTTACATGAAATATCAACCTGCTGCTTTGCCACAGCTGGAGAATTTTAAAGAAAGAAACAGAAGTATCCAAAAATAAGCTTATGATACTCTGGGGGAATGGTCATCTAGCTGGTGACATTGCCTGTAAGCGGAGTCCTTGTCAATAATGCTTGATTTAACATGGCCTGTTCTGGCTTCTTAATTCTGCACTTGGCAGGATTTAGCCCCTGTTTTTTCTCTTTTGATACTTCTCTAGGAAGATTTTCCCAGGAACTGCCTCTCTTCAGAATCACCTTCTCCTGTTTCAGTCCTGCACTTCCAAAACCTGTTTTATTGTGGTTGTGTCATTCCATTAGATGCGCACACAGCAGCATCGTCATCACCTTTTCATCTTCTTCATCTTGGAAGTTTCCCTGTATTTGACACCCTTCTTGAATTTTCTAGGGCTACCAGTTCCATCCCTGTGTTGCCTGCTAGAACCCATTCTTTGTGGGTAACTTGTCTCTGTTCTCACCTAGAGTACGCAGTGCATCTGACTCTGTGCCTTGTTGTATCCTGGTCCTTCCAGAAGCTAACTCAGTTTGTTTTCAAAACAATATAACAGTGTTGTTTTCCCCATCTCAGGGGTGTTACATTTGTGACTCTATTTGACATGGAGAGACCAGAATTAGGGCACTAAGAGAGTATGTAATGAAAGACAGAAATAGCTTGTACTTACAAATAGAAAGGAATTTACTCCTATTTGGCTAAAAGCACAAGACCTTTCTAATCAAACATTTGACATCATGACCAGACCAGGGAGAAAGTGTACTTGCTCAGTTATAATTGGTTCAGCTCACAGAAGTGGATTTCTCATTGCCTGAGCAGCTACAGGAAATATGGTTAATAAAAGCAAATGCCAACCTGATGGAAGCTGTTCTATAAAGCCCTGCCAGACCACTCTGCACAACTGTTATTTCCTATTATGAAAGCTAAATCTTGAGTCATGATTAAAAGGTAATAAGTGTTCAAGAGAGTGGTCTGTAGAGGTAAGTAGTAATTCAGATTTGATTGGCAACATAGGGTTTTCAGGGAATAGTTCAAAATGAGAAGCACTTTGAGAGAGCCAGGAACACAATCCAAAATGAGGATTCTCAGAATTTTCCTAACATTGGGTTATCGATAAATATATTACAGAATTTCCAAGTTGTGTCTTTCCTAGCAACTATGATAGAAATACACAGTGGTTCTGTGTACTCCATCTCATTTGAGACCTATAACACAACCTTGTGATAGGGATCATTATCACCATTTTATAGCTAAGGAGACTTGCCCAAGGTTCCAAGGTTCAGTCAGTGTCAGGGCAAATGCTCTCCTGCCAAAACCAAGGCCAGACCCCTTGCCCAAGATCCAGGTTGCAGAGTAACCTGTTTCAGTCCCCTGCACTCCAAAACCTGTTTTATTGTGGTTGTGTCATTCCATTAGATGCGCACACAGCAGCATCGTCATCACCTTTTCATCTTCTTCATCTTGGAAGTTTCCCTGTATTTGACACCCTTCTTGAATTTTCTAGGGCTACCAGTTCCATCCCTGTGTTGCCTGCTAGAACCCATTCTTTGTGGGTAACTTGTCTCTGTTCTCACCTAGATTACGCAGTGCATCTGACTCTGTGCCTTGTTGTATCCTGGTCCTTCCAGAAGCTAACTCAGTTTGTTTTCAAAACAATATAACAGTGTTGTTTTCCCCATCTCAGGGGTGTTACATTTGTGACTCTATTTGACATGGAGAGACCAGAATTAGGGCACTAAGAGAGTATGTAATGAAAGACAGAAATAGCTTGTACTTACAAATAGAAAGGAATTTACTCCTATTTGGCTAAAAGCACAAGACCTTTCTAATCAAACATTTGACATCATGACCAGACCAGGGAGAAAGTGTACTTGCTCAGTTATAATTGGTTCAGCTCACAGAAGTGGATTTCTCATTGTCTGAGCAGCTACAGGAAATATGGTTAATAAAAGCAAATGCCAACCTGATGGAAGCTGTTCTATAAAGCCCTGCCAGACCACTCTGCACAACTGTTATTTCCTATTATGAAAGCTAAATCTTGAGTCATGATTAAAAGGTAATAAGTGTTCAAGAGAGTGGTCTGTAGAGGTAAGTAGTAATTCAGATTTGATTGGCAACATAGGGTTTTCAGGGAATAGTTCAAAATGAGAAGCACTTTGAGAGAGCCAGGAACACAATCCAAAATGAGGATTCTCAGAATTTTCCTAACATTGGGTTATCGATAAATATATTACAGAATTTCCAAGTTGTGTCTTTCCTAGCAACTATGATAGAAATACACAGTGGTTCTGTGTACTCCATCTCATTTGAGACCTATAACACAACCTTGTGATAGGGATCATTATCACCATTTTATAGCTAAGGAGACTTGCCCAAGGTTCCAAGGTTCGCAGTCAGTGTCAGGGCAAATGCTCTCCTGCCAGCAGAGCCTCTGAGTTTTTTAGGGTCCCAGATGCCTCCTGGAAAGGTAGAGTGTGAATGACTCTGTCAATTTTCTGCTCCATTGTTCCTTGCACAGAATCCAGGTTTATCATTTCCATCATTGGCAAAACAGAGTGATAGCATCTTCATCATAGGGTGATTATAAAGACAAAATCCCCCCAAATAATATGTCTAAAAATGAACATATCATAAGGGAATTAATATTGCCTCATCTAAAAGCTCAATTTCTCTTGTTTTATATTCAAATTTAATGATGTGAAATAAAGTTATTTCCTTTAGGTCAAAGGCACTGTAATGAGACATCAGTAACGTAAGTTTAGAAGCAAACACAGTTTTTCTCTGTGTGTAAAAGTGGTGTTGTTCCACCTTGTTGTAGAGAGGGATGTTGTACATCATTTTCCTCCTTGTATCTGATTCTGTATTTCTGAGTGCTAGCCAGATGAACAAAGATCATGGAAAGCCGGTAGACTTGATTGTATCTTGTCATCGCTACCAGCTTTTCTTTGAACTTTATACAATTAATGTCTCTTACTTCTGTCTTCCTCCTGAGATGGAACAGATATAAGTTTCTGGGTATTCCTCACTTGGAATTTTCTAGTTTGAAACAAGTAATAAAGTTTTCTGGGCCGTAGTTTCCTCGGAGTTCCTTAGCATTTTATTTTTTATTTTATTACTTTATTTGCTAAAAGTAGCATTGATGTGCATATCTCCTTTGTTAGACTGGAATAATCTGTACACCAAATACCATATTTCAAATGAGTGTATGACTACCCTCAAAGATGCTAACTAAATCTTTGAATTTTAACAAGAGAACAAATTTTCAAGAGACTTGAAATATCTCTTGGAGAAAAACACTTGAATTATATACAGAACTCATGTAGTTTTAACGCAGAGCTAAGTAACTTTAGGAGTTATTTCTAAACTACATGCTAACCATACTCCATTGTTTAACAAACTGTCTGTCAGTTGGTTGGTAGACCTATAACACAACCTTGTGATAGGGATCATTATCACCATTTTATAGCTAAGGAGACTTGCCCAAGGTTCCAAGGTTCGCAGTCAGTGTCAGGGCAAATGCTCTCCTGCCAGCAGAGCCTCTGAGTTTTTTAGGGTCCCAGATGCCTCCTGGAAAGGTAGAGTGTGAATGACTCTGTCAATTTTCTGCTCCATTGTTCCTTGCACAGAATCCAGGTTTATCATTTCCATCATTGGCAAAACAGAGTGATAGCATCTTCATCATAGGGTGATTATAAAGACAAAATCCCCCCAAATAATATGTCTAAAAATGAACATATCATAAGGGAATTAATATTGCCTCATCTAAAAGCTCAATTTCTCTTGTTTTATATTCAAATTTAATGATGTGAAATAAAGTTATTTCCTTTAGGTCAAAGGCACTGTAATGAGACATCAGTAACGTAAGTTTAGAAGCAAACACAGTTTTTCTCTGTGTGTAAAAGTGGTGTTGTTCCACCTTGTTGTAGAGAGGGATGTTGTACATCATTTTCCTCCTTGTATCTGATTCTGTATTTCTGAGTGCTAGCCAGATGAACAAAGATCATGGAAAGCCGGTAGACTTGATTGTATCTTGTCATCGCTACCAGCTTTTCTTTGAACTTTATACAATTAATGTCTCTCTACTTCTGTCTTCCTCCTGAGATGGAACAGATATAAGTTTCTGGGTATTCCTCACTTGGAATTTTCTAGTTTGAAACAAGTAATAAAGTTTTCTGGGCCGTAGTTTCCTCGGAGTTCCTTAGCATTTTATTTTTTATTTTATTACTTTATTTGCTAAAAGTAGCATTGATGTGCATATCTCCTTTGTTAGACTGGAATAATCTGTACACCAAATACCATATTTCAAATGAGTGTATGACTACCCTCAAAGATGCTAACTAAATCTTTGAATTTTAACAAGAGAACAAATTTTCAAGAGACTTGAAATATCTCTTGGAGAAAAACACTTGAATTATATACAGAACTCATGTAGTTTTAACGCAGAGCTAAGTAACTTTAGGAGTTATTTCTAAACTACATGCTAACCATACTCCATTGTTTAACAAACTGTCTGTCAGTTGGTTGGGATATGTAGATAATGCAAAACAACCAACACACAAAAACAACCATAACCCAGGACGGTCAGGTCATGTGGCTTTTCACAGGCTATTGAAAAGACTCTTTTCCTCTGTGACTTCTATAGGGAACCACCAAAGGGTACAGAGAAGAGATGTGATATGATATGACTTATGCTTTAAAAGAATCACTCTGGCTCTAAGTGAGTCACAAATGATTAATACTGGCAATCCTTAAGACACTGAAACTTTGTTTTTCTCATGTGACGTAGCTATTATGACAATTTTATTATATGTTTGAAATTAATTTGAAAGCATTTTTACTATATTAAAATAAAGTCAATTTTATACTTTGTTATATTCTGGGAAAAGTAGAGGGTAATAGGATTAAGTGAGGTAACTTAGTCTAAACAAAATTTATAAGGTACAAAAATGTATTGCCAAGGGCTTCCCTGGTGGTCCAGTGGGTAAAGAGTCCGCCTTGCAGAACAAGGGACACTGGTTCGATCCTTGGCCTGGGAAGATCCCACATGCCACAGAGCGGCTGGACTGGTGTTTCCAATTAGGAGCCAGCTCTCTGGAGTGCATGCGCCCAGAGCTGGTGCTCTGCAGTGAGAGAGGCCAATGCAATGGGAGGCCCACACAGGCCAAAGAATAAAGATGGATGAAAATTAAAAAAAAAAAAAAAAAAAAGTATTGCCTATTCAGTGACAAAAAGGAAGGATCTCAGTCAGCATGACCATTTTTGTTGTGTCTTTTCAAGAAAAGATCTAGGAATAAAATGTTAAGAAAACATATTTTCAATTAGGCAACTACAATCTAAAAATATATCTTAGTTCCATGTTATTTCCAGTAAATGAGTCATCTTTTAAAAGTTCAGGGACTTCCCACCTGCCAACACAGGGGACACAGGTTCCATCCCTGGTTTGAGAAAATCCCACATACCACAGAGCAACTGAGCCTGTGAGCCCCAACTACCGAGTTGGCACACCTAGAACCTGTGCTCTGCAAGAAGCAGAAGCTACCAAAATGAAGAGTAGCCCGTGATCCTCACAATTAGAGCAAGCCTGCACACACAGCAACGAATAGCACATCCAAAATAAATAAATATTAAATATATATATAAATATATATATATATAAGTTCCAATAGTTTAGACTGAAATAGTAATTGTGAATATCATTGATTTCTTTAATGAATATGTCAGTAATGATGAAGAATCTTACTTTTCCCCCTTTATGTTAGTCTTCCAACCTTTCATTTTTCAATATAGAGAATTATAGAATAAATCAGGAAAGATCGCTAGACTGTTTAGCTTCAGCCCCTAGATCTGACTACTGGAAGGCAATTCTGTATTACCACAGGGACCAAACTTTCTGAAGAAAAATTATTGGTAAACTTGGTTAAAGAATGACTGAAGAACAACCATGTCCTGGAATATACGAGTAGTGTATTGCTTCAGAGGGATTTTGAGATTTTTTTCTCTTGTAGATATTAGCTTATATTCTTGTAGGTACTAGCTTATATTCCTGTTCAAAGGGGAAGATGGGCCACTGTGCCAGCCAAACTTCTGAGTGTCATGCTTTTGTGAGTCTGTGGTACAATCTGTCTGTATGTGTAGGGTAATACCATGATCCCATGATTTGCCAGTACTGAGATGCTCTGTGAATGACAAACTGTGTTTTCCCATCCAAGTACTAACCAGGCCTGACCTTGCTTAACTTCCAAGACCAGGTAAGTTTGGGCATGTCCAGGTAGTATGGCCATAGACAGCAAACTGTGTTCTGATCTGTAGATTTGAGTTTCCTGTTAGTGTATCTATCAGTTGATTGTCCAGTCCACCTGTTGTTTTCTTTTCAAGAAAAGATCTAGGAATAAAATGTTAAGAAAACATATTTTCAATTAGGCAACTACAATCTAAAAATATATCTTAGTTCCATGTTATTTCCAGTAAATGAGTCATCTTTTAAAAGTTCAGGGACTTCCCACCTGCCAACACAGGGGACACAGGTTCCATCCCTGGTTTGAGAAAATCTCACATACCACAGAGCAACTGAGCCTGTGAGCCCCAACTACCGAGTTGGCACACCTAGAACCTGTGCTCTGCAAGAAGCAGAAGCTACCAAAATGAAGAGTAGCCCGTGATCCTCACAATTAGAGCAAGCCTGCACACACAGCAACGAATAGCACATCCAAAAATAAATAAATATTAAATATATATATAAATATATATATATATAAGTTCCAATAGTTTAGACTGAAATAGTAATTGTGAATATCATTGATTTCTTTAATGAATATGTCAGTAATGATGAAGAATCTTACTTTTCCCCCTTTATGTTAGTCTTCCAACCTTTCATTTTTCAATATAGAGAATTATAGAATAAATCAGGAAAGATCGCTAGACTGTTTAGCTTCAGCCCCTAGATCTGACTACTGGAAGGCAATTCTGTATTACCACAGGGACCAAACTTTCTGAAGAAAAATTATTGGTAAACTTGGTTAAAGAATGACTGAAGAACAACCATGTCCTGGAATATACGAGTAGTGTATTGCTTCAGAGGGATTTTGAGATTTTTTTCTCTTGTAGATATTAGCTTATATTCTTGTAGGTACTAGCTTATATTCCTGTTCAAAGGGGAAGATGGGCCACTGTGCCAGCCAAACTTCTGAGTGTCATGCTTTTGTGAGTCTGTGGTACAATCTGTCTGTATGTGTAGGGTAATACCATGATCCCATGATTTGCCAGTACTGAGATGCTCTGTGAATGACAAACTGTGTTTTCCCATCCAAGTACTAACCAGGCCTGACCTTGCTTAACTTCCAAGACCAGGTAAGTTTGGGCATGTCCAGGTAGTATGGCCATAGACAGCAAACTGTGTTCTGATCTGTAGATTTGAGTTTCCTGTTAGTGTATCTATCAGTTGATTGATTTATCAAACAATCAGTTGATCAATCTGTCTGTCCACCTACCTACATGTCCAGCTACCTATCATCTACCTATCTACCTACCGATCACCTTTGCAGTCTGAATTCTCATCTTCTAAGTAGAGTAATGGCTCAGATCCTTCACAATTTCAAATTAAACACTGATACATTCCCTTCATGAGGTTCATGCCATAGTGAATGTGTATATTGAGGAATGAGACATGTTTTGTGATACTAATTGTCAAGATATTTTGTTCCATTTGTTCTCTATGATATTCAAAAAAGAGATCAAAGAAATACTGTGTGTGTAAATATTGAGTATTCTCACACACACACACACACACACACACACACACACACACACTTGCAGGACTGTTGAGATGTGTAGGTGATAGCACTTTCCTGGCTGTGATGATGAATTTCAATTTCACTGAAAAATAGTAAGTTTAAGTATGATGTCATAAAAAAGCATGGTGACTTTAGTGCAGCAGAGTGTCATGCTGGCATACTCAGTGGATTGGTGATCTCTGGAGTTTTTTTCTTTCTTTCTTTCTTTCTTTTGCTTGAGTACCTATGCAAGGTTTTGCTTTCTGGTTAAAGGGACAAGGTGATGATGTGGTATGTGTGGTATATGTGTGTGTCTGCGTGTGTGTGTGTGTCTGCATGCAAGGGTGATGAAGAGATGCAGAGATAAATGAAACAAAAATGTTAGATTTAGAATATGAAAGGATAACTTAATACCTTATATTTTGGTTGCAAAAATGATGTCACAGTGTCAGAAAGATGTGATGTTGAGTCACTGCTGATGATTTTCGAGAAGTGTCCTAGCAAATAGGACTATTCCCAGAGACTGTGTGGAGTCAGGTCAAGGAATGGTAAATGTTACAAAAGGAGCTTTTTCAGAGAGCTGCCAGATTGGTGTAACAGTGGCGATGCTTTAAGAATGAAACTATTTCTTTTTTTTAAGGAAATTGCTTTATTGTGATAAGAACACTTCAAGAGAGCTAACCTATTAACATATTTTAAGCATATAATACAATAGTATTGAACATAGGTGCTATATCATACAGCTGATCCCTAGAACTTACTAATCTTGCTTAACGGAAATTTACATTCATTGATTAGTAATTCCCATTTTCCTCTCCTTCCACTAGCAACCACCATTCCATTCTTTGACTCTATGAATTTGATTACTTCAGATACTTCCTAAACATAGAATAATGAAGTGTATGCCCTTTGTACCTGACATTTCCCTAAGCATAATGTCTTTCAGGTCCACTCATGTTGTCACAGTTTCATTGGATTTCCTTATTTTTAAAGGTGGAACAATATTTCACTGTATATATATGCCATATTTTCTTTATTTATTTATCTGTCAGTGGGCATTTAGCTTGTTTTTACCTCTTGGCTATTACAAGTAGTGTTACAATGGATATGAGAGTACATATGTCACTTTGATATCTTAATTTCAATTCTTTTGGCTAAATACCTTAAAGTGTCATTGATAGATCATATGTAGCTCTTTTTTTTTAATTTTTGGTCATTCTGAAAATAGTAAGTTTAAGTATTATGTCATAAAAAAGCATGGTGACTTTAGTGCAGCAGAGTGTCATGCTGGCATACTCAGTGGATTGGTGATCTCTGGAGTTTTTTTCTTTCTTTCTTTCTTTTGCTTGAGTACCTATGCAAGGTTTTGCTTTCTGGTTAAAGGGACAAGGTGATGATGTGGTATGTGTGGTATATGTGTGTGTCTGCGTGTGTGTGTGTGTCTGCATGCAAGGGTGATGAAGAGATGCAGAGATAAATGAAACAAAAATGTTAGATTTAGAATATGAAAGGATAACTTAATACCTTATATTTTGGTTGCAAAAATGATGTCACAGTGTCAGAAAGATGTGATGTTGAGTCACTGCTGATGATTTTCGAGAAGTGTCCTAGCAAATAGGACTATTCCCAGAGACTGTGTGGAGTCAGGTCAAGGAATGGTAAATGTTACAAAAGGAGCTTTTTCAGAGAGCTGCCAGATTGGTGTAACAGTGGCGATGCTTTAAGAATGAAACTATTTCTTTTTTTTAAGGAAATTGCTTTATTGTGATAAGAACACTTCAAGAGAGCTAACCTATTAACATATTTTAAGCATATAATACAATAGTATTGAACATAGGTGCTATATCATACAGCTGATCCCTAGAACTTACTAATCTTGCTTAACGGAAATTTACATTCATTGATTAGTAATTCCCATTTTCCTCTCCTTCCACTAGCAACCACCATTCCATTCTTTGACTCTATGAATTTGATTACTTCAGATACTTCCTAAACATAGAATAATGAAGTGTATGCCCTTTGTACCTGACATTTCCCTAAGCATAATGTCTTTCAGGTCCACTCATGTTGTCACAGTTTCATTGGATTTCCTTATTTTTAAAGGTGGAACAATATTTCACTGTATATATATGCCATATTTTCTTTATTTATTTATCTGTCAGTGGGCATTTAGCTTGTTTTTACCTCTTGGCTATTACAAGTAGTGTTACAATGGATATGAGAGTACATATGTCACTTTGATATCTTAATTTCAATTCTTTTGGCTAAATACCTTAAAGTGTCATTGATAGATCATATGTAGCTCTATTTTTAATTTTTCAGGCACTCAAAACCCATCATGCCTCTCTGGTGGCTGCAGGGTTGCTGGTTTTCACAGCTACTGTGATTGCAAGGCAGCTGGTTTTCTAGGCTACCACAGAGCTAGGGAGAGGAACAGGACTAAAACAAGACCCTACAAAGCACACTGTTCTCATCAAGATTCAGTCATCTTTATTGAGTAAAAATGTCTTGGATTCTTGCAACTATTTAGTCTTCGGAGATCTTAGACAGTTGATTCTGACGATTTTTCGCCAGTGTCCATTGCTGTTTTGGAGGTCTTTAGTCCACAATCTGTAACTATTGATCTTGGGCAAATTAGTTAATATCCTTTCCTGTCAGTTTTCACATTTGTTAAACAGGGATAGTAACATAACTCAGAAAAAGTTGTGAATATTAGGCAAATCCATTGAGGAAAAGCACTCAGAATAGTACCTGGCTATTAACACCTGTAAATACTGACCAATATGATTGCTTACATTCATTTTAAATATGTAATTTCAGATGTTAACAACTTTTGATTAAAAACTTTTTAAAGTTTAAAAACTTTAAAACTTTTTAAAAACTTCTGATTTTATATTTGCAATATAAGTCACATTTTATTTTTCTGAATTCATTTATCTGGGTAGGTGGGTTTATAGATTATATTATATAAAGTTTCAGACCACAGCAGGTGGTAATGTTTTATATTCTATTTACATTGAGTATTCCCTAAAGCTTTTTGAAACAATAACAGATGGCCAACCTGTTGGAGATATTATGATTATACTTACTGTTAAATATGTAGGCTGAAAAATCACACTAAAACAGGGCACTTTTGTTACTTCAGAAAAATAAGCCTGTTAGATTTATTTATGTACTTTTTTCTCAGTGTGATTTACAAAATTGCACTTTTTTAAGAGGTTTGTATCTGGATGAAAATGTAAAATTTATAATATTTTATGAGATACCTAGAGTTATCAAAGTCATTAAGTTTTCATGAAATATTTAAAATTTTAAAAACAAGCAAAGATGCTTCCTTAAGAGATCTTCTCCCAAGGGTAAGTGGATGTTCGAAGATGGGGCTGTTTCAGTGCCTTACGTGTCAGCACCTTGAGCCTGTCAGAGAAAGAAAACAGGAATTATACAAATAGGATTAATACATATTCAACATGGATAATTTGGAATATTTAGAAATAATTAACTGAAAAGTCTTAACTATTTTCCCTTTCTTTGATATATATACTCACCATAATATTCATATAAATATTCATGTCAGGTTTTCTTTTGTGATATATATTTTTTAGTTAGCATTTTCAAGACTCTGATTTTTGAATTAGCAGGCATAGAGCTTGGACTTAGTTGATTCACAGAATGGTGAAAGTAATAAAATGGTGTTTTACACCACTAAATTTGAGGTGATTTGTAGTGCAGTGATAGGTAATAAGACACTCATACAAGCCACTAAAGATAAGACTTTATAGAATAAAGATGAATAAATTGGCTACTTATGATTTTCTCACTTTGAACTGGTTTAACTCTTTTTCTTTGACATATAGTTACATAGCCACTGATATTAAAGTTTTGTATGCATGTTGCTGTCTTAATTGTTATACTTTTGGTTGTTTAGCTTCTTTATTAAGGTTGCTTTTTCAAAGTTAAATGGAAGTTTAAGCCATTTATATATCTTGGCATTAAAAATGATACCAAATGTCACATATATGATGTAAATATTCATAATTTTCCTTTTGTCATTTCAAAATATCTTTTAAAGTCCTTTAGCGGAAGTTTAGATTTGTATCTGCTTACTAGTCATAGGAAAACAGGTAATTTTTTAAAATACATAAACTGTTTTAAAGAGATCTCCAGATATTTTAATACTGTTTTCATTTTAATGGTGGAAAGTGGGATAAAGAGGCTCAAACATGTTCTAAAAATGTAAATTATTCTTTTGAAAGTTTCTAGCTTAGAACTTGGAATACTAGTCATGCTGAAATATATTAGGAGTACATGTTATGATCAGAAATAGTGATTCTTTAATAAGTTGGTACTCCAGAAATATTCTGAAAGGTCTCAGTGCTTCCATGTTAATTATATGAGAACATTACAAACAGCTACATTCTTCGCCTTACTAACAAAGCAACCACATTGCAGGCTAAAGTTTTATTCTCTTACAGCAAAATCTTGGGATTGCCACTAGCTTCTTTATTTTTCATCATCAAAACTATGCAAAAAGGAATTGAGAGACTTTTGGTATTTAGTTTGAATCAGCATATCCTTATCACTTATAGGCATTGAACTTTGGAATTTATACTAGGAACTTGATTTAGCATAACTTCACTTTTATGATAAGTAGCTCATGACTGGCAGAGCCAAGAGAAGTATAATAAACAAATTTTACTTTTTATGAAATAAGAGTTTTTTGGTTAGTAAGTATTTTCCAACCTCCCCTTTAAGTGAGCTAAATAAAGATTGGACCTCTAAATTATTCACTGGAACTTCTTAACATTTTTAAACTTCTCTGAGAGTATAAACATCATAAGAACATTAAATATTAAAGTTTTGTATGCATGTTGCTGTCTTAATTGTTATACTTTTGGTTGTTTAGCTTCTTTATTAAGGTTGCTTTTTCAAAGTTAAATGGAAGTTTAAGCCATTTATATATCTTGGCATTAAAAATGATACCAAATGTCACATATATGATGTAAATATTCATAATTTTCCTTTTGTCATTTCAAAATATCTTTTAAAGTCCTTTAGCGGAAGTTTAGATTTGTATCTGCTTACTAGTCATAGGAAAACAGGTAATTTTTTAAAATACATAAACTGTTTTAAAGAGATCTCCAGATATTTTAATACTGTTTTCATTTTAATGGTGGAAAGTGGGATAAAGAGGCTCAAACATGTTCTAAAAATGTAAATTATTCTTTTGAAAGTTTCTAGCTTAGAACTTGGAATACTAGTCGTGCTGAAATATATTAGGAGTACATGTTATGATCAGAAATAGTGATTCTTTAATAAGTTGGTACTCCAGAAATATTCTGAAAGGTCTCAGTGCTTCCATGTTAATTATATGAGAACATTACAAACAGCTACATTCTTCGCCTTACTAACAAAGCAACCACATTGCAGGCTAAAGTTTTATTCTCTTACAGCAAAATCTTGGGATTGCCACTAGCTTCTTTATTTTTCATCATCAAAACTATGCAAAAAGGAATTGAGAGACTTTTGGTATTTAGTTTGAATCAGCATATCCTTATCACTTATAGGCATTGAACTTTGGAATTTATACTAGGAACTTGATTTAGCATAACTTCACTTTTATGATAAGTAGCTCATGACTGGCAGAGCCAAGAGAAGTATAATAAACAAATTTTACTTTTTATGAAATAAGAGTTTTTTGGTTAGTAAGTATTTTCCAACCTCCCCTTTAAGTGAGCTAAATAAAGATTGGACCTCTAAATTATTCACTGGAACTTCTTAACATTTTTAAACTTCTCTGAGAGTATAAACATCATAAGAACATTAAATATAAAAGTTACTGCTGTTGTTTCAGGAAAAAGCCATAGGAATTAGAATCTGTTGGCAAGTATGTCTGCTAAAAGGAAGGATGGAATGACAAACAAGCAAATGCTTGAGTGATTCTGGTGAGAAAGAAACCAGCTATAGCATCCAAGGTCCTTCCAGAGGATAACCTCTAGAGCTTAATCTTTAGACAATTCAGTTATAAAGAAATATTTTTTTAGCTTAGCTATAAGGTCTCTTCCGTAAAAATCCCTAGTGAACAGGTAAGCACTCTCTCTGCAAAGTGGTCAAATGAAATAAGCAGAGTATTGATAGAAATACAAATGACCAAAAATAAGTGAAACACTTCTTAATCTCACTAAAAAATCACAAATGCACAAATTTTAAAATAAGATATTTTAATTGATTAGGAGCAAAAATGGGAGAAGTAAAGAAAGATAATAAGTTAATAAAAAAGTGTGAGGAAAGAAGTTCTCTTATACCCTGTATGAATTTTTTAAAAATATTTATTCATTTATTTGGTTGCACCAGGTCTTAAGTTGTAGCACTTGGAATCTTTGATCTTTGTTGTGGCGTGTGGTATTTTTAGTTGCAGCATGTGGGATCTAGTTTCCTGACCAGGGATTGAACCTGTTCCCCCTGCATTGGGAGCATAAAGTCTTAGAAACTGGACCACCAGGAAGTCCTCTGTATGAAAATTTTGACCTAGCAAAATCTTGGGATTGCCACTAGCTTCTTTATTTTCATCATCAAAACTATGCAAAAGGAATTGAGAGACTTTTGGTATTTAGTTTGAATCAGCATATCCTTATCACTTATAGGCATTGAACTTTGGAATTTATACTAGGAACTTGATTTAGCATAACTTCACTTTTATGATAAGTAGCTCATGACTGGCAGAGCCAAGAGAAGTATAATAAACAAATTTTACTTTTTATGAAATAAGAGTTTTTTGGTTAGTAAGTATTTTCCAACCTCCCCTTTAAGTGAGCTAAATAAAGATTGGACCTCTAAATTATTCACTGGAACTTCTTAACATTTTTAAACTTCTCTGAGAGTATAAACATCATAAGAACATTAAATATAAAAGTTACTGCTGTTGTTTCAGGAAAAAGCCATAGGAATTAGAATCTGTTGGCAAGTATGTCTGCTAAAAGGAAGGATGGAATGACAAACAAGCAAATGCTTGAGTGATTCTGGTGAGAAAGAAACCAGCTATAGCATCCAAGGTCCTTCCAGAGGATAACCTCTAGAGCTTAATCTTTAGACAATTCAGTTATAAAGAAATATTTTTTTAGCTTAGCTATAAGGTCTCTTCTGTAAAAATCCCTAGTGAACAGGTAAGCACTCTCTCTGCAAAGTGGTCAAATGAAATAAGCAGAGTATTGATAGAAATACAAATGACCAAAAATAAGTGAAACACTTCTTAATCTCACTAAAAAATCACAAATGCACAAATTTTAAAATAAGATATTTTAATTGATTAGGAGCAAAAATGGGAGAAGTAAAGAAAGATAATAAGTTAATAAAAAAGTGTGAGGAAAGAAGTTCTCTTATACCCTGTATGAATTTTTTAAAAATATTTATTCATTTATTTGGTTGCACCAGGTCTTAAGTTGTAGCACTTGGAATCTTTGATCTTTGTTGTGGCGTGTGGTATTTTTAGTTGCAGCATGTGGGATCTAGTTCCCTGACCAGGGATTGAACCTGGGTCCCCCGCATTGGGAACATGGAGTCTTAGACACTGGACCACCAGGGAAGTCCTCTGTATGAAAATTTTTGACCTAGCAATTCCACTTAACATTATCTGACTTTAAGAAGACCTCCATATGTACATTCATAACCATAACCATTGTTACAGTGTTCCAAATAATGGACATATGAAAGCAACATAAATATCTATTAATAGACGGTTATAAAATATGAGAACATCCATAATGCATTTTGTTTATTTTTTAAATTTTTTGCACTTTTTTTCCAATGTATAGTTGATTTACAATGTTGTATTATTTTCAGGTGTACAACAAAGTGATTAAGTTATACATACGGATGTATCTGTTTTTTCTTTCCCTTATAGGTTATTCTAAAATATTGAGTATAGTTCTTTGTGCTATAACTTCCTTTATAATAATCTATTTTATATATAGTAGTGTGTATATGTTAATCCCAAACTCCTAATTTATCCCTCTCTCCCCATCTCCCCAGTAGTGACCATAAATTTGTTTTCTGTGTGTGTGGATCTATTCATGTTTTTATGTGTTAATAAGTTTGTATCACTTTAGATTCAGCATATAAGCGACATCATATGATACTTGTCTCTGTGTCTGACTTACTTCACTTGGTATGATAAACTCTAGGACCATCCCTGTTGCTGCAGATTGCACTTTAAGAGAGTGAGACAGATGTAGATGTAAAATAAAAGCACTCAAGACAAACTATTACAGAAAGAAAGTTATGCTGAGTACAGTGACCCTGAGGAAAAAGGTGGGAAAAATAATGAAGTAAGGGACATGTATACCTTAATTCTGTAATTATGCAGAAATAAAAAGAATGGGAAAAATTTAAGTAAAAATTGAAAGAATCTCTTCTTTGGTTTTAAAGTATGCTTAGGTAAACCATAATCAAATGCTTTAATAGTTCCAACTTTCAAAGTGTGGTTAATACTTTCTATGGAATACATAGGTAATTTTTAAGTTCTGTTATCTAATGGGGTATAGATAAAATCTTTGTAATTCAGAACAATAAGCATGATTGACAGTAGACAGCAAAGCCTGAGTTTATGTACTTAGTGATATTAAACATGTTACTTCACCTCTGTTCCTCTCTTTCCTCACTTGTAAAATGAATCTAGTAAGTTCCTGAGGGGAGATCAAAGAAGATATTATAGGAAAATACTTGATATGATGCCGAGCACATGAATCTTCAGAAATTAATATCTATTTTAAAGTATTCATAACACAACCAAGAAATTTAAAACAACATCTGCAATCACTGATTAGAACAAAGTAAAGACAGCTAACTTAAATGATTAGCCCAATTTAATGGAATCCTTAAAAACATTTGTTTTATTCTCATCTGTTTCTTTCTTCATTAAAGTTTTCATTTGAAATATAGCTTTAGAAATTCAAATAGTTCTTCTAAATATAAGTAATGCTTCCATGTCTTTGTAGAACCACAAATTCACCAGAATTCAGAATGCCACCTGGTAAAGGAAGGTGTGCAGAGTGAATTCAAAATGCATGTTGTTTTAAAATATGTTCAAAACACTAATACTTGCATTTTAGATTGAGCTCAACTTTGTGTTGTTTAAGGTTAAAAGATTCTTCAGAGTTAGCCCTATGATAAGCAAGAATGACTGATCCTATGCCACAGGAGCTAAGACCAGGACTGCCAAACCTATTAGAACCTGAGGGCAGAAAGTGAAACTGATATGATGAACCAAAAGTGATACTTCTACATTCAGCATTGAGCTTTATCCAGGTAACTTTGTAGAAATGATGAGTAACCTGGAAACTTTTGTTTGGAAACATGATAATATTATTAAGACTGTTAAAATTCTGATCTGAATAAAATAAACAATTCAGTTGATAATTGTGTAGTGTCATTTTAATATTCTAAATTTTAAAAATGTAATTAATACTGTTTGAAGGTCTCTTTCACATTTTGCCTTTATTCTTTGAAAAAAAGAAAATCCCCTTGTTTTTCTTCTTTTCAGAGGAAGAGGCATACATATTTTAAAAGGAAGTGGTGATTAGCATCCCTATTCTCTTGTCTTTATTGGAAAGTATGGTTCCTTTTTAGGTAAGCCAAGTCTCCCTTCAGACTACAAATTTGATGATGAAGCAAAAATATCCACACTTTGAAGTCAGAAGGAACAGATTGCTGGGTTGATAGAGGCAAGTGGAGGGAAATGTGCCTGGAGTTATTAAGGAATCCAGAAACACAGCGTGGCGTTTGAGTCAGTTAGAAGGGATGGAAGATAAATCCCTGGAATACAAATAATGTTAGTTAACATTTATTTTGCTCGGAAAGTACACTGCTTTAATTAGGTGAAAGAAGTATCATATTCCTATATCAATTTATAGTCTGTATGAATGGAAAAATCATTAGATAGCTAAGCTCAGAACTAAACAGTTGTGTCTTGTGTGCATGTGCTCAGTGAAAGAATTTGTAAGAGGAAAGAAGATGGACGTTTGCAGGTTCTATCATAAACCACTGATAAATAAATTATGAATTTATTGGACTTGTTGAATAAATTTTGCATTTTTACTTAACTGAGGAAGGAAATTCTCATTTCTGGAAGTAGAGTAGAAAAGAGGCTAAATGTGTGTCTAATAATTACTGGGGTTTTTTTACTTCTAGTATAAATTAAACATGTTTTAAAACAAAGATTTCCAATTATTACTAAGTTCATAGTTCATGTTATATCAATAAAATTATTCATTACTGTATCAAAGAAGCAACAGTTACACAGAATGTGTGAAATTCACTTTGGGGATTCCTGGTGTGCTTTAAAAAGGTATCAGTTATTGGGCTTCCCTGGTGGTCCGGTGGGTGGAGAGTCTGCCTTGCAGTGCAAGGAGCTCGGGTTTGGTCCCTGGCTCCGGAAGATCCCACATGCCAGGGGGGCGGCTGGGCTGGTGTATCCAATTGCAAGCCAGTGCTCCCTGCCGCTCTGCAGCGAGAGGGCCTCTGCAGGGGAAGACCAGCACAGGCCAAAGAGTAAAAAAGATGAATGAAAAATAAACGATGACTTAAGAGGCAAAAAAAAAAGGTATAGATTATTAAGAAGACTAAGACTGTAGTGTAATAGGCCCACTGGATGATGACTCAGAGTTTGTTAGAATTCTCATGGCAAAGTGCCATAGACAGAGAAATTGAAAGTCATGACGACCTGTGCTCTGAATTTTGCAGGCTAAATTTTGATCCATTTGTTTCTACATAAACAGCTCAATAAAATCTTGCTCTAGATTTTGTATCAGTAAGGATTTATAAGGAAATTTAAAAAAAAAAATTAAGGAACACTGTAATGGTCGGTTAGCATTCAAATATAATTCTTTTATTTGGTATTACAGAAGTCTCTTCATTATTTTGCTAACAACCTTTAGGCACAATAGTATGTACTAATTTGCAATTTACCACAACTGAAATTGAATCTGATACACTTTGAAGTTAATGTTTTGGGTTTAGCTTTACCATCCATTTCAACCTGGGCTCTTATTCTTCCCTCTTCATCATTTTCTATATAGTTACACTCATGACATGATGAAAACTTTGTTGCTTTGTGAAGTATTTCCCAGAATATAGCCAATTGATAATGTTGGTGAGTAGTAAAGAGACCTAAGAGAATAGCAATTTTTATTCCTCAAATAGCTTTATGTATGATTTTGGCCTTGTGTTTGTAGGACAGTTAAGAGTCAGAAGAAGCCACTTACCTTTTTTTTCATTCTGTATTTCTGAATTTTTAGGGAAGAAATTATGTACTATGCTAGTATTCTTGACTTTGAAAATTCCTAAAAGTCTCAGGGAGTATCCCTTAAGAATGCTAGGGTCTCCTGTAGCAGGAGTAGATTTATAGGATACTGGTAGTTTACATGGAGCTTTGAAATTCAAAGTTAATGAAGTGTTCCCCATGGTGGCCTATACAAATGGAGATGTCAGAACAAAATGAAGCATAAACTCCTGCTGCAGTTGAGGGGTGTCTAATTTCATTATAATGTGGAAGGAAAGAGAGGGGGCAGAGCAAACAATAACATTTATATTCATCTCTTTAGGTAAAGCAGAGTTGGAACAACTTCCAGAGATTTTAAGTAAGAAATACAGCTATCAGAAAGCAAACTAGTGAGTGGGCAGACACAATTAGAGAGAAAGAAGACACCAGCTGCTGCCAAGTCATGGCGTGATTACCAATGACCCCATAGCAGCCTTAGGGTAAAGCCACCATGTAGGGTGTCTGTCCGGAATCCTCACCAAGGGCATTATTTTACTTTATTATTAGGATTAATTTTTATTGGAGTATAGTTGCTTTATAATATTGTGTTACTTGCTGCTGTACAGCAAAGCAAATCAGCTATACATATACATAATTCATTGACAGATACAGGAGACTGCCAAGAATGACTTCCAGGCTATTAATTTGAGCAGTTGGAAGAAAGAACTTGCCATTTACTGAGATAGAAAAGATTGGTAAAGAAACATGACTGAGAATGAATGAAAGTGCTCAGTTGCTCAGTTCATGTCTGCCTCTTTGTGACCCCATGGACTATAGCCTTCCAGGTTCCTCTGTCCACGGGATTGTCCTGGCAAGAATATTGAAGTGGGTTGCCATTTCTTCTTCCACAGGGTCTTTCGGACCCAAGGATCAAACCCATGTCTCCTATGTCTCCTGAACTGCAGGTGAATTCTTTACCTCTGAATCACTGATGAAGCCCAACATGATTGAGAGAAGGGGAGCAATTAAGTTTTATATATAAGTTTAAATGTCTTACACATACAATTATACCCATTGGAGGATAGCTGAATATATATTATGATTAGGGAAGAGATTATAGTTAGAAATGTAATTTTGAGTGTCTTCAGTCTATGTGTGACCGATAACTGGGCAAATCTCAAAGTTTATTTATAAATATTTCTCATTTATTCATTTGATTAAAATTTATGAGAGCACTGTGCCGTGTTCTGTTTAATATTGATAAACAGAAATTTCTTTGCAATCCAAGCCTTTTATTTTAAAGTAGTGTAATTAATTTAATTACCCTATGTCAATTTATACTAATACATTAAACTCCTTTTATTTAAGGTTTTTCTTTTTTTTTTTTTTTTACGGAACATTTTTAAAGAATTGTTGATTTTTTAAAATATTGCTTCTGTTTTATATTTTGTTTTTTTGGCCTAGAGGCATGTGGGATCTTAGCTGTCTGCCCAGGGATTGATCCTGCACCCCTTGCGGCAGAAGGTGAAATCTTAATCACTAGGCCACCAGGGAAGTCCCCTTAAACTCTTTTTTTAAACTAACTACAATAAAGGAACTCTTCCTAAATTCTGAAAATATAAGCCATTTCCTTGTTTTAAAAATAATAGTCACATTAAAGGGGCTTTATAATATTGTGTTACTTGCTGCTGTACAGCAAAGCAAATCAGCTATACATATACATAATTCATTGACAGATACAGGAGACTGCCAAGAATGACTTCCAGGCTATTAATTTGAGCAGTTGGAAGAAAGAACTTGCCATTTACTGAGATAGAAAAGATTGGTAAAGAAACATGACTGAGAATGAATGAAAGTGCTCAGTTGCTCAGTTCATGTCTGCCTCTTTGTGACCCCATGGACTATAGCCTTCCAGGTTCCTCTGTCCACGGGATTGTCCTGGCAAGAATATTGAAGTGGGTTGCCATTTCTTCTTCCACAGGGTCTTTCGGACCCAAGGATCAAACCCATGTCTCCTATGTCTCCTGAACTGCAGGTGAATTCTTTACCTCTGAATCACTGATGAAGCCCAACATGATTGAGAGAAGGGGAGCAATTAAGTTTTATATATAAGTTTAAATGTCTTACACATACAATTATACCCATTGGAGGATAGCTGAATATATATTATGATTAGGGAAGAGATTATAGTTAGAAATGTAATTTTGAGTGTCTTCAGTCTATGTGTGACCGATAACTGGGCAAATCTCAAAGTTTATTTATAAATATTTCTCATTTATTCATTTGATTAAAATTTATGAGAGCACTGTGCCGTGTTCTGTTTAATATTGATAAACAGAAATTTCTTTGCAATCCAAGCCTTTTATTTTAAAGTAGTGTAATTAATTTAATTACCCTATGTCAATTTATACTAATACATTAAACTCCTTTTATTTAAGGTTTTTCTTTTTTTTTTTTTTGATACGGAACATTTTTAAAGAATTGTTGATTTTTTAAAATATTGCTTCTGTTTTATATTTTGTTTTTTTGGCCTAGAGGCATGTGGGATCTTAGCTGTCTGCCCAGGGATTGATCCTGCACCCCTTGCGGCAGAAGGTGAAATCTTAATCACTAGGCCACCAGGGAAGTCCCCTTAAACTCTTTTTTTAAACTAACTACAATAAAGGAACTCTTCCTAAATTCTGAAAATATAAGCATTTCCTGTAAGTAATAGTCACTTTAAAGTCATATTAGAGAATATCCAATGTGACTTCAGTCTTTAGTATATCTATTTCAAGATTCCTTGAATATCTAGAATTGAGTTCTTTTGTTAGTTATTGTATAAGTCCTTAAATTGTGCACAGTACTGCACCAACTACCTAAGTACCTGCTTAAAAATATAAAACTTAGATTTAAAAGTCTTATAATCTTTTATTATATTTCTGATCATGTTACCCAATAAAGAGCTAGTTTCATTTTTTCATGGAAACGATCTAATAACACTTTAAGAATGATTCCTAAATAATTTATAGTCTATTTATCCTTCAATATGCTCTAAACTTTTCTTTGTATCAAATTACACAATTATCCATATACTTGCCTTCTTTTTCTGCATGTTACATAACATTTTCTGTTGCTACTATAGGAAACTTGACATTCCTGTTATTTTTCAAATTCAATAAATATGTGTTTAAAGCTTGCTAGGCATTGAGTTTTCTATTTAGTGTAGTGATATATATTTAAAATACGTATTTATTTCAAGGTTATTGTTAAGAAATAAGTTTTAACATTATCATACAAAATTTTCAAAAATTGTAACCAATTAAAACTAGTTTTCTTCTTCTTAAGATTATATAAATATTATAATTGATAATGTACCCCTTATTTAGTATATTAGGAAGTTCAAAATTCGACTCTCTGAACTGTAAAGGATCTATGATTTGATTTTTATGTACTCTCTCTTTCGACTGTAATTTTGTTATATTCTCAGTTGTTAACATTTTTGTATTCTGTTGGTTTTATATTTAATATAATCAATGCAAATCCTTTTTGCAATGAGGGTATGTATACACACACACACAGACACACACACACACATATATGCATAGATTGTGCATATATCTATATGTATTTATGGAGAATAAGTTGTCATCAGAATATTTGCTGCCCTTTTCTGGTTGTTCTTTACTAGGTTATTACTGAAGGAAAATAATGTTCTTGGTACAACTGATACCAGTCTGTGTCCGTGTGTCTTGACTTAGCTGATGAAATGTGACACCTGTGATACAAGTCACTTCCAGGCAGAAGCTTTTACAAAGCCATGCTTGATTCTACCATTGTTCTCAAGAACTAGGTCCTAGATGGTATCTGCTCCAACTTAAGCTTGGCCCCTGAGCTTAGCTACTGCTGAACCATGAAAAGCGTCTAACAGAAATAACAAATAAACTTATATTGTAACCCGTTAAGAGTTGGTGATTATTGATACCAAACTAATTAATGTTAAGTTAATGCAGTTTATTCATATATGTGTGTGTGTGTGTGTGTGTATGTATCTTGTATATTATCTGTCTATCTATGTGATAAGTGAATTGATTTCTCTTTACATATAAAGGACCTAAACATTTAGTGCCTTTACAGGTTAGTACATTTTAAGTACATTTTGTCTATTTAAGAATATAAATATATTTTTTCTAAGATTTTAAATATATCATCAGTAACTGCAATTATAATTGTAGAAACAAGTAACATATTACATCATGGCTAATATCGTTACTGGCCATGTGGGGCTATTTAAACTTAAATTAGCTAAATTAAAACTAGAATTTCTTAGTTCAATTAGTCACATTTTAAGTGCTCAAATAGCCATACACGGCCAGTGACTAGTATAATGGAGAACACAGATATAGAACATTTCTCTCATTCCAGAAAGTTCTGCTTGAATGTTCTACTACCAAGTAAAAGGATGTTCTTTTGACTTTGCAGTACAGGTATTTTTGATTTCCTACTTTTCTTTCTAAATAAAGTGGTTGCCCATTTTGATCATGGCACTATTTTGTTATGATTTTTGCTGAACACAGAAGAAGAAAAATCACAAATTGGTAGAAACATTCTAATGAGGAAATGTCTGAATTGGAAAGTCATTGTATGGTGTTCACTAAATAGGAGGAAGACCCAGTGTTGTGGCATTTGCTATTAGGATATAAATAATTAGACTGCGGAACAGGCACATTTCAGAGTTCAAAGTGACATTACCACCCCCTCATAGAGCTAAGCAATGAGTCACTCTGATGAAACCCACTTTTGGAATTGAAAAAATAATGTTCTTGGTACAACTGATACCAGTCTGTGTCCGTGTGTCTAGACTTAGCTGATGAAATGTGACACCTGTGATACAAGTCACTTCCAGGCAGAAGCTTTTACAAAGCCGTGCTTGATTCTACCATTGTTCTCAAGAACTAGGTCCTAGATGGTATCTGCTCCAACTTAAGCTTGGCCCCTGAGCTTAGCTACTGCTGAACCATGAAAAGCGTCTAACAGAAATAACAAATAAACTTATATTGTAACCCGTTAAGAGTTGGTGATTATTGATACCAAACTAATTAATGTTAAGTTAATGCAGTTTATTCATATATGTGTGTGTGTGTGTGTGTGTGTATGTATCTTGTATATTATCTGTCTATCTATGTGATAAGTGAATTGATTTCTCTTTACATATAAAGGACCTAAACATTTAGTGCCTTTACAGGTTAGTACATTTTAAGTACATTTTGTCTATTTAAGAATATAAATATATTTTTTCTAAGATTTTAAATATATCATCAGTAACTGCAATTATAATTGTAGAAACAAGTAACATATTACATCATGGCTAATATCGTTACTGGCCATGTGGGGCTATTTAAACTTAAATTAGCTAAATTAAAACTAGAATTTCTTAGTTCAATTAGTCACATTTTAAGTGCTCAAATAGCCATACACGGCCAGTGACTAGTATAATGGAGAACACAGATATAGAACATTTCTCTCATTCCAGAAAGTTCTGCTTGAATGTTCTACTACCAAGTAAAAGGATGTTCTTTTGACTTTGCAGTACAGGTATTTTTGATTTCCTACTTTTCTTTCTAAATAAAGTGGTTGCCCATTTTTGATCATGGCACTATTTTGTTATGATTTTTGCTGAACACAGAAAAAAGAAAAATCACAAATTGGTAGAAACATTCTAATGAGGAAATGTCTGAATTGGAAAGTCATTGTATGGTGTTCACTAAATAGGAGGAAGACCCAGTGTTGTGGCATTTGCTATTAGGATATAAATAATTAGACTGCGGAACAGGCACATTTCAGAGTTCAAAGTGACATTACCACCCCCTCATAGAGCTAAGCAATGAGTCACTCTGATGAAACCCACTTTTGGAATTAATTTGACTAACATATTAAAATACTACAAAATACACTATCACTCCAGACTTTATTTCTTCAGCTAAATAAAGTAGCTGTCATTTTAATAAATAGTTAATAATTAGTGAAAAGTACTAGATGTTGCAGCTGAATGACAGTGAAAGGAGTCAGAGGAAGAAGCCAAAAGCTTCATTTAAAAGTGCCAGAATGCTTTCTGAAATGTTGTCGTTCTGATCTTATCATTTTTTTATCATCTTGTCAAAAGTAGCTCTTAGAGGCAATGGGCATTCAGCCATGTTAAATAAAATTGAATTTGGTCATGGAAATATTCTGTTAGAGCATGTCACACAATAGTTTCCATACTTTGTACTTCTACAAAAGTGAAATTGATTCGTAATAAACTTAGGTATAGTAAAATGTGTCCAGAACTGCATAGTTGCATTTGTGACTTTCATCTACCAGTTAATGAGATTCTTGGGTACTACCCTTATAACCAGACAGCCACACTGTATGATAGTTCTTATGAAGTCATACAAATTAGTACCTGATTGCATATTGGTAGATTTTTTTTTTTAAGCATATACACACTTTCCTGAATTCATTGATGAGCTTTAGTAGCTTTCTCGTCAATATTGGTAGTTTTATATGTAGATTTTAGGAAGTTACACTGGACAGTGTTGAAATGAAATTTCTAATTTTTTAAAGATAATGATGATAAAGTCTGTCTTTCAAAACAAGAATATTATTTAATGACATAACTTTAGTTGCATACTATGGATCTTTTTTTGTACTTGGATAAATTAGTGTTGACTATTGATTGCTGAAGCATGACATGAAGGAAAGAATATTACTGATTTTATGCCACTATTTTGATTGTGAGGGATGTTTATACAATATGTAAAAGTTATGGAAAGTTGATATCAAAGTAAAATATCATTAAAAAATGGTATCTTGGCCAGATGGTTTCTTCCAAGCATTCTGTAGGGTGGTAAAAGGAAAAAAATTTTTATATCAAAGTATATGCGGATAAATAATTAGACTGCGGAACAGGCACATTTCAGAGTTCAAAGTGACATTACCACCCCCTCATAGAGCTAAGCAATGAGTCACTCTGATGAAACCCACTTTTGGAATTAATTTGACTAACATATTAAAATACTACAAAATACACTATCACTCCAGACTTTATTTCTTCAGCTAAATAAAGTAGCTGTCATTTTAATAAATAGTTAATAATTAGTGAAAAGTACTAGATGTTGCAGCTGAATGACAGTGAAAGGAGTCAGAGGAAGAAGCCAAAAGCTTCATTTAAAAGTGCCAGAATGCTTTCTGAAATGTTGTCGTTCTGATCTTATCATTTTTTTATCATCTTGTCAAAAGTAGCTCTTAGAGGCAATGGGCATTCAGCCATGTTAAATAAAATTGAATTTGGTCATGGAAATATTCTGTTAGAGCATGTCACACAATAGTTTCCATACTTTGTACTTCTACAAAAGTGAAATTGATTCGTAATAAACTTAGGTATAGTAAAATGTGTCCAGAACTGCATAGTTGCATTTGTGACTTTCATCTACCAGTTAATGAGATTCTTGGGTACTACCCTTATAACCAGACAGCCACACTGTATGATAGTTCTTATGAAGTCATACAAATTAGTACCTGATTGCATATTGGTAGATTTTTTTTTTTAAGCATATACACACTTTCCTGAATTCATTGATGAGCTTTAGTAGCTTTCTCGTCAATATTGGTAGTTTTATATGTAGATTTTAGGAAGTTACACTGGACAGTGTTGAAATGAAATTTCTAATTTTTTAAAGATAATGATGATAAAGTCTGTCTTTCAAAACAAGAATATTATTTAATGACATAACTTTAGTTGCATACTATGGATCTTTTTTTGTACTTGGATAAATTAGTGTTGACTATTGATTGCTGAAGCATGACATGAAGGAAAGAATATTACTGATTTTATGCCACTATTTTGATTGTGAGGGATGTTTATACAATATGTAAAAGTTATGGAAAGTTGATATCAAAGTAAAATATCATTAAAAAATGGTATCTTGGCCAGATGGTTTCTTCCAAGCATTCTGTAGGGTGTTGGGTAAAAATGTTTATTTTTGATCAAAATATAAAGTATAAAATTTTATTGGAAACCTCACAATTCTTCTTCATTAACATCTCCATAGCTGTCTCAGTATAAATCCAAAACTGCCTAGACTGGGAGATCAACCAATCAGTCTTTTGTAATATTTCATTTGAAAAGTATCTGTAGTTGTTTAGTTGCTCAGCCGTGTGTGACTCTGTGACCGCATGGACTGCAGCATGCCAAGTTTCCCTTTCCTTCACTTTCTCTTGGAGTTTGCTCAGATTCATGTCTGTTCAGTCAAGGATGCCATCTTCTCCTCCTGCCCATGTTTTTCCTAGCATCATGATCTTTTCCTGTCAGTTGGCCCTTTGCATCAGGTAACCAGAGTATTAGAGCTTCAACTTCAGCATCAGTCCTTCCAATGAGTATTCAGGGTTGACTTCCTTTAGGATTAACTGGCTTGATGCAGTCCAAGACCCTCTCAAGAGTCTTCTCCAACACCACAGTTCAAAAGCATCAATTCTCCAGTGCTCTGCCTTTTTTACTGTCCAACACTCGCATCCATACATGACTACTGGAAAAACCATAGCCTTGACTAGATAGACCTTTGTCATCAAAGTGACATCTCTGAATTTTCAAGCCCAAGAAAGTAAAGTCTGTCACTGTTTCCATTTTTTTCTACATCTATTTGCCATGAAGTGATGGGACCAGATGCCATGATCTGTTTTTCAAATGTTGAGTTTTAAGCCAGCTCTCCTCTTTCACCTTCATCAAGAAGTTCTTTAAGTTCTTCCTTGCTTTCTACCATAAGGATGGTGTCATATGCATATCTGAGGTTATTGCTATTTCCCTTGACAATCTTGATTCCAGCTTGTACTTCATCCAGATCAGCATTTTGCATGATGTACTCTGCATATAAGTTAAATAAACAGGGTGACAGTGCACAGACTTGATGTACTCCTTTCCCAGTTTTGATCAGTCTGTTGTTCCATATCTTGTTCTAACTGTTTGTTCTTGACCTGCATATAGGTTTTTTCAGGAGACAGGTAAGGTGATCTCTTTCAGAATTTTCTTTCTTTCTTTCTTTCTTTCTTTTTTTTATTACAATCCCAAGTTTTTTTATTTTGCTTTTTTGATTTTACAGAGTTTTGTTGTTTATAGGTATGTATAAGAATTTTCTATAGTTTGCTTTGATCCACACAGTCAAAGATTTTAGCATAGTCATTGAAGCAGAAATAGATACTGTTTCTGGAATTCCCTTGCTTTTTCTATGATCCCACAGATGTTGGCGATTTGATCTCTGGTTCCTCTTCCTTTTCTAAATGCAGCTTGTGCATCTGGAAATTCTCAGTTCACATACTGTTGAAGCCTAGCCTGAAGGATTTTGAGCATTACCTTGCTAGTATGTGAAATGAGTACAATCATGTGGTAGTTTGAACATTTGCTGGCATTGCCCTTCTTTGAGATTGGAATGAAAACTGACCTTTTCCAGTCCTGAGGCCACTGCTGACTTTTCCACATTTGCTGGTATATTGAGTGCAGCACTTTAATAACAGCATCATCACTGAGGGTTTGGAATAATATTTAGGTTTTTTTTCATTTTGGGAGCCAATGCCTCTCATGTGCTGTAACTTT
Source organism: Tragulus kanchil (assembly GCA_022376925.1). NCBI lineage: Eukaryota > Metazoa > Chordata > Mammalia > Artiodactyla > Tragulidae > Tragulus > Tragulus kanchil. The sequence goes on from JAIOJX010000026.1 coordinate 210,941,827, forward strand.
GAATAGCATTGCCTGTGTCTAATTGGTGACAATGATACTAATGCCAGATACAGTTTTGGAGTATTATGAGTTTCTGGAAGAAATGTGTTCTATAGATAGAGAAGTTTAGAAGAAAAGGCTTCACATACCAGCAAAGACTTTAAAGAATCTATTACCAAAATAGCAAGCTATCACATAATTTCATTCTTTTTTGAGAAGAATGAATGCAATTAAAGTCTTAAGGTAAATAAACATTTTTTGTTTTGACCATAAGGAGGGCACATAGCTGAGGTTATTGCTATTTCCCTTGACAATCTTGATTCCAGCTTGTACTTCATCCAGATCAGCATTTTGCATGATGTACTCTGCATATAAGTTAAATAAACAGGGTGACAGTGCACAGACTTGATGTACTCCTTTCCCAGTTTTGATCAGTCTATTGTTCCATATCTTGTTCTAACTGTTTGTTCTTGACCTGCATATAGGTTTTTTCAGGAGACAGGTAAGGTGATCTCTTTCAGAATTTTCTTTCTTTCTTTCTTTCTTTTTTTTATTACAATCCCAAGTTTTTTTATTTTGCTTTTTTGATTTTACAGAGTTTTGTTGTTTATAGGTATGTATAAGAATTTTCTATAGTTTGCTTTGATCCACACAGTCAAAGATTTTAGCATAGTCATTGAAGCAGAAATAGATACTGTTTCTGGAATTCCCTTGCTTTTTCTATGATCCCACAGATGTTGGCGATTTGATCTCTGGTTCCTCTTCCTTTTCTAAATGCAGCTTGTGCATCTGGAAATTCTCAGTTCACATACTGTTGAAGCCTAGCCTGAAGGATTTTGAGCATTACCTTGCTAGTATGTGAAATGAGTACAATCATGTGGTAGTTTGAACATTTGCTGGCATTGCCCTTCTTTGAGATTGGAATGAAAACTGACCTTTTCCAGTCCTGAGGCCACTGCTGACTTTTCCACATTTGCTGGTATATTGAGTGCAGCACTTTAATAACAGCATCATCACTGAGGGTTTGGAATAATATTTAGGTTTTTTTTCATTTTGGGAGCCAATGCCTCTCATGTGCTGTAACTTTGAATAGCATTGCCTGTGTCTAATTGGTGACAATGATACTAATGCCAGATACAGTTTTGGAGTATTATGAGTTTCTGGAAGAAATGTGTTCTATAGATAGAGAAGTTTAGAAGAAAAAGGCTTCACATACCAGCAAAGACTTTAAAGAATCTATTACCAAAATAGCAAGCTATCACATAATTTCATTCTTTTTTGAGAAGAATGAATGCAATTAAAGTCTTAAGGTAAATTGATTTCTTGGGAAATTTTCCCAATCAGTTGCAATATATTATAGAAACATAGCCTTACATGCACATTTCTTAATGAACATTATAAAAATTCCCTAAATTATCAATAATTTATAAACAGTTCACTAGTTTGAATAGTTGCCACAATTCACCATCCTTTCCTCATCTATTTTTATTGTCTCCAGGGCTGTCTTTCCCAAATCTCTAAAGCAGCATTCAAAATGCCCAGCGTGCATTGCTGTCAAGCTTCAAGGTTATTTTATGATTCACTTGAAGCAATGATTAGTCTGGAGATGGTCTCATGATCCAGGGTTGCCTAATTGAGACCAAAGAAAAGAAATATGTTCCTTAGTTGAAGTAGAGGTATCTCTGTCTTAAGGTGGATATGAAGAAAGAAGCCATTTTGTGGAATTGCTGTTAGTAGTCATCTTGCGGCTATGATCAGAGTTGAGTAGTTGCAGAATTGACATGCAAAGAATGACAGAGATGAGCAAGAATCTGCCTCCATAACAGTATCATTGGGCCACAGCATCATGAGCTGCAACTTCATACACATTTCACCATAAAAATTATGTAGTAAATATCAGTTTTGAAAATATTGTTTGAATTAAAATTCTGCTGCATTGTAAAAACTTTTATGAGAAAATCCAGAAGCCTAGACATATGTTTGAGAATACTTTTATAGAAAAATTCTCTGAATCACTTTACTCAAGTATAGGAATACACTTTACCAAACCTCTTGTAGATTGAGGACTGCTTATATAATCTATCCCATGTAAACCATTTAAATAAATGTGTAATGAATATTTAGGTTTTTTCATTTTGGGAGCCAATGCCCCTCATGTGCTGTAACTTTGAATAGCATTGCCTGTGTCTAATTGGTGACAAGGATACTAATGCCAGATACAGTTTTGGAGTATTATGAGTTTCTGGAATAAATGTGTTCTATAGAGAGAGAAGTTTAGAAGAAAAGGCTTCACATACCAGCAAAAACTTTAAAGAATCTATTACCAAAATAGCAAGCTATCACATAATTTCATTCTTTTTTGAGAAGAATGAATGCAATTAAAGTCTTAAGGTAAATTGATTTCTTGGGAAATTTTCCCAATCAGTTGCAATATATTATAGAAACATAGCCTTACATGCACATTTCTTAATGAACATTATAAAAATTCCCTAAATTATCAATAATTTATAAACAGTTCACTAGTTTGAATAGTTGCCACAATTCACCATCCTTTCCTCATCTATTTTTATTGTCTCCAGGGCTGTCTTTCCCAAATCTCTAAAGCAGCATTCAAAATGCCCAGCGTGCATTGCTGTCAAGCTTCAAGGTTATTTTATGATTCACTTGAAGCAATGATTAGTCTGGAGATGGTCTCATGATCCAGGGTTGCCTAATTGAGACCAAAGAAAAGAAATATGTTCCTTAGTTGAAGTAGAGGTATCTCTGTCTTAAGGTGGATATGAAGAAAGAAGCCATTTTGTGGAATTGCTGTTAGTAGTCATCTTGCGGCTATGATCAGAGTTGAGTAGTTGCAGAATTGACATGCAAAGAATGACAGAGATGAGCAAGAATCTGCCTCCATAACAGTATCATTGGGCCACAGCATCATGAGCTGCAACTTCATACACATTTCACCATAAAAATTATGTAGTAAATATCAGTTTTGAAAATATTGTTTGAATTAAAATTCTGCTGCATTGTAAAAACTTTTATGAGAAAATCCAGAAGCCTAGACATATGTTTGAGAATACTTTTATAGAAAAATTCTCTGAATCACTTTACTCAAGTATAGGAATACACTTTACCAAACCTCTTGTAGATTGAGGACTGCTTATATAATCTATCCCATGTAAACCATTTAAATAAATGTGTAATGAATATTAAGTTGCTTCTTTATCATATTTTAACTTTCCCATAAATCTCAACTGCCTTAAATCAGACAGAAAGATTGGGTTTTACCATATTTTATGCTATTGTTTGAGAATCTAAATCCAAACATTTGCTAAGAGAAGAGCTCATATGTTAATGAGGTATTAACATCCTGGTTTAGAATTTGTGATTAGGCATGAGTAAAATTGTGCTTATAATTAATGAGTTGTTTTGTGTTTTTCTTTTTTTAATTGACTATACAAAATACTGTAGAGGTATATATAAAAGCAAATAAAATCAATACTCGAGATACATATATGAAGTGATACTTTCATGCAGATTCAAACTATGAGGAGAAACTATAATTGACTTCAAAAGATGATATATAAACCTTTAGATACCCTGTCTTTTCTCTCACTTAAGAGATTTTTTTTTTCAACTGCAGATGATCAGAATATGCTTTACATAGGAAAGGATACCAATAATTGCTTCTCTGCCCTGCAAGGACAGTTTTCTCATCACAACCCAGGTCCCATACATAGAGTTTGTGACTGAGACCCGGACAGAAATGTGGTAATATTCCCCAATAACAATGGTTATAATGAGGCCAATGACATTTTATTTGTATAGAACATAGTTTACAAGCATTTCCAAGTACTCTGGGAGACAGTGCTCCCATTTTATAAAGAAATGAGCAGAGGCTAAGAATGGCTTTTTTTAGTATCCCAGAAAAGATCAGGCAGAGTGTCTTTTTAATTAATACCTTGATCTACTTAATGTTACAGATCTATCCCTATATTCTGTAATACTCGGTACATGTGGCTGTGATGGTCAGTGGAGCTGGCTGCAGTTCTCCATGATGTATTATCCTATAATAAACTTCCAGTTTTTTTTCAGGACTTTTGAAATTTATAAAATAGTAGTAATATGTTGAAATATTTTTGAAAAATTCTGCTGCATTGTAAAAACTTTTATGAGAAAATCCAGAAGCCTAGACATATGTTTGAGAATACTTTTATAGAAAAATTCTCTGAATCACTTTACTCAAGTATAGGAATACACTTTACCAAACCTCTTGTAGATTGAGGACTGCTTATATAATCTATCCCATGTAAACCATTTAAATAAATGTGTAATGAATATTAAGTTGCTTCTTTATCATATTTTAACTTTCCCATAAATCTCAACTGCCTTAAATCAGACAGAAAGATTGGGTTTTACCATATTTTATGCTATTGTTTGAGAATCTAAATCCAAACATTTGCTAAGAGAAGAGCTCATATGTTAATGAGGTATTAACATCCTGGTTTAGAATTTGTGATTAGGCATGAGTAAAATTGTGCTTATAATTAATGAGTTGTTTTGTGTTTTTCTTTTTTTAATTGACTATACAAAATACTGTAGAGGTATATATAAAAGCAAATAAAATCAATACTCGAGATACATATATGAAGTGATACTTTCATGCAGATTCAAACTATGAGGAGAAACTATAATTGACTTCAAAAGATGATATATAAACCTTTAGATACCCTGTCTTTTCTCTCACTTAAGAGATTTTTTTTTTCAACTGCAGATGATCAGAATATGCTTTACATAGGAAAGGATACCAATAATTGCTTCTCTGCCCTGCAAGGACAGTTTTCTCATCACAACCCAGGTCCCATACATAGAGTTTGTGACTGAGACCCGGACAGAAATGTGGTAATATTCCCCAATAACAATGGTTATAATGAGGCCAATGACATTTTATTTGTATAGAACATAGTTTACAAGCATTTCCAAGTACTCTGGGAGACAGTGCTCCCATTTTATAAAGAAATGAGCAGAGGCTAAGAATGGCTTTTTTTAGTATCCCAGAAAAGATCAGGCAGAGTGTCTTTTTAATTAATACCTTGATCTACTTAATGTTACAGATCTATCCCTATATTCTGTAATACTCGGTACATGTGGCTGTGATGGTCAGTGGAGCTGGCTGCAGTTCTCCATGATGTATTATCCTATAATAAACTTCCAGTTCAGCTGTAAGTCCAGAGGATAAGATCTATTTTACAGCTTAAACTTCATCTTCAATTGAGCAAAGTCCAGGAACTTTTAACCCTATGGCCAGGTAATGCTTTGTTGGGATCTTATCGAATAAGACTATTTAATTGGAGTCTTAACCTCCTTTCAAAATTCTCTAAAAAAAATCTTTGGTCCTATCAAGGCATCTATTTGAGACTCACCTGTAAGTTTGCTTCTACATTAGAGATGCCACTTCCTATGAGGGCATATTGGACATGCAACAAAAATCCTGAGGGAAAGTTGAAAATGTGATACAGCCTTTTTATGAATATAAATCATTCTTTTCTGTTTCAAATATTCTTTCAAAATAAATTGCTTTTGTGAAGTGCTTCATATCTAGTTTCATGAAGACTTTTCTTCTCCATTAACTTGACATAGAGAGCATCAGTCCTGGAGTCTGAATAAATACCAGGTTCAGTTGCTTTGCTTACAGTCAGTTTATAATCAGTACATATCTTTATGCTCTTGTCATATTTGAACAATGGAAACTAAAGAAGTTGCTCACACTGTGAGGCACAGACTGAATAATTATGTGCCTTTCCAGATAAAGGAAAAATAGCTTTTGCCCTGCAGTGAGCTCTAGATTCAATGAGGCATAATATCCTCAGGGCTGGATCAGGCTTTACATATGAGGAAATTTTTTGCCAATAGCAATATTCTGACATATGAAATTGTTATTGGGGCCATACTGAAAGAATCTTGGAATGTTAAATGGAGCGAGACCTTAAAGTTCATCTTCTGCTACTCTTTCCTACACAGGTACGCTATTACCTTCTCATATATTATCTAGCCTAGAAACATAGTTTACAAGCATTTCCAAGTACTCTGGGAGACAGTGCTCCCATTTTATAAAGAAATGAGCAGAGGCTAAGAATGGCTTTTTTTAGTATCCCAGAAAAGATCAGGCAGAGTGTCTTTTTAATTAATACCTTGATCTACTTAATGTTACAGATCTATCCCTATATTCTGTAATACTCGGTACATGTGGCTGTGATGGTCAGTGGAGCTGGCTGCAGTTCTCCATGATGTATTATCCTATAATAAACTTCCAGTTCAGCTGTAAGTCCAGAGGATAAGATCTATTTTACAGCTTAAACTTCATCTTCAATTGAGCAAAGTCCAGGAACTTTTAACCCTATGGCCAGGTAATGCTTTGTTGGGATCTTATCGAATAAGACTATTTAATTGGAGTCTTAACCTCCTTTCAAAAATTCTCTAAAAAAAATCTTTGGTCCTATCAAGGCATCTATTTGAGACTCACCTGTAAGTTTGCTTCTACATTAGAGATGCCACTTCCTATGAGGGCATATTGGACATGCAACAAAAATCCTGAGGGAAAGTTGAAAATGTGATACAGCCTTTTTATGAATATAAATCATTCTTTTCTGTTTCAAATATTCTTTCAAAATAAATTGCTTTTGTGAAGTGCTTCATATCTAGTTTCATGAAGACTTTTCTTCTCCATTAACTTGACATAGAGAGCATCAGTCCTGGAGTCTGAATAAATACCAGGTTCAGTTGCTTTGCTTACAGTCAGTTTATAATCAGTACATATCTTTATGCTCTTGTCATATTTGAACAATGGAAACTAAAGAAGTTGCTCACACTGTGAGGGGCACAGACTGAATAATTATGTGCCTTTCCAGATAAAGGAAAAATAGCTTTTGCCCTGCAGTGAGCTCTAGATTCAATGAGGCATAATATCCTCAGGGCTGGATCAGGCTTTACATATGAGGAAATTTTTTGCCAATAGCAATATTCTGACATATGAAATTGTTATTGGGGCCATACTGAAAGAATCTTGGAATGTTAAATGGAGCGAGACCTTAAAGTTCATCTTCTGCTACTCTTTCCTACACAGGTACGCTATTACCTTCTCATATATTATCTAGCCTAGAATCAATAAAAAAAAGTTAGGAGTCAAACGAAATGGGCATGTAATCTCCTAGCTTTCAATGTGAAATAATTTGAAGTATGAATATGGCTCAGACAGTAATGAATCTACATGCAGTACAGGAGACCATAGTTCAATTCCTGGGTCAGGAAGATCCCCTGGAGAAGGGAATGACTATCAGCTCCAGTATTCTTGCCTGGAAAATTCCATGTACAAAGGAGCCTAGACAGCTATAGTCCATGAGGTGGCAAAGAATTACACACAACTAAGTGACTATCACGTAATGTGGAAAATGAACTTCTAAAAATTTGTGACTTTCTCAGTGTTATGTAGTAGTAACAGAACTGAGATTAACCTTTTTGTTTCTTTTTTAAAATTGATATATAATTGACATATAACATTATATTAACTTCAAATGTACAACATAATAATTCTGTATCTGTGTACTTTGTGAAATGATCAAACAGTAAGTCTAGCTAACATCTGTTACAGTACATAGTTAAAAACTTTTTTTCTTGTGATGAGAATTTTTAATAATTACCCTATTAGCAACTTCCAAAAATAAAGCTCAGTATTATTAACTATAGTCACCATGCTGTATATTTGTTTTTCACTTGGAAATTTATACCTTTCAACAGCTTCACTCATTTTGTGCTCTTGTAAATCCCTCCCCCCACCAACTTCTGGCAACCACAATTTTTTTCTCTGTATCTATGAGCTTATGGTTCTTTGTTCAATTTAATTTTTGTTTTGTTTGTAAGAGTTGAAGCTTTATTTTCCTATCTTATTATTTCACATAGTGTAATACCCTTCTGTACTTATAGTTTGACACAGTAATGCAGGCACAGTGTATAACATATCTATGCCTTTGTTCTCTCCATATAAAATTATGGCATAAATGTATTTATAAATATCCTTTTAAATGATTTTACATATCTATGAATTCACCACAGGTTCCCTAGTTGTCCTGTATAATTTTGATTGTCATTTAAAAGATCATTTCTAATATTTCTCTATAAAACATTTTATATTTAAGATTAGTTACTTAGGCTTATTTCCCATAAGCAGAATTACTGGTCAGTTTAGTTCAGTCACTCAGTTGTGTCCAACTCTTTGCAGTCCCATGGACTGCAGCATACCAGACTTCCCTGTCCTTCACCATCTCCCAGAGCTTGCTCAAACTTATGTGCCTTGACGCAGTGAGGCCATCTAATGATCCTCTGTTGTCCCCTTTCAATGTGAAATAATTTGAAGTATGAATATGGCTCAGACAGTAATGAATCTACATGCAGTACAGGAGACCATAGTTCAATTCCTGGGTCAGGAAGATCCCCTGGAGAAGGGAATGACTATCAGCTCCAGTATTCTTGCCTGGAAAATTCCATGTACAAAGGAGCCTAGACAGCTATAGTCCATGAGGTGGCAAGAATTACACACAACTAAGTGACTATCACGTAATGTGGAAAATGAACTTCTAAAAATTTGTGACTTTCTCAGTGTTATGTAGTAGTAACAGAACTGAGATTAACCTTTTTGTTTCTTTTTTAAAATTGATATATAATTGACATATAACATTATATTAACTTCAAATGTACAACATAATAATTCTGTATCTGTGTACTTTGTGAAATGATCAAACAGTAAGTCTAGCTAACATCTGTTACAGTACATAGTTAAAAACTTTTTTTCTTGTGATGAGAATTTTTAATAATTACCCTATTAGCAACTTCCAAAAATAAAGCTCAGTATTATTAACTATAGTCACCATGCTGTATATTTGTTTTTCACTTGGAAATTTATACCTTTCAACAGCTTCACTCATTTTGTGCTCTTGTAAATCCCTCCCCCCACCAACTTCTGGCAACCACAATTTTTTCTCTGTATCTATGAGCTTATGGTTCTTTGTTCAATTTAATTTTTGTTTTGTTTGTAAGAGTTGAAGCTTTATTTTCCTATCTTATTATTTCACATAGTGTAATACCCTTCTGTACTTATAGTTTGACACAGTAATGCAGGCACAGTGTATAACATATCTATGCCTTTGTTCTCTCCATATAAAATTATGGCATAAATGTATTTATAAATATCCTTTTAAATGATTTTACATATCTATGAATTCACCACAGGTTCCCTAGTTGTCCTGTATAATTTTGATTGTCATTTAAAAGATCATTTCTAATATTTCTCTATAAAACATTTTATATTTAAGATTAGTTACTTAGGCTTATTTCCCATAAGCAGAATTACTGGTCAGTTTAGTTCAGTCACTCAGTTGTGTCCAACTCTTTGCAGTCCCATGGACTGCAGCATACCAGACTTCCCTGTCCTTCACCATCTCCCAGAGCTTGCTCAAACTTATGTGCCTTGACGCAGTGAGGCCATCTAATGATCTCATCCTCTGTTGTCCCCTTCTCCTTCTGCTTTCTATTTTTCCCAGCATCAGGGTCTTTTCCACTGAGTCGCCTCTTCACATCAGGTGGCCAAAGTATTTTTGCTTCAGCTTCAGCATCAGTCCTTCCAATGAATATTCAGAGTTGATATACTTTAGGATTTACTGGTTTGATCTCCTTTTAGTCCAAGGGATTCTGAAGAGTCTTCTCAAACACCACAATTTGAAAGCATCAGTTCTTCAGTGCTCAGCCTTTTTTATGGTCCAGCTCTCAGAATTATTGGTCAAGTGTACAGTAATATTTAAAAACCTCAATACATATTTCCAAATCACTTTGGAATGAGTTGGGGAGTAATTTAGGCTCTCTCAAGTTAAGATATGTGTGAAGACCGCCTTTTTTGATCACCTTGCTTGATTGCTTCATGTAGCTAAAGAGAGGATTTTGTTTAAATATCTCTAAATTTCAGGAACTATTTAGGCATAAGTTCCACTGTGTTTTATGTTAGTCTTTATGTTAGTCTTTTCTCTCATACTTTTATGTTTTACATTTAATATAGAATGAAGGATCTGGGGACAATATAAGGATATTAAGGGAAATTGGGAAATTGAAGGAGGGAGGATGAGCAAAAAGGGACTACTGAAGACAAATTCTGTTTCTGATGAAAGTTTCCAGAGGATCAGTCAGTCTTTAACTTTGTGAGGTAAGTGAGCAGATGATTCTGGCAAGCCCAATAAAGACATTGTCAGTGTCTGAACTTATTGAAGAATAATTGCTGGGAGCAAGCAATGAAAAGTCTGTTCTAGGGGCAGCTCTGATTATTGTATCTGATATCAGATTTTTGAAAGTTGGTCAATTTCAGTGATTTAATAAAAGTTTTATTTCTAGATCTCAGTTATTTGTCTTTACTATCTAGTCTTTTTTTCAGGGCCAAAAGCAATTTTCAAAAGGTAACATATTAAATTGTTGAAAGTAAAACCTAGTGAGCTGTTGTACTTTTACCGAAGGACACACCTGTAGGCATAATACAGAAATGATTGGAATACTTTTGAGAAACATAGACTAACTTTTCAGTACTTATTCATATTTTTAGCATAACTTATTCTAAATACACAGTTTGCTTTTATGCTACATTGTGTACCCTAGAAATTTGGGTTGAGGTTTATGAAAGGAAATGAGTTAATCATCATGTTCTTCATCCCTGTGTATATTCAAGCAGCCTGAGGCACAATAAGATGTCTGTAACTTGTTTGGATTTAGTTCTGCCCACAAAGCTAATACCATAACAAGTGAAAAATACTTGCACATTTTTCTTAAGAGAGTCTATCTTCAGAAGCCTTTACACTCCACTCCCATTACAGTTAAAGACTAAACAACTTATCCTCTAAACATTACCATTCTGACCTGCTCTTTTACCAGATATCTCATTCTTTAACCCCTCTTAAACACCAAGCATATTTCTAATATGAACTTCTTTCTTCATTCCCTTGACATCCACGAATTCCTAAATGTCAAGCTGACTTTTGCATTTAATTTAGCTTTGGGAATGAGAAAATTAAGGCTTAGATTTCATATCTGGAGTGTTTGGTGCCCAGATGAGCATACAGGTGACAATTTGAAATTAAGAGGCTCTACTGCAAAACAAGCACCAGAGCTGAGATATTATTTGAAGCTGGAGAAGACAGTCACCTAGTGGTGCTTCTTGCCCTTCCGTCTCCTCTGGACCACTTACCAGGATGCTTACGTTCCTCAAGAGTGTAGCTACGTTCTCTGTCACTTTTCTTTTGTGAATCATCTTTTCATATGCTGCATATTATTTTAAGAATAATTTGATCTCTGATTTGATAACCTCTTCAGTAGATGATTTTTAAACTCAGGAAGAAATACTCTTCATGATATTTTCTATTGTGATGAAATATAATGATGTAAATATACCATTTCGATTGACTTTTAGGTATCTGATTCAGAAAGTTGGTCAATTTCAGTGATTTAATAAAAGTTTTATTTCTAGATCTCAGTTATTTGTCTTTACTATCTAGTCTTTTTCAGGGCCAAAAGCAATTTTCAAAAGGTAACATATTAAATTGTTGAAAGTAAAACCTAGTGAGCTGTTGTACTTTTACCGAAGGACACACCTGTAGGCATAATACAGAAATGATTGGAATACTTTTGAGAAACATAGACTAACTTTTCAGTACTTATTCATATTTTTAGCATAACTTATTCTAAATACACAGTTTGCTTTTATGCTACATTGTGTACCCTAGAAATTTGGGTTGAGGTTTATGAAAGGAAATGAGTTAATCATCATGTTCTTCATCCCTGTGTATATTCAAGCAGCCTGAGGCACAATAAGATGTCTGTAACTTGTTTGGATTTAGTTCTGCCCACAAAGCTAATACCATAACAAGTGAAAAATACTTGCACATTTTTCTTAAGAGAGTCTATCTTCAGAAGCCTTTACACTCCACTCCCATTACAGTTAAAGACTAAACAACTTATCCTCTAAACATTACCATTCTGACCTGCTCTTTTACCAGATATCTCATTCTTTAACCCCTCTTAAACACCAAGCATATTTCTAATATGAACTTCTTTCTTCATTCCCTTGACATCCACGAATTCCTAAATGTCAAGCTGACTTTTGCATTTAATTTAGCTTTGGGAATGAGAAAAATTAAGGCTTAGATTTCATATCTGGAGTGTTTGGTGCCCAGATGAGCATACAGGTGACAATTTGAAATTAAGAGGCTCTACTGCAAAACAAGCACCAGAGCTGAGATATTATTTGAAGCTGGAGAAGACAGTCACCTAGTGGTGCTTCTTGCCCTTCCGTCTCCTCTGGACCACTTACCAGGATGCTTACGTTCCTCAAGAGTGTAGCTACGTTCTCTGTCACTTTTCTTTTGTGAATCATCTTTTCATATGCTGCATATTATTTTAAGAATAATTTGATCTCTGATTTGATAACCTATTCAGTAAATGATTTTTTAAACTCAGGAAGAAATACTCTTCATGATATTTTCTATTGTGATGAAATATAATGATGTAAATATACCATTTCGATTGACTTTTAGGAATACAATTCAGTGAGATTAAGGATATTCGTATTGTTGTGCACCGCAGTCCATCTCAGGAACATTTTCGTATTCCCAAATTGAAACTTCCTACCCATGAAATAACAACTCCCCGTTATCCCCTCCTCCAGTCCCTGGCAACCATCATTCTTTTTATCTCTGTGGATTCGACTACTCTAAGTCTCAGTGAAGTCACACTTTGTTTGTTCTTTGGTGTCTAGCTTACTTCACTTAGCATAATAACTTTAAAATCCGTTACTGTTGTAGCATGTGTCAGCTTTTTTAAGGCTGAGTAATATTCTGTATTTTGTTTATCCATTCTTCTGTCAGTAGACACATGGCTTGCTTGCGTCTTTGCCTACTGTGAATAATGCTACTATGAATATTTATATACAATTATCTGGACAAGTTCCTGTTTTATAGTCTTTTGGAGGTATATCCAGAAGTTGCATGACTAGGTTATATAGTAATTCTGCATTTAATTTCTTTAGGAACTACCCTATCATTTTCCACAATGATCTACATCCTTTCTCCCCTGAATTTCATGTTACTCTCTTGACTGCTCTGTACAGAACTGGCTTAAATTGTTTCCATTTACTTGTTCTGCAGCAAACACTTCTTTTATCATTTTTCACTGGTGTTAATTATTTGCTTGGGGATCAACTGTCACCTGGTGGGAAAGTGTCTGCATTCCAGTGATTTCTTCCCTGTTCTGTCGAGCTTGTCATTCTCATGTAACCTTGACTCTTGTCTTGGTCAACCAGTAGCTGTTGTTCCCATTTTGCAGATTGAGACATTGATTAAATGAGCATGTCTGAGAATGAATTGGCATAGCAAAGGATTAATAGAAAAACAGAATAAACATAAACAACTTCTATAAGTCACTTAGGGAATTGGAGAAGCTGGTTGTAAAATCAATTTCTAAATTCCTAGCTGAATACTTTCTCTCCTGTATCTCTAGATTTTTGTTTGCTTTAAGCCTTAAAATTTTATTATAGAATGGCTGTAAATCCTTAGTTAGCTTATCCTTCTCATTCACTCCATTTTGCATTTTTATTTTATTATGGAAAAGAGAGCATAGTATGTTGGGGAGATTCTTCCTTTGTAATTCTAAGTCTATAATATTGCAAATGAAATTTGATAAACATCAGCAAACAATGCTATCATAGGAGCTCTCTTCATAATCAGAAGAAATACCAAAATAAATAAAAAAATATAATCTAATATTTAAATGAGTCATAGGTTACTGACCTGAATACTGAAAATAAACTAGAAAATTTAATAGCAAAGTTTTTAAAAAATGGTCAACTTAAACTCATATGTTTATAATTTATGTACTGTGGACTGTTGTCTTTCACAGTTCTTGGTCTAGTAACATATTTATTGAGAAATTGTAAAGTTAGACTATTTGCAAATTTAAAGCTGTCTTTCCTACAGAGCTACAGTACTAGTAAGATTTTATTACTTCACCTATATGGTATCTATAAAATTTAAGTACTTTTTAGGTGTAGGGAAACAAATGTGTGCAAATGTCTAGATATACAATGAGGGGAAGAAGATGAAGGTATTTTCAAACAAGGACAAACATTTTTTAAAACTTTTGATTTTCAGTTAGAATACTTGCTGGTAATATAAAAAAATATGTATACATGTGTATACAAACATGTATACATATGTATCATACATGCTTACTAAATTCATATTTATTTTTCCTTAAAAATATTGCAGGAAATAGTTTATAGCTTGCATTTTGGGATCCTAGTAAATCACAGATGCTCTCTGGAGTTCTGATGTTACATCTGTTACCGATGCTTCAGTAAATAATTCCTCCCCTTCTCCATAGCTGTTTGTAACCACATACTATCTCTGGTTTCCCCCCTACCCCCCATCATGCGTCTTCTTTATTTTTTTATATTTATTTTCATCCAACTTTTATTCTTTGGCATGTGTGGGCCTCCTATTGCAGTGGCCTCTCTAGTTGCAGAGCACTGGCTCTGGCCGCATGCACTCCACAGCACTGGCTCATAATTGCACACACTGGCCCAGCTGCTCCATGGTATTTGAAATACTTTACAATTTCTTACTGCCTGAATATCACTCTAGACTTGTTTGATCATTTTAACCAGTACTTTTTCCTATTTAGATTGTGCTTTAACTTAAATTTTATTTAGAATGGCTGAAACCTTATAGTACCTTCTCATTCACTCCATTTTGCATTTTTATTTTATTATGGAAAAGAGAGCATAGTATGTTGGGGAGATTCTTCCTTTGTAATTCTAAGTCTATAATATTGCAAATGAAATTTGATAAACATCAGCAAACAATGCTATCATAGGAGCTCTCTTCATAATCAGAAGAAATACCAAAATAAATAAAAAAATATAATCTAATATTTAAATGAGTCATAGGTTACTGACCTGAATACTGAAAATAAACTAGAAAATTTAATAGCAAAGTTTTTAAAAAATGGTCAACTTAAACTCATATGTTTATAATTTATGTACTGTGGACTGTTGTCTTTCACAGTTCTTGGTCTAGTAACATATTTATTGAGAAATTGTAAAGTTAGACTATTTGCAAATTTAAAGCTGTCTTTCCTACAGAGCTACAGTACTAGTAAGATTTTATTACTTCACCTATATGGTATCTATAAAATTTAAGTACTTTTTAGGTGTAGGGAAACAAATGTGTGCAAATGTCTAGATATACAATGAGGGGAAGAAGATGAAGGTATTTTCAAACAAGGACAAACATTTTTTAAAACTTTTGATTTTCAGTTAGAATACTTGCTGGTAATATAAAAAAATATGTATACATGTGTATACAAACATGTATACATATGTATCATACATGCTTACTAAATTCATATTTATTTTTCCTTAAAAATATTGCAGGAAATAGTTTATAGCTTGCATTTTGGGATCCTAGTAAATCACAGATGCTCTCTGGAGTTCTGATGTTACATCTGTTACCGATGCTTCAGTAAATAATTCCTCCCCTTCTCCATAGCTGTTTGTAACCACATACTATCTCTGGTTTCCCCCCTACCCCCCATCATGCGTCTTCTTTATTTTTTTATATTTATTTTCATCCAACTTTTATTCTTTGGCATGTGTGGGCCTCCTATTGCAGTGGCCTCTCTAGTTGCAGAGCACTGGCTCTGGCCGCATGCACTCCACAGCACTGGCTCATAATTGCACACACTGGCCCAGCTGCTCCATGGTATTTGGGATCATGCTGGGTCAGGGATTGAACTGGCACCCCTTGCACTTCAAGGCAGACTCTCTACCCCCTGGACCACCAGGGAAGCCCTACTATCTCTTTTTAATAGCAAAAGAAAAAGCTATCAGGTTGTTTATGCCTTCATATCTTTATATAGTAGCGCAGCAAGATGAAGCTGTCCTTCATATAATCAACATTTTTCAATTCGATTGGAAGGTTTTAGGCCAACTGAGAGGCACTTTGGTGAGAATCAGTTGGATTGGCCATGCAATTAAGCTTTTTTATTTTTTTTAAATTACTTATCTCTTTTGTTCTGTTTTTTTTTTTTTTTTAATTCTTTATTTTAAAGGTTTTACAGAGTTTTGTTGTTCACAGACATGTATGTTCCCAGATCAGTCATATGCATATCCCTGGTCCCCACCCCCCGAGTTCCCCCCATCCCACCCCTCCAGACCTTCGCCCCATGCCATTGTAAGCACTCCTATTCCCTTAGCACAATAACAGTAGCTATCTTTTCCACACATGACAGTATAGGTTTCCATGTTACTCCCTCCATGCCACCCCCTCCCTATTTCTTCCCCACAGTGTCCCTGTGTCTATGCTCTGTCTGTTTTTCCATGAGTTCCCTGCATGTGTTATCAAGACCGTCCTACAAGATTCCATATATGTGTGTTAGTATACTGTATTTGTCTTTCTCTTTTTGACTTACTTCACTTTTTATGATAGGTTCTAGAGCTAGCCACCTCATTAGGACTGAGTCTTCTGCATTTCTTTTAACAGCTGAGTAGTATTCCATTGTATATATGTACCAGGGCTTCTGTATCCATTTATTCGTCGATGGACATCTAGGTTGCTTCCATGTTCTGGCTGCAATGAACATTGGGGTACAGGTGCTTCTTTCAGTTTTAATTTCATCAGGATATAAACCTAATAGTGGGATTGCTGGGTCATATGGTGCTTCTATTTTTAGTTTTTTAAGGAATCTCCATACTGTCTTCCATAGAGGCTGTATCAATTGACATTCCCACCAGCAATGCAAGAGGGTTCCCTTTTCTCCGCACCCTCTCCAGCATTTATTGTCTGCAGATTTTTTGATGATGTCCATTTTGCCGGGTGTGAGGTGATATTTCATTGTAGTTTTGATTTGCATTTCTCTAATAATAAGCGAGGTTGAGCATCGTTTCATGTGCTTTTGGGCCATCTGTATGTCGTCTTTGGAGAGGCGTCTCTTTAGATCTTTTTCCCATTTTTTGATTGGGTTGTTCATTTTTCCTGTGCTGAGTTGTCTGAGTTGCTTGTAGATTTTGGAGATTAATTATTTGTCTGTTGTTTCATTTGCTATGATTTTCTCCCATTCTGTGGGCTGTCTGTTCAGCTTTTTTGTGATTTCTTTTGCTGTACAAAAGCTTTGAAGTTTCATTGGGTCCTACATGTTCATTTGTCTTTTCAGTTCCACTATTTTAGTAGGTGGGTCAGAGAAGATCTTGCTTTGATTGATGTCCCTGAGGGTTTTGCCTATATTCTCCTCTAAGAGTTTGATGGTTTCTGGTCTTACATTTAGGTCTTCAATCCATTTTGAGTTGATCTTAGTGTATGGTGTCAGGGAATGTTCCAACTTCATTTTTTTGCATGTAGCTGTCCAATTTTCCACACATGACAGTATAGGTTTCCGTGTTACTCCCTCCATGCCTCCGCCTCCCTATTTCTTCCCCACAGTGTCCCTGTGTCTATGCTCTGTCTGTTTTTCCATGAGTTCCCTGCATGTGTTATCAAGACCGTCCTACAAGATTCCATATATGTGTGTTAGTATACTGTATTTGTCTTTCTCTTTTTGACTTACTTCACTTTTTATGATAGGTTCTAGAGCTAGCCACCTCATTAGGACTGAGTCTTCTGCATTTCTTTTAACAGCTGAGTAGTATTCCATTGTATATATGTACCAGGGCTTCTGTATCCATTTATTCGTCGATGGACATCTAGGTTGCTTCCATGTTCTGGCTGCAATGAACATTGGGGTACAGGTGCTTCTTTCAGTTTTAATTTCATCAGGATATAAACCTAATAGTGGGATTGCTGGGTCATATGGTGCTTCTATTTTTAGTTTTTTAAGGAATCTCCATACTGTCTTCCATAGAGGCTGTATCAATTGACATTCCCACCAGCAATGCAAGAGGGTTCCCTTTTCTCCGCACCCTCTCCAGCATTTATTGTCTGCAGATTTTTTGATGATGTCCATTTTGCCGGGTGTGAGGTGATATTTCATTGTAGTTTTGATTTGCATTTCTCTAATAATAAGCGAGGTTGAGCATCGTTTCATGTGCTTTTGGGCCATCTGTATGTCGTCTTTGGAGAGGCGTCTCTTTAGATCTTTTTCCCATTTTTTGATTGGGTTGTTCATTTTTCCTGTGCTGAGTTGTCTGAGTTGCTTGTAGATTTTGGAGATTAATTATTTGTCTGTTGTTTCATTTGCTATGATTTTCTCCCATTCTGTGGGCTGTCTGTTCAGCTTTTTTGTGATTTCTTTTGCTGTACAAAAGCTTTGAAGTTTCATTGGGTCCTACATGTTCATTTGTCTTTTCAGTTCCACTATTTTAGTAGGTGGGTCAGAGAAGATCTTGCTTTGATTGATGTCCCTGAGGGTTTTGCCTATATTCTCCTCTAAGAGTTTGATGGTTTCTGGTCTTACATTTAGGTCTTCAATCCATTTTGAGTTGATCTTAGTGTATGGGGTCAGGGAATGTTCCAACTTCATTTTTTTTGCATGTAGCTGTCCAATTTTCCCAGCACCATTTGTTGAAGAGGCTGTCTTGGTCCCATTTGATAGTTTCACCTCCTTTGTCAAAAATAAGGTACCCATAGGTGCGTGGGTTGATCTCTGGGTTCTCGATCTTGTTCCATTGGTCTGTAGTTCTGTTTTTGTGCTAGTACCATACTGTCTTGATGACTGTTGCTTTGTAGTAGATTCTGAAGTTGGGGAGGCTGATCCCTCCAACTCCATTCTTTTTCCTCAGGATTGCTTTAGCTATTCGAGGTCTTTTTTGTTTCCATAAGAACTGTGTTACTATTTGGTCTAGTTCTGTGAAAAATGTCAATGGTAGTTGAATAGGTATTGCATTGAATCTGTAGATGACATTTGGCAGTATGGTCATTTTCACAATATTGATTCTTCCGACCCAGGAACATGGAATATCTCTCCATCTGTTTAAGTCTTCTTTAATGTCTCTCATGAGTGTCTTGTAATTTTCTGTGTACAATTCTTTTGTTTCTTTGGGTAGGTTTATTCCTAGATATTTGATTCTTTTGGTTGCAATGGTGAAGGGGATTGCCTCTTTGATTTCGTTTTCTGATTTTTCATTGTTTGTGTATAGGAATGCCAGTAATTTCTGTGTGTTGACTTTGTATCCTGCGACTTCACTGAATTTGCTGATTAACTCTAGTAGTTTTGTAATAGTGTCTTTGGGGTTTTCTATGTATAATATCATGTCGTCTGCAAAAGAGAACTTGTTTTTTTTTTGATTGGGTTGTTCATTTTTCCTGTGCTGAGTTGTCTGAGTTGCTTGTAGATTTTGGAGATTAATTATTTGTCTGTTGTTTCATTTGCTATGATTTTCTCCCATTCTGTGGGCTGTCTGTTCAGCTTTTTTGTGATTTCTTTTGCTGTACAAAAGCTTTGAAGTTTCATTGGGTCCTACATGTTCATTTGTCTTTTCAGTTCCACTATTTTAGTAGGTGGGTCAGAGAAGATCTTGCTTTGATTGATGTCCCTGAGGGTTTTGCCTATATTCTCCTCTAAGAGTTTGATGGTTTCTGGTCTTACATTTAGGTCTTCAATCCATTTTGAGTTGATCTTAGTGTATGGGGTCAGGGAATGTTCCAACTTCATTTTTTTTGCATGTAGCTGTCCAATTTTCCCAGCACCATTTGTTGAAGAGGCTGTCTTGGTCCCATTTGATAGTTTCACCTCCTTTGTCAAAAATAAGGTACCCATAGGTGCGTGGGTTGATCTCTGGGTTCTCGATCTTGTTCCATTGGTCTGTAGTTCTGTTTTTGTGCTAGTACCATACTGTCTTGATGACTGTTGCTTTGTAGTAGATTCTGAAGTTGGGGAGGCTGATCCCTCCAACTCCATTCTTTTTCCTCAGGATTGCTTTAGCTATTCGAGGTCTTTTTTGTTTCCATAAGAACTGTGTTACTATTTGGTCTAGTTCTGTGAAAAATGTCAATGGTAGTTGAATAGGTATTGCATTGAATCTGTAGATGACATTTGGCAGTATGGTCATTTTCACAATATTGATTCTTCCGACCCAGGAACATGGAATATCTCTCCATCTGTTTAAGTCTTCTTTAATGTCTCTCATGAGTGTCTTGTAATTTTCTGTGTACAATTCTTTTGTTTCTTTGGGTAGGTTTATTCCTAGATATTTGATTCTTTTGGTTGCAATGGTGAAGGGGATTGCCTCTTTGATTTCGTTTTCTGATTTTTCATTGTTTGTGTATAGGAATGCCAGTAATTTCTGTGTGTTGACTTTGTATCCTGCGACTTCACTGAATTTGCTGATTAACTCTAGTAGTTTTGTAATAGTGTCTTTGGGGTTTTCTATGTATAATATCATGTCGTCTGCAAAAAGAGAGAACTTGATTTCTTCCTTTCCAATCTGGATTCCTTTTATTTCTTTCTCTTCTCTTATTGCTGTTGCTAGAACTTCCAGGACTATGTTGAATAGTAGTGGTGAAAGTGGACACCCCTGTCTTGTTCGTGATCTTAGAGGGAATGCTTTCAGGTTTTCACCGTTAAGGATAATATTTGCCGTGGGCTTCTCATATATGGCTTTCACTATGTTGAGATAGGTTCCCTCTATGTCCATTTTTTGAAGAGTTTTTATCATAAATGGATATTATACTTTGTCGAAGGCTTTTTTTGCATCTATTGAGATGATCATGTGATTTTTGTCTCTCAATTTGTTGATATGGTGTATCACATTGACTGATTTGCAAATATTGAAGAATCCTTGCATGCCTGGGATGAACCCGACTTGATCATGATGTATGAGTTTTTTGATGTGTTGTTGAATTCTGTTTGCTAGGATTTTGTTGAGGAGAAATTGGTCTGTAATTTTCCTTTTCTGTGTTGTCTTTGCCTGCTTTGGGTATCAGGCTGATGGTGGCCTCGTAGAATCTGTTTGGAAGTTTTCCTTCCTGTGCAATTTTTTGGAAGTGTTTTAGAAGGACAGGCATTAGCTCTTCTTTAAATGTTTGGTAGAATTCGGCTGTGAAGCCATCTGGCCCTGGGCTTTTATTTTTGGGTAGATTTTTTATCACAAAGTTGATTTCTGAGCTTGTGATTGGCTTGTTCAAAGTTTCTGTTTCTTCCTGGCTCAGTCTTGGGAGATTAATCTTCCAAAAGAAACTGTCCATTTCTTCCAGGTTGTCCAGTTTGTTGCCATAGAGTTGCTCGTAATAGTCTCTTAGAATCCTTTGGATTTCTGCATTATCTGTTGTAATCTCTCCTTTTTCATTTTTGATTTTGTTGATCCGGTTCTTCTCTCTCTTTCTCTTGATGATTCTGGCCAGTGGCTTGTCAATTTTGTTTACCTTTTCGAAGAACCAGCATTTTGTTTTATTTATCCATACTATACTTTCTTTGATTTCTTTTTCATTTATTTCTGCTTTGATCTTCATGATTTCCCTTCTTCTGCTGGCTTTGTGATGTTTTTGTTCTTCTTTCTCCAATTGTTTTAAGTGGAGGGTTAGGTCATCTGCTTCATATTTTCCTAGTTTCTTGAGGTGGAATTGTATTGCTATAAATTTCCCTCTTAGAACTGCTTTTGCGGTATCCCATAGGTTTTGCACGGTCGTATGTTCATTGTCATTTTCTTCTAGGAATTTTTTAATTTCTCCTTTGATTTCCTCAGTAATCAGTTGGTTTTTTAGGTATGTGTTGTTTCATCTCCATGTGTTTGTGTTTTTAGAGGTTTTTTTCCTATAGTTGATCTCCAGTTTCATTGCATTGTGGTCCAAGAAGATGGTTGATATAATTTAATTTTTTTTGAATTGTCTGAGATTAGATTAGTGGCCCAAGATGTGGTCTATCCTGGAGAATGTTCCATGAGCACTTGAGAAGAAAGTGTATTCTTCTGCTTTTGGATGGAACGTCCTAAAGATATCGATGATGTCCATCTTTTCTAGTGTGGCATTTAAGGCCAATTCGGTTTAGAAATTGGTCTGTAATTTTCCTTTTCTGTGTTGTCTTTGCCTGCTTTGGGTATCAGGCTGATGGTGGCCTCGTAGAATCTGTTTGGAAGTTTTCCTTCCTGTGCAATTTTTTGGAAGTGTTTTAGAAGGACAGGCATTAGCTCTTCTTTAAATGTTTGGTAGAATTCGGCTGTGAAGCCATCTGGCCCTGGGCTTTTATTTTTGGGTAGATTTTTTATCACAAAGTTGATTTCTGAGCTTGTGATTGGCTTGTTCAAAGTTTCTGTTTCTTCCTGGCTCAGTCTTGGGAGATTAATCTTCCAAAAGAAACTGTCCATTTCTTCCAGGTTGTCCAGTTTGTTGCCATAGAGTTGCTCGTAATAGTCTCTTAGAATCCTTTGGATTTCTGCATTATCTGTTGTAATCTCTCCTTTTTCATTTTTGATTTTGTTGATCCGGTTCTTCTCTCTCTTTCTCTTGATGATTCTGGCCAGTGGCTTGTCAATTTTGTTTACCTTTTCGAAGAACCAGCATTTTGTTTTATTTATCCATACTATACTTTCTTTGATTTCTTTTTCATTTATTTCTGCTTTGATCTTCATGATTTCCCTTCTTCTGCTGGCTTTGTGATGTGTTGTTCTTCTTTCTCCAATTGTTTTAAGTGGAGGGTTAGGTCATCTGCTTCATATTTTCCTAGTTTCTTGAGGTGGAATTGTATTGCTATAAATTTCCCTCTTAGAACTGCTTTTGCGGTATCCCATAGGTTTTGCACGGTCGTATGTTCATTGTCATTTTCTTCTAGGAATTTTTTAATTTCTCCTTTGATTTCCTCAGTAATCAGTTGGTTTTTTAGGTATGTGTTGTTTCATCTCCATGTGTTTGTGTTTTTAGAGGTTTTTTTCCTATAGTTGATCTCCAGTTTCATTGCATTGTGGTCCAAGAAGATGGTTGATATAATTTAATTTTTTTTGAATTGTCTGAGATTAGATTAGTGGCCCAAGATGTGGTCTATCCTGGAGAATGTTCCATGAGCACTTGAGAAGAAAGTGTATTCTTCTGCTTTTGGATGGAACGTCCTAAAGATATCGATGATGTCCATCTTTTCTAGTGTGGCATTTAAGGCTTGTGTTTCTTTATTAATTTTCTGTTTGGATTATCTATACATTGGAATGAGAGGAGTGTTAAAGTCTCCTACTATTATTGTGTTATTATTGATTTCTTCTTTTCAGTCTGAAAGTAACTGTCTTATGTATTGAGGTGCCCCTGTGTTGGGTGCATAGATATTCATGACTGTTATGTCTTCCTCTTGGATAGATCCCTTAATCATGATGTAGTAACCTGCCTTGTCTCTTAGAGTCTTCTTTACTTTCAAGTCTATTTTCTCTGATATGAGGATTGCTACTCCAGCTTTTTTTCGATTTCCATTTGCATGGAATATCTTTTTCCAGCCTCTCACTTTCAGTCTATGAGTGTCTCTAGGTCTGAAGTGGGTCCCTTGTAAACAGCCTATATATGGGTCATGTTTCTGAATCCATTCAGCCAGCCTGTGTTGTTTGGTTGGAGCATTTAATCCATTTACATTAAAAGTAATTATTGATACGAATGTTCCTATTGTCATCTTCTTAGAAGTTTGGGGTTTGATTTGTAGGACTTCTCCTACTCTTGTATTTATTGGCTATATCAGGCCCTTTAACACTTGTTGTAGGGCTGATTTTGTGGTACAGAATTCTTTTAGTTTTTGCTTGTCTGTGAAGCTTTTGACTTCACCATCGATTCTGAATGAGATTCTTGCTGGCTAGAGAATTCTTGGTTGGAGGTTATTCTCTTTTAGCCGTTTAAATGTGTCTTGCCATTCTCTTCTGGCCTGTAGGGTTTCTGTTGAAAGATCCTTTTAGGGGTTTTCAGGTATGTGTTTTGTTTTTCCATTTCCTCAGTAATCAGTTGGATTTTTAGGTATGTGTTGTTTCATCTCCATGTGGTTGTGTTTTAGAGGTTTTTTTCCTATAGTTGATCTCCAGTTTCATTGCATTGTGGTCCAAGAAGATGGTTGATATAATTTAATTTTTTTTGAATTGTCTGAGATTAGATTAGTGGCCCAAGATGTGGTCTATCCTGGAGAATGTTCCATGAGCACTTGAGAAGAAAGTGTATTCTTCTGCTTTTGGATGGAACGTCCTAAAGATATCGATGATGTCCATCTTTTCTAGTGTGGCATTTAAGGCTTGTGTTTCTTTATTAATTTTCTGTTTGGATTATCTATACATTGGAATGAGAGGAGTGTTAAAGTCTCCTACTATTATTGTGTTATTATTGATTTCTTCTTTTCAGTCTGAAAGTAACTGTCTTATGTATTGAGGTGCCCCTGTGTTGGGTGCATAGATATTCATGACTGTTATGTCTTCCTCTTGGATAGATCCCTTAATCATGATGTAGTAACCTGCCTTGTCTCTTAGAGTCTTCTTTACTTTCAAGTCTATTTTCTCTGATATGAGGATTGCTACTCCAGCTTTTTTTCGATTTCCATTTGCATGGAATATCTTTTTCCAGCCTCTCACTTTCAGTCTATGAGTGTCTCTAGGTCTGAAGTGGGTCCCTTGTAAACAGCCTATATATGGGTCATGTTTCTGAATCCATTCAGCCAGCCTGTGTTGTTTGGTTGGAGCATTTAATCCATTTACATTAAAAGTAATTATTGATACGAATGTTCCTATTGTCATCTTCTTAGAAGTTTGGGGTTTGATTTGTAGGACTTCTCCTACTCTTGTATTTATTGGCTATATCAGGCCCTTTAACACTTGTTGTAGGGCTGATTTTGTGGTACAGAATTCTTTTAGTTTTTGCTTGTCTGTGAAGCTTTTGACTTCACCATCGATTCTGAATGAGATTCTTGCTGGCTAGAGAATTCTTGGTTGGAGGTTATTCTCTTTTAGCCGTTTAAATGTGTCTTGCCATTCTCTTCTGGCCTGTAGGGTTTCTGTTGAAAGATCCGCAGTTAGATGTATGGGGTTTCCTTTATATGTTATTTGTTGTTTGCTCCTAGCTGCTTTTAGTATTCTGTCTTTATATTTGGTTTGCATTAGTTTGATTAGAATGTGCCTTGGTGTGTTTCTTCCGGGGTTTCTCCTATATGGAACTCTGTGCTTCTTGGACTTGGTTGACTATTTCCTTTCCCATGTTGGGGAAGTTTTCAACTATAACCTCTTCAAGAATTTTTTCATAGCCTTTCTTCCCCCCTTCTTCTTCTGGAACTCCTATAATTCTAATGTTGGTGCGTTTGATATTGTCCCATAGGTCTCTGATGCTATCCTCAGTTCTTTTAATGCTTTTGGCTTTGTTCTGTTCTTCAGCATTTATTTCCACCATTCTGTCTTCCAGCTCGCTTATCTGTTCTTCTGCCCCCGATACTCTGCTGTTGAGACCTTCTATAGTATTTTTGAGTTCAGCAATTGAGTTGGTGGTCTCCATTTACTTATTTTTCATTTCCTGCATGTCTTTTCTCAGTGCACTAATGTCCTCTAATATTCTGTTTTTGGTGTTTTGTATCCTCATTAGTATAGCTTTTCTGAATTCTTTTTTCAGATAATTGGTCTATCTCCTTCTCTGTCATTTGAAGCTGTGTTTCTCTAGCTTGGTCCTTCATTTGTTCAGTGTTTCTCTGTCATTTCATTATTAGGTTAATTTTTGTTTCTTTGTGTGTGTCTGTGTGTGAGGAGTTCTTTTTCCCCCACCAGACTTCTTGGTTGAATCTCCCTTCCTTTGGGTTTCTGTCCTTCTAGAAGGGTTCAGTGGTTTGTGTCTTGGGTGGTGTTAGATCATGTTTACAGGTGCATAATCTCTAGTGTTGTATGTTCTTTGATAGTGTGGGGTCTTGGAATCAGGGCTTCTGCTCCAAGGATCCTTGGTTTGATGATTGGTCAGTGGGCGTAGGCTCTATGTCTGGTTTGCTATGGTGTTCCGTGATATTAGTTCAAATACTAGCATCTGAGGAACAAGAGGTGTGTCCCTGATGGGTGACAATCATAAAAGCATGCAGATGTTTTCTAACATAGTCATAAGATATACATACATACAAAGCAATAATCACATCTAACCAGTCTTTCAGTGATAAAGCATAGGAAATTTTTCTGGCAAATCATGCAATCAAAGATGCTACTTGCCTGTTAAGCTCTGAATTAATTAAAATAGTGCCTGGAAAAATAGATCCGGGGCAAGGTCCTGGCTTGGACTATTTCATTGAAAGCAATTTTTAGCTAAGACATGTGTTGGGGGTGAGGAGGTGGAGAGTGTATGGGTAATGAGAAGGAATAGATTCGTCTTGGAAGGATTTTATAGGGTTACGTAGCCAAGATTAGTGTGTTTTATTGTTTAGTGCAGCTGGAAGAGAATAGCGGAGACAGGAAGGTAGGAAATATTTACATAGAGGATAGTGGTAGATAGGAGAAAATTTTACGTTTAGAACATAGAGGGAGGAAGCAGTGGCAAAGAGGAAAGAAAATTAGAGGTTTCCAAGAATTAAAATTAAAAAATAATAATAAAAATTAAAAATGAAAAAAAAAAAGAAATTAAAAATTAAAAAGGGAAGAAAAAATAAGAAGAGAGGAAAAAAAAAAAAAAAAACAAATCAAACCTGACCGATCAGACAAATCAACAGAACCGTCCACAACAAATAAGCAAACCAGAAAAGCTAAATACTGTGCCTGGTTTTTAGCCTCTCATCTGGTGGAAGCCAATCTGCTGTCGATGGTGTTGTCTTGATGATGTAGCCTTTCCCTTAAGGCACTGGTTGCTATGGTTTGTTTTCAGCCAAATAAGGCGTTGCTGCAAGCTCAGGTGCTGGCCTGGACGGCGGGCTGATCCCAGTCTGTCTGGCTGTGGGCCGCAGCGCGTGCAGTCCCGTGTTGGAGTGGGGCGCCCTGGCTCTGCCGCGCACCCGCCGGTAGCCTCCAATACCTGCCCGTCTCCAGGCTTCCCCCGCTGCGGGTGTAGATATGGGGGTGCACGGGCTCCTCCGCTACTGGCGCGCGCGCACTGCCAGTTACACGTCCAAGTCCCAAAGGCAGGCACAAGCTTCCCCGTCTGGCTCGAGCCCGGTCCCTGGTCAGCAATCCGTGGGTGACTTCCCCTTCAGCTAGTCCCCGACTAGAAGTGTTTGAACTCACCCGGTGCCAGGCGGAAAGTTGCGATTTTCGCCCGGCCAAGCGGCATGATTTTCGCACTGGGTGCTCCCTCCCGGCTCCGGGTCGCTAGGCAGCACTTTTTGGGGAACTTCCCAATTGCGTTCTGCCTGGCCCTGCTCCAGTATCCTATCTTCGCAGTGTCTTAATTTCTGCGGGCGATCCAGGCGGATTCTTGGAATTTTCACGCTGATCGCTGCCCTCTCTCCTGCAAAGCTCTGCTCAGGCCCCCTTTTAGGGCATTTGCTGGTGCGCTGTCCATTGGTGCGGTCTGGCGTGGGGGTTAGGATAGAGGGTTCTCAGAACAGTAGCTCTGGGAAAGTTCTGGCTGTTCACTCTTCTACTCTCGCGGACCTATGGGGTTCTAATGTCGTCTGGCGGCTGGTTTGTTGGTGGTGTTTCATTTCTTGATTAGTTCTGGTGATTCTGTTGGGTAGCTGGTGAAATCTTCCCCTCATTCCTCTGCCATCTAGGCTCCGCCCCTGTTCTGTTTTTTTAACCACTGTGTTATGACTGTGAACAATTTGAGATTTATAGCCAATAAAGAGTTTTAGCAGTGTTCAAGCCCTCTAGTGGCCTCCAAGTTTCCATAGTATTTGTCTGACAAGATATTGTCATTAAACAGGGTCATAAACTGGTAACCTCATCCCTGGAGTCAGTCTTAGTGATGGTCCTCAATTTTTTTCTCTGTTTTCATCCTCAACCCTGCTTCGTTGGCTCTGAAGGTGTTTGAGTTTCTAGCACTTAATTTCATGGATATTTTAAATGATTTAGGTGTCCTTTGTGATAAGATATTCCAAGGTTCCCAGAAAAGACCCATAAAGCAGGAAAAGTCCTAATTAGCTTCCTGTTGCCAGGTTCTAATTATTTTTCTCTCTCTGGAGGAATCAAGGTAGAATCTGTGCTTCAATGTCCAAGGGTCCCTTATCAAGTGGTTCTTTTTCCAGCCCTGTCCTGACATGCCCTTGCACACAATTAGATGATACTGGAGAAAAAGGCTCTGGCCATCACAGTTCCCGTCTGGCTCGAGCCCGGTCCCTGGTCAGCAATCCTCCCCGACCCTAGAAGTGTTTGAACTCACCCGGTGCCAGGCGGAAAGTTGCGATTTTCGCCTGGCCAAGCGGCATGATTTTCGCACTGGGTGCTCCCTCCCGGCTCCGGGTCGCTAGGCAGCACTTTTTGGGGAACTTCCCAATTGCGTTCTGCCTGGCCCTGCTCCAGTATCCTATCTTCGCAGTGTCTTAATTTCTGCGGGCGATCCAGGCGGATTCTTGGAATTTTCACGCTGATCGCTGCCCTCTCTCCTGCAAAGCTCCGCTCAGGCCCCCTTTTAGGGCATTTGCTGGCGCGCTGTCCATTGGTGCGGTCTGGCGTGGGGGTTAGGATAGAGGGTTCTCAGAACAGTAGCTCTGGGAAAGTTCTGGCTGTTCACTCTTCTACTCTCGCGGACCTATGGGGTTCTAATGTCGTCTGGCGGCTGGTTTGTTGGTGGTGTTTCATTTCTTGATTAGTTCTGGTGATTCTGTTGGGTAGCTGGTGAAATCTTCCCCTCATTCCTCTGCCATCTAGGCTCCGCCCCTGTTCTGTTTTTTTAACCACTGTGTTATGACTGTGAACAATTTGAGATTTATAGCCAATAAAGAGTTTTAGCAGTGTTCAAGCCCTCTAGTGGCCTCCAAGTTTCCATAGTATTTGTCTGACAAGATATTGTCATTAAACAGGGTCATAAACTGGTAACCTCATCCCTGGAGTCAGTCTTAGTGATGGTCCTCAATTTTTTTCTCTGTTTTCATCCTCAACCCTGCTTCGTTGGCTCTGAAGGTGTTTGAGTTTCTAGCACTTAATTTCATGGGTATTTTAAATGATTTAGGTGTCCTTTGTGATAAGATATTCCAAGGTTCCCAGAAAAGACCCATAAAGCAGGAAAAGTCCTAATTAGCTTCCTGTTGCCAGGTTCTAATTATTTTTCTCTCTCTGGAGGAATCAAGGTAGAATCTGTGCTTCAATGTCCAAGGGTCCCTTATCAAGTGGTTCTTTTTCCAGCCCTGTCCTGACATGCCCTTGCACACAATTAGATGATACTGGAGAAAAAGGACGCAGGCTCTGGCCATCAGAGCATGCCTCACTTGAGAAGAGATGCTGGTCTGCTTGGGACCAGGCCACAGCATCTGAATGGGAGCCCTTCAATCAACAGTATTAAAGCTACTTCATGTTTTTAATAATCAGTGTAACAGAATTAGTACAAGAATATTGCAAAGTTGTAGACTGCAGACTTACACAAAACCTCATTTTGGTACCAGAGGACTTGTTAGGTTCACAGCAGTAAGTAGGCTTCCCAGGCCCTCTCTGTTTCACATACCACCTCCTCTTTCCCTGTGTTGGTTTTTTCTTTATTCTTAACCCGTGGTGGTAATTGGAAGTAACCAGCATTTATTTTTGCCCCACAATTTGCTCACTGTTGCTCTCTCAACTCCTTTGTTCCTTGAAAATTCGTTTCTCTATCCTGGGTTTCTTACCTACCTTTTGGATCTAGCTCCAAGGCTTGTGTTTGAGGTCTCCATCCCCAGATGTTCACAGTACTGGCCTGTCCAGTAACAGGACCAAAAGGCATTGGCCAGGTCTATCTCCTGAGTTACTCTTTTATCACTAGGGTCTTCACTTTGATCTCCGTATCCTCATGTTCCTTAGGAGGTGCCACTTCATTTATAGCTCACTTAGCAACAGCAGTTCATCTGGGCACTGTATCTAAAAGTTCCTCTTCAGAGCTTAGGGTTAGGTCTATCCAAGGAAATACTGCATTTGTGATAGATACTCTGAATTCAGTTTGAATTTTGTGTCCTCATATGGTTAATTATTTACTCTCAGGTTATGGTGGGCTACACGGGGTCCCTAAAAATGGCTACATCTTAGTCACATGAACATTTAGCTCTTATCTGTGTATCACAAAAGAATGAATATTTCCTTACATGGTAACGCTATGATTAAGGTAAGGATCTGGAGAGGAGGAAGTTATCCTGGATTAACAGGTAAACCATAAACCATGACATCATACGTATCTTTTTTTTTTTTAGTTTTGGCCACTTTTACTAGTCTTTCATTTATTTATTTTCATCCTTCTTTGTTCTTCGGCCTGTGTGAGCCTCCCATTGCAATGGCCTCTCTCATTGCAGAGCAGTGCATGCGCCCAGAGCACTGGCTCATAATTGGGCACACCAGTCCAGTCGCTCTATGGCACGTGAGATCTTCAGGGCCAGGGATCGAACTGGTGCCCCTTGCAGACTCTTTACCGGCTGAACCACCAGGGAAGCCCTCATACATATCTTATAAGAGAGAAAGTGAACAACTCTAGGCACACAAAACCACAGTGGTAAAGGCATTGGAGACAGATATGAAGTGAAGCAGCCATGAGCCAAGGAGCACCAGGATTGTCAACAGCCACCAGAAGATGTCCAAAAATCTCCTCCAAAGCATCCAAAGAAAACAGGGTCATGCTGACCCTTGATTTCAAACTTCTGATCTCTAGAACTTTCAGAGCATAGATTTCTGCTGTTTTAAAAGCCAACCAGTTTGTGGAAATTTGCTACAGCAGGAATGAATATCAGAGCCATGTATCTCAAGTCTTCCCAGAGAACAATGAATAGGCATTTATTTCACAGGCATTTTAGAATTTTAAAGAAATAGTTTAGTCAAAAAGCCAACCATGAGTTAATACATTGATTAATTCATCTCATATGTATTAAGAACTCACTAGAAATTTCAAAGATAAACAAGCAGAGAGACTGCCATGAGAACACTATGCAGTGGTGTGGATTTGAAAATAAGCAGTCAGGGCCTGCTCATGTAATTTTACAAAGCAAAGACTAGAAGAGGGAGGCATGAAATGGGGTTGAGGAATAATCTTAAAGGTCACAGAAGGTGGTCTAGAATTTTTCCTTCAGTCTATAGATAGAATTAATAAAGGAATTTTCAATACCAGAGAAATTAAATTGAAAACTCTAATTTTATATGAGAAACCTATGACTCTTTGCTATTGAAATAAAAAATGTCTCTGTTTTCAACTCTGACGAACAAAGCCAGAACCTTCCCATGTTGCATTGTTTCCCTATGTGATTTGGTGCTCAGTCCTCCATCCATAGAAAATTTCCTTTTCTATGCATGATTGTATCCACATATGCTACGTTGTTTGGCAACTGGATTATAGTCCCATTCTCTGTGGATGACAGTGGATTTAGTTCTGGATAATGAGGGTGGGTTTGTTTTTGGTTTTGTTTTTGTTTTGCTTAAATCTGTACTGAATTCTAACACTTGCTTTATATTATGCATATGAAAAATGGTTTACATTCTCTAGATGTACAGCAGACTGCTGTGTGAAGTAGGGTGATAGGGAGAGAATGAGAATCTGGGGGCAGAGTGGGACTTCCCATAGCTTTGTTTCATAGCTGAGCTTTTCTCTTTTAGGTGTGAATAGAGTAGGGGACGAAAAACATTTTTCCTTCTACCCGTCTGGGTTCTTGGCTGAGACCCTTGCAGTAAAAGGCAGATGAATAAGAGGAAAGCAAACAGATGTTTATTAACATGTAGACCTTATGTGTACATGAGAGATACCCAGGATAATGGAATATCCCAAAGAGGTAGATTTAGAAATTAAGTCTAAATCCTGTCTTAGTCAGGAAAGGGAAGAGGGACATAGACCCCTTGGGTGGGGGAATAAGTGATTTTTAGGAAAGATGGTGTTCAGTCACTAAGTTGTGTCTGACTCTTTGAAACCTCAGGGACTGCAGCACACCATGCTTCACTGTCTCTCAGAGTTTGCTCAAATTCATGTCCATTGAGTCAGTGATGCCATCCAACCATCTTATCCTCTATTGCCCTCATTCTTCTCCTACCTTCAGTCTTTCCAAGCATCATAGTCTTTTCCAGTGAGTCAACTCTTTGCATCAAATGGCCAAAGTATTTTAGCTTCAGCTTCAGCAATCTTTGCAATGAGTATTCACAGTTGATTTCCTTTAAGATTGACTGGTTTGATCTCCTTGCTTTTCAAGGGACTCTCAAGAGTTTTCTCCAACACCGTAGTTTGAAGGCATTAATACTTCAGTGCTCAGCCTTCTTTATGGTCAAACTCTCACATCCATACATGACTACTGATCACTGTATGGACCTTTGTTGGCAAAATGGTGTCTCTGCTTTTTAATATGCTGTCTAGATTTGTCATAGTTTTTCTTCCAAGGAGCAAGTGTCTTTGAATTTCATGGCTGCAATCACTGCCTGCAGTGATTTTTAGAGCCAAGATGATAAAATCTGTCACTGCTTCCACTGTTTCGTCTTCTCTTTGCTGTGAAGTTATGGGACCAGATGCCATGGTCTTCCTTTTTCGAATGTTGAGATTTAAGGCAGCTTTTTCACTCCCCTCTTTCACCCTCATCAAGAAAGATGAAGAGATCCTTAGAAAAAAAAGATAGGAGCTATGATAGTTTGTGACAGTGTGTCTGAATATGGTGTTGATTTCTAGTCTCTTCTGTGATAAGAGCCAACCAATCTCACCCTGGTTGATGAAGTCCCCAGGGAGGGAATCTATGACAATTGAGTTTTAGAGAATCTGTCTTTTAGATAGATAAGGGGAGTCCAAAGACTCCCTTATCATCCCCTGCATTTGTTATTTTTAAGGACCTACAGCTCAAAATAATCAACATACCAAAGCAACATATTTTGGGGTGGCATATCCTGAACTCCTACAGTCATATTTTGAAATAACATGTTCTGCTACCCATCAGGAGGAAAGAGCCAAGGAGATAAGGACAGTGCCTGACCTCAGATTTGCTCCCTCAGTTACCGTCATGCCCTTGACTGAGAAGATTCTTTTCTTAGGGCCTTTGTGAGAATATTCCTAATCTATCCCCTGTGTGCAATATAGGGGTTTTGTGAATTCCTATTGAATAAACAGTCTGCTAATGCTGATCCCTGCCATCTTATCCTCTATTGCCCTCATTCTTCTCCTACCTTCAGTCTTTCCAAGCATCATAGTCTTTTCCAGTGAGTCAACTCTTTGCATCAAATGGCCAAAGTATTTTAGCTTCAGCTTCAGCAATCTTTGCAATGAGTATTCACAGTTGATTTCCTTTAAGATTGACTGGTTTGATCTCCTTGCTTTTCAAGGGACTCTCAAGAGTTTTCTCCAACACCGTAGTTTGAAGGCATTAATACTTCAGTGCTCAGCCTTCTTTATGGTCAAACTCTCACATCCATACATGACTACTGATCACTGTATGGACCTTTGTTGGCAAAATGGTGTCTCTGCTTTTTAATATGCTGTCTAGATTTGTCATAGTTTTTCTTCCAAGGAGCAAGTGTCTTTGAATTTCATGGCTGCAATCACTGCCTGCAGTGATTTTTAGAGCCAAGATGATAAAATCTGTCACTGCTTCCACTGTTTCGTCTTCTCTTTGCTATGAAGTTATGGGACCAGATGCCATGGTCTTCCTTTTTCGAATGTTGAGATTTAAGGCAGCTTTTTCACTCCCCTCTTTCACCCTCATCAAGAAAGATGAAGAGATCCTTAGAAAAAAAAGATAGGAGCTATGATAGTTTGTGACAGTGTGTCTGAATATGGTGTTGATTTCTAGTCTCTTCTGTGATAAGAGCCAACCAATCTCACCCTGGTTGATGAAGTCCCCAGGGAGGGAATCTATGACAATTGAGTTTTAGAGAATCTGTCTTTTAGATAGATAAGGGGAGTCCAAAGACTCCCTTATCATCCCCTGCATTTGTTATTTTTAAGGACCTACAGCTCAAAATAATCAACATACCAAAGCAACATATTTTGGGGTGGCATATCCTGAACTCCTACAGTCATATTTTGAAATAACATGTTCTGCTACCCATCAGGAGGAAAGAGCCAAGGAGATAAGGACAGTGCCTGACCTCAGATTTGCTCCCTCAGTTACCGTCATGCCCTTGACTGAGAAGATTCTTTTCTTAGGGCCTTTGTGAGAATATTCCTAATCTATCCCCTGTGTGCAATATAGGGGTTTTGTGAATTCCCCTATTGAATAAACAGTCTGCTAATGCTGATCCCTGTCAGGGATGTGAATTTGTAGTAGGTACAAATAAAAAATATTTAAACTTGAAAATGCCGTAAGGTTCTTGCCAGCAATGCAAAGAATGGATAAATTCTCAATTGCTGTAATTTCTGAATTCAGATGTCACTGATGATTGAGATAAGCCTTTTATTCTAAAATTAAGTTTATGATATATTCATGTACATGTAGTTAGGAGCATTCTCAAACCTAACACATTAGTCAAATGTCTCAAGGACATACGTATAAAAGAGATAAAATTGAATGTATTTACATAGCTCCTTGCCAAGAAAGTGAAAATGTTTTAAGTAAACACTCTAGGAGCTGAGGTTAGATGAGAATACTTGAGATATGGGTGGCATTTGAATTCTTTTTACTTGGCTCTGCTTTGAGAAACACAATACTCTGAAGTCTTCACTGGTGCATTTCCCAGCCTGTTGGCATCTTGAACATCAAGAAAAAGTGCCAGCTGTGATCGTGAGACACTCAATGTAAGCCTAGAGTTTATGTAAATAGCCTTTGTCCTGAAGATATACAGATCATTTGAAAAACTAAAAGCCTCTGCCCGTGGAAGTCTCTTTTCAAAGAGATATTTAATCCTGGAGCCATGGATTTCTGGCAGATTTCCCATATTCTATCTGAGTACATGGATGTAATGCCACTGCTTTGTCAACAATGAACAGCCATACTCTGGAAGATAGCTGCAAACTGTCAGGGAAGACTGCCATCTGGTGGGATAAAATTACTACTAAAATACAGTCACAAACTCCCTGTTCCTTTATCAATATTTCTTTCAACCTAACTTTTTTTTTTTTTAAAGATTTATTTATTCATTTATATTTGGGCGGGGGTCGGGTTGGGGAGGGAGGGGAGCGGGTGGGCCACTTCTATTGGTCTTTCATTTCTCTATTTTCATCCATCTTTGTTCTTTGGCTCCTGTGGGCCTCCCATCGCGGTGGCCTCTGTTGTTGCAGAGCACCGGCTCTGGGTGTATGCCCTCTAGAGCTCCAGCTCAGTAATTGGACACATCGGTCCAGCCGCTCCGCAGCACGTGGGATCTTCCCAGGCCAGGGATCGAACCGGTGCCCCTTGCACTGCAAGGCGGTGTCCTTACACACTGGACCACCAGGGGAAGCCCCTCAACCTAACTTTTAAAGCAAGAGTGAAATGATATTTTACTTTATTTTTTAGAGGTTAGAATTTTAAGACTCTTTTTACCCCAAGACTTTATTGGAATAAAGTTGATTTACAATGTTATGTTTAAGGTATACAGTTATACATAAAGTGAATCAGTTATAATACATATATATCTACACTTTTGTTTTTTAAGATTTATTTTTAACCTTTTTTTAAAACTTTGACCTCTTTTTTAATTGAATTTTTATGTGTTTATTTTCATTCATTTTTATTCTTTGGCCTGTGTGGGCTTCTCATCACAGTGGCCTCTCTAGTTGCAGAGTACTGGCTCTGGGCACCTGTGCTCCAGAGAGCTGACTCTGTAACTGGACACAGGGGTCCAGCCACTCTGCTACACGTGGGATCTTCCCCAGCCAGGGATCGAATCGGTGACCTTGCACTGCAAGGTGGAATCTTTACCACTGGACCACCAGGGACGCCCTATGTGGACCATTTTAAAATCTTTATTGAATTTGTTACAATATTGTTTCTGTTTTATGTTCTGGAATTTTGGCCACAAAACATATGGTATCTTAGCCTCCCAACCAGGAATCAGTCTGCACCCTGTTTTGGAAAGCAAAGTCTTAACCACTGAACTGCCAGGAAAGTCCCTATAGCCACTCTTTTAGATTATTTTCTCATATAGGCCACTTTACAAGTAGTTCAGTGGATATCTCTGAAAGGTACAGATTCTTAAACAATGTTGTTACTTACCTGACAACATCAGCAATAGTTCCTTAATGTTATTATCAAGTTAGAATTCAGACTTCCCTGGATATCTCTTAAATGTTTTCTCTAAATAAGACGTAAAGATTACAATTGAATGACATGATTTGAAGTCTCTTTTAGTCTATAGAGTTCTTTCTGGGTTTTTGTTTTTGTTTTTTCTCAGTTTGTTGGAGAAACTGGATTGGTTCTCTAGACTTTTACATAGCGTGAGTTTTACTGATTGTATCCCTATGGGTTCCAGGAGAAGGAGTGTAAATGCTTTTCTTCTGCCAGTTACATAGAGCAACTTCTGTAGAAACTGAAATTAACTCTGATGTTTTAGGGCTTTTTGTTGTTTTCCAAACACCTTCTGTTTTTAAATTTCTTGAAGAGATCAGGTTAGAATTTTAAGACTCTTTTTACCCCAAGACTTTATTGGAATAAAGTTGATTTACAATGTTATGTTTAAGGTATACAGTTATACATAAAGTGAATCAGTTATAATACATATATATCTACACTTTTGTTTTTTAAGGTTTATTTTTAACCTTTTTTTAAAACTTTGACCTCTTTTTTAATTGAATTTTTATGTGTTTATTTTCATTCATTTTTATTCTTTGGCCTGTGTGGGCTTCTCATCACAGTGGCCTCTCTAGTTGCAGAGTACTGGCTCTGGGCACCTGTGCTCCAGAGAGCTGACTCTGTAACTGGACACAGGGGTCCAGCCACTCTGCTACACGTGGGATCTTCCCCAGCCAGGGATCGAATCGGTGACCTTGCACTGCAAGGTGGAATCTTTACCACTGGACCACCAGGGACGCCCTATGTGGACCATTTTAAAATCTTTATTGAATTTGTTACAATATTGTTTCTGTTTTATGTTCTGGAATTTTGGCCACAAAACATATGGTATCTTAGCCTCCCAACCAGGAATCAGTCTGCACCCTGTTTTGGAAAGCAAAGTCTTAACCACTGAACTGCCAGGAAAGTCCCTATAGCCACTCTTTTAGATTATTTTCTCATATAGGCCACTTTACAAGTAGTTCAGTGGATATCTCTGAAAGGTACAGATTCTTAAACAATGTTGTTACTTACCTGACAACATCAGCAATAGTTCCTTAATGTTATTATCAAGTTAGAATTCAGACTTCCCTGGATATCTCTTAAATGTTTTCTCTAAATAAGACGTAAAGATTACAATTGAATGACATGATTTGAAGTCTCTTTTAGTCTATAGAGTTCTTTCTGGGTTTTTGTTTTTGTTTTTTCTCAGTTTGTTGGAGAAACTGGATTGGTTCTCTAGACTTTTACATAGCGTGAGTTTTACTGATTGTATCCCTATGGGTTCCAGGAGAAGGAGTGGAAATGCTTTTCTTCTGCCAGTTACATAGAGCAACTTCTGTAGAAACTGAAATTAACTCTGATGTTTTAGGGCTTTTTGTTGTTTTCCAAACACCTTCTGTTTTTAAATTTCTTGTCCTTCACATATGATTTCTGTATATCAGGTTTTTTTGTTGTTGTTTGTTTTTTTCCCCTGGCCTACCACATGCTGTATAAGCTTGTTGTTGTTCAGTCGCTCAGTTGTGTCTTGATTCTTTGCAGCACCATGGCTTGCAGCACATCAGGCTTCCCTTCAAGAGCTTGCTCAAACTCATGTCCATTGACTTAGTGATGTCATCCTACCATCTTGTCCTCTGTCATCCTCTTCTCCTTCTGTCTTCTGACCAGCATCAGAGTCTTTTCCAAAAAGTCATCTCTTTGCATCAGGTGGCCAAAGTATCGGAGCTTCAATTTCATCATCAGTTTGTCCATTGAATATTCACAGTTGATTTCTTTTAGAGTTAACTGGCTTTATCTCCTTGCAAGCCAATACCCTCTCAAGAGTATTCTCCAGCATGATAGTTCAAAAGCATCAATTCTTCTGTGTCCAGTCTTCTTTATGGTCCAACTCTCATATCCATATATGACTACCAGGAAAACCATAACTTTGACTATAGAGTCAGCAAAGCGGTATCTCTGCTTTTTAATATGCTGTCTAGGTTTGTCATAACTTTCCTTCCAAGGAGCAAACATATTTTAATTTCTTGGCTGCAGTCACCATCCGCGGTGACTTTGGAACCCAAGAAAACTGTCACAGTTTTGGTTTTTTCCTCAATCTATTTGCCATGAAGTGATGGGTGCAGATGTCATCGTCTTAGTTTTTTGAATGTTGAGTTTTAAGCCAGCTTTTTCACTTTCCCTTAGAATTAACAGAACGTTCTGGATATCTCTTAAATGTTTTCTCTAAATAAGACGTAAAGATTACAATTGAATGACATGATTTGAAGTCTCTTTTAGTCTATAGAGTTCTTTCTGGGTTTTTGTTTTTGTTTTTTCTCAGTTTGTTGGAGAAACTGGATTGGTTCTCTAGACTTTTACATAGCGTGAGTTTTACTGATTGTATCCCTATGGGTTCCAGGAGAAGGAGTGGAAATGCTTTTCTTCTGCCAGTTACATAGAGCAACTTCTGTAGAAACTGAAATTAACTCTGATGTTTTAGGGCTTTTTGTTGTTTTCCAAACACCTTCTGTTTTTAAATTTCTTGTCCTTCACATATGATTTCTGTATATCAGGTTTTTTTGTTGTTGTTTGTTTTTTTCCCCTGGCCTACCACATGCTGTATAAGCTTGTTGTTGTTCAGTCGCTCAGTTGTGTCTTGATTCTTTGCAGCACCATGGCTTGCAGCACATCAGGCTTCCCTTCAAGAGCTTGCTCAAACTCATGTCCATTGACTTAGTGATGTCATCCTACCATCTTGTCCTCTGTCATCCTCTTCTCCTTCTGTCTTCTGACCAGCATCAGAGTCTTTTCCAAAAAGTCATCTCTTTGCATCAGGTGGCCAAAGTATCGGAGCTTCAATTTCATCATCAGTTTGTCCATTGAATATTCACAGTTGATTTCTTTTAGAGTTAACTGGCTTTATCTCCTTGCAAGCCAATACCCTCTCAAGAGTATTCTCCAGCATGATAGTTCAAAAGCATCAATTCTTCTGTGTCCAGTCTTCTTTATGGTCCAACTCTCATATCCATATATGACTACCAGGAAAACCATAACTTTGACTATAGAGTCAGCAAAGCGGTATCTCTGCTTTTTAATATGCTGTCTAGGTTTGTCATAACTTTCCTTCCAAGGAGCAAACATATTTTAATTTCTTGGCTGCAGTCACCATCCGCGGTGACTTTGGAACCCAAGAAAACTGTCACAGTTTTGGTTTTTTCCTCAATCTATTTGCCATGAAGTGATGGGTGCAGATGTCATCGTCTTAGTTTTTTGAATGTTGAGTTTTAAGCCAGCTTTTTCACTTTCCCCTTCTGCCTTCATTAAGAGGCTCTTTAGTTTCTCATTGCTTTCTGCCTTATAGTCTAGATGAAATATATTCTAGATGTCATGCATTCTAAGATTGCTCTGCCTGTGAGGGGGTTTCCCTTCAAGATGTTCTTCTGCTAAGTTTTCTTACTCATTGTTAGTTGAATCTTGTAAGATTCAAATTTGAATTTTTAGATAGACTACTCCATAAAGAGTGCTGTGTATTTCTATCAGGCAGTACATAGCATCTGGTGGTCTTTTGTTTTTTGGTTTTAATTTTATTAGAGTATGGTTGCTTTACAATGTTGTGTTAGTTCCTACTATATAGCAAAGCGAATCAGCTATATGTATAAATATCCTCTCTTTTTAAAATTTCTTGCCATTTAGGTCACCACAGAGCATTGGGTAGAGTTGCCTGTGCCATATAGTAGATTTTGGTTTAATTTTATAAAGTTGGCAGCTGTTGATGAACATTGTCAACTCAAATCATAGAGCGTTCTGGGCCAGTGAATCTTGTTTCTGTTTCCAGGGACTGGGTATCCCTAAATATGAGACTACCCAGGTACGTGGTGGCACCCTGGATTCCTGGGAATTACACTGCACTGCAAATTTGATAAACCCAATCAGCGTGTTTGAAAACTGTATTTTCAGGTTTAAATGAAATCAGTTCTCACAAAATGGACAATCTTTTTTAATTGCAGAAAAAAAAATCTGTCAGGGGGATTAAAGAATCTCCCTGCCAGTAAAGGAGAGACAAAGATGCAAGTTCAGTCCGTGGGTCAAGAAGATCCCCTGGAGAAGGAAATGGCAACCCTCTCCAGTATTCTTGCCTGGAAAATCCCATGAACAGAGGAGCCTGTTGGGCTACAGTCCAAGGGTTTGCCAAGAGTCGGATGCGACTGAGCAGAAACATGATACCAAATGTGAAGATTATAGTGTTAGGGACACTGTTAAAAGAGTGAAAAGACAAGCTACAGAGTGGGGAAGTCTATTTACAGAATGAATAAGGAATACTAAAAAAGGCAACAAAAATACAGATAGCACAATAGATAAAATGGGCAGAACACTTGAATGATTACTTACAAAGAATTAATAGTTACTTCACAGTGACGAATATAGCATTGAAGAGATATTTAAAGTCACTAGTCACTTGGGAAATGTAAATTAAAACCACAGTTAGATGACAATATAGAACCATAGAGTGGTTAAATAATAATAATTAAAAAAAACATCAAATCTTAGCAAGAATATGAAGAAACTGAAACTCATATACTCCTTGTGAGACTGTATTCTGAAAAATTGTTTTGCAGTGTCTACTTAAGATGGACATATGCATCTCCTATGACCTAACAATTTTGTGTGTACAGAAATGTATCTTATGTGCACTAGAAATGATACATATGTATACCTATGTGTATACATACATGCATAAGAATATTTATAGCAGTATTATTTGTAATAGTTAAAATCTGGAAACAACTCAAATGTTCTTCAATAGTAGAGTATATTCATCAATTTTGGTGTAGTCATACAGTGAAATAGTGCATGAGCTTATGGATAAAAATAAAGAATCCAAGGCTTCCTGGTGGTTCAGTGGGTAAAGAGTTCGCCTTGCACTGCAAGGGGCGCTGCTTCAACCCCTGGCAGGAGAAGATCCCAGGTGCCGCGGAGCGTCTGGACCAGTGTGTCCAATTATGAACCTGTGCTCTGGAACGCATGCGCCCAGAGCCGGTGCTCTGCTGCAGGAGAGGCCGCTGCAATGGGAGGCCCACACAGGCCAAAGAACAAAGGTGGATGAAAATAATTAAATGAAAGACCAATAAAAGTGGTCAAAAATCAAAATAATAATAGTAATAAAGAATCCAGACACAAAAGAGAATATACTCTATTCTCCAAAGTATCTTAAGTTTCCAAACAAAAAAGAAAACTAGGCTATGATATTAGAAGCCATGAGAGTGGTTAGCTTTGGGGAAGAGGAACTGGAAATGTGGGTGGGTTGAGGCATGAGGGAACTGCTATGGTGCTATTAATGTTCTGTTTTCAGATCTCGGTAGTGTCGACATAGGTGCACCCAATCTGTATCAAGTCATCGAGCTGTTTTTATTGGTGGATTTTTCTGAGAGTATTGTATACTTCAGAAATTAAACTTATTTAAGTACTTATGAGGAAAACAAAAATTAGAACGGGCAATTTTCACACTTCTAGTATTTTTCCATCAGCCACATTCAAAGCAAAATAATAAGGTGACCTAATGATGTCCATCAAGATGTCAGCCAAAAAGTTGAAATTATTAAAAAGACTGAAATGAGGACTTACAGACACTCTAAATGGCAGCATACGTCACCATATTTTATACTGTGTTATGTGATGTTAGCAACTGAGAAAATGAAACCTTAGTGATTAACAGTATATTTTAAAACCAAGCAATAAGAATATGAAGACGTCTATAGATTTTCAGTGCTAATTATAATTATGTTATTCTAATTCTGGTACTTCATTATAATTAAAACTAATGTTAACTCTTGAGTTTTTCTAGTAGTAGCAAGAAAAAATATACAAATTTTTGTGAAGACTAGTTCTTCCTAAAAATGGCTAATGTAACACAGAGAAGCAATATGGTGACAAATTAAAACCATTTCGTTTTATGAAAATAATCTTAGAAGATGAATAGAAAAAAATGCTTAAGATTCCAATATGCTAGTACATGTAACAGGCATAGAATATAGTGCCTGACATTTAGTAAGCACAAAATAAATGTTAGCTATTATTATTATTATTTGTACAAACATGACTCAGTGAGGGAGATTTTCTATAAAGTTGCATGAGAGTTCAGTTTTGCTACATTGTGCTTCAATAATGGAACCCATGAAGCATATTTTAAGGCACTGGAGAAGATGATTCTCTCCCTTAATGATTTCTTTAGTGTTAGCATTGCTTTATGGGTGAACAAAGTCCAGCTAGTTGATAGAGGAACTCCCTTGTCTAGAAGTTCTAAAAGCAATCCCACAGGAGGCTTAGACAGATGGATCCACATATGAAATGCACTCTGAGTGTCATTATATGCTAGTTACTGTAGCAAAGAAATTGTAGCCAGAGTTTACAGAGTTATACAGGATGTTTTAAATGTGCTTTATTTATAGAAACAAAAGTAAATATAGTAGGATCCCCATTACACTTTATGAAGTGGGGAATGATTATGGCATTCTTTTGTGCCATATAAAGGTTTATTTATAAATTATATTATGGCACATTATTTTTCCAAAACTGAAGATTTATTAATATTAAGATTTATTTTACAAAAAAATCCCGTGTTCAAATTTGCCAACCTAATCCATTATTCCAAGTACCTGTTGGTTGTCTGTAACCTGAAGGAATATACACATACACGTTTGAGCTGCCCTTTCAATAAAAAGGACAAAAAATAATTAATAAAAGAATCATTTATGAGGAAGATTTTTAAAAAATGAATGGTTTTAAAATGCTTCTGATGCTATGTGCTTTAATTCCTGAGAACAGTGTACTACATATAAAGTCTCTCATCTTATAAACTTTACAACCTTAGAAACAAAAATTTTAACCATTTTCGAACAGTTGCAAAGCATTTCAGTGGGTTTTGAACACAGTATTTAAATGTTTAATTAATTATCAAAACTAAAACACTTGTACATTAGGGAAGATAGGGCATTACTAGCCAACTTCAACATTAACTTTGTAGAATTAGTGGACATTGTTGAAAAATATGCATCATAATTTAGTGAGAGCAATTATCAATGTACTTTTCCCATTTAGATCAATGTATTTTTGTGAAGCGTTGCTTTTCAGTGGTGACACCTATTTAAACTCAGTATATAACTCAATTGAACTGTGAAGGAAACAGTTGAATTACTATATCACAAAGTGTTAAATCAAGATTTAAAAAAAAATAATGAAAACTATTCAATCATTTTTTTGATTATTATTAATAAATAAAATTTTGATTAAAATATCTTTCTAATTACATAGCATTTAGATGAAGATGATTCTCCCTTAATGATTTCTTTAGTGTTAGCATTGCTTTATGGGTGAACAAAGTCCAGCTAGTTGATAGAGGAACTCCCTTGTCTAGAAGTTCTAAAAGCAATCCCACAGGAGGCTTAGACAGATGGATCCACATATGAAATGCACTCTGAGTGTCATTATATGCTAGTTACTGTAGCAAAGAAATTGTAGCCAGAGTTTACAGAGTTATACAGGATGTTTTAAATGTGCTTTATTTATAGAAACAAAAGTAAATATAGTAGGATCCCCATTACACTTTATGAAGTGGGGAATGATTATGGCATTCTTTTGTGCCATATAAAGGTTTATTTATAAATTATATTATGGCACATTATTTTTC
Organism: Tragulus kanchil; assembly: GCA_022376925.1. NCBI lineage: Eukaryota > Metazoa > Chordata > Mammalia > Artiodactyla > Tragulidae > Tragulus > Tragulus kanchil. The sequence continues at coordinate 210,985,685 of JAIOJX010000026.1, forward strand.
CAAAACTGAAGATTTATTAATATTAAGATTTATTTTACAAAAAAATCCCGTGTTCAAATTTGCCAACCTAATCCATTATTCCAAGTACCTGTTGGTTGTCTGTAACCTGAAGGAATATACACATACACGTTTGAGCTGCCCTTTCAATAAAAAGGACAAAAAATAATTAATAAAAGAATCATTTATGAGGAAGATTTTTAAAAAATGAATGGTTTTAAAATGCTTCTGATGCTATGTGCTTTAATTCCTGAGAACAGTGTACTACATATAAAGTCTCTCATCTTATAAACTTTACAACCTTAGAAACAAAAATTTTAACCATTTTCGAACAGTTGCAAAGCATTTCAGTGGGTTTTGAACACAGTATTTAAATGTTTAATTAATTATCAAAACTAAAACACTTGTACATTAGGGAAGATAGGGCATTACTAGCCAACTTCAACATTAACTTTGTAGAATTAGTGGACATTGTTGAAAAATATGCATCATAATTTAGTGAGAGCAATTATCAATGTACTTTTCCCATTTAGATCAATGTATTTTTGTGAAGCGTTGCTTTTCAGTGGTGACACCTATTTAAACTCAGTATATAACTCAATTGAACTGTGAAGGAAACAGTTGAATTACTATATCACAAAGTGTTAAATCAAGATTTAAAAAAAAATAATGAAAACTATTCAATCATTTTTTTGATTATTATTAATAAATAAAATTTTGATTAAAATATCTTTCTTCCACTTTATTACTTTTAAAATTTCTTCTTTGTTTTATAATAACATGCTGTACAGTAAATATACATAGCTAAATATATGTTTATAGAGTATGTATGTAAAACTTTATGTATTTACACATGCATCTACTAGAGAAGATCATGGCAACCCACTGCAGTATTCTAGCCTAGAAAATCCCATGAACAGAGATGAGGGCTACAGTCCATAGGGTTGCAAAGAGTCAGGCACGACTTAGCAACTATAACAACAACAAAACATATTCATCACCTTTATATTTTATGCTTACATTTTTTATTATTAAGAACACACAATCAGCATGGTTTAGAGACTGGTAAATAGGTTGATTTAGAAGTTGGCCGGACAGAGAAAAGATGGCGAAAGAGATGAGTGAATGAGTATCCAACAGAGAAGAAAGCCAAGAATACAGTGCTTCTATAGACAGAGGAGAACACATTTTTAAAAAAATAATGAGGTGGTTAACAGAGTTATGTGCAGCACAAAGCTCGGGAACCACAAGGTCTGAGGAAAGGCCATGGGATTTATGACTGATTATTAGAAAGTTATTGGTGCAGATAGTTTTAGTCAAGTGGCAGGAACAGAAACCAGATTCTTTGCAGTAAATATCAGTTAATATGTGAGTGGGAGAGAAGGAAGAAGAGCAGTAAGGATAGATCACTCTCACTAAACTTTGGCAGAAAATGAATGAAGCAGTGGAGAGGCAGAAGCAGAGAATACAGAAGAAATGGGCACAGTAACTGAGACAATGGGAAAGTGGGAGAAAGGGTCACAATCGGAGAAAGAGGCCCATACTTTAGAAAGAGGGCAAGACACCTTGCCAGTCAGTGAGAAAGATGAGAGATTAAGTGACTTTCTAAGAAAAGACAAAGCTGTGGAAATTTATTTCAGATAGCCATGATCTCAATGAAAAATTGATCATATTTGTCTTTTTTGATAATTTTGTGAAGCGTTGCTTTTCAGTGGTGACACCTATTTAAACTCAGTATATAACTCAATTGAACTGTGAAGGAAACAGTTGAATTACTATATCACAAAGTGTTAAATCAAGATTTAAAAAAAAATAATGAAAACTATTCAATCATTTTTTTGATTATTATTAATAAATAAAATTTTGATTAAAATATCTTTCTTCCACTTTATTACTTTTAAAATTTCTTCTTTGTTTTATAATAACATGCTGTACAGTAAATATACATAGCTAAATATATGTTTATAGAGTATGTATGTAAAACTTTATGTATTTACACATGCATCTACTAGAGAAGATCATGGCAACCCACTGCAGTATTCTAGCCTAGAAAATCCCATGAACAGAGATGAGGGCTACAGTCCATAGGGTTGCAAAGAGTCAGGCACGACTTAGCAACTATAACAACAACAAAACATATTCATCACCTTTATATTTTATGCTTACATTTTTTATTATTAAGAACACACAATCAGCATGGTTTAGAGACTGGTAAATAGGTTGATTTAGAAGTTGGCCGGACAGAGAAAAGATGGCGAAAGAGATGAGTGAATGAGTATCCAACAGAGAAGAAAGCCAAGAATACAGTGCTTCTATAGACAGAGGAGAACACATTTTTAAAAAAATAATGAGGTGGTTAACAGAGTTATGTGCAGCACAAAGCTCGGGAACCACAAGGTCTGAGGAAAGGCCATGGGATTTATGACTGATTATTAGAAAGTTATTGGTGCAGATAGTTTTAGTCAAGTGGCAGGAACAGAAACCAGATTCTTTGCAGTAAATATCAGTTAATATGTGAGTGGGAGAGAAGGAAGAAGAGCAGTAAGGATAGATCACTCTCACTAAACTTTGGCAGAAAATGAATGAAGCAGTGGAGAGGCAGAAGCAGAGAATACAGAAGAAATGGGCACAGTAACTGAGACAATGGGAAAGTGGGAGAGAAAGGGTCACAATCGGAGAAAGAGGCCCATACTTTAGAAAGAGGGCAAGACACCTTGCCAGTCAGTGAGAAAGATGAGAGATTAAGTGACTTTCTAAGAAAAGACAAAGCTGTGGAAATTTATTTCAGATAGCCATGATCTCAATGAATTAAGTGATTAGATACTGTCCTATGATCAAGGAACTCCAGGTTGCAACTGTGAGCTTGATAAAGGAGGAAAGATTTTGAAGCATCATCTATGGATGCCTCACAAGGACCTGAAGTAGAGACCCTCAGAGTGCTGAGCAACACTGAGGACCCACTGTTACCAGGCAACCTGAACTCATATCAAAGACAAATGGGAGGGGCTTCCCTGGTGGTCCAGTGGATAAGGACACCGCCTTGCAGTGCAAGGGGCACGGATTTGATCCCCGGCCTGGGAAGATCCCACATGCTGCAGAGCAGCTGGACCCATGTGTCCAACTACCAAGCCGGAGCTCTGGAGTGTATGCGCCCAGAGCTGGTGCTCTGCAACGAGATAGGCCACTGCGATGGGAGGCCCACACAGGCCAAAGAACAAAGATAAATAAATGAAAGACCAATAGAAGTGGCCAATAAATAAATAAATCTTTAAAAAAAATAAAAGACAAATGGGAAAAATTATAATACTTAAAAAAAAAAAAAAACCAACAATGAACCACCTCTTTGAAGGTGAGAGAACAGTAAGTGACTTCTAGGAATTGGCAAAGAAAGTGTAATGGAAAATAAAAGTCTTATACCCACAGTGAGAAAACTGTTAATATGTGGGTTTCAAGGGCCTCTTGGGTAGGAAAACAAGTGAGACAAGAAGAAAGCTAGTAGGAAGAAGTAAAGACTGAGAGAAAGGGAAGACCAGGGCTAAGTAAGTGGAACCTAAGATCTGGGTGATGGAGAAACTCTGAGGGACAGTGATGTCCTTGTTCTGACCATACTTCCAAGAGGCTAAAAGAACAAAAGAGAGAGTAGACAGTAAAGTACCACAGAGGTGTGAAATGTTAAGTCCTCTGATGTCAGTCTGGTAGGCAAAGAGCAGCTCAGGAGCCAAACAGAACATTGTGAGCAAAGTTGAGGAGGATCCTGGAGGTGATGGAGGAATCATGCCAAGACTGTGTGGAAATTTAGAGAAATTGTTTAATGGAGGTGCCAGAACATGCTTTATAAAAGGCAAGGGGGATAGAGTGTATGAACAGGAAGAGTCAGAAATGCAGCCTTCATGGGAAAATGTTTCACAGAAACGTGGCCAGGCTTGAGGTTGAGGCAGTGGGAAACAGCCTTTGAGGCTATATTGAGGCTTTGTGTCCATCTTATGTTGGATGCTAGTTCACAATAGCACAAGATTTTTATATTTTAGCAGTACTTTGATGGCATGAATGCTGTTTAGCATGTCATATAATGCAAATACTTGAAGGAATAGCAAGATGAATCATACTCATCAAAAATCATTGCTGGCTCGGGCTTTCCCTGGTGGTCCAGTGGATAAGGACACCGCCTTGCAGTGCAGGGGGCGCCGGTTCGAGCCCTGGCCTGGGAAGATCCCAGGTGCCGCGGAGCAGCTGGACTGATGTGTCCAATCACAGAGCCGGAACTCTGGAGCGCATGCGCCCAGAGCCAGTGCTCTCCGACAACAGACGCCACCGTGATGGGAGGCCCACAGGAGCCACAGAAGGAAGACGAATGAAAATAGAGAAATGAAAGACCAATAGAAGTGGCCCGTCCACCCCTCTCCCTCCCCAACCCGATCCCCGCCCAAAGTAAAAAAAAAAAAAAAAAAATTGCTGGCTCAAGTAATAGTATAGCATTGTTTTAAATTGGAGCTTCCCAGTGGCTCAGTAGTAAAGAATCTGCGTGCCAGTGCAAGAGATGCCAGAGACACAGATTTGATCCCCCTATTGGGAAGATCTCCTGGAGGAGGAAATGGCAACCTATTCCAGTATTCCTGGTTGGAAAATTTCATGGACAGAAGAGCCTGGAGGACTACAGCCTATGGGGTCTCAAAGAGTAAGAACATGACTGAGTGACTGAGCACACACAATGTTTTAAATCAAGTTTCCAGGATGAATGCCTTTCAGAGACTCATATAAAAGGCTGCATTTTAATACCCAGAAGGTTAAAATGGTTTCAAATGTAATTTTTAAGAAACAAATTTTGAATTCTTTTCTAGATACAGAACTATTATATGGTAGACGGTTCCCATCTGCCATCTGCAGCATTAGAGAAATTGTTTAATGGAGGTGCCAGAACATGCTTTATAAAAGGCAAGGGGGATAGAGTGTATGAACAGGAAGAGTCAGAAATGCAGCCTTCATGGGAAAATGTTTCACAGAAACGTGGCCAGGCTTGAGGTTGAGGCAGTGGGAAACAGCCTTTGAGGCTATATTGAGGCTTTGTGTCCATCTTATGTTGGATGCTAGTTCACAATAGCACAAGATTTTTATATTTTAGCAGTACTTTGATGGCATGAATGCTGTTTAGCATGTCATATAATGCAAATACTTGAAGGAATAGCAAGATGAATCATACTCATCAAAAATCATTGCTGGCTCGGGCTTTCCCTGGTGGTCCAGTGGATAAGGACACCGCCTTGCAGTGCAGGGGGCGCCGGTTCGAGCCCTGGCCTGGGAAGATCCCAGGTGCCGCGGAGCAGCTGGACTGATGTGTCCAATCACAGAGCCGGAACTCTGGAGCGCATGCGCCCAGAGCCAGTGCTCTCCGACAACAGACGCCACCGTGATGGGAGGCCCACAGGAGCCACAGAAGGAAGACGAATGAAAATAGAGAAATGAAAGACCAATAGAAGTGGCCCGTCCACCCCTCTCCCTCCCCAACCCGATCCCCGCCCAAAGTAAAAAAAAAAAAAAAAATTGCTGGCTCAAGTAATAGTATAGCATTGTTTTAAATTGGAGCTTCCCAGTGGCTCAGTAGCAAAGAATCTGCGTGCCAGTGCAAGAGATGCCAGAGACACAGATTTGATCCCCCTATTGGGAAGATCTCCTGGAGGAGGAAATGGCAACCTATTCCAGTATTCCTGGTTGGAAAATTTCATGGACAGAAGAGCCTGGAGGACTACAGCCTATGGGGTCTCAAAGAGTAAGAACATGACTGAGTGACTGAGCACACACAATGTTTTAAATCAAGTTTCCAGGATGAATGCCTTTCAGAGACTCATATAAAAGGCTGCATTTTAATACCCAGAAGGTTAAAATGGTTTCAAATGTAATTTTTAAGAAACAAATTTTGAATTCTTTTTCTAGATACAGAACTATTATATGGTAGACTGCGGTTCCCATCTGCCATCTGCAGCAAGCATTGCTCTGCTGGACATTTTTCAAATGCTATTCATATGTCCATTGATTCAAAACTAATTTCACCAAAAGCTAATCTAAACAAAAAATGTGTCACACAATTTATGTTGCTGGAATTTCTGTTTCTCTAATTCAAATTAAGATTAACTTTCCTGCCCTTTGGACACAAATTACCCTTACAGATTCTAAGAGTTAGAATTTTCCAATTAAAATAGGAGCCATGAAAGTTACAATAATAACCATGTGAATTAATCATTTTAAAACTTTCAGAAAGGTCAAATAAAGAAAAAGAATAAAGTTTATTTCTACACAAAGAGCTATTCCTGTGTTCATAATAACAACACTGTAAGTAAGCCAACTGGCAGTATTTCGTAGGGAATGCAATTGTCACAGCCCCTCTAAACAGTAAACTCTTTTGCATACTTGTCCATTGTGTAACGAGGCTAGCATCTTTTTTTAAATTTATTTATTGGGGCATAGTTGATTTATAATGCTCCATTAGGTTCAGGTGTCCAGCAAAGTTATTGTTGTATGTCTTTTACAGAGTTTTGTTGTTTACAGCTATACATAATCCCAAATCAGTGAGGCTGACATCTTTGAAGGCAGCCAGACTTACTTACTTCCTTAAGAATAACAAATGTACAGAGTATCTGTCTCTTCTGACCCTATTTTAATATAACAGTATGTTGGTCAAACATTGCCTCAAGTTCCCATTTCATCTTTGGCCTAAGTCATAGAGGATTAGAGTGGCAAGAAGTAGATTGAACTGAGCTTGACAGAACAGTGTGAAGAGGTTCTCTGCCCTGAGACTCTAAAGGAAAATTCTTAAATTTTCTTCAATCAACATGTGTGATCATATTGAGCTCTTCTTGCATCTGTAAGCTAAGATTTGATTTTTCCCAAGACAATGGCCAAATCAACATCAAATTAGGATGGTGGGACTTGTAGGTGTCAAATTGTCTGGTTGCCAGTCTTCAGCAGGGGAAAGAGAGAACTATGCAGCTGAAATATATGAATACTTGTAATATCTTCCTTTGGTACAGAGCATGTTCTGTAAACAGGTCTTTGAAAGTAGGCTTAAAGGTTTAAAGTAGGCTTAGTAATAAAGGAAGGGTTTCTTTCCCAGAGAGCATGGTATGACGTGTGATAAAATCTCTAATTACAGTTCAAAAAGGGATAGTCTTATCTGGATCTGGTCCCAGCAAGTCCAGCAGCAAGTGGAGGTCCTTGAAGGGCAGAGACAGAAGGCTCTCATCTCTTATCAGGGCAACTAGGGAAGCAGTTATAGGCATCTTTCTTTTCCATGGGCCAGTTATCTCTTCTCTGACCCAAGGGAAAGGACAAGCCAAACAGAAAGGCCCGACTCTTTTAAATGTGTAAGTTTTGGGGCAGTCTTTAGAGCAGGCTTGGATAAGAGGGATTGGTCCCACCTCTTAACCGCAGTTAGGCTCAAAAGTATCTGTCAAGCCACAGGCCCGCATGCTCCTGAGACTGTTGCTGAGGCCCCCCAGTCAGCTTCCAGCTCAGAACCCGGTCCGTGGGATCCCAGAGGAAGAAGAAGGTGTGCATGGTGGAGGAGGAAAAAGTCCTGGCTGAGGAAGACGAACGATGCCAGCAAAGGCCTCACCCAGGAAACCCACAGCCTGAAGCTCTGGGAATGGAAAGGCAGAGGTGAGCTTCCAGTGGGCTGATGAAATGAGGCCTGGCTACCCCAGGCCTGGGCAACGCTCCTGCAAACAGCCTAAGAATGGAAGGGAAAGGAGGGTCATCTTTGGCCTTAAGAATAACAAATGTACAGAGTATCTGTCTCTTCTGACCCTATTTTAATATAACAGTATGTTGGTCAAACATTGCCTCAAGTTCCCATTTCATCTTTGGCCTAAGTCATAGAGGATTAGAGTGGCAAGAAGTAGATTGAACTGAGCTTGACAGAACAGTGTGAAGAGGTTCTCTGCCCTGAGACTCTAAAGGAAAATTCTTAAATTTTCTTCAATCAACATGTGTGATCATATTGAGCTCTTCTTGCATCTGTAAGCTAAGATTTGATTTTTCCCAAGACAATGGCCAAATCAACATCAAATTAGGATGGTGGGACTTGTAGGTGTCAAATTGTCTGGTTGCCAGTCTTCAGCAGGGGAAAGAGAGAACTATGCAGCTGAAATATATGAATACTTGTAATATCTTCCTTTGGTACAGAGCATGTTCTGTAAACAGGTCTTTGAAAGTAGGCTTAGTAATAAAGGAAGGGTTTCTTTCCCAGAGAGCATGGTATGACGTGTGATAAAATCTCTAATTACAGTTCAAAAAGGGATAGTCTTATCTGGATCTGGTCCCAGCAAGTCCAGCAGCAAGTGGAGGTCCTTGAAGGGCAGAGACAGAAGGCTCTCATCTCTTATCAGGGCAACTAGGGAAGCAGTTATAGGCATCTTTCTTTTCCATGGGCCAGTTATCTCTTCTCTGACCCAAGGGAAAGGACAAGCCAAACAGAAAGGCCCGACTCTTTTAAATGTGTAAGTTTTGGGGCAGTCTTTAGAGCAGGCTTGGATAAGAGGGATTGGTCCCACCTCTTAACCGCAGTTAGGCTCAAAAGTATCTGTCAAGCCACAGGCCCGCATGCTCCTGAGACTGTTGCTGAGGCCCCCCAGTCAGCTTCCAGCTCAGAACCCGGTCCGTGGGATCCCAGAGGAAGAAGAAGGTGTGCATGGTGGAGGAGGAAAAAGTCCTGGCTGAGGAGGACGAACGATGCCAGCAAAGGCCTCACCCAGGAAACCCACAGCCTGAAGCTCTGGGAATGGAAAGGCAGAGGTGAGCTTCCAGTGGGCTGATGAAATGAGGCCTGGCTACCCCAGGCCTGGGCAACGCTCCTGCAAACAGCCTAAGAATGGAAGGGACAGGAGGGTGTCAGAGATGGTCTTTGAAATCCAACAGAGCAACCTCAAAAGCATTCTCTTAGTTGATACAGAGAATGTTTTCTCTTTGCAAAAAAGGCAGTTAATTGGTATAAACGGATGATTGTATGAAACCTCAGATTATTATCTGAAAGAAAGGATTATTTATATGGATGATCAACTTTAGATTATTTTTCAGTTTATATTCTTGCTTATGTAAATACTTTTCTCTAAAAACACACATTTACCTCCATTTAATTAAATCCTTAAAGTACACAGTGAGAAATGTATTACTTTTTCTAAACCACTTGATAACCTTCTAGATTATATATGGTGAATCAACCATATAATGAACCAAAAGAACACACACTTACTAGAACACAGACTACATAGAAGATTACTTGTTCTCCTGGAGTAATCGTTTGAAAGTGCATAGCAACCAATATTTCTTGTCATTAGATTTTGATCCTTGCTTATTTATTGTAATGTATAGACTCTGAATTATTGCTACTGGTTTCTTTTTAAAGATTAATCCTCATTTATTGATTAGAGGATAGTAATCAGGTTTTTTATATATAATTATTTTTATTTTACTTTTACAGAGTTTTGTTGTTTACAGCTATATATCAGCCCAAGTCAGTCATAGGTATACCCTTGACCCCTCCCACCTGAGTCCCTCTCCCAGTCTCTCCCCATCCCACCCCTGCAGGTTGTTGCATAGCCCCCATGTAAGTTCCCTCAGTCCTAAGGTATATTCACAATGGTTGTCTCTTTTACATATGGTATTGTAGGTTTCCATGTTATTTTTTCCATACTTCTTATATTGTTAGTGTTTTTAAGTAGAGTTTAATTCTGTGGAATAAAGTTCATGAGACACATTTTCCTGAAAATTTCACATTTGAAATTTCTTCTCAAGTATCCCTTGAATTCACTACTCTGAAATGAAAAAGTACAGGCAATGCAACGGAACAGTTACTTATATAAGCAGAGAAGGAGGTCACTTTTTTTAAGGCTGTTAGGAGAGTGATTGACTTTTTGCAAAGTAAAAAAGTAAAGTACATTAACTAGGATATTTGGTGGTGTTTTAAATGTGGATGCTGTTTAGTCCCTGGGCCAAGACAGTCCCTGTGTGACTTTCTAAGGAAAAGCAAGCCTTATTTGCCCTTGGGGAGAAAAGACAGAAATGAATACAATCACAAACCAGGTAATCTCAGTGAATTGTTTGGGAAAGGGTAATTTTTACCCAACAACATAGCCTGAGGTATGAGATGAAAGATAGGTTTGAAAAAGCCTTTCATGGAAATCTGGGTTAACTTTGGGGGGAAATGTTTATTTGTTTCTTTCTTTGTCCATAAGAAAAATATCCAGTATCTTGTAATTGGATCATTGCTTTCAGCAGAACACTAAAAGCAGTACTTACACTACATGCCAAGAATAACATGACAAATAATTTAATAGTCATTTTATATTAGCAGAAAGGATGCTAATGACTCATTTCTAATGACAAGTTAAATGGAAATTAAACAAAATTAACAGGATCTATTTTTGAAGTACTATAGAGTGGTCACAAAGGCCCAATGCCTGCCAGTTCAAATTTATCCAAGTTCCTCTGCATTCTTTGCATATAACTTATTTTGCGCCTTTTTTCTCAAACTTGATCTTCAGGTTGAAAGCTTGGCATCACTGTAGCAGTGCCAAACAGAGGGTTTTATTTCTTCTATTATTGTCAGACCACAGTCTCATGCCTTGGGAATATGGGGCCACTGTTTATACACACTCAATTCTCTGGTTCTCACTTTCCCTGCATCACCATTGTTTGATTTATAATTTCCATTGGTAGTGACCAGTCTAACTTAAATCAGATAAATATATGAGATGTTACATAACATAGTGTTTGCAATGGTTGCAACAGTGAGTTCATTTAAAAGCACAGGATTTGTGATTTGTTTTTTAATGGATAAAATAAATTAAAAATATGTGTGCCTTTCAACCATATAATAAATGTTACTGTTAGGAGTAAGTGGCTAAATCACTAATAGCATGTGACTCTGTATTGGCCATTGGTGAGCTGGCCTCTTTTTCTTTAAAAGTCAAAAAAACTGGGCTTTCCTGGTGGTCCAGTGGGTAAGGACACCGCCTTGCAGTGCAAGGGGTGCCTGTTCGATCCCTGGCCTGGGAAGATCTCATGTGCCGCAGAGCGGCTGGACCGATGTGTCCAATTACCGAGCCGGAGCTCTGGAACGCATGTGCCCAGAGCCGGTGCTCTGCGACAACAGAGGCCACTGCGATGGGAGGCCCACACGGGCCAAAGAACAAAGATGGATGAAAATAGATAAATGAAACACCAATAGAAGTGGCCCGCCCACCACTCTCCCTCCCCAATCTGCTCCCCCTCCAAAATAAAAGTATACATCAAATTAAAAAAAAAAAATGGTCTGTATTTCATCATGCATTTCTTTATTTAATATATGACTATTTAATACTAGATTTAAACGCTAAAATAAGGACTGAGAATAGTAAAGACATCTTTATTTTCAGTGGATTTCTATTTTAATCAGAACATAGACATTAAACATTAAACTGTCTATTTTTTTGCCTTTTTTTTTTTTTTTTGCTTTTAAACTAGGTATTATTTAACTGTATTTGTGAAAATTGCATTGCAGTAGAAGTACAAGGTTCTCAAAGACTTGGGGAAAAAATGCTGCCAGCTAAAGATGTATATGGTGATGAAAAAGATGTATATGGTGATGAAAAACTTGTAGGAACTCCAAACTTAGTAAAATTAAGGAAAAAGTGTGAAGAATATTTTAGGAGAACTAAATACTTGAGTCACAAGACAAGAAGGAAGAGAGGTGGGATTATAGAGCTAGAAGACTAGTGGACATAAGAGAAAGTAGAGAGATAAGCAGATCTGAGGTCCCAATGAGATCCAGGAATAGTTCTGCTGGCAAAAACATTCTTGGAAATGAGAGCATTGGATGGAATAATGAGAGACACTGGACCTGAGGATAGGGGATTGGTGGAGAGAGGAGGACATTTAGTGATTTTGAAAGTGGAAAATGTTCAAGTTATGTCAGGTTTCAGATGTAACCCTGAGAGTTCAAGCCTAGGACAGAGACATGAAAATTTCATTTGTAATAAGGAGATCCAGTCAGCGTGCTGAAAGGAATATTTGTGTAGATATGAACATCATGGGATCATGGGGCTTAAAGAGAAACAATCCAGATTTTTAATGAAGGGTAAACTAGACTAGAGATTAGTAGATAGATGATATCAACAAAAAGGGAGAAATTACATAGCTAGATAGCAGGAATATCAGAGCCGCAGAGACTTTTTGCATGGAGGTCAGGATGCAGTGGGCAGCACTCGGGGCCAGAGCCTCATCAACCTGAGGGTGTCTAGGGTACGGAGAAGTAAGCAGCCATCTTCATTTACAATAGAAGTGCTGTCCTCAGGGGAGAATGGAATTGACTTTTAGTCAAGTTTGGAAGATAGAGACAATGTTCTGAAAGAAAGTTTAATATGTGGTGAAATTTGCAAGCTGCAGAGCAAAGTTCTGAAGGCACAGTGGAAGAATTTGAGAGATACAAAAGAAGAGAGGGAGGGAGGGCCATGGAGCAGAGAGAGAGAGATGGGTTGGGGTGGCGTGCTCAATGAGAGCTCAGTGGAGAGCAATTAGCACTGAAAAATGGAGCACTATGGGGAGTTTATTACTGCAGAAAATCAATACCTGAGGATGGTTTGAAGACTCAGGGACCTGGAAGGAAAGTCTAAGTAAACGAGGTTTAGAGAATGTGGAAGGGTTAGTAGCTTAAGAGATGACTACCTCCCTTTTCATTCAGACCTGGGAACAGGAGCTCAGCTGTAATAACTAAAGCAAAGAAATTTTGACTCTTCTTTGCTTTAGTTATTAAGCAAGGGAAAGCTTGACTGAGCTTCACCAGAGGAAACCATAATGTGATTACTACCTCTAGCCAAGTGGCATTCTTAATTGTTGAAATGCCAATGTACAAAATGTCTAACCTACCAAGAGGTTTGCACCAAAAAGCACCAGGCTTTTGCAGTAATTGACCTGTTCTGATTAAGAGTTGATTTTCTTTCTTCAGCCTTTCATTTTAAGCTTTCAGGTTTAAGAATTTTATTTAAATTCTGGATTCTTCTCTGAAGTCTGGGATATACTTGAGTTACATAATTTACATGAACTTTTTCTAACATTTTCTCCTTAGTGCTTTAATATCATCAATTGAATTTGGTATGGAAAGGCAGGAAACTACATTCCTTCTTTAATCTAATTTATTGCTTAGTACTGAGAAACCATGATTTAATACTCATCTAATAACTTGAGATAATAATATACTTTTCAAAGCATCTAATTCAAAATCAGGAGAGTAGGTTTTTCCAAAGCTATATGGTAGTACAGGTCTGACAAGAAATTTAAAAATTGATATCAAAATATGGACCGAGGTTTTTGTGGGCTGTGTATGAGTCAAATGTAAATAAGTATGGTGGTTTAGTTCTAGTTAATAAGTATCTGTATTCAGGCTGCAGTCTTTGAGTTGTCCCTTGTGGTACTGTCAGGATTCCATCCTTTGTCATTAAATTGGCCAGGCTTTTTCTCAAAGGCCTTGGCCAGTGTTGACATCAGGAGCCTCGTCTGCAGTGTGAGGGCTGGTGGACCTGTCCCAGCAGCTGGTGCTGCCCTAACAGGAGGTCCTGCCCCAACCACGACTGCTGCCCTGGCTGAGAAGAGAGTGGAAGCAAAGAAAGAAGAATCTGAAAAGCCGAATGATGACACAAGCTTTGGTCTTTTTGACTAAACGGGGAGTTTATTACTGCAGAAAATCAATACCTGAGGATGGTTTGAAGACTCAGGGACCTGGAAGGAAAGTCTAAGTAAACGAGGTTTAGAGAATGTGGAAGGGTTAGTAGCTTAAGAGATGACTACCTCCCTTTTCATTCAGACCTGGGAACAGGAGCTCAGCTGTAATAACTAAAGCAAAGAAATTTTGACTCTTCTTTGCTTTAGTTATTAAGCAAGGGAAAGCTTGACTGAGCTTCACCAGAGGAAACCATAATGTGATTACTACCTCTAGCCAAGTGGCATTCTTAATTGTTGAAATGCCAATGTACAAAATGTCTAACCTACCAAGAGGTTTGCACCAAAAAGCACCAGGCTTTTGCAGTAATTGACCTGTTCTGATTAAGAGTTGATTTTCTTTCTTCAGCCTTTCATTTTAAGCTTTCAGGTTTAAGAATTTTATTTAAATTCTGGATTCTTCTCTGAAGTCTGGGATATACTTGAGTTACATAATTTACATGAACTTTTTCTAACATTTTCTCCTTAGTGCTTTAATATCATCAATTGAATTTGGTATGGAAAGGCAGGAAACTACATTCCTTCTTTAATCTAATTTATTGCTTAGTACTGAGAAACCATGATTTAATACTCATCTAATAACTTGAGATAATAATATACTTTTCAAAGCATCTAATTCAAAATCAGGAGAGTAGGTTTTTTTCCAAAGCTATATGGTAGTACAGGTCTGACAAGAAATTTAAAAATTGATATCAAAATATGGACCGAGGTTTTTGTGGGCTGTGTATGAGTCAAATGTAAATAAGTATGGTGGTTTAGTTCTAGTTAATAAGTATCTGTATTCAGGCTGCAGTCTTTTGAGTTGTCCCTTGTGGTACTGTCAGGATTCCATCCTTTGTCATTAAATTGGCCAGGCTTTTTCTCAAAGGCCTTGGCCAGTGTTGACATCAGGAGCCTCGTCTGCAGTGTGAGGGCTGGTGGACCTGTCCCAGCAGCTGGTGCTGCCCTAACAGGAGGTCCTGCCCCAACCACGACTGCTGCCCTGGCTGAGAAGAGAGTGGAAGCAAAGAAAGAAGAATCTGAAAAGCCGAATGATGACACAAGCTTTGGTCTTTTTGACTAAACCTCTTTAGTAGCACATTCAATACAAAACAGAGCTCTTTAAAAAAAAATAAGAAAGAAAGAAGAAGGAATTTGAGAATTACCTATAAATGACTTACCACATTCTTTCAATTCTCTACTTAAATAGTTTAAGATAGGGATCCCCAACGTCTAGAATATTTTCTCTGATGATCTGAAATGAAGCTTATGTAATAATAATAGGAGTAAAGTGAACAATAAATAAAATGACCCGAGTCATCCCGAAACCACTCCCCCTGCCCTGGTCCATGGATAAGTTGTCTTCTACAAAACTGGTCCCTGGTGCCACCAAGGTTGGAGACCACTGGTTTAGGAAATTGTAGTTGAACAATTTAGAGTCTGAGACTATGTTATATTTATGTTTATGTTCTTACAATGTTCCTAGTATCCAGAATACTAAACATAAACAGCTTTGGATATATCAGTTATCTATTGCTACACAATGCTGTACAATTACCAGAAAAGCTTAGGGGCATCCAGACAAAAACACATTTTTCATGATGCTCTGGGATTCAGCTGACCTGAGTTAGTTTAGTTGATGTGGTTGGGTTTGACCAAATATTAAAGGTTCTTCTGGCCGTTGTCTTAGCTCGGATGACTAGGGTAACTTGACTCTGCTTTCTGTCCTGCTCAGCCGCTAGAAAGCTAGTCTAGGCATGTTCTCATGACATAGGGGAAGGACACACATGAATAAAACCAACTGTGCAAGCATCTTTCAGCTGTGTCACATGTGTCAATATCCTGTTGGTCTAGCGGAAGTCACATGGACAAATCCTAAGTCAGAGTAGGAAGGCAGTGTAAAATTATACAGAAAGGACGTGCATACAGGGAGGAGCAAAGAATTGGGGCTATTGGTGCAACTGGTCCACCACAGTTAATGACAAAATGGATCACAGTGTGAGGGCTGGTGGACCTGTCCCAGCAGCTGGTGCTGCCCTAACAGGAGGTCCTGCCCCAACCACGACTGCTGCCCTGGCTGAGAAGAGAGTGGAAGCAAAGAAAGAAGAATCTGAAAAGCCGAATGATGACACAAGCTTTGGTCTTTTTGACTAAACCTCTTTAGTAGCACATTCAATACAAAACAGAGCTCTTTAAAAAAAAATAAGAAAGAAAGAAGAAGGAATTTGAGAATTACCTATAAATGACTTACCACATTCTTTCAATTCTCTACTTAAATAGTTTAAGATAGGGATCCCCAACGTCTAGAATATTTTCTCTGATGATCTGAAATGAAGCTTATGTAATAATAATAGGAGTAAAGTGAACAATAAATAAAATGACCCGAGTCATCCCGAAACCACTCCCCCTGCCCTGGTCCATGGATAAGTTGTCTTCTACAAAACTGGTCCCTGGTGCCACCAAGGTTGGAGACCACTGGTTTAGGAAATTGTAGTTGAACAATTTAGAGTCTGAGACTATGTTATATTTATGTTTATGTTCTTACAATGTTCCTAGTATCCAGAATACTAAACATAAACAGCTTTGGATATATCAGTTATCTATTGCTACACAATGCTGTACAATTACCAGAAAAGCTTAGGGGCATCCAGACAAAAACACATTTTTCATGATGCTCTGGGATTCAGCTGACCTGAGTTAGTTTAGTTGATGTGGTTGGGTTTGACCAAATATTAAAGGTTCTTCTGGCCGTTGTCTTAGCTCGGATGACTAGGGTAACTTGACTCTGCTTTCTGTCCTGCTCAGCCGCTAGAAAGCTAGTCTAGGCATGTTCTCATGACATAGGGGAAGGACACACATGAATAAAACCAACTGTGCAAGCATCTTTCAGCTGTGTCACATGTGTCAATATCCTGTTGGTCTAGCGGAAGTCACATGGACAAATCCTAAGTCAGAGTAGGAAGGCAGTGTAAAATTATACAGAAAGGACGTGCATACAGGGAGGAGCAAAGAATTGGGGCTATTGGTGCAACTGGTCCACCACAGTTAATGACAAAATGGATCACAGAGTGGGTAGAGCTCTGGACTAAGGGTTGGGGGACATATCTGTGAGACTTGACACTGTTCATCCAGTTAATTGCGGTAGATTGTTTAATCATGCTGAGCCCTGATTTCCTCATTGGCTCTTTGCAAGCTTTAAAAGCCTTTGATTCAAGCTTTTAATGAAGTTTTTAATGAATTCAATGCTATATACAGTCTGTAAGAAGAACCTAAGGAAAGTTGTTCATTATCCTATCTCATGTGGTTAGTATGAATGACTGAAATTGATTGGCTACTGTGACTCCACAAATCTCTGCATATGTTGTAATCATATCCAAACTGATAAACGTCTAATCTGAATTTCAGTATGGAGCTTTGTGCTGAAATTTCAATTTCATATGTAGTTCTTTAGTGTTTTCTTCTGTCTGATGATTCTTTTGAAGCATACAGTATGTCAGGACAACATTAAATGTTATGACATTTCTTATATGTGAGATGTGTTTTAGAGACCATTGATGTTTTACTTTAATAATTCATTGTTATGATGAATTGCTATTCTAAAATGGGCTAGAGGAGCTTTGTCATATTTGTATCAGTTCAGCTCAGTCCTGTCTGACTCTTTGCAACCCCATGGACTGCAGCACACCAGGCCTCCCTGTCTTTCACCATCTCCCAGAGCTTGCTCAAACTCACATCTGTTGACTCAGTGATTCCATCCAACCATCCTATCCTCTTTCATCCCCTTCTCCCTTTGCCTTCTATTTTTCCCAACATCAGGGTCTTTTCCAATGAGTCCTCTCTTCGCATCAGGTGGCCAAAGTATTGGAGCTTCAGCTTCAGCATCAGCCCTTTCACTGAATATTCAGGGTTGGTTTCCCTTAGGTTTGACTGGTTTGATCTCCTTGCAGCCCAAGGGACTCTCAAGAGTCTTCTTCAACACCACAGTCCAAAGGCATCAATTCTTCAGCACTCAGCCTTGTTTATGGTCCAAGTCTCACATCCATACATGACTAATGGGAACAAATCTTTTAAGTCAAAAAGTAGGAAGGCAGTGTAAAATTATACAGAAAGGACGTGCATACAGGGAGGAGCAAAGAATTGGGGCTATTGGTGCAACTGGTCCACCACAGTTAATGACAAAATGGATCACAGAGTGGGTAGAGCTCTGGACTAAGGGTTGGGGGACATATCTGTGAGACTTGACACTGTTCATCCAGTTAATTGCGGTAGATTGTTTAATCATGCTGAGCCCTGATTTCCTCATTGGCTCTTTGCAAGCTTTAAAAGCCTTTGATTCAAGCTTTTAATGAAGTTTTTAATGAATTCAATGCTATATACAGTCTGTAAGAAGAACCTAAGGAAAGTTGTTCATTATCCTATCTCATGTGGTTAGTATGAATGACTGAAATTGATTGGCTACTGTGACTCCACAAATCTCTGCATATGTTGTAATCATATCCAAACTGATAAACGTCTAATCTGAATTTCAGTATGGAGCTTTGTGCTGAAATTTCAATTTCATATGTAGTTCTTTAGTGTTTTCTTCTGTCTGATGATTCTTTTGAAGCATACAGTATGTCAGGACAACATTAAATGTTATGACATTTCTTATATGTGAGATGTGTTTTAGAGACCATTGATGTTTTACTTTAATAATTCATTGTTATGATGAATTGCTATTCTAAAATGGGCTAGAGGAGCTTTGTCATATTTGTATCAGTTCAGCTCAGTCCTGTCTGACTCTTTGCAACCCCATGGACTGCAGCACACCAGGCCTCCCTGTCTTTCACCATCTCCCAGAGCTTGCTCAAACTCACATCTGTTGACTCAGTGATTCCATCCAACCATCCTATCCTCTTTCATCCCCTTCTCCCTTTGCCTTCTATTTTTCCCAACATCAGGGTCTTTTCCAATGAGTCCTCTCTTCGCATCAGGTGGCCAAAGTATTGGAGCTTCAGCTTCAGCATCAGCCCTTTCACTGAATATTCAGGGTTGGTTTCCCTTAGGTTTGACTGGTTTGATCTCCTTGCAGCCCAAGGGACTCTCAAGAGTCTTCTTCAACACCACAGTCCAAAGGCATCAATTCTTCAGCACTCAGCCTTGTTTATGGTCCAAGTCTCACATCCATACATGACTACTGGGAAACACATAGCTTTGACTACACAGACTTTTGTTGGCAAAGTGATGGCTCTGCTTTTGAATATGTTGTCTAGGTTTGACATAGCTTTTCTTTGAAGGGGCAAGCATCTTTTAATTTCCTAGCTGTGGTCACTATCCACAGTGATTGTGGAGCCCAAGAAATTTGTTTCCATTGTTTGCCCATCTCTTTGCCATGAAGTGATGGGACCAGATGCCATGATCTTTGTTTTTTGAATGTTGAGTTTTAGGCCAGCTTTTTTACTCTCCTCTTTCATCTTCCTCAAGAGTCTCTTTGGTTCCTCTCCACTTTGTGCAATAAGCATCACAAGAAGGAAGTAATGTATACAAATGGGCTCTGGAGATAATATTCTGTGTCTGAGAAGACTTTTTATTCAAGTGACTTAGCTGGCCTCAAAAATTTAACACCTAGATTATCAAAGTATTTTGATGAAAATATGATCTGTAACCCACTTTGACATATACAATGTTCGGTTTCAGACATACAGAACTAACTCACTGTATGATAGGTGTCCATCCTTGTCATATACTGGGAAGCATTTATTTTGAACTGATAATTTACTTGTAAAATCAGTCATTCTGGTCTGTGTCATTTCAGAGTGTCCACGTAGACAGATCCAAGAAACTGTACTCAAGTCAAGTTGGCCTGGACTCAGAAGTGCCAGGTGGTTGTCAAGATGATTTGGTTGATCTGGAGAAAGAGAAGAGAAAGGCTGAGGCAGCTGCAGTAACAGGTACCAATGCAATCACAGGTTGGTTAAGCCACATGATACTGGTTTTAACTGCCTTTATGACAAATGCAAAATGTACAGCTTTTTACTACCATCTTGTTAGGAATATATGACTCAGTCAGAGCAACAGCTTTGACTTGTGAATCTCACTGAAATTTAGTTTTAAGTGAAGCATAATATTAAATACATTAACAAAAGGTCTGTTCATTTGTTTGCTGTTACTAGATTTTTCCTCTCATTTATGATTTTCATGCCCAAGGAAGTGTTTTATTTTAATATAGTTTATATTATCATGACAATAATATTGTTAAATATTTGCTGGTATTAACAAGAACAATTAATAGTTTGAAAAGAGGTCAAGATAATTGAGATGATTTGAATTTTAAAAAGTGTCAGATGAGTAGCCTAAAACAGATTTGAATTATAACAATTTGGTTTATAGAGACAACATTCTGAAATATTTCATCTCTACTAAAAGCAAAGCAATAGCAAATGGACTTGTCAACAAGTTGATAGCATTCAATTAAGCTACCCAGACTAGCTTCCATATTGTGGAAATCTGGGATGAGTTAGCAAGGGAAATGAGAATTTTCTTTTTTGGCACCATTTTAAACATGCCAAAGAAGCTCAATTTGTATTACACTGTATCTTTGAAACTTCACATTTCATTTGTGGAAAAATTGAAACTGTAATTATTCTTAAGCATATGGCTTGTTCTTTTCCCCTCCTTATCTGATTTTGTAGCCAGTACTCTTTTTTTTCCTCCAAGGGCATGTAAAAGTCAGAATACTAGATACAAGGTCTCTGAAGTGTTTCTGCTGAAACTGTGTGCAATCCAGATTCTTTCATGTAGTTAACTTACTGGCTTCTGACACTCCTATAAAAATATCCCATAGAGCTTTTCTTATTACCTTTTCATTGACTCTTTCAGAATGATGAAAATGAAATTCTGTAAAGGGCTTTGAAAACCATGCATATTGCAATTCCTCCAAATTTCAAATACTAACCAAGTGTGACTACAAAAGAAACAACTACTGCAGTGAAAATTGGCTGCAGTGTGTTGAGTCTCAGGCTATTATTAATTCATTGGAAGCATTTTCCAAAATAGGTGGTTGTCAAGATGATTTGGTTGATCTGGAGAAAGAGAAGAGAAAGGCTGAGGCAGCTGCAGTAACAGGTACCAATGCAATCACAGGTTGGTTAAGCCACATGATACTGGTTTTAACTGCCTTTATGACAAATGCAAAATGTACAGCTTTTTACTACCATCTTGTTAGGAATATATGACTCAGTCAGAGCAACAGCTTTGACTTGTGAATCTCACTGAAATTTAGTTTTAAGTGAAGCATAATATTAAATACATTAACAAAAGGTCTGTTCATTTGTTTGCTGTTACTAGATTTTTCCTCTCATTTATGATTTTCATGCCCAAGGAAGTGTTTTATTTTAATATAGTTTATATTATCATGACAATAATATTGTTAAATATTTGCTGGTATTAACAAGAACAATTAATAGTTTGAAAAGAGGTCAAGATAATTGAGATGATTTGAATTTTAAAAAGTGTCAGATGAGTAGCCTAAAACAGATTTGAATTATAACAATTTGGTTTATAGAGACAACATTCTGAAATATTTCATCTCTACTAAAAGCAAAGCAATAGCAAATGGACTTGTCAACAAGTTGATAGCATTCAATTAAGCTACCCAGACTAGCTTCCATATTGTGGAAATCTGGGATGAGTTAGCAAGGGAAATGAGAATTTTCTTTTTTGGCACCATTTTAAACATGCCAAAGAAGCTCAATTTGTATTACACTGTATCTTTGAAACTTCACATTTCATTTGTGGAAAAATTGAAACTGTAATTATTCTTAAGCATATGGCTTGTTCTTTTCCCCTCCTTATCTGATTTTGTAGCCAGTACTCTTTTTTTTCCTCCAAGGGCATGTAAAAGTCAGAATACTAGATACAAGGTCTCTGAAGTGTTTCTGCTGAAACTGTGTGCAATCCAGATTCTTTCATGTAGTTAACTTACTGGCTTCTGACACTCCTATAAAAATATCCCATAGAGCTTTTCTTATTACCTTTTCATTGACTCTTTCAGAATGATGAAAATGAAATTCTGTAAAGGGCTTTGAAAACCATGCATATTGCAATTCCTCCAAATTTCAAATACTAACCAAGTGTGACTACAAAAGAAACAACTACTGCAGTGAAAATTGGCTGCAGTGTGTTGAGTCTCAGGCTATTATTAATTCATTGGAAGCTATTTTTTTCCCCAAAGATTATGGATCCTAAAAAGTACCAGATAACACAATTGCTAAGATCAAAGTTTTTGTTTCAATCATAGAAAAACTTATTATCTGATCTTCCCCTGTATGTGCATCTTTCTGGGATGCTATATGATGGCTCCAGGTTTGTGCTCTGAATAAGTAGTGCAGAGTATGTTACAGACCAAGGCAGGAGATGCTTTGAACCTATTGCCTGTTAGTGGCGCTTTAGAAAAAAGAGGACCTGAAATCAAAGTGATGATCCTAAGCAAATGAGACTTACTAAGGTTACCCAAGAGAGTAAAATGAAATCTCCTTTCTTAACATTAATTTCAACAAGCATTTATTTTAAAAATTTACCTAGTATGTGTATCTGGGCAATATTTTCACTTGCTTTTAAATTTGAAATTATAATAAATTTTAGAGTCTATCTTCATTATGAATTATAATTGTATGATAATTCCATGTATAAGAATGCAAAACTAAAGCAGAAATAGAGTTTTTTAAAAATCATTTTTGTCTTTTGAAGCACTATATTTTCTTCAATTAAAAAAGAAGCTCTTTGGATCTATGCTTAACAGTTACTCTACTTGGAATAAGTAGCTCATCTGTGAATATTCATTAACCATGGACAAATCATATTCTTTCTGAGCTTTCTCCTCTTTTAAAATTTCGGACAGAAGTCAGTCATTTCCTAAATTCTCGTTGAGAATGGCAGTTTTAGAGTCTCCGTGGCATATCACAGAGAAAAGAAAGCAAAACCAAACAAACCCTCATTAAGACAAGGGCACTTCTGCTCCAGTTTCGCTCCTTCTGGGCCCCCAGACCTTATTCTTTCAGTTAGATGAAGTGAAACCATTTCAGATATGTATCTAATAACTATACAGAAGGGAATTCTTTATTTTGAAATTCATCGCAGATAACTAGAAGATTCACTGTAAATGGCTGAACATGTTGTGTAACAAGAGTTTGCTCTTTTTTGGCCAGGAGCACAGGAAATTCCACCTCAGGGTGGGTGCTGTCAGTCCCAGCTTGTCTTCACTTGTTGTTAATTGACTCTGGTTGTTCAACAAGACCCATATCTTATTCAGGGAACATCATTATTAAGTTTGTACTCTGTTTTGTCCATAAATTACTAAAAGAACAGTTCTCTGAAAGTAGGACGATCAAGTGGTTAGCCTTTGGATTCCAAACTTCAAGAAGACTACTGGGTTTAAATGTTGACTTCTCCACTCACCAGCTGTGTACCACAATTTGCTAACATCTCTATCTCTTTATTTGTAAAGTTGGGTTAATAATATTGCTATACCCTAGACTATCTTGACAAGTACCTTAGATAAAATAGGTTAAAGTTAGTATGCGTGCATGCTAAGCCACTTCACTTGTGTCCAATTCTTTGCGACCCTATACACGGTAACCTGCCAGGGATTCTCCAGGCAAGAAAACCAGAGTGGGTTGCCATGCCCTCCTCCAGGGATCTTCCCAACCCAGGAAGAAACAGTAGAATTTCTCTTACATTTCCAGGAATACTGTTTTCATTTTAGAAACACTGATATTCTAAAGTAAAATGTTATGAGTGTGCTTCATTTGTAGCAACCTATTACTGTTTCCCTCTTTTGGGTTTAAAGCTTTAAAAGCTCATTCTCGCTCTTTGGATCTATGCTTAACAGTTACTCTACTTGGAATAAGTAGCTCATCTGTGAATATTCATTAACCATGGACAAATCATATTCTTTCTGAGCTTTCTCCTCTTTTAAAATTTCGGACAGAAGTCAGTCATTTCCTAAATTCTCGTTGAGAATGGCAGTTTTAGAGTCTCCGTGGCATATCACAGAGAAAAGAAAGCAAAACCAAACAAACCCTCATTAAGACAAGGGCACTTCTGCTCCAGTTTCGCTCCTTCTGGGCCCCCAGACCTTATTCTTTCAGTTAGATGAAGTGAAACCATTTCAGATATGTATCTAATAACTATACAGAAGGGAATTCTTTATTTTGAAATTCATCGCAGATAACTAGAAGATTCACTGTAAATGGCTGAACATGTTGTGTAACAAGAGTTTGCTCTTTTGTGGCCAGGAGCACAGGAAATTCCACCTCAGGGTGGGTGCTGTCAGTCCCAGCTTGTCTTCACTTGTTGTTAATTGACTCTGGTTGTTCAACAAGACCCATATCTTATTCAGGGAACATCATTATTAAGTTTGTACTCTGTTTTGTCCATAAATTACTAAAAGAACAGTTCTCTGAAAGTAGGACGATCAAGTGGTTAGCCTTTGGATTCCAAACTTCAAGAAGACTACTGGGTTTAAATGTTGACTTCTCCACTCACCAGCTGTGTACCACAATTTGCTAACATCTCTATCTCTTTATTTGTAAAGTTGGGTTAATAATATTGCTATACCCTAGACTATCTTGACAAGTACCTTAGATAAAATAGGTTAAAGTTAGTATGCGTGCATGCTAAGCCACTTCACTTGTGTCCAATTCTTTGCGACCCTATACACGGTAACCTGCCAGGGATTCTCCAGGCAAGAAAACCAGAGTGGGTTGCCATGCCCTCCTCCAGGGGATCTTCCCAACCCAGGAAGAAACAGTAGAATTTCTCTTACATTTCCAGGGAATACTGTTTTCATTTTAGAAACACTGATATTCTAAAGTAAAATGTTATGAGAGTGTGCTTCATTTTGTAGCAACCTATTACTGTTTCCCTCTTTTGGAAGGTTTAAATATTTAAGCATATACTGGAAGGAGAACCCACAGTCATTTCATTCTTTGAACAGTTCAGAAACATCATTTTCTATTAGGCAGTTATGTGAGTACTGACAGCCTTGCCCCTCTTCTTCCCTAGAGATTAATTTATTTCCTGCAGTGCTTGCTCTTCATGGAAAATCTGACTCGTCAGCCTTCACCAATGGGAGATCTCATCAGCAGAATGCTAATTATAAAAGCAAAACTATATACCATATCGAAAGGGGAAAACAATTCTCCAGGAGACACAACCTTTTTTCTTTTCTTTCCACTTCATTCTCTTCTCAAACTGTGACTGAGCAGGAACATTATCCACTGGGGAAACATTCTGCAAGATAGTGGGGTGTAGAGGAAATGTGCAAGCTTTGCCACTAGAAGACCCAATTCTAATTCAAAGAATGTCGAATTT
Organism: Tragulus kanchil; assembly: GCA_022376925.1. NCBI lineage: Eukaryota > Metazoa > Chordata > Mammalia > Artiodactyla > Tragulidae > Tragulus > Tragulus kanchil. The sequence continues at coordinate 211,010,756 of JAIOJX010000026.1, forward strand.
CTTTGGGATTTTGTTTCTTTATCTGCAAAAGAAACATTAAAGTACCTGCCTTGTATGAAATTATACAATGAGAATGGCATAGACACCAGAAAATTATTCTTACCATTATTATAGCCTTCATTTAGCACCTACTGCAAATGGATGTCTGTGGCATAATACTAGGCATGTCACATGTTAATGTATAAAGCAATCTATTAGGGATTTGAAGAAATATACCTTACAGCTCTAGGAGTTAGGCATATGAGATGAAGACATGTTATTGAGATGACCTTTTGGAGTCTTACTCTTCATTTCCTTTCTCTTTCATCACCAAGCCCATCACTTAGGCGTTTTCTATCTCTTTATTTGTAAAGTTGGGTTAATAATATTGCTATACCCTAGACTATCTTGACAAGTACCTTAGATAAAATAGGTTAAAGTTAGTATGCGTGCATGCTAAGCCACTTCACTTGTGTCCAATTCTTTGCGACCCTATACACGGTAACCTGCCAGGGATTCTCCAGGCAAGAAAACCAGAGTGGGTTGCCATGCCCTCCTCCAGGGGATCTTCCCAACCCAGGAAGAAACAGTAGAATTTCTCTTACATTTCCAGGGAATACTGTTTTCATTTTAGAAACACTGATATTCTAAAGTAAAATGTTATGAGAGTGTGCTTCATTTTGTAGCAACCTATTACTGTTTCCCTCTTTTGGAAGGTTTAAATATTTAAGCATATACTGGAAGGAGAACTCACAGTCATTTCATTCTTTGAACAGTTCAGAAACATCATTTTCTATTAGGCAGTTATGTGAGTACTGACAGCCTTGCCCCTCTTCTTCCCTAGAGATTAATTTATTTCCTGCAGTGCTTGCTCTTCATGGAAAATCTGACTCGTCAGCCTTCACCAATGGGAGATCTCATCAGCAGAATGCTAATTATAAAAGCAAAACTATATACCATATCGAAAGGGGAAAACAATTCTCCAGGAGACACAACCTTTTTTCTTTTCTTTCCACTTCATTCTCTTCTCAAACTGTGACTGAGCAGGAACATTATCCACTGGGGAAACATTCTGCAAGATAGTGGGGTGTAGAGGAAATGTGCAAGCTTTGCCACTAGAAGACCCAATTCTAATTCAAAGAATGTCGAATTTCTTTGGGATTTTGTTTCTTTATCTGCAAAAGAAACATTAAAGTACCTGCCTTGTATGAAATTATACAATGAGAATGGCATAGACACCAGAAAATTATTCTTACCATTATTATAGCCTTCATTTAGCACCTACTGCAAATGGATGTCTGTGGCATAATACTAAGCATGTCACATGTTAATGTATAAAGCAATCTATTAGGGATTTGAAGAAATATACCTTACAGCTCTAGGAGTTAGGCATATGAGATGAAGACATGTTATTGAGATGACCTTTTTGGAGTCTTACTCTTCATTTCCTTTCTCTTTTCATCACCACCCTTAGCCTTTTCATGATGCTCACTAGATACTTATGAACTTATATTTTCACAAATCACTGCTTAAAAAAATTAAAGATATTTGCAAATAGTTTTAGATCTATCTATTTAGGCTAGAAACTGTGTTTGAGCTTATAAATAAGCTATTTTTTCTAAAACAAAAATTGTCAACTTCTGTTTGATTCTGTCTCAGAAATAAAATTTTGGTGAATTCATTCTTGAAAGAAAGAAGATTGTCAGCAAAGACTGTGACCGCAAAGCAGAGATAAAGTTGAGAGATATGAAATGAAGAAACAAAATCAATCATTTTAAGCACAGAATGATCACTCTTTCAGTTGTATGATTATAACGAACAAGGCTGTTTAAGTATATTCACTTTTTTCTTGTTTCCCTGATATGATTCTATAATTTGTGTAAAAATAAAAGCAATTGAGAATCTAAATGTAGAATCTAAAAAGAAAAGCAATTGAAGGAAATTTATCATTTTCCTGTGATAAAATAGGAAAAAAGATGTCATGGTACAAACTCTTAACAACTGAGACCTGACACAGGGCTCCTAGAGCAGTTAGGAGCTCTGTGCACAGAGCAGATTATACTAGGTGATATTCTTTCACATGGCAAAATTATTTTTTTCTTAATGACCAGTGACAGTATCTTTACTTGGTAGAACAAGGGATTAGATATATGTGGTGATCTCTGCCTCTGACCTTTATGGAGTCATGTGTACATTATTGATTGATCCTTTTTAAGAGTAAATGCATTTCTTGAAACTATAGTTTCCTTATAAATTAATAAGCTGTCGGCCTCTCCCCAATTTTCTAATTTTTATGGAGTCATGTGTACATTATTGATTGATCCTTTTTAAGAGTAAATGCATTTTTTGAAACTAGAGTTTCCTTATAAATAATAAGCTGTTGGCCTCTCCCCAATTTTCTAATTGTCCTTATTAATAACTTCCAATCTTATAATTTTAAATTTTCTTTCCCTTTTTTTTCCCTAAATTTTTTTCTTAGTGGCAAAGGACAATCTTTCTTTTATCCATTATTTCAATCAATTCTGGCTTTTATTTCAGTCATGAGGTCCATCTTTACTTTGGGCAAAAAGCTAAGCAAATTAAAAAAGAACAGATGACTTTCAGAATTTGTCTCAGTGAGTCTCTAAGTTCTTGTACATGAAAGAGTCACTTACTGAGCATGTTAAAAATATGTACATATTCTTGGGGTGTTCTCCCTCTAGTATGGTTGGCAACCTCTGTGAGGGTCCTGTCTGTCTCATTGCCTGTTATTGTACTGCCCTCAAGCCAAGAATTTTTATTTTCATTTTTAAGTGGTTGAAAAATAAAAATATCTTCTGACACATAAAAATTACCTGAAATTCAAATTTCAATTTTAATATAACATTTTCCTGCAACACAGCCACACTTACTCATGTACACATTGTCTATGGCTGCTTTTGTGACCAAGACCATATGCAAAGCCTAAAATGTTTACTGTTACTTTGCAGAGGTTACAGTCTGCTAACCTCTGCTCTAGAGAGTCTGAAGCAGAAGTTCTCGGAAAAAGAACTAGGGATTGAAGTGATTTCAGCCTGTTTTTAAGTGATTGTGATACAGAGATCCGATGACACTTTCAAAGGTAGTGCTATAGAAAGAGCATGAACAATCTGTCTCTTAGTCTCCCCTTCTCTTCATCATACCTACTCCATCAGCAAATCCATTGGCCGTATCCTCAGACAGTATCTAGAATTTGTCTTTTTTTTTTTTTTTTTTATCTTCAATGCCATCATCTTTCATCTAGATTCTTGCATTAGCTTCCTAACTAGTCCACTAGTCCTAACTGCCCTTGCCTCAGTATCGTCCATTCTCAGCATGCCAGCCCGAGTGAATGTGTTAAAACCTTAGATCAAGTAACTCTTCAGAATCTTCTAGTGGTCTGTCTGCTACTCTTTCTAATTTAGCTATCTTGGCCTCCCAGGAGTTCCTCAGGATTGCCAGGGTTCTCCACCCTCAACACAAACAACACAAAATTGTTTTTTCTAAGTGGCATAGTCCTCCCCAACAGAGATTTATAAGGCTTTTATCTTTGTCTCAGTTAGGTCTTTTCTTAGCTATTACTTTCTTGGCAATTCCTTTCATAAGCACCTTATTTGAAATTTTAATCTCTGCTTCTGGGGCTATTGATATTCTTTATGCCATATAATGCTGCACACTTTGCTTCTTTATTTTGATTATGGGCCATCTTCCTCACATGTGGGCACCATGAGTACAGGAATTTTTATACATTTGCTCCAACCTTAGATGTAAAAGAGTTCCTGGTTTACTGTGGGTTCTCAATAAATGTTTCTTGAATAAGGAAGTGAAGCCCAGACTCCCGTTCAGTACTTGACAGACTTTGACATCCATCAAACATGCAAAAACAGTTGCCGGGAGCATTAGACTCATCTTTGAAACATGATGTAATATCTCGTAATTATCACAGATGAGAAGAATAAACTTGTATCGTTTGTTTTTTTCACCTCAGCAAATCACTTAGGTACAAAGGATACCAAAAGAAAGTAAGTAGAGGAAGGATACAAGTATTAAAATGGTAGATGAATGAATATTCCGTTGAAAATGTTTGGAAGAGATTGCAGAAAGTTTCACAAACAAGCTCGTTCCTAGAGCAGATAGATGTGGTCATCATCACGTTGAGCGGTTTGAGGAAATCAGCACTGAAAGTTCCCAAAAGGGAAAATGGGGTGTGACTAACATTGGTTCAGTAAACTGTTTAGGAAACATCAGCTTCATAAGAAAATGTATTTTGGATTCCTCAAAAATCAGAAGAAACGGAGATTTCCTTTGACTTGAATTTGTCATTCTGTCACTAAGCCATGCCCAACTCTTTGCCACCCCGTGGACTACATACAGCATGCCAGGCGTCTCTGTTCATCACTCTCTCCTTCATTGCTTTTAGTAAGTGAGTGAAGGAAACTAATCCTTTAGAAAGGAAAACCAAGAATGATGGTATTTGTCAGATAAGCAAATCCTAGCACATCTCCAGTAAAATGATTTCATTTACTGATATTTAAGTTTAAATTTCTAATTATTTGTAAATATCAAAATATATGCAGAAAACACCAATTTTCCCCCAATGTCAATTCTTTCCCGCTCACACAGTAATAGCACCTGTAATTTTCAGCTAAGCACACCAGGAAAACCAAGAATGATGGTATTTTTCTATCTAGTTCGATTTGGCCATTAGGTCTTTTCTTAGCTATTACTTTCTTGGCAATTCCTTTCATAAGCACCTTATTTGAAATTTTAATCTCTGCTTCTGGGGCTATTGATATTCTTTATGCCATATAATGCTGCACACTTTGCTTCTTTATTTTGATTATGGGCCATCTTCCTCACATGTGGGCACCATGAGTACAGGAATTTTTATACATTTGCTCCAACCTTAGATGTAAAAGAGTTCCTGGTTTACTGTGGGTTCTCAATAAATGTTTCTTGAATAAGGAAGTGAAGCCCAGACTCCCGTTCAGTACTTGACAGACTTTGACATCCATCAAACATGCAAAAACAGTTCCCGGGAGCATTAGACTCATCTTTGAAACATGATGTAATATCTCGTAATTATCACAGATGAGAAGAATAAACTTGTATCGTTTGTTTTTTTCACCTCAGCAAATCACTTAGGTACAAAGGATACCAAAAGAAAGTAAGTAGAGGAAGGATACAAGTATTAAAATGGTAGATGAATGAATATTCCGTTGAAAATGTTTGGAAGAGATTGCAGAAAGTTTCACAAACAAGCTCGTTCCTAGAGCAGATAGATGTGGTCATCATCACGTTGAGCGGTTTGAGGAAATCAGCACTGAAATTTCCCCAAAAAGGGGAAAATGGGGTGTGACTAACATTGGTTCAGTAAACTGTTTAGGAAACATCAGCTTCATAAGAAAATGTATTTTGGATTCCTCAAAAATCAGAAGAAACGGAGATTTCCTTTGACTTGAATTTGTCATTCTGTCACTAAGCCATGCCCAACTCTTTGCCACCCCGTGGACTACATACAGCATGCCAGGCGTCTCTGTTCATCACTCTCTCCTTCATTGCTTTTAGTAAGTGAGTGAAGGAAACTAATCCTTTAGAAAGGAAAACCAAGAATGATGGTATTTGTCAGATAAGCAAATCCTAGCACATCTCCAGTAAAATGATTTCATTTACTGATATTTAAGTTTAAATTTCTAATTATTTGTAAATATCAAAATATATGCAGAAAACACCAATTTTCCCCCAATGTCAATTCTTTCCCGCTCACACAGTAATAGCACCTGTAATTTTCAGCTAAGCACACCAGAAAAAAAAAAGACATTTCCTAGTCTCCCTTGCAGGTATGACTGTTCTGGGCAGTGAAATGTGAGGGAAATGATATGTCCTTTAAAACAGTATGACTGTTTTTGTTTTGTTTTGCCTTTTTTCAGTCCTGTTGCTTAGAAGTAGATATGATAGTGACCCATCTTACTTGACTTGAATAACTTTCATTCAAAAAATTTCTCATCTAATCTTATGTATTTTTAAATCATACATATTTTAAGCAGTTATCTCTTCTTACAAAGATACAGATGTTGACTACTGAAGGACATGCTGACTCTTGAAAAATACATGTTAGTGATAAAAACAAAACAAAACTTCATTCTGTATGTGTTCTGTGGATGAAGTACTTAGTTTGAACTCCCAGGAACTGAGTGTACATGATTCCACATCATGGGGCTAAATCAGGCAGGGAGAGGCAACTTACCAGGTCTCCTCCAAAACTAAGATTTTTTAGATCCGATTATTTTATATTGAGATAATCTAATTATTCTGATTCTTTCCCTCCCATTTTTCTGCTTAACTCTATACTATCTGAAATCGGTTTATTGACCAGGGAGAGTGAGACTAATAACTGTCAAGATGACAGATTGAATTTTGAAGCTACAGGCTTATAATGTGACTATGAGAAGGTAATAGCAAGTAATATTTCTTTTGCACTTTACCATTTACAAACCACTTGCAGGGCCATTATTTCATTTGTTGTTTCCTCAATGCTCTGATTCAGTTATTACTACCAAAATTTATTCACTTGTAAGAAAATGGAATTCAGAGATTCAAGACATAAAGCCAGTAAGTCTTAGAATCAGAACTCAGATTGAGTTCTTCAGATTGTTTCTCTGTACTACAGTGTATCTATTTCATTTGCCCTCCACCGCCTCTCCCTTTAGGAAAAGCAAAGCTGTGAGAGAGAAACTCAGTTGTTATCCTTTTTTAAAATAGTAGTTGGTAGAAATAAGGATTATATCTGGGCATATTGCCTAAGATTCCTGTGTTGTTACATCTATAATGTATATTCTACAGTGTGTGGTTTTATTGCTGTTTGTGATAAAAGGAAGACCTGAAAATCTACAGGCAGTAGTTAGGGGTGATGAGGAGAGAGAATGAAATCAAAGAGAACTTGGGATCCAGGTGATCTTCCTCTCATTGGACCCCACCTCCCAACCCCCAGCTTCACTTAGCCCTAAGGAGAGATGTTGACAGAAGGAAATACATCCAGGATGTTCTGTTAGGGGAATTAACATCAGGTGAGGAGAAATTCTCTTTCTTTCTGCTTTGACATCCCCTTTCTTTTTTTCCAGTTAGTCTGTGAGCTCCTCAGAAATCACAAAACTGTATATTTTGTCTTTATTTTTTACACCATAGTAAAAGTATGTCTCAGCTGGTGAGTAAGCCTCTTTATTGTAAAACATAAAACTTTTACATTTATTGATTCATTCAGGTTTTGTCATAACCCTATAAAATAGGCATTATTGTCCCTTCCCCCTTCTTGTTTTCAAAGATGAGGAAATAAGGCAGTGACAATTCCACATCATGGGGCTAAATCAGGCAGGGAGAGGCAACTTACCAGGTCTCCTCCAAAACTAAGATTTTTTAGATCCGATTATTTTATATTGAGATAATCTAATTATTCTGATTCTTTCCCTCCCATTTTTCTGCTTAACTCTATACTATCTGAAATCGGTTTATTGACCAGGGAGAGTGAGACTAATAACTGTCAAGATGACAGATTGAATTTTGAAGCTACAGGCTTATAATGTGACTATGAGAAGGTAATAGCAAGTAATATTTCTTTTGCACTTTACCATTTACAAACCACTTGCAGGGCCATTATTTCATTTGTTGTTTCCTCAATGCTCTGATTCAGTTATTACTACCAAAATTTATTCACTTGTAAGAAAATGGAATTCAGAGATTCAAGACATAAAGCCAGTAAGTCTTAGAATCAGAACTCAGATTGAGTTCTTCAGATTGTTTCTCTGTACTACAGTGTATCTATTTCATTTGCCCTCCACCGCCTCTCCCTTTAGGAAAAGCAAAGCTGTGAGAGAGAAACTCAGTTGTTATCCTTTTTTAAAATAGTAGTTGGTAGAAATAAGGATTATATCTGGGCATATTGCCTAAGATTCCTGTGTTGTTACATCTATAATGTATATTCTACAGTGTGTGGTTTTATTGCTGTTTGTGATAAAAGGAAGACCTGAAAATCTACAGGCAGTAGTTAGGGGTGATGAGGAGAGAGAATGAAATCAAAGAGAACTTGGGATCCAGGTGATCTTCCTCTCATTGGACCCCACCTCCCAACCCCCAGCTTCACTTAGCCCTAAGGAGAGATGTTGACAGAAGGAAATACATCCAGGATGTTCTGTTAGGGGAATTAACATCAGGTGAGGAGAAATTCTCTTTCTTTCTGCTTTGACATCCCCTTTCTTTTTTTCCAGTTAGTCTGTGAGCTCCTCAGAAATCACAAAACTGTATATTTTGTCTTTATTTTTTACACCATAGTAAAAGTATGTCTCAGCTGGTGAGTAAGCCTCTTTATTGTAAAACATAAAACTTTTACATTTATTGATTCATTCAGGTTTTGTCATAACCCTATAAAATAGGCATTATTGTCCCTTCCCCCTTCTTGTTTTCAAAGATGAGGAAATAAGGCACATAAAGGTTAGGTGGCTTACTTAAGGTTCTAGAGCCATTGTATAGTAGAAAAGGAGGAAGAAATAAAGGAAAGAAGGGAAGAAGAGGAAGGAGGAGGAAAGAAAAGAGGAAGGGAGGAAGAAAAGAAAGAAGAAAGGAAGGGAAGCAAAGAGGAAGTCAAAGGTTATGGAACACTCAGGGGCGGCAACCTCAGAGTGTTCCTCTCTGGGTCCATGTGGCTAACACTCTGCAGATCTCTAATACAATGAGGTGTGGGAGAGTGAAACAAACGATCAGTTTTCTGTATCGCTTCACCATTCTGGTTTACGTTAGTAGGATTTTTTTAAACCACCCATGCTCCATGCTCCACAAAGCCATAATGGAAAGAAGCATCCGTTCTCCCCGAACACAGACACGAATGCAGTGTGGCTTACTTTCCCTGAGAGTGTGACATGATGTGTTAACGTCAAGTCTGTGTATATGTTCGTTAGAAACAAGAGACTGTACAGCTTATGCTTGAGAGCTGTTGCTTTTCTTCAGTTTAACATTGTAGGTACCCTTTTCTCCTCTGCCATCTTTAGAATCCCACTAGATATGGACTCTATTGACTAGCCCTTGTGTCCCGGCCAATGTAACAGGTCTGCAATCAGACATTTTTTAGAGCACAATCAAGCTCCAGCCTCTTACTAGCCATGTGATTGCTAGGGAAGTGTCTTAACTTCACCTTGGAGTCAGTTTTTTGCTTTACATTACCAGATAAAAAAGTTTTCGTATAAGGATAAACTAAAACACAAATAAAAGCACTTTGTAAACCAAAAGATCCTCCACAAATTTAAGATATTATCTCACAGAAATATCTACTTTGTTTCTGAAGGGTTTACATTAGTTCCTTGATGTTTGGAGTTTTTTTCTTATTATTATTTTATTCTCATTTAGTCCTCAAAAAAAACTTATAGGCAAGTGAGTGACCTACAAACAGTACTTGAAAGCAAAGTAGTTTCTTTCTTTTTGGTGCGGGGCGGAGGGGCGGGTTGGGGAGGGAGAGGGGTGGGTGGATCACTTCTATTGGTATTTCATTTATCTGTTTTCATCCATCTTTGTTCTTTGGCCCGTGTGGGCCTCCCATCACGGTGGCCTCTGTTGTCGCAGAGCACCGGCTCTGGGCACATGCGCTCCAGAGCTCCGGCTCGGTAATTGGACACACCGGTCCAGCCGCTCTGCGGCATGTGGAATCTTCCGAGGCCAGGGATGGAACTGGCGCCCCTTGCACTGCAAGGCGGTGTCCTTACCCACTGGACCACCAGGGAAGCCCCAGTAGTTTCTTTCTTGATTTCTAATACGTATCTCTGATGGAAGCCTCTTAATCTTTTTTTTTTTTCTTACAGAAATCTTCAAAAAGGAAGAACATCGAAAATAATGAAATATGACTGAAGCCACTTGGGCAGTGAACATAAATGTTGCAATGTAAAAGCAAACCTAGCTTCTCACTGAAAAAGAGGTATTCCACCAGACCCCAGAAAGGAGTCTGGACCATTGCAAAGGAACATTATTAAAAATTTTGTTTGCAGTGTGCTTAATTCTGATGTTAACGTCAAGTCTGTGTATATGTTCGTTAGAAACAAGAGACTGTACAGCTTATGCTTGAGAGCTGTTGCTTTTCTTCAGTTTAACATTGTAGGTACCCTTTTCTCCTCTGCCATCTTTAGAATCCCACTAGATATGGACTCTATTGACTAGCCCTTGTGTCCCGGCCAATGTAACAGGTCTGCAATCAGACATTTTTTAGAGCACAATCAAGCTCCAGCCTCTTACTAGCCATGTGATTGCTAGGGAAGTGTCTTAACTTCACCTTGGAGTCAGTTTTTTGCTTTACATTACCAGATAAAAAAGTTTTCGTATAAGGATAAACTAAAACACAAATAAAAGCACTTTGTAAACCAAAAGATCCTCCACAAATTTAAGATATTATCTCACAGAAATATCTACTTTGTTTCTGAAGGGTTTACATTAGTTCCTTGATGTTTGGAGTTTTTTTCTTATTATTATTTTATTCTCATTTAGTCCTCAAAAAAAAAAACTTATAGGCAAGTGAGTGACCTACAAACAGTACTTGAAAGCAAAGTAGTTTCTTTCTTTTTTTGGTGCGGGGCGGGGGGGCGGGTTGGGGAGGGAGAGGGGTGGGTGGATCACTTCTATTGGTATTTCATTTATCTGTTTTCATCCATCTTTGTTCTTTGGCCCGTGTGGGCCTCCCATCACGGTGGCCTCTGTTGTCGCAGAGCACCGGCTCTGGGCACATGCGCTCCAGAGCTCCGGCTCGGTAATTGGACACACCGGTCCAGCCGCTCTGCGGCATGTGGAATCTTCCGAGGCCAGGGATGGAACTGGCGCCCCTTGCACTGCAAGGCGGTGTCCTTACCCACTGGACCACCAGGGAAGCCCCAGTAGTTTCTTTCTTGATTTCTAATACGTATCTCTGATGGAAGCCTCTTAATCTTTTTTTTTTTTCTTACAGAAATCTTCAAAAAGGAAGAACATCGAAAATAATGAAATATGACTGAAGCCACTTGGGCAGTGAACATAAATGTTGCAATGTAAAAGCAAACCTAGCTTCTCACTGAAAAATAGGTATTCCCCACCAGACCCCAGAAAGGAGTCTGGACCATTGCAAAGGCAAAAACATTATTAAAAATTTTAACAGATAAAATTTAAAGAGCAACCTATGATATGAAATTCACACAGTCTATTCTGTTGTGCCAACATCTACATGTATTTTTTATTGTTTCTTGGGACATATTTATTTAATGTGCACATCTTTTTGTCGTTTTTATTCCCACTACCAGCAATTAAGCAATCAGAAATTAATTTTGTATTTTAGTTGCTGAGTAAAACCGGTTGAAACTAGAATAAAAGCTCACTAGATATCTTCATTTTCTTCAGAATTCATTATGTCACTTTTTAGTGTTACATTATTACTGTTAAAAATAACAAAATAGTTGTTTTCAAAAGTGATCTGAAATAACCAGGTTTCTTATCTGATCCCCTGGTAGCTGTGGAAATGAGCCTTTCATTTCGTTTCAGAACCACATAGTGAAAAAGTGTTTGAGACTTGACAGTCAAAACCATTGTGAGTTATAGGAAGTTTCCACAGGTTTCTGTCCCTTAATAACCAGAGTTCATTACTGTAATATCACCAAAAATCTGATAATATACCTTATTATTTTATGTACTATACACTAGATAACCCTTTAGGTAAATGTTCACTAGGACTGTAGGAAAGCCATTTCATTTATATATCATTTATGTATTAAGTATACAGGGAAAACATTCTTTTGCCTCTAACAAAATGAAAAGACAGAGAGTTATACAGGAATTATTCATGTGTGCTCAGTCGCGTCTGATTCTTTACGACTGTCCAGGCTCCTCTTTCTGTGGAATTTTCCAGGCAAGAATTTTCCTAGAGTTGGTTACCATTTCCTTCTCTAGAAGATCTTCCCAATCCAGGGATCAAACCCACATCTCCTGCATCTCCTACATTGGCAGGCAGATTCTTTACCACTGCACCACCTGGGAAGCCATACAGGTATTATACAGGAATTTAATAGTGAACTTTGAACTTAATTCATAGGTCATACTGTATACAAAAATATAGGTAATGTCATAGCTTATAATTATTTTATATTATGTACCAAAATTATTCACTGGTTAGTACTAATTCTGAAGACAAATCATGAAACAACTTTTCAACAGAAAAAAAAATTACAATGAGAAATCTTTCATACAGTGTTTATATTCTGACTTAGCCTTCTTCCCCTTACATTTTTTCTTGCTTTTTAAGTGGAAATGAACCCTGATTTCCAGTATGCTAAGGGTTATTTAGTGATTTGATGTGATAATATATTGTTATTTATGGTTTCTGAAATTTTCTGAGATGGTTTCACTTTTATCTCTTTCAATGTTTGTGCCCATAAGAACAAGAACTTTTAAAAGATTATGTCCCCACATTTGATTACTGAAGTCCATTGGGAATCCTTTTTCAACAACCTTTGCAAATTCAGAACTCATAGGCCAGTTTGTTAATTTTCAAATAATAATGAATAGTTAATATTTTTATTTGTTATATGAGAACAATTAAATCCATACTTTTAGTAAGTATAGTTCTTTGATTAGAAAATCAAGAGAGTGCATATTTTAGTTCAGTTGTAAATCATCAAGAACTGTCTCACGGAAATCATGTATAACATTTCTAACAACATAAGTCCTTTTATGTAAATTCTTCCCAGCTTTCTTGAATGTGAAAGATGTAATAAACTTCATGTTCATTTACAGATGATTTGGGGAGATAGAAAAATAAATTTTTGCATGTATGTATGTTCTCTGTCATGTTTAATAACTGTCTTCCTGTAAGATAGATATTCTTAACTAAGATATTCTTGAACTGGGATTGAAACCAGTTCTTCAAGGAAGAGGTTACCTGTGTTGACTTCCAGGTGGCACAGTGGTAAAGAATCCGCCTGCCAATCCAGGAGACCCAAAAGATGCCGGTTGGATCCCTGGGTTGGGAAGATCCTCAGGAATAGGAAATGGCAACCCACTTCACTATTCTTGCCTGGAAAATTCCATGGACAGAATAGTCTGGCAGGCTACCATCCATGGGGTCACAAGGAATCGGACACAACTGAGCACTCATGCATGCTTAGAACACGTTTACCTGTGTTAAAGAAGCCAGGAAGATAGAAGTACTCATTCCTTACTCTGCTGCCTGTGACCTAGGACTAATGACTGAGCACACACCTGCTCAACTGTGTCTAATTCTTTGTGACGCCATAGACTGTACCCTACAGGCTCCTCTGTCCATGGGATTCTCCAAGCAACAATACTGGAGCCGGTTGCCATTTCCTCCTCCAGGGGATCTTCCCCACCCAGGGATCAAACCCATGTGTCCTGCATCTCTTGCATTGCAGGTGAATTCTTTACTGTTGAGCCATCAGGGAAGCCCATAGTGCCGAGCAAAATCACCAAGTTTCACAGTATGAGGGGGCTGCATAGATGGATGCCAGGACCTCCAACAATCAATGCTGCCTTCTTGCTGAGTTAAAACAGCTCGAGGAATGAATGGAAAGGGGGTGAGAAACAAAGAAAGGTGTTCTTTGAGGCATGTTTGGCTGTTATAACCAAGACTTTAATATAAAAAGTATTTATTCTATGATCAAAGTCAATATTAATGAGACTTCTGGATGTTTATCCCAAGGTTTAAGTTACAAGTTACTTCTAACTTCTATGTAAAATCCCTGGAAAGGAAGAGTCAGAATCCAAATATATTCTGAATACTAAAATCTCAAGTTCAGCAGTATGAAAGCTCCTTTGATTCTACCAACAAAATATTGACACAGTTTTCTCACTCTTTACTGCTTCTCCTTCTACCACTGAGGTCCACGTCCAATCATCTCTTTTGGGGTTTCTGCAGTAACCTTGTAAGCCTTCTCCCCTTTCCTGCTCTTGATACCAATCAGTTTATCTTAACAAAGTAGTGAGAATGATCTCATTAAAACATACTTCACTGCACAGTTGCTTCCCTCCTCACTCAGAGTAAAAGCCAAAATTCCTGTTGACTTCCAGGTGGCACAGTGGTAAAGAATCCGCCTGCCAATCCAGGAGACCCAAAAGATGCCGGTTGGATCCCTGGGTTGGGAAGATCCTCAGGAATAGGAAATGGCAACCCACTTCACTATTCTTGCCTGGAAAATTCCATGGACAGAATAGTCTGGCAGGCTACCATCCATGGGGTCACAAGGAATCGGACACAACTGAGCACTCATGCATGCTTAGAACACGTTTACCTGTGTTAAAGAAGCCAGGAAGATAGAAGTACTCATTCCTTACTCTGCTGCCTGTGACCTAGGACTAATGACTGAGCACACACCTGCTCAACTGTGTCTAATTCTTTGTGACGCCATAGACTGTACCCTACAGGCTCCTCTGTCCATGGGATTCTCCAAGCAACAATACTGGAGCCGGTTGCCATTTCCTCCTCCAGGGGATCTTCCCCACCCAGGGATCAAACCCATGTGTCCTGCATCTCTTGCATTGCAGGTGAATTCTTTACTGTTGAGCCATCAGGGAAGCCCATAGTGCCGAGCAAAATCACCAAGTTTCACAGTATGAGGGGGCTGCATAGATGGATGCCAGGACCTCCAACAATCAATGCTGCCTTCTTGCTGAGTTAAAACAGCTCGAGGAATGAATGGAAAGGGGGTGAGAAACAAAGAAAGGTGTTCTTTGAGGCATGTTTGGCTGTTATAACCAAGACTTTAATATAAAAAGTATTTATTCTATGATCAAAGTCAATATTAATGAGACTTCTGGATGTTTATCCCAAGGTTTAAGTTACAAGTTACTTCTAACTTCTATGTAAAATCCCTGGAAAGGAAGAGTCAGAATCCAAATATATGCTGAATACTAAAATCTCAAGTTCAGCAGTATGAAAGCTCCTTTGATTCTACCAACAAAATATTGACACAGTTTTCTCACTCTTTACTGCTTCTCCTTCTACCACTGAGGTCCACGTCCAATCATCTCTTTTGGGGTTTCTGCAGTAACCTTGTAAGCCTTCTCCCCTTTCCTGCTCTTGATACCAATCAGTTTATCTTAACAAAGTAGTGAGAATGATCTCATTAAAACATACTTCACTGCACAGTTGCTTCCCTCCTCACTCAGAGTAAAAGCCAAAATTCCTGAAATGATCTACAAACTCTACGTGATCTGTTCCTGGTACTTCTCTGACCTCTAGTCCTCTCTCTCACTGTGCTCAAGTCATGCAGGCCATCTCACCGGTTCATCATATGGTATTAATAGAGTGCCTTGTTGTTAATGGGAGCAAGTGGTCTTGCCTCTAGGCCTTTGCCTTTGCTTTCTCTCCACCAGGAAAAGCTGTTTGCTCAGTTATCTGTACAGGTCAATCCCTCACTTCCTTCAGGTGTCATACAAATGCCTGTTGTGACCACACTGCCTCAAAGTGGAACCCCAACCCTAACCCCACTTAGTTCTTCCTGTCTTCTTCCCACTTTATTTTACTTTTCTCCCTTATAACTGGTTCTCTCTAACATACTATGTATCCTCCTGAAATCTTTAAGAATGGCATTAATTTCTGCCAATACACTGGGATACAGTATTGTTTTATGATCATTATATTGGCCAGAAGTAAGTGAAGGTTTTATGGGATTCAGTTAAGTTAAACTGGGATTTAAGTTTTAAGGGATTCAGTTCAGCTTTTTCTACTCTTAAGAGTTCTTTCTCCACAGACCAAAGGAACAGTGTTGTGACCACTATGTATCTGTGTTTTGATTATAATTTGAGAAATGAAGAAATGACTGCTAGTAGGATCTGTGAATCACTGTACCCACTGGGAGACAGACTGGACCTCGAAGACTTTATTATTTGACCTACCCTAAGAGGAGCTGTACTACTTTTAAATATGAGCACAATCTCCATGACTGCCACAGTTGCTTATTATATGAGTGAGTGTGTGTGTGTGTGTGCCGAGTTGCTCGGTCATGTCTGGCTCTTTTGCAACCCCATGGACTGTAGCCCACCAGACTACTCTGTCCATGGGATTTTCCTGGCAAAAATACTGGAATGGGTTGCATTTTTCTCCTCCAGGGGGATCTTCCTGTTCCAGGGATCAAACCCACATCTCCTGTGGTACCTGCACTGGCAGGCGACTCTTTACCACTGAGCCACCAGGGAAGCCCAAATATTTAATTAGGAGTGTAAAATTAAAAATATTTATATCTATTGTGGAAACTGTATTTGGAAAAGGACTCAATAACTACTGAAGTGACAACTGAAAAATAAATAATTCTTTCAGCCAAGAACAGTGTTTACTGACATCTACTGGATTGTTTTACTTATAACTTTGTTCCGTAGACTATGAAAAATTAAAATATGTTCAAGTCATGCAGGCCATCTCACCGGTTCATCATATGGTATTAATAGAGTGCCTTGTTGTTAATGGGAGCAAGTGGTCTTGCCTCTAGGCCTTTGCCTTTGCTTTCTCTCCACCAGGAAAAGCTGTTTGCTCAGTTATCTGTACAGGTCAATCCCTCACTTCCTTCAGGTGTCATACAAATGCCTGTTGTGACCACACTGCCTCAAAGTGGAACCCCAACCCTAACCCCACTTAGTTCTTCCTGTCTTCTTCCCACTTTATTTTACTTTTCTCCCTTATAACTGGTTCTCTCTAACATACTATGTATCCTCCTGAAATCTTTAAGAATGGCATTAATTTCTGCCAATACACTGGGATACAGTATTGTTTTATGATCATTATATTGGCCAGAAGTAAGTGAAGGTTTTATGGGATTCAGTTAAGTTAAACTGGGATTTAAGTTTTAAGGGATTCAGTTCAGCTTTTCTACTCTTAAGAGTTCTTTCTCCACAGACCAAAGGAACAGTGTTGTGACCACTATGTATCTGTGTTTTGATTATAATTTGAGAAATGAAGAAATGACTGCTAGTAGGATCTGTGAATCACTGTACCCACTGGGAGACAGACTGGACCTCGAAGACTTTATTATTTGACCTACCCTAAGAGGAGCTGTACTACTTTTAAATATGAGCACAATCTCCATGACTGCCACAGTTGCTTATTATATGAGTGAGTGTGTGTGTGTGTGCCGAGTTGCTCGGTCATGTCTGGCTCTTTTGCAACCCCATGGACTGTAGCCCACCAGACTACTCTGTCCATGGGATTTTCCTGGCAAAAATATTGGAATGGGTTGCATTTTTCTCCTCCAGGGGGATCTTCCTGTTCCAGGGATCAAACCCACATCTCCTGTGGTACCTGCACTGGCAGGCGACTCTTTACCACTGAGCCACCAGGGAAGCCCAAATATTTAATTAGGAGTGTAAAATTAAAAATATTTATATCTATTGTGGAAACTGTATTTGGAAAAGGACTCAATAACTACTGAAGTGACAACTGAAAAATAAATAATTCTTTCAGCCAAGAACAGTGTTTACTGACATCTACTGGATTGTTTTACTTATAACTTTGTTCCGTAGACTATGAAAAAATTAAAATATGTTAAAGTCTGGACTGAATCAAGTTTATTTTATTTCTTTGGTAAATAGAATTTTATTATATACTGTTTCCTATATTATTACATATATTATATACTGTGTTTATTAGATACTCTTCATTAATGTATTGGAGCCACACTAAAGAATACCCTTTAGCTGACTAATCTGAGGGTCATTGGTCCCTGTAGCTTCTCTATATTGATGTGCCTCACAATGTTTTTTGTCTTTTCTTGATGACAGTGCCATGAATGGGCACATGAGAGGCTGCCAGGATTCTCTTGCTCTGCATAGTGCTTGCTGAAGTAAGCAAACTTGGTGCTGGATATGCCTCATGTGTCTTGTATATTGATTGACAGTCTGAAACTGAAACTTATTCTAATGGACTTGTCCTTGTGAGAGTACAAAATAAACATTGAAAATACTAGAAAAAAGTAATAATTAAAGAAGTTTAGGCACTACAGAAGAGAAAGTTGTGAGAATAATAGTTCTTAAGTCATCACCCAAAATGCAGCCAAAAAAAAGACAATAGAAAGTGTAAAAGAGGTATTAAATGACATTCAAATGAGCTTTAGAAGGCATAATATGTGTTTTTTATTAATTATTTTTATTTTACTTTTTGCCTTTACAGAGATTTGTGTTTACAGATATATATAGTCCCAGATTAGTCATATGTATATCCTTGACCCTTCCCTTCTCCAGAGTTAGGGCAAGAAAAATTGGGAGACTGGTTGCAGTCTGAGGTAAGCCAATATTCAAAGAAGTGATACCAGAGAAATTTCTAGAATGAGTAAATGATAGCAATTTTCATGAAAATACAGAATAACTCAAGAAGGATTTAAAAAACCCGTTTCCCAACACATGCAGGACGTAGTTTTTTTAAATTTTAAAACCCACTGAGCCACCAGGGAAGCCCAAATATTTAATTAGGAGTGTAAAATTAAAAATATTTATATCTATTGTGGAAACTGTATTTGGAAAAGGACTCAATAACTACTGAAGTGACAACTGAAAAATAAATAATTCTTTCAGCCAAGAACAGTGTTTACTGACATCTACTGGATTGTTTTACTTATAACTTTGTTCCGTAGACTATGAAAAAATTAAAATATGTTAAAGTCTGGACTGAATCAAGTTTATTTTATTTCTTTGGTAAATAGAATTTTATTATATACTGTTTCCTATATTATTACATATATTATATACTGTGTTTATTAGATACTCTTCATTAATGTATTGGAGCCACACTAAAGAATGCCCTTTAGCTGACTAATCTGAGGGTCATTGGTCCCTGTAGCTTCTCTATATTGATGTGCCTCACAATGTTTTTTGTCTTTTCTTGATGACAGTGCCATGAATGGGCACATGAGAGGCTGCCAGGATTCTCTTGCTCTGCATAGTGCTTGCTGAAGTAAGCAAACTTGGTGCTGGATATGCCTCATGTGTCTTGTATATTGATTGACAGTCTGAAACTGAAACTTATTCTAATGGACTTGTCCTTGTGAGAGTACAAAATAAACATTGAAAATACTAGAAAAAATTAATAATTAAAGAAGTTTAGGCACTACAGAAGAGAAAGTTGTGAGAATAATAGTTCTTAAGTCATCACCCAAAATGCAGCCAAAAAAAAGACAATAGAAAGTGTAAAAGAGGTATTAAATGACATTCAAATGAGCTTTAGAAGGCATAATATGTGTTTTTTATTAATTATTTTTATTTTACTTTTTGCCTTTACAGAGATTTGTGTTTACAGATATATATAGTCCCAGATTAGTCATATGTATATCCTTGACCCTTCCCTTCTCCAGAGTTAGGGCAAGAAAAATTGGGAGACTGGTTGCAGTCTGAGGTAAGCCAATATTCAAAGAAGTGATACCAGAGAAATTTCTAGAATGAGTAAATGATAGCAATTTTCATGAAAATACAGAATAACTCAAGAAGGATTTAAAAAACCCGTTTCCCAACACATCATATAGTAGTGAAATTTGAGAAGATGGCTACCAAGTTAAGGCTGGGAAAGCAATTGGGTGAACAGTTAACATTACTGAGGCCAAAACAGAAGCCAGAAACCAGGTTACTAGGGGGAAAAAATCTTTTAAGAACCGTGAACCCAAATAATATTTAAAAGTAGGAATAAAAAACTTTTATAGGTAAACTAAAATAGAGACAAGTTATAACCTATTGAATTCTCAGATCAAGATTAACATAAAGGATATACTCTAAGAAAGAAAATAAATCCATAAATAAAGACCTGACAATGAAGAAAGAATGGTACATTAAAGGAGAATTCACAGAATGGGAGACATATTTGGCATATACATATCCAATGAAAGAATTGTATTCAGAATATATAAATAATCAGAACTTCTCTGCTAACTCAGTAAAGAATCTACCTGCAGTGCAGGATACCACATTCAATCCCTGGGTTGGAAAGATTCCCTGGAAAAGGAAATAGCAAACCACTCCTGTATTCTTGCCTGGGAAATTCCATGAACAAGCTACAGTCCATGAGGTCACAATGAGTCGAACATGACTGAGCCACTAACACACATGCACAGAGGATTTAAGTGGGCATTTCATAAGCAAGGATATCCAAATGGATAATGAGCACGTGTAAATGTGCTCAAAATCACAGCAATCTTTGGGAAAATGCAAATTAGAACCATGATGACGTATATCATTAGAAATCCACCAGATGTCTAAGATTTTTTTTAAAATGACAAAAAACAAGTTTTAAAGAAAGCATGGAGCAATCAGAACTTGCACATATTGCTGGTAGGATTTTCTTTTTCTTTTTCTTTTTTTTTTTTAAGCCCCTGCCTGGGATCTTGCTGGTAGAATTCTTTTTTTTTTTTTTTAATTTATTTATTTTGGCGTGGGTGGGGAGGGAGGGGGTGGGCGGGCCGCTTCCACTGGTTTTCATTTGTCTAGTTTCATCCATCTTTGTTCTTTGGCCCGTGTGGGCCTCCCATCGCAGTGGCCTCTGTTGTCGCAGAGCACCGGCTCTGGGCGCATGCGCTCCAGAGCTCTGGCTTGGTAATTGGACACATCAGTCCAGCCGCTCCGTGGCACGAGGGATCTTCTGAGGCCAGGGATCAAACTGGCGCCCCTTGCACTGCAAGGCGGTGTCCTTATCCGCTGGACCACCAGAGAAGCCCAGAATTTTTTTTTTTAATATTGATTTATTTGGCTGCACTGGGTCTTAGTTGTGGCATACCAGATCTTTGTCACATCATGTGGGATCTTTTGTTGCGGCACCCAGCCTCCCTAGTTGTGGCATGCAGACTTAGTTGCTCTGAGGAATCTTATTTCCCCATGCAGGGATTGAACCAAAGTCCCCTGCATTGCAAGGTAGAACCTTAGCCACTGGACCAACAGGGAAGTCCCACTGGTGAGAGTTTAATACACCTACTTTGTAAAATTAAAGTGTCTAGCAAAGCTAAACAAATACCTACCCTATGACACCGAGTTTCCACTCCTAGATGAAATAAAACTGAGGACATTAGCCTTGTACATGTACAAAGATGTTTGTAGCTGCCTTACTCATAGTAGCTGCAAATGGCATAATCTATACTCCTTGGCCATAGAATAGACAACTAAACTGTGGGAAATGATACAGCAACATGAGTGTAATGGCACATGCCACAGGGTAAATATAGTTCAAAACTGTAATGTGGATGATAGAATTCAGACACAAAAGTAGTATGTGCTACATGACTCCTTCTAAGAGATGTCAACGCTGTCTTCTGTTAATGGGAGGAAGTGTGTAGTTTGCACGTGCACTGGTAATAACCAGGAGGAACTGTCATGGCACCTGTGGATGTGTCATTTAGTTATGCTAATATAGTACAATGAGTATATAATAAGGCTCAAGGACTACTGGAAGTCAAATCTCCTGTCATCTTGAGCCTATCTGGTTCTAACCAGTTTGTGTCGTACCCAGTTTTTTCCAATGGCTGTGTCAAGAATTAAGGGTTGAGGTCTTCCACTTCTCTATTTTCATCCGTCTTTGTTCTTTGGCTCCTGTGGGCCTCCCATCGCGGTGGCCTCTGTTGTCGCAGAGCGCCGGCTCTGGGCGCATGCGCGCCATAGCTTTGGCTTTGTAATGGGTCACATCAGTCCAGCCGCTCCGTGGCACGAGGGATCTTCTGAGGCCAGGGATCAAACTGGCGCCCCTTGCACTGCAAGGCGGTGTCCTTATCCGCTGGACCACCAGAGAAGCCCAGAATTTTTTTTTTTAATATTGATTTATTTGGCTGCACTGGGTCTTAGTTGTGGCATACCAGATCTTTGTCACATCATGTGGGATCTTTTGTTGCGGCACCCAGCCTCCCTAGTTGTGGCATGCAGCATTAGTTGCTCTGAGGAATCTTTTTTCCCCCATGCAGGGATTGAACCAAAGTCCCCTGCATTGCAAGGTAGAACCTTAGCCACTGGACCAACAGGGAAGTCCCACTGGTGAGAGTTTAATACACCTACTTTGTAAAATTAAAGTGTCTAGCAAAGCTAAACAAATACCTACCCTATGACACCGAGTTTCCACTCCTAGATGAAATAAAACTGAGGACATTAGCCTTGTACATGTACAAAGATGTTTGTAGCTGCCTTACTCATAGTAGCTGCAAATGGCATAATCTATACTCCTTGGCCATAGAATAGACAACTAAACTGTGGGAAATGATACAGCAACATGAGTGTAATGGCACATGCCACAGGGTAAATATAGTTCAAAACTGTAATGTGGATGATAGAATTCAGACACAAAAGTAGTATGTGCTACATGACTCCTTCTAAGAGATGTCAACGCTGTCTTCTGTTAATGGGAGGAAGTGTGTAGTTTGCACGTGCACTGGTAATAACCAGGAGGAACTGTCATGGCACCTGTGGATGTGTCATTTAGTTATGCTAATATAGTACAATGAGTATATAATAAGGCTCAAGGACTACTGGAAGTCAAATCTCCTGTCATCTTGAGCCTATCTGGTTCTAACCAGTTTGTGTCGTACCCAGTTTTTTCCAATGGCTGTGTCAAGAATTAAGGGTTGAGGTCTGCTCTCTTCTCTCTGTTTCAGTAGTATGCTGTTGGGAGAGAAGAGCTATATTTTTTTCTCTCTTTCCATTACATGGAATTGATTGCTTGATAATAATCTCGTTTGGGTTACTGGATTATATATTAAAAGCTATCCATGTATATTTCTCATTTAGGTACTAAAAATCTAAAATGTAAATAATTAACTTCATCAGGATTTCCCTTAGGAGAGTGGGAATTAGACCATATATTTTGTTTCATATGACTTTTGGTGGTTTTTGTAGTTGTGGCTTGTGTATGAATGAGTTAATTATTTCATTTTGTTATCTATAGAGAAATATATACTCATAATACTACTGTTTCCCATTCTCACAGCAAATTCATGAAGAGGTGAAATTTTACACACAGGTTTATAAAATCCTGGACAACTTAGTGGGATTTGGGAATAGGAAATTAGAATTCATGGGAAACTAGGGGATTCTCCAAATCATAGGTTTTTCCTTTACTTTAAAATAATAACTTATTTACATGTTTTTAAATAATAATGGCAGCCCATAAGAATAAACAGTGAATTATTTTGTGTGGCAGAATTTAAGTATCAGAGGTTTTTAGCTAAAAAAATAAAATATGATAATAAATGCATGTTTTTTCCTTAAGAAATAATATATTGTGATAAGATGTGAAAATGTTGTTTACCTGTAGTAGATATTTAATATTGTCAAACATGTAAAGAAAGAAGGTAACATTAACAAAGTAAAGGTTAAATGATAATAATAATTATTTATTTTTTAAAAGTTCTTATTCTTAAAATGAAATTTGGCAGCACGTGAAGCAGTAATTGTCCTAATCCATAATCTTCACCTTTGTTTTTGTTGACTAAAAAAAGATGCACAGCTTGAGTTACAAGTTAAGTTTTATTTGGGGTAAGATGAGGCCTGCAACCTAGGAGGCAGCATCTCAGATACCTCTTTAGAGGTAGTGGCCAAAGGTGTATGTATGCACATATACATATATATATACATATATATATGTGTATATATATATATACACACACATACATACATATATATATATGGTTTTGGTGAAGGAGGAGTTCAATGTCACACTTATTTTACAGAAGATTTTCTGCAAGTCACAAGGATCTGATGTCACCATGGAGGAGGAATTTAGTGCTTTTCTAGGTATGAAGAGATGCAAGGACTGAGATCTTAAAATCTGTTCCTAAAAGCATCTAACTGTCTAAAGACTGTCATATGAAAAAGCTATCCATGTATATTTCTCATTTAGGTACTAAAAATCTAAAATGTAAATAATTAACTTCATCAGGATTTCCCTTAGGAGAGTGGGAATTAGACCATATATTTTGTTTCATATGACTTTTGGTGGTTTTTGTAGTTGTGGCTTGTGTATGAATGAGTTAATTATTTCATTTTGTTATCTATAGAGAAATATATACTCATAATACTACTGTTTCCCATTCTCACAGCAAATTCATGAAGAGGTGAAATTTTACACACAGGTTTATAAAATCCTGGACAACTTAGTGGGATTTGGGAATAGGAAATTAGAATTCATGGGAAACTAGGGGATTCTCCAAATCATAGGTTTTTCCTTTACTTTAAAATAATAACTTATTTACATGTTTTTAAATAATAATGGCAGCCCATAAGAATAAACAGTGAATTATTTTGTGTGGCAGAATTTAAGTATCAGAGGTTTTTAGCTAAAAAAATAAAATATGATAATAAATGCATGTTTTTTCCTTAAGAAATAATATATTGTGATAAGATGTGAAAATGTTGTTTACCTGTAGTAGATATTTAATATTGTCAAACATGTAAAGAAAGAAGGGAACATTAACAAAGTAAAGGTTAAATGATAATAATAATTATTTATTTTTTAAAAGTTCTTATTCTTAAAATGAAATTTGGCAGCACGTGAAGCAGTAATTGTCCTAATCCATAATCTTCACCTTTGTTTTTGTTGACTAAAAAAAGATGCACAGCTTGAGTTACAAGTTAAGTTTTATTTGGGGTAAGATGAGGCCTGCAACCTAGGAGGCAGCATCTCAGATACCTCTTTAGAGGTAGTGGCCAAAGGTGTATGTATGCACATATACATATATATACATATATATACATCTATATATATATATACACACACATACATACATATATATATATGGTTTTGGTGAAGGAGGAGTTCAATGTCACACTTATTTTACAGAAGATTTTCTGCAAGTCACAAGGATCTGATGTCACCATGGAGGAGGAATTTAGTGCTTTTCTAGGTATGAAGAGATGCAAGGACTGAGATCTTAAAATCTGTTCCTAAAAGCATCTAACTGTCTAAAGACCTGTCCCACCAGGTTCCCTGGAGCACGAAGTGCCTCACTCCACCCTGAACTCCCTCAGGGGGTGTTGAAGGTCACCAGCTGCAGCAGCACAGGATTCAGTCTCCACAGAGCCAAATGACAAATGGCCTTGTTTTTCAGTCACTGGCAATGCAATTGGTAAGTGCTAATTTGTAGTTGACATTTTGAAACAAATATTCCAGACATGCTGTCTTGATATTGGTTGAATTATTAAGTTTGGGCATTAGTGTACATGTTATGGTCCCATAGACTCATTTCCCTTTTAACAGTAAAAATATTTTGTCTGCGGATTTTGATTTTGCCATTGAAATCAATACTGCTTAAACTATATTTAGATTTTAGGTCAGTTCCTGATTTTATGTCAGAGTATTTAACGATAACATTCCTCCCTCTCTTTGCATTTCTTCTGTTAAAGTAGTAACAAAGAGCTATGGCCCAGAACAAATCCTTCATCAGTGCCGATGCCAGGCAACAGTACTGGGATTGCCAAACTAATGGTTCTTTTGCTTCTGAAACTTGGTATTTTAGGAAGCATGGCTCAGCAGTTTGTATGAAGGAAACTATACCTATAGATTTGTTCATTTTAATTTTATTTGCGAGAATACCTCACCCAGGTATTACCACCAGCCAGGACCATAACGTGGCAGCATGGCACCAGCGACAAGAAAGAATGAGAGAGTAGATTGTGATGCTTCTCTCCTACAGGCCTCTGTTCTGACTCATAAAGTTTGACTCAGTTGTGTCAAAGCATAAGTTTAAATTATAAAGGAGGAAGAAGAAAGCCTATGATTTCCCATGGTTTATGCCATTATAAAACTTACTAAATTTGCATGTGTGTGTGTGTGTGTGTGTGTGTGTGACTGAGCTGGGTCATTGCACAAGGGCTTCCTCAAGTTGTAGCAGACAAGCTCCTCTCTGGTTGTGGTGCTCGGGCTCCTCATAGCAGTGGCTTCTCCTGTTGCTAAGCACGGGACTCTTAACGTGCTCTAGGCTTGTGGGCTTCAGTAGTTGTAGTCTACAGGCTTAATTGCCCCACAGCACGTAGGATCTTCCTGGACCAGGAATAGAGTCTGTGTCTCCTACATTGGCAGGCAGTATTTTAACTGCTGCGACACAGGGAAGTTCCCTTAAATAGTTTAAAAGATTATTCCAAATGTCTCACTCCATAAATTCATTTTAAGATACTAACCATTTGTTATTTCTACGGAACATATTGAAGTCAATCATACATAAGAATTTTGGTAGATTTATTAAAAATATATTTTTATACTGAACAGTATTCCCAGGATTGAAATCAGTATTTTGAATTATTCTCATTTCTTTTTTTCCGAATTAATTGAAAACATACTCATTTGAAAAAGAAGCACAATCTATTTTCAAATATTTCCACACCAATTTCCTCCATGTTCCAACAGCTGGCAGCCATGCTAAGATAAATCAATACTGCTTAAACTATATTTAGATTTTAGGTCAGTTCCTGATTTTATGTCAGAGTATTTAACGATAACATTCCTCCCTCTCTTTGCATTTCTTCTGTTAAAGTAGTAACAAAGAGCTATGGCCCAGAACAAATCCTTCATCAGTGCCGATGCCAGGCAACAGTACTGGGATTGCCAAACTAATGGTTCTTTTGCTTCTGAAACTTGGTATTTTAGGAAGCATGGCTCAGCAGTTTGTATGAAGGAAACTATACCTATAGATTTGTTCATTTTAATTTTATTTGCGAGAATACCTCACCCAGGTATTACCACCAGCCAGGACCATAACGTGGCAGCATGGCACCAGCGACAAGAAAGAATGAGAGAGTAGATTGTGATGCTTCTCTCCTACAGGCCTCTGTTCTGACTCATAAAGTTTGACTCAGTTGTGTCAAAGCATAAGTTTAAATTATAAAGGAGGAAGAAGAAAGCCTATGATTTCCCATGGTTTATGCCATTATAAAACTTACTAAATTTGCATGTGTGTGTGTGTGTGTGTGTGTGTGTGACTGAGCTGGGTCATTGCACAAGGGCTTCCTCAAGTTGTAGCAGACAAGCTCCTCTCTGGTTGTGGTGCTCGGGCTCCTCATAGCAGTGGCTTCTCCTGTTGCTAAGCACGGGACTCTTAACGTGCTCTAGGCTTGTGGGCTTCAGTAGTTGTAGTCTACAGGCTTAATTGCCCCACAGCACGTAGGATCTTCCTGGACCAGGAATAGAGTCTGTGTCTCCTACATTGGCAGGCAGTATTTTAACTGCTGCGACACAGGGAAGTTCCCTTAAATAGTTTAAAAGATTATTCCAAATGTCTCACTCCATAAATTCATTTTAAGATACTAACCATTTGTTATTTCTACGGAACATATTGAAGTCAATCATACATAAGAATTTTGGTAGATTTATTAAAAATATATTTTTATACTGAACAGTATTCCCAGGATTGAAATCAGTATTTTGAATTATTCTCATTTCTTTTTTTCCGAATTAATTGAAAAACATACTCATTTGAAAAAAAGAAGCACAATCTATTTTCAAATATTTCCACACCAATTTCCTCCATGTTCCAACAGCTGGCAGCCATGCTAAGTAGTATTAATGATAAAAGAACACTGATCTATTTAGTCATATAATTAAAATAAAAAGTCTTACTACCTTTTAGGTTTCATTTTCTATTTTTAGAAATTTTCTAGACAATAGGAATGATAAAGAACTTTAAACATATTGTGTCAATAATTATTCAAATTCTTGTCATGTTATGAAATTGAAGATTTGATGTTATGTTATGGAAGGTCAGATCACAGTTTGGAAAAAAATTGAACCAAATTCATTTAAATTAATTTGTATTACCATTAAATAAGTATAAAGCAAAACAAGTTTTAAGTATAGTCAAATTTAGTGACAGTAAAAAACAGACAAAAATGGAATACATTTTAATACTTATAATAGCTTTATTGAGATATAAACAATACAATACAGACTGCACATAATCACAATGGAAAGTTTGATACATTTTCTCATGTATTTATATACATAAAGCCATCACTTCAATCACCATAATATGCTACTTCTGTTATGTTTCTTTGTCTTTCTACCCTGTCCTTATGTGGTACTTTCCATCTTCTTTCTATTATTGTAAATTAGATTGCATTTTCCAAATTTTTTATAAGTGTAGTCATGTAGTATATAGTTTTTGTCTGCTTTCTTATATTTAGTGTGATTATTTTGAGTGTCAT
This sequence comes from Tragulus kanchil, assembly GCA_022376925.1. NCBI lineage: Eukaryota > Metazoa > Chordata > Mammalia > Artiodactyla > Tragulidae > Tragulus > Tragulus kanchil. The sequence goes on from JAIOJX010000026.1 coordinate 211,038,878, forward strand.
ACATGCTATATTGCATGTGAATACTGTTCATTCTTTATTTTGTTAAGTACTGTTCCATTATATGGATAGACCACAAGTTATTTACTCATTCACCTGTTGATGGACATCTAGATGGTTTGCAGGATTTTGGCTATTACAGATAATGTGTTATGGACAGTTCTGTACTAATGCTTCTATGGAAAGATGTTTCTATTTCTCTTTGGTAAGTAAGAGTGAAATATTTAAGCCTTATTTGTTTAACTTTTTAAGAAACTACCAAAATGTTTCCTGTAATTGTCTCATTTTTATTTCAATCAGCAGGGTATGAGATTTTCAGTGGTTCCACACTCTTGAGTGGTAATTCCAGTGTGTGCATGTATACAAACAGTTATTGTCTTATACAGTTTCAATATGCACAGTTTTTAGTTCCCATGGTTTAATTAGATAATAAATAACACTAACAACACAGTCCAAATTTCATTTTCAGCAACAGAAAACATGACCTGTAGCTCTTCAGCACACAAATCCCTGTGTAAATAACCCATGTACATATTCAGTTCAGTCACTCAGTCATGTCTGACTCTTTGCAACCCCGTGAACTGTAGCACACCAGGCTTCCCTGCCCTTCAGGAGGGAACCTCCTGGAGCTTGCACAAACTCATGTCCATGGACTCAGTGATACTATCCAACCATCCCATCCTCCTTTGTCCCCTTCTCCTTTTGCCTTCTATCTTTTCCAACATCAGGCTCTTTTCCAATGAGTCATCTCTTCGCATCAGGTCGTCAAAGTATTGGAGCTTCAGCCTCAGCATCAGTCCTTCCAGTGAATATTCAGGGTTGATTTCCTTTAGGATTGACTGATTTGATCTCCTTGCAGTCCAAGGGACTCTCAGTTACAAGGGATTCTCAGTTATTTGGACAGTTATGAATAATTAGTATCTATTGGGAATGGTGTCAGGGAAAGAGAATATGTCAGGTTAGACCAGTTAATGTGCGAGAATCAACAGCTTCTCATCACAGCAGACTCTCCTGCATCCTGGTGGTGATGCATGTTTCCCACTATTTTAAGGCTCTGGGGAGTCATTACACTGGATTGGTCACACTTTCTAAATGTGCCTTACATCCATTTTTCTGTCCATCTCTTTCTCACCTTTACATGGATTCCTTTTTCTAACCGGCACGGTCTTCTATTCCACCTCAATGAGGATAGTGAACTGCAGCATTCAGGCATCTTTTCTGTGAATTCTGCAAGAATCACTCAAGCAGACACCATTATCCCCAGTCCTCCTCTGCTCCTATAGTACAGAGGATAGAACAGCATAGCTTCTGTGTTGTGAAGACTTGTTGGCAAATACTTTCACTGAGTTCCTGGTATTCAGGCAGTTTGTCATTTGTCTTTGTATTTACAATGGCACACTATGGATACATAATACATGAATAACTCTCTAATGCTGTATAAATTTAATTTATTATGCTGCCCTCAACGTAGATTGTTATTTTCAGCTTTCTGTAGTCTCATGAGTACATAATAGTTAAATGAAAGTGTGAAAGACTTTGTTTACTGATGAATAAAAGTGAGATTTGACCAGTGGGATATTGTTTAAAACATGTGTGACCTAGGGCCATTTTTTTCTAGGGCTTGCAAAACATTTAGAAAACTTAAAAAAAAAAAAAAATGCTACTAGCATATGTAATGCTTTTTGCCCAGGGTATACATTTAACATATGTATATGCTGATTTGATAGGCTCTGAGAGCATTGATTTTGGAGTCAAGTTGACCTGAATTCAAACTTAGATTTGTCACTTACTAGTTGAATGATCACAGAAATGGAAATTCATTTCTTTATGAAATAGGGTGGAGGGGACAGCAAACGACATCTGTCTCTAGAATTACCGTGGAGATGAAGTACGTGATGACAGAGGCACACGCAGCCCCACCCCGTGTCTGGCACTTGGCACGTGCCTGAGGAAATAGTCTCTTTCCTCCACGTCATTCCTCTTCTTTCAGATTGCAATCTTGTTTATGTTTTCACTATCAGTACTATAAGTTAAATTATCAATTTTTGAAATTAATCTTTTTGAGCATTTGAATTATGTAACTATAAATCATTGTTTTCTAAATTGAATTATGAATTATAGTGTTTGTTAATTTCTGACATACATGAAACTGATTCGTATATTTATGTGTGTGTGTGTGTGTGTGTGTATATATATACTTTTTCAGATTCCTTACCATCATAGATTACATGATTTTGAGCATAGTTTTCTGTGCTGTACAGTAGGACCTTGTTGCTTGTATATCTATCGATGTATATATATGTTTTATAAGAGAGTGTATCTCTTAATTCCAAGTTCCTAACTTATCCCTCTCCCCATTTCCCCTTTGGTAGCCATAAGTTTATTCTGTAAGTCTGAGAGTCTGTTTCTGTTTTGTAAGTAAGTTCATTTATATCATTTTTTGGATTCATGTGAGTGATGTGATATTTGTCTTTCTTTAGCTTACTTCGCTTAGTGTGATCATCTCTAGGTCCATCCATGTTGCTGCAAATAGCATTATTCATTCTTTTTTATGACTGAGGGATATTCCATTGTATCACATCTTCTTTACCCATTCCCCTGTTGATAGACACTTAGGTTGCTTCTTAATAGTGCTACAGTGAACACTGGGGTGCATGTATCTTTTCAGAGTAGAGTTTTATCTAGATATGTGCCGAGGAGTGGGATTGCTATCATATGGCAACTCTGTTTTTAGTGTTTTAAGGAGCCTCACACTCTTCTCCATAGTGGCTGCACCAATTTGAATTCCCGCCAATAGTGTAGGAGGGTTCCCTTTCTTCAGTGCCCTCTCCAGTGTTTATTATTTATAGACTTTTTGATGATGGCCATTCTGACTGGTATGAAGTGGTACCTCTGTGTAGTTTTGATTTACTTTTCTCTAATAATTACTAGTGTTGAGCATTTTGTCACATGTCTGTTGACCATCTTTGTCAAAAATAGGGTGGAGGGGACAGCAAACGACATCTGTCTCTAGAATTACCGTGGAGATGAAGTACGTGATGACAGAGGCACACGCAGCCCCACCCCGTGTCTGGCACTTGGCACGTGCCTGAGGAAATAGTCTCTTTCCTCCACGTCATTCCTCTTCTTTCAGATTGCAATCTTGTTTATGTTTTCACTATCAGTACTATAAGTTAAATTATCAATTTTTGAAATTAATCTTTTTGAGCATTTGAATTATGTAACTATAAATCATTGTTTTCTAAATTGAATTATGAATTATAGTGTTTGTTAATTTCTGACATACATGAAACTGATTCGTATATTTATGTGTGTGTGTGTGTGTGTGTGTGTATATATATACTTTTTCAGATTCCTTACCATCATAGATTACATGATTTTGAGCATAGTTTTCTGTGCTGTACAGTAGGACCTTGTTGCTTGTATATCTATCGATGTATATATATGTTTTATAAGAGAGTGTATCTCTTAATTCCAAGTTCCTAACTTATCCCTCTCCCCATTTCCCCTTTGGTAGCCATAAGTTTATTCTGTAAGTCTGAGAGTCTGTTTCTGTTTTGTAAGTAAGTTCATTTATATCATTTTTTGGATTCATGTGAGTGATGTGATATTTGTCTTTCTTTAGCTTACTTCGCTTAGTGTGATCATCTCTAGGTCCATCCATGTTGCTGCAAATAGCATTATTCATTCTTTTTTATGACTGAGGGATATTCCATTGTATCACATCTTCTTTACCCATTCCCCTGTTGATAGACACTTAGGTTGCTTCTTAATAGTGCTACAGTGAACACTGGGGTGCATGTATCTTTTCAGAGTAGAGTTTTATCTAGATATGTGCCGAGGAGTGGGATTGCTATCATATGGCAACTCTGTTTTTAGTGTTTTAAGGAGCCTCACACTCTTCTCCATAGTGGCTGCACCAATTTGAATTCCCGCCAATAGTGTAGGAGGGTTCCCTTTCTTCAGTGCCCTCTCCAGTGTTTATTATTTATAGACTTTTTGATGATGGCCATTCTGACTGGTATGAAGTGGTACCTCTGTGTAGTTTTGATTTACTTTTCTCTAATAATTACTAGTGTTGAGCATTTTGTCACATGTCTGTTGACCATCTGTATGTCTCTTTTGGAGAAAGACCTATTTAGGTCTGTTGCCAATGTTTTGATTTTTTAACATTGAGCTGGATTAGCTTGTATATTTTGGAAATTAAGCCCTTGTCAGTTAGATCATTTGCAAATATTTTATCCCAAGGAATCATTGATTTTCTGAGAGTTTTTTTTAAAACCGTATTCAGCTCTTGTTTATTCATTTGCAGACTTGCCATGAAAAATTAAAAAAAAAAAAAAAAACAGGCAAGCTTCTTTTGTCTCAAGTAACAATTAACTATTATTTCTTTGCATGTGTATGACCCCTCACTGTCACCACATGTATTCAAGGATTGAAACCTGTTGTTATTATCTCATTTCAAACAGTTGAGTAAAATAAATAATGGTTCAAAATCTGTGCCAGTTCTATTAGTTAAGATGATAATTATCTGCAATAGGAGTTATTAATTTAACTTTTAGGAGAAATCTGGTAAGATTAAGTCCTGTCTCTTGGGTATAGCAAAATTTGGGCTCTTAAAGGTAGAGCAGCTGAACACTGCTTAATGCTCGACGTATTAAATCCTACTGCTCATAAACTAAACATTTGTGAATAACAATGTGTGTATTGTACTTTTATATCATATATACCTTAGGACTAATTCTGAGATTTCAGTTTGTATTGTTTTCTGTATTTATTTTGCTTTGACTTATTTCAAAATACCTGACAAGAATTTTGGCATGTGACTGAATTCCAAGCAGCATTGGAAATGAAAAGAATGGGTCATCATAGAAATGGCCTCTAGGTGGTGCTAGCTGTCTATTTTATAAAGCTAAGCAGCTGCTTTCACAGAAATTTGTTTCTCCCTTATTTTCTTTCTTTTTTTTTTTAATTAAAAATTTTTTTTATTGTTAAGAAACAAGTTTTTAATAAATCAGTAAGTTTGGAAAATTTAGTGAATTAGGCATTTAGTAAAAGGAATTATGTAGCAGTTGATTTTCAACAAATTAGTTTTTTTTGTTGTTTTTTTTTTTTTAAACCTTTATTTTACTTTTAACTTTTACAGAGTTTTGTTGTTTACAGATATGTATGTTCTCAGATTAATCATATCTATATCCCCCCCTTCCCTCTCCTCCCGACCATCACACAGCACCTCTGAAGGATCCCCTTTTCTCACAGAGCAATGACTAGAGCTATTTTCTTCACTTATGATAGTACAGGCCTTCATTTTCCTTTACGCCTCTCACCCACTGTTCCTTCCCCACAATGTCCATATGTCCACTGTCCATGTCTGTCTTTCTGTTGCTTCACTGCATGTGCCATCATCACCATCCTACTAGATTCCATATATGTGTGTTAATATACTGTATTTGTCCTTCTCTTTCTGACTGACTTCACTTTTTATGATACGTTCTAGATCCAGCCACCTCATTAGGGTTGATTCTTCTGCATTTCTCTTTACAGCTGTGTAGTATTCCATTGTATATTCTCCCTTATTTTCACCAGTGTTTTCCAAATACATCTAGTTCATGCTGTCAGTAAAACTGTAGCTTACCAAAAAAAAAAAAAAACCCTAAAATTTGTAACATCCAAGTTTTTATTTTTGTAATAAAAATGCTTCTAACTCGACTAAAAATATAGTCATAACCTGAAAGAAGAGAGTTATTTTATTTGGTAGGAATGTTTAGGACTCGGAGTCCTGGAGACCCTGTCTCGGTAGCTCTGAGAAAACTGCTTCAAGGAGTCAGGGGGAAAATCAGGCTGTATATAAGTTTGCAATAAAGGGAGCAGGCCCTCTGAACATTCGGTATCAAGGAATTTAGCATATTATGTGTAAGAAGCAAGCCTCTGGGCTCACTGAATTCATTCCTTTCACATGCAACTCAGCTATCTGGGGTGAATCCTCTTTATTTGTTCACCTTGCATCTTGCGTTTCCCCAGCTCCAGCAATTGCCCTGGGAGGTGGCAGCATCTGCTGGATCTCAGTTTTGGGAGCCTTCATTCACATTTGGAGGCCAGAAATTGTCGATGGCTGGGACCTTTCTTATTTATAAGGCTAGAGGTATTTTCATTTCATACTTTCCACTAAATCTTTTTTCTTTTATGTCCTAAAAGGTAAGAGTTTATACCTTCCAAACCGAGAATTTAGGTATAATACCTAAAAAGTAATCCTTGAGGGACTTCCCTGGTGGAACAGTGGGTAGAGAGTCCGCCTTGCAGTGCAAGGGGCACCAGTTTGATCCCTGGTCCGGAACAATCCCACATGCCGAGAAGTGTCTGGGCAGGTGTGTCCAATTACGGCTCTGGAGCGCCTGTGCCCAGAGAGAGGCCGCTGCGATGGGAGGCCCACACATGCCAAAGAATATCAATGAAAATAAATGGCTTAGAGGCAAAAAAAAAAAAAAAAAAGTTATCCTTGATAGAACTAAAAGTGCATCAACTGCATGAACTTAGATGTTTTTACTGTAAGGGCTTCCCTGGTGGCCCATTGGTAAAGAATTAGCCTGCATGGCAGGAGATGGAGGAGACGGGGTTTCGATCCCTGTTATAGGGGAAGCACACTGACTGAAACTGCCCAACCTGGCCAGGCACCATAGTAACCAACTGAGTGAGTTGTTTCAAGACAGGAGCTCCTAGTAAGCAGCATGGAACTAATAAACCACCCATAACTGGAAGAGTTCAGGAAAGGTTAAAAGGAGATACCACGTGTCTAACCACCTCCCAGAATCCACCTCACAGCTATCCATCTTGGCTGAACAATGTGTGCACCACCAGGAAGGACTCTGACACGGATTGATTGGCCAAAGACAATTCAGAAACTGATACCATTACTATAAAACACTCATTTTACAAAGGGGTTTGGGAGGATCTTATTAATATTTAAGCAAGTGTAAAATCACTCTCTCTGAAGATCAGTTTTCTTTATGTATGTAATGTTACAGTCTTAGACATATCTATATTAGGTCAACAAAGATTAATACCAGGTATTTAATGTTGAATATTTTGTAGTTCACGTGCACCTGAAATTCATATAAATTTAATTTCTCTTCTGTTTAGAATTGTTTGATTTGTAAGTGCTCACTTTTTTTTGATCAGCCCCATGCTTTTGATTAGAAGAAAAACTCAAGGACATAAGGAAACTTTAGTCTATTTTCCTAGCCTGTGTTAATAAAGATCTAATATTTTAGGCTATTTTTCTTGTCAGTGGATTATAGCTATAGGTGGACCAGTCATTGAAAAATTTTTCAAAGGAGTCCCCAAGTGGAGTGTGGAACCTTAGAGGAAGCCCTTCCCATATTAGTTTGAGCAGTTTGTACCAGATGTCTGCATGTTCAAAGCAAACCAACAAAACCAAACCAGAACCTTACCAGTTGGAGTAACACTCCAAATAAAATAAAAGGCAAAGAGATGACCAGCAGGCAAAAGCCAAGTGGCAAGAACACCCCAAAAAGATGGCCAAGTGATGTCCAGAAATTAAAAGCCAAATGGTGTAAATGTCAAATATTGACTTCTTACGCCCATTAGACCTGCAACTTGGCAGAGTCAATGCTAACAACCTTTTTAGTCTGATGTAGTTTCAAGCGATTTCTTGTTGGTTTCCTGTAAAGAGGTTACTGTATTGTTTCCACTTTTAGAAGCTTCAAGATAGCGATCAGAGTAAGCACAGCTGGCCTTTTCTAATTGTGCATGCAAAAATGTAAATTTTGGAGTATCAAGAATCCCAATTTGGCCATTTTAGGTTGAGATCCCTTTTAACATAATTTCTTCATACTCGCAGTTATGAGCTCCATACGTATTATACACGAATTTGACTGGGGTGTTTGTAGGAGGCTGACTTTCTGATGTTCCTCGTTTGTAATTTTGGGGATTCTTTTTCTCATTTTAAGCTGCATTTGTCAGAGATAAAATTACTAGTGAAATTGTGTAGTGGGCCCACGTGCTGCTTGTGACCTTAACTCTTCCAGGAGTCACCCCAGAGTCATTTGAACTCTATTATGTAGCTTGGAAAATGCCTCTGGCAACCTAAGGCCACCATGGCTGCTCAGGTCGCTAAATGGCCTTCTTATGTGCAACCCCTGGACAAGCAAATATTTTAAATAATGAGTGGGTTTCCCTATGGGACCACTGCACAGTCTGAGGATGAGGACTCTACCGCTCCCATAAATTTCTCAGTCACCTGAGAAAACCATAACTGGCCAGGAGGAGTCTTGTCCCTTTTCTTCTGAGCAAAGCTCTCATATATTTTCCTCAGTTTTATTCCAACAAATTCTATAAAGGCAGGCAAATTCACTTAAAATAGCTCTTTTTTTTTAAAAGATCTAATATTTTAGGCTATTTTTCTTGTCAGTGGATTATAGCTATAGGTGGACCAGTCATTGAAAAATTTTTCAAAGGAGTCCCCAAGTGGAGTGTGGAACCTTAGAGGAAGCCCTTCCCATATTAGTTTGAGCAGTTTGTACCAGATGTCTGCATGTTCAAAGCAAACCAACAAAACCAAACCAGAACCTTACCAGTTGGAGTAACACTCCAAATAAAATAAAAGGCAAAGAGATGACCAGCAGGCAAAAGCCAAGTGGCAAGAACACCCCAAAAAGATGGCCAAGTGATGTCCAGAAATTAAAAGCCAAATGGTGTAAATGTCAAATATTGACTTCTTACGCCCATTAGACCTGCAACTTGGCAGAGTCAATGCTAACAACCTTTTTAGTCTGATGTAGTTTCAAGCGATTTCTTGTTGGTTTCCTGTAAAGAGGTTACTGTATTGTTTCCACTTTTAGAAGCTTCAAGATAGCGATCAGAGTAAGCACAGCTGGCCTTTTCTAATTGTGCATGCAAAAATGTAAATTTTGGAGTATCAAGAATCCCAATTTGGCCATTTTAGGTTGAGATCCCTTTTAACATAATTTCTTCATACTCGCAGTTATGAGCTCCATACGTATTATACACGAATTTGACTGGGGTGTTTGTAGGAGGCTGACTTTCTGATGTTCCTCGTTTGTAATTTTGGGGATTCTTTTTCTCATTTTAAGCTGCATTTGTCAGAGATAAAATTACTAGTGAAATTGTGTAGTGGGCCCACGTGCTGCTTGTGACCTTAACTCTTCCAGGAGTCACCCCAGAGTCATTTGAACTCTATTATGTAGCTTGGAAAATGCCTCTGGCAACCTAAGGCCACCATGGCTGCTCAGGTCGCTAAATGGCCTTCTTATGTGCAACCCCTGGACAAGCAAATATTTTAAATAATGAGTGGGTTTCCCTATGGGACCACTGCACAGTCTGAGGATGAGGACTCTACCGCTCCCATAAATTTCTCAGTCACCTAAGAAAACCATAACTGGCCAGGAGGAGTCTTGTCCCTTTTCTTCTGAGCAAAGCTCTCATATATTTTCCTCAGTTTTATTCCAACAAATTCTATAAAGGCAGGCAAATTCACTTAAAATAGCTCAGTTTAGAATATTCATTATTTTAAAGTTGGATATTTTCTTGTTTTTTTTAGGTATTCAAGAATATCTTTTCATTATAGATATACATGGTTGATTTTATCATGTATGAGTGTATTTCCATGACTAAAAATAGAGACCTGAGGATCTGAAATAGTTCATAAAAATCAAGCTGATCTGAAATTTGAATTTTGATGCTAGATGTTTACTAGTAATTTCTCCTCATTCCATATAATTCTTTGTCTAAGAAGTTCTATATAGCTTGTGGTTCAAAGCACCTTTCTCTCAGTTCTGCAAAAGCCTATTATCTTGTGCAGTTTCACTGACCACTTTTAAGGAAAACTAGAATATATCCTGTGGTGTGGTATGGTAAGAACACAGGGTGATGATGTGAGATAGGAATAAACCATATGGCAGTTTGCTTTTAGAAAGTATTTTGTTTTTTTTTTTTTTTAACAATATTCTCAGTTGAATAGATTCTTTGCATTAAGATTTTAGTTGGGTGTTTTATTATTCAAATTAATCTAAGAGTTCATCAACTGTCGGCTGATAAGCACAAGCTATCTCAAGATTAATGGAGAAGAAAAAGTTCAGAAAGGCCATTCACAAATTGCTTTAAGAACTTCTGGGCACACTTTGACCTGCATATGCATAGATTTGGTTCTAAATAGCTTAAGATTTTGAGAACTGAGCTAATAAGTAACATCTTTCCCCAGATCCCAGACTGACTGGTCAGTAGGGCACATGTGGTGATATCCAAAACCACTGTGGCATTGCACAGGCTCTGAAAGCTGAACTGACATTGAAACCATAGCCTACAGAAGATGGGTAGAAATACACAGGAATTACTTTACTGGGTAAAGTAATGGGGAGTTCTCTGCTAAAGCAGAAATGTCAACATTCTCCATGTAATTTAAACAATGCCCAACTGGTGGGCGCCATGAGTTTGATGGTTCAGAAAATTTCTCAGTCACCTGAGAAAACCATAACTGGCCAGGAGGAGTCTTGTCCCTTTTCTTCTGAGCAAAGCTCTCATATATTTTCCTCAGTTTTATTCCAACAAATTCTATAAAGGCAGGCAAATTCACTTAAAATAGCTCAGTTTAGAATATTCATTATTTTAAAGTTGGATATTTTCTTGTTTTTTTTAGGTATTCAAGAATATCTTTTCATTATAGATATACATGGTTGATTTTATCATGTATGAGTGTATTTCCATGACTAAAAATAGAGACCTGAGGATCTGAAATAGTTCATAAAAATCAAGCTGATCTGAAATTTGAATTTTGATGCTAGATGTTTACTAGTAATTTCTCCTCATTCCATATAATTCTTTGTCTAAGAAGTTCTATATAGCTTGTGGTTCAAAGCACCTTTCTCTCAGTTCTGCAAAAGCCTATTATCTTGTGCAGTTTCACTGACCACTTTTAAGGAAAACTAGAATATATCCTGTGGTGTGGTATGGTAAGAACACAGGGTGATGATGTGAGATAGGAATAAACCATATGGCAGTTTGCTTTTAGAAAGTATTTTGTTTTTTTTTTTTTTTAACAATATTCTCAGTTGAATAGATTCTTTGCATTAAGATTTTAGTTGGGTGTTTTATTATTCAAATTAATCTAAGAGTTCATCAACTGTCGGCTGATAAGCACAAGCTATCTCAAGATTAATGGAGAAGAAAAAGTTCAGAAAGGCCATTCACAAATTGCTTTAAGAACTTCTGGGCACACTTTGACCTGCATATGCATAGATTTGGTTCTAAATAGCTTAAGATTTTGAGAACTGAGCTAATAAGTAACATCTTTCCCCAGATCCCAGACTGACTGGTCAGTAGGGCACATGTGGTGATATCCAAAACCACTGTGGCATTGCACAGGCTCTGAAAGCTGAACTGACATTGAAACCATAGCCTACAGAAGATGGGTAGAAATACACAGGAATTACTTTACTGGGTAAAGTAATGGGGAGTTCTCTGCTAAAGCAGAAATGTCAACATTCTCCATGTAATTTAAACAATGCCCAACTGGTGGTGTCCATGAGTTTGATAGAGTTCAGAAAATTCACGTTCTCAGTGATGCAAGGACATGTCTGAAACCACATCCACAATGGCTACCAGGCTCTGTTTTGATTGCCTGAACCACACTTACTCCATTTTTATTTTTAAACGCATTCATTTCTTTAATGGTTGAAGCAGTTGGACAATACATGTTTGACAGGCCTAAAGACAAGCTGCCTAGCCTAACATAAAGCTCAAGTCAAATCCTATATAAGCCAGAATGATTTGCCCATACCTCATTACATGAAAATTTCTTTCATCAGTGGTTTGGGCTTTATTTAAAATGAAAGAGGATGTAATCACCAAAATGTGTTGGTTAAAAATACATACAATTTATATTCATAGACTCCTCATAGACTCAATTATTTTTAAAAAAATATAATTTTCCAGTTACTGGTATAATTGACTACATTTATTAAAGTATGTTTTTTGTTTATTTTAAAAAATGAATATAATTATATAAATATCTTGGATCAAAACATAAAAAACATGATTTAGTAAAAAAAGATCATGTGGTAAAAAAATGGTAAGGGTAAAATGATTAGGATACAATAATGAATCTGCATAAAATTAAAGTAGGAGAAAATTTTAAAGTCAGATGAGTGGATTTATATTAAGATTTGATAATCTGAAAAACGGGTATATTTGATTATAAATAAGGAATGGCAAAAGTTACTATTTTATTTCCCATTTGTAGCAACGTGAATGGACTTGGAGGGCATTATGCTAGGTGAAATAAGTCAGAAAGAGAATGGCAAATATAGGAAATGCACAAACTATTGACTAAAACAAAAAAGAAACAGACCAACAAATACAGAGAATAAACTGGAGGTTACCAGTGGGGAGAGGGAAGGAAGAGGTACAATGTAGGGATAGAGGATTAAAAAGTGGGTGTCAAATTTTTGAAAATTGTATAACACTATAGAACTGAAAGATTCTTTAATTCAATTTTTTTCAAGATTAAAAAAACTAAAAACATTTTTTTTTAAAAAAAGTCACTATTTCAAAGATCAAAGAGAAAGCATTAAAAATTCTTTGCCACAAGGAGAATAAAGTTTGTATAAAAATGCAAAGTATATTACGACTATTAGAAAATGAAAATTGGCAAAAACAGATCATAGTATATAAAATAAATTTATCAGTAAACACGTGAAAATTTATTCAACCTCACTAGTAGTCAAGAAAATATAAATTATAAGGAAACAAGCAAACGGTGACTTTTTTCACCCACAAATTTTCCAAATTAATGAATAATGCAAGTAGTAAATTTATAGATAGTGAAATCCAGTACTAAGTACACTTATAAAAACATGACCAACCACACCAGTGGAAAATGCCAAGTTAAGAAATCCAACGAAATACCCACTAATTTTCCCACCAGATAGATTAAAGTTAAAAGAAATTAAATATCTTGTTGGGATAAAACTGTGATGCATTACAGTTGTTTATTCTGGAAAGATATAGATAACATTAAGAAACAAGCATAAGTGATTTTAGCTAAGAATTCTAAAGTGAAATTATATTCTAAAATATCCCAAGGTAAAGCTATGAGGAAGAAAATACTACAATAATATGGTGCCAGCAAAATTGATGCAACCTTACTAAATGTTCACTAAATACACCACCAGTCATAAAATTATTTTTAAATTGTGTTTTAGGGCCTATTTTCCTGCAGTATATGCATACCTAGACATACACACACATATGTTTTCATTTGACAGCAGATCACTAATGCTTTTATAGATTTTTTAAAGCTGAACCTTCTTTTATTTTCTCCTACAGAATTCAAAGTGAAAGTAGACCAAAAACAAGGAAGAAACTCTTTTGAATTATGTATTACAAAGGTCACTCTGGGTACAAAAAGTGAGGTAATGCTATTACTTGTTTTCAACCCATCTTTGGCTGGAACAAATAAACCAGGCACATGTACATAAGCCATGATACTGTGCTATCATTTATGAATTAGTGAAGGTGGCTATGAGATGCACAGAAAACCAACAAATTTTATCCTTATACTAAAAAACTGGTCAAATGTGTATATCTTGTTAACAAATGTTCTTGACTTACCCTCGAAATAACATTTTCCTCTCTTAAAACTACTTAACCACATTGGTATACCTCATGGAAAAAGAAAGTAGAAATTGCAACATACTAATACCTATGTTGTCGTTAAAAATTCTTTGCCACAAGGAGAATAAAGTTTGTATAAAAATGCAAAGTATATTACGACTATTAGAAAATGAAAATTGGCAAAAACAGATCATAGTATATAAAATAAATTTATCAGTAAACACGTGAAAATTTATTCAACCTCACTAGTAGTCAAGAAAATATAAATTATAAGGAAACAAGCAAACGGTGACTTTTTTCACCCACAAATTTTCCAAATTAATGAATAATGCAAGTAGTAAATTTATAGATAGTGAAATCCAGTACTAAGTACACTTATAAAAACATGACCAACCACACCAGTGGAAAATGCCAAGTTAAGAAATCCAACGAAATACCCACTAATTTTCCCACCAGATAGATTAAAGTTAAAAGAAATTAAATATCTTGTTGGGATAAAACTGTGATGCATTACAGTTGTTTATTCTGGAAAGATATAGATAACATTAAGAAACAAGCATAAGTGATTTTAGCTAAGAATTCTAAAGTGAAATTATATTCTAAAATATCCCAAGGTAAAGCTATGAGGAAGAAAATACTACAATAATATGGTGCCAGCAAAATTGATGCAACCTTACTAAATGTTCACTAAATACACCACCAGTCATAAAATTATTTTTAAATTGTGTTTTAGGGCCTATTTTCCTGCAGTATATGCATACCTAGACATACACACACATATGTTTTCATTTGACAGCAGATCACTAATGCTTTTATAGATTTTTTAAAGCTGAACCTTCTTTTATTTTCTCCTACAGAATTCAAAGTGAAAGTAGACCAAAAACAAGGAAGAAACTCTTTTGAATTATGTATTACAAAGGTCACTCTGGGTACAAAAAGTGAGGTAATGCTATTACTTGTTTTCAACCCATCTTTGGCTGGAACAAATAAACCAGGCACATGTACATAAGCCATGATACTGTGCTATCATTTATGAATTAGTGAAGGTGGCTATGAGATGCACAGAAAACCAACAAATTTTATCCTTATACTAAAAAACTGGTCAAATGTGTATATCTTGTTAACAAATGTTCTTGACTTACCCTCGAAATAACATTTTCCTCTCTTAAAACTACTTAACCACATTGGTATACCTCATGGAAAAAGAAAGTAGAAATTGCAACTAATTATGTTGCGTTGCTAGCTCTCCTTCCATCACCTATGCTTCAAGGAGGTTTCCTGTTTTGTACCATCAGATAAAGAAAGCGTACTGAGTTCGTTGGTCTTTCTGCAAGATATGCTGATAACAGTCAAATGTAGACTTCTGCAGCAATACATGTAGAACTATTATAGGCTAAGACACTTTAGGATTAAAGTCTTGGGTCACTCCAGAAGGACAAGAACTTTGAATGATTTTGGAATTCCTACAATTGCTACTTTGAAGATGGGTTTATTGTCTGCCTTGTTTGATTATTTGTATATTTTATATTTTAAGCAGCTTCTTTTCTATTCCTTGTAATTTAACATGAATTGATTCTAAAATATTATCGTTGGGTTGTAGAATGTCCAAGGGAAATTTAATTGAACCTAGGAGGAAAATGATCATGGGGCGTATAGAGAGTAAATGACAAACCTTGGGTTTCCCACTTTCTAGATAGAGGAAGAGCCTGCATTCTTTGGTAAGTGGATTAGTGCCATCATGTTTATGGCACATGATGTTGATTTTATTGTTGGCATTTGAAAATCAAAATAAAACTAGAAGGAAGTTTATGTATGCTATTATGTAGCAACAGTGCGTTCTGTACTATTTGCCTATTGTTAGTTTATCAACATCTTTAATCCCTTAGACTGACACAGGAAGACATTTCTTTGTTTTATGTATGCAGAAAGTTCTGGATACAGTTACCTTAAGAAGTACTCATGCAAGACTTATAAAGTAGAAGCAACCCTTATTTTTCCCTAACAGATGTGGGCAGATATTTGGGTAGGTTGCAGATGAGGTGTGCATCAGACTCTGAGAATTATCCTATGAAAAATCTGTTTCAAAATTGAAGACATCTACAGATATGAAAAATGTATTTTCTCCTCCTGGATTCAGTGTCAGTTTTCTCTGAACTTTGTTCCTCTAGGCCTAATGGTTATTCTGAAATTCTTTTTCCCTTTTTTTCCCGGATTCAGTGTCAGTTTTCTTAAAACTACTTAACCACATTGGTATACGTCATGGAAAAAGAAAGTAGAAATTGCAACTAATTATGTTGCGTTGCTAGCTCTCCTTCCATCACCTATGCTTCAAGGAGGTTTCCTGTTTTGTACCATCAGATAAAGAAAGCGTACTGAGTTCGTTGGTCTTTCTGCAAGATATGCTGATAACAGTCAAATGTAGACTTCTGCAGCAATACATGTAGAACTATTATAGGCTAAGACACTTTAGGATTAAAGTCTTGGGTCACTCCAGAAGGACAAGAACTTTGAATGATTTTGGAATTCCTACAATTGCTACTTTGAAGATGGGTTTATTGTCTGCCTTGTTTGATTATTTGTATATTTTATATTTTAAGCAGCTTCTTTTCTATTCCTTGTAATTTAACATGAATTGATTCTAAAATATTATCGTTGGGTTGTAGAATGTCCAAGGGAAATTTAATTGAACCTAGGAGGAAAATGATCATGGGGCGTATAGAGAGTAAATGACAAACCTTGGGTTTCCCACTTTCTAGATAGAGGAAGAGCCTGCATTCTTTGGTAAGTGGATTAGTGCCATCATGTTTATGGCACATGATGTTGATTTTATTGTTGGCATTTGAAAATCAAAATAAAACTAGAAGGAAGTTTATGTATGCTATTATGTAGCAACAGTGCGTTCTGTACTATTTGCCTATTGTTAGTTTATCAACATCTTTAATCCCTTAGACTGACACAGGAAGACATTTCTTTGTTTTATGTATGCAGAAAGTTCTGGATACAGTTACCTTAAGAAGTACTCATGCAAGACTTATAAAGTAGAAGCAACCCTTATTTTTCCCTAACAGATGTGGGCAGATATTTGGGTAGGTTGCAGATGAGGTGTGCATCAGACTCTGAGAATTATCCTATGAAAAATCTGTTTCAAAATTGAAGACATCTACAGATATGAAAAATGTATTTTTCTCCCTCCTGGATTCAGTGTCAGTTTTCTCTGAACTTTGTTCCTCTAGGCCTAATGGTTATTCTGAAATCACCTACGTTTTAGTGTTACTATTTCTACAATAAGTGGAGTGGTTGCTGTTTTGCTGACTAATTCCTGATTGGCAGACACGTGTTCCAGACTATATTCTGCCACAAACATGTAGACTACATTTTTAGAGAACAATACTCTTGTGTGCACGTTATGTGTGATTCTGCTATATAAAAACATATATTTATGCTGATAATATATAATCTTTCTCAATTTAGTTTTTATTCAGGACAGTTTTTCCCCAGTTAAATGGTAAAAGTAATCAGTTTAAATTATAAATCCTAACTTTAATATCATTATGTATTTTAATAAAATCCCATTAGAATCAAATAATGATTGAGTTAATACTGTTTTCAGATAAGATATTAAGTAAGTGCTATTCAATAGTTTTCTTATACAGAATGGTTTCAAAATAAGTACCAAGGAAGGAGATCAGAGTACTTAGTATTGTTGTATGACTTTGGTGTAAAACAGCCCTCATATTTTTTCAGGTGGTGGGACACAGTGCATAGTATGTAGAATTTGGGATAAACATGAGATTTCTTTATTCTTGCAACTCAACTCTTCACCTTTCAGTCTAGAACCCATTCACATGATACAAGATGACTTTCATTCATTTTATGTTTACATTCCAATGGCAGGAGTGAAGGGAAAGTTCCTAACATCTTGAAAGACATGTTTGGAAATTCTACACGTGACTCTGCTTGTATTCCACTCCATATGTCGCAGGACCATATCTAGTCAATAAAGATGCTGGAAAATACAATATTTGTTCAAAGTGGGTATATGGAGTGGAAAATGATGTTATGAGTATTATGTGCAAAAAATGTTGAGTTATATTACTATGAGAAAAAGGAGAAAGTAAACATAGAGGACGGCTAATGATCTTTGCCAACAACTGTATCCCTGTCACTCAAATATTTGTGTCTGTACTTTCCCGACAGATCTAACAGTCTTGCCAATTTCCTCCTCCAAGGAAGCCAACCTCAAAATCCTCTACGTCCTCATTAACCAGTGTTCACAATTTTTAAGTGCTGTGTGGTCCTACTAAATCTGATCCAAATGAACTTCTCATAGTAGAATTAATGATAAATTGAAAAAATATTTTTTCTGTTCTTACTATGTAATATACAATAGAACACATCTAGTTTAAAACTTTCCTTTTGAAAATGAATGCATGGAAAGGCCCCAAATTACTTAGGTTTTGGTCATTTTGGATTATAAATTCAAGGCAGAGAGTGTTTTCTGTAGCAGAGCTGTAGTCTCTTAATACCTCTGCTTATGGATCGGCTACATTCAGTTTAAATTCCTCTCTTTCGTAGGACTTTGAATTTAACAAATACCAAAATTCTGAAAATTTAAATCATTTCTTCTAATCTTGTACCTCACTTTGAACAAAGTTTTTAGTCACTTGTATACCTAGCAATAGTTTATATAGATATTTTGCCAATACAGAGCAAAGATGCTAGGCTTCCAGACTGAAACACCTAAATATTTCTCACCTTCCCACAAATGCTTACACAGAGTCAAACTCACACATTTTGGACTCTTCTTCCTACCTTCTTTCTTCTTCTCTTTTTTTAAAGAATTGTATCAAACTTGATCCACTTTTAACATCAAATGTTTTATGACACCTACTTTGTAAGTAGAAATTTTAAATCACAAAAAATATAAACTGCCTTCATACAAATGAAGAAATAACAGGATGCTCCAACTGAAACATGAAAGAAAAAGCAAATTAATGTTAATGAAATATGTATTTTAATATGTAAATGGTCAACCACACTGTTCTTATAAGTGGAAAAATCTGAATAAAGCAGCTACAAATGTAGACTCACTTGTATATTTTTAATGCAGGACTAAAACAAACCATGAATGACCTTCTTATTAATGATGTCATTCTCCAACAAGATGAAGTATTCATCACCAAACAAAATATTGTACAGTCTTCCCCAGAGTTACCTCATAGTAATATTTAAGTGAATATTAGACTTGTAAAAACATACTATTAAAATCCTAATGGAATCAAAACCTAGACTCAGATAATTATAAATAGGTGTTTCAACCACTGAAGTTGTCAATCAGACACAGTGACATTTTTTTCCCTGTAGTTGACATTTCTATAATTTGTCGAGAAGGTTTCCTCATGCTTTCCCCCCTCATCCACTCTCCCCACACTAAATGCTATTACTGCTCTGGCCTAGGGATATCTAAGTGAGGAATGAAGTCTTTTCAAAACTATGTGACTCTAATGTGTGATATATTGTCTGACTCTCCTTTCGGGCTGTGTTTTCCCCCTGCATTCTCATGGTACTCTGTGCTTATGATAGCATTCACTGTATAAGCCACATTCACTTACTTGCTTATCAGTCTTTCTACACAGACTGAGCTCCAAGTAGCAGAAACAATGTCTTCTTCAATTTTATGGTCCTTGTCTCTAGCACAGTGCCTTGCTCTTTTGCTGTTGTTTGTTGTTTTTGGTATTTTCCTACTTTATATTTTATTGGAGTATAATTGCTTTAAAATGTTGTATTAGTCTCCACTGTAAAGCGAAGTTAATCAGCTATCTGCGTGTGTGTGTGTGTGTGTATATATATATATATAAAATCCCTCCCTCTTAGACCTCCCTCCCACCCACGCCCCATCCCATCCACGTAGGTCACCACAGAGCACTGAACTGAGCTCCCTGTGCTTTATAGCAGATTTCCACTAGCTATTTTACATATGCTAGTATATATATGTCAATACCAATTTCCCAATTAAGCCCACCTTTCCCTTCTTCTTGTCCTTGTGTCTACATGTCCATTCTCCACATATGCATCTCTGTTTCCTGCTCTGGAAATGTGTTCATCTGTAGCATTTTTCACATACTTTCCTTCTTCTTGTCCTTTGTATTTTAATATGTAAATGGTCAACCACACTGTTCTTATAAGTGGAAAAATCTGAATAAAGCAGCTACAAATGTAGTAGATATTTAATGCAGGACTAAAACAAACCATGAATGACCTTCTTATTAATGATGTCATTCTCCAACAAGATGAAGTATTCATCACCAAACAAAATATTGTACAGTCTTCCCCAGAGTTACCTCATAGTAATATTTAAGTGAATATTAGACTTGTAAAAACATACTATTAAAATCCTAATGGAATCAAAACCTAGACTCAGATAATTATAAATAGGTGTTTCAACCACTGAAGTTGTCAATCAGACACAGTGACATTTTTTTCCCTGTAGTTGACATTTCTATAATTTGTCGAGAAGGTTTCCTCATGCTTTCCCCCCTCATCCACTCTCCCCACACTAAATGCTATTACTGCTCTGGCCTAGGGATATCTAAGTGAGGAATGAAGTCTTTTCAAAACTATGTGACTCTAATGTGTGATATATTGTCTGACTCTCCTTTCGGGCTGTGTTTTCCCCCTGCATTCTCATGGTACTCTGTGCTTATGATAGCATTCACTGTATAAGCCACATTCACTTACTTGCTTATCAGTCTTTCTACACAGACTGAGCTCCAAGTAGCAGAAACAATGTCTTCTTCAATTTTATGGTCCTTGTCTCTAGCACAGTGCCTTGCTCTTTTGCTGTTGTTTGTTGTTTTTGGTATTTTCCTACTTTATATTTTATTGGAGTATAATTGCTTTAAAATGTTGTATTAGTCTCCACTGTAAAGCGAAGTTAATCAGCTATCTGCGTGTGTGTGTGTGTGTGTATATATATATATATAAAATCCCTCCCTCTTAGACCTCCCTCCCACCCACGCCCCATCCCATCCACGTAGGTCACCACAGAGCACTGAACTGAGCTCCCTGTGCTTTATAGCAGATTTCCACTAGCTATTTTACATATGCTAGTATATATATGTCAATACCAATTTCCCAATTAAGCCCACCTTTCCCTTCTTCTTGTCCTTGTGTCTACATGTCCATTCTCCACATATGCATCTCTGTTTCCTGCTCTGGAAATGTGTTCATCTGTAGCATTTTTCTGGATTGCACATATTTATGTTAGTAAGTGATATTTGTTTTTTTCTTTCTAACTTACTTTGTATGACAGAGTCTAGGTCCAGCTACATCTTTACAAATGACCTTATTTTGTTCTTTTTTTTTTTAATTCTTTATTTTAAAGATTTTACAGAGTTTTGTTGTTCACCGACATGTATGTTACCAGATCATTCATATGCATATCCCTGGACCCTCCCCTCACCCAGTTCCCCTCCTCCCACCCCTCCAGACCATTGCCCCAAGTGATTGTAGGCACTCCTATTCCCTTAGCACAATGACAATAGGTATCTTTTCCACACGTGCCATTATAGGTTTCGATGTTACTTCCTCTATGCCTCCATCTCACTGTTTGTTCTCCACAATGTCCTTATGTCTATTCTTTGTTCCATGAGGTCACTGCGTGTGTTATCATGACCATCTTACTAGATCCCATATATATGAGTTAGTATACTGTACTTGTCTTTCTCTTTTTGACTTACTTCACTTTTTATGATAGGTTCTAGAGCTAGCCACCTCATTAGGACTGAGTCTTCTGCATTTCTTTTAACAGCTGAGTAGTATTCCATTGTATATATGTACCAGGGCTTCTGTATCCATTCATTCGTCGATGGACATCTAGGTTACTTCCATGTTCTGGCTATTGTACAGAGAGCTGCAATGAACATTGGGGTACAGGTGCCTCTTTCAGCCTTAATATCATCAGGATATAGGCCTAAGAGTGGGATTACTGGGTCATAGGGTGCTTCTATTTTTAGTTTTTTAAGGAATCTCCATACTGTCTTCCATAGAGGCTGTATCAGTTTACGTCCCCACCAGCAATGCAAGAGGGTTCCCTTTTTTCAGCACCCTCTCCAGCATTTATTGTCTGTCAATTTGTGGATGATGGCCATTCTGACAGGTGTGAGGTGATATCTCATTGTAGTTTTGATTTGCATTTCTCTAATAATAAGTGTGGTTAAGCATTGTTTCATGTGCTTTTGGGCCATCTGTATGTCGTTGTTGGAGAGGTGTCTGTTTAGGTCCTTTTCCCATTTTTTGATTGGGTTGTTCATTTTTCCAGTGCTGAGTTGTCTGAGTTGCTTGTAGATTTTGGAGATGAGTTCTTTGTCTGTTGTTTCATTTGCTATGATTTTCTCCCATTCTGTGGGCTGTCTGTTCAGCTTTTTTGTGATTTCTTTTGCTGTACAAAAGCTTTGAAGTTTCATTAGGTCCTACATGTTCATTTTTCTTTTCAGTTCCACTATTCTAGTAGGTAGGTCAGAGAAGATCTTGCTTTTGATTGATATCCTTGAATGTTTTGCCTATATTCGCCTCTAAGAGTTTGATGGTTTCTGGCCTTACACTTAGATCTTTAATCCATTTTGAGTTGATCTTTGTGTATGGTGTCAGAGAATGTTCCAACTTCATTTTTTTTGCATGTAGCTGTCCAATTTTCCCAGCACCATTTGTTGAAGAGGCTGTCTTGGTCCCATTTTATAGTTTCGCCTCCTTTGTCAAAAATAAGGTACCATAGGTGCATGGGTTTTATCTCTGGGTTCTCAATCTTGTTCCATTGATCTATAGTTCTGTTTTTGTGCCAGTACCATACTGTCTTGATGACTGTTGCTTTGTAGTAGAGTCTGAAGTTAGGGAGGCTGATCCCTCCAACTCCATTCTTCTTCCTCAGGATTGCTTTAGCTATTCGAGGTCTTTTGTGTTTCCATATGAACTGTGTTAGTATTTGGTCTGGTTCTGTGAAAAATGTCAATGATAGTTGAATAGGTATTGCCTTGAATCTGTAGATGATACTTGATAGTATGGTCATTTTCACAATATTGATTCTTCCGACCCAGGAACATGGAATATTTCTCCATCTGTTTAAGTCTTCTTTAATGTCTCTCATGAGTGTCTTGTAATTTTCTGTGTACAATTCTTTTGTTTCTTTGGGTAGGTTTATTCCTAGATATTTGATTCTTTTGGTTGCAATGGTGAAGGGGATTGCCTCTGATTTCGTTTTCTGATTTTTCATTGTTTGTATATAGGAATGCCAGTGCTTTCTGTGTGTTGACTTTGTATCCTGCGACTTTGCTGAATTCATTGATTAGTTCTAGTAGCTTTGTAACCGTGTCTTTGGGGTTTTCTATGTATAGTATCATGTCATCTGCAAAAAGAGAGAGCTTGACTTCTTCCTTTCCAATCTGGATCTTTCTCTTCTCTTATTGCTGTTGCTAGCACTTCCAGGACTATGTTGAATAGTAGTGGTGAGAATGGGCACCCCTGTTGTTCCTGATCTTAGAAGGAATGCTTTCTGTTTTTCACCGTTAAGGATAATGTTCGCTGTAGGCTTCTCATATATGGCTTTTATTATGTTGAGATAGGTTCCTTCTGTGCCCATTTTCTGAAGAGTTTTTATCATAAATGGATGTTGTACTTTGTCGAAGGCTTTTTCTGCATCTATTGAAATGATCATGTGATTTTTGTCTCTCAATTTGTTGATATGGTGTATCACATGGAACATCCTAAAGATATCGATGAGGTCTATTTCTTCTAGTGTGGCATTTAAGGCTTGTGTTTCTTTATTAATTTTCTGTTTGAATGATCTGTCCATTGGTGTGAGAGGAGTGTTAAAGTCTCCTACTATTACTGTGTTATTGTTGATTTCTTCTTTTATGTATGAAAGTATCTGTCTTATGTATTGTGGTGCTCCTGTGTTGGGTGCATAGATATTCATGACTGTTATGTCTTCCTCTTGGATAGATCCCTTAATCAGGATGTAGTGACCTGCCTTGTCTCTTAGAATCTTCTTTACTTTCAAGTCTATTTTGTCTGATATGAGGATTGCTACTCCAGCTTTCTTTTTATTTCCATTTGCATGGAATATCTTTTTCCAGCCTCTCACTTTCAGTCTATGAGTGTCTCTAGGTCTGAAGTGGATCTCTTGTAAACACCATATGTATGGGTCTTGCCTCAGAATCCATTCAGCCAGTCTGTGTCATTTGGTTGGAACATTTAATCCATTTACATTAAAAGTAATTATTGATACGAATGTTCCTATTGTCATCTTCATAGAAATTTGTAAGGCTTAGGATTTGTAAGGCTTCTCCTACTCTTGTATTTATTGGCTATATCAGGCCCTTTAACACTTGTTGTAGGGCTGGTTTTGTGGTACAGAATTCTTTTAGTTTTTACTTGTTCGTGAAGCTTTTGACTTCACCATCGATTCTGAATGAGATTCTTGCTGGATAGAGAATTCTTGGTTGGAGGTTATTCTCTTTTAGCCATTTAAATGTGTCTTGCCATTCTCTTCTGGCCTGTAGGGTTTCTGTTGAAAGATCCGCAGTTAGACGTATGGGGTTTCCTTTATATGTTATTTGTTGTTTGCTCTTAGCTGCTTTTAGTAATCTGTCTTTATATTTGGTTTGCGTTAGTTTGATTAGAATGTGCCTTGGTGTGTTTCTTCTGGGGTTTCTCCTGTGCTTCTTGAACTTGGTTGACTATTTCCTTTCCCATGCTGGGGAAGTTTTCAACTATACCCTCTTCAAGAATTTTTTCATAGCATTTCTTCCCCTCTTCTTCTTCTGGAACTCCTATAATTCTAATGTTGGTGCATTTGATATTGTCCCATAGGTCTCTAATGCTATCCTAAGTTCTTTTAATTCTTTGGGCTTTGTTCTGTTCTTCAGCATTTATTTCCACCATTCTGTCTTCCAGCTCACTCACCGTTCTTCTGCCTCCGATACTCTACTGTTGAGACCTTCTGTAGTATTTTTGAGTTCAGCAATTGAGTTGGTTGTCTCCATTTGCTTATTTTTCATTTCTTGCATGTCTCTTCTCAATGCATTAATTTCCTCTAATATTCTGTTTTCGGTGTTTTGCATCCTCATTAGTATAGCTTTTCTGAATTCTCTTTCAGATAATTTGTCTATCTCCTTCTCTGTCATTTGAAGCTGTGTTTCTCTAGCTTGGTCCTTCATTTGTGCAGTGTTTCTCTGACGTTTCATTATTAGGCTAATTTTTGTTTCTTTGTGTGTGTCTGTGTATGTGTTCTTTTTTCCCCACCAGGCTTCTTGGTTGAATTCTCCCTTCCCTTGGGTTTCTGTCCTTGTAGAAGGGTTCAGTGGTTCGTGACTTGGATGGTGTTAGGTTTTGTTTACAGATGAATAATCTCTAGTGTTGTATGTTCACTGATAGTGTGGGGTCTTGGAGTCAGGGCTTCCACTCCGAGGATCCTTGGTTTGGTGTTCCGTGATATTAGTTCAAATACTAGCATCAATACTAGGAACAAGAGGTGCATCCCTGATGGGTGACAGTCATAAAAGCATGCAGATGTTTTCTAACATAATCGTAAGATATACCGTACATACACAGCAATACCCGCAACTGACCAGTTTTACAGAGAAAAAGCACAGGAAATCCTTCTGGCAGATCA
Source organism: Tragulus kanchil (assembly GCA_022376925.1). Lineage (NCBI taxonomy): Eukaryota > Metazoa > Chordata > Mammalia > Artiodactyla > Tragulidae > Tragulus > Tragulus kanchil. Next base: position 211,064,190 of record JAIOJX010000026.1, read on the forward strand.
TGTAGGGTTTCTGTTGAAAGATCCGCAGTTAGACGTATGGGGTTTCCTTTATATGTTATTTGTTGTTTGCTCTTAGCTGCTTTTAGTAATCTGTCTTTATATTTGGTTTGCGTTAGTTTGATTAGAATGTGCCTTGGTGTGTTTCTTCTGGGGTTTCTCCTGTGCTTCTTGAACTTGGTTGACTATTTCCTTTCCCATGCTGGGGAAGTTTTCAACTATACCCTCTTCAAGAATTTTTTCATAGCATTTCTTCCCCTCTTCTTCTTCTGGAACTCCTATAATTCTAATGTTGGTGCATTTGATATTGTCCCATAGGTCTCTAATGCTATCCTAAGTTCTTTTAATTCTTTGGGCTTTGTTCTGTTCTTCAGCATTTATTTCCACCATTCTGTCTTCCAGCTCACTCACCGTTCTTCTGCCTCCGATACTCTACTGTTGAGACCTTCTGTAGTATTTTTGAGTTCAGCAATTGAGTTGGTTGTCTCCATTTGCTTATTTTTCATTTCTTGCATGTCTCTTCTCAATGCATTAATTTCCTCTAATATTCTGTTTTCGGTGTTTTGCATCCTCATTAGTATAGCTTTTCTGAATTCTCTTTCAGATAATTTGTCTATCTCCTTCTCTGTCATTTGAAGCTGTGTTTCTCTAGCTTGGTCCTTCATTTGTGCAGTGTTTCTCTGACGTTTCATTATTAGGCTAATTTTTGTTTCTTTGTGTGTGTCTGTGTATGTGTTCTTTTTTCCCCACCAGGCTTCTTGGTTGAATTCTCCCTTCCCTTGGGTTTCTGTCCTTGTAGAAGGGTTCAGTGGTTCGTGACTTGGATGGTGTTAGGTTTTGTTTACAGATGAATAATCTCTAGTGTTGTATGTTCACTGATAGTGTGGGGTCTTGGAGTCAGGGCTTCCACTCCGAGGATCCTTGGTTTGGTGTTCCGTGATATTAGTTCAAATACTAGCATCAATACTAGGAACAAGAGGTGCATCCCTGATGGGTGACAGTCATAAAAGCATGCAGATGTTTTCTAACATAATCGTAAGATATACCGTACATACACAGCAATACCCGCAACTGACCAGTTTTACAGAGAAAAAGCACAGGAAATCCTTCTGGCAGATCATGCAATCAAAGATGATACTTGCCCGTTAAGCTCTGCATTAATTAAAATATTGCCTGGATAAATAGATCCAGGGCAAGGTCCTGCTTGGATAATTACAATGAGAGCAATTTTTAACTAGGACATGTATTGGGGGTGACGAGGAGGAGAGTGTATGGGTAATGAGAAGGAATATATTCATCTTGGAAGGATTTTATAGGGTTAGGTAGCCAAGATTAGTGTGTTGTATTGTTTAGTACAGCTGGGAGAGAATAGTGGAGACAGGAAGATAGGAAATAATTTATCTAGAAGATATTGGTAGATAGGAAAAGGTTTTACATTTAGAACATAGAGGGAGAAAGCAGTGGGAAAGAGGAAAGAGAATTACAGGTTTCCAAGAATTAAATTTTTAAAAAAAATACAATATAAAATAAAAGTCAAAAAAAGAAATTAAAAATTAAAAAGGGCAGAAACAATTAATGAGACCAAAGCACACACAAAAAAACAAAAGCAAACAAACAAAAAATAAAAACAAACAAAAAAACCGAACAGAACAAACAAACATCAAACCAGAACAATCAATCGAATAAACAAAATAGTCCACAACAAATAAACAAGCAAAAAAAGCTAAATACTGTCCCTGGTTTTTATCTTCTCATCTGCCTGTTGGAAACCAATCTGCTCTTGATGGTGGTGTCTTGATGGTGTAGTCTTTCCCTTACAGCACCAGTTGCTATGGTTTCTGTTTTTGTTTTCAGTGAAACGAAGGTTTTGCTGCTAGCTTGGGTGCTGGCCGGGGCGGTGGGCTGATCCCAGCCCACCCAGCGGGGGCTGCGGCCGCGCAGTCCCGTGTTGGAGGGGGGCGCCCCAGCTCTACCGCGCAGCTGCCAGCAGTCTCCAATCCCTGCTCTTCCCCCTACTTCCTCCACTGCTATTGCAGCTCTATGGGTGCGCAGGCTCCTCCGCCGCTGGCACACGTGCACTGCCGGTTATGCGTCCAAGTCCCAAAGGCGAGTGCGAGCTTTCCCGTCTGGCTCGTGCCGGGTCCCTGGTCAGCAACCCGTGGGCGACTTCCCCTCTCTGTTCAGCAAGCCCTCCACTAGGAGTGGTTAAACTTACCTGCGGTGACGCGGCGCGGCTTCTCGGTCCAGCGCGGCTTCCTATTTTGTTCTTTTTTTATGGCTGGGTAATATTCCATTGTATGTATGTACCACATCAGCTTTTTTCATTTAACTGTCTTTGGATTGTTATGTTGTTTCCACATCCTGGCTATTGTAAATAGTGTTACAGTGAACATTGGGGTATGTGTGTCCTTTTTAATTATGGTTTTCTTAGAGTATATGCCCAGTAGTGGGATTGCTAACTCAGATGGTGGTTCTGTTTTTAGCTTTTTGAAGAACCTCCATACTGATCTCCACAGTGACTGTATCAATTTCCATTCCCACAACATTGCATGAAGGTTCCCTTTTTTCTGCACTCTCTCCAGCATTTATTGTTTGTACATTTTTGATGATGGCCATTCTGATCAGTGTGAGGTGATACCTCATTGTAGTTTCAATTTGCATTTCTCTAATAATTAGTGATGTTGAGCATTTTCCTGTGCCTCTTGGCCATCTGTATATCTTCTTAGGAGAAATATCTGTTTAGGTCTTCCACCTATTTTTTGATTGGGTCGTTTGTTTTCTTGATTGAGCTGTTTAAGTTGTTTGTGGGCCCCCTAGTGACTCAGTGATAAACAATTCACCTGTTATGTAGGAGCCACAGGAGACATGGGTTTGATCCCTGCATCGGGAAGATCCCCTGGAGGAAGGCATGGCAACCTACTCTGATATTCTTACCTGGAGAGTCCCATGTGCTGAGAAGCCTGGTGGGCTATAGTTTACAGGGTCGCAAAGAGTCAGATAATGCCTTAGCATGCAGCTAACACTTAACTAAGTCAGGAATGACTTAGTATGCATGACTGTGTTATTTGTATATTGTGGAGATTAATCTTTTGTCCATTGCTTCAGTTGCAAATATTTTCTCCCATTCTTAACAATCAGAAAATGTCAGCTGACTTATTAGAAAACATAATGACTAAGAGTGATGGCGGTTGTGGCCTGTGGGGGTGGTGGGAGTGAAGAGGGCCCTGAGGCTGGGATAGCCATTGTGTGGAGATGGATTCTTTTGGAGGAACTGACAACTACCTGACGATCACAGGGCCCTCGCACCCTTCCTGTCAGGGGCTGAGACATTCCATGCACCAAGTCTGGGTGATCTCCTTGGGTTCCGATCCATCACTGGCTGTTTCAAATGTGGTTGGCCACTTTGATGACCTGACAGGATGGCAGGATGGCTTCTCTCAGGATGGCAGCTTTTCAGCCCATTATGAGGTCCTGACATTGGACATGCCTGTGGGCATGACCCATGGCTTGATGGAACGGGGTGAGGGGGGTGGGGCTCTTGAGTGGGGACTTGACCATGGACTTGGATCATTCTATAGGAACTCAGTATAGCACCAATCCACCTGTTACACTTGACATACCAATGACAGACATGACATCTGGCTTGATGGGGCATAGCCAGTTGACTACCATTGATCAGTCAGAACTGAGTTCTCAACCTGTTCTCAGTTTAGGAGGTGGCACCATCCTGCCACCGGCCCAGTCACCTGAGGATTGGCTTTCAACCACCTCTTCGTCTGCTAGTTTATTTAATGAGGACAGTGTTGAGGAATTCCGGAGGCAACTTCCCGACCAGAAGACAGTCATGGTGGAAACAGGGAAAAAGCAAAAGTCCCCAAAGAAGAGAAAAAAGAAAGATCCTAATGAACCTCAGAAAAACAGTTCCAGCATATGCTTTATTCTTCGTGACACACAGGCTGCCATTAAGGGACAGAATCCCAATGCCACCTTTGGGGAGGTTTCAAAACTTGGGGCTTCTATGTGGGACAGTCTTGGAGAAGAGCAGAAACAGATATATAAGAGGAAAACTGAAGCTGCCAAGAAAAAGTAAAAGTGCTGGCTGCTTATAAAGACAAATCAAGAGTGTCAGGCCACTGTGGAAACAGTGGAAGTGGACCCAGCACCACCATCACAGACTCCTTCTCCACCTCCTGTGGCTACTGCTGACCCGGCATCTCCAGCACCAGCCTCAACAGAGCCCCCTGCCCTGTCTCCTTCCACTGTTGTTAATTCTACTCTTTCTTCCTATGTGGAAAACCAGGCCTCTTCTGGGGCTGGGGTCAGCCCAATATTACCAAGTTGATTATTACCAAACAGATGTTGCCTTCTTCTATTACTATGTCTCAGGGAGGAATGGTTACAGTTATCCAAACCAAAGTGGTGACCGCCCCGGGGGCTATAACTCATCCAAATCAGTACAACTACTATCCAGCCCAGTCAACAAGCCCAGATTGTCACCTGATCAGTGTTGCAGGCAGCAGCGGCAGCAACAGCTTCTATGCAACTGCCCCCACCCTGACTCCAGTCCCCTCCGTTGCAGCAGATGCCCCAGCCCCCCTCTCAGCAGCAAGTCACCATTCTCCAACAGCCGCCCCCGCTCCAGGCCATGCAAAAGCTTCCACCTCAAATTTCAAATCAATCTACAGCAACAGCCACCTCCACTGCAGGCCAAGATTGTGCCTCCACCCACTCCGAAAATGCAGACTACCCTAGTCCCACCATCTGTGGAGAGTAGTCCCAAGCAGCCTGTGAACAACAGTCCTGAGACCCACACAGTGGAGGGAACCACATCTGAGACAATCTGTGAGATGATCACAGATGTAGTGCCTGAGGTTGAGTCTCCTTCTCAAATGGATGTTGAGTTGGTGAGTGGGTCTCCTATGACACTTTCACCCCAGCCTCGATGTGTGAGGTCCAGCTGTGAGAACACTTCCATTGTGAGTAAGGACTGGGACAGTGAGTACTACAGCAATGAGTATCTGGTAAAGCACTAAAGGGATTTTTGGTTGAAAAAGTTTAAATTTACTGGCTACTGGGAATGCCACCTTTGGGGAGGTTTCAAAACTTGGGGCTTCTATGTGGGACAGTATTGGAGAAGAGCAGAAACAGATATATAAGAGGAAAACTGAAGCTGCCAAGAAAAAGTAAAAGTGCTGGCTGCTTATAAAGACAAATCAAGAGTGTCAGGCCACTGTGGAAACAGTGGAAGTGGACCCAGCACCACCATCACAGACTCCTTCTCCACCTCCTGTGGCTACTGCTGACCCGGCATCTCCAGCACCAGCCTCAACAGAGCCCCCTGCCCTGTCTCCTTCCACTGTTGTTAATTCTACTCTTTCTTCCTATGTGGAAAACCAGGCCTCTTCTGGGGCTGGGGTCAGCCCAATATTACCAAGTTGATTATTACCAAACAGATGTTGCCTTCTTCTATTACTATGTCTCAGGGAGGAATGGTTACAGTTATCCAAACCAAAGTGGTGACCGCCCCGGGGGCTATAACTCATCCAAATCAGTACAACTACTATCCAGCCCAGTCAACAAGCCCAGATTGTCACCTGATCAGTGTTGCAGGCAGCAGCGGCAGCAACAGCTTCTATGCAACTGCCCCCACCCTGACTCCAGTCCCCTCCGTTGCAGCAGATGCCCCAGCCCCCCTCTCAGCAGCAAGTCACCATTCTCCAACAGCCGCCCCCGCTCCAGGCCATGCAAAAGCTTCCACCTCAAATTTCAAATCAATCTACAGCAACAGCCACCTCCACTGCAGGCCAAGATTGTGCCTCCACCCACTCCGAAAATGCAGACTACCCTAGTCCCACCATCTGTGGAGAGTAGTCCCAAGCAGCCTGTGAACAACAGTCCTGAGACCCACACAGTGGAGGGAACCACATCTGAGACAATCTGTGAGATGATCACAGATGTAGTGCCTGAGGTTGAGTCTCCTTCTCAAATGGATGTTGAGTTGGTGAGTGGGTCTCCTATGACACTTTCACCCCAGCCTCGATGTGTGAGGTCCAGCTGTGAGAACACTTCCATTGTGAGTAAGGACTGGGACAGTGAGTACTACAGCAATGAGTATCTGGTAAAGCACTAAAGGGATGTCTTCTTGGCCTGGGTAACCTCTAGAAACTCAAACACAATGGTGTTTATGAAATAGTACTTCCTGTTCTCCAAGCCAGTGAAGAAGACTTACCTGCTGGGAACATGTCCACTGAGCCTGTTTTAAAAAGACAAGCTAGGTTTCTGGTAGTGCCTGATATCAACCCGTGATGATCCTTTATGTCTTTCACGTCTGTCCCCTTTCAACACTCTTGGACAGGCCAGGATGTGGAGCGGGCCCACTGAGTTTGCTATAATCTGGAATTGCTTTTACTTTTAAGTACAAGCCAAGACATCAGTGATAGTGACAGAGGAAAGGGTGAGGCACTGGCAACAAGCAGAACATAGGGTGATGGCTGGATGGGGGATTGTTTGAAGGATCTGGTTGGTATAATTGTCATAGGATTTTCCTAAGAGATTATTAAAGTCATAAGAGAGTACTCAGCTTTGAGCCTAGGATAAAACATCAGTGTTTGCATCCATCTACTCAAAAGGACATAAAAGGTACATTAAAGCTTACCTCTTAAACAGAGAACTATTACCATCACATCTGTATATTCATTATTAGTTTGCACACTGGGCTGTAGAGAAAATAACATCACCTGGGAATCCTTGTTTCTCTGCAATATTATTTCTGTACTGTGTTCTGATCTCAGTTACCACAGTTTAAGTGTAAAAGGCAGAACTGTTAAATCTTTACTGTAAGAGGTTTCACCAAAATCTAAAGAAGGTGTGTTTGTGTTCAATGAAATCTTTTTATAAATAGACCTGAAGTGTTTTCACTTATATAAAAATATATAGGCTAATTCTCTGCATACCCTAGGAACCTATTTAATGTAATGTGTGCTTATTTTATTTTTCTTGGAAATAAATAAATGAATAAAAAACCAAAAAAAAAAAAAGAAAAGAAAGAAAACCTAATGAATAAGAAGTATATACAGCATGATGTGTTATAAGTGAAGGGCTTCCTCAACTAGCTGATCTTGTCAAGGAGAGTTCTTCTTTGTAGAAAGAAAATTAGTTTTGTGCATTGTCTCACTGTGAGAACACTTCCATTGTGAGTAAGGACTGGGACAGTGAGTACTACAGCAATGAGTATCTGGTAAAGCACTAAAGGGATGTCTTCTTGGCCTGGGTAACCTCTAGAAACTCAAACACAATGGTGTTTATGAAATAGTACTTCCTGTTCTCCAAGCCAGTGAAGAAGACTTACCTGCTGGGAACATGTCCACTGAGCCTGTTTTAAAAAGACAAGCTAGGTTTCTGGTAGTGCCTGATATCAACCCGTGATGATCCTTTATGTCTTTCACGTCTGTCCCCTTTCAACACTCTTGGACAGGCCAGGATGTGGAGCGGGCCCACTGAGTTTGCTATAATCTGGAATTGCTTTTACTTTTAAGTACAAGCCAAGACATCAGTGATAGTGACAGAGGAAAGGGTGAGGCACTGGCAACAAGCAGAACATAGGGTGATGGCTGGATGGGGGATTGTTTGAAGGATCTGGTTGGTATAATTGTCATAGGATTTTCCTAAGAGATTATTAAAGTCATAAGAGAGTACTCAGCTTTGAGCCTAGGATAAAACATCAGTGTTTGCATCCATCTACTCAAAAGGACATAAAAGGTACATTAAAGCTTACCTCTTAAACAGAGAACTATTACCATCACATCTGTATATTCATTATTAGTTTGCACACTGGGCTGTAGAGAAAATAACATCACCTGGGAATCCTTGTTTCTCTGCAATATTATTTCTGTACTGTGTTCTGATCTCAGTTACCACAGTTTAAGTGTAAAAGGCAGAACTGTTAAATCTTTACTGTAAGAGGTTTCACCAAAATCTAAAGAAGGTGTGTTTGTGTTCAATGAAATCTTTTTATAAATAGACCTGAAGTGTTTTCACTTATATAAAAATATATAGGCTAATTCTCTGCATACCCTAGGAACCTATTTAATGTAATGTGTGCTTATTTTATTTTTCTTGGAAATAAATAAATGAATAAAAAACCAAAAAAAAAAAAAGAAAAGAAAGAAAACCTAATGAATAAGAAGTATATACAGCATGATGTGTTATAAGTGAAGGGCTTCCTCAACTAGCTGATCTTGTCAAGGACCTGGAGTTCTTCTTTGTAGACACAGAAAATTAGTTTTGTTTTTGTGCCCAACATTGTCTGCACTCCAGCAATTCATTTACGTTAATCAAGTTCAAAAGAAACTCATTTAAAAGAAGGAAAAGATTTACTTATCTACAATAGAAATGCCAACACAGCTGTACACTCATGCCCTCCAATTATGGCATTTTTCCTATGCAGGTAATAAGAAGCCAAATTACTTAATAAAATTTGTATAGAAGGGGTCAATTCTTTGGGCTTAGGGTCTCGAATCATTAACTGGGCTTAGGGACTTAGGTCATTCTGATGCATCAAATCTTTGAAGATAGATTCATAGGAGTACTGTTAAATTTCTCTGGTCTTATTAGGAATAAGAGACACAGTTTTGTTTTGTTTTTTATTCTCTGAAGTTATTATACAGAATTATGTGACAGATGGAACAGAAAAAGTTTTATCTTCTGTTAACATAACCCTTCAAACTATCATCAACTTTCTTTTCAATTTTGACCAGGTTGTATAGTGTACCTTTTTGTGAAGTTTTATTCTTTTGCATGTATCCATTCAGTTTACAAACAACATTTTTTGAAGAGGCTGTCTTTTCCCTGTTATTTAGTCTTGCCTCTTTTATCATAAATTAAGTGACGTCTAAGTGTGGATTTATTTGTGGGTTCTCTAGTCTATTCATTGATCTCTCTGCCATACTGTTTTGTTGTATATTTTGAAAACAGGGGGCAACTTTGTTCTTCTTTCTCAAGGTTTCTATGGCTATGTGGCATCTTTTTTGGTCCCACCAGTTCTAGTTCTGTGGATAATGCCTTGAGTATTTTCACAGGTACTGCATTGAATCTGTAGGTTGCCTTGAGTAGTGTAGTCATTTTGATAATACTGTTTCTTCTAGTCTGAGAACACTGTTTATCTTTCCATCTGTCACCAAACATCTTTCTGTTTGTGTTCTCTTCAATTTCTTTTATCTGCATTTTATAGTTTTCAGAGTATGAGTACTCCTTGGGTGTGGGTGTGTGTTAAGTCACTTCAGGCATGTCCGACTCTTTGTGGCCCCATGGCCTGTAGCTGGCCAGGCTCCTCTGTCTGTGGGAATCTCTAGGAAGAATACTGGATTGTTACCATGCCCTCTTCCAGGGGATCTTCTCAGCCCAGGGATCAAACCTGCGTCTCCTGCATCGTCTGCATTGCAGACCGATTCTTTACCAGTAAGCCACCATGGAAGCCTTTTGCTTCCTTCGGTAGGTTTATTCCTAGGTATTTTATTCATTTGGCTGTGATGCTAAATGGGATTGCTTTGTTAAATCTCTTTCTGATATTTTGCTGTTGGTATATAGAAATGCATCATGAAAGATGATTATCTGCAATGCTTTGTAGTAGCAAAAAGTGAATATGGTATTACTGAATATACATAGAAACAGTATAAATCATGGCATATATTAAAGAATTTTGACAATCCAGGAAGTGGTACTGTTTATCTTACATTGTTTATTTACCTGTGATATATCTATATACATCCATATACAGAAAGGACTGTGAACTGATTTATATATTTATGTATTAAAAGATTTATATATTAAAAGATCAGATTTTTTAATTCGTATCTGAGTGGGCAGTGGCAATTCGTGTTGGTCCTCTGGCTCCACAGGGCAGGGGGCGACTTCAGTGGTTTGGGGTGGGTTTTTTTTTTTTTTTTAACATTTATTTATTTATTTATTTTGGCGGGGGTAGGGAGGGACAGAGTGGGCGGGCCACTTTCATTTCTCTAGTTTCATCCATCTTTCTTCTTTGGCCCGTGTAGGCTTCCCATCGCGGTGGCCTCTGTTGTCGCAGAGCACCGGCTCTGGGCACAGGGCGCATGCGCTCCAGAGCTCCGGCTCGGTAATTGGACACATCGGTCCAGCCGCTCCGCGGCACATGGGATGTTCCTAAGCCAGGGATCGAACCAGCGCCACTTGCACTGCAAGGCAGTGTCCTTACCCACTGGACCACCTGGGAAGCCCTGGGGATGGTTTTTTAGTTTAATTTTTCCTTTCTAGCTTGGCATCGCGGGCCAGTTTGCAAGTTCTGATCGGCTGAGGCCATGTCTGGAGATAGACCCGCGGAGCAGGCAGCTGAGTATGTCCTAGAAAAGGTGAAGAAAGCCGAAAAGAAATTAGAAGAGAATCCCTATGACCTTGATGCTTGGAGCACTCTCATTCGAGAGGCACAGAATCAACCTATAGACAAAGCACGGAAGACTTATGAACGCCTTGTTGCCCAGTTCTCCAGTTCTGGCAGATTCTGGAAACTGTACATTGAAGCAGAGGTTAGTATTTTATTTTATTTGTCCTTATATAGCATTTGATGGGAATTGCAACATACAATGTAGTGATAGAAAACAAAGTAGGAAGTTAGATAGCACAATGAGGACAAGGAGGATTTAAAATGTCCTTTGCCTTTATTTTGCAAAATAGGTATGAAGGAGTAATTAAAATGAATTTTTGGAAAAAAAAAAAGATCAGTCTGAGTGATCATAGAAGAGTAATACTACAATTACTTTTAATTCAATCTTATGTGAAACAAGGGAATTTGAATGAGGCATAATATGAAATGTTGAGGATAAATTAGTGGAGATGCCTATTTATGAGGTGAGAATAGGTGGGAAAATCCTTCCTATGAAATTGGATGTGTACATCCTATTGACAGATATACTTGGGTTATCCTAGTGATACTGTTAATTTGTCCTTTTTTTCTCTCTAAAGTAATTAGTGATAGTGAGAAGTCACCGTGGGAAAGATGTTAGAAACACCTATCCCTGCCCCACGGCTACTTCTCTTCCAGTGTGCACTTCTTAATGCATGGAGAGTCTCCCATTTCAGACTGATGTAGAAAGAGGAGGAAAAAAACCCTCCCCACGTTCCCTGAGTACCTGGTGAGTTACCATGTTATGGTGACGAAAACTTGAAATAGACTCAATAATCTTCAGGTGTGGACCTGATAGAAAATAGAGGAGGAAGATATTTAGTGGGAAGAACTTTAAATAATGCATGTTCTTCTTCACTTTGCTTAGATGACCAGAGGTACAGACCTCTACTACCTCAGTGTCAGTAGCCAGACACTCAAAAAGAACATTGGTGGTGAAGATGGCTTGGGGAATATCATGCAAAGACTTTAGCAACTTAAGTTTCCTTTAGCCAAAGCTGATCTGACTATTACTCCTGCTGAATGCTTAACCAGAAAAAGAGCAGACATTTATAAACCCCCAACAGGGTCTTACTCCCTCACAGTATCACCAGCCTTCCTTATAGCAAGTAAACTGCAGTATTTTCCTTCCATCATAGAAGGTGCAGGAGTTTATACTCATTGAAAATAGAACCATATTCTGTTAAGTGCATTGGCTTTCCCCAGTTAAAATCTTCTGTCAATACCATTTTTGCAGATTTGCTGAATGACCTAATTATTGTTACAGTGTTGCACACTGCATTGATTCTGATTAAGAAAGACATTCACTGTCTTCACCAGAGTAGACAAACATGATATAACCATGAAAGAATTTACATCCAGTTTAAACTTTACATCAGACAGTTAAGGTGATAGCCAAAGCAGCATGTTATATAATGTGAATCAGTTTTAATAAGTGGTGACTTTTCTCCAGTCACAATTCTCAGCCTGTGAGCCAAGTGATAGAGAATGGAAGTGATTAAGTTTCTCCTCTAATGGGCTACAGATATACATTATTCTCATGCCTTCAATTTTGTGCTCTTCTTATTTAAATATCATAAGCTTTATAAAACTCTGTTGAACCAAAAGAAGTACTGCTATCCAGTCATTTTGAACTCCTGTATTTCTTAATCTCCAAAAGAAAATGTATTATTATATTTCCCAATGACTGATATTCATTATCCAGGGGAGTTAGGATGGCTGCTGTACACAAGGAATGAAGAGAGAGGTGTCTGTTTTCTAGGTGACTATCTAGATACCTTTCTAGCACTATTTTAACTAGTGACAATAATTAGTAGGAGAATTCTGCAAACCAATACAGGCAGGACTATTACAGTACAGATACGTAAAGAATACAAAGTTGAATTATTTCCCCAGTTAAATAACCAAGACCAGAACTTGAATGAGTATGGAAAAAGCAAGTTTTAACTTTCCCATGACCAGCTGCAAAAATGGCTACTATAGAATCTAGACATATTTTTCCTTGTTTGGTTATTTATTTATTTGTATATTTTAATTTTTTCCCCTATTCCCTCTCCTATTATTTTTTGTACATTTGATCTGAAACACTAGTGATTGTGTTAGAGAATTTTAAAGGAGGAATTTGGCTGAACTGGAAGGGGAACCATTGTTAACCAGAGAAGGATACAGAGACTGAATGACAAAACTTGGATTCCCTACCTTCTGGAGAGTGGAAGAACCTGTATTCTTTTGTAAGAGGGCTGGTGCCATCATGTTTTATCATGATGCTGTTTTATGGGTATTTGAAAGGACAGGCATATGTTACATATGCTGAGCTGACAAATGTATGAACTGTACAAATGTGTTGCATGTTGTTAATTTATCATTGTCTTTTAATTTATATTTTCCTAATGACAAATTATACTGAGCATCTTTTCATGTGTTCATTTGTTAATGATATATCTTATTTGATGGGCTTCCCTGGTAGCTCAGCTGGTAAAGAATCCACATGCAATGTGGGACACCTGGGTTCAGTTCCTGGGTTGGAAATATGTCCTGGAGGAAGGCATCTTTATCCCTTCAACTTGAATGGGAACTACATCTCCTTGATTTACTTGTGAGGAGAGTTTTGGGTTTGAGTACCTCAAGAAGTACACATTCAGATTTTGTAATGTGGAAGAGACGGAGAAGTCCTTATTCTCCTCTGACAATTGTGGCAACATTTGGGAAATTTGCAGAGAAGGTCTACATCAGAATTTTCTGATGGAAGACCTATTTCAATATCAAAGGTAACTTGTGTCATAGGTGGCATTTTTATAATTTGTAGCCTGATGAGCAAGGGACCTTCAGGAAGGCTTGGCAACCCACTGCTGTATTCTTACCTGCAGAATTCCATTGGACAGAGGAACCTGGTGGGCTTCAGTCCGTGGGGTCGCAAAGAGCCTGACACAACTGAGCGACTAACACTTATCTTATTTGATGATATATCTATTTAGACCTTTTACACATTTTTAATTGGGTGTATGTTTCTCTAAATCTTAACTTTTATGAATTCCTTATGTATTCTAGATTTAAGACCTATGGTAACTACATGATTTCCAAATACTTTGAGTGATTTATCTTTTTATTCTTTTAACAGTGTCTTTTGCTGAGCCAGTATTTTAATTTTGGTAAATATCTGTCTACCTACACAGATGTGCTTTGTTTTGCTTTTAGATTGTGCTTTTGGTGTTGCATCTCAAAACATCACTAAAATCAAGATCATGGAGATGTTTTCCTGTGTTTTCTTCTGAAAGTTTTAGTTTTGCTGTTTATACATATGTCAATAATCCACTTTGAGCTAAATTTTATACAAACTGTGAGATATATGCCAGGACTTATATTTTTGCACATGGATGTTCTAAGCAACACTTTATTCTAAGTAACACTTCTTTTTTTATTATTAAACATTTATTTTTTTATTTATTTATCTTTGGGGGGGTGGGGTGGGGAGGGAGGGGGATGGGCGGGCCACTGCTATTGGTCTTTCATTTATCCATTTTCATCCGTCTTTGTTCTTTGGCTCTTGTGGGCCTCCCATCGCGGTGGCCTCTGTTGTCGCAGAGCACTGGCTCTGGGCGCATGCGCCCCAGAGCTCCGACTCGGTAATTGGACACATCGGTCCAGCCGCTCTGCGGCATGTGGGATCTTCCCAGGCCAGGGATCGAACTGGTGCCCCTTGCACTGCAAGGCGGTGTCCTTACCACTGGACCACCAGGGGAAGTCCCTGTTATAGTCTTTATTTTTGTTAAATGTCTTAGACAGTGTTTCTTTTTTTTACTTTCAATCAAATTTATTTCTCTAAATGTCAGTTCTTGTCTGATAATTCTAATGTATTTTTCAATTCTGTATTTGTTTTTGCTCATTGTTTTATCTCCTATTGTTGGTCATATTGGACTAATTTTGGCATATAGAAAAGTTTTGATTGTATGCCCAACATCTAAATTTTTCATTTTTACTGTACTGAAGGTTAAGTAAAAATGTATATATTAAATATAAAATTTGTGATTTTCAAGTTCTGCTTATAAAGATGTCTTAGACCATACAAAAGCAGTATAACTTGTAGGGCAAGACGCATCCACGTACACAACACAGTGCTCTGCATTTTAGATAGACATAATTTCTATCCACATGTAAATGCCAAGAAATGTGCCTAAATTTTTGGCCCTGTTTTTTATAATCTTTAAAATACTGATAAGAATATACATTTTTTCTGGGAGAGAGAGAGAGAAGAGAAGAATAGAGAGAGAAGTAAAGAGAGAGAGAGAATAATTACAAAATTATATGAAATAAGAATTTTAAAAGACCTAGCAAGTAATCAAGTTAAACAATTGCTAGTTCTCTTTCCTCCTTACCACTTAGCTGTTAAGTCAACAAAAAAGTACATTATAAACTGTAATGGATCATAGAGAAGTTTTAAGTTTCATATTTTAATCTGTCCTGGGAGGGGTGGGAATGGTTTTGTCTCCTTATCACGGGTTAAGCAACACTTTATTGTAACACTTCTTTTATTATTAAACATTTATTTTTATTTATTTATCTTTGGGGGTGGGGAGGGAGGGGGATGGGCGGGCCACTGCTATTGGTCTTTCATTTATCCATTTTCATCCGTCTTTGTTCTTTGGCTCTTGTGGGCCTCCCATCGCGGTGGCCTCTGTTGTCGCAGAGCACTGGCTCTGGGCGCATGCGCCCCAGAGCTCCGACTCGGTAATTGGACACATCGGTCCAGCCGCTCTGCGGCATGTGGGATCTTCCCAGGCCAGGGATCGAACTGGTGCCCCTTGCACTGCAAGGCGGTGTCCTTACCACTGGACCACCAGGGGAAGTCCCTGTTATAGTCTTTATTTTTGTTAAATGTCTTAGACAGTGTTTCTTTTTTTTACTTTCAATCAAATTTATTTCTCTAAATGTCAGTTCTTGTCTGATAATTCTAATGTATTTTTCAATTCTGTATTTGTTTTTGCTCATTGTTTTATCTCCTATTGTTGGTCATATTGGACTAATTTTGGCATATAGAAAAGTTTTGATTGTATGCCCAACATCTAAATTTTTCATTTTTACTGTACTGAAGGTTAAGTAAAAATGTATATATTAAATATAAAATTTGTGATTTTCAAGTTCTGCTTATAAAGATGTCTTAGACCATACAAAAGCAGTATAACTTGTAGGGCAAGACGCATCCACGTACACAACACAGTGCTCTGCATTTTAGATAGACATAATTTCTATCCACATGTAAATGCCAAGAAATGTGCCTAAATTTTTGGCCCTGTTTTTTATAATCTTTAAAATACTGATAAGAATATACATTTTTTCTGGGAGAGAGAGAGAGAAGAGAAGAATAGAGAGAGAGAAGAATAGAGAGAGAGAGAGAATAATTACAAAATTATATGAAATAAGAATTTTAAAAGACCTAGCAAGTAATCAAGTTAAACAATTGCTAGTTCTCTTTCCTCCTTACCACTTAGCTGTTAAGTCAACAAAAAAGTACATTATAAACTGTAATGGATCATAGAGAAGTTTTAAGTTTCATATTTTAATCTGTCCTGGGGAGGGGGGGTGGGAATGGTTTTGTCTCCTTATGGGGTGGGAGGATTAGTGTCACCTGGAAGATACCTTTTACACAGAAATGAAAGTATTGGAGTGGGAGATCACCCAGATGGGGGCATGGCAGTTCTGTTATAAGAACAGCTAACATCTATTTTAGAACAAGACAGCAATGAGAGAATCCTAGGATACTGATATGAGGCTGAAGCACTTCCCTACACTTCAGAGACTAAGACAGATCTACACAGTGAATTCAGTGACACTGAGGAACACAAATTTAATATACAAAAATCAGAAGCATTCATCTCTATGGAAAAGATAGCTATTGTCATTGTGCTAAGGGAATAGGAGTGCCTACAATCACTTGGGGCGATGGTCCGGAGGGGTGGGAGGGGGAAACTGGGTGGGTGGGGCGTGTCCAGGGATATGCGTATGAGTGATCTGGGAACATACATGTCGGTGAACAACAAAACTCTGTAAAATCTTTAAAATAAAGAATTTAAAAATAAAATACAAAAATAAAAAGAAATGAAGGAATCACCCCATTTGTAAGAGGATCAAAAAATAAAATACAAAGAAGTAAAGTTAGCCAAAGTGGTGAAAAATCTCTACTCTGAAAATCATAAGACACTGATGATCAAAATCAAAGAACACATAAACAAATGGAAAGATAACCTTTGTTCATAGATTAGAAGAAATGATGTTGTCAAAATGTCAATACTACAAAAAGCCATCTATAAATTCAGTGTAAACACTGCCTAGGTTCCAATGGCATTTTTTTTTTTTTTTTAAGATTTATTTATTTATTTATTTTTGGGTGGGGGTCGGGTTGGGGAGGGAGGGGAGCGGGCGAGCCACTTCTATTGGTCTTTCATTTCTCTATGTTCATCCATCTTTGTTCTTTGGCTCCTGTGGGCCTCCCATCGCGGTGGCGTCTGTTGTTGCAGAGCACCGGCTCTGGGCGCATGCGCTCCAGAGCTCCGGCTCGGTGATTGGACACATCAGTCCAGCCGCTCCGCAGCACGTGGGATCTTCCCAGGCCAGGGATCGAACCGGCGCCCCTTGCACTGCAAGGCGGTGTCCTTATCCACTGGACCACCAGGGGAAGCCCCCCAATGGCATTTTTTAACAGAAGTAGAAAAAACATTCGTAAAATGTTTATGGAACCATGAAAGATGCAGAATACCCAAAGAAATTCTGAGAAAGAGTATCAAAGTAGAAGGTATCCCACTACCTGATTTAAGGATATACTGTGAATCATCTACAATCATCTAAACATTATGACAGAAAAAGAAAAAACAGTCCAGTTAAACAGAGTATGGAGCCCAGAAACAAGCCCAAGCATAGTAACTCAACGAATATCTGACAAGGAAGATAAGAATCCTCAATGCAGAAAAGACAATGTCTTCAATAAATATACTGGGATAATTTAATAAATATAGGTGAAAAGATGAAACTGGACCCATATTTTACACACCAATAAAAATGAACTGAAAATGTCGTGGGCAGGCAGGCACAGGGGACAGGTCTGCAGTGGCCTCTGATCTGCTGGCCCAGCAGCTGAGAAGTCCCTGAGTGAGGCTGCCTTTGTGTGAGATCAGAATGCTGGTCTGCATCATGGCCTACTGTCAGCAAGAAAGGAAGGATTGAATCATATTTGTGACCAAAGAAGACCATGAGACTCCAGATAGAATGGAGCTGGTGGCCGAGGACCCCAGTGAGCGGTAAGAGGAGCACTGGGCTGATCTTGCTGAATCGAGACATCAACTGAAACTGTTGTGCATCTAGGGAATAGACAGCAGCTCTTGTGAGGAAAGTTCAAGGCAACCTTTTCCTGCTTCCAGTACAGCAAAGAGGATGTCAAGGGGTTGACTGTGTAGACCAGTTCCAAGTCATG
This sequence comes from Tragulus kanchil, assembly GCA_022376925.1. Classification (NCBI taxonomy): domain Eukaryota; kingdom Metazoa; phylum Chordata; class Mammalia; order Artiodactyla; family Tragulidae; genus Tragulus; species Tragulus kanchil. The sequence goes on from JAIOJX010000026.1 coordinate 211,082,081, forward strand.
AAGGAGTGCATGTGGAAATACCCAGATTCCTATCACCATGAGAAGGAGAGGAAGAGGAAGAGCAGAAGCCAGCAAGTCGCTTAACAAGAAGCAGCTGCCTCTCAGAAGACAACCAAAGAAAAGGAGCGGTCAAGCTAATGATGTCCCAGTCGCCGTGCTCCAGCCTCCTTCAGAGCCCATTCAATCCTCTCCAAGCAAATATCTTTTCCTCCGTTGTTCTGCGTACTGTAATGTACAAAGTAAGTCGTTGTGCTGATCAGGGGTCTTGGCCCTTTGTGTTATACACTGAAAAATGGGGTTGTCTGTATGCATGTCTCACATGAACCTGTCAGCCAATGTAGCTGCCGCTGTTGAGTTTTCAGATTGTCCTGATTTCTGCCACTTGGAAATCATTGTGCTGAATAACTTCAGCAACCAGGAGTCAGTATCTAGGAGTGTCTCTTCTGAGTGAGCTGATTTAGTTTGATTCTTTGTGTTTCTTTTAGTAGATTTTATACCTGGTTAGAAAGTGAAATAGAACAACGTGTTTTCTCTTAAAAATGCTGGAGTGGGGCCATTCCTTATAGCAGAGGTGCAGTGATCAACCCTGAGTATTTGAAGAGGCACTTCCTTCATTTGCTGTACCTTCTGGTTTCCACTTTTCCCTTGAGCGTTGGAAAGCAGTGTTTTGGACCCTCTGAGTGAACCCCTTTATAAGTGAAAAGAAAGGCTGTTTTTTCACTATTCTTATTCTTCCGAAAGCTCTGGTATGGAGCCATATTCACACTGGTTCTGTCTTAGCCGGTCCAGAGACAATGCTCCTGAGAGGTGGGGACCTAATCATTATCAGAGTAGGAGCCAAGAGGAGAGACAGTGTCAGTTAAAAGGAAAACATGATTTGAAAAAAATTAAGTCAGAAAAATTAGATCAAAGACCTACATGTAACACCTGAAAACATGGAACTCCTAGAGGAAAATATAGAAACAAAGCACATTGATATGAATCTTGCAAGTATTTTGAAATAACACAAAAAGCACAGGAAACAAAATCAAAAATAAATAAGACAACATCAAACTAAAAAATAGAAGACGTAATCAACAAAATTAAAAGACAAAATATTTTGCAATGCATGTATCTGATAAGGGGTTAATATCCAAAATATAAAAACAACTCATACAATTCAGAAGAAAAGATAGCCATTTCTCTAAAGAAGATATACAAAAGATCGGTATGTACATAAATAGATGCTTAGCATTACAAAGTGCAAACGAATACCAAAATGAGATATTACCTCACGTGGTTGGAATGTGAATTATAAAAAATACAAGAGATAACACATGCTGGCATGAATAGGAAGAAAAGGACACCCTTGTGTGCTGTGGGCAGGGGTGGGAGGGTTGTAAATTGGTGCAACCATTAGGGAAAACAGAATGGAGGAACCTCAAAAAATTTTAAAAATAGAACTACTATATAATCCAGCAATTCTACTTCAGAAGTATATCCAAAGGGAGGCAAAAACAGTAATAAAAAGATACCTGAGCCCCCATATTCATAGCAGAATTATATACAGTAGCTCACACAGAGAAACCAACATGTCCATTGATGGATAAAAGGATAAAGAAATTGTGCTGAATACATATAACAGAATATTATTCAACCATAAAGTGCAAAGAAATGCTAACATTTGCTCCAGCGTGGATGGACCTTTAAAGCATTATGCTAAGTGAAATAAGTCAGAGCAAGACAAGTACTGTATGACCTCTGTGACATGCAAAATCTGAAAGAAAAAAAAAAAGCAACACTTGTAGAAAAAGATATCATCCTTGTGGTTACCTGAGGAGGCGGTTGGGAGGGTAGAGAACTGAAGGAAGCTGGTCAGAAACTACAAACTTCCAGTTATAAGATAAATGAGTACTAGGGATGTAATGCACATGATGACTATAGCTAACATTTTAATATGTTAAACTGTTGTGAAGACAGTAAATCCTAAGCGTTCTTGTCACAAGAAAAAAGTGTTTTCCATTTTTTTCTATCTTTACTTTTTATTGTATTTAGATGAGAGGATGGATGTAGCTCAAACTATTGTGGTAATCAGTTTATAATATATGTTAATCAAACTATCATGCTATATGCCTTAAACTTATGTAATGATGTATGTTAATTATTTCTTAGTAAAACTGGAAAAAATGAAAGTATTCCTTTGAGTTAAATTTAATACAGTGTTTGAGAGATACTGACAATGATTAGGGAATTTAAATCACAGGGAATAATTGCCTATCTGGTAAATTATCTTTGCAGATGATTTATTTGAGGCATTTTGCAATAGCCTTTAGCAATTTTAGTTACTAAATCTATGTTGGCAGAGGCTCATTTATTTGCTTATTAAATCAAGTTATTGTCCATCAATGTATTACCTACTTGGACATTTGTCATTCTCTAATTGGCAAAAGGACTGCCTTCTATCTGCTATATAACTTGCTCTTGTTTGAGACTTAGGCACAATAGGCAGTGAGAGAATGTGGTCTTCTCTGATGATCCCCACTTTTCTTTTCCTGAGCCTCTATTCTGGGGTACTGGCCCCAGATTCAGGGTCAACCACCAATGAAAATGACAAGTATCCCCCTTTTTGGAGCCAGATTAATGGAGATATAGCAGAATTTCCAGTACGGAATAACAAGATAATTGTTGATCCCTGGAAATATATAGATCGACTTAAAATATATAAGATCCTTATAACAAAATCAAACAAATATTTTACTGCATTTGGAAAAAACAATACAGGCAATGTATTTTGGGCAATGGGTTTATTTTATGGAGAACTATTTAAAACAGGTATGTACATTTTAATCATTCCCAGGGAAAATTGCTTTTATCTTTATTACCAAGCGTATCATTATAGCTTATCACTGTCTAAATGCTTATGGAGTGTGTAGTCAATATAATCATATATCTGTTAGTATTCAGGCTTTCATATGATCTAATCAACTGCTTCTTTTGATTAGTAAAATTATTTGGTGCATTTTTTATTTGACCTTCTGAAAAAAAAAACTTCCAGTTATAAGATAAATGAGTACTAGGGATGTAATGCACATGATGACTATAGCTAACATTTTAATATGTTAAACTGTTGTGAAGACAGTAAATCCTAAGCGTTCTTGTCACAAGAAAAAAGTGTTTTCCATTTTTTTCTATCTTTACTTTTTATTGTATTTAGATGAGAGGATGGATGTAGCTCAAACTATTGTGGTAATCAGTTTATAATATATGTTAATCAAACTATCATGCTATATGCCTTAAACTTATGTAATGATGTATGTTAATTATTTCTTAGTAAAACTGGAAAAAATGAAAGTATTCCTTTGAGTTAAATTTAATACAGTGTTTGAGAGATACTGACAATGATTAGGGAATTTAAATCACAGGGAATAATTGCCTATCTGCGGTAAATTATCTTTGCAGATGATTTATTTGAGGCATTTTGCAATAGCCTTTAGCAATTTTAGTTACTAAATCTATGTTGGCAGAGGCTCATTTATTTGCTTATTAAATCAAGTTATTGTCCATCAATGTATTACCTACTTGGACATTTGTCATTCTCTAATTGGCAAAAGGACTGCCTTCTATCTGCTATATAACTTGCTCTTGTTTGAGACTTAGGCACAATAGGCAGTGAGAGAATGTGGTCTTCTCTGATGATCCCCACTTTTCTTTTCCTGAGCCTCTATTCTGGGGTACTGGCCCCAGATTCAGGGTCAACCACCAATGAAAATGACAAGTATCCCCCTTTTTGGAGCCAGATTAATGGAGATATAGCAGAATTTCCAGTACGGAATAACAAGATAATTGTTGATCCCTGGAAATATATAGATCGACTTAAAATATATAAGATCCTTATAACAAAATCAAACAAATATTTTACTGCATTTGGAAAAAACAATACAGGCAATGTATTTTGGGCAATGGGTTTATTTTATGGAGAACTATTTAAAACAGGTATGTACATTTTAATCATTCCCAGGGAAAATTGCTTTTATCTTTATTACCAAGCGTATCATTATAGCTTATCACTGTCTAAATGCTTATGGAGTGTGTAGTCAATATAATCATATATCTGTTAGTATTCAGGCTTTCATATGATCTAATCAACTGCTTCTTTTGATTAGTAAAATTATTTGGTGCACTTTCTTTACATTTTATAGACCTTCTGGTTTAAAAATGCAGCTTTTAAAATAAATTCCTATGAAGTGAGAAAAGCTTATTTCTTTGAAGAAGAAATATCTCCTTCTAGATTAAAAAATCTTCAGTTTTTTTAAAGGCTGATGGGCTTCTCAGAGAATTGTGGTACTATAAATATCTGTTTCATGGGGTGAGATTATTATAGGAAATATGACAAAGTTACTTTCAGCTATGAAGCCCATGGTGAAGTTTCACACAACCTAAGGTAAGGAACATATTTTTTCTTAAAAGCCTGGGCTTTGCCTCAAATATTAGTGGAAAGAGCAAACAAGATATGGCCTTCACTGCATAATCTCTTTCCTGTTAAACGTTAGGTTTAGGCATAGGGAACCTAATATTTTTCGACCAAAAACAGGGAGTAACTGGTCCAATAAGTGTAGCACTCCCTTCTTGTACTTAAGCAAGTAGGATGGAGAATTTGAGTGAAATGTGATGCTTAGCTCAGAATTCTGTGTTTCTGGAAAGCTCTCCCCTTTACCCCCTCAATTGTAGTGAATTTATCTGTATTATGCCCCCTCTAGTTCTTCAATCAGTTATCTTATTACTGAATTTCTGGAGTTAAACCAGCTTCCCATTCTCATGAAATTCTTTTTTAAAATTGTCTTTTTGGATATGACTACACAATGCAGAGTGAAATAAGGACTAAAATGTGGTGCCTTCCTATAGGAAGAATACTTCTGCACATTGGAATTATTGCAGTCAGGACTTGATTTATTTAGCAAGAAAACAATGAGCAAAAGAGATTGCCTTGTAAAGTACTCTGCAGGTCCAGCTTAGTCAAGAACGAGTTAGTAAAATATAAAGAAAGTAATACAGAAAAATTTTAAAATTAAAAAAAAATTGAAAAATAACACAGGAAGGAGTCTGTACAGGCTGGAATTTCTGAGAAGCTTCCAGCTCTCAAAGTGAATGAAAAGTTGTTAATATGAATTGACCATATCATTAGCAGGGATAACCATCTTCTTACTCTTTGGAGAGGAGTATATGCCTTCTTCATGACTTTTTATTCAAAGGTTCAACTTTTGTCAACTACTCTGTTTACTCCACAGATAGATTTTCAGAGCCTCCGAATAGCTCAACGTGTGCGTATGCGGCTGGAATGTCCAGCTGCATATCTGTCAACAGTGGCTGGGGAAGTAAGTGCTATATTTTTACCTTGCTTCTTCACTGATCTGTGTTTGTGGATTTTCTCACTCTGCTTTTCTATGTGGTAGGCTAAGTTGCATTAAATCTCAACATTTCCTTTGTAAACATACATAATTTTCTGAGCCATCTCCCTGAGAAATAATCAATGAATAAAAACAAACATGAATGATAATTCTTCTATGACCATGTTTAAATTAATAATGTACAGCACATTTTCATTTTGTGTCTGAGAGCTATGCACGTGCTCAGTTGTGTCCAATTCTTTGAGACCCCACGGACTGTAGTGTGTCAGGCTTATCTGTCCATGGAAGTTGCCAAATAAGAATACTGGAGCAGATTGCCATTTCCTGCTCCTGAGGATCTTCCCAACCAAGGGATCGACCCCCCTGACTCTTGCATCTCCTCCATTGGCACTTTCACTGCTCCTTCTTGGAAGCCATTGTCATTTTAGATAGATACTAAAGAAGAAAATGATGTTTGCAAGGTACCTTGTATTTCAAATTTTTTTTACATATTTCACCTACCCTAGGTTCCTTCTACAACTGGCTACTATTTATTTCACACTTACTACATTCCAGAATCTCACTTTAGCCCTTTAGAGAGAGTTTAATTCAACCCTTACCATGTTCTTAAAATTAATATTTTCATAATACAGATAATCAGACAGAAGCTGAGAGAAGTGGAGTAGGTTGCTTTTTATCACAAAGGTAGTGATAAAGTCTTAACATTCATCTTTCTATCTCAATTCATTTCCTTAATCACTTTTCTAGTTTCCTTTGTAAACCCGTAATTTGGAAAAAAAAAAAAAGAACTTAATAATGATTTCTTATTTTCAATTGCAAAACTTATTTCATGCCTTAAAGACCAATTTCACCTTAGGCGACATCTGACATATTTGCTCCTTCTGATTGGTTTATGCAGAAATATAACTTCATTAGCTAATAAGTTTTGGAAAAGTGAATCTTATAAATGTACATTTGAAAATAAAAGTTGTACTTGCCAATAAAGAAACTTCTTCTAGTCCAAGGTAAGGTTTATACTGAGAGTCACCCACTCAAGTTTAAAAATTAGGGCTAAAGGTAGAAATAAGTAGAATAAAGTCACCTAGTGCACCAGGTTCCAAGTAATGAGAAAACAACCTGTCATCAAAACACTTGAAAATATTCCTTGAAATACCTACCTATCATTAGTGTCTTCGCCCTTGTTTCATATCACTAATACCTGGCTTCTCCTTGACAGCTGTATTAACAATCAAAATAGTTACCTTTTGTCAAGCAGGAATGTGGAATGTGCTTCATTAACAGAAACTATGGATTCATGCCTGTGATCAAGCCCAGGGTGAGGAGTAGGCCTAGGAATATCCCTGGCCTGGGAGCTGCCAGAAACCTGGCAGACAAGGTGAACCCAGCAATGAGGAAATAGATAAATAGTCCAAAGACAGAATATACTAGAGTAAGGACCTTACTGAAATGAGTTTAGGAGCAAGAACTAGAAAAAAGATTCCAAAGTGCAAACAAGAACATGTATTCAAGGTTGTTTGGGAAGAAATTTGGTTGGGATTAGAACTATCCCTAAAAAAGCTGAGATAGAGTAAGATGGTTAAATCAGAATCTCTTCCTCAGTTTAGGCAATGAATCTCCATAAGCATCATCTACATGTATGTCCAACTGGAAGTAAATGTTTTCTTGAGCCAAATCTTATTATTTACTTCTTATGTGAAGGCTAAATAAATATAGGACACAAATCATTTGGAATTAGATTGAGTTAAGTAGATTTACAGATTTCTGTACCTAAATTGCCCCTAATGGAAATTTCCTGACTGTGATAAACCCTAAATTCTAATAATCATACGAATTTCCTAGAGTGAACAAATTCAACATGAGCATTTGGAGGGTAAATAGAATAAATCACATAGATTAAGCCTAAGTCATTTGGTTAACTCCTGCTTTGAATAGACAGTTAGTGGTTCCAGATATCTTTCTCCTGTTTCATCACAGGCATAAGCTTCTATGTGACTGTTATGTATTTCCTCGCTGCAATTGAATCCAATTTTTTGGGGAATTTGCCACATAAGGTAGAGTTACTATCTCGAGAGGAGCACAGATCTAACTTCTGTTATTCAATTGAGGAATGCCGGACATCCTATCCACAAATGATGGATATAGCCAACAGCTTTTATAAGGTAAAAGAATGCAATAATGTTTTTATGAATGGAATGAAGACATGAAAGTTCTTCTGTTAGACTTGATTTAAAAATAGACTAAACTTCATATTCATATACATGTGAAATTATGTTTAGAGCTTTGTCCCTTCCCTCTTGAATCATTCTGCTTGGTATCCTGAAGTGATACCAATAGATAATAATAGCAAATTGGTGCACTTGTATTTATAAAAATGTTTTTTCAATAGAATTCATGTAATAATCATGACCAAATTATGTGTGTCTCTACAAACAGAACAGCATCAATCTTTCTATGAAGCAAACAAGGAAAGTTAAATTACATTTTTAAGTGTTAAAGTTCATGTTGAAAATAAATTTTATTTCTAAACAATCAGCTAGATGAGTATGTCACAATATTCTTTTTCAGGAACTCATGATACTGGGAATTAAATTTATCTTTATTTTAATTTACTTGAAAATCTTGTATTGACTTTAATCATATTATTCATTCTATAGTATCTTCTCTCCAGAAGGATAATTGCCATTACCAAAAGTGGTCCTCAGTATGACACAGATGAGGACACAGCGATCTTTCACATGTGGGCGGCCCATCAAGCTGCCATTGATGTGTCAAAACCGAAGTTCTCTGATGTGTAAGATATTTGCTTTATGTGATGCAATTAAACTTTTGGCTTCTTTCTGACATTGTAAAACATAATGTTTAAGTTTTGGTTTCCTCAAGTATTCATTGCTCATGTTTTCCAAAATATCAGGAAATAGTTTTTCCACTTTAATTTGTAATTCATCCAAGAGTGATGTACCAGCTATATACTCTGAATGTATCTTTTTTAGTTTATGATTGTCAGTTCACTCTTTCAATAATGCATTCTTAATCATCAGTGGAAAAAAGTTCAGTGTAAACTAGTTTCTCTATTTGTTTTCTTTACTATTTTTTCTTATTTTAAAAATAACTACTCCATGATCTTCAATTGCTTGGTATTTTGTTGTATGTGTGTGTGTTTAAAGTCCAATTTATTAATAGTTAGTCATTAGCTACAGTGTTTCTACTGGCTGCTTCACAATTTTATCAAAGACTCTTCTCATCGTGTAAGGATTAAACCAAACCTTTCAAAATCATCCACTGCCTTGAGTAAAAAAATGTCCTCACATATCATACTTACCATTGTTGTTCGTTGTTCAGTCACTCTGTCATGTCTGGCTTTTTGGAACCCCATGGACTCTAGCCAGTCAGGCTCCTTTGTCCATAGAATTCTCCAGGCAAGACCACTATATGTCTTCCTTTTTATTAGTGAACTTGGGCTGCCATAACCAAATACTGTAGACTGGGTGATTTACATCAGATAAATTTATTTTCTCATAATTCTGGGGCTTTACATTCAGAATTAGGGTGCCAGCATGGTCAGATTCTGGTGAGGGGCCTTCTTTCTGGCTTGTAGATGGCTGCCTTCTTGCATCATGATGTCTCTGTCCTCACATGGACAAGAAACAGAGAGAGAGAGAAAATCTACATTCTGGTCCCTTTTCCTCTTTAGCATGAGCGTAAACATGTCAGCCTATCATAGGCTTAATTTTTTTTTCTTAGATTTTGATCCTACAATTTCTTAAAATCATGGTCTACTGTGCTGTCATAGAACATGTTTTTAATATTTTATTCACTTTTTATAGCTCTCTGTAAAAGAGAGACATTTAAGTCTTTAAATCAGATGAACACAAGAGAAACCTTAGTCATCTGGTGTGTGTTTCTTCTCCCTTGACCTTGGGCCCTATTGTGTCCTATTCAAGAAGGTGATTTGATTACCATGGCAAATTTCTAGTCCAGTTCTTATTCCCTATAAATTAAAAATGATGATATAAACATATACACAGAATAAACATGAGTCAATTAGGTATGATGTTGAAGAATTTTCAGAAATTGATATAAGATAAGCTTCTAATCATTTTACTGGTTCATGATACCTAGTCCCTGAACTGTGTTTGTAGAAAACAAGTGACAGTGGACATTAGTGGCATAGAAATTAGCTATGGGAGAAATATGATGAGAAATCACAAGAGTAAATCTAGTGGGGGGGGGGGGGGGTTAGGATGCTACAATTGAAAAAAAATATATGATGCAGAGTTTTGCCATCTCTGTTGTTATGTAAGAGATTCTTCAACCAGGCACAATGTGGAAGATAGTGTGAGGATTAATTGCATTATACTGAAATCATAGATTTGCTTCAGTCAACTCTTTAATAAATAGCATAAAATTTCTAAGAAACATGGGAGAAAAGACACATTTAGACTTTAACTTGCATGTAACAGAAAGTACTTTGTAACTTATGCTGCTAATTTTATGTCCTTCCTTTAGGTCATTCTATTCTTCTGAAACTGAGCTAGACTTCACCATGGACTATCTACTGGCCACAGAATTTTTAGAGGCAGCATTATATCGCCCATACTTTGAAAGCGTAAACGAATTCCTAGTGGGTTTCCCAGATAGGCCACTCACAGATCAGGATCGTAATATTCTCACAAGTAACTTCAGCATACGGCAAAAAGCACTTATGAGTACAGTAAAACTCATTTCAAGAATAAATACAATGACAGGTATGTTTATGAGTTATACTATACATGAAGCCGAAATGAACCAGTCATTTAAGAACTAAATGTATTTAATGATTCATTCACCAGGAATGATTGAATACCTAGTATATTCTAGATATATTGAAAATAATTATGACAGTTACTAAAAACTACCTTTGCAGACCTCACTTATTATCTAGCTACTGCAATACTGACATGTCTAAAGTAAACACGTTTATATGTCTCTTCTTAAAATTCTTATTGTTACCCTAATAATAGTCTGGGTTTTGCATAATGCTTCAAACTTGCTAATACGTGAAAATCAGGCTCTTCATTATTGGTATGTATTCTCTCGTGTGTAAGGTGTGCTCATCCACCAAGACAGGGAATGTAATAAGAAACAGAGATGGCTGAGGTAGAAATAGGAAGACTCGGTTCAAGGAGACAATTATACAGTGTTTTTCAGTTTCAATTCAATAATGGATATTAGGTTTCCTGTCTCCACACATAATTTTATTTATTGTCCTTAGGTACACTATGAAATTTAGAGCATTGTTTACATTTTTGAAGGAACAGTTCAACTGATGATCAATGAAATTCCAAAATGATATGTGTTATAAGTACCTGAAGGGCACCTAAGCTAGGGCTTAAGTTCAATTTTTGAGGATTTTGTTTTTCTTCACTATCTAGTATTACCTGATTTGAAAAGGTAAAAGCATTGATGATCTGTGAATCTTACATGTTTAAATCTCAACATTTTGAAATTAGAACCGTGGAGTCTTTTCCATTCCAGTCCATCTTTTCATGGGTTAACACTAGGGATCAAGGAGTCTAAGTTGGCAAATATCACTTAGTTTTCATACCAGTTAGATAACAATCAGGTCTTTTTTCTCCCAAGAAAATGTTCCCTCTAGAGACAAAACATTGCAAACAAAAGTAAGAATGGGGTTATGATGGGTTTCAACAATTTGTGCTTAATTTATTCCATAAAATTTTGTGACTATTACTTTCTATGAGAATTTTTTGATAAATCTTGCTCTCAAATAAGGGAATGAGGTCTTCCTTTATGATATATGCTGCCAAAGTGAGTACAAGGGGAAATAGCTTTTTGTTTATGCAGTTGATTGTCCTAAACACAAATTTTTTCTGTATCCTTTGACAGATCTAATTGTCAGACAGTCATACTAATATATCACAAATTCTATAATTAGAAATTTTACCTTGTTTTGTATATTTTTACATTTCTAAGTTGTCTTCATAATTTTATTAACTGAAAACATAAATCTTCCTATTTTCACAGGAGGTTTATTTTTAACAATTTGGAAGAGGCTCATGACTTCAGAATTTGCTCGGGCTGGGGGACGATTCCTCATTAAAAGGCTACTCTTAATACCGAGTCTTTAGTCTCCTAAATTTATTCTGTTACATGTTGATCAATTTAATTCCATGAATAAAAGCAAGCAAATGTTCTAATGACTGTGAAAATTTTCTGGTTCTTATTATTCCTGCTTCATCTCTGTAATTTCAAAATACCAGTGAATAATTCCCACAGCTGCCCTCAGAATTTAGCTACATACCTGTGCTATGCTTAGTCACTCAGTCGTGTCTGACTCTGTGACTCCATGGACTGCAGCCCACCAGGCTCGTCTGTCCATGGGGATTCTCCAGGCAAGAACACTGGAGTGGGTTGCGATGCCATACATGGTGGAAGCCTAATTAGCCGCATAGAATCCCTGAAGTTACACATGAATATGTGAATATCTGTGTCAAAGACAAGTTACACTATTGATATTTAAGGTTTTGATATTTCTTTCAGTGCTCACTCATAGGTTGCCAGGTAAGCAATGCAAATTCTCCTGTAAGAGATTATTCTTACAATATACAATTTGGGCACTGAAGAGAGTTTTAAGTAATTTATATTCTAGAAGTGAACTCAAAGTACCTCACCCTATGAGCACAATTATCAATCCATGTAATGAAAGAGGCTGCTTTCTTCGTGTCTGAGAACTTGAATAAATCATTCTGCCTGAGTTACTCTAATGTAAACTACACAAAACTGTAATTTTCTTTTTAAATATAATTTTTGTTTCTATTGAAGCCCCTAAATTAAAAAGTTCATATTAAAAAAAAATAAAATGTATCTGAAACCATATTTAAACTGCTACTAATGTCATGAATCAAGCTATTTAAATAGGCTAACTATCTTCTGATGGTTCTGTCCACCAGTCATACTTTTTCCCTATATTGTATCACTTTTTAATTTCCCCCCAAACCCTAATATTCTTTAACTAGGTTTCAACCAAAATTGTCCCGTCTGAAAATAATTGCTGTGTTTTATATTATCTGTGTTTGCTAAGGGAAAGTCTTATTAAGCAAATTCCTTTGTTCAAAAGTAGAAATATATTGGTCAGTGTCTACTTACAAATGAATCATTTTTACATAAGAAAGTAAAACTAATAAGTGAAGTCGACTAACAAAGATGTATCAGACCATAAGAATACCCAAATCACCAAAGCAATCTTGAGATAGAAGAAAAAGCAGAAAGGATCACATTTTCTGGATTTAAGCTGTGTTATAAATCTATAGTAAGGAAAATAGTACAAAGAGGCACATAGATTGATGCAAAGAAATAGAACCCAGAAAAAAAAGCAAATGTATACCATTAATCAATTGACACCAAAAGATGTATACCATGGTGTGGGAAAACTAAAGACCCATGTGCCAAAAAAAAAAAGAACTAGCCATGGACTGCAGCCCACCAGGCTCGTCTGTCCATGGGGATTCTCCAGGCAAGAACACTGGAGTGGGTTGCGATGCCATACATGGTGGAAGCCTAATTAGCCGCATAGAATCCCTGAAGTTACACATGAATATGTGAATATCTGTGTCAAAGACAAGTTACACTATTGATATTTAAGGTTTTGATATTTCTTTCAGTGCTCACTCATAGGTTGCCAGGTAAGCAATGCAAATTCTCCTGTAAGAGATTATTCTTACAATATACAATTTGGGCACTGAAGAGAGTTTTAAGTAATTTATATTCTAGAAGTGAACTCAAAGTACCTCACCCTATGAGCACAATTATCAATCCATGTAATGAAAGAGGCTGCTTTCTTCGTGTCTGAGAACTTGAATAAATCATTCTGCCTGAGTTACTCTAATGTAAACTACACAAAACTGTAATTTTCTTTTTAAATATAATTTTTGTTTCTATTGAAGCCCCTAAATTAAAAAGTTCATATTAAAAAAAAATAAAATGTATCTGAAACCATATTTAAACTGCTACTAATGTCATGAATCAAGCTATTTAAATAGGCTAACTATCTTCTGATGGTTCTGTCCACCAGTCATATTTTTTCCCCTATATTGTATCACTTTTAATTTCCCCCCAAACCCTAATATTCTTTAACTAGGTTTCAACCAAAATTGTCCCGTCTGAAAATAATTGCTGTGTTTTATATTATCTGTGTTTGCTAAGGGAAAGTCTTATTAAGCAAATTCCTTTGTTCAAAAGTAGAAATATATTGGTCAGTGTCTACTTACAAATGAATCATTTTTACATAAGAAAGTAAAACTAATAAGTGAAGTCGACTAACAAAGATGTATCAGACCATAAGAATACCCAAATCACCAAAGCAATCTTGAGATAGAAGAAAAAGCAGAAAGGATCACATTTTCTGGATTTAAGCTGTGTTATAAATCTATAGTAAGGAAAATAGTACAAAGAGGCACATAGATTGATGCAAAGAAATAGAACCCAGAAAAAAAAGCAAATGTATACCATTAATCAATTGACACCAAAAAGAGATCAGACTATGCATGCAGAAAGGGCAGTCTCTTGAATAAATGGTGTGGGAAAACTAAAGACCCATGTGCCAAAAAAAAGAAAAAATGAGACTAGACCACCATCTTTTAGAGGTCTAATGCTCCAGTTGTGTCTGACTCTTCGTGACCCCATGGATGATAGCCCACCAGGCTCCTTTTTCCTTGGAATTTCCCTGGCAAGAATAGTGGAGTGAGTTTCCATGTCCCACTCCAGGGGATCTTCCTGACCCAGGGACTTAACTCAGGTCCCTTTTGTCTCCTGCGTTAACAGGCAGATTCTTTACCAATAGAGCCACCTGGGAAACCCAGAACACTATGTTCCATCATGCATCAAATTACTTCAAAATTGATAAAATACTTGAACTTAAGAGCTAAAACTACAAAAGTCCAAGAGCAAAACGTAAATGGCAACCTCTTTGCCATTGGATTAGAAGCCAAAACCAATGGCAATAAAAGCAAAATTTACAAGTAGGATGTTTCAAATTTCATTACAAAGGAAACAATCATGCTTAGAGTTCTCTTCCAATCTTAAATTGAATATCAATCTGCATATGTGTAGAATGAAACTCTATAAGGCCAAAGAAAAAACCATTACAGGAAGTGCTTCAGTTCAGTTCAGTAGCTCAGCCAGTTGTGTCCCACTCTGTGGGACCCCATGGACTTCAGCATCCTAGGCCTTCATCATCACCCAAGCTTGCTCAAATTCATCTTCACTGACTCAGTGATACCATTCATCTCATCCTTTGTCATTCCCTTTTCCTGCCTTCTATTTTTCCCAGCATCAGGCTCTTTTCCAGTGAGTCTTCTCTTCACATCAGGTGGCCAAAGTATTGGAGCTTCAGCTTCAGCATCATTCCTTCCAATGAATATTCAGGGTTGATTTCCTTTAGGATTGACTGATTTGATCTCCTTGCAGCCCAAGGGACACTCAAGTCTTCTCCAGCACCACAGTTCAAAGGCATCAATTCTTTGGTGCTCAGCCCTCTTTATGATCCAACTCTCACATGACTACTGGAAAAACTATAGCTTTGACTAAACACTTTTGTTGGTCAAGTGATGTCTTACTTTTTAATACCCTGTCTAAGTTTGTCATAGCTTATCTTCTAAGGGGCAAGCATCTTTTAATTTCCTAACTGCTGTCACCATCCACAGTGCTTTTGGAGTCCCAAGAAAATAAAGTCTTTCACTGTTTCCATTGTTTGCCCATCTATTTACCATAAATTGATGCCATGGTCTTCATTTTTTGAATGTTGAGTTTTAGGCCAGCTTTTTTACTCTCCTCTTTCACCTTCATCAAGAGGCTCTTAAGTTCTTGCTCTTTAGTTTCTGCAATAGGGGTGGTGTCATCTGCATTCTTGATGTTATTGATATTTATGCCTACCTACTTGATTCCAGCTTGTGCTACATCCAGACCAGCATTTCACATGATGTACTGTGCATATAAGTTAAATAAACATGGTGATAATATATGGCTTCAACATACTCCTTTCCCAATTTGGAATCAGTCTGTTTTTCCATGTTTGGTTTTAAGGGAACATTATGCAAAGATAGGAACGATAAAGGACAGAAATGGTATGGACCTAACAGAAGAGGAAAATATTAAGAGGTGGGAAGAATACACAGAAGAACTATACCAAAAAGATCTTAATGACCTGGATGACCATGATGGTGTGATCACTCACCTAGAGCCAGACGTCTTAAGAGTGCAAAGTCAAATGGGCCTTAGAAAGCATTACTATGAGCAAAGCTAGTGAAGGTGATGGAATTCCAGCTGAACTATTTTCAAATCCTAAGAGATGATGCTTTAAATGTGCTACACTCACTATGCCAGGAAATTTGGAAAACTCAGAGGTGGCCTCGAACTGCAAAAGGTCAGTTTTCATCCCAATCCCAAAGAAGGGCAATGCCAAAGAATGTTTAAATTACTGCACATTACACTCATTTCACGTGTTACCAAAGTAATGTTCAAAATCCTTCAAAATGACTTCAACGATACACGGACTAAGAACTTTCAGATCTACAAATTTGATTTAGAAAAGGCCGAGGAACCAGAGATCAAATTGCCAGCATCTGTTGGATCATAGAAAGAGCAAGGGAATTCCAGGAAAACATCTACTCTGCTGCATGAACTATGCTAAAGTCTGACTGTGTGGATCACAACAAACTGTGGAAAATTCTGAAAGAGATGGGAATACCAGACCACCTTACCTGCTTCCTGAGAAACCTGTATGCAGGACAAGAAGTAACAATTAGAATCACACATGGAACGACATGGGTTCTTAAGCATTCAAATTCTCCTAATTCAAGAAAGTCAGTATTCATTCAAGTTCCATCCAAACTTATGGACGAGATATTATTGAAGAAGAACATTCAGTTGACACACTATAAATGTCAACTTTTATCAGTAAAGATAAATGGTCCCAAGTAAAGGTGACTCTAGAGTTGCTTCCAGAAAAAACTTTTTTTTTTTTTGGTTCTTGAGAATAGTTGACATGTTAGTCTCAAGTGTATTATATAGTGACTTGACATTTGTAGACATTATGAAATGATTACCACGAGGTGGCACTAGTGGTAATGAACACAATTGGCAGTGCAGTAGACCTAAGAGACTCAGTCTGTAGCCCTGGGTCCCCAAGATTCTCTGAAGAAGGGTATGGCGACCTACACCAGCATTCTTACCTTGCAAATTCCACGGACAGAGGAGCCCGGTGGGCTACAGTCCATGGGGTTGCAAAGAGTTGCACACGACCAAAGCGACTTAGCACACATGTACTATGAAATGACCACTGCTGTAAGTGTAGTAAACATTTCTCCCAGTACAAAGTTATTAGAGTATTATTGGTCATATTTCTGTGCTGTAGTACATACTCACGGATTATTTATTTTATAACTGGAGTTTGTAACTCTAACCCTCTTTATGGATTTTGCCTTCCCTGCATCCCACCCTCCCCACCCATCCATACTACCACACACGCAGCAATTTGTTCTCATTATTATTAGTCTGCTGGAAACAGTATGTTGTTGTTTAGGTCCTGAGTTATGTCTGACACTTTTGTGACACCATAGACTGTAGCCCCCCAGGCTCCTCTGTCCATGAGACTTCCCAGGCAAAAATGCTGGAGTGGCTAGCCATTTCCTTCTCCAGGGGATCTTCCCAACCCAGGGACTGAACCTGAGTATCCTGTGTCTCCTGCATTAGCAGACCGATTCTTTACCTCTGAAACACCAGGGAGGCCCTGAAAACAGTATAGGATTTTCTCAAAAACTTAGGAGCAATGCCATGTGAGTTAGCAGTTTTATTTCTGGGTTTTTACCCAAAGGAAATAAAAACAGTTCAAGAGGAGATTTGCATTTTAGTGTTTATTTCTACCTTATTTACAATAGCCAAGAGGTGGAAGCAACTTTAGTGTCTATTAGCATGCATAAACAAAAAGGCACACACACAGGAATATTGCTCAACTATGACAAAAAATGAAATCTTGCTATTTGCAACAACATGGATGAACTAACCGGCACCATGTTAAGTGAAACGAGTCACACAGAGAAAGAACTACTGTATGATGTCACTTTTCTATGGATTCTAAAAACAAAACAAATGAACAATCAAAACAAAATGAAAGCACATTCATGGGTATAGAGAACAAATGGTTTCCAGAGGGGTGAGTCTGAGAGACTGTGTGAAACAGATGTAACTATAAATTGGCACTTGCCTTTGACACCTGCTGTCTACCTCTACAAGGGTTAAATCAGGTGCTGCTGCAGCTGCTGATTTTTAACAACCCCCTGAAATGAGTTCAGAGTGAAGAGCAGAAATGAGGCACGCTGGGCTCATAGTTAGATATTTTCTGGAGCCAATTTATGAGCCCAATTTTTGTACCTCCGCATATCTAGAAAAACTTTCAACTCCTTCATGGTGATGGACACCCCTTCAGACAAGCAGAAACCTTCTGAAAAAAATATATGCTTGATTGCATGTATTCTCCCTTCACCAAAATCACATATATACTGACCTTCCCCTCTACCTCTTTGGAGCAGTTCCTCAGAGCTATCTGAGGTGCTGTCTTCTGGACTGCAGTCCTCATTTTGCCTCTCATTTCCATAGGATGTAATTCCTCAGATCCTCTTTATTGAGAATCAGGAGGACATTGAAAAGGCTAATGAGAGGCTTGAAAGCACAAAAAACAAATTTATAATAATCTATTTCCCACATCCTGTTTTTTTTGTAATAGTAGAAACTGGGAGGGTTTTGTTTTAATTTAGGAGCCTTCATTTCCAGGAGCTAAAGATGAAGAATTTTGGCAGTCTCCCTTTTAGGAGATTCATCCAGAGTATGTGAGAACTGGTATAACTAACTCCAGAGTAGATTTACTTTGGTATTCCAAAACTGCCCAGGTGGAATCAATATCTAAAGGAAGGCCAGAATTTTCTTTAAAATCATCCTGAAGTTGGTTTTAACAGTCATAAACAGGTTCATCAGAATTTTGTGTACAAGCCTGAATTTTGTTTCAATAAGTTTTGGAAAATGCCTAAACATTGTTTTTGGGTCGCCTAAAGATTGCTTGAGTCTCAATATGTAAAACGTTAGTGGGCTGATTTCCTAGAGATCTTTCAGGATTTCCTATTAGCATTAAACCAGGAGGAAAAGGGCTTCCCAGGTGCAGGTGGCACTGATGATAAAGAACCCACCTGCCAATGCAAGAAACATAAGAGTCTTGCTGACATAAGAGTCAGGAAGTTCTCCTGGAGGAGGGCATGGCAACCCACTCCAGTGTTTTTGCCCGGAGAATCCCATGGACAGAGGAGCCTATGGACAGAGGAACCTGTCCTTGGGGTCGCAAAGAGAGAGACACAACTGAAGTGACTTAGCACTCACACACATGCAATGCTGAGCCTGGCATTCACCAACAAGCATACGAACTAGCTGAAACAAGTCAGAGAAACCAGTTTGGTAAGTCTGAAAAAAATAGTAAATTCCTTAGTAAACCTGTGAGTATCTTTGGTTACTTTGGGAAAATCTTTAAGAAAGAATTGCAGTTCAAATGTAGCCCAGGGAATATAAGAAATTAAGGGTTTGCTCTCTGGGTCCTCAGAAGGCTTTTAAAGGGACAGACCTTGAGAAGTTCAACGGAAAAGGGAATGGGAAGAGTTTCAGAGAAAAGGGGAAGTTGGGTGAGAGAGTTAGTGTCGGGGAATGAAGAGGGATGGCGCGTCAAAGCCAGAGATGGTCAAGGGGAGCTAGAGCAAGAAACAAGATGCTGCTGAAGGAAGAACCAAAGGGAAAGAGCACGAAGCTTTAGGAGACATTTTATCTTTTTTAAATTGTTTATCTCAGTTAATCTTGAAATCTTAATTTGCAGAGATACAATAGTAGACTCAATACTATTAGGAAACCTCAAAATACCAATTGCAACAAGCATTTCACTAGGTTTTGGAAATGTTTAGGCTATTGTAGTCCAGTTTGGTTTTAAGGAAATTGTTCGGAGATTTCAAAAATTCCCCATAATGGCCATTGATATTTTTAATTGTTGTTGGTCAGGTTGACCCATCTGGTTATATATTTGCAAGAGGAAGGACCATAAACAGGTTCATCAGAATTTTGTGTACAAGCCTGAATTTTGTTTCAATAAGTTTTGGAAAATGCCTAAACATTGTTTTTGGGTCGCCTAAAGATTGCTTGAGTCTCAATATGTAAAACGTTAGTGGGCTGATTTCCTAGAGATCTTTCAGGATTTCCCTATTAGCATTAAACCAGGAGGAAAAGGGCTTCCCAGGTGCAGGTGGCACTGATGATAAAGAACCCACCTGCCAATGCAAGAAACATAAGAGTCTTGCTGACATAAGAGTCAGGAAGTTCTCCTGGAGGAGGGCATGGCAACCCACTCCAGTGTTTTTGCCCGGAGAATCCCATGGACAGAGGAGCCTATGGACAGAGGAACCTGTCCTTGGGGTCGCAAAGAGAGAGACACAACTGAAGTGACTTAGCACTCACACACATGCAATGCTGAGCCTGGCATTCACCAACAAGCATACGAACTAGCTGAAACAAGTCAGAGAAACCAGTTTGGTAAGTCTGAAAAAAATAGTAAATTCCTTAGTAAACCTGTGAGTATCTTTGGTTACTTTGGGAAAATCTTTAAGAAAGAATTGCAGTTCAAATGTAGCCCAGGGAATATAAGAAATTAAGGGTTTGCTCTCTGGGTCCTCAGAAGGCTTTTAAAGGGACAGACCTTGAGAAGTTCAACGGAAAAGGGAATGGGAAGAGTTTCAGAGAAAAGGGGAAGTTGGGTGAGAGAGTTAGTGTCGGGGAATGAAGAGGGATGGCGGCGTCAAAGCCAGAGATGGTCAAGGGGAGCTAGAGCAAGAAACAAGATGCTGCTGAAGGAAGAACCAAAGGGAAAGAGCACGAAGCTTTAGGAGACATTTTATCTTTTTTAAATTGTTTATCTCAGTTAATCTTGAAATCTTAATTTGCAGAGATACAATAGTAGACTCAATACTATTAGGAAACCTCAAAATACCAATTGCAACAAGCATTTCACTAGGTTTTGGAAATGTTTAGGCTATTGTAGTCCAGTTTGGTTTTAAGGAAATTGTTCGGAGATTTCAAAAATTCCCCATAATGGCCATTGATATTTTTAATTGTTGTTGGTCAGGTTGACCCATCTGGTTATAAATTTGCAAGAGGAAGGACCACTGTTTTTACGTATAAAATTTGCTGGAGTCCCGCCGAGGGGGTGTGGAGGGTGGGGTTAGGGGTGGGCGGGGCATTCCCAAAACAATTTCTTGGAGGTTTTTTTCTAGAGTAAAAGCGAAGTAGGTGGATGGGCCCCAGAACTGATTAGCTAGTGTTTGTCAAGTGGAGTAAATTGGACTTTTGTTTTCCCTAGGTGCACCAAGGCCCACCTTAATGCAAGAGCTAAGCTCTGCTGGAGTACAGGTAAGACGACCACAACTATCACTCGTAAGGTCAAGAAAACCTCCCTGGATCCTTCAGGGGTGCTGTGTGATGGTCGGGAGGGGAGGGTAGGGGGGGATATACATGTGACTAATCTGAGAACATGCATGTCTGTGAACAACAAAACTCTGTAAAAGTTAAAAGTAAAATAAAGGTTTAAAAAAAAAAAAAAAAAAAAAAAAAAAACCTCCCTGACTACACATGCATAGAAAGGCTTCTCAGGGGTCACAGTGGGGAAAAGGTGCCATCCTATAGTGGTGGTAAACCTCCCATAAGCCTCTGTACTGGAATCTTGGGGAAAATATGCACACACATATCAGGTAGGCCCCTAGGGCAAGTCAGATGTGGGAAAGAAGCAATATAATCGCCAGAGGAAAGCACAGAACCAGAGCAATTGCTGTTATCTAAATGATTTAACTTCATATTTACTGAGCTCCTCTTCATTAAGGAAGACACCCACACCCTTTCTCCTTAGGCGTGTACTCCCATTTCGCTTCTGTCTAAACAGTTTCTCTGTTTGCTCTTCTGTATGCTGTGTTCTGTGTCTAATGATAAAATTTATACCTGTTATTGCCCACTTGAAGCATTCTTGCTTTCAAATGAGGGCAAGAGCCAGGGTAACTTTACTCCTAGTGTCTAGCCTCTGGTGGTCTATTGACTAGGATTCCTGGTTTTCCCCCAGGTTACTTGGCTTCAATTCCTGATCAGAGAACTAAGAACCAGTCATGACCACTTACTACTATCTCTCTAAAATTAAAAGAGCAATTTTCAAGTAGCTTGAATAGCTTAAAACTCAATTCAAGCAACTTGCAAGCCTAATACTAGCTAATGCTATAAAAAAATTTTTTTAATTTCCCAGACAAGCCAAGCCAAAAACTTTTTCAGACAATTTCCAGCATATAGGGCCTTCCAAAGGAATAAGTCAAAGACTGAAAAACCAATACAATTTCAGTGACGCACCCTCTGTTCCAAAAGAATGCATTTTAGCCAACTTTAGTTGTGACAGTCTAATCTCAAAATCAGAACAAAGTGCCAGATAAGTGCTTGCATATAAAATAAGGACTTAACCCAAAAGACAAAACTTACAATAGATCCAAAGTAAAGCCTGAAGAGTCAAACACAAAGAGAGCATGAGCTCAGATCTAGGAGAAAGATGTTCCTTCAAACACTATGGTCAGTGAGAAAGCAGTGAATGATAATGGGATCAGTTGTGGGTACCACACTTGTTTGCTCACAAGCCTGGGGCCTTTGAGGATTTTCTCTGGCCACTGCCTGGATCACCAAAATGTTGATTAAATAAATAAATAGACTGCCAGATATTGCTCTAGGGAATGTGGGTTTATTCAGGATCAGCACAGAATTGCAACTCAGAGTCTCCAGCCATGGTGAACCACATGCAGGTGCCCATGTGCCATGGGAAGGAACACACTTACATAGAAGAAAAAGAAAGTTGGGAGGGCTATAGTAAAAAAAGGAGAGTCCATGGGTTTTCATTGGCTGAATGCTTGTGAAGAAAAGATATTTTTTTCTTCTTTCTGTTGGGCTCTGTCTGCTATCATAGCAAGGTGAGGGAGTTCCTCCTTCTGGTGTCCCAACCTTCAGTTTAATTTAATAAGTTTATGTTTATTAATTTTTTACAACAGTGATGGGAAGGCAGACACAATTTTTTAAAAGAATAAATATTTTGTGCATTTCTGTAAATCAAATATATCCAATATAGGCTTCTCTGGTGGCTCAGTGGTAAAGAATCCACCTGCCAATGCAGGAGACACAGGGATTTTTTCCTGGATCAGGAAGATCCCTGAAGAGGAAATGACAATCCATTTACAATACCTGCCAACAGAGATTTTTATCCAGAAACCAAGCCAAAAACTTTTCAGACAATTTACCACTATCTCTCTAAAATTAAAAGAGCAATTTTCAAGTAGCTTGAATAGCTTAAAACTCAATTCAAGCAACTTGCAAGCCTAATACTAGCTAATGCTATAAAAAATTTTAATTTCCCAGACAAGCCAAGCCAAAAACTTTTCAGACAATTTCCAGCATATAGGGCCTTCCAAAGGAATAAGTCAAAGACTGAAAACCAATACAATTTCAGTGACGCACCCTCTGTTCCAAAAGAATGCATTTTAGCCAACTTTAGTTGTGACAGTCTAATCTCAAAATCAGAACAAAGTGCCAGATAAGTGCTTGCATATAAAATAAGGACTTAACCCAAAAGACAAAACTTACAATAGATCCAAAGTAAAGCCTGAAGAGTCAAACACAAAGAGAGCATGAGCTCAGATCTAGGAGAAAGATGTTCCTTCAAACACTATGGTCAGTGAGAAAGCAGTGAATGATAATGGGATCAGTTGTGGGTACCACACTTGTTTGCTCACAAGCCTGGGGCCTTTGAGGATTTTCTCTGGCCACTGCCTGGATCACCAAAATGTTGATTAAATAAATAAATAGACTGCCAGATATTGCTCTAGGGAATGTGGGTTTATTCAGGATCAGCACAGAATTGCAACTCAGAGTCTCCAGCCATGGTGAACCACATGCAGGTGCCCATGTGCCATGGGAAGGAACACACTTACATAGAAGAAAAAGAAAGTTGGGAGGGCTATAGTAAAAAAAGGAGAGTCCATGGGTTTTCATTGGCTGAATGCTTGTGAAGAAAAGATATTTTTTTCTTCTTTCTGTTGGGCTCTGTCTGCTATCATAGCAAGGTGAGGGAGTTCCTCCTTCTGGTGTCCCAACCTTCAGTTTAATTTAATAAGTTTATGTTTATTAATTTTTTACAACAGTGATGGGAAGGCAGACACAATTTTTTAAAAGAATAAATATTTTGTGCATTTCTGTAAATCAAATATATCCAATATAGGCTTCTCTGGTGGCTCAGTGGTAAAGAATCCACCTGCCAATGCAGGAGACACAGGGATTTTTTTTTTTCCTGGATCAGGAAGATCCCCTGAAGAGGAAATGACAATCCATTTACAATACTCTTGCCTGGAAAATCCATGAACAGAGAAGCCTGGCAAATTACAGTCCATGGAATTGCAGAGTCTAATGCAACTAAGTGTATCTTGCAACAACATTCTATCTAGTATATCTACAGCTTAAAATGAGCCAGGTAAATCCAAACATGATCCTTTCTCTTTTAGGCAGATTAGCTGATCATACCCAAAGGATAGACTGTGGCCATGAATCTGAGGCTCATCTGTGTATCTCTGTGGACAGCTGGTGGGGTGGTGAGTTTAATATAATAATCAAAGCTCAAATTCTCAAAGAATCAATTCAATATAGAATGTGAGTTATTGAAACAAAGAAATCTGAACTACTGTTTTTACAAACAACCAAAAAACCAACTCTTTGATCCAAATATTGTGAATGTTTTCACAAGATTTTTTAGAAAGTATTTTTACAATTAGTAGTTAATTTATCCAATTATGAAAATATCAGAGAAAACCAGTAACCTCAAAAGTTTCTTTAAATACATAAGATAGAAGTAGGAATTTGTAATACATTATCAAATAAAACTTTAACAAGAAAAAACCTCTAGATATATTTTAAAATATATTTAAGATATATCAGATTTTCAAACTTAGAATACAAACATAGAAGTATAGTGTTCTATAAGCGTTACCATTTTTTTCTTTTTCAGTTATTGTGCTTTATGATTTAATTAATATTTTAAAATTCTGTAATTGTTATCTATGATCTAAAATAGTAAATCTACAACGTAAGTTCATTTTACTTTATGAAAGGTTTTAAAAAGAATCACATTCTATTTGCATATAAGGGCAAGGAAAATTTCTGATCAAGTTTTAACATGTTTCTAGATTCATAGGCTTACTTATATGTTAACAATAGTAATAATAGCTTTTCATTTATACAGACCTTAATTATTATCTCTCTACAATACTATTCCTTGCTGCAATTGATTCTGACATTATGGGAATATCATCAGACAATGTCACCTCTTTGGCACTATCCAAGGATCAGATCAGTCTGTTACGATGTTTCTAACTGTCATTCATCCTTTCCAGAAACAATGAAAAAATGGAATAAATTTTACTAAGTTTGGGGTTTATTTTTTTAGTGCTTTAATTAAGACTTTTTGAGAATAGTCAGGTAAACATTGAATAATATTTAACATAGCATTTATTATGCATTGAACAGAATGAGATGGTTCGACAGCATCAGCAATTCAACGGACATGAATTTGAGCAAACTCCAAGAGATAGTAGAGGACAAGAGAGCCTGACATGCTGCAATTCACAGGGTTGCAAAGAGTCGGATATGACTTAGGGACAGAAGAACAACAACAGGGTAGGACGTCATTGCTGCATATCTAAATCTTATTCTTCATTTGTTTTCCAGTATTAAAGCTGAGGCTCCAAGCTCGGCGGTGGGAGGGAGTTTCAAGAGGGAGGTGAGCTTTGTACACTTACAGCTGATTCACACTGTTGTACAGCAGAAACCAACACAACACTATGAAGCAATTATCCTCCAATTAAAAAAAAAAAAAAGCTAAGGCTCCACCTCCATTTACCCATTCCTTTGCTTGTCTCAACTGGTTTTGATTTTAGGTAGGGACATAAACAGTGGTCTGTTGATCTTGTACCATTATCAGTACTCATTCCTTGAGGAACTTAATTCATGTATATAGCACTAGTCATTACTCATATCAGAGGCTGCAATAACTAATGCCCACAGAGGCCAGAAAGGTAAAATTAATGCTTGAAATCAAATCAATACAGCAAATTAGTAGTGGGAGTGCAAAGTTGCATGTAGAAGTCAGGGATGGGGGAGAAGATGCCGCTGTACACTCAACGATTGCTGTGCTACAGAACACTGTTCAATGGGGACAGGTTTTTGCAGAAATCCATGGCCATGTGAAAACCCACGGAGGGAATTCAGAGGTCCTTGAATTTCTCCTTACGATACATCTAAGGTGGAGATGAAGCAGGAGAATAATCAAAAGAAAATAAAAAAATTAGCAGTGATGGTTAACCAAACTATTTCAAGAAGAGACAGTTGCTACTCAACTTCAGGAGTTTGGTGAGATGCAAAAATGTGGTCCCACCACACTCTGCATTATAATAGTTTTTAGGAGAGTCTCAGAAATTTAGATTGCTCTCATGAAATTCATTATTATTATATTTTCACAAGTAATTTGATATTTTAAATATTTATAATTTTAGACCAAACAAAAAAACCTTGATCCATTATTGGGCCTGTGGCTGCAAACTCTTCAACCTATATGTTTCCTTATTGATTTTCTGCCTACATGATCTATCCATTGATAAAAGTTGTATATTGAAGTCTCCTTGTATTATTGTTTTGCTGTTTATTTCTGCCTTCAGATTTGTTAATAAGTGTTTTATATATTTAGGTACTACTACATTGGGTACACAAATATCTACAAATGTTATATCCTCCTATGGGATTGACCATTCATTATTATAATACAATAATCATTTTGTCTCTTATTATAATGTTCATCTTAAAGTCTAATTTTTCAGATGTAAGTATAGCTACCTGAACTTTCTTTTGGCTTCTGTTTGCTTGGTATATCTTTTTCCTGCTCTTCACTTTCTGTCTGAGTGTCCTTGAAACTGAAGTGAATCTCTTGTAGGTAACATACAGCAGGATCTTATTTCTTATTCTTTCAGAAATCACTGTGTGTCTTTTGACTGGTGAATTTAGTCTATTGGCAGTTAAGGTAGTTATTGATAGGTAAGGACTTATTGCCATTCTCTTCATAGTTTCTGGTTGCTTTATAATTCCTTTGCACCTTACTTCTTCTCTTGCTCTCCTTCTTTATGATTTGATGATTTTCTCTAATGGTATGCTTAAATACTATTCTCTTTACCTTTTTGTATCTACTATAGATTTTTGTGATTATCATGAGATTTACATAAAATATGTCATAACCATCTACCTTAAGTCTACAACTCTTCACTTTCTGTCATTAGAGTGGTGTCATATGCACATGTGAGATTGTTGACATTTATCCTGGCAATCTTAATTCCAGCTTGTGATTCATCTAGCCCAGCATTTCACATAATATATTCTGCATAGAAATTAAATAAGCAGGATGACAGCATATTCCTTTCCCAATTTTAAGCCAGTCATTCCACATAAGGTTCTAACTGTTGTTTCTTGTACTGCAGACAGGTTTCTCAGGAGGCAGGTAAAGTGGTTTGGTATTCCCATCTCTTTCAGAATTTTCCACAGTTTGTTGTGATCCACACAGTCAAAGGCTTTAGCATAGTCAATGAAGCGAAAGTAGATGTTTTTTTGGAGTTCCCTTACTCTTTCTATGATCCACCAAATGTTGGCAGTTTGACCTCTGTTTCCTCTGTCTCTTCAAAAACCAACTTGTACATCCGGAAGTTCTCAGTTTATGTACTGCTGAAGACTAACTTGAAGGATTTTGGACGTAACCTTACTAACATGTGTGTGCGTGTGTGCTAAATCACTTCCACCATGTCTGACTCTGTGATCCTGTGGACTGTAAGCCTGCCAGGTTCCTCTGTCCATGGGATTCTCCAGGCAAAAATACTGGAGTGTGGGGTAGAGGGGACTGGGAGAGGGCCAGAGATATACATATGACCAATTTGGGATTATACATATCTGTAAACAACAAAACTCTGTAAACATAAGAAGTCAAATTAAATTATAAAAAAAGAATACTGGAGTGGATTTGAAATGGGTGCAATTGTGCAATTGTTTGAACATTCTTTGGCATTGCCCTTTTTTGGAACTGGAATGAAAACTGACCTTTTCCAGTCCTGTGGCCATTGCTGAGTTTTCCAAATTTGTTGACATACTGAGCTGGCACTATTTAAAAAATATTTTTAGAATGCTTCTCTTGTTTTTCTTATAATTCCTTTGCACCTTACTTCTTCTTGCTCTCCTTCTTTATGATTTGATGATTTTCTCTAATGGTATGCTTAAATACTATTCTCTTTACCTTTTTGTATCTACTATAGATTTTTGTGATTATCATGAGATTTACATAAAATATGTCATAACCATCTACCTTAAGTCTACAACTCTTCACTTTCTGTCATTAGAGTGGTGTCATATGCACATGTGAGATTGTTGACATTTATCCTGGCAATCTTAATTCCAGCTTGTGATTCATCTAGCCCAGCATTTCACATAATATATTCTGCATAGAAATTAAATAAGCAGGATGACAGCATATTCCTTTCCCAATTTTAAGCCAGTCATTCCACATAAGGTTCTAACTGTTGTTTCTTGTACTGCAGACAGGTTTCTCAGGAGGCAGGTAAAGTGGTTTGTATTCCCATCTCTTTCAGAATTTTCCACAGGTTGTTGTGAACCTCACAGTCAAAGGCTTTAGCATAGTCAATGAAGGGAAAGTAGATGTTTTTTTGGAGTTCCCTTACTCTTTCTATGATCCACCAAATGTTGGCAGTTTGACCTCTGTTTCCTCTGTCTCTTCAAAAACCAACTTGTACATCCGGAAGTTCTCAGTTTATGTACTGCTGAAGACTAACTTGAAGGATTTTGGACGTAACCTTACTAACGTGTGTGCGTGTGTGCTAAATCACTTCCACCATGTCTGACTCTGTGATCCTGTGGACTGTAAGCCTGCCAGGTTCCTCTGTCCATGGGATTCTCCAGGCAAAAATACTGGAGTGTGGGGTAGAGGGGACTGGGAGAGGGCCAGAGATATACATATGACCAATTTGGGATTATACATATCTGTAAACAACAAAACTCTGTAAACATAAGAAGTCAAATTAAATTATAAAAAAAGAATACTGGAGTGGATTTGAAATGGGTGCAATTGTGCAATTGTTTGAACATTCTTTGGCATTGCCCTTTTTTGGAACTGGAATGAAAACTGACCTTTTCCAGTCCTGTGGCCATTGCTGAGTTTTCCAAATTTGTTGACATACTGAGCTGGCACTATTTAAAAAAAATATATAGAATACTTCATAAATTTGTGTGTCATCCTTATGCAGGGTCCATGCTGATCTTCTCTGTATCATTCCAATTTTAGCATATGTGCTGCTGAAGCGAGCACTCGGGTGACTATTTTAACACCATCATCTTTTAGGAGTTTAAATATTTCAGCTGGAATTCCATCACATCGACTAGCTTGGTTTGTAACAATGCTTTCTAAGGCCCACTTGACTTCACACTCCAGAATGTCTGGCTCTAGGTAAGTGACCACATTATCGTGGTCATCCAGGTCATTAAGACTTTTGTGTAAAGTTCTTCTGTGTATTCTTACCACCTCTTCTTAATCTCTTCTGATTCTCTTAGGTGCTTACCATTTCTTCCTTTATCAGGCCCTTTTTTACAAGAAATGTTCCCTTGGTATCCCCAATTTTATTGGAAAAAGAAAATTGTTCATTGTTCATTTAAGAAGGCATTCTTATCTCTCCTTGCTATTTTTTGAAACCCTGCATTCAGTTGGGTGTATCCTTCCCTTTCTCTCCGGCCTTTCACTTCTTTTCTTTTCTCATATTTATAATGCCTCCCCAGACAACCACTTTGCCCTCTTGCATTTCTTTTTCTTGGGGGTAGTTTTGGTTACTGCCTCCTATATGGCATTACAAACCTCTGTCCATAGTTCTTCAGGTACTCTGTCTACCAGATCTGATCCCTTAAATCTATTCATCATCTTCACTGTATGATTATAAGAGATTTGATTTATGTCATAACTGAACGGCCTAGTGGTTTTCCCTACTATATTTAATTTAAGTCTCAATTTTGCAATAAGGAGCTCATGTTATGAGTGACAGTCAACTAAAGATCTTGTTTTTGCTGACCGTATAGAGTTTCTCCATCTTTGGCTGCAAAGAACATAAGCAATCTGATTTTGGTTTTGTTTATCTGATGATGTCCATGTTTAAATTCATCTCTTGGGTTTTTGGAAAAGGTGTTTGCTATGACCAGTATTTTCCCTTGACAAAACTTCTCCTTGCTTCATTTTGTACTCCAAAGCCAAACTTGCCTGGAATTCTGGGTATCTCTTGACTTCCTACTTTGGATTCCAATCCCCTATGATGAAAAGGACATCTTCTTTTGATAGTCATCCCAGAAGGTTTTATAAGTCTTAAAAGTACTGGTCAGCTTCAGCTTCTTCTGCATCAGTGGTTGGGGCATAGACTTGGATTGCTGTGATGTTGAATGGTTTGCTTTGGAAACAAACTGAGATCATTGTGTTGTTTTTGAGGCTGCACCCAAATACTACATTTCAGATTCTTATGTTGACTATTAGGGCTACTCCATTTCTCCTAAGGGATTCTTACCAACAGAAGTAGATATAATGGTCATCTGAATTCCATTCACCCATTCTCATCCATTTTAGTTCTCGGATTCCTAAGATGTTGATGTTCAATCTTCCTATCTCCTACTCTACCATGTCCAGTTTACCTTAATTCATGGACCTACCATTCCAGGTTTCTATGTAATATTGTTGTTTATGGCATCAGACTAGACTTTCATCACCAGACGTATCCACAACTGAGTATCGTTTCTGCTTTGGCCCAACCACTTTGTTCTTTCTGGAACTACTAGTAATTGCCCTCTGCTCTTCCCCAGTAGCATATTGGACATCTTCCTACCTGGAAGCCTCATTGTCTAGTGTCGTATCTTTTTGCCTTTTGATACTGTTCATGGGGTTCTCTGGCAAGAATACTCGAGTGGGTTGCTATTTCCTTCTCCAGACCCGGCATGGCTTATAGATAGCTTCATTGAGTTATGCAAGCCCCTTTGCCACAACAAGGCTGTGATCCATGAAGGGGAGAATATGTGTGGTCAAAGATTAAAAGTTGATGCCATTGCAGATGGAGAGGTGGTTGAGAATTTTACATAATTAAAACTTTTTAAAAATTCCATGAAAATTCTTATCAGAGAAAATGTTAAAAGAGATAACTGGAAGCCTAAAAAGTTTGATTTTACTTATCTATTCACTGAATTTAACTCAGATTCCCCAGGAAGAACATCATAAAGTATCTCTGGAAACTAAAAATTAGTTAAATAAAATTTAAAAGGAATTTTGCAAATGTTACAAGTATGTGTTTCTATTGAATTAGCTTAAATGCTCACTTTTGAAAATCACTCTTTTTATTTTACTAATTATTTGCTTTTTATATTCCTATCCCCTCCTACTGTCTGCTTATTTGTAAATCCCAAGGCCTTTGGCTCTGTGACTGAATCATGACTGTCAGTGGGAATGTAGAATGTGATTGGCCATGACAACAATGGACAGATAATAGCAAATGCCTTGGTATGTGATATCTAAACAATTATGCTATCAAAGTTTTTTCTTTAATCAGTAGTTTTCCATATTTAATCTCTAACTTTTTTTCTTATAAAAGCAATTCAAACCCACATGTTAAATCCAAAGCTAAGTTTCAGTAAAAATTGAATTTTTTCATAAAGTATTGTAGCTGGGCCTTCCAAGCTTTCAAGGACCTTCAAGTCTTGACTCAGTAGTTTACCCTTTCATCTTAATAAGAGCCAGTTTATTATGATCCATACCTCAAATACAATTATGCTATGTGATAATTTGACAGAGATGGCTAGGCAGCTCCTAAAACTTATGCCTCTCCTTTCATGGTGTAGATTTATCACACAAAACTGGTTCTCAGGTAACAATTTGATTCCTTAGTCCAACCTTGCATCTAGATATGGGATAAAGTGACTATGTCATATCAGTAGAGTATGAGATAAAGTGAAGGAAGTTTCAAGGCTTTCTCCAACACAGTATCTCTCTGTTGGTGAGGTGGGAATGATACAGAGGTCAGAGGTTGGAAGAACCACAGCTGTAAGGATCTTCAGTCAGCACTGTGTGAAGGAAAGCTGCCACTGACTGAGAGCACTGTCCTGGAACCATTCCTGGAGTAAGCAAGTAGTGACTTTAGTTACAGGAAGCTCCTGAAATGCTAGGGTTTGGTTATTCTATCTAGTGCAAACAAGATGTCAGGAGCATATAGTTTAACGTTAACTTAGCTTTTATATCTTTTAAATCTTTCAGATTCACTTTTTTGTTTTTAAAATACTGGTATCTGGAGACTTCCCTGCTGGTCCCATGGTTAAGATTTTGCCTTCCAATGCAGGGAGTGTGAGTTTGGTCCCTGGTCAGGGAGCTAGGAGTCCACATGCCTCGTGGCCAAAAAACAATGACAACAACAATAACAGGGCTTCCCTGGTGGCCCAGTGGGTAGGGACACCACCTTGCAGTGCAAGGGGTGCCGGTTCAATCCCTGGCCTGGGAAGATCCCACGAGCTGCAGAGCAGCTGGACCGATGTGTCCAACTACTGAGGCAGAGCTCTGGAGCGCATGTGCCCAGAGCCAGTGCTTTGGGAGGAGAGAAGCCACTGCAATGGGAGGCCCACACAGGCCAAAGAACAAAGATGGATAAAAATAGATAAATGAAAGACCAATAGAAGTGGCCAAAAAAAAAAAAAAAACAAACAAAAAATTGAAGCAATATTGTAACACATTCAGTAAAGATTTTGTAAAGGGTCTAATGATTAATAATTTCAAAAATCATTTTAAAATCATTTTAAAGTGATTAATGATTAGTGATTTTTAAAAAACAATTAGATTTTTTAATTTTTAAAAATACTGATCTCTTCATTACATTTCAAGTTTGGTACACTGCATAAGTGCATGTCTGGAAAACTGGGATGATGCAGTAAGTCAAGTTTGCAGTTACAGATATCTTCTTGTTTTCACTCAGCTAAGAAACTCTACAACTGAGGGGCTATAAGCAGAGTACTTGTTCCATGACTAATAAGGTTCGTGGAGGGAACTCACATAAAGCAGTTTGCTAGTTTTCTCATTAATTGTGGTAGGTTTTTCTTTTTTAAAAAATTTAAGAGTGACATTAAAGCTTTTAAAAAAATTACTGTAACAACAACATAAATATCTGGGTTTGTACATGAAGAAAGTACATGGGATAGTCTGATAGCTTCAGGTCGATAAGGACCTGTATGGTCAGGCCCCATAAGATGGCTGCTCTCTTCTTGTCTGTACATCCATTACCCAACACCACACTGCCTTATCTTTACTTATGTGCATTACTACATCCCCTTCATAAGCTGAAATTCTGAACGGTAACTACATGCATGATCAGCCCAACCCTCAGCTAATGATTGTTCTCATCCTTGAACTAGAATCCCTTTTGTATGTTAGGTCATCAACAGAAAGTAGCAACCCTTGCAATGGTTTCTAACCCAAAAATCTGAGTGGATGCACATTCCAAACAGTCCCTTTGACTACCAAGGAGTCTTTCTGACATCCTGTCCCTTATAACTGACAGGCTCCTCCTTCCCAGCATAGGAAAGGTTGTTGCTGTATCCCTGCCACCCCCCTCAGTGCGACGGGAATGCGGGGCCTCCATGTGTCCAACTACTGAGGCAGAGCTCTGGAGCGCATGTGCCCAGAGCCAGTGCTTTGGGAGGAGAGAAGCCACTGCAATGGGAGGCCCACACAGGCCAAAGAACAAAGATGGATAAAAATAGATAAATGAAAGACCAATAGAAGTGGCCAAAAAAAAAAAAAAAAACAAACAAAAAATTGAAGCAATATTGTAACACATTCAGTAAAGATTTTGTAAAGGGTCTAATGATTAATAATTTCAAAAATCATTTTAAAATCATTTTAAAGTGATTAATGATTAGTGATTTTTAAAAAACAATTAGATTTTTTAATTTTTAAAAATACTGATCTCTTCATTACATTTCAAGTTTGGTACACTGCATAAGTGCATGTCTGGAAAACTGGGATGATGCAGTAAGTCAAGTTTGCAGTTACAGATATCTTCTTGTTTTCACTCAGCTAAGAAACTCTACAACTGAGGGGCTATAAGCAGAGTACTTGTTCCATGACTAATAAGGTTCGTGGAGGGAACTCACATAAAGCAGTTTGCTAGTTTTCTCATTAATTGTGGTAGGTTTTTCTTTTTTAAAAAATTTAAGAGTGACATTAAAGCTTTTAAAAAAATTACTGTAACAACAACATAAATATCTGGGTTTGTACATGAAGAAAGTACATGGGATAGTCTGATAGCTTCAGGTCGATAAGGACCTGTATGGTCAGGCCCCATAAGATGGCTGCTCTCTTCTTGTCTGTACATCCATTACCCAACACCACACTGCCTTATCTTTACTTATGTGCATTACTACATCCCCTTCATAAGCTGAAATTCTGAACGGTAACTACATGCATGATCAGCCCAACCCTCAGCTAATGATTGTTCTCATCCTTGAACTAGAATCCCTTTTGTATGTTAGGTCATCAACAGAAAGTAGCAACCCTTGCAATGGTTTCTAACCCAAAAATCTGAGTGGATGCACATTCCAAACAGTCCCTTTGACTACCAAGGAGTCTTTCTGACATCCTGTCCCTTATAACTGACAGGCTCCTCCTTCCCAGCATAGGAAAGGTTGTTGCTGTATCCTGCCCACTGCTGGCCATACTACTCTGGGGTGTTGCTCCAAGATCTTTGCCTCTGACTTGTAAGACTTCCTGTCCAATAAACTGCTGATATCTCTGTCACCAACATGGCTGCACAGTTGGAAGGATTGCACGACTGTGGGGTACAGCCTAACAGGACCCACAAGAAAAGACAAGTCATGAATGCAAGGACCAAAATACATAGAAAGGATATTCATAAGAAACCATGAATTTCTTTGGAGCATGTCGTATTGATAGGGACAGAGTAGAATAGATAGGTGGTTGTAGAGTCCTAGTAGGGGACGGTAGGTAGAAGGGTGAAACCTGAGAAAAGTTGGGAGGCTAGTGAGTTGATGATAACTCAGGAGAGCTGCTCCTTGTTCAGTAAAGCAGGCTTCACTGGGTATAAACAGCTGATGAAGGAGGAGTTGGTGAAGAAGGAACTAATGATGTATGCCTTGCATCTGTGTCTACTAAAGGAGGGCGGTCTTCTACCATCCTATGTATATGGCTGCCCACTCAATCGAAGAGAGAGCAGAGCAGAGCTTTCCTGCCTGTCTGCTTGCACCTCTTACAAGTACCCTATCCTAATAAATCCTCTCTTGTCTATCACTCTGCTTCTCACTGAATTCCTTCTGTGTTGAGGCACGAAGAACCTGAGCCTCGGTGGGTCCAGACGTTGGGTGACTGCTGGATTAAGTCCCGGCTGCGTGGGTTCGAGTCCCAGACAGGGTTTTGGCTGGGATTGAGTCCTAACTACGTGGGTTCAAGTCCTAAACAGGGTTTCGGCTGGAATTCAAGCTCCAGCCATGTGGGTTCAAGTCCCAAGCAGTGTTTGATCAGGTCTGGGCCCTGGGTTTAAGTCTCAAATCGAAGTAAAACTCTTTCAGTATAGCAGCATATATCTCTGATAATCATTATTTCTTCCTTTATCTATTCAACGTGATATTGAGTTAAGGTATTGTTTATAAGGCCTTTACCTAGTGTTATGCACTTCAGAAAGAAGATTTAGACCAAGCAGGACTATGCCTTGAAAGTCAGTAAAGCTGCTGATGAAGGGGCCTCTTTCTCCATCCACAGGCACTTGTGCTGCAGGCCCTTCTGGAACTCAGATACCCTAACCAATGTTGTGGGGAAGATGACTGCAGTTAGATAGTCCAAAGCCACACACCAATCCTTTCCAAAATCTGCTTCTGGTTTAGAAAAATACCCTAACCTAAAAGACAAGTAGAAACATGTACAATTATAATTAGTTCACTGAGAAATGCAGCCTCATCATTTTCTAAAAAAGACCATTTTCTGCCAACAAACTGAGAAAGCAATTATTAGTTTTAGAATGTGATGGCTTGAGTGCCTGCCTTTGATAATATAGGTAATTAACCACAAATGATTAAATATAATATTTGATAGGAAGATTCATATTTGGAAACAAAAAGACATAATTATGACCAAAACTTATTTGCCATATTAAGTAAAATAACCTGGCATCCATTCTTACTAATCCAAAATTCTGTAAGCATCTTTCAAGGTTGAGAACTGAGCATCCCACAAATACTTCAGCAAGTCATCAAAGCTACTAGAAGCTGCCTGAAAATGCTACAGTAGAGGGAAGAAATGTACTCATGGTTGAGCAACTGAAAAATTCCTCTCCCTGTAATTAACTTTATTCACATTTACAGTTTAACAATATTTTACATCACAGGAGAATTTTGTTTCTATGGATTAATTTGTATAAGCCATTAGTGACAAACAATCTATAAAGACTATAATCATTATCTATTATTAGTAGGACTATTGAGTGATCTATAAGAGATGAATTGCATTTTCCCCCAAAGTCAGCATTTTCTACTGACCAAGAGAAATTTACTTTTTGTTTATCAGCTATTTTTCTGCTGCCATAGTTGAAATTATTATTATTAATAATTACCACCATCTTAAACATTTCAGATTAAGAAAGGGAAATTATGAGAATATTTAACTTAATCACATCCTTAAAAATGAAGTAATAATATATAGAACTAGTAAATCGACCTTTTCACGTTGATTTTGATCCATGATTATGTTTAACCAACGTGTTTTAGTTTGGTCATTGAATATGTGGTTTTGATTGCTTCATAATTGTTTAGTTACACCTGTCTGTGACCACTTATAAAATCATTTGAAATTAAGTTAGCTGACTATTCTAAAGCCAACTCCATAGACATGTAATGGCTTACTGTAATTTACTTATAATAATATAATTTGCATAAACTGTACATTTTTATACTTTATAACACACAAAACCTAAACAAAACATTATACATATATGTGGAATATAGAAAATGGTACTGATCAATCAGTTTGGAACAAGAACACATTTTCTGCCTCATCATTTTCTAAAAAGACCATTTTCCAACAAACTGAGAAAGCAATTATTAGTTTTAGAATGTGATGGCTTGAGTGCCTGCCTTTGATAATATAGGTAATTAACCACAAATGATTAAATATAATATTTGATAGGAAGATTCATATTTGGAAACAAAAAGACATAATTATGACCAAAACTTATTTGCCATATTAAGTAAAATAACCTGGCATCCATTCTTACTAATCCAAAATTCTGTAAGCATCTTTCAAGGTTGAGAACTGAGCATCCCACAAATACTTCAGCAAGTCATCAAAGCTACTAGAAGCTGCCTGAAAATGCTACAGTAGAGGGAAGAAATGTACTCATGGTTGAGCAACTGAAAAATTCCTCTCCCTGTAATTAACTTTATTCACATTTACAGTTTAACAATATTTTACATCACAGGAGAATTTTGTTTCTATGGATTAATTTGTATAAGCCATTAGTGACAAACAATCTATAAAGACTATAATCATTATCTATTATTAGTAGGACTATTGAGTGATCTATAAGAGATGAATTGCATTTTCCCCCAAAGTCAGCATTTTCTACTGACCAAGAGAAATTTACTTTTTGTTTATCAGCTATTTTTCTGCTGCCATAGTTGAAATTATTATTATTAATAATTACCACCATCTTAAACATTTCAGATTAAGAAAGGGGGAAATTATGAGAATATTTAACTTAATCACATCCTTAAAAATGAAGTAATAATATATAGAACTAGTAAATCGACCTTTTCACGTTGATTTTGATCCATGATTATGTTTAACCAACGTGTTTTAGTTTGGTCATTGAATATGTGGTTTTGATTGCTTCATAATTGTTTAGTTACACCTGTCTGTGACCACTTATAAAATCATTTGAAATTAAGTTAGCTGACTATTCTAAAGCCAACTCCATAGACATGTAATGGCTTACTGTAATTTACTTATAATAATATAATTTGCATAAACTGTACATTTTTATACTTTATAATACACAAAAACCTAAACAAAACATTATACATATATGTGGAATATAGAAAAATGGTACTGATCAATCAGTTTTCAGGCAGGAATAGAGGCACAAATGTAGAAGATGGGCATGTGCACATAACAGGGTTTGGAGAGAAGGAGACAGATTGAAAGAGCAGCATTGACATACACTATCTTGTGTAAAAATAGACAGCTAGTGGGACGCTGCTGTATAGCACAAGAAGCTCAACTCAGCATTCTGTGATGACCTAGAGGGGTGGGATGGGCTATGGGAGGCTCAGGAGTGAGGGGATATATGTGTACATGTAGCTGACTCACAATGTCGTACAGCAGAAACTAACACAACATTGTAAAGCAATTATATTCTGATTAAAAAAAGAGAAATTCTCTTACCACCTCCTGAGAGAATAAATTATAAAGCTTGAGAAAGGTATCTTGTAAAGGGCATTCCACTTGCTTATCATCTTAAGAAAGAAGGACTGACAACGAGAAATATTAAGACAAAACTTTGTCTGGTCTTTATGTGATGGAGAAAGCAGGTCTTAATCTGATGATATCCCCATTATGCCAGAAACAACTATAGCAAGGAAGGGTAGTTCACATAGAAAGTAATTCATATCTGTAAAAACAAGATTCTTATTATTACCACAAGTGCTAACAAGTATGATAGAGGATATTTTAAAGTAACAGGTAAGCCATTAGGGCTTCCCAGGTGGTGCTACTGGTAAAGAACATTCCTGCCAGTTCAAGAGATATAAGAGATATGCGTTTGATCCCAAGGTGGAGAAGATCTCCTGGAGGAGGGCATGGCAACCCAGCCTAGAATTCTTGCCTTAATCACATCTATGTTTTAGGTCATTTTGAATCCATGATTATGTTTAACCAACGTGTTTTAGTTTGGTCATTGAATATGTGGTTTTGATTGCTTCATAATTGTTTAGTTACACCTGTCTGTGACCACTTATAAAATCATTTGAAATTAAGTTAGCTGACTATTCTAAAGCCAACTCCATAGACATGTAATGGCTTACTGTAATTTACTTATAATAATATAATTTGCATAAACTGTACATTTTTATACTTTATAATACACAAAAACCTAAACAAAACATTATACATATATGTGGAATATAGAAAAATGGTACTGATCAATCAGTTTTCAGGCAGGAATAGAGGCACAAATGTAGAAGATGGGCATGTGCACATAACAGGGTTTGGAGAGAAGGAGACAGATTGAAAGAGCAGCATTGACATACACTATCTTGTGTAAAATAGACAGCTAGTGGGACGCTGCTGTATAGCACAAGAAGCTCAACTCAGCATTCTGTGATGACCTAGAGGGGTGGGATGGGCTATGGGAGGCTCAGGAGTGAGGGGATATATGTGTACATGTAGCTGACTCACAATGTCGTACAGCAGAAACTAACACAACATTGTAAAGCAATTATATTCTGATTAAAAAAAGAGAAATTCTCTTACCACCTCCTGAGAGAATAAATTATAAAGCTTGAGAAAGGTATCTTGTAAAGGGCATTCCACTTGCTTATCATCTTAAGAAAGAAGGACTGACAACGAGAAATATTAAGACAAAACTTTGTCTGGTCTTTATGTGATGGAGAAAGCAGGTC
This sequence comes from Tragulus kanchil, assembly GCA_022376925.1. NCBI lineage: Eukaryota > Metazoa > Chordata > Mammalia > Artiodactyla > Tragulidae > Tragulus > Tragulus kanchil. The sequence continues at coordinate 211,121,398 of JAIOJX010000026.1, forward strand.
TTAATCTGATGATATCCCCATTATGCCAGAAACAACTATAGCAAGGAAGGGTAGTTCACATAGAAAGTAATTCATATCTGTAAAAACAAGATTCTTATTATTACCACAAGTGCTAACAAGTATGATAGAGGATATTTTAAAGTAACAGGTAAGCCATTAGGGCTTCCCAGGTGGTGCTACTGGTAAAGAACATTCCTGCCAGTTCAAGAGATATAAGAGATATGCGTTTGATCCCAAGGTGGAGAAGATCTCCTGGAGGAGGGCATGGCAACCCAGCCTAGAATTCTTGCCTGGATAATCCAGGACAGAGGAGCCTGGTGGGCTACAATCCATAAGGTTGCAGAGTCAGGCATGACTGAGCGCCTTAGCACACACAAGCCATTAAACAAAGCTCACAGATCCTTATGGAAAAAAAGTCACTGTGAAATATTGAAAATTGCTATATATAAATATTATATGCATAACTTAGTCATGTTTCTTGTAATAACCCTACAATTAAACATGAATGCGGGATAAAATAATTGACTGTTGCTGCTGCTGCTCAGTCATATCCAACTCTTTGTGACCCTATGGACTGTATATCGCCAGGCTCCTCTGTTCATGAAATTTCACTAGCAGAATACTGGAGTGGGTTGCCATTTCCTACTCCAGGGGATCTACCTAACCCAGGAATCGAACTTGTGTCTCCTGTGTCTCTTGCATTACAGGCAGATTCCTTACCCACTGAGCCACCAGGAAAATAAATAGTTGGCTACAGTATTTTAAAAGAAAAGGTAATTTTAATGAAGGTACAGTTTATTTTTTATGTAAAAACAAAAGAAAGTTATCTGCTTCAGCTTATAATGATACACCACCTCTGAAGTTTTACCATGGAATCCGATTTTTTTCTAAATTATTTTAATATGTTTATAGTGTTGACATTTTGTGTTTTAAGCTTAATGTACAACCATGGCATTGCAAAGGTTTTGTCTTAAATTTAGTCTTTAACGCAAAAGTGTTGGCTAAATGTTGACAGCAGATCTTTGGATAATTAAATTAACACTGAATTAAGGACTGACAACGAGAAATATTAAGACAAAACTTTGTCTGGTCTTTATGTGATGGAGAAAGCAGGTCTTAATCTGATGATATCCCCATTATGCCAGAAACAACTATAGCAAGGAAGGGTAGTTCACATAGAAAGTAATTCATATCTGTAAAAACAAGATTCTTATTATTACCACAAGTGCTAACAAGTATGATAGAGGATATTTTAAAGTAACAGGTAAGCCATTAGGGCTTCCCAGGTGGTGCTACTGGTAAAGAACATTCCTGCCAGTTCAAGAGATATAAGAGATATGCGTTTGATCCCAAGGTGGAGAAGATCTCCTGGAGGAGGGCATGGCAACCCAGCCTAGAATTCTTGCCTGGATAATCCAGGACAGAGGAGCCTGGTGGGCTACAATCCATAAGGTTGCAGAGTCAGGCATGACTGAGCGCCTTAGCACACACAAGCCATTAAACAAAGCTCACAGATCCTTATGGAAAAAAAGTCACTGTGAAATATTGAAAATTGCTATATATAAATATTATATGCATAACTTAGTCATGTTTCTTGTAATAACCCTACAATTAAACATGAATGCGGGATAAAATAATTGACTGTTGCTGCTGCTGCTCAGTCATATCCAACTCTTTGTGACCCTATGGACTGTATATCGCCAGGCTCCTCTGTTCATGAAATTTCACTAGCAGAATACTGGAGTGGGTTGCCATTTCCTACTCCAGGGATCTACCTAACCCAGGAATCGAACTTGTGTCTCCTGTGTCTCTTGCATTACAGGCAGATTCCTTACCCACTGAGCCACCAGGAAAATAAATAGTTGGCTACAGTATTTTAAAAGAAAAGGTAATTTTAATGAAGGTACAGTTTATTTTTTATGTAAAAACAAAAGAAAGTTATCTGCTTCAGCTTATAATGATACACCACCTCTGAAGTTTTACCATGGAATCCGATTTTTTTCTAAATTATTTTAATATGTTTATAGTGTTGACATTTTGTGTTTTAAGCTTAATGTACAACCATGGCATTGCAAAGGTTTTGTCTTAAATTTAGTCTTTAACGCAAAAGTGTTGGCTAAATGTTGACAGCAGATCTTTGGATAATTAAATTAACACTGAATTAAGATTTTTAGAAACTTCTTTCTAAATAGAACCTATTCCACCAAATTTAGACATCATGATATAGTTGACTGTGAAGTTTGTTGTATTGACGCCCACTGGTGATGCACAACATTTTTCATCATAGACAGGCATTTTGAGTGCACCGCAGCCCTATGCCTTAGGGTAGCAGGGTGGTACTCCAAACTATGGAGTCCACATGAAAATATAGAAACCTAAATTCTAGATCTGTGTCTATGACAACTTCTGAGTCTTTGAGAATACTCAACTGGTATTATACAAGAAAAATAAGTAAAGGTGTATATGATGTGTGTCATTGCAAAAAGTGAGATTAAATGTGATCTCGTTTCTAATTATTGGGAAATATCTCAAAGAAATTGTGTGTAAATTAGTTTCATCACTATCACACAAAATAAAATTAAGGAATTAGAATTCCTTGATTATTTGATTATTAAATATCTGACAGAAGCCTTAGATTACTAACAGATAGAATGATTTATGGTAGATTAATCTGACATTTTTATGAGTTCTGCACATTTGGTCAGAGCAAAATGAAAAAAGGAAAAAGTATTATTTTCTTGTTCTCTCCTTTCTTATCCATCCTGATCCTAGAGACTTCTCTGATTAGCAGGACCTTTCATCTAACTGGCAATGCTGGCTGCTCAAAGGCCACTGTCCTTTGAAGTTCCTTGTTTCAGTCCCTGGGTGAAATAGGTCCTAAGGAATCATTATTGAAATTGCAGCCATTAAATCTTAGAATGTGACATACAGGCCAAAAGGTACATGATGAAGTAGACTCATTTTCACTGAGAAATAGTGTGTTTTTGTTTTGTCTCTGTCCCTAAAGAGTTTTCAGGTTGAATATTTCCTTTGCGGGAAGGTTATTATCTATTTTGCTATTAAATGAACATACCAGCCCAATAACTATCCACAGAGATGCACAATCTCCAGATTCATAACCTCAGTCTGTCCTTTGGCTGCAATCATCTAATCTGCCAAGAGAGAGAAGATGCACAGATTATTTAGTCTGAACACATGAAACTAGTTATTATTGTCCCTTGTCTAATTCATTTTGTTTGCAAAGAAGCACAAACATTCTTTGCCAGTCAAAATACCTTCTGATGACTTGGGTTTATCTTCCTGTTGCGTTTTACTCTTCATTTCCCATCTCAGAACCAATTTATTTTCCTTCATCTAACATCACAGCAATATTCCACCTTTGAATTATCTGTTTCAAATATTATATGCTTTTATGACTATCCTTTTTTTCTAATCTGATTATTATTAAAGCGATAATTGATAAAGAACTAGCTAATGCTATTAACTCACATGAATAATTGAAGTGTGAGCTTTTCTGATTGTTCCTCAGATTGCAAATACACACATAGACACTCCCCTTGCACTCAGTCAGATATACTGTGCCATGCTATTGTTTTTTACTTTAATTTTCCGTACTATTAAAATAAGAATAGAATTTCTCCTGATGGACCCAGGCATTGATTAGGGAGTTGTTTTCATTATGCAGCCATATCTGAGAATCACTGCTTTTGCTCCTGTTTTCATTTCCTACTAGATTTTGTTTCTTTTCCCTAGTGAAATTCTGATCACATTTCAAACTTCCATTCAATTCCAATTTTTTCTGATTACTCCACCCCTGTTTTTCCGTGTTTTTGCACTTTAACCCTTTTAACTGAAAGCTATCCATCCTGATCCTAGAGACTTCTCTGATTAGCAGGACCTTTCATCTAACTGGCAATGCTGGCTGCTCAAAGGCCACTGTCCTTTGAAGTTCCTTGTTTCAGTCCCTGGGTGAAATAGGTCCTAAGGAATCATTATTGAAATTGCAGCCATTAAATCTTAGAATGTGACATACAGGCCAAAAGGTACATGATGAAGTAGACTCATTTTCACTGAGAAATAGTGTGTTTTTGTTTTGTCTCTGTCCCTAAAGAGTTTTCAGGTTGAATATTTCCTTTGCGGGAAGGTTATTATCTATTTTGCTATTAAATGAACATACCAGCCCAATAACTATCCACAGAGATGCACAATCTCCAGATTCATAACCTCAGTCTGTCCTTTGGCTGCAATCATCTAATCTGCCAAGAAGAGAGAAGATGCACAGATTATTTAGTCTGAACACATGAAACTAGTTATTATTGTCCCTTGTCTAATTCATTTTGTTTGCAAAGAAGCACAAACATTCTTTGCCAGTCAAAATACCTTCTGATGACTTGGGTTTATCTTCCTGTTGCGTTTTACTCTTCATTTCCCATCTCAGAACCAATTTATTTTCCTTCATCTAACATCACAGCAATATTCCACCTTTGAATTATCTGTTTCAAATATTATATGCTTTTATGACTATCCTTTTTTTCTAATCTGATTATTATTAAAGCGATAATTGATAAAGAACTAGCTAATGCTATTAACTCACATGAATAATTGAAGTGTGAGCTTTTTCTGATTGTTCCTCAGATTGCAAATACACACATAGACACTCCCCTTGCACTCAGTCAGATATACTGTGCCATGCTATTGTTTTTTACTTTAATTTTCCGTACTATTAAAATAAGAATAGAATTTCTCCTGATGGACCCAGGCATTGATTAGGGAGTTGTTTTCATTATGCAGCCATATCTGAGAATCACTGCTTTTGCTCCTGTTTTCATTTCCTACTAGATTTTGTTTCTTTTCCCTAGTGAAATTCTGATCACATTTCAAACTTCCATTCAATTCCAATTTTTTTTCTGATTACTCCACCGTGTTTTCCGTGTTTTGCACTTTAACTTTTAACTGAAAGCTGTTATTTATTGTTCACTGTTTAATTTGATGCCTTTCCTGTAGTACTCCTACACCACAGCTGCTTTTAACAAATGCTGGAGATATATAAGTCCATCATTAAATAAGTTTAGTCAGGCTTGATCATAATATGTAAGTGTAATGAAAGAATAAGCATTAATCTACCAGCCCATTCAACATCCATCTATTGATAGCTCCCAGGCCCTTGAGACTGGTATGCTTCCCATAGTGGACAATGTGCTAATGATTTCTCCTGAGTCTTGATCTTTCTGACTCTGAAGAACACCAGATAGATAAGAGCTATTTGAGTTTCAAGACATCACCTGACAAAAAGGGGTGAATTGCCAACTTCAGAAGCTCCTGCATGTGACTCCTCCTCAGATTTCCCATAAACTTAAATCTTCTCGTGATTAAGTTTTTTCATTGGGACAGAACAAATTTCCTTATTGGTAGTGTTATCAATATGAAGTGAGGGAGGCACTGCTCTCTTTCATGAACTTCTTTGTCAGCCAAAATATTTTATAAATTGTGAGTCTTTGGCCCAAACATATTTTCTAAATAAACTCTAGAATGTACTTTATTTTTGAATGGAATCAATCTTTTTGTAGAGACACATCTTCATAAACAAGGTCCCACTCCCGCCTCTTTCTACCTGCATGTATAGATAATCACAGTTAGAACTTTAAGAAATTCAAACTAATTTGGCATCACCTTCTGTTTTCAGTGCATCTTCTTGACTATTTTGCTCATCACATTGCTTAGAACAGAGTCTGGCACCTAAGAGGAGTTCAAAAAATATCTGTAGAATGCCCAGTAAGTTGGATATCAAGTCTTTTTGTGTTTGGCAACTACGACACATGTCCCATTGCAGTTTCTGATAAAAACAGGCAACACAGACAAATTCTGTAGAAGTAGGAAAATAATGGTTATGATGGGAAAAGAAGAAAAAGAATCAATTTTCAAAAATTATTGGTATATAGAGAGTTCCATTTCCCAAATATAACATGTTTATATTGAAAGATCATTAGAATAAAAACAAATCATTCTTCAGTTAAGTTCAGTTCAGTTTGCTCAGTAATGTCCTACTCTTTGTGACCCCATTGACTGTGGTAGGGCAGGCTTCTCTGTCCTTCACCATCTCCCAGAGCTTGCTCTAACTCATTGACTCAGTACAATGAGTACATTGACTCAGTGTTGCCATCCAACCATCTTATCTTCTATTGTTTCTTCCCCTTCTGCCTTCTATTATTCCCAGCATCAGAGTCTCTTTCAATGAGTCATTTCTTCGCATCAGGTGAACAAAGTATTGGAGCTTCAGTTTCAGCGTCATTCCTTCCAATGAATATTCAGGGTTGGTCTCCTTTAGGATTGTCTATTTTGATCTTGCAGTCCAAGGAACTCTCAAGAGTCTTCTCCAACACCACAGTTTGAAAGCATCAATTCTTCAGTGCTCAGCCTTCTTTATGATCCAACTCTCACAACCATACATGACTACTGGAAAGATCATTGCTTTGATATATTGACAGAAGTGTAATAGTATAGCAGATAGGCTGTATTTTTCCTGATTAAATATTCATTAACTGTACTTTTTGTCGGAAGTTTGCTTTTATTAACTCCTGGGCAAATTTATCTGTATTCCCTCCAGTGTGGCATGAAATATAAAGAGAAAAAAGCAAAATCCAAAGACAAAGTAAAAAACACCAAAATTTTATCTTCATTGGAAAAAGACATGGATATATTTGAAAATTATATACTAGAAACATACTTAAAGCTGTTCCCTGAACTCCTTGACCTCAAGTGCAGGTTAAACATTAACCTTTGGTAAGATCTAGAGCCACAAGAGGGGAATATCGCTAGACACCCTATTTGAAAAAAGTGTAAGATAAATCATATTAACACGTGACTCTGATTACCTGACTCTTACCCTTGATAGAGGTCACTGTCGTTACAGCTGTCATCAGGTTTCTACAAGTCTTATTGTTTATCTCTTTAAATCTTCCCTTTTACAACAATCACTGTCTTTACCTTATATTTCTGACAACCTAATTCTAAGAGGTATCACTCCACTCCTGAAACACTGCAAATTGAGAGTATTGCTATTCCAAATTCTTGTTGCTCCTGTTACAATACATTCTATGCATTGTTGAAATAGCAGTTCAGTTTGCTCAGTAATGTCCTACTCTTTGTGACCCCATTGACTGTGGTAGGGCAGGCTTCTCTGTCCTTCACCATCTCCCAGAGCTTGCTCTAACTCATTGACTCAGTACAATGAGTACATTGACTCAGTGTTGCCATCCAACCATCTTATCTTCTATTGTTTCTTCCCCTTCTGCCTTCTATTATTCCCAGCATCAGAGTCTCTTTCAATGAGTCATTTCTTCGCATCAGGTGAACAAAGTATTGGAGCTTCAGTTTCAGCGTCATTCCTTCCAATGAATATTCAGGGTTGGTCTCCTTTAGGATTGTCTATTTTGATCTTGCAGTCCAAGGAACTCTCAAGAGTCTTCTCCAACACCACAGTTTGAAAGCATCAATTCTTCAGTGCTCAGCCTTCTTTATGATCCAACTCTCACAACCATACATGACTACTGGAAAGATCATTGCTTTGATATATTGACAGAAGTGTAATAGTATAGCAGATAGGCTGTATTTTTCCTGATTAAATATTCATTAACTGTACTTTTTGTCGGAAGTTTGCTTTTATTAACTCCTGGGCAAATTTATCTGTATTCCCTCCAGTGTGGCATGAAATATAAAGAGAAAAAAGCAAAATCCAAAGACAAAGTAAAAAAAAACACCAAAATTTTATCTTCATTGGAAAAAGACATGGATATATTTGAAAATTATATACTAGAAACATACTTAAAGCTGTTCCCTGAACTCCTTGACCTCAAGTGCAGGTTAAACATTAACCTTTTGGTAAGATCTAGAGCCACAAGAGGGGAATATCGCTAGACACCCTATTTGAAAAAAGTGTAAGATAAATCATATTAACACGTGACTCTGATTACCTGACTCTTACCCTTGATAGAGGTCACTGTCGTTACAGCTGTCATCAGGTTTCTACAAGTCTTATTGTTTATCTCTTTAAATCTTCCCTTTTACAACAATCACTGTCTTTACCTTATATTTCTGACAACCTAATTCTAAGAGGTATCACTCCACTCCTGAAACACTGCAAATTGAGAGTATTGCTATTCCAAATTCTTGTTGCTCCTGTTACAATACATTCTATGCATTGTATCCTGAATAAGCTCTCATGGCATCGTTTAGAACTTGTTATAACATCACTCAAAATATTGCTATAAACCTTGCTATCCACCTAACCAAGTCCAGACTACAGTATTTTGATCACCTGTTCAGCTTTTCAACCTTATCCAATGTTACAGAGAACTAAGACATTCACTGTTCTTCGAATAATCCATTAGCTGTTTTCACATTTTCTGTTTAAGTGTAGTTTGCTCCCTGTCTCCCTTTCACCCTGTTGTACTTTTATTTTTTTATCATCACAAGTTCTATTCTCACAAGTCTTCTGTGATTCAGCATGTTGCTTTGCATGCAATAGATGCCCTTTCAGTAAACTCAATCTCATTTGCCTTTAGTACGTGAGAAGTGTTCTGAAAATATTCTAAACAGACAAAGGTATGAAAGAGCTCACTATGAAGAATTAAGTATATAATATTTCTTTTCCTCTGGGTATTTTTTGGACTTCTCTTTGCTTTCAGTTTCAGTATAATATACTAATTATTTTAAAATTTTTTGCAACCTATTTGGTGTTTTCTGTACTTCATGGGTTTGTAGTTTTATGTGTGTCATTAATTTTGAAAAATTCAGAGTCATTAAAGTGTCAGTTACTCACTCGTGTCCAACCTTTTGTGACCTTATGAACTGTAGCCTGCCAGGCTCCTCTGTCCATGAAATTCTTCAGGCAAGAATACTGGAGTGGGTTGCCATTTCCTTCTCCTGGGGATCTTCCCAACCCAGGGACCAAACCCAGATCTTCCACAGATCTGCAGATTCCTTACTGTCTGAACCACCAAGGAAGCCTTAATCAGTATTAACCTATTTTCAAGCTCACTAATTTTTTGGCCTCTGCAAAGTACATTAATGAGTATATCTATGTGCCTGTCATAGACATTCTTCATCTCTGTTACCATTTCTATTTCTTAGGTCTTGTGGTTTCTATCCCTTTGCTGAAATTAGTTGTATGATATAGTACGTTGACCACCTCTTCCTTAAGGGTCTTGTGGTTTCTATCCCTTTGCTAAGAGGTATCACTCCACTCCTGAAACACTGCAAATTGAGAGTATTGCTATTCCAAATTCTTGTTGCTCCTGTTACAATACATTCTATGCATTGTATCCTGAATAAGCTCTCATGGCATCGTTTAGAACTTGTTATAACATCACTCAAAATATTGCTATAAACCTTGCTATCCACCTAACCAAGTCCAGACTACAGTATTTTGATCACCTGTTCAGCTTTTCAACCTTATCCAATGTTACAGAGAACTAAGACATTCACTGTTCTTCGAATAATCCATTAGCTGTTTTCACATTTTCTGTTTAAGTGTAGTTTGCTCCCTGTCTCCCTTTCACCCTGTTGTACTTTTATTTTTTTATCATCACAAGTTCTATTCTCACAAGTCTTCTGTGATTCAGCATGTTGCTTTGCATGCAATAGATGCCCTTTCAGTAAACTCAATCTCATTTGCCTTTAGTACGTGAGAAGTGTTCTGAAAATATTCTAAACAGACAAAGGTATGAAAGAGCTCACTATGAAGAATTAAGTATATAATATTTCTTTTCCTCTGGGTATTTTTTGGACTTCTCTTTGCTTTCAGTTTCAGTATAATATACTAATTATTTTAAAATTTTTTGCAACCTATTTGGTGTTTTCTGTACTTCATGGGTTTGTAGTTTTATGTGTGTCATTAATTTTGAAAAATTCAGAGTCATTAAAGTGTCAGTTACTCACTCGTGTCCAACCTTTTGTGACCTTATGAACTGTAGCCTGCCAGGCTCCTCTGTCCATGAAATTCTTCAGGCAAGAATACTGGAGTGGGTTGCCATTTCCTTCTCCTGGGGATCTTCCCAACCCAGGGACCAAACCCAGATCTTCCACAGATCTGCAGATTCCTTACTGTCTGAACCACCAAGGAAGCCTTAATCAGTATTAACCTATTTTCAAGCTCACTAATTTTTTGGCCTCTGCAAAGTACATTAATGAGTATATCTATGTGCCTGTCATAGACATTCTTCATCTCTGTTACCATTTCTATTTCTTAGGTCTTGTGGTTTCTATCCCTTTGCTGAAATTAGTTGTATGATATAGTACGTTGACCACCTCTTCCATTAAGGGCTTTAACATATCAGTCTTAGATATCTGAGTCTGATACTAATTTCTTTCCAACTTGGAAGCACATTCATTTCCTTGACTTCATATGCTTCAAAAACTTTTCTGAATATGGCAACATACAAAAAAGAAATAATAAATGTTCATCTATTTTTTGTACAAAGACAGGCTACTTTGAGCTCTGAGCTCTTGGAACTTAGGTCATCTCAGTGCAAGAAAACACTGAAGCTGGAAAAAGAGAAGTAGTCTTTGAGATGCATAGTTAAGTCGTTTTTGCCTGGATAGGGCCACACCTTCCTTGTGTTAGGACTTTAGAGTTGGGAATTGTGTTAATCTGGTTGAGCAGAAAGTGGTTATCTGTTTTATTCTATGTTCACACTCAGTGAACCAGAGATTTCAAATTCCTCTATTGATGCCTTGTGTTTTATATTGAGGGCTGGTTTGCCAGAGCATTTTTAAAACTATCTGTTCCATCTTTAGCTTTAGATTTTTCCCTTTCTGCTCTGCTCTGTTTCAAGGATGATCTGCCTCTTAGTTTTCTCAGCGTAGTTCATACTTTGTCTCCATGATACTTGTTGATCTGGTGGAGGCTAAAGGAGTGGGTATCCTCTTCTGATGAAGCCTCCATGTTTGGAAGCCATCAGTCTCTGTGGGCTGATACCAGAGCTGCTTAGCTCTCTTGTTCTTGTTTTGAGCCTCCAGGCTTGGATTCTTGCCCTTACCCCATGTCTGTACAGTGTTTAATCTTCCCTTTTCCCAGTGTCCTAAGAATGACAGTTTATTATTCCCACGCACAGAGACTACGACATTTGTTCCATAAAGGAATAGGAGAGAAGAGACCAGAAGGAGTTTTGTGTCCCTCCTCCAGTGGCAGCTACTCCCCTCTTCGTGCTTGCATCATGGAAGACACTTTCTCAAGACTCTTTGTGGTCCTCTCTGTAAGAAACAGTACTATTTTTTGCTTAAGAGCTGGCAGATGAATGAGGAAACTTCAAGGTGACTTACAGGTATTTGCCTTGGCCTGAGACACATATGAGTACACTCCCCATGGCCACATTCATCCAATTGTTGAGGAAAGGTTTAACTCTTTCCAGACTCATCCTTGGATGGCAGCCATCTCCACCTTTTCTCTTGAACTTAAGTCTTTCTCCAGCTTCAGTGTCTTTTTGCCTTGAGATAACTACAGTAACTCAGAATTCAATACAACTTACCTTTGTACAAAGATGGATTAATACTTATTACTCCTTTTCAGTATGTTGCCAGTTCTAAGTAGCTAGGTCATTAAATTGGCTTATTTAGGTACCATGGTGTTTTGACACTTCATTCTTTACGATACAAACAAAATTTTTTTCCAAAGTCTTCACATCCTTTGTTGATCACAGTCAACAGCTAGAGACATGTCATTCTGTAGAAAAATGAGATGTGTGGCAGAGGGTAAGTATCCTCAAGCACAAATAGTTTCCTTCAGTATACTTGAACCTTTCTTCTCCTACACTGAATCCTCTTGGAGATTTTTCCATTGTGTCCTCTGATCCACTTTAAATAATTGACAAATATAATCCTCACTCTCTTTATAGACCTTCCCTCCATTTTCATTGCTTTGTCATTCCTTGAATACTTGTTTTCCATGGAGAATAATTCCTGGCCATCTTTATTCACATACTGCTCCTAAATTACAAGGCATACTCACCAAGATAGAAACTATCCCATTGAACTCTCTATTCACTCATTCCTTTAATACCCATCATTTCTATTTACTTTCACTTCTATTTCTCCGTTCTTTTGCAATTACAATAGATTTTTAACAATAATTCTTCCTTGTTTAAATTATCTATTAAAATCCTTACGACTGGTGTTCCTCCTTGTATTCTATCATTCATTTATGTCAAAATGAATTCTCAGAATTAGACACACAGTAGAAACAGGAATAGTTTCCTTGATAGTTTGGACACTCAGCCTCTTGAGATCAAGCAGGTCCATCCTGTATGGATAATATCACTGTGTTAGGTATAAAATCTGTGCAGCTCTAGCCAGGAAGGAATAGATTCTATTTCTCCACTTTTTCAACTGGACTGATTGATGATTTGCTTTGCCCGTAGAAAGTAGTAAAAGTGTTGCTGAGCAAATTCCCAGCCTAGACCTGAGATTGTTGAGGAAAGGTTTAACTCTTTCCAGACTCATCCTTGGATGGCAGCCATCTCCACCTTTTCTCTTGAACTTAAGTCTTTCTCCAGCTTCAGTGTCTTTTTGCCTTGAGATAACTACAGTAACTCAGAATTCAATACAACTTACCTTTGTACAAAGATGGATTAATACTTATTACTCCTTTTCAGTATGTTGCCAGTTCTAAGTAGCTAGGTCATTAAATTGGCTTATTTAGGTACCATGGTGTTTTGACACTTCATTCTTTACGATACAAACAAAATTTTTTTCCAAAGTCTTCACATCCTTTGTTGATCACAGTCAACAGCTAGAGACATGTCATTCTGTAGAAAAATGAGATGTGTGGCAGAGGGTAAGTATCCTCAAGCACAAATAGTTTCCTTCAGTATACTTGAACCTTTCTTCTCCTACACTGAATCCTCTTGGAGATTTTTCCATTGTGTCCTCTGATCCACTTTAAATAATTGACAAATATAATCCTCACTCTCTTTATAGACCTTCCCTCCATTTTCATTGCTTTGTCATTCCTTGAATACTTGTTTTCCATGGAGAATAATTCCTGGCCATCTTTATTCACATACTGCTCCTAAATTACAAGGCATACTCACCAAGATAGAAACTATCCCATTGAACTCTCTATTCACTCATTCCTTTAATACCCATCATTTCTATTTACTTTCACTTCTATTTCTCCGTTCTTTTGCAATTACAATAGATTTTTAACAATAATTCTTCCTTGTTTAAATTATCTATTAAAATCCTTACGACTGGTGTTCCTCCTTGTATTCTATCATTCATTTATGTCAAAATGAATTCTCAGAATTAGACACACAGTAGAAACAGGAATAGTTTCCTTGATAGTTTGGACACTCAGCCTCTTGAGATCAAGCAGGTCCATCCTGTATGGATAATATCACTGTGTTAGGTATAAAATCTGTGCAGCTCTAGCCAGGAAGGAATAGATTCTATTTCTCCACTTCTTCAACTGGACTGATTGATGATTTGCTTTGCCCGTAGAAAGTAGTAAAAGTGTTGCTGAGCAAATTCCCAGCCTAGACCTGAGATGCATTGCAGCTTCTATTCTTGCCCTTTAAGAAAGCATACACCTTGTGAACAAGCTCCATCTACCCTGCTGAAGAGACACATGGTGGAGAATTAGATGACAAAAAATCAATTACCAAAACTGAGGTTGTTCTGTATCATCCATCTTCATTTCAGCCTCTAGATGACTAAAATCACAATAGTGAGCCAAGGCAAGATCAACAGAAAATTGGGCCAGCAGAGTCTAACCCAAACTGCTGACCCACAGACTATGAGTTCACACATGAATGTTGCTATAAGCTGCTACGTTTTGGGGTGATTTGTAACATAGCGATAGACAACAGATAAAAACACACTAGTAATTTAGAATGCAAAAGTTTCCAGGATTTAGAAAGGTAAGCTCAAGAATAAAAAACAATAATGATACATTTTGAAAAATTGCAGATATGAAAATCAAATTACATATAATAATCAAATGATTTAGATATTTTACCAATAAGAGCAAAAAAGACGATAGAGTTGAATTTTCAAAGCACTGAAGAAACCTTTGATTCTGTGATTCTATATCCTATCAAATGGTCATTTACATTTCACAATATAAAACGTTTATATAGCTTCACGTGGAGTCGGAGCCAAATCCAGTAAGCAAACACAAAGTTTATGTGTTTCCCAGGTGGCACTAGTGATAAAGAACCCACACGCCAATACAGGAGACATAAGAGACCACTAGGTCAATCCCTGGGCTGGAACGTTCCCCTGGAGGAGGACATGGCAATCCACTCTAGCATTGTTGCCTGGAGAATCTGCATGGCACAGGAGCCTGGTGGGCCACAGTCTGTGGGATTGCATGCATGCACATTCTAAACAAATGTAAAGTACATGAACTATAAAATCAAGGGTAGTCATCAGTTAGATCAATTAAACTATGACTTGGTTAATAGATAATTCACTCCAACTTGCTTTCACTGATGAAACTCACTTTTACATTTCTACAAACTTACGTGTCCTTCACTGTGTTAGGTATAAAATCTGTGCAGCTCTAGCCAGGAAGGAATAGATTCTATTTCTCCACTTCTTCAACTGGACTGATTGATGATTTGCTTTGCCCGTAGAAAGTAGTAAAAGTGTTGCTGAGCAAATTCCCAGCCTAGACCTGAGATGCATTGCAGCTTCTATTCTTGCCCTTTAAGAAAGCATACACCTTGTGAACAAGCTCCATCTACCCTGCTGAAGAGACACATGGTGGAGAATTAGATGACAAAAAATCAATTACCAAAACTGAGGTTGTTCTGTATCATCCATCTTCATTTCAGCCTCTAGATGACTAAAATCACAATAGTGAGCCAAGGCAAGATCAACAGAAAATTGGGCCAGCAGAGTCTAACCCAAACTGCTGACCCACAGACTATGAGTTCACACATGAATGTTGCTATAAGCTGCTACGTTTTGGGGTGATTTGTAACATAGCGATAGACAACAGATAAAAACACACTAGTAATTTAGAATGCAAAAGTTTCCAGGATTTAGAAAGGTAAGCTCAAGAAAAAAAAACAATAATGATACATTTTGAAAAATTGCAGATATGAAAATCAAATTACATATAATAATCAAATGATTTAGATATTTTACCAATAAGAGCAAAAAAGACGATAGAGTTGAATTTTCAAAGCACTGAAGAAACCTTTGATTCTGTGATTCTATATCCTATCAAATGGTCATTTACATTTCACAATATAAAACGTTTATATAGCTTCACGTGGAGTCGGAGCCAAATCCAGTAAGCAAACACAAAGTTTATGTGTTTCCCAGGTGGCACTAGTGATAAAGAACCCACACGCCAATACAGGAGACATAAGAGACCACTAGGTCAATCCCTGGGCTGGAACGTTCCCCTGGAGGAGGACATGGCAATCCACTCTAGCATTGTTGCCTGGAGAATCTGCATGGCACAGGAGCCTGGTGGGCCACAGTCTGTGGGATTGCATGCATGCACATTCTAAACAAATGTAAAGTACATGAACTATAAAATCAAGGGTAGTCATCAGTTAGATCAATTAAACTATGACTTGGTTAATAGATAATTCACTCCAACTTGCTTTCACTGATGAAACTCACTTTTACATTTCTACAAAAACTTACGTGTCCTTCAAGCATCACACAGCCTAAACAACAATATGTTTGTCTGAGTTGCTGCTCAGGAATCTGGAGTCAGCTGTGTCCAGTTTGACTTGAGTCTGTTAAGAGAGTTTGACCACCAGCCTTCCAACTGGGCAACTATAGTTCCTCGGTTTTGGCAGTTTGGAAGAGGAAAGATGACGATGTGACTTCCAGAAATTAATTCATCTCCTCCTGTTTTCATTAGCTACTTCTAAATAGGGGCCTTTTATTCTGCCCTGATTTTCTTCCTTAAAAAGCAGCAGGAATTGAGAGTGTTTGTTTCTTTCTCACTGCCTGTCTGAATCCTGCTCCAGGTGAATGCCAGACCATCTTCAAACAGTTACCTCAGGGATCTCTCCAATTTTCTACTTTTTCTTGTTGCTTTTCCTATGGGTTAGTTAATCTCGGAGAAGAGAATCGGGAATTATCTTAAATCAGCATTTTGACAAGAAGAGAATGAAACTGAAATTCAGTGAGAACTTTCTTCCATTTTCGTACATAGCATTCTGTATTACCACTCTTGATCAGTTAGGTTTCTTAAATATACTTCTCTAATTGAGATTTCTGGATCCAAGGATACGAGCACTCTTAAGGCTTTTGATACACACTGTCAAATTGCGACGAAAATTTTACAACTTACAATATAACTGCTAATGAGAGTATCTCTTTTTCCAGTCTAGGGCTAACACTGGACTGATACTATCTACATTTTTTCTGATTTCATAAGTCATATTTTTATCTTAAACTTTTTCCTTTGATGATAAACATTTTTATACCTTTATTATTGTTTAGTTGCTAAGTCACATACAATTCTTTTGCAACTCCAAGGACTGTAGCCTGCCAGCCTCCTCTGTCTGTGGGATTTCCTAGGTAAGAATACTGATGGGGGTTACCATTTCCTTCTCCAGGGGATCTTCCCAACCCAGGGATTGAACCCATGTCTCTTGTGTCTCCTGCATTGGTTGGTAAATTCTTTACCACTGAGTCACCTCTGGGAAGTCCTGAGCCACTTCTGAGAAGCCTTATAAATTTATTAGCCATTTGTATTTCTTTATTATTGCATTTCCCAACACATGGTTTTAGTATATTACCTTTTGCTTATTGAATTAGCAATATTAGCTTATGAATTAATACATTAGAAAGTAGTAATATTACTTAATGATAATTTCTTTGCTTCTTCTGATTTAGCTCTATAACCTTCTAGCAGCAAAATGCATATGGGAGGGCTTCCCTGGTGGCCCAGTGGGTAGGGACACCGCCTTGCAGTGCAAGGGGTGCCGGTTCGATCCCTGGCCTGGGAAGATCCCACGTGCCGCGGAGCAGCTGGACTGATGTGTCCAATCACCGAGCCAGAGCTCTGGAGCGCATGCGCCCAGAGCCAGTGCTCTGTGATGACAGATGCCACCGCGATGGGAGGCCCACAGGAGCCAAAGAAAAAAGATGGATGAAAATGGACAAATGAAAGACCAATAGAAGTGGCCCGCCTGCTCCCCTCCCTCCCCACCCCTCCAAATAAATAAATAAATCTTAAAAAAAAAATGCATATGGAAGCCATTGAGAATGACTAATCCTTTGAAATGACCTTCATCTTAAATACAAATATTTATTTTTAAAAAATTTATTGATTTAAATTGTTTGTTTATTTGACTCCTCTGGGTCTTAGTTGCAGCATGTAGGATCTAGTTCCCTGACCAGGGATTGAACCTGGGTCCCTTGCATTGAAAGCACAGAGCCTTAACCACTGGAAAACCAGGGAAGTCCTTGCAAATGTATTTTTTAATGTTTTTTGATATTTTCACTTTTTCAAGCAGTTGTTTGTTCTGTAAATTTTACCAATTACCCTATAAAATCTTATTTTATAAAATATATGAATTGACCCATTCGAAATAGCCTCTGCTTGACTTTTAAACTGAGCACTTTTTCTCTTCCTTAAGTTGTTAATTTATCTTACATTATTATGTGCTAGCATGTTCTGTCCATACTACACTGTAGAACATTATTATTTTTGCTTAAAGGGGCATGTTCTGCATTGGGGTAAATCTTCCCAACCCAGGGATTGAACCCATGTCTCTTGTGTCTCCTGCATTGGTTGGTAAATTCTTTACCACTGAGTCACCTCTGGGAAGTCCTGAGCCACTTCTGAGAAGCCTTATAAATTTATTAGCCATTTGTATTTCTTTATTATTGCATTTCCCAACACATGGTTTTAGTATATTACCTTTTGCTTATTGAATTAGCAATATTAGCTTATGAATTAATACATTAGAAAGTAGTAATATTACTTAATGATAATTTCTTTGCTTCTTCTGATTTAGCTCTATAACCTTCTAGCAGCAAAATGCATATGGGGGGGCTTCCCTGGTGGCCCAGTGGGAGGGGACACCGCCTTGCAGTGCAAGGGGTGCCGGTTCGATCCCTGGCCTGGGAAGATCCCACGTGCCGCGGAGCAGCTGGACTGATGTGTCCAATCACCGAGCCAGAGCTCTGGAGCGCATGCGCCCAGAGCCAGTGCTCTGTGATGACAGATGCCACCGCGATGGGAGGCCCACAGGAGCCAAAGAAAAAAGATGGATGAAAATGGACAAATGAAAGACCAATAGAAGTGGCCCGCCTGCTCCCCTCCCTCCCCACCCCTCCAAATAAATAAATAAATCTTAAAAAAAAAATGCATATGGAAGCCATTGAGAATGACTAATCCTTTGAAATGACCTTCATCTTAAATACAAATATTTATTTTTAAAAAATTTATTGATTTAAATTGTTTGTTTATTTGACTCCTCTGGGTCTTAGTTGCAGCATGTAGGATCTAGTTCCCTGACCAGGGATTGAACCTGGGTCCCTTGCATTGAAAGCACAGAGCCTTAACCACTGGAAAACCAGGGAAGTCCTTGCAAATGTATTTTTTAATGTTTTTTGATATTTTCACTTTTTCAAGCAGTTGTTTGTTCTGTAAATTTTACCAATTACCCTATAAAATCTTATTTTATAAAATATATGAATTGACCCATTCGAAATAGCCTCTGCTTGACTTTTAAACTGAGCACTTTTTCTCTTCCTTAAGTTGTTAATTTATCTTACATTATTATGTGCTAGCATGTTCTGTCCATACTACACTGTGCAGGCAACAGTGTTTCATTGTATTTTGCTTAGCTTGTCCTTGAGTGACAGGAGAAGGTTTCGTGGTCTGTTATACTATTCATGGTTCCATAGCCTGCACTACCTGAAATATCTTATTAATGTGAGGAATTATTATATGAAGAACAATATATTCTGCTCACTTACTAATTTCAAGCTTGGAGTAGTGGATGGCACATTTTCAAATCAGAATTATTTAAATGTCATGACAAACTTTCCAGATTTTTCACTGATTGCACCCAGGATGCTATGTTACCTTGACTCATCATCCATGTGCATTCTCAGACCCCGACTTTCGATCACCTCTGATTATCAGTTGTCTGTCAGCTAAACTGTTCTTTTTACATTTAATATTTTTTGACACTTCTATCATAAGCTGGAACTATATGTAAGCTCTCATTTTAAAATCTACTATTCTATGCTTGTTTCCTTGTTGTGTTTCCTTTTTAAAATTCATCTCACCTGTCCTTCAGCTTCAGTGGGGCTCAGTTTTGTACACAAAATCTGCAAAAAAGAGTCATCTTTCTTTCCAGTTTAGGACCTTCTCTACAACCTTTGGTTTATTTTCTCATATTTCCTACTGTCATTACTGCTGAAACTCAGAGGACTATCTCCTGGGTCATAAATAATATTGATAGCTCAATGTCATTGATGTCTGATAGAGGTTTGAATATGTGCATAAGATTATTTTAGAAGTGACTTTTTAAAGTTTATGCATCAGTAAAAGTGTACTATTCTGAATTATTCAAGATCTCAGAAGAGTTTCAAATTTCTCCTTCTGGAGAGGGTACTTTTTCCAGCTAATCCTGTCCAAAAGACCGTGTGTGTGTGTGTGTGTGTGTGTGAGTGTGAGAGAGAGAGAGTGTGAGTGTGTGCACAAAGCCTGAGTAACAATGAATTTATTTTAAAAACATTACATCTGTGAAACATTTTTTGAACCTTGCTACATCTACCTCTAAGAGTTGGAAAATGAAATATTTTGTAGAGAAATAAGCTGCTACTGTCTATTTGAGGGTTGGGAAAGTTGGGCTGAGTTACACCCTGTATCGTCTATTTGAAATAAGATTTTTCTTTCTTGAAGGAAGCAGGGTGGAAGTTCCTCACCTCCCCGCTTTCCCAGAAACAGTCGTGGGTTCTGCCAGAGTAGCCCGAAGGCCTTCCTTTCCATACCAGGGAGTGCCAAGAAGCTTTGGGAGTTGTGTAATGCGTCACAACAGGTGCTTTATTGTCTTACTGGATGTTCTCCTTCTCCCACAGCTGTCTGTTCTTTCTGTTCCCAGTGGGAGGTACAACTGCTGCCTCAGGCTAGTCTTGTAAGCCTTGTTAATACCACACTCTGTTAGAAGGGTTTCCTCCAGACCCCCAGTCAGTTTTCCTTAAGTGCTAGAGAGAGCTACCTCTTGAATATTCTTTATTTGCCCAGATCTATTTGGAGGTTTCAGTGGACCTTAAACACATCGAAGTTGGGAAAAACAAGATGCATGGCATATGACTTTCTAGCGCTATGCTTGTTTTTTCAAAACACGCATTGGAGAAAGGGGGGAAAAAGGCTTCCAGATGTTTACTGTTTCTCTATTCGGGCCGTTATATCCCAGATAACATGGCAAAAAGAGGTGTCCTTTTAACACCACTTAGTCACTCAGTAAACAGAAGTGACCAAGACATTTCGTACATAAAAATGCAGGAGTTCTGCTTAAGTAGAAGCCATGTGAGACTGTCACTGTCATACTGAGGGAAAAAAAGTCTTGTAATGTTCAAGATTGTATATTCAGTTTAGTCTGTTGGAGAAATGCAATCAAAGGCAATGAGGTGAGCTGAATTCTAGGGAACATCAAGCCCTTCCAAGGAGAGATGAGACCTAAGAAGTTCTGCTTTTGGCAGAGCACAGGGAAAAGAGATGGCAGCCATAATGTGGGTCACAGGAACAAAACTGAAATTCTAACAAATTCTTAAAGGCTGTGTGGGGCCTAATATGACAGTCTAGAATCCCTGGGATCTCAAGATATAGTAGGACTTACTAAGCAGATATTTTCCTTGAGCTGCATCATGTGGCTTCTGAGAATGATTTGACATAAACTGCAGCAATATTTTTTTAGATCTGTCTCCTCAAGAATGGAAATAAAAAAATAAACAAATAGAACCTAATTAAACTTAAAAGCTTTTGGACAGCAAAGGAAGCCACAAACAAAATGAAAACATAAAATACAGTGAGAGAAAATATTTGCAAATAATGCTACCAACAAGGGATAATTTCCAAAATATATAAACAACACATACAGCTTAGCGTCAAAAAAAAAAAAAACAGTTAAAAAATATGGACCAAAGAGCTAAATAGACATTTCTCCAAAGAAGACATGCAGATGGCCAATAGGCACATGCAAACTGCTACCAACAAGGCTAACAACAGTGGACCTTAAGCCTTGTTAATACCACACTCTGTTAGAAGGGTTTCCTCCAGACCCCAGTCAGTTTTCCTTAAGCAGAGAGCTACCTCTTGAATATTCTTTATTTGCCCAGATCTATTTGGAGGTTTCAGTGGACCTTAAACACATCGAAGTTGGGAAAAACAAGATGCATGGCATATGACTTTCTAGCGCTATGCTTGTTTTTTCAAAACACGCATTGGAGAAAGGGGGGAAAAAGGCTTCCAGATGTTTACTGTTTCTCTATTCGGGCCGTTATATCCCAGATAACATGGCAAAAAGAGGTGTCCTTTTAACACCACTTAGTCACTCAGTAAACAGAAGTGACCAAGACATTTCGTACATAAAAATGCAGGAGTTCTGCTTAAGTAGAAGCCATGTGAGACTGTCACTGTCATACTGAGGGAAAAAAAGTCTTGTAATGTTCAAGATTGTATATTCAGTTTAGTCTGTTGGAGAAATGCAATCAAAGGCAATGAGGTGAGCTGAATTCTAGGGAACATCAAGCCCTTCCAAGGAGAGATGAGACCTAAGAAGTTCTGCTTTTGGCAGAGCACAGGGAAAAGAGATGGCAGCCATAATGTGGGTCACAGGAACAAAACTGAAATTCTAACAAATTCTTAAAGGCTGTGTGGGGCCTAATATGACAGTCTAGAATCCCTGGGATCTCAAGATATAGTAGGACTTACTAAGCAGATATTTTCCTTGAGCTGCATCATGTGGCTTCTGAGAATGATTTGACATAAACTGCAGCAATATTTTTTTAGATCTGTCTCCTCAAGAATGGAAATAAAAAAATAAACAAATAGAACCTAATTAAACT
Organism: Tragulus kanchil; assembly: GCA_022376925.1. NCBI lineage: Eukaryota > Metazoa > Chordata > Mammalia > Artiodactyla > Tragulidae > Tragulus > Tragulus kanchil. The sequence goes on from JAIOJX010000026.1 coordinate 211,143,454, forward strand.
TAAAAGCTTTTGGACAGCAAAGGAAGCCACAAACAAAATGAAAACATAAAATACAGTGAGAGAAAATATTTGCAAATAATGCTACCAACAAGGGATAATTTCCAAAATATATAAACAACACATACAGCTTAGCGTCAAAAAAAAAAAAAAAAACAGTTAAAAAATATGGACCAAAGAGCTAAATAGACATTTCTCCAAAGAAGACATGCAGATGGCCAATAGGCACATGCAAACTCTCAGCACTACTAATTATTAGAAAAATGCAGGAACTTGGGACTACTCTCTAGTTGGTGAGCAGACTTACTGCGGTGACTTCTCCTGTTGTGGAATTCAGGCTCTGGGGCACACAGGCTTCAGTAGTTGCAACACCTGGGCTCAGTAGTTGCAGCTCCGAGTCTCTAGAATACAGGCTCAATCGTTGTGGCTCATGGGCTTAGTTGCTCTGCAGCTTGTGGGATCTTACCGGATCAGGGATTGAGCTGTATCTTCTGCATTGGCAGGTGGATTCTTTACCACTGAGCAAAACCCCTGTAAATAGTTTTTTATCACTTCTTCCCTCTTAAATTAATTGTCTCTCTATTTTTGTGCTGGATTAGTTCTTTTTCTTAATAATTTGTACAATGAATTATATAATATGAACTGGATATTAATTTTTTCTGTAATATGAAGCATGTAATTCAAATTTGATTATCAGCTTAAGTACAAAGATTGTTATTTTTTCTCATAAAATCATGTATTTATTGTAGCTAATGTATGAGACAAGTCTTTTTAGAATTAAGATGACCAGAAAATAACAGAATAACTGCTATTTTAAAAATATTTTTAAAAATGATACAATCAACCCTGGCTATTACAATATAATCTCCATGAATATATATGTTTATAACCATAAGATTTTGCCAAAGTAATTTAGCCTTTAATGTCAGTCATCTATAAAAATATAACTTTATGTCTGTAAAACTTTGACCTAAGACTATTAGTTCTATATTTTTTATAAATATAAAAATGAAAATATATTATATAAAAAATATACATTATACTTTATTATATAAAACTATAAGATATAGTTTTATATTATGTTAATATTATTCTAAAGCTATGATAAACTGAAGAAGATAATGTCAACCTAGGTTCTAAGTATTGACCAAATTTTAGAATGTAATGAACTATATTTACATTTTTATCACATTTACTAAAATTTTTCCATTGTTTAAAGACCTATAGTTCTGTTAGCAAGTCTTTTTTCTGATATATGAATTCTTATATAGTAACATTGTAAACATAACCATTAACTTGGTTCACTTGAGCAGAAAAACTGTATCATAAGGAACTGACATTTTAATTGGGAATAATATTTTCTCTAGAAATCCTTCAATTGCTATCTTTTTTCCATAATAATTTTAGTAATGGCTTAGTCATTATAATCAATGCAGAAATTGAGATTACAATGTGCTCTGCGGTTAGGACCTGGTATTCAGTTGAAAGGATTGTTCACTTTCAGACTCAGGGAACCCTTGTTTAACATTCAATTAAGAATTAATTACCGGGCTTCCCTGGTGGTCCAGTGGGTAAGGACACCGCCTTGCAGTGCAAGGGGCGCCGGTTCGATCCCTGGCCTGGGAAGATCCCATGTGCTGCGGAGTGGCTGGACCGATGTGTCCAATTACCGAGCCGGAGCTCTGGAGCGCATGTGCCTAGAGCCAGTGCTCTGAGACAACAGAGGCCACCGCAATGGGAGGCCCACACGGGCCAAAGAACTAAGATGGGTGAAAATAGACAAATGAAAGACCGCCTGTTCCCCTCCCTCCCCACCCCCCCCAAAAATAAATAAATAAATAAAAAAGAATTAATTACCTTGTTGCAAAATTAATTACAAAATACAACAAAGGTAATATTCAAGGAATGGCACAGAGCAGCAGAGTTTTGGTCGATGTTTCGGCCAATGATAGTCCCTATTGGTGGAGACAGGGAGAAGAGAAATCAAGCAAATAGACTAGGCATTGATGACGTAGTCCAAATCCTGGTGACAAACACTTCTCCTTGTATAAACTTCATGAACAAACAGATCACAAATGAAAGATGAGTGTTCCATCAAGAAATTCTAACCTCACAACATAGTAGCCTTGTGTGCCACTCACAGAAGACTGCTGGCCAGGACACAAACTAAAACTCATTAAGATCATGAAATACTCTGTCATAGTTACTTGCCACTGTGCTCCCCAGGATTCCCAGGTGACTCAGTGGTAAAGAATCTGCCTGCCAATGCAGGAGAAGCAAAAGACACAGTTTCGATCCCTGGGTTGGGAAGATCCCCTGGAGGAGGAAATGGCAACCCACCTTTAACCCAGTTATCACATTTACTAAAATTTTTCCATTGTTTAAAGACCTATAGTTCTGTTAGCAAGTCTTTTTTCTGATATATGAATTCTTATATAGTAACATTGTAAACATAACCATTAACTTGGTTCACTTGAGCAGAAAAACTGTATCATAAGGAACTGACATTTTAATTGGGAATAATATTTTCTCTAGAAATCCTTCAATTGCTATCTTTTTTCCATAATAATTTTAGTAATGGCTTAGTCATTATAATCAATGCAGAAATTGAGATTACAATGTGCTCTGCGGTTAGGACCTGGTATTCAGTTGAAAGGATTGTTCACTTTCAGACTCAGGGAACCCTTGTTTAACATTCAATTAAGAATTAATTACCGGGCTTCCCTGGTGGTCCAGTGGGTAAGGACACCGCCTTGCAGTGCAAGGGGCGCCGGTTCGATCCCTGGCCTGGGAAGATCCCATGTGCTGCGGAGTGGCTGGACCGATGTGTCCAATTACCGAGCCGGAGCTCTGGAGCGCATGTGCCTAGAGCCAGTGCTCTGAGACAACAGAGGCCACCGCAATGGGAGGCCCACACGGGCCAAAGAACTAAGATGGGTGAAAATAGACAAATGAAAGACCGCCTGTTCCCTCCTCCCACCCCCAAAAATAAATAAATAAATAAAAAATTAATTACCTTGTTGCAAAATAAATTACAAAATACAACAAAGGTAATATTCAAGGAATGGCACAGAGCAGCAGAGTTTTGGTCGATGTTTCGGCCAATGATAGTCCCTATTGGTGGAGACAGGGAGAAGAGAAATCAAGCAAATAGACTAGGCATTGATGACGTAGTCCAAATCCTGGTGACAAACACTTCTCCTTGTATAAACTTCATGAACAAACAGATCACAAATGAAAGATGAGTGTTCCATCAAGAAATTCTAACCTCACAACATAGTAGCCTTGTGTGCCACTCACAGAAGACTGCTGGCCAGGACACAAACTAAAACTCATTAAGATCATGAAATACTCTGTCATAGTTACTTGCCACTGTGCTCCCCAGGATTCCCAGGTGACTCAGTGGTAAAGAATCTGCCTGCCAATGCAGGAGAAGCAAAAGACACAGTTTCGATCCCTGGGTTGGGAAGATCCCCTGGAGGAGGAAATGGCAACCCACTCCAGTATTCTTGCCTGAACAATTCCATGGACAGAGGACCCTGGCGGGCTACAGTCTATAGGGACACAAAGAGTCAGACACGATTGAGCAACTAAGCACATGAACATGTGCTTCCCAGGAACATATACTCAAGAGATCCAATAGTGAACACTTGTGCTGTTCTAAATAGGGTTCGTAACAAGGGTGGATTTTGCCTTCTGGGGGACATTTGGCAATGTCTGGAAACAGTTTTGCTTATCACACCTAAAAGAGAGCTACTGACATCTAGTGGGCAGACATGCCGCTATGAATCCTGAAATACATGTGCCTATCTGCTACAATAAAGAATTATGTGACTGGAAATGTCAATTAGTGCTAGATCTAGATGAAGGAAACCCAGCAGGTTCACTGGTAACTCCAGGCCTTGTTTCCATGCAGGATAAATAAGAGGATCACCTATGGTTCAAACATGTCAACCACCACCCAGAATTTGCTATTCAAACACGGCCTACATTGTGTTATCATTTCTCCTAAAAAAAAACAAAAAGAAAAAGAAGAGGACATTTTAATAAAACCCTCAGGCTTCCCTGGTGACTCAGACGGTAAAGAATCCATCTGCAATGCAGGAGACTCAGGTTTCAAATCCCTGGTTAGGGAAGACCTCCTGGAGAGGGTAATGGCAACCCACTCCAGTATTCTTGCCTGGAGAATCCCATGGAGTGCTGTCAGACACACACACACACACACCCCACCCCCCGACCCCGCCGGTATGTATATCCCCCCCTTCCCACCCCTCTCGACCATCACACAGCACCTCTGAAGGATCCCCTTTTCTCACAGAGCAATGACTAGAGCTATTTTCTTCACTTATGATAGTACAGGCCTTCATGCTACTTCCTTTACGCCTCTCACCCACTGTTCCTTCCCCACAATGTCCATATGTCTACTGTCCATGTCTGTCTTTCTGTCACTTCACTGCATGTGGCATCATCACCATCCTACTAGATTCCATATATATGTGTTAATATACTGTATTTGTCCTTCTCTTTCTGACTGGACTTCACTTTTGATGATACGTTCATCAAAACGGATCCAGCCACCTCATTAGGATTGATTCTTCTGCATTTCTCTTTACAGCTGTGTAGTATTCCATTATATATATGCACCAGAGCTTTTGGATCCATTCGTTCGTCGATGGGCATCTAGGTTCCTTCCATGTTCTAGCTATTGTATAGAGAGCTGCAATGAACATTGGGGTACAGGTGCTTCTTTCAGTTTTGATTTCATCAGGGTATAAGCCTAAGAGTGGGATTGCTGGGTCATATGGTGCTTCTATTTTTAGTTTTTTAAGAAATCTCCAGACTGTCTTCTATAGAGGCTGTATCAATTTACACTCCCACCAGCAATGCAGGAGTGTTCCCTTTTCTCCGCAGCCTCTCCAGCATTTATTGTCTGTCGATTTGTGGATGATGGCCATTCTGACGGGTGTGAGGTGACATCTCATTGTAGTTTTGATTTGCATTTCTCTAATTATAAGTGAAGTTGAGCATCGTTTCATGTGTTTTTGGGCCATCTGTATGTCATCGTTGGAGAGGTGTCTGTTTAGGTCCTTTTCCCATTTTTTGATTGGGTTGTTCATTTTTCCAGTGCTGAGTTGTCTGAGTTGCTTGTAGATTTTGGAGATTAATTCTTTGTCTGTTGTTTCATTTGCTATGATTTTCTCCCACTCTGTGGGCTGTCTGCTGAGCTTTTTTGTAATTTCTTGCCTTTTTTTTTTTTGTAGGGGCAGCTTCCTGGTGACTCAGACGGTAAAGAATCCATCTGCAATGCAGGAGACTCAGGTTTCAAATCCTGGTTAGGAAGACCTCCTGGAGAGGGTAATGGCAACCCACTCCAGTATTCTTGCCTGGAGAATCCCATGGAGTGCTGTCAGACACACACACACACACACCCACCCCCGACCCCGCCGGTATGTATATCCCCCTTCCCACCCCTCTCGACCATCACACAGCACCTCTGAAGGATCCCCTTTTCTCACAGAGCAATGACTAGAGCTATTTTCTTCACTTATGATAGTACAGGCCTTCATGCTACTTCCTTTACGCCTCTCACCCACTGTTCCTTCCCCACAATGTCCATATGTCTACTGTCCATGTCTGTCTTTCTGTCACTTCACTGCATGTGGCATCATCACCATCCTACTAGATTCCATATATATGTGTTAATATACTGTATTTGTCCTTCTCTTTCTGACTGGACTTCACTTTTGATGATACGTTCATCAAAACGGATCCAGCCACCTCATTAGGATTGATTCTTCTGCATTTCTCTTTACAGCTGTGTAGTATTCCATTATATATATGCACCAGAGCTTTTGGATCCATTCGTTCGTCGATGGGCATCTAGGTTCCTTCCATGTTCTAGCTATTGTATAGAGAGCTGCAATGAACATTGGGGTACAGGTGCTTCTTTCAGTTTTGATTTCATCAGGGTATAAGCCTAAGAGTGGGATTGCTGGGTCATATGGTGCTTCTATTTTTAGTTTTTTAAGAAATCTCCAGACTGTCTTCTATAGAGGCTGTATCAATTTACACTCCCACCAGCAATGCAGGAGTGTTCCCTTTTCTCCGCAGCCTCTCCAGCATTTATTGTCTGTCGATTTGTGGATGATGGCCATTCTGACGGGTGTGAGGTGACATCTCATTGTAGTTTTGATTTGCATTTCTCTAATTATAAGTGAAGTTGAGCATCGTTTCATGTGTTTTTGGGCCATCTGTATGTCATCGTTGGAGAGGTGTCTGTTTAGGTCCTTTTCCCATTTTTTGATTGGGTTGTTCATTTTTCCAGTGCTGAGTTGTCTGAGTTGCTTGTAGATTTTGGAGATTAATTCTTTGTCTGTTGTTTCATTTGCTATGATTTTCTCCCACTCTGTGGGCTGTCTGCTGAGCTTTTTTGTAATTTCTTTTGCTGTACAAAAGCTTTGAAGTTTCATTAGGTCCCACGTGTTCACTTTTCTTTTGAGTTCTGCTATTTTAGTAGGTGGGTCAGAGAAGATCTTGCTTTGATTGATGTCCTTGAGGGTTTTGCCTATATTCTCCTCTAAGAGTTTGATGGCTTCTGGTCTTATATTTAGGTCTTTAATCCATTTTGAGTTGATCTTTGTGCATGGTGTCAGGGAATGTTCCAACTTCATTTTTTAGCATGTAGCTGTCCAGTTTTCCCAGCACCATTTGTTGAAGAGGCTGTCTTTGTCCCATTTTATAGTTTCGCCTCCTTTGTCAAAAATAAGGTACCCATAGGTGCATGGCTTTATCTCTGGGTTCTCGATCTTGTTCCATTGGACTATAGTTCGGTTTTTGTGCCAGTAGCACACTTTCTTGATGACTGTTGCTTTGTAGTAGAGTCTGAAGTTCGGGAGGCTGATCCCTCCAACTCCGTTTTTCTTTCTCAGGATTGCTTTGGCTATTCGAGGTCTTTTGTATTTCCATATGAACTGTGTTATTCTTTGGTCTAGTTCTGTGAAAAATGTCATTGGTAGTTGGATAGGTATTGCATTGAATCTGTAGATGATATTTGGTGGTGTGGTCATTTTCACAATATTGATTCTTTGACCCAGAAACATGGAATATCTCTCCATCTGTTTAAGTCCTTCTTTAGTGTCTCTCGTGAATGTCTTGTAATTTTCTGTGTACAATTCTTTTGTTTCTTTGGGTAGGTTTATTCCTAGATATTTGATTCTTTTGGTTGCAATGGTGAAGGGGATTGCCTCTTTGATTTTGTTTTCTGAATTTTCATTGTTTGTGTATAGGAATGCCAGTGATTTCTGTGTATTGACTTTGTATCCTGCGGCTTTGCTGAATTCATTGATTAGCTCTAGTAGTTTTGTAATAGTGTCTTTGGGGTTTTCTATGTATAATATCATGTCGTCTGCAAAAAGAGAGAGCTTGACTTCTTCCTTTCCAATCTGGATTCCTTTTATTTCTTTCTCTTCTCTTATTGCTGTTGCTAGAACTTCCAGGACTATGTTGTATTAGAGTGGTGAAAGTGGACACCCTTGTCTTGTTCCTGATCTTAGAGGGAATGCTTTCAACTTTTCACCACTGAGGATAATGTTCGCTGTGGGCTTCTCATATATGGCTTTCACTATGTTAAGATAAGTTCCTTCTATGCCCATTTTTTGAAGAGTTTTTATCATCAATGGGTGTTGGATTTTGTCAAAGGCTTTTTCTGCATCTATTGAGATGATCATGTGATTTTTGTCTCTCAATTTGTTGATATGATGTATCACATTGATTGATTTGCGGATGTTGAAGAATCCTTGCATGCCTGGGATGAACCCAACTTGATCGTGATGAATGAGCTTTTTGATGTGTTGCTGAATTCTGTTTGCTAGGATTTTGTTGAGGATTTTGGTATCTAGGTTCATCAGTGAAATTGGCCTATAATTTTCTTTTTTTTGTGTTGTCTTTGCCTGGCTTTGGTATCAGGGTGATGGTGGCCTCGTAGAATGTGTTTGGAAGTGTTCCTTCCTGGACAATTTTTCCAAAGAGTTTTAGAAGGACAGGCATTATCTCTTCTTTAAATGTTTGGTAGAATTCACTTGTGAAACCATCTGGCCCTGGGCTTTTATTTTTGGGTAGATTTCTGATCACAAGGTCGATTTCTGAGCTTGTGATTGGCTTGTTCATAGTTTCTGTTTCTTCCTGGTTGAGTCTTGGGAGATTAATCTTCTCTAAGAAACTGTCCATTTCTTCTAGGTTGTCCAGTTTGTTGCCATAGAGTTGTTCGTAATAGTGTCTTAGAATCCTTTGGATTTCTGCATTATCTGTTGTAATCTCTCCTTTTTCATTTTTGATTTTGTTGATCTGGTTCTTCTCTCTCTTTTTCTTGATGAGTCTGGTCAGTGGTGTGTCGATTTTATTGACTTTTTCGAAGAACCAGCTTTTTGTTTTATTTATCTTTACTATTGTTTCTTTTGTTTCTTTTTCATTTATTTCTGCTCTGATCTTTATGATTTCCCTTCTTCTGCTGGCTTTGGAGTGTTTTTGTTCTTCTTTCTCCAGTTGTTTTAAGCATAAGGTAAGGTCGTCTGTTTGAGATTTTCCTAGTTTCTTGAGGTGGGATTGAATTGCTATAAACTTCCCTCTTAGAACTGCTTTTGCAATATCCCATAGGTTTTGCACTGTCGTGTGTTCATTGTCATTTTCTTCTAGGAATTTTTTTATTTCTCCTTTGATTTCCTCAATGATCAGTTGGTTTTTTAGGTATGTGTTGTTTAATCTCCACGTGTTTGTGTTTTTAGTGGTTTTTTTCCTGTAGTTGATCTCTAGCCTCATTGCATTGTGGTCCGAGAAGATGGTTGATAGAATTTCAGTTTTCTTGAATTGACTGAGGATTGATTTGTGGCCCAAGATGTGGTCTATCCTGGAGAATGTTCCATGAGCACTTGAGAAGAAAGTGTATTCTTCTGCTTTTAGATGGAAAGTCCTAAAGATATCAATGAGGTCCATTTCTTCTAGTGTGGCATTTAAGGCTTGTGTTTCTTTATTAATTTTCTGTTTGGATGATCTGTCCATTGGTGTGAGAGGAGTGTTAAAGTCTCCTACTATGACTGTGTTGCTCTCAATGTCTTCTCTTATGTCTGAAAGTGTTTGTCTTATGTATTGGGGTGCTCCTGCATTGGGAGCATAGATATTTATGATTGTTATGTTTTCTTCTTGGATGGATCCCTTAATCATGATGTAGTGACCTGCCTTGTCTCTTAGAATCTTCTTTAAAATCTATTTTGTCTGATATGAGGATTGCTACTCCAGCTTTCTTTTGATTTCCATTTGCATGGAATATCTTTCTCCAGCCTTTCACTTTCAGTCTATGAGTATCTCTAGGTCTGAAATGAGTTACCTGGAGGCAGCATATGTATGGGTTGTGTTTTTGGATCCATTCAGCCACTCTGTGTCTTTTGGTTGGGGCGTTTAATCCATTGACATTCAAAGTAATTATTGATACAAATGATCCTATTGTCATCTTCTTAGATGTTATGATGGGTTTGTTTCGTGGATCTTCTTTTATACTTGTTTCTATATAAGTCCCTTTAACACTTGTTGTAAGGCTGGTTTGGTGTGACTAATTTCTTTTAATTTTTGCTTATCTGTAAAGCTTTTGATTTCTCCATCAATTTTGAATGAGATCCTTGCAGGGTAGAGGATTCTTGGTTGCAGATTATTCTCTTTCAGACGTTTAAATGTGTCCTGCCATTCCCTTCTGGCCTGCAGAGTTTCTGTTGAAAGATCAGCTGTTAAACGGATGGGCTTTCCCTTGTATGTCACTAGTTGCTTTTCCCTTGCTGCTTTGAGAATTCTGTCTTTGTGTTTAATTTGTGTTAGCTTCATTACTATGTGTCTTGGTGAGTTTCTTCTCGGATTGATTCTGTATGGTACTCTTTGTGCTTCTTATACTTGATTGACTATTTCTTTTCTCATGTTGGGGAAATTTTCAGCTATAATCTCTTCAAAATTTTTCTCATAGCCTTTCTTTTCTTCTTCTTCTTCTGGAACCCCTATAATTCAAATATTGGTGCATTTGATATTATCCCAGAGGTCTCTGAGGCTATCCTCTGCTCTTTTCATTCTTTGAGCTAGATTCTGTTTTTCAGCAGTTACTTCCACCATTTTATCTTCCAGCTCACTTATCCGGTCTTCTGTCTCAGATACTCTGCTCTTGATTCCTTCTACAGTGTTTTTCAGTTCAGCAATTGAGTTGTTTGTCTCTTACTTTTTTGGTAAGTTCTTGTATTTCTTTATTCAGTGTGTTAGTTGTATCTTGCAATTTCTCTGAAATTCTGTTTTCAGTGTCTTTGATCATCTTTACTATCATTCTTCTGAAATCACTTTCAAAAAGTTTGTCCAAATTCTCTTCATTAATTTGATCTTGTGTGTTTGTGGATTGTTCCTTCACTTGTGTGGTATTTTTCTGCCTTTTCATTGTTATTATTAATTTTTTAGAACTGACTCTGTTTGGGATTTCCTTTTCCCAGACTTTGAGTTACGTCTGTTGGTGTTTGTTGTTTGGATGGGGCTTCTTATTCTGGGTGATGCTGGTGGTTGGGGCATTTAGTCCATTGACATTCAAAGTAATTATTGATACAAATGATCCTATTGTCATCTTCTTAGATGTTATGATGGGTTTGTTTCGTGGATCTTCTTTTATACTTGTTTCTATATAAGTCCCTTTAACACTTGTTGTAAGGCTGGTTTGGTGTGACTAATTTCTTTTAATTTTTGCTTATCTGTAAAGCTTTTGATTTCTCCATCAATTTTGAATGAGATCCTTGCAGGGTAGAGGATTCTTGGTTGCAGATTATTCTCTTTCAGACGTTTAAATGTGTCCTGCCATTCCCTTCTGGCCTGCAGAGTTTCTGTTGAAAGATCAGCTGTTAAACGGATGGGCTTTCCCTTGTATGTCACTAGTTGCTTTTCCCTTGCTGCTTTGAGAATTCTGTCTTTGTGTTTAATTTGTGTTAGCTTCATTACTATGTGTCTTGGTGAGTTTCTTCTCGGATTGATTCTGTATGGTACTCTTTGTGCTTCTTATACTTGATTGACTATTTCTTTTCTCATGTTGGGGAAATTTTCAGCTATAATCTCTTCAAAATTTTTCTCATAGCCTTTCTTTTCTTCTTCTTCTTCTGGAACCCCTATAATTCAAATATTGGTGCATTTGATATTATCCCAGAGGTCTCTGAGGCTATCCTCTGCTCTTTTCATTCTTTGAGCTAGATTCTGTTTTTCAGCAGTTACTTCCACCATTTTATCTTCCAGCTCACTTATCCGGTCTTCTGTCTCAGATACTCTGCTCTTGATTCCTTCTACAGTGTTTTTCAGTTCAGCAATTGAGTTGTTTGTCTCTTACTTTTTTGGTAAGTTCTTGTATTTCTTTATTCAGTGTGTTAGTTGTATCTTGCAATTTCTCTGAAATTCTGTTTTCAGTGTCTTTGATCATCTTTACTATCATTCTTCTGAAATCACTTTCAAAAAGTTTGTCCAAATTCTCTTCATTAATTTGATCTTGTGTGTTTGTGGATTGTTCCTTCACTTGTGTGGTATTTTTCTGCCTTTTCATTGTTATTATTAATTTTTTAGAACTGACTCTGTTTGGGATTTCCTTTTCCCAGACTTTGAGTTACGTCTGTTGGTGTTTGTTGTTTGGATGGGGCTTCTTATTCTGGGTGATGCTGGTGATTGGGTAATGTCAGGACTTGCATACAAGTGATTACCTTTGTTGGCGTTCTCACTTGTATACTGCTCTTTAGTGTTAGGCGTTCTCTAGTATTGTAGAGTTTTGGAGTCAGTGCACCCTCCTTAAAACCCCGGGGCTTGTTGCCTGACCAGGGAATGAAGATTTCACGGCTGGTTTGTTATGGCATTAAATGATATTAAAACATATATATGCAAATGAGAAACAGAAGGTATACATTTGACAAATGGCAACTTAAAAATTATGCAAGTACTATCTAGCGTATTGAATTATACACATAAACATATACAGCTATAACATAACCCTAGCATTCCAACCAAAAATACAGTACAATACATTAGCAACCGCGAATAGAGAAAACCAAGAATGATATCCACCAGTTAATAAGCAAACTAAGTAGAGCACCAATTGGAGAATAATGCTAGAGCAGGATCCCCATTGGGGATAAGGCAAAGAGGACAGAACAGACTAAGAAATATGGTGGGGAAAGGGAAAGAGAGAAAGGGAGGATAGAAGAGAAATATAGAATAATATTGCAAAGTTAAATATAGGAAGATAAAGATTTGTATGTATTAGAGTTTAATGCTATAGGAAAGGAGCTTCAGAGATAGCAAAGAATTATAGAGGAAGTAGTAGTACAAATGAAAAATTATTAAAAATTAAAAGATTAATTTTATAGAAAAATATAGAAAAACAAAGCAAAAATAATAAAAACAAACAAAACCCCCCACAGAACCTTAAAAGGGCAATGGGGAACCAGAAGTTTATACCAAAATAAAATGTGTGGTTTAAAAAGAAAAAGAAAAAAAAATTTTGTAAACTTGAATATATTCAGTCTTACTGATAAGATTAGTAGCTTCAATAGAATTCAGTGAAGGAAATGAACACACCCATTCTCTCTCTCACACACACACACACACACCCAAAAAAAGAAAAGGAAAAAAAAAAAAGCGGTGGGTGCACTGAGTGGGTTTGGAAAAAAGAGAAAAAAAAAAAAAACTGAAACAAAGTAATACAATACAAAAAATGAAATTTTAAAGTCCAGCAGTAACTCCAGCTTCAGACAAAACGTGAAAATAGTGTTTATGTTCTTCTGTCTCTTGCTGGCTATTCAGGAATTATCAGTCTTTTTCTTGCCTCTGGCAGTGGTTGGATCTGAAGACCTCTTTGACTGCTTGTTTATTTAGGCCTATTCCAGAATTAAAAGGCCCGCCCAGGCTGCCCCTGGGAGTTTCTTAATCCAAATCCCTTTTCTTGCTGGGTGGAGCTAAATTCCCTCCCTGTAGCTTGACCAGCAGCCCTGCAGTTTGACCAGCAGCCAAACTACAGTAGGGAAAATGGCGTCTGTCTCACAGAGGATTTATTGCCACACACTCTATGGGAAGCACTTCCGCAGTGACCCCGACCCTGCTGCAGGCCACCGTCGACCCCCGCCACCGCGGGAGACGTGAGGTCACTTAGAGGTGAGTCTGGCTCAGTCTCATGCAGGATCGCTATTCCTCTCTCCCGGATCACAGTGCGCAGAGACTTTCCAGTCCTCCTCGGCGACTCTGTGATTGCGTTCATGGTAACCTCCTCCAAAGGGAACTGAGTGCCGTCCTTCCGAGGCCTGCTCAAGGGCACTTCTAGCTCAAGGGGGCACCTGGACCCTCCAAAGCAGGTCTGGCTCAGTCCCTTGTGGGTGTCAGTGCTCCTCTCCCGGGTTTTGATCTGCAACAGGCATTGCGCCTTTGGCCCGCCCAGCCTCTCCGGCGGGTATGAGGTTTGACTTTTAAAAGTGCGATTGCACCCCTCCTACTGTCTTGATGCAGCTTCTCCTTTGTTCTTCGATGTGGGGTATCCTCTCTCTGATCAGATCCAACCTCTTTTTGTCGATGGTTTCCCAGGAACTCGTCGCAATTCAGGCGATTTTGCAGGAGAGATGAGTGCACGTCCTTCTACGCCACCATCTTCCAACCTAAAGATTTATTTATTTATTTTATATATGTATGTATGTATGTATTTTGACTGCAGGATCACTGTTGAGGTGTGCAGACTTTCTATAGTTGTGCTTAGAGGGGACTATTCTTCCTTGTGGGCTCAGTATTTACAACTCATGGTCTTAGTTGCTCCACAGCAGGTGGAATCTTCCCAGGCTAGGGATCGAACCTGTGTCCCCTGCATTGGCAGGCAGATTCTTAACTACCTACTTGATCACCAGGGAATCCCAATTTTCTAGCAATCTTGAGTTGACAGGTACTATACCTGCCTCATTTCCCCCATCCCAGGAGTCAGTACTAACCATGATAGTAAGATGTAAATAAATAGGGACAGAACCTTGAGCTGAATGAGAGCTTTATGCTTTAGAACAGGAAAAAACATGAAAATTCATGTAACCCAAAACACTCATTTTATTGTCCTAAGAAACTGAGGTCTAGTCCAAAGACATTAATTTGTCCCAAATCACATATTGCCTCAGGAATAGAAATAGGCCTTGTACTGATGAACCTGTCTGCAGGGAAGGAAGACAGCAGACAGAGAATGGTCTTCTGGATACAGGAGGGGAAGGAAGGCGGGACAAACTGAGAAAGTAGCATTGACATATAAACACTACGATGTGTAAAACAGAGCTAGCGGGAAGCTACTACATAACTCAGGGAGCCGAATCTGGTGCTCTGAGAGTGGGGTGGGAGTACGGCTGGAAGGAGGCTCAAGAAGGAGGATATATATAATTATGACCGACTCACTTTGTTGTGTCAGAAACCAGCACGACATTGTAAAACAGTCCCTGGCTCAGTCCCTTGTGGGTGTCAGTGCTCCTCTCCCGGGTTTTGATCTGCAACAGGCATTGCGCCTTTGGCCCGCCCAGCCTCTCCGGCGGGTATGAGGTTTGACTTTTAAAAGTGCGATTGCACCCCTCCTACTGTCTTGATGCAGCTTCTCCTTTGTTCTTCGATGTGGGGTATCCTCTCTCTGATCAGATCCAACCTCTTTTTGTCGATGGTTTCCCAGGAACTCGTCGCAATTCAGGCGATTTTGCAGGAGAGATGAGTGCACGTCCTTCTACGCCACCATCTTCCAACCTAAAGATTTATTTATTTATTTTATATATGTATGTATGTATGTATTTTGACTGCAGGATCACTGTTGAGGTGTGCAGACTTTCTATAGTTGTGCTTAGAGGGGACTATTCTTCCTTGTGGGCTCAGTATTTACAACTCATGGTCTTAGTTGCTCCACAGCAGGTGGAATCTTCCCAGGCTAGGGATCGAACCTGTGTCCCCTGCATTGGCAGGCAGATTCTTAACTACCTACTTGATCACCAGGGAATCCCAATTTTCTAGCAATCTTGAGTTGACAGGTACTATACCTGCCTCATTTCCCCCATCCCAGGAGTCAGTACTAACCATGATAGTAAGATGTAAATAAATAGGGACAGAACCTTGAGCTGAATGAGAGCTTTATGCTTTAGAACAGGAAAAAACATGAAAATTCATGTAACCCAAAACACTCATTTTATTGTCCTAAGAAACTGAGGTCTAGTCCAAAGACATTAATTTGTCCCAAATCACATATTGCCTCAGGAATAGAAATAGGCCTTGTACTGATGAACCTGTCTGCAGGGAAGGAAGACAGCAGACAGAGAATGGTCTTCTGGATACAGGAGGGGAAGGAAGGCGGGACAAACTGAGAAAGTAGCATTGACATATAAACACTACGATGTGTAAAACAGAGCTAGCGGGAAGCTACTACATAACTCAGGGAGCCGAATCTGGTGCTCTGGAGAGGTGGGGTGGGAGTACGGCTGGAAGGAGGCTCAAGAAGGAGGGGATATATATAATTATGACCGACTCACTTTGTTGTGTCAGAAACCAGCACGACATTGTAAAACAGTTATCCTCCAATTTGAGAAATAGGCCTAGAACTCAGATATTACAATCCTTCCAGCTGGCACATTTGCTTGCAGTAGATGTGCCCTAAATTTAAAAGGCTTTTAAGCAATGGACCAGTCAAGAGAGCGACCTGGAGATGGTTAAGGTCACACTGAAAATGAAAGTGTTCTAGAGAACGAGTGGGCTTTTCCACCAGCGAGTTGCCTTACCGATGAGGCAGTCTACCAGAAGGGGGCGCACAGCTCCCGTCTTGAAAAAATTTCAATCTGCCTAAACTACCAAGAAGATAAATCTCAACGTCCACAGTCTGGGTCATTGAAGACAACTTGTTTTGGAACTCTGTAGAATTTTGAGGTGTTAATTTTCTTCAACTTGACAGCTATAGCAGGGGGAGATGACATTGGTAAACTCTTTTTTCAGTGACACTTTACTTATGTATCAACCTCAGTGTGATTAAAGCTATGGGAATTCATGTAAATATCCGAACTGTGGAGTATGGAGAGTTGCAAAACCATGTATTCCTGAAAAAATAATACAAGCCCTTTATCCTGTGGCTCTTTAATAGAGTCACAAAGCCAAGTTAATATGAGATTACATCTTACAGAATACGAAGATGACCTTGACTAGATTTAGAACTTGTTTGGCAGATCAACTAGTGAACTAGACTATAGACATCAGAGATCTAGTTGAGTCAAAAACTGAGGTCTAGTCCAAAGACATTAATTTGTCCCAAATCACATATTGCCTCAGGAATAGAAATAGGCCTTGTACTGATGAACCTGTCTGCAGGGAAGGAAGACAGCAGACAGAGAATGGTCTTCTGGATACAGGAGGGGAAGGAAGGCGGGACAAACTGAGAAAGTAGCATTGACATATAAACACTACGATGTGTAAAACAGAGCTAGCGGGAAGCTACTACATAACTCAGGGAGCCGAATCTGGTGCTCTGGAGAGGTGGGGTGGGAGTACGGCTGGAAGGAGGCTCAAGAAGGAGGGGATATATATAATTATGACCGACTCACTTTGTTGTGTCAGAAACCAGCACGACATTGTAAAACAGTTATCCTCCAATTTGAGAAATAGGCCTAGAACTCAGATATTACAATCCTTCCAGCTGGCACATTTGCTTGCAGTAGATGTGCCCTAAATTTAAAAGGCTTTTAAGCAATGGACCAGTCAAGAGAGCGACCTGGAGATGGTTAAGGTCACACTGAAAATGAAAGTGTTCTAGAGAACGAGTGGGCTTTTCCACCAGCGAGTTGCCTTACCGATGAGGCAGTCTACCAGAAGGGGGCGCACAGCTCCCGTCTTGAAAAAATTTCAATCTGCCTAAACTACCAAGAAGATAAATCTCAACGTCCACAGTCTGGGTCATTGAAGACAACTTGTTTTGGAACTCTGTAGAATTTTGAGGTGTTAATTTTCTTCAACTTGACAGCTATAGCAGGGGGAGATGACATTGGTAAACTCTTTTTTCAGTGACACTTTACTTATGTATCAACCTCAGTGTGATTAAAGCTATGGGAATTCATGTAAATATCCGAACTGTGGAGTATGGAGAGTTGCAAAACCATGTATTCCTGAAAAAATAATACAAGCCCTTTATCCTGTGGCTCTTTAATAGAGTCACAAAGCCAAGTTAATATGAGATTACATCTTACAGAATACGAAGATGACCTTGACTAGATTTAGAACTTGTTTGGCAGATCAACTAGTGAACTAGACTATAGACATCAGAGATCTAGTTGAGTCAAAAAACTGTAGAGATTCCAAGCATGGAGTGCAGACAGACCAGGTTTCATTTTGGACCAAAGTGCTGTTTTCCATTGAAGAAATAAAATGAGGATATAAATTGTCTGAAGATGTCTGGTGAGAACAGAGGTGAGGTACAGTGTATAGATTGCAGGCACCATTAATATTCATTTTGAATTTTGAACTAAGTTTAAAAGCATATAAGCAACTGAGAAAAGAGCCTCTTTGTGTTATGTACTATCCCTTCATTGCAAGAAACTAACTTTTTAAGTCAAGCATTACAGAGGTTTTTTTTTTCTTAAAGTATAGTTGATTTATAATATTTCTGCTGTATAGCAAACTGATTCAGTTATATATGTTCATATTCTTTTTCATACTCTTCCCATTATGATTTATCAGAGGATATTGAATATAGTTTCTTATTTAAGGAAAGACCTTGAGGAAATATAAACAATAGAAATTCTAACTAGAGAAGGGTATGCATTTGCTTGAGCAGTTTTTTTCTTGTTAGATAGAACCTGGGAGTCAACCAGTGCACATCTTGCCATGGAGAACTGACAGATGCCTATGAAGTAGAGATGGAAACAAGCCAGGAATTTCGAATTGGTGTACTTCATATTGACTATAAGCAAAATATTTGCTGTAATGAAAGATACTCAACGAGTTTTCCAGGGTTTTTTTTTTGACATAGGCCTTACAACTTTATTAATACATTGATTGTTTCCTTCTCTGAGATTTCTTAATAGCAACTCATATATTTGCATTTATCAGTGTGCCGGTGCTTTATTTACTATGGACCAATAAATGTGCTGCAGTATGGTGTGTGGCCAGAATTATTGAATATTTTAATATTAGAAGCATATGCTGTTATTTTGAGATGGCATGAGAAACATGAGTATTTGTGTGGGAATTATCAATTAGTAAGATTAGTTGGGAAGAAAGAAACAAAATAACTTTCTGCGAATAATAAACTCTACATTTTATTAGCAAAGTGTATACTTAAAATCTCTAATCCTGTTTTAGTTGTTCATATTTCCAGTTTGCCTTATAGTAATAATGAAAAAGGAATGGGCTCTGAAATTGGACAATCTGCCTTTAAATCCAGCTTTGCCACTTACTAGCAGAATGGACTTGGAAAGTGAGGCTCAATTTCATCACTTATATAACAGGCTTAATAATACACTTATATAAAAGGTATAATAATGTTTAATTTGAAAGATTTTTAGGAAGTTGAAATCATTGCTTTTCACAGTTAGTAAATAGGCTATTATTTTGCTATAAATCCACTCTCCACCCTCAAAACAACAAAACAATACAACCTGGGTACATCATGAAGGTACTATGATTTAGGGTGGTCTGAAGATTAAGAATACAAAATTAGTTTTTAAAGTAAACATATATTTAGAAGGATAAAATAAATCATGAAAAGTTATACATTTTTAAGATGCTGATTTAAGAATCCAGATGAAACATTATATTCTTTGTCAGCCTCCTCAAATGACAATAGCTTTTGTGACAATATTTTTCTTTATTGAGAAGAGGAAAATAATTCAGATTTTCCTCTAGCATGGTTGATGGAACTTTAGTTTTCATTCTGTTTAGTCTGAAAAAAAATTTGGGGGGCGTCATCCTTTTAAAAGGATGCAAGCAACCACTTGATCTATTTTTCTGTGGATGTTCTTATGTCATGATGTTGCATAAAGTGGGCAGAAGCTAGTTCTGAAAACTATTCTTATATGTGTACTATATTGACTATAGAAAATATTTGCGGTCTAAAGATTTTCCAGGGTTTTTTTTTTTGACATAGGCCTTACAACTTTATTAATACATTGATTGTTTCCTTCTCTGAGATTTCTTAATAGCAACTCATATATTTGCATTTATCAGTGTGCCGGTGCTTTATTTACTATGGACCAATAAATGTGCTGCAGTATGGTGTGTGGCCAGAATTATTGAATATTTTAATATTAGAAGCATATGCTGTTATTTTGAGATGGCATGAGAAACATGAGTATTTGTGTGGGAATTATCAATTAGTAAGATTAGTTGGGAAGAAAGAAACAAAATAACTTTCTGCGAATAATAAACTCTACATTTTATTAGCAAAGTGTATACTTAAAATCTCTAATCCTGTTTTAGTTGTTCATATTTCCAGTTTGCCTTATAGTAATAATGAAAAAGGAATGGGCTCTGAAATTGGACAATCTGCCTTTAAATCCAGCTTTGCCACTTACTAGCAGAATGGACTTGGAAAGTGAGGCTCAATTTCATCACTTATATAACAGGCTTAATAATACACTTATATAAAAGGTATAATAATGTTTAATTTGAAAGATTTTTAGGAAGTTGAAATCATTGCTTTTCACAGTTAGTAAATAGGCTATTATTTTGCTATAAATCCACTCTCCACCCTCAAAACAACAAAACAATACAACCTGGGTACATCATGAAGGTACTATGATTTAGGGTGGTCTGAAGATTAAGAATACAAAATTAGTTTTTAAAGTAAACATATATTTAGAAGGATAAAATAAATCATGAAAAGTTATACATTTTTAAGATGCTGATTTAAGAATCCAGATGAAACATTATATTCTTTGTCAGCCTCCTCAAATGACAATAGCTTTTGTGACAATATTTTTCTTTATTGAGAAGAGGAAAATAATTCAGATTTTCCTCTAGCATGGTTGATGGAACTTTAGTTTTCATTCTGTTTAGTCTGAAAAAATTTGGGGGGCGTCATCCTTTTAAAAGGATGCAAGCAACCACTTGATCTATTTTTCTGTGGATGTTCTTATGTCATGATGTTGCATAAAGTGGGCAGAAGCTAGTTCTGAAAACTATTCTTATATGTGGTCAACCAGCAGCAATTTAACTATACGTAGATGTGACTTTTTAGCGCATGATTCCAATAAGTCCAATCTAAGTGTATCTCCAATTCAACTTCCCTTTAATTTGCATCCCAGCATCCCACACTGAGGAGGGGAAGTTGAAGTGGAAAGGAAATGGCCTTATGACAAATTGCAGTTAAAAAATCTTGCTCTTGTGAAATGTACAAAACATACAACAGTATGCTAATCCATTGCTAGTGCTCCTCCTGGGGCCTTGAAAGGGGTCCGTGTAAATGTAGGGTACTGAAGCTTCAGCTTCATTAGCTTCACCTAAAATTCACCTTTCCATTTCATCTTTCCTTTCCTGCTCAACGCTGGTCCATCTTTCTTTCTGTCCTTTCATTGCTTCGGCTCTCCACGTTCCGACATTTTGCTCCGTCAGTACTGAAACTGCTCCCTCAAATGCGATAGCATCCAGTACTTTTCCTTGGTTTCCATTCAACTTGGTCTTGTAACATTTTAGGCTGTTGATTACATGCTCCTTGAAACTCCCCCTTCTCTTTTGTTTTTGGTGACTTTGGGAAATGCATTTGTCCTCCAGCCTTGCAAGTCGTCTTCTTTTTTTTTTGTCTCTATTCTGGCTTGTCTGTTTCTTCACCTCCTACATCATATAGATCCCTACAATCTTCTTATCAGCCTTGTGTACTCGTCACTCTCTGGACTTCCAAGAGAACCCTCAGCTCTTATGGTTGCAGCTGAGACTTCCACATGGATGATCTCTTAATCTTTAATTCCCAATTTACCCTTTCAGTTTGCTCCAACCTCATGTTCCCACCCATCTGAAGACAAAGCTACTTCAAAGTCATATCAGCACCTTAAAATGAGATGTCCAAAACCTACTTAATCCACAGACTTCCTCGATCGACTCCATTTTGACCTCAGGGATATAAAGTTTGGAGTAATTTCTATGAGATCCTCTTTGAAATATTTTAAATCTCTGGTTATCTCCAAGGCAATTCACTGAAAAGGTCTCCTTAACTCTTAGATAAATTACAATTTCCATCTGTCTATAAGTCTTGCACCTAATCCCAAATAGTATACTGTGAATACTCAAATCTTACCCATCTTTCAGAGTTTAGCTCATAAACCACATCTTCCTTTCAAGTGTCCCCCAGTAGGCCCATCAAAATTGACTTTCATCACTTGCCAAAATCAGCAGCAACTCCATTCTCTGAACTGGGCCTAATTTGGGTTCTTCCAAGTAAGCAATGAAGACTGAAGTTTGAGGGCAGTTACTTTTTCCACCACTCCTTCCTTTCCTCTATACTCAGAATAATGTTATACATTTGGACATTACCCAGACAGATTTTTGGTCCTCTGTTGGTCAGATTTTCGCCAAATGCCCAAGTACCTCTAAACCCCTGTCTTGGGGGTGAAATTCGCACTTTACTGCTCAACGCTGGTCCATCTTTCTTTCTGTCCTTTCATTGCTTCGGCTCTCCACGTTCCGACATTTTGCTCCGTCAGTACTGAAACTGCTCCCTCAAATGCGATAGCATCCAGTACTTTTCCTTGGTTTCCATTCAACTTGGTCTTGTAACATTTTAGGCTGTTGATTACATGCTCCTTGAAACTCCCCCTTCTCTTTTGTTTTTGGTGACTTTGGGAAATGCATTTGTCCTCCAGCCTTGCAAGTCGTCTTCTTTTTTTTTTGTCTCTATTCTGGCTTGTCTGTTTCTTCACCTCCTACATCATATAGATCCCTACAATCTTCTTATCAGCCTTGTGTACTCGTCACTCTCTGGACTTCCAAGAGAACCCTCAGCTCTTATGGTTGCAGCTGAGACTTCCACATGGATGATCTCTTAATCTTTAATTCCCAATTTACCCTTTCAGTTTGCTCCAACCTCATGTTCCCACCCATCTGAAGACAAAGCTACTTCAAAGTCATATCAGCACCTTAAAATGAGATGTCCAAAACCTACTTAATCCACAGACTTCCTCGATCGACTCCATTTTGACCTCAGGGATATAAAGTTTGGAGTAATTTCTATGAGATCCTCTTTGAAATATTTTAAATCTCTGGTTATCTCCAAGGCAATTCACTGAAAAGGTCTCCTTAACTCTTAGATAAATTACAATTTCCATCTGTCTATAAGTCTTGCACCTAATCCCAAATAGTATACTGTGAATACTCAAATCTTACCCATCTTTCAGAGTTTAGCTCATAAACCACATCTTCCTTTCAAGTGTCCCCCAGTAGGCCCATCAAAATTGACTTTCATCACTTGCCAAAATCAGCAGCAACTCCATTCTCTGAACTGGGCCTAATTTGGGTTCTTCCAAGTAAGCAATGAAGACTGAAGTTTGAGGGCAGTTACTTTTTCCACCACTCCTTCCTTTCCTCTATACTCAGAATAATGTTATACATTTGGACATTACCCAGACAGATTTTTGGTCCTCTGTTGGTCAGATTTTTTTCGCCAAATGCCCAAGTACCTCTAAACCCCTGTCTTGGGGGGTGAAGACCCAGAGTTACATGCACATTCTAGGTTATCTAGACAGGTTATCCCGGAAAAGCTCCTTGTGGTTCATCTACCTTTTAGGCTTCCCAGGTGGCACAATGGTAAAGAACCCGCCTGCCAATGCAGGAAACACAGGAGGTAAGGGTTCAGTCCCTGGGTCAGGAAGATCCTCTGGAGGAGGAAATGGCAATCCACTCCACTATTCTTGCCTAGAGAATTCCACGAACAGAGTGAGCTGGCAGAATACAGTCCATGGGGTCGCAAAGAGTCAGACATGACTGAATACAAGCACAAGCATCTAGTTGCAATCCTGTTTTCTCTCCTGGAGCCACACCAGTCTCTCCCTTTGCAGGTAGAGAGCCAATCCTGGAGAAATCAGCCAGTGCCCCTGGGGCATGTGGAAACTCGCTGTGCTTTCTGCTCAGGTGTGCTGTGAACCTAAAACACTAGGGTATTGCCTCACAGGGAGAAGTGGTGGTCTGACTGTCTTTCTGGACTCTCATGTGACCAATAATGGCAGCCACTGTGCTACACACTAACCCCATGTCTTCATTTGAGGACAGGTCAATAAAGAGGCCCCCTCTAGTCTCTAAAATTGACCCCCAAAATAGCAAAGAGAAACAGTTTATTCCATTTGGGGTGTGTGTGTGTATGCTCAGTTGTGTCAAACTCTTTGGAACCCCAGTGACTGCAATTGCCATTTTTAACTCCAAGGGATCTTCCTGTCTCAGGGATCCAACCCTGGTACCTGTGACTCCTGCCTTGCAGGCAGATGACCACGGAGCACTCTGTACCCAGTCTGTTCCATTTGTCACAGTTTGTGAAATCTAACTTCCCAAGAAGCACCCATCAGTCTTTACTGAAAGAAAAAATAAACACAGTCGACTGATCCATTCATTTCTCAACAGGAAAAGTCATGAGCTGTCTGGCTGACATGGTTTCAGGTCCAGGTGGAAGAACCTGAGCATTCTTTTCTGAATTTCCACTTCGCTTCTAGTCTGTATTTTGGGGAAGAGGGAGGAGGGGATGTGTGAGAAGTAATGAGTTCTCACATTTTTTAGAGATTCCGTACCAGAATAATCAGAATTTTAAAAGTGATTTCTTTATGGAGGCCTCACACATTAGCCCACAGATTGAGAGAAGGGAAAAAACTCTTTATAATTTGAGTCCAAGCCTCAGTGGGGATAAGAATTTAGTTAATGTACTATGCCATTTATGCTATCTAATTATTTATCAGTCTCTAATTATGTATTATCTCCTCAAAGACTATAAATTTATGAAGGTTTATAAATCTCTGCTCCCCTTCCTTCTCCTCCCTCTTCCCTTCGCCCTTTCTTCTTCTTTTTCTCCTGCTCTCCTGCTTCTCTTTCTCCTTCTTTGAATTCCCAGACTGCCAGTTACATAATGGCTACTCAGTTAATACAAGTAAATGAAAATAAATAAATAAATAAAAAGGATTAGTTTTAGAACATTGAGGAAAATGCTGTACATGTTTCTTACATTCGACTTGTTTGCCTAAATAGACTTCACAATCCTAATACCTATGACATTTGCAGGAAACCTTAAAACATAGGGAAATGAAGGGGAACACACTCAGATTTACAAAAGTAATGATACTCTAATAGTGTGGTCCTTCATTAGGATGAGAATCTGTCAAACACTACCATCTAAAATCCTAAAGAGGTGCTTCCCTGGTGGTCCAGTGGGTAAGGACACCGCCTTGCAGTGCAAGGGGCGCCAGTTCGATCCCTGGCCTGGGAAGATCCCACGTGCTGCGGAGTGGCTGGACCGATGCATCCAACTACCAAGCCGGAGCTCTGGAGCACATGTGCCCAGAGTTGGTGCTCTGCCACAATAGAGGCCACTGCAATGGGAGGCCCACATAGGCCAAAGAACAAAGATAAATAAATGAAAGATCAATAGAAGTGGCCAAAAAAAAAATTTTTTTTTAATTAAAATCCAAAAGAATCATAAGATTAAAAAACACAGACAAATCAACTCATTAGGTGACTCACAGACGGGACAGGTGTTTGAATAGCAGCACATAATATAATGAGTAGCAAAGTCTAAAACAATGGCAAGGAAGTGAGTGGGGAGGAGGTTAGGTCAGGAGGAGGTCTGACTGTGACTATGCAGCTGCCCTGTCACTGCCAAGCTACGAGACAAGAAAATGCTGGGGAGGGGTGATGACTAAATTAACTATTCTCTTCCCTCACCATTCCTGCAGAGACTCTGAAAAGTGTTTAATCTCAGGAAGATATCTTAGTGTGCTTTAATCATGATTGTCTTTCATTTCTTGGTTAAACCTGTGATTGATGGTGGAGAAAAAAGGGAAAAGTTAGAGAACCAACTTCTCAGAAAAATAGTTATTCTCTAACAGAAGCATATTGATCCATGATTATTCACATTTCTCAGGGCATGACCCAGCTCTGACTAAGCCAAGTGCTCCTGAAGGGAGCTAGAGACTGACATCAGTCCCCATTGTGAATACCTGCCGTGTTATCGAGTTCTTATCAGGTATCCAGACCATGCTCTACAATTTCATCAATCCACATAGAATCTTTATATATTTGGGACAGCTATTATCCTGATTTCACAGATAAGGAAGCTAAGGCTCAGAAAGATTAAGTAAATGGCCCAAGGAAGTATCAGAACCAGGATCTGAACCTAGGCAATCGGATTTTTAAATTTCATGTTTTTAAGAAGAAACTTCATTTATATTGTATATTGTTATGCTACAATGTGTTTTAATGCATTTTAGGTTATTTCATTATTATAAAAAAGAATATTTCAATAGATGAATTATATCAGGAAAATGTCAATTAAATTGAAAATTCCATAGAAGTGGGTGGCAACTGTTACAATTACTTCCGTTTTAAGAAGAGAACCTGATGCATAAATGAACCAGAACTGAGAGTCAGTGTGAAATAATGAGATAACCATATACCAATTTTGTCTTCTGGGTGTTCTCAGATCATGTATAGCTTTCAGTTCAGTCACTCTGGCATGTCTGACTCTGCAACTCCATGGACCGCAGCACCCCAGGCTTCCCTGTCCTCCACCATCTCGCAGAGGCTGCTCAAACTCATGTCCATTGACTCAGTAATGCCATCTAACCATCTCATCCTCTGTCGTCCCTTTCTCCTTCTGCCTTCTATTTTTCCCAACACCAGTGTTTTTTCCAATGAGTCATCTCTTCACATCAGGTGGCCAAATACTGGAGCTTCAGCTTCAGCATCAGTCGTTCCAACGAATATTCAGGGTTGATTTCCTTTAGCTTTACAACTAGTTTAAAAACCCTAATAGTGTTAGCTTTGTATAGCTTAATATTGTATAGCTTTATGACTAAGTTAAAACCTTAATATTGTTAGGGGTTTATCCAGTTTAAAGTTTAACTCATTTAAAATCAGAAAGGAAAGAAAACATTGAAAGCATTTATCTTACACCCTTGCAGAAAATTCAAACAGTTTTCAGTGAGTATCTCAACTCAGAAAGTTTTGAAATGTTGACGAGATTTATATCTCTACAGTGCTTAAGAACACCCAGCACAGATATTTTTAAAAGGCTTCCTTTCATATAAAACTATATATAATAAGCCAAATTTCCAATGGCATTTGTGTCTTAGTTTGGTGTCCCACATAGAATCTTTATATATTTGGGACAGCTATTATCCTGATTTCACAGATAAGGAAGCTAAGGCTCAGAAAGATTAAGTAAATGGCCCAAGGAAGTATCAGAACCAGGATCTGAACCTAGGCAATCGGATTTTTAAATTTCATGTTTTTAAGAAGAAACTTCATTTATATTGTATATTGTTATGCTACAATGTGTTTTAATGCATTTTAGGTTATTTCATTATTATAAAAAAGAATATTTCAATAGATGAATTATATCAGGAAAATGTCAATTAAATTGAAAATTCCATAGAAGTGGGTGGCAACTGTTACAATTACTTCCGTTTTAAGAAGAGAACCTGATGCATAAATGAACCAGAACTGAGAGTCAGTGTGAAATAATGAGATAACCATATACCAATTTTGTCTTCTGGGTGTTCTCAGATCATGTATAGCTTTCAGTTCAGTCACTCTGGCATGTCTGACTCTGCAACTCCATGGACCGCAGCACCCCAGGCTTCCCTGTCCTCCACCATCTCGCAGAGGCTGCTCAAACTCATGTCCATTGACTCAGTAATGCCATCTAACCATCTCATCCTCTGTCGTCCCTTTCTCCTTCTGCCTTCTATTTTTCCCAACACCAGTGTTTTTTCCAATGAGTCATCTCTTCACATCAGGTGGCCAAATACTGGAGCTTCAGCTTCAGCATCAGTCGTTCCAACGAATATTCAGGGTTGATTTCCTTTAGCTTTACAACTAGTTTAAAAACCCTAATAGTGTTAGCTTTGTATAGCTTAATATTGTATAGCTTTATGACTAAGTTAAAACCTTAATATTGTTAGGGGTTTATCCAGTTTAAAGTTTAACTCATTTAAAATCAGAAAGGAAAGAAAACATTGAAAGCATTTATCTTACACCCTTGCAGAAAATTCAAACAGTTTTCAGTGAGTATCTCAACTCAGAAAGTTTTGAAATGTTGACGAGATTTATATCTCTACAGTGCTTAAGAACACCCAGCACAGATATTTTTAAAAGGCTTCCTTTCATATAAAACTATATATAATAAGCCAAATTTCCAATGGCATTTGTGTCTTAGTTTGGTGTCCCACAGAAACAACCTGAAATAAGAATTGAAGAGCAACTATAATTTGGAGGGGGATGAGAAGGGTGTGACCAGAGGAGAGTAGGAAAGAGAAACGGGAAGGAGGCACCCAGTAAAGAGAAGCCGGCTATCGCCCCATGTGAGTGGGGCCTAATTTCCCTGGGGAAACCCTGAAAGCCAGTGGAGACCATGCACCCAGTAAGGGAGAGGGAGAAGGGGCACTGACACACCACCTACATCAGTTGCTGTTTCAGTCACTGAATGAGGGCTGCTCTGGGGAGAGGCAATGATTCTGCCATGTGCCAGGCCTGCCCTATGGCGGGCAGTGTGGGCTCTGATAGCAAGGTGCTGGCTCACCCAGGATAGGGACACCACACCAACACCTGCTATACCTCTCCCTCATCCTACCTTTCACAATAAAGGACACTAATCTGTCTCTAAATCCTTACATCCAAATAGAATTTCCCCTTGTTAACACTGAAAGGAAAGATCAAAGTATCCTACAAAGAGAGCCCATCACATGGGTTTGTGTGAGGGTTCCACCAAAGCAAACGCCCAGGAAGGGAATCCAAGCTCCCTGTTCAAGCTGCTCTGATGAGCGAATAAATACACAAGGTCTTTCACAGAATGATGGATTATGAGTTAGTGGGAAGGACTTAAGCAAGAAGTCAAGTCCTGGGTGTACATCACAGATCCAGGATATCAAGATGCCTCCTGGGAAGTCTCTCTCTCTCTCTATTCCAGCCCTCAGAGTAAACCTATTGTTATTACTGGTCCTCATGGTCATCCTTCTTATGCTACCTGTTCACAAAATCCTAAGGTTCTGTGGGTCTCCAAATTTTATGAGGTAAGGAGATTTGCAGTTCAGAGAGAGATCAAGTGATTTATCTTTGGTCATGAACTGAGTCAGTGGTTCAGTGAGGGCTGGCACTAATTCCACATGGTCAAGGAGATGGCAGGATTTGAAGTTAATGATCTTCTCCCGATCGCCCAGTCTTTTCTAAGTTTTATGGTTTTCATCCTCACTCACCTTCTGATTGTTTCCTTCTTTCCTTCCTTTCACATGAAAGTTCTCAAATTGACCAAATGACCGTATAGTTGTTTGTCTTTTCTAAGGTTCTTGCTTCATTGTGGTCATAGGTTGTGACCTGTACCCCTTTCTCAGGAAGGAAAAATACCGGGTAATGAAAGAAATACTTATGGGATTAGAAGATGCAAAGTAGGGCTTCCCTGGTGGTCCAGTGGGTAAGGACACCGCCTTGCAGTGCAAGGGGCGCCGGTTCAATCCCTAGCCTGGGAGGATACCACGTGCTGTGGAGTGGCTGGACCGATATGTCCAATTACCGAGCCGGAGCTCTGGAGCACATGCACCCAGAGCCGGTACTCTGCGACGACAGAGGCCACCGCGATGGGAGGCCCACACGGGCCAAGGAACAAAGATGGATGAACATGGATGGATGAAGGACCGATAGAAGTGGCCCGCCCATCCCACTCCCTCCCCACTCCCCTCACCCCAAGAAAAAAAAAATTAAAAAAAAAAAAAGAAGATGCAAAGTAATTTTTGGCCATTACTTTCTACCCTTGTATCCTGTTTCTGTTCATCTGCCTCTGAGCAATATGCCCACACAGTCAGAAATAAGGTTTTATTTGTGTACCTTCTAATCTGTCCCAGCTCTTCCCACAGGAAACTGTTTCTTAGAACAGTTCCTTGATGCTTTGTCCTGAAAATCCCCAATTTACTACCCAAACACTAATAATAGTCACAATTACTTAACTTTGAAAAATCAGTTATAAAGATGACCCAAGTTGGGAGAAAAAAAAATTTAAGAAATAAATATTTTAACCAAAAAAGGTAATGAAAAGTGAGGAATCACGTGGAGTTACCTTCGCCCTCTCATTGGATATATGATATGATTGCTTAGAAGAGGGGGAAAAAGAAGGATCAGCTATGTGATTTAGATTTACACTCTTAAATCTGTCCCTAGACTGAAATCAGATCTCTGTGTTTAGTCAGCCATGGAACAAATCCTCTGGAATTTTAGAGGTAAGGAGATTTGCAGTTCCGAGAGAGATCAAGTGATTTATCTTTGGTCATGAACTGAGTCAGTGGTTCAGTGAGGGCTGGCACTAATTCCACATGGTCAAGGAGATGGCAGGATTTGAAGTTAATGATCTTCTCCCGATCGCCCAGTCTTTTCTAAGTTTTATGGTTTTCATCCTCACTCACCTTCTGATTGTTTCCTTCTTTCCTTCCTTTCACATGAAAGTTCTCAAATTGACCAAATGACCGTATAGTTGTTTGTCTTTTCTAAGGTTCTTGCTTCATTGTGGTCATAGGTTGTGACCTGTACCCCTTTCTCAGGAAGGAAAAATACCGGGTAATGAAAGAAATACTTATGGGATTAGAAGATGCAAAGTAGGGCTTCCCTGGTGGTCCAGTGGGTAAGGACACCGCCTTGCAGTGCAAGGGGCGCCGGTTCAATCCCTAGCCTGGGAGGATACCACGTGCTGTGGAGTGGCTGGACCGATATGTCCAATTACCGAGCCGGAGCTCTGGAGCACATGCACCCAGAGCCGGTACTCTGCGACGACAGAGGCCACCGCGATGGGAGGCCCACACGGGCCAAGGAACAAAGATGGATGAACATGGATGGATGAAGGACCGATAGAAGTGGCCCGCCCATCCCACTCCCTCCCCACTCCCTCACCCCAAGAAAAAAAAAATTAAAAAAAAAAAAAGAAGATGCAAAGTAATTTTTGGCCATTACTTTCTACCCTTGTATCCTGTTTCTGTTCATCTGCCTCTGAGCAATATGCCCACACAGTCAGAAATAAGGTTTTATTTGTGTACCTTCTAATCTGTCCCAGCTCTTCCCACAGGAAACTGTTTCTTAGAACAGTTCCTTGATGCTTTGTCCTGAAAATCCCCAATTTACTACCCAAACACTAATAATAGTCACAATTACTTAACTTTGAAAAATCAGTTATAAAGATGACCCAAGTTGGGAGAAAAAAAAATTTAAGAAATAAATATTTTAACCAAAAAAGGTAATGAAAAGTGAGGAATCACGTGGAGTTACCTTCGCCCTCTCATTGGATATATGATATGATTGCTTAGAAGAGGGGGAAAAAGAAGGATCAGCTATGTGATTTAGATTTACACTCTTAAATCTGTCCCTAGACTGAAATCAGATCTCTGTGTTTAGTCAGCCATAACATGGAATCATATTATTCCTCTAGCTGATTACTCATAGGAAACACTGGATGATTTTTAAACAGAAAAATAAGCATAATGCTCCTTTTCTGAGCATTTTGAAAGATAAAGGGATAAGAGAAGGATGGAAAATGTCTTCTGAGAGTCAACATTCAGTAATTCTTATCAGTTTCTGAAGAGGGCAGAAACACTGACATTTTTTGCTCGTCTATTCAATGGTAAATATGAAAAGCTGCTGTTCCACTGTAAGTGGATTTACAGGGAGGTTTTCTTCCCAGGTCAAGCTCCAGAGTATGTGTACACCTGTGAGTTTGTGTGTATGCACGTGTGTGCTTGCGTGCAAAAGAGAAAGGTTATCAGTATATGACCAGGCAAACAAAACATATATAATTGTCCCTAGACTTGCAATGCATTTTTTCTCTTATATATTTGAAGAGAAACATCATAAAACTCTGAGGTATATAAACATATAGTATATATTCTATACTACTGTATATATGTACATATGCATATGTATAAATGTGTATGGTATATAAACATTATGATTACAACTGAAAAGCAAAATACAGAAAAGTTATCAAAGTTGCAGTTAGAACTTTTCATGATCTGAGTATGACATCGAATCATCCTGGGCAAAATAGCATCCATTCCTTTAAAAATCTAAAAGAGTAAACAGCTAACATTGATTATATTTAGGGTTCAGTAATTTTTATGGCCACACTGTCAGAAATAAGGTTTTATTTGTGTACCTTCTAATCTGTCCCAGCTCTTCCCACAGGAAACTGTTTCTTAGAACAGTTCCTTGATGCTTTGTCCTGAAAATCCCCAATTTACTACCCAAACACTAATAATAGTCACAATTACTTAACTTTGAAAAATCAGTTATAAAGATGACCCAAGTTGGGAGAAAAAAAAATTTAAGAAATAAATATTTTAACCAAAAAAGGTAATGAAAAGTGAGGAATCACGTGGAGTTACCTTCGCCCTCTCATTGGATATATGATATGATTGCTTAGAAGAGGGGGAAAAAGAAGGATCAGCTATGTGATTTAGATTTACACTCTTAAATCTGTCCCTAGACTGAAATCAGATCTCTGTGTTTAGTCAGCCATAACATGGAATCATATTATTCCTCTAGCTGATTACTCATAGGAAACACTGGATGATTTTTAAACAGAAAAATAAGCATAATGCTCCTTTTCTGAGCATTTTGAAAGATAAAGGGATAAGAGAAGGATGGAAAATGTCTTCTGAGAGTCAACATTCAGTAATTCTTATCAGTTTCTGAAGAGGGCAGAAACACTGACATTTTTTGCTCGTCTATTCAATGGTAAATATGAAAAGCTGCTGTTCCACTGTAAGTGGATTTACAGGGAGGTTTTCTTCCCAGGTCAAGCTCCAGAGTATGTGTACACCTGTGAGTTTGTGTGTATGCACGTGTGTGCTTGCGTGCAAAAGAGAAAGGTTATCAGTATATGACCAGGCAAACAAAACATATATAATTGTCCCTAGACTTGCAATGCATTTTTTCTCTTATATATTTGAAGAGAAACATCATAAAACTCTGAGGTATATAAACATATAGTATATATTCTATACTACTGTATATATGTACATATGCATATGTATAAATGTGTATGGTATATAAACATTATGATTACAACTGAAAAGCAAAATACAGAAAAGTTATCAAAGTTGCAGTTAGAACTTTTCATGATCTGAGTATGACATCGAATCATCCTGGGCAAAATAGCATCCATTCCTTTAAAAAACAAAAAAAAAGCCCACAGAGGTCAGTATATGGATACTTCTGTGTTCTAATTGCATAAAAAGATAGGTAATCAGCTAACATTGATTATATTTAGGGTTGACAAGAATATCCTGTAAATTGAGGGTTTATTTATTTACTTTGCTAGATTACTTAGTTGAAGTTATATCCATTATTTATTTAATGCTCTTGTTAATTTGATCTGCTCTGCATATCTTAGTCTATGGTCTAGTAGATACTGGCTCTTAGGTATCTACTTAAGACAGAGTCTGTATACTATTTATACTCGGGTGTGCCATCCTTATGAAATGCTCTGACATTCAAGTCAGACATAAAGATCAGCACCAAGTCATGATTTCCTAGTGAACTCAAATTCTCCTTTTACATCTTCAACTGGAGCTTGAGGCTCAAGGAATACACAGGGGATCCAGATCCTTAAATATGAATTAAAAATTATGAAAGGAAAATAGCAAATTGATAGACAGTCTTAATTGCCGGAAGCATGTGGGAATAGTGGTAAATTACCTTTGCTATGTCTAACAATGATCCATTTAGGCAGAAATTTTAATTAATGACAGGAGCAAAAGAGCAAAAATATCAGATCATTCTGGCATTATGTTGAGATTTTATGATCGGTAGATAGAAGACATATCATGTTCTTATTCTGTAAAAATACAGTCCCTTATGAACAGTGGGTGGGAGGCATGGAGGGAGTAACATGGATACCTATACTGTCATGTGTGAAAAAGATAGCTATTGTTGTTGTGCTAAGGGAATAGGAGTGCTTACAATGGCTTGGGGTGATGGTCCGGAGGGTTGGGATGGGAGGACCTGGGAGTGGGGAGGGGACCAGGGATATACATATGACTGATCTGAGAACATGCATGTCTGTGAACAACAAAACTCTGTAAAACCTTTAAAATAAAGAATTAAAAAAAGAAAATTGCAATCCCTTGAATCTATAGAATGTAACTGTCCAACAGAACTGTCTATGATGAAGGGAATATTCTATATCTGCCTGGCCTGGTGCAGTAGCTGCTAGCTACCCGTGACACTTGAAATACAGCTAGTGCAATGGAGAAACTTAATTATAAATTTGATTTCATTTTAATTAAGTTAAATTAAAACAGGAATTTTCATTCATTGCCGATGAGATTGCAAAATGGTACACTTTGTAAGGAAGTTCAGTGGTTTCTAACTAAACATACTCTTACCATATGATCCACCAGCTGTGCTCTTTGGTATTTACTCAAGGGAGTTGAAAACATTGTCTACACAAAAATCGGCACACTGATATTTATAGCAGCTTTATTTATAATCAGCAAAACTCAGAAGCAATCAAGATGTCCTTTAGTAATGAAGTGAATAAAAATCAATGGGCATAAGTTGACAATATATTGATTCTAAAGTAAGATGTAACTCTAAAGGCTTGGAGATCTTGTTGAGAAAATACATTTTTTTCAGCTGAATGTTTTTTTCTGAGACTTTGAATCAAGTAAAACTCCTTGAAACTCTCTTCCCTTCTTGAGTTCTTTGGCCCTGGTGTTCAGCTTCTCCAGCTCTTCTATTTCTTCTTCATTTTTGGTGCTTTGATTTCTATGTGCTTCCAGACCTCCTCTTTGGGCTTTTGTCCCCTGAGCCCTTAAAATTCTTCTCTTGATATCTTCTTGTTCCACCTGGCCCAGTTCACTTTTCACTCCCATGGCTATGTTTTTGACTCCCAAACCAGTATCTTGAGCCCCAGACTTCATATTCAGCTACTTCGTCCTAGCTATTGATTCCCTAGAAACCCTCCACCTGAATCTTCCCTACAAACACAACAGTGGAGCCTTTGACTCAATCACCTTCTAATATTAGTACCTTCTGACACTATTAGGCTACATGTCTATCATTTTATGTCCAGATTGATTTTATCATGGATCTCTGCTACATCTTATCTTCCATCAGTGGCAATACTATTCTTCTTCTCTTGAGACTGGAGATATTGGCATCTAGAACATTATCCTTTCATTCAATTCATCAGCAAATGAATCTTCCTCTGTAAATGTCCCTCATATGCATCCTGCCTGCTCTTCCTGAAGATGAGATGAAGCTGTAGGACTCCAAGACCAAAGGTGGCCTGGGCATGGGAATGGGAAGGAGCTTGGCCATGACCGTGTGACCAGAGCACTGGACACTTGGGGTTCATCACCCACAAATGACCGAGAGGTCAAAGTAGCAAGTCCATTGAACAGGCCTGTGCACAACAGTGAGAAATATGGGGAAAGACTTGTAGCATAGAAACTGCAAGGTGGAACAGGTGAGTTTGAAAGAAAAACTCCACAAAGGATTCTAGAAGCATGAACGCTGGGCACAGGAAACTTTATGAGCTTCTGCTGATGAATTTGGGGGCAGGAAGAGTACTGCTAAGATTACAGAGCTTACTATACTGTTTTTTCTCTTTTCCCTGATACATCCCTAGTCTAAGCCCTTATACCCATATTACTACTTTATTACTGTATTACTGCTTTGTCTAAACTTTAGACAAGCCTAGGAAAACTCTCAGTGCCTCAGATCCTTATCTATAAAAGTATTTGTACATATCTCACAGAGTCATTTGAGGACTAGACGTGTTACTATATGGAGAGTACTTAGAAGAGAGCCTGGCACATAATAAAAGCTATATAAGCTCCTCTGTCCATAGGATTTCCCAGGCAAACATCCTGGAGTGGATTCCCATTTCTTTCTCCAAGGAATCTTCCTGACCCAGGGATTGAACCCACGTCTCTTGTGTCTCCCACATTGGCAGACAGATTCTTTACCACTGAGCTACCTGGGAAGCTATACAACCATTAGCTATTGTTACTATAATGTTATATTAATATTATTTCTGTAACAATTTTTTAACTGGCTCATGTGTTCCCAGAGTCTATCCCCTCTGCACATAATGTTTCAATCATTTTCTTCGTTGTCCTTCATAGACTGTCATTGTTGTCTCAATTGCTTGAAGTTCAGGCCCAAAACCCCTCTGTCTACCATGACTTTCAGTAATAAAGCCTCATCCACCCAGCTTGACTTGTCTTTGCTCCCCAGTGCATCACCTCTCTATTCAGAGATCCATTTACTGTATTGAGAGGAAGTCAAGACCTTTCCTACTTCCTAATCTTTGTTTAGTTTACTTTTCTTCCCTGGAAAGATCCCCTTTCTTATCTTATACCTATACCAATTCTAACCACTTTTCAGGCTCCAGCTCAAGTTCTACCTTTTCTACTACAGCAGAGGTAGTCCCTGTTACACTTTTATAATGTGTATGATAGTAACATCAAGCAAAATATCTGCCACATATGATAAATATTTCTGTTTTAATTATCCTTTCTCCAGTATTCAACATCACAGATTTTAGAACTATCTTTTGCTTGACTGACAGTTTATGAATATAGGTTGTAACAGTTTAGAAAGCCTTCCATTACATGTCATAGAAGATCACATTAATGGAAGAATAAATCCTAAGGGTATGTATTATCTGCTTCCAAAATGTCATCAACAACCCACCCATAAAAATGTCTTTCTGCACTTTAGTTTCACCATTCTCAGTGTGGTAGATTTTCATCTAAGTACTCTCTACCTCATCATCACAATATTGGGGCTTCGCAGGTGGTGCTAGTGGTAAGGAACCCGCCTGCTAATGCAGGAGCACAAGAGACGTAGTTTGATCATGGTAACCCACTGCAGTACTCTTGCCTGGAGAATCCCAGGGACAGAGAAGCCTGGCAGGCTGCAGCTGATAGGGTAGCAAAGAGCTGGACATGCCCGAAGCCACTTTGCAGGAACATGCGCAAGCACAGCACAAGATGGCTGCTGTAACTTTGGGCATTATACCCTCATTGAAGTGTGCAAAGGTGGAAGAAAGTATCAACAGCAAGAGTTGTCAGCCTTTGTTGGAGAGGCCAGCAAACGGAGTGTCTGAGAAAGAGAAAAGGGATGCCATGATTGGCTTAGAGAACTCATCACCTGGGGCAGGGCACGTTGCTATCCAGACAAATTGGAGCTCTGCTAAGGGACGAAGAAAGAAATGACTTTTGAGGAGACCTCTTGGTTAGTTTCTGTCCCTCTCTTTGGTTCTCATTTTTAACCATAGTTTCCTTGAAGGAAGAAATGTCTTTATTTCCCAGGGTGTACAGTACCGTCTTGAAAGCATAGCATCCATTCAGTAAGCAACTGACTGTTGAATCCTTAACTGCTATTCAAGGTGTTTCTTATGTCCTCACTTTATGCCCATTTGGTCCATTTATGTCCATTTTAGGTCCATTTGTCCAGAGAACTACCTACTTTGTAAGTATGAGAGGTTCACCCTATAAGCTAATAGACATATGTATTTAACAGGCTTTATATGTGTTCCTGCAGAAGTTAAGAATGCAAATTTTGAAAGTTTTGTGGTGGTTATTTCTATTACTATCTCCTGATGTAGACATTATGCTTAGACAAGCTGGGAGTCCTTTAATTATCTTTTCAGGAAGCCTTGTTCAGAGTGTAGATCCTATAGTGACCAATCAGATGACTCTGCAGCTCATATGTTCTTTCTCACATTTAGTTTCCTAAGGGTATGTATTATCTGCTTCCAAAATGTCATCAACAACCCACCCATAAAAATGTCTTTCTGCACTTTAGTTTCACCATTCTCAGTGTGGTAGATTTTCATCTAAGTACTCTCTACCTCATCATCACAATATTGGGGCTTCGCAGGTGGTGCTAGTGGTAAGGAACCCGCCTGCTAATGCAGGAGCACAAGAGACGTAGTTTGATCATGGTAACCCACTGCAGTACTCTTGCCTGGAGAATCCCAGGGACAGAGAAGCCTGGCAGGCTGCAGCTGATAGGGTAGCAAAGAGC
This sequence comes from Tragulus kanchil, assembly GCA_022376925.1. Lineage (NCBI taxonomy): Eukaryota > Metazoa > Chordata > Mammalia > Artiodactyla > Tragulidae > Tragulus > Tragulus kanchil. Next base: position 211,180,729 of record JAIOJX010000026.1, read on the forward strand.
TGGACATGCCCGAAGCCACTTTGCAGGAACATGCGCAAGCACAGCACAAGATGGCTGCTGTAACTTTGGGCATTATACCCTCATTGAAGTGTGCAAAGGTGGAAGAAAGTATCAACAGCAAGAGTTGTCAGCCTTTGTTGGAGAGGCCAGCAAACGGAGTGTCTGAGAAAGAAAAAAGGGATGCCATGATTGGCTTAGAGAACTCATCACCTGGGGCAGGGCACGTTGCTATCCAGACAAATTGGAGCTCTGCTAAGGGACGAAGAAAGAAATGACTTTTGAGGAGACCTCTTGGTTAGTTTCTGTCCCTCTCTTTGGTTCTCATTTTTAACCATAGTTTCCTTGAAGGAAGAAATGTCTTTATTTCCCAGGGTGTACAGTACCGTCTTGAAAGCATAGCATCCATTCAGTAAGCAACTGACTGTTGAATCCTTAACTGCTATTCAAGGTGTTTCTTATGTCCTCACTTTATGCCCATTTGGTCCATTTATGTCCATTTTAGGTCCATTTGTCCAGAGAACTACCTACTTTGTAAGTATGAGAGGTTCACCCTATAAGCTAATAGACATATGTATTTAACAGGCTTTATATGTGTTCCTGCAGAAGTTAAGAATGCAAATTTTGAAAGTTTTGTGGTGGTTATTTCTATTACTATCTCCTGATGTAGACATTATGCTTAGACAAGCTGGGAGTCCTTTAATTATCTTTTCAGGAAGCCTTGTTCAGAGTGTAGATCCTATAGTGACCAATCAGATGAGTCTTCTGCCAGCCCATGCTCTAAAACATCACAAGGTGGATGTTTGGAGTCAACTCCCAAGTAACAATTCCCCCCTGGACACATGATAGTATTTACCTGAAGGCAAGGTAATTAGCATCTCCAGCAAGTCAAATCTCTGACTGCATCATATGGTCTCAGCAACTCTCAGGCCACTCACCCATCTGGTGGCAGCGCTTTAGCCATTTGCCAGCATGAGGGTTTGTGTGTGTAGTGACAGGGGAGCCGAGCACCGCAGGGTGTTTGGAGTGACACGTTACCACATGGGCAGAGACAGGGCTGTAATGTGTCCCCAGCCACTGTGTGCCTCTGTTCAAGTCAGAAAGGGACGGCTGCTCCTGGTCACACCACTCTTGGATTTAAATCCTGAAACATTCTCTGGTCATTGTCTCTGGAGAAAATCACAGCATGGAAGAGAGAAAGGTTTTAAGGTTAATTGGACGAAAAGCTATAGCCTCAGCTGTGAAAGAAAAATTCTACAGGTCAAGGAAATAGCAACAATGCTAGATAAAAGCCACACTGAACTTTTGAGCCATTGAATGAAATATATTTCTATAGCCATTGCTATAGAAATTATTCTCTATACAAAAATAAAAGTGACAAGTGATTGCTAAACTGACTTAGTCTACTTATATCTTCCTAAATTATGCATAGGCAGATTAATTTGAAAGTACTAGACAAATAGTGGAGTGGAGAATGAAAAGTTCCAAATATCACCAGATGACTTGGTTGTATGACATTCCACACCCAGAAACATTGGACTCAAAGTCTCATTTTTCTTTCACCTGTCTTGAAAGCACATAAATGTGATACATCTGCACAGGTGTAAGAACAACTGGACTGATCTACACAATAGTTAGTAGCAAGGCTAGGAAATATTGAGCCCAGGGGTTGGGATCGTCTGAAGTTGCTGGTCACTGGCCATCCTGAGAAGTCATGAATACACATAGCTGGCAGAGCTTACATGTTACTGGCCATTCGATCAATACGTTGAGACAAAGGAAAGAAAACAGGCCATGGGTATTCCCTACAAACTAAACCGCACTTGCAACAAATATCATCTGTGGCCAGTCAGAGTTGTAAGTTTCATCTATTATTTCAGGACTTTTCACTTAGTTTTGTTTTCCATCAAGAGAGAATGACAGCCTACCTGGAATGAGCGCCTGATTTGCTCATCTCACAGGGGCTACGATGATCTTGCCTTGATAGTAACAATAACTGTTCCCAGGCTGGGGTGGGAGACACGGATGACCGGCAAGGGCAGAGAGGAAAATGACCGAAGTGGCCCTCTGCCCCTGTGTTTGTGATTGCTGCTTGCTACTGCCGGCTCTGACTCATCCTCTACCGTCAATTCAGCCCACGCTGATGTTCCCACCAAGAATGGCAGAGGGCACTAGAATAGTCAGTGTAGTGGATACGGTGGAGGTTCTAGGTGGATAAAAAGGCCATCACTTGGGCAAATGGCTCAACTTTCCTAAGTTTCAGTGCCCTTATTTTGTGTGTATAGGAGGTAATAAAAGTATTCATAGGATTATGGGCAGATTGAATGAAATAATCACATACATTGTTTAGCCCATGATAAGTTCTGAAAATGTGAACCCCTATTATTATTACTTTAGTTATAATGATAAAAGAGAAGGGTGTGGGGGACTTCCCTGGTGGTCCGGTGGTTAACACTTCCAACGCTAGGGGGCGCAGGCTTGATACTTGGTCAGGGAACTAGATCCCACATGGCATGTGGCGAGATCAACAACAAAAAAATTAAAAAAAAAAGAAAAGGGAGCCGTTTTAGACTTATTCCAGGTATCCTTCATTCACTCGTTACTTCATTCAAAAGAAGCTTCTTTTTTAAATTTTTTTTTTTATTTTACTTTATACTTTTACAGAGTTTTGTTGTTTACAGATACGTATGATCCCAGATTAGTCATACATATATACGCCCCATCCCACCCCTCCAGGCCGTTGCACAGCGCCCCTCAAAAGAAGTTTCTTGATTGTCATACTGCGTGCCCTCTATATTGGGGCAGATATCACAGCACTGGACACAACACGAGATCTCGGTAAAATCTCAAGGCGTCATTTGGTTCTCAGATTTCTTTCTCCCATCCAGGTACCCTCCTTCACGGTTGTTTTCTCCCGCTGCCCTAGTGGCTCATAACTGTTCTCTGAAGATCACCTTAATCGGCCAAAATGCCACCTCAGTCATCCCCCACCAAAGTCCCATGTCCAAAGATGTTTTCTTTGGTGACTGACTTAATTCACTAAGATGTTACACTTAATGCAATTATGATTATATTTAGTATAATTATAATTATACTCTAGATGATAAGCCTGCAGATCAACAGTAGATCTGTCTTACACATTGAAGTCTTGTGGAATTTCAGAGCTCAGAATGGGCCCATGGGGTAAAGACCTTGGGACAAGTAAGATGTTCAGCTTCTCTCAGATCAATTCACACAGGTAGTTTTGTTTAGGTACAGAGATGGCTCAGTGAAAGGTAATGAGGTCCTATCCTGATCTGATAGAGCATGCAGTTCAGTTGGAGAGATAAGAAGTATATCAATTAGAAAATAATAGAATGAAATCCAATATATAATATTGTTTGTTAATAACTATTAGGTAATACTGTTCTGAGGATACATAAAATGCCTAAATTTATTTAGTAATAGTAACTAATGTTTATGGAATGCTTGCTTTGTGACAACGAATTTTAATGTGGTGAGATACTTGCAATATAAAATACACCATTAGTAACATTTTTATATTCACAATGTTGTGCAACCATCTCCCCTATTTAGTTCAAGAACATCTTCATCACCTGAAAAGGAAACCCATGCCCATTATATTTACCAGCCTTTCCTCCTGCCAGTTTCTGGCCCCTACTAATGTGTTTTCTGTCTCTATGGATTTTGCCTATTCTGGATATTTCATATAAATTGATTGATATAATAAGTAGCTATTAAGATCTAGCTTCTTTTCCTGAGCAGAATATTTTTAAGATTCCATCCACTTTGCAGCATGTATTTGCACTTTATTCCTTTTTCATGGCTAAATAATAATCTACATTTTGGGTACACCACATTTTGTTTCTCTGTTCACCAAGTGATGGACATTTGGGTTGTTGCTGTGTTTTACCTATTGGGAATAGTGGTGCACTGAATATTTATGTTCAAGTTTTTCTTTGGGCACTTTTTTCAGTTTTTTTGCATATATACTCTGGTGTGGAATTACTGGATCATATGGTCATTCTATCCTCAATAACTTAATTAAGTTCCATTTTCATTACCGTCAGCAATATACAAGGGTTCTAATTTCTCCGCATCAGCACCAACATTTGTTGTTTTTCATTTGTTTTTAGCTTTCCTAGACAGTATGAACTGATACCTTGCTGTGGTTTTTGATTTGCGTCTCTCTAATAACTAATGATACGGAGCATCTTTTCATGTGCTTGTTGGCTATTTGTATGTCTTTGTGATAGCATTTTAAACACCTGTTTCAGTTAACTCTTACCCTAGACCTGACAGGTATTTACTGATAGGCAAACTGAGGCTTTGTAAGTGAATTAAATACATTGTCCAAAGTCATGGCAGAATCAGGTTCAAATTGATTTTGATGCTCTGGATCTAGGGGAAGTGAACCTGGAAAATGACGGTCTTGGATAACTGAAGAGTATCTGGACCTCCCAAGTTGGGGAAAACTTCTAAGGATAGTGCAGTTAATCATCAAGTCACATTGAAGCAGCTCACCCGGACAGCAAGTCAATTCTGGAGGATAGCCACGCACAGGAGACCCTGAGCCGCTGGCTCACGTGTGGCTCGAGGCTTTCAGTTTTCACAATGGCAGTGTGGGGGAGCCTCTGCAGGCCCTTTTGTGTTTCATTATTTAAAAAAAGAAGTGGCCTGTCATGACTGCACCAAGATCTAATTTCTTTCACAAAATGCCATTTTATTTGATTTACTAGAACACTGCAGTCAGAAGGTACAAGATTAGACTTACATAACCCAATAGGAACAGAATCCAGACTGTACTTCAAAGAGCTTCTGCCCACTCAGGATCTTCAAAGAGCTTTAGAATTGGCCAGGTGACCAAGGAGCATGTGCTCTTTTTTTTTTTTTTTTAAGTAACTATTATACTGCCTTTGACATTTATTTTTTATTTATTTATTTTTTGAGAGGTGGGGGGGGGAGTGGGGGGAAAGGGCGGGCCACTTCAATTGGTCCTTCATTTCTCTATTTTCATCCGTCTTTGTTCTTTGGCTCCTGTGGGCCTCCCATCGCGGTGGCGTCTGTCGTTGCAGAGCGCCGGTTCTGGGCGCATGCGCTCCAGAGCTCCGGCTCGGTAATTGGACACATCGGTCCAGCCGCTCCGCGGCACGTGGGATCTTCCCAGGCCAGGGATCGAACCGGCGCCCCTTGCACTGCAAGGCAATGTCCTTACCCACTGGACCACCAGGGAAGCCCCAGCATGTGCTCTTTTATCCCCAGACTGGCTGACCCAACAGCTCCAGAGAAGAGTCTCTGCGTTGACATATTTCACAGACCACACACATGGATTGGCCAGAGGCTTGTCAGGGGCCACCGGAAGCTGGTGAGAATTCATATGCATCTTGGTTAACTACCCTGCCTCCTTTTTCAATTATTCTGGAATTGATTAAATAATTTGGAAATTAAACAACGCATACATAGAATGAGAGTTCCTACAGAGTGCCTTTGATATAGTGGTTTCTAGGAAGAAACTTCTATGGTAAAGATATATGCCTAAAGTACATGGAAATGGAGTCAAATGAAGGAGGATTTTAAGTTATAGTCTATTTTATCCCAAACAGTGAATAATTGTTCACTTTTTATGAGAGGCTATTGAAGTGTGGCATGACATTATAAAACAGAAGCAGAGAGACTCAAATAGACACTAGGACTAGTAAAAGAAACCCCAAGTTTGAATGTTGGTGTCTTTAAAGTATCAACAAATGACATCAATGGGACAAAGCTTGCAGCCTGTTCTACATGGAGCATGATCTTTTCCCAGATATTTCTGTGAGTCACACTTGCCTGTCACACGCCACCTGGACCATGTGGAGTGTTTTCATTAACACATAGAAACTGAGCTCCAGCCAACACCAGTGCTTTCTGGTTTTTTTTTAAAGGAAGAGCAAAATATAGATGTTTACCAAATCTGGACTAGACTGCTTAGTCTCCATAGAGTTTGGTTGTGGTTTCTGTTGTTTTCTTAAATGTGTTTCAGTAAGGAAGAAAGCAATTTCAGACAGAAAACAGTGAGATTTACTTAAGTAGTTTTTCTCCTATGACCTAGACCTTTCAAGGAAAGATGAGGAAACTGGCAGGAATATTCTTATAAAGGATGGTGACTATGTAATATCACCCATTTAAAGCATATAGATTTGTGTTTTTAAGAAATATTTTTAAAGGCTAGTCATTAAAACAAAAATTTTCCCCAAGACTTTTCTGTGCTTCTGTTAAAAAAAGAAAACCTCTCAGCAAAAGTAACATTTGTGTTAAAAATGAGCTATTAGTGAGGCAACTGGGGAGGGAGCATTTGCTGGTGCCAGGCTGATATCTGGAGCATTTGTTTCCTGCAGAGTGTGGTGAGATAAAGTGGGCTCTTTAATCCCCTGCATCCAAAATACAGATGCCTGAAATTCTGTTTCAGTGCAAAGCTCAATCAGAGTTGGACCGTGAAATCACAGATCCTTTGTAACAAGGTCATTATGTATATGACTGGCTGTACCGAGTGGGTACCACCTAGCTGAATTGATTTGAATTCCCTGAATGTTATAAAAATACTTAAGGACCTTTCAAAGCAGTTACATGTTTATATGAACTGTGCAATTCCAAATTCAGAAAACCAAACTATTCAACATTAAAAGCTTATGGAAGATAATTGCTTCACAATATTGTATTGGTTTCTGCCATATAGCAACACAAATCAACCATAAGTAATATGTGAAAGAAAAATCACATGTAATGTATATCTGGGTCTCTTCATTGTTCACCTGAAACTGTCACAATATTGTCTGTTAATCACTTATACCCCAATACAAAATAAAAAATTTATCTTTCAAATTGTGGTGCTGGAGAAGACATCTGAGAGTTCCTTGGACAGCAAGGAAATTAAGCCAGTCAGTCCTAAAGGAAATCAACCCTGAATATTCGTTGGAAGAACTGATGCTAAAGTTGATACTTTGGCCACCTGATGTGAAGAGCTGATTTATTCCCTGATACTGGGAAGGAATGAGGGCAGTAGAAGAAAGATTGAGACAGAGGCTGAGATTGTTGGGTGCCATTACCGACTCAGTGAACATGAATTTGAACAAACTCTGGGAGACTAAAGGACAGGGAAACCTGGTGTGCTTCAGTCTGTGGGTGCATGCTCAGTTGCTTCAGTTGTGTCTCTTTGCAACCCTATAAACTGTAGCCCACCAAGCTCCTCTCTCCATGGGATTTTCCAGGCAAGAATACTGGTGTGGGTTGCCTTGCCCTCTTCCAGAGAATCTCCCCCACCCAGGGATTAAATTTGCATATCCTATACTATAGGCTGATTCTTTACTGATGAGCCACTGGAGAAGTCCAGGCTGTAGTCCATGGGGACACAGAGTTGGAGACAATTTAGCAACTGAACATCAACTGCAAAACAGTTGCTCAATACTCTTGATAAAAATGCCAAGGTCATCAAAGACACAAAAAGACTAAGGGACTATCACAGATTAAAGGGTACAAAGGAGATATGCAAACTAAAATCAGTGTGTGATCCTGGATTGGATCCTTGATAGGGGAAAAGATAAACAGGGATAAAAGGCATTATTAGGTTAATTGGTGATATTCAAATATTGACTGAGGATTATATAATAGTCATTGTATCAATGTCAAACTTCCTGGTTTTGTTAACTGCACTGTGATTTAAAGAAATTGCCCTTGATTAGAGGATATGCCCACTAAGGTGTTTAGGAGTAAAGAGGTGTGATGACTGCAACTTATTCTCATATAATTAAGAAAAATGAGTTTTTATACATATATATAGAGAGAGAGGGGGGGAGAGAGAGAGAGAGAAACAAAGAGCAAAATGTTTAACAATTGGTGAACCTGGGTAAACAGCATATAGAAGCCCTTACAACCTTTTCATACTCTGGCCAAAAGATTCCCTTTAAGCTATAATCTTGTCCAGGTGTCATTTGATGATTAAGGATAATTGCAGTAGATCAATTTATCCTGTCTCACCTTTCCAAACTTAGAAATATTGGCTTTCAAATCATACCTAGTGCTACGATCAAAGGCATGATAGGTCCAGAGGCCCAGAGCCCACTACATCTATAAGTATGAAGTATGAACTGAACTAATTTATGGATTATTCTTCTAATAAAATTTCTTTCAGGTAATTTCACTACATAAGACTGCTATAGAATAGTGTGGCAGAGTCTGCTAGTTGCCATCTCAATATTAATTATTCCTTGGTAACAATATCTCTGATTGTAAGGAAGGGAAAGGGCTGCTCCCAATAAAGGCTTTATTTCACAGTTTTCCTTACAGCAGAGTGTGGCTAGATGAGTAAATTCTAACCAAAAAGAATAAAAGGAAAAGTTATATGGCAACTTCCAAAATGCCTTCTAAAAGGATCAATCATAGGTCCTTTTACCTTTCGTCTTTGTGTCTTCTATCATAATACTATCCGGAGTATAAATGTATGCCTGGATCTCTAGCAGTTATCTTGGGAAACAAAGGCAAGGTCATAAGACACAAAAGACTAAATATCACGATTAAAGGAAAAGATATGCAAACTAAAATCAGTGTGTGATCCTGGATTGGATCCTTGATAGGGGAAAAGATAAACAGGGATAAAAGGCATTATTAGGTTAATTGGTGATATTCAAATATTGACTGAGGATTATATAATAGTCATTGTATCAATGTCAAACTTCCTGGTTTTGTTAACTGCACTGTGATTTAAAGAAATTGCCCTTGATTAGAGGATATGCCCACTAAGGTGTTTAGGAGTAAAGAGGTGTGATGACTGCAACTTATTCTCATATAATTAAGAAAAATGAGTTTTTATACATATATATAGAGAGAGAGGGGGGGAGAGAGAGAGAGAGAAACAAAGAGCAAAATGTTTAACAATTGGTGAACCTGGGTAAACAGCATATAGAAGCCCTTACAACCTTTTCATACTCTGGCCAAAAGATTCCCTTTAAGCTATAATCTTGTCCAGGTGTCATTTGATGATTAAGGATAATTGCAGTAGATCAATTTATCCTGTCTCACCTTTCCAAACTTAGAAATATTGGCTTTCAAATCATACCTAGTGCTACGATCAAAGGCATGATAGGTCCAGAGGCCCAGAGCCCACTACATCTATAAGTATGAAGTATGAACTGAACTAATTTATGGATTATTCTTCTAATAAAATTTCTTTCAGGTAATTTCACTACATAAGACTGCTATAGAATAGTGTGGCAGAGTCTGCTAGTTGCCATCTCAATATTAATTATTCCTTGGTAACAATATCTCTGATTGTAAGGAAGGGAAAGGGCTGCTCCCAATAAAGGCTTTATTTCACAGTTTTCCTTACAGCAGAGTGTGGCTAGATGAGTAAATTCTAACCAAAAAGAATAAAAGGAAAAGTTATATGGCAACTTCCAAAATGCCTTCTAAAAGGATCAATCATAGGTCCTTTTACCTTTCGTCTTTGTGTCTTCTATCATAATACTATCCGGAGTATAAATGTATGCCTGGATCTCTAGCAGTTATCTTGGGCAACAAAGGCAAGGTCCATGGCCTTGGGGTGATAGAACAAACAGACAGAAGGAAACTGTGGGTCCCTGATTAAAAACAGCTGTCATACCAACCTTGGAATATCTACCCATCAAACTATTATTTATAAGAGAAAAAGAAACTTCAATTTTGTTTGTCACTGCTAATTAGAGATTCTATTACCTATCATAAAACAAATTGTATTTATAAAAAAAAAAGTGGGGGACTAAGGTCTCACTTAGACTCATAATTTCCATTAAGTTTTCAGGTGATGATTCACTCCATTAGGGTGGACCCCAGTGATGTATCTCTATAGATTCTAGCAGTCTTCACATAGCTTTAGTAGATGAATATTTTTAGAATGTTTGAAGACTATTTAACAAAACAACTCCAAAATTTTACCTACAAAATTAGAAATTCACCCGAATTTGGCATTGCCTTTTGTTTTGGTTTGGGTTTTTTTTGCCACTTATATTGTCCTTTCATTTATTTGTTTTCATCCATCTTTGTTCTCTTGGCTTGTGCGGGTCTCCCATCACAGTGGACTCTCTTGCTGCAGAGCACTGGGTCTGGACGCATGCGCCCCAGAACTCTGGCTCAGTAGTTGGACACATCAGTCCAGCTGCTCGGCGGCATGTGGGATCTTCTCAGGCCAGGGATCGAACCAGCCTCCCTTGCACCGCAAAGCGGTGCCCTTACCTACTGGGCCACCAGGGAAGCCCTTGGCATTGTTTTTTGATTATTATGATTTGCCTCAAAGATAACATTAAATATATTTCTTTGCCTATAAAACTTAGGTCAAAAGCAAAATAATCCTTATCTGAACTTCAAACTTGTTAAAATTATAGGGAGAATTTTATGACTGTACTCTTTTCTTCTATGGCATTCTTTATTTCACAGTTTTCCTTACAGCAGAGTGTGGCTAGATGAGTAAATTCTAACCAAAAGAATAAAAGGAAAAGTTATATGGCAACTTCCAAAATGCCTTCTAAAAGGATCAATCATAGGTCCTTTTACCTTTCGTCTTTGTGTCTTCTATCATAATACTATCCGGAGTATAAATGTATGCCTGGATCTCTAGCAGTTATCTTGGGCAACAAAGGCAAGGTCCATGGCCTTGGGGTGATAGAACAAACAGACAGAAGGAAACTGTGGGTCCCTGATTAAAAACAGCTGTCATACCAACCTTGGAATATCTACCCATCAAACTATTATTTATAAGAGAAAAAGAAACTTCAATTTTGTTTGTCACTGCTAATTAGAGATTCTATTACCTATCATAAAACAAATTGTATTTATAAAAAAAAAAGTGGGGGACTAAGGTCTCACTTAGACTCATAATTTCCATTAAGTTTTCAGGTGATGATTCACTCCATTAGGGTGGACCCCAGTGATGTATCTCTATAGATTCTAGCAGTCTTCACATAGCTTTAGTAGATGAATATTTTTAGAATGTTTGAAGACTATTTAACAAAACAACTCCAAAATTTTACCTACAAAATTAGAAATTCACCCGAATTTGGCATTGCCTTTTGTTTTGGTTTGGGTTTTTGCCACTTATATTGTCCTTTCATTTATTTGTTTTCATCCATCTTTGTTCTCTTGGCTTGTGCGGGTCTCCCATCACAGTGGACTCTCTTGCTGCAGAGCACTGGGTCTGGACGCATGCGCCCCAGAACTCTGGCTCAGTAGTTGGACACATCAGTCCAGCTGCTCGGCGGCATGTGGGATCTTCTCAGGCCAGGGATCGAACCAGCCTCCCTTGCACCGCAAAGCGGTGCCCTTACCTACTGGGCCACCAGGGAAGCCCTTGGCATTGTTTTTTGATTATTATGATTTGCCTCAAAGATAACATTAAATATATTTCTTTGCCTATAAAACTTAGGTCAAAAGCAAAATAATCCTTATCTGAACTTCAAACTTGTTAAAATTATAGGGAGAATTTTATGACTGTACTCTTTTCTTCTATGGCATTCTTCAGTAACAGATCAAAAGGTCAAATGAATCAGGCAGCACAGACTGTGTCATAACACAGGAACAAAAAACTCCAAAATCTCACTAGCTCAAAACCATAAAGTTTGCTTCTGGTTAGTGGGAGATCTCACTCCATATCTTCCTTATTCAGATGACTGGAATCTCTTCCATCCAGATAAGGAGGAAAGGAACATGACAAACTTCCCATTGGTTCTTAAGGCTTCCATTCAGAAATGAGCCATATCAAGACCACACCTGACTTCAAGGGGCAGGCAGGAAGTGCACCTGCCATGTACACCCACATGTACATATTATGTGCATCCACATGAACATCCCAGAATTCCTGGAGAACACTATCAGATAAAGCATTTCACCACTGATTCTGAGCTCACGGCTTCTCATTTTAGTCTTCTCCTGAGTTTTCTTTCAATGATTTTTAAAGGTAAGGCAGATTTGGTTGGTTAACAGATGAGTCATTTATGACAGAGTGTGAATTTTTCCTGAAGAGAGAGAGAATTGGATCTAATTCTTCTAATCTGCCAGTGTTTGTTTGCCTGTGACTACCTGATGACAGAAAATGAAACAATATGGATTCTCGAAGTCTTGTTGGCATAGTCTGACCATGTTAGATCTTTGTGTCATGAAGTGTACAGGACTTCTGTGGAATCTCTAAAAAGCGTGGAAAGGTTAACAAAATGCTTGCTTTTCCAAACATACTTGCTTGAGACCAGATTTTCTTCATGTACTTCAACCAAGATGACATACTGCAACAGACTGACTGCAGAGCACACATGATAATCCAACCATTTTCTATAAACATTAAAGAGATTTGGAAAAGAAATTAGTTCTGAAGAAATAGTTATTTTTATAAAATAAATATTTTATGTTAATAAGTAATAGGTAATTGTTATTCTAAAGGAATATATGTGTGTATATATATATATATATATATATATATATATATATATATATAGCTTAAAACATTCTTAATTTTTAGCATGGTAAATATTGACAGATATAATCCATATTAACTAAAGGTCCTTGGCATTCTCAATAATTTTTAACTTTTTATTTTTAAACTGGGTACATTTATGAATTTTAAAAAATTTCATTCTATAATCCAAATAATTCTCTAAGTAACTAATACAAGTCAGAAACAAACACAGAAAAATACTATTCATTAGGTTCTTCCTTTTTCAAAACAAATCACAACACAGTTCTCCAGTCTTCCACTAATAGTATGAGCTAACAAGAGCAGGTAAGTATTTTCTGCTGTGATCCTGTATTGTCTGGCTCTAGCAAGAATGATTTTTTTATATGATTTTATTTATTTTTGGCTATTCTGGATCGTCATTGCTGCCAGCGGGCTCTTCTCTAGCTGCAGGGAGTGGGGGCTGCTCTCTAGTTGAGGTGAGCAGGCTTCTTGTTGCCATAGCATCTCTTGTGTGGAGCATAAGCTCTACGGCACACAGGCTTCAGTAGTTGCAGCACATGGGCTCAATAGTTGCGACTCCAAAGTTCCAGAGCACAGGTTCAGTAGTTGTGGCTCATGGGCTTAGTTGCTCTGCAGCATGTGGGATATTTCTGGATCAGGGATTGAACCTGTGTCTCCTGCTTTGGCAGGTGGGTTCTTTACCACTGAGCTACCAGGGAGCCCAGCAGGAATGATTTATAGATCATTTAGGAAATAACCCTCTGTCATTTTTTCTTCAAGGCTCAACTTATATGACATCTCTCCAGAGGTGTTTCCTGACCACCCTGTTTAAAAGAGGCTTCCTCCAAATTACTTTATATTAAAACACTCTTCTAATTCCTTCTATAGCACTCTTGCAAATTTGTAATTATCATGTGCACACATTTTTAAATTTTCTGTTTCCCAACTAGAATGTAAGCACTGTGAGAGCTGGAAAACATGTTGATCTTATTTTATACTGAATACTCAAAGGCTAATACAGTGCCTGAAACATAGTGTCTGATCAATAGTTATTTAATTGAGAAAGTCTCCTTGAGAAAGAAAACTATTTTATGTTATGTTCTGATAGAAAATTTAAGATTGGTGCTTATCATATTTTGGTTATTGACATGTCATAATATAGGATATTGCAACTATATAACTTATGGATACTTCACATAAGATGTCAGATGCAGTAAAACACTGTAAAACAGACAAATCTATCTCTTTTGATGTCAAATAGATACTTGTTTTACATATTGTCATTTCATTTCATAGAATTTATTAAGTATGAGAAATTAACCTATTCGGGGCTAACACAGAAGTTAAGAAGTATCGAGAAATGAGGCTGTCAGGAACTTAACAATACTTCATTTGTCCAAATCTTAACTTCAGCGAATATTCTGTACCTTCCATGTACTTTGAATGGGAACCATTCCTCATGAACTCTCACAGTGGCTATAATAATACACATACAACTGTAATTATAAAACAAAGTATGGAATGTTTTAGGTCATTAAACTTTTTTAAAGATTGTTTTTGATGTGAACCATTTTTAAAGTCTGAATTGAATTTGTTACAAATTGCTTCTGTTTTAGGTTTTAGTTTTTTGACCACAAGGCATGTGGGACCTCAGCTGCCCAACCAGGGCTCAAACCCATAGCCCCTGCACTGGAAGGTGAAGTCTTAGCCATTGGATTTCCAGGGAGGTCCATAGACCATTTAATATTATACTTTATTGTTATCAACAATGTATGGAAGTTACTGAGGAGTACCTTGGAGTCTGTGTGTTTTCAATGGAGATATTCCCATGTACGGGTGTGATTAGCACAGACTTGCTAAATCTCTCTCTGAGCCATCTGTGAGCCCCTTCTTAGTTTAAAACAACATAGACTCACTCGGCTCCATTCTTAGGTTGTTTTTTTTTTTTTCTTTTTTGCCACAACTGTTATCTTTATTTTAAACCAGGGAAGATTCTCAAATGCCTCAGGTTTGGAAATGCCACGTTTCACAAAGAATCTGATTCTCAGACTGAAAGAAGACCTCTATTAAGTCAGCTACCTCAAATGAAATTTTATTGGCATAAAATATTGCCCACCGAAGAGTCAATCCAACTGTAAAGGAAAAAAGACCATTTTAGCTTACTGTAGAGTTTAGAGCACATTCATGTGTGTGACTTTCTAATAACGCCAAGTAAAATTCCCAGTCACTTGAACACGCTGGCTTGGTTTGGGGGGTTCCATCTCAAATTAGGATGATTCAAAAGCTCCTTTTATAATGACCTCAGGGTGAGGTTCTAGATTCTGGCAAGTCGTCAGTAGTGGAGGGCTTGCTGACAAAGACCTCGTAGGTCGTTGCCACTGCACCTGAGGCTTTGGAAGCCTGGGTCCTTATTGCAGACCCAGTGCAGTCTTCTCTAGAGAACTTGATCAGATAGCCCTCATTCACCTGATGCCCCAAATGTTTGCTTTAAAACAAATTCTAAAGTGATCACAGAGATTCAAATAATCACTTCTCCTACCTAAAATGCACATTTTTAAAAACCAGCCAGTCAGAAACAGCTACATGAGGCTTGAAGACGTCCCTGGTGATTCAATGGTTAGGGCTCTGAGTGTCGACTGCAGGGTACAGGGGTTTGATTCCTGGTCAGGGAAGTTTCACATGCCTTGTGGTGTGGCCAAAACAAATAAATTTTAAAAATAAACAAAACTTGATTCTGGCTGCAGTGTTTAGTTCCTCAAGCCCAGACAGAATATGGTTAGGAAACCTTCCTTTAATGTCATATTTGAAGTATTTTACTAGGCATTTCAAGGTATTTTATGTGTTTCTCAGCAGAAGTTTAAGCACATGTCATTATGACATACACCTAATTGCATTTCCATCATAATGCATGTTGCTTCATATGCACCTCTGTAAGCCCATCAAAATCCGCACATATGCTTTTGCAGTGATAGAATAAGAAGCGTCTATCAGACACTTCCATCTGCTTCAATTCTAAAAGGGCAACTGTTATAATAAATTCAACTAATGGAAAGAAAAGTTCCAAAATCTTAATTGTCTTTCTTAAATCTTAGTTTTTGTTTAACTTTTAGAATGATCTTAGAATCAGTTTTTAACGCACAAAGAATCTGATTCTCAGACTGAAAGAAGACCTCTATTAAGTCAGCTACCTCAAATGAAATTTTATTGGCATAAAATATTGCCCACCGAAGAGTCAATCCAACTGTAAAGGAAAAAAGACCATTTTAGCTTACTGTAGAGTTTAGAGCACATTCATGTGTGTGACTTTCTAATAACGCCAAGTAAAATTCCCAGTCACTTGAACACGCTGGCTTGGTTTGGGGGGTTCCATCTCAAATTAGGATGATTCAAAAGCTCCTTTTATAATGACCTCAGGGTGAGGTTCTAGATTCTGGCAAGTCGTCAGTAGTGGAGGGCTTGCTGACAAAGACCTCGTAGGTCGTTGCCACTGCACCTGAGGCTTTGGAAGCCTGGGTCCTTATTGCAGACCCAGTGCAGTCTTCTCTAGAGAACTTGATCAGATCGCCCTCATTCACCTGATGCCCCAAATGTTTGCTTTAAAACAAATTCTAAAGTGATCACAGAGATTCAAATAATCACTTCTCCTACCTAAAATGCACATTTTTAAAAACCAGCCAGTCAGAAACAGCTACATGAGGCTTGAAGACGTCCCTGGTGATTCAATGGTTAGGGCTCTGAGTGTCGACTGCAGGGTACAGGGGTTTGATTCCTGGTCAGGGAAGTTTCACATGCCTTGTGGTGTGGCCAAAACAAATAAATTTTAAAAATAAACAAAACTTGATTCTGGCTGCAGTGTTTAGTTCCTCAAGCCCAGACAGAATATGGTTAGGAAACCTTCCTTTAATGTCATATTTGAAGTATTTTACTAGGCATTTCAAGGTATTTTATGTGTTTCTCAGCAGAAGTTTAAGCACATGTCATTATGACATACACCTAATTGCATTTCCATCATAATGCATGTTGCTTCATATGCACCTCTGTAAGCCCATCAAAATCCGCACATATGCTTTTGCAGTGATAGAATAAGAAGCGTCTATCAGACACTTCCATCTGCTTCAATTCTAAAAGGGCAACTGTTATAATAAATTCAACTAATGGAAAGAAAAGTTCCAAAATCTTAATTGTCTTTCTTAAATCTTAGTTTTTGTTTAACTTTTAGAATGATCTAATATGCCATGACATAGGCCTTTACATTTTCTGTTGTATTTGTACACCATAAAATTCATCCATTTTAACTGTGTGAGTTAATAATATTAGTAAATTACTGAGTTATGAAACAGTTACTATTTTAAACAGTCCAATTTTAAAACAGTAACATTCCAATGGTAAGGGATAAATCCTTTTTGGATTCCTACTAAGGTTATGATATTAAATGTAGCTTTAGAAAACATATACTATTAACAGTTTGGGGGCTTCCCCATGGCTCAGTGGTGAAGAATCCACCTGCATTGTAGGAGATGCAGATTTGATCACTGGGTGGGGAAGATCTCCTGGAGAAGGAAATGGCAACCACTCCAGCATTCTTGCCTACAAAATTCCCTGGATAGAAGAGCCTGATGGGCCACGGTCCAGGGGGTCACAAAAGAGTCAGACACAAATAATCAGCTTAAACAACAACTACTTTAACAATTTTTATTGTACATAACTCAAAGTGGCGATGAAACAATTTTCTACACAGAATAACCATTCTTTTAGATCTTTAGAGCTATTGATACCATCATATTTTATGTGCCATAAATAAAGTAAGTGAATTGAAAAAAATTAACATCCCTTCAAAAAAATCTCTCATACGTATTATGTGTAGGGTTTTGTTTTGCTTTTTTTTTTTTTTACAGCTTTTCTGTGTGAAACCATGATTACATCATTCAAATAAAACACCCAAAAATGTTAACAAGTTTGATTCTGTCGGCATTCAGACACAAATGAATCCTTTTCCCAGAAGGGAGCATTTTGTATGCACAATCTTTTACAAAAGAGTCTAGCTAAGCAGATAGATAGTATAATTTTAAAAAGTCATATTCATAAGATCATGGGTAATTGGGGATGTATCGGCAATGCTATATTTAAAGTGGATGACCAGCAAGGAGTTAGAGTGTAGCACAGGGAACTCTGCTCAATGTCATATGGCAGCCTGGATGGGAGGGGCATCTGGGGGAGAGTGGATACATGTACATGGATGGCTGAGTCCCTTTGCTGTCTACCTGACACGATCACAACATTGTTAATTGGCTCTACTCCAATATAAAGTAAGAAGCCAAAAAAATAAATAAATAAAACAGAGGGGACATAAAAGAACTGAGGCTGAGGCCCTGATTTTATATAAGCAAAACAGGTCTCACTCGGGAGGCACACGGTGGCAACAGCAGCTGTGAGTTACAGTCCTCCCTGCAGCCCTTCACATGGCTGCTTCTCACCTCAGTCTCTAAGGGGAAAGAAGGGGGAAGAGGAAGGCTGGATCGGTAGAGGGATTTTATTTGTAGTGTGTAAGAGACAGGAGATTGCTAATAAGATGAAGAGAGGAAGAGGGAAGGAGAAACATCTCCAGAGACGAGGCACTGGACATGGAGGATGGAAGGAACCACAGAGATCAGCAGCCCCCGGGGAGGATTTTCACATGCTTGGAGAGTGTGGTTCAGTGACGACAGTAATCCAAGCCAGGGAACAACTTGAGAAAACAAATTTAAACAAGGAGACTAGGAATGGTGTGGGGAAGGATGGGTATATTGTGATGATGGAACATAAATCCTAGAGGACCTCAGCTGTCTTAACACTGTGAAGAAACAGAAGAATAAATTTCCTAAAGGGAAAAAAGAACAACTGATCATAAATATTAAAAAATATATATATAGCAAGATTTATACTTGATCACATTTAGGTAAACTGAGAAATAGAATATGGAATATTAGAGCTAGAAATGGTAACATCACCTCACAGTTTTTATTTCTTTACCTCTAGAGTTCTACTTTCCTGCAGAAAACCTTCTACCTCCATATACTCAAGATGTTGCTTTAAAGTCACTTATAATCCCCTTGGATTATAAGCACTTAATACCTTGGATCTTTCACTCCCTATTGGGATTTTTTCCTTAAATGCACCTTCTACCACTTTCACCATTCCTTCACAGTGAAGGTTTGTTCTTTTCTGTTTTATTTTTTGTACACCCTCTCATTTTGCTTTTCAGAGCTCTGTCCTTGGTCCTGGTTTAAAGCTTACAACATTTCCATGAGAAAACTAATAAATTCCTGTCGTCTTAATTTCTACTTCTTCAAAATGATTGCCACATTGAAGACTTTAAACTCTCCACTGAACTCTAGATCTCATATTTCCGGTTGTTCTCTAGGTCATTTTCCTAGCACGATTTACAGAATGAAAGAACATAAAAGCTTCTCACCTGCTTACATTCCAGTTTCTTTCTTTCTTTTTTTTTTTTTGAACAGACTCTTTATTAACCCAATTGACTGCTCAAATCAGAACATGAAGTATTATCTTTTTTTTTTTTTAAGATTTATTTATTTATTTATTTTGGGCGGGGGTCGGGTTGGGGAGAGAGGGGAGCAGGCGGGCCACTTCTATTGGTCTTTCATTTCTCTATTTTCAACCATCTTTGTTTTTTGGCTCCTGCTGGCCTCCCATCTCAGTGGCGTCTGTTGTCGCAGAGCACCAGCTCTGGGCACATGTACTCCAGAGCTCCGGCTCGGTGACTGGACACATCGGTCCAGCCGCTCTGCGGCACGTGGGATCTTCCCAGGCCAGGGATCGAACCGGGGCCCCTTGCACTGCAAGGCGGTGTCCTTACCCACTGGACCACCAGGGGAAGCCCTCCAGTTTCTTTATGTTGTTGTGTTTGTTTTTGTTTTTTGCCATTTCTATTGGTCTTTGACCTGTGCGGGCCTCCCATTGCAGTGACCTCTCACTGCAGAGCACAGGCTCTGGGCGCATGCACTCCAGAGCTCCAGCTCGCTAGTTGGACACATTGGTCCAGCCGCTCCGCAGTACGTGGGATCTTCCCAGACCAGGGATCGAACTGGCGCCCCTTGCACTGCAAGGAGGTGTCCTTACCCACTGGACCACCAGGGGAAGCCCCTCTTTATGTTTTCTGAGCCATCAGTGTCCACCCACTCAAGCAGGCTAGACACCTGGGAGATACCTAGACTTCATGTTCATGTCCACCCAGGTTTTCTGATTCAAACAGTTCTTTAGATTTGAAGTATATTTTCTTTTATTTCCATCCTCAAATGTTTTCTCACTTCCATCCTCAGTGTACATCTTCTCATCATCTGTTGCCTGAACTATTTCAGTGAGTTTGTCAATGATTTCCTTGTCTCTATTATAAGTCTTCCCTAAATCCATATGGCTGTCAGAGTAGTTTTTAATGACACAAACTTTGATTATTCCACTTTCCTGTTAAAATCTCTCACCAGTGCTTACAGAATAAAGTTGCAGTGCTCTGCCATGGTATATTACACTCTTAACAGTCCAAGACTTTCTCCTTCCTCAGCCACATTTCTGCTCCAGCAAACTTAACCTAGAGGCATTGCTCCATTTTCCACTCCTTCTTCACACACAGATTCCACAATTTCTCAACTGATTCTTCTAGAAATCTCAGTTTTGGTTTCTTTTACTTTAAGAAGGCTTTCCTGGTTTTGACAGACATCAATTCTCTCCCTTGTACTACTTCTTTGTTTAAAATGTACTTTTGCTCTTGAATGGGGTGATTTTTAAAAGTATTTGCTCCTACAACCATTGCGATAGCTGTAGATGGCCACGGCTGTGCTCCTCTTGAGAAGAGGGGGATATCTTATTCACAGTTATATCTGGAAAGCACAGAAATTAGCACATTACAGACACCCTAAAAGACGTTTACAAAATGGAAATGATAAGCCATTGCATCAGATGGCTTAGCATCTGCTAAGGGTTACATTTTTTAAATAACTTAAAATTTATTGAGAGCTTACTGTGTGTCAGGCACTGTAGTAACTATTCTGCAAGCTTTATTTTATTGAGCCTAACAGTAATTCTAGGGCACTGAGACATGCATTAGATACCTATCTTTACAGGTATCCTCATCTGAAGCAAGCCGTATTTCACTTTCCTGACAGGTAGATCATTATGGGTTCTTGGGTATTACTTAGATGGATTTCTTTCTTACATAGTAACTAAATGAATAGCAGAAACATTATAGCTTACATTTGGGGTTTCTCTCTACACCTTTCAGAAGATGTTCAGCTATATTATTTAGAACATTTTGAACAAATTTTTTAACATTTCTGTATCATCTTTTCTTTGAAGCGTAACATCTGTTACCAAGTTTCATGGACCTCTCAGCTAAGTAAGGAATACCTTAAATAAGAGACACAGGCCCAGAGCGGTTGCCTGAACTATTTCAGTGAGTTTGTCAATGATTTCCTTGTCTCTATTATAAGTCTTCCCTAAATCCATATGGCTGTCAGAGTAGTTTTTAATGACACAAACTTTGATTATTCCACTTTCCTGTTAAAATCTCTCACCAGTGCTTACAGAATAAAGTTGCAGTGCTCTGCCATGGTATATTACACTCTTAACAGTCCAAGACTTTCTCCTTCCTCAGCCACATTTCTGCTCCAGCAAACTTAACCTAGAGGCATTGCTCCATTTTCCACTCCTTCTTCACACACAGATTCCACAATTTCTCAACTGATTCTTCTAGAAATCTCAGTTTTGGTTTCTTTTACTTTAAGAAGGCTTTCCTGGTTTTGACAGACATCAATTCTCTCCCTTGTACTACTTCTTTGTTTAAAATGTACTTTTGCTCTTGAATGGGGTGATTTTTAAAAGTATTTGCTCCTACAACCATTGCGATAGCTGTAGATGGCCACGGCTGTGCTCCTCTTGAGAAGAGGGGGATATCTTATTCACAGTTATATCTGGAAAGCACAGAAATTAGCACATTACAGACACCCTAAAAGACGTTTACAAAATGGAAATGATAAGCCATTGCATCAGATGGCTTAGCATCTGCTAAGGGTTACATTTTTTAAATAACTTAAAATTTATTGAGAGCTTACTGTGTGTCAGGCACTGTAGTAACTATTCTGCAAGCTT
Organism: Tragulus kanchil; assembly: GCA_022376925.1. NCBI lineage: Eukaryota > Metazoa > Chordata > Mammalia > Artiodactyla > Tragulidae > Tragulus > Tragulus kanchil. The sequence continues at coordinate 211,202,315 of JAIOJX010000026.1, forward strand.
TATTTTATTGAGCCTAACAGTAATTCTAGGGCACTGAGACATGCATTAGATACCTATCTTTACAGGTATCCTCATCTGAAGCAAGCCGTATTTCACTTTCCTGACAGGTAGATCATTATGGGTTCTTGGGTATTACTTAGATGGATTTCTTTCTTACATAGTAACTAAATGAATAGCAGAAACATTATAGCTTACATTTGGGGTTTCTCTCTACACCTTTCAGAAGATGTTCAGCTATATTATTTAGAACATTTTGAACAAATTTTTTAACATTTCTGTATCATCTTTTCTTTGAAGCGTAACATCTGTTACCAAGTTTCATGGACCTCTCAGCTAAGTAAGGAATACCTTAAATAAGAGACACAGGCCCAGAGCGGTTGATTAACTTGTTCCGCCTCATAACTTTCCAAGATTTCATTATTATTCTACACATACCCATCACCCACAAAAGAATCTGCTAATTTTCACTGAGGGGCAAAATGCCAAGGGACAGGATTGTACAGATGACACTCAAGACTTATCTTTGGAGGATACTGATAAGATTGGGGGAAAAGTCACAAAGATATGAGAAGACAAAATAGAGCTCTATGCCCAAATCCTATGACTCCAGTCTCTGGTCCTCTAGGTTGGAACATAGTCTTTTATAACACAGCTCTTGCGAATCTTTCATCTTCAAATAATAAAAGGAAGATACAGGAGACTAGTCTGTCTATATATTAAGAAAGAAACAAGGGATTTCCCTGGCAGTCCACTGGCTACGAATTGGGCTCCCAATGCAGGGGACCCGGTTCCATTCCTGATCAGGGGATTAGATTCCCACATGGCAAAACTACTACCTGGTGCAGCCAAATAAATTTTAAAAACAAATAGTTTTATAAAAAGAAACAAGAAAACAGAAAACCGATATTCCTTTCCTAAGGAGTCCAGAATCTGTGGCATTTGCCAAAGGCCAAAAGCCGTGGGACCATGGAGCAATGACCTGCCACTTGGCCTTTTTTGCAGAAATACACAAAACGTGTAGAATCGCTTAGGCTTAACCCCTCCTACCCTCATCACTTGGAAATCGGCTGCTCTGGCTAGGTTGTTCCCCGACCTCCACTTCCCTGCAGCCAAGTGTCGAAGAGCGATTAACACTCACTCGACAAAATCGCTCCCCCGGCCATTTGGGAGTTGCACGCGTTCGCCCCCGGGGTTCTGGACTCTGCGCCTTCACGCGCAGCCTTTTTGTTTACTCCGCCGGCAGGGGAGAGAGGGAGCGAGCGTGTAAAGATGGTCCGGATCCCGGGGGCTATATAAGCTTCGGGCTCGGGCCTGGTGCATCCCGGAGGCCAACCTGCCCATGGAGATTGCCGAGCGCACTGAAGTCCGACGCGGCCAGCGCGAGCACCTCTGCGGTCCGCCGCCCGCTCCCGACCTCCCGGCGCGGCGCGGGGGCGCGAACTCGGGGTACCGCGCCTCAGCCCCGCCCCGCGCTTTCCCAGTTGCGTCCCTCCCTCCAGAGCCTCCCCGGCTCCTCCTCTCCGCCCTCCCGGCCCCGCACCCTCCCAGCCCCGGCTCAGCCGCGGTCAGTTCTCCTGCGGCTAGGTTCGCGTCTTCTCTGCGCCCCTTCTGCTCCCCACCTCGCAGATGCGCAGGTTTCTGGAGACCCTGGATTGAAGACCGAGGCGAGGAGGAGGAGGAGGCGCCGCACGTCGCCGCGGAGGTGGTGAGTGAGCCGCTCTTGGCGGGCCGCGCCTCCCGGGGGCGCAATTGTGGACCCGCGCTGGGTACGCCGGTTCCCCGGGGAGACGCGCTCCGGGCCTGCGCCTGGCTTGAGATCGCACCTGCAGGTCGCAGTACCGGTGGCCTTGTCGGTGCTGTGCGGAGAGTGCGTGCTGCTCCACGGCTCCCGGGAAGCAAGGATCCGACCGGGAGCGAGCCCCCGGGTCACATTCCTTGCCGACCGGAGGAACGCTTGGTTGCCCGGGTTTGCTTTTTTTTTTTTTTTTTGGAAGAAGAAGGTGAGTGATAATTACGATCCGTTTCCTCACACCCCCTCACCTCCAGATGCCAGATGGCCCCGGAATAACGGACGCCCCAGGAAAGCTTTCCCAATTCAGGCACCCAGTCAGGTGAGTGACTGGCTTCATCGAAGGTCTCCCTCCGTCAGCTCCAGGGAAGGGCCTAATACAGCCCTGCTCAGTAGCTGATCCTGAAGTTTTTCTCTCTTGTAAAAATCTGCCTTTAAGGTTTATCTTCCTAGTCCCAGAGGTCATTTACTCATGGAATTGAAAAATGTGAGAGTTCACACTCTCATCTAAAAGAACGGTTAATCAGTGCACGCTTAGTAAACGCTTAAAAAAAATGCTGTTATGAAGAGGGAATGCGGGTAGCATTAGTGAAAGTTGAACGATGACATCTTGTGCCGGCGAAACAATTTCTCTTTGATGCCAAAGCGTTCGAGTGAAACTGACTTCACACCGGGCTGAGTGGGAATATTCTTTTTCTCTTGCAAACCAGAAGGAAGAATGGTGTTCACAATAGCGATTTACAGCAAACGGAAACAAATGGAGCTTGAGACGAAAGAGAAAACGGAAACAGGATGGAAATCCCAAAGATTAAGGATCGTAAAAAAGGATTAAAAGTGATTTGACCTAATAAGAGCTAGTTTGCTGTTCCCAGCCACAGGAAGTCAGTCTTCATGCAAAATGCTCTGTAGTTTTTAATCAAGTGAAAGCTTCATTCTTCATTTTGCCTGCATTAGAGAGCTGTTAGTTGAAGAACTGTATGTTTGTCAAATGTGTATGTTTATAATAGCACATAGTAGTCAGTAAGTAAGTAATTGTTAGTCGCTCAGTCCTGTCTGACTGCTTGCCTTTTGGTGGACAGAATTTGCCTGACAGGGTTCTCTGTCAATGGAATTCTCTGGATAAGAATACTGGAATGGGTAGCCATTCCATTTTTCAAAGGATGTTCCGACCCAGGGATGGAACCCAGGTCTTCAGCATTGCAGGTGGATTCTTTATCATCTGAGCCACCAGGAAAGCCCATAGTTATCAATGTGTTGTTTAATTTCCCAGCTGTTGTTAGCACTAGTGAAGGACATAGGAAAAAAAATAACCACACCCCTTTGGAAGTGTTATGATAGTTTAGCTTGGTCAGTTTTATGCCTAACTCTGCCAGAGGGGGTGGGAAAGGGTCAGGAAAGTGTATCATAGGGTGATTACCTGGCTGAGTCTTGAACAAGTGAGCCAAGTTGGGAACCTGGGTTTGAGGGCAGAAGACATTGAGAGAAAAGAGAACAGCATGGTTCCTTCTGGGAGCATCAAGCGACTGGCATTTGGGTGTGTGGAGCTGTGGTCCTTCCAGCAGGGAGGCCAGAGGTCAGATCTTGTACGTCTTGGCACAAGAGTTTTGTCCAGATCCAATAAATGGCACTGGGAACTCATGAACTTTATTCTGTAGGTGACGTTGGGAGTTACTCAAAGGATTTTAACTAAAAGATTAGTGGGATCGGATTATGTTTCAGAAAAATCAGTAAGGAAATGGTATCTAGCCTTAGAACAGCAAAAATGAAACTGGAAGTTATTGCATTACGGCATTGATGAGACTGGGTGAATTTGGGCAATGTTTCATTGACAAAGTAGATTTATAATGTATTGGATATGGTAGATAAATAGAAGTAAAAAGATAGAACTGGCTCTCAGGTTGGTGGTGGATGACTGGGTGAATGTTGTGCTAATGCAATAGAAATTAAAGCTTAAAAGATGATTGGGGAACAAGATAGTGTGTCAGATTTCTCATTTGCCCTATTTCATGTACATATGGGGTCTCCAAATAGATAAAGAGACCAATAAAGAGCTGCCTATACCATTCACTGGTCCAGAGTCAAGTTCTTCAGTAGAAATATAGACTTGAGAGGCTTTGGTAAATGAACAGTTGAGGGAATCATGGCAGTGGGTCAGGTCATCTGGAGGAGTTAGACAGGAAAGGATCACTCTTGATAAAATGCCAGGAGAAGGCCAACATCTAACCTGTCTACAGAGAAAGACAGGTGCACAAAGGTGACTAGGAAGACTCAGAACAGGGAGGAATTCAGCAAAGTGTGAAGTCCCTGGAAGAAAAATGGTCAACGAGAGAATCTGGGGAGAAGAGTGTCATAATAATTAAACAGCATTCTTTGGGGTTGGAATTTTACATGTTGGAAAATTAATTGTGTTTTACAGAAGTAGTTCCTTTTCTGAACTATTGTAGCAGTTTCTTTGTATTCTCTTCTTTCTTGTATAATATTGTGTATTTCTGATTCTTTTTATTCAGTTATCAACTTCTTGAAGGTAGGGACCATGATTTATCCATCTTTGGATTATAAGTTATGTTTAGCATAAAAGATTACTAAAATATTTATAGAATGACTGGATTCTATAAGTTCAGTCTGATGTTGAATTTTCTATAAATATGGATGTTCTTTTATAGAAAATTCAACATCAGAAGGCAGCTTGTACGTCTTGGCACAAGAGTTTTGTCCAGATCCAATAAATGGCACTAAGATTATTCTGTAGGTGACGTTGGGAGTTACTCAAAGGATTTTAACTAAAAGATTAGTGGGATCGGATTATGTTTCAGAAAAATCAGTAAGGAAATGGTATCTAGCCTTAGAACAGCAAAAATGAAACTGGAAGTTATTGCATTACGGCATTGATGAGACTGGGTGAATTTGGGCAATGTTTCATTGACAAAGTAGATTTATAATGTATTGGATATGGTAGATAAATAGAAGTAAAAAGATAGAACTGGCTCTCAGGTTGGTGGTGGATGACTGGGTGAATGTTGTGCTAATGCAATAGAAATTAAAGCTTAAAAGATGATTGGGGAACAAGATAGTGTGTCAGATTTCTCATTTGCCCTATTTCATGTACATATGGGGTCTCCAAATAGATAAAGAGACCAATAAAGAGCTGCCTATACCATTCACTGGTCCAGAGTCAAGTTCTTCAGTAGAAATATAGACTTGAGAGGCTTTGGTAAATGAACAGTTGAGGGAATCATGGCAGTGGGTCAGGTCATCTGGAGGAGTTAGACAGGAAAGGATCACTCTTGATAAAATGCCAGGAGAAGGCCAACATCTAACCTGTCTACAGAGAAAGACAGGTGCACAAAGGTGACTAGGAAGACTCAGAACAGGGAGGAATTCAGCAAAGTGTGAAGTCCCTGGAAGAAAAATGGTCAACGAGAGAATCTGGGGAGAAGAGTGTCATAATAATTAAACAGCATTCTTTGGGGTTGGAATTTTACATGTTGGAAAATTAATTGTGTTTTACAGAAGTAGTTCCTTTTCTGAACTATTGTAGCAGTTTCTTTGTATTCTCTTCTTTCTTGTATAATATTGTGTATTTCTGATTCTTTTTATTCAGTTATCAACTTCTTGAAGGTAGGGACCATGATTTATCCATCTTTGGATTATAAGTTATGTTTAGCATAAAAGATTACTAAAATATTTATAGAATGACTGGATTCTATAAGTTCAGTCTGATGTTGAATTTTCTATAAATATGGATGTTCTTTTATAGAAAATTCAACATCAGACTGAAATTTTTTTTTTTTTAACTGATGTTTCTTATTTAGGTACCAATTTATAAACTTAAAAATAACTGGCTAGAAATATTTATCAACTACATTGCCTATGTTTTTGCTTTTTAAAATGGAATATCTGAACATAATGAAACTTTCTCTTTGTTAGAATCAATCTATTTTATGGGCATGTGGAGCTATTTGTTTCACACTAAAATACTGTGCACTGTAGTTGGTGATATAGCCTCACCCTTTTATTTTCCTTGAATGAAAACTCATAGAAGACCAGATAGTAAGATTAATATTTGTTGGAAGTTTATATGCCAATTATTTGTATGAAATCAGTATCATTTTCAGTATCCCAATATAGTATTCCCAAATTTAGCTGGGTAGGGAAAAAGCAGAGAGACAGGGTCAGGGTTGGGGTCAGAGATGGCCCTTTGAAAAGGTTGCTTCTTGTACGTTTCTAAACTTGCCTTGGTTCCATCTGTATCTAAGAACTAAGGCTGAGTGTCAAGATACTAGTCAATTTATACCTTTGCATATGGTGCATAATGTTTCATCATCTTTATAAAGTTATCATCCCAATATTTAATGTCTTGGTAGGACTCATTTTTTTCCCAAAGGAATTTGGAAATTGGAAGGTAAACCTTCTGTAGTTGGTAAGAATAAGTATATCCATTATGCTTGAAGTAAGGTAAATATTGACTTTATGCTCATGGAGGGTGTAACGTGAATTTGTTTGATCCAACTTATAACTTGGATAAAGATTTAAAACAATGAATCAGTTATTGATACTTTGTCAAATAGACTCCATGAAAGCTGTAATACCAGCATTTTAAACTCTATTTAAATGCATAAATCAGTTGTTAAATATATGGAGCTTTTGAGATTTTAACATTTCATGAGTATAAAGATTCTGAATGCGAAAAAAAATAAAGCATATTATGTTGTCTGCTTCTTTCAGATTATTTTGGCCAAAATCAAAATGTTATGATTACTTATATCAAGAAGCAGAAGCTCTTCTGAAAAATTTTCCAATTCAAGCCACAATTTCATTTTATGAAGATTCCGATAGTGAAGACGAAATAGAGGAGCTGATCTGTGAAAATTAATCTGGTTACTTTTGATTACATTCAAAGCTTGTAGGTACAAATTAGATTAGTGTACAAATGTATCATAATCCTTTTAAACTAATTTATTTGTATATAAATTATTAATAAAATGAAATATTTAGTAATTACTATGGTAGTTTGGCCTTTTTTATCCCTATACAATATAATTGTGTTGGAATTTAAAAATAGTTTCTGTTTACAAATGTCTTGATTATATTGTAAACATTTGGAGCTTACAAAAGATAATTTGTACCACTTCATCAAAGTACAAATTTGTCTTTAGTTCTAATTTTGAAAATATTTATGTATGACTTCAAAGAATGACAATATTTAATTTTTAAGACTGAGTTTTGTAATATCTGGCATTTCCTGCTGATCCTTATTAGATGTTGTAGTTATAGTAATGAGGAAAATCATTTTATATTACCAATTACATGTTATTATTATGTATTAGCAAGCAGATGGTGAAAAATATTGTGTATCATTGTCTATAATTAAGATTGGGAGTCAATGTTAGGAGTATTAAAGTTTAGTGACTTTAATGAATAGTGAATCGAGTAATTCTCACTTTAAAAGTATCCTTCTGTCGTTAAACCCAGTAGTAAAATAGCACGGGTGTTTAGTACTTATAGCACCACACTGAGGGATCCCCAGAATTAAAACAAAACATCTGACTTAAATGGAGTCTAATAAAGAGGGAGACAAAATGCCAGAATTTGATAGAGAATTTTTTCATTTCAGTTCACAGTGGAGATAAGTAATTTGGCAGATAGGATAAAGATTTAAAACAATGAATCAGTTATTGATACTTTGTCAAATAGACTCCATGAAAGCTGTAATACCAGCATTTTAAACTCTATTTAAATGCATAAATCAGTTGTTAAATATATGGAGCTTTTGAGATTTTAACATTTCATGAGTATAAAGATTCTGAATGCGAAAAAAAATAAAGCATATTATGTTGTCTGCTTCTTTCAGATTATTTTGGCCAAAATCAAAATGTTATGATTACTTATATCAAGAAGCAGAAGCTCTTCTGAAAAATTTTCCAATTCAAGTCACAATTTCATTTTATGAAGATTCCGATAGTGAAGACGAAATAGAGGAGCTGATCTGTGAAAATTAATCTGGTTACTTTTGATTACATTCAAAGCTTGTAGGTACAAATTAGATTAGTGTACAAATGTATCATAATCCTTTTAAACTAATTTATTTGTATATAAATTATTAATAAAATGAAATATTTAGTAATTACTATGGTAGTTTGGAACCTTTTTATCCCTATACAATATAATAGTTTTGGAATTTAAAAATAGTTTCTGTTTACAAATGTCTTGATTATATTGTAAACATTTGGAGCTTACAAAAGATAATTTGTACCACTTCATCAAAGTACAAATTTGTCTTTAGTTCTAATTTTGAAAATATTTATGTATGACTTCAAAGAATGACAATATTTAATTTTTAAGACTGAGTTTTGTAATATCTGGCATTTCCTGCTGATCCTTATTAGATGTTGTAGTTATAGTAATGAGGAAAATCATTTTATATTACCAATTACATGTTATTATTATGTATTAGCAAGCAGATGGTGAAAAATATTGTGTATCATTGTCTATAATTAAGATTGGGAGTCAATGTTAGGAGTATTAAAGTTTAGTGACTTTAATGAATAGTGAATCGAGTAATTCTCACTTTAAAAGTATCCTTCTGTCGTTAAACCCAGTAGTAAAATAGCACGGGTGTTTAGTACTTATAGCACCACACTGAGGGATCCCCAGAATTAAAACAAAACATCTGACTTAAATGGAGTCTAATAAAGAGGGAGACAAAATGCCAGAATTTGATAGAGAATTTTTTCATTTCAGTTCACAGTGGAGATAAGTAATTTGGCAGATAGGAAACATCCTTCAATAACATCATCTTCCATCACTCTGGTTCCTTGCTCCTGATATTCTCATGTAAAAAAAATTTTATCATAGGAAGTGAGATAAATTCCTGGTGATTAGCTTATAAAAACATGGATTTATAGAAGAATATCTCCTCTTTTAATGAAAGAGTAAACAAGAGCACTTTTCATGGTAGAGGTAACATAGTAATTATGGTCTTAAAGTTCTTTTAGCTCGAGTACAACTCTTCAATTACAAGTAACTGAAATACAAGCATTTCTGTTGCAAATAATATGGACAGAGGTGAGGGTCAGAGATGGTTGCTTAGCTAAGAAATGCCCCTTACCTGAATGGCTACATACATTCACACACTTTCCCCTCTAACTGGACAGATAATACAAACATGGACTTACAGGCACTTTAAAAATAAGGCAATTGAAATAGAATGAGTTCGTGTTTCAGAGTCAGGAAAAATTATGGAAGATAGTGTTACTTAGAACTGTATTTCTTCTCTTGAGAACTTTATCCTTTCACTGGATTCTCCTCTCAGGATATGTGTGTTTCCCAAGAGATATGTAAAAACCCCACCAGGTCACCAACCTGGACCTAGTCTCTACTGGTGTTTACCTGCACAGGACTTGTGCTGCTCTCAATATATTGGAATAGTATTAACAGCCACTGTCAACATTTATTGAGTGCCTATTATTAGCCAGCCACTGTGCTAGATAATTTACACTTGACATCTCATTTTTAAGCCTTACTAAAACCTAAACCCATTATGTAGATAGAAAATGAGGCAATAAGATACTGAAGTAACCTGCATAAGGCTGCTCATTTATTAACCAAAGGGATGGCATCCAAACTAAAGCTGTCCGACTCAAATGTGGCTAATTGTGCAACACAACATTTGGGGGTGGAGCTGCATCAGTCTACAATTCCCTCTGTCTTTCAAGGAAAGAGGAAGACCTTGTGAGTGGGTGAATGGAACCGAGGGAGACTTTACTAACCTCTTCAACTTATTCATTCGTCATTAGCGACAACTCTTAAAGGTTCAGTGGTCTCCACGTCACAGGAGTGTCTGTTTGCTTTTGCAACTTAGTTCTTTTTCCTGTCAAAATGCCAGAATTTGATAGAGAATTTTTCATTTCAGTTCACAGTGGAGATAAGTAATTTGGCAGATAGGAAACATCCTTCAATAACATCATCTTCCATCACTCTGGTTCCTTGCTCCTGATATTCTCATGTAAAAAAAATTTTATCATAGGAAGTGAGATAAATTCCTGGTGATTAGCTTATAAAAACATGGATTTATAGAAGAATATCTCCTCTTTTAATGAAAGAGTAAACAAGAGCACTTTTCATGGTAGAGGTAACATAGTAATTATGGTCTTAAAGTTCTTTTAGCTCGAGTACAACTCTTCAATTACAAGTAACTGAAATACAAGCATTTCTGTTGCAAATAATATGGACAGAGGTGAGGGTCAGAGATGGTTGCTTAGCTAAGAAATGCCCCTTACCTGAATGGCTACATACATTCACACACTTTCCCCTCTAACTGGACAGATAATACAAACATGGACTTACAGGCACTTTAAAAATAAGGCAATTGAAATAGAATGAGTTCGTGTTTCAGAGTCAGGAAAAATTATGGAAGATAGTGTTACTTAGAACTGTATTTCTTCTCTTGAGAACTTTATCCTTTCACTGGATTCTCCTCTCAGGATATGTGTGTTTCCCAAGAGATATGTAAAAACCCCACCAGGTCACCAACCTGGACCTAGTCTCTACTGGTGTTTACCTGCACAGGACTTGTGCTGCTCTCAATATATTGGAATAGTATTAACAGCCACTGTCAACATTTATTGAGTGCCTATTATTAGCCAGCCACTGTGCTAGATAATTTACACTTGACATCTCATTTTTAAGCCTTACTAAAACCTAAACCCATTATGTAGATAGAAAATGAGGCAATAAGATACTGAAGTAACCTGCATAAGGCTGCTCATTTATTAACCAAAGGGATGGCATCCAAACTAAAGCTGTCCGACTCAAATGTGGCTAATTGTGCAACACAACATTTGGGGGTGGAGCTGCATCAGTCTACAATTCCCTCTGTCTTTCAAGGAAAGAGGAAGACCTTGTGAGTGGGTGAATGGAACCGAGGGAGACTTTACTAACCTCTTCAACTTATTCATTCGTCATTAGCGACAACTCTTAAAGGTTCAGTGGTCTCCACGTCACAGGAGTGTCTGTTTGCTTTTGACATCTCAGCTTTTAACAGTTCTTTTTCCTGTACAGCTTGGTGCCTTTAGAAGAGTTTCAGACAAATCAAAATGCCTTAACAGTGTTACTTTATCCCGAGCTTCAAGCAGTATGTTGGTAGTGGCTTAACAATGGACAGTCAGTTGTGTTCGGGGTTCATAGACATCTCTAAAAACTTTATCAGATTGGTTCAGCACTAAGGGTTAGCAACAGCTTCACTCTTTAAATCTTCCCACGGAATAGCTGTCACCTCCTTGCAGTGCTGAAATTCAGGGTGCTGGACGAATGGAGCATGCGTAGGATGCACCACCGGTCCCACCCCTGCCCGCTCGCTGTTCCTCCTTTGGCTCCGCCCCCGCCGCCTCGACGTGCTGCGTCATGGCGCGCCTCACCCCAGACGACCCCGGAAGTGGGTCGGGGGCTTGGCCTCTGCCCGGCCTCGGAGCCGGAGCGGGAGGTGCTGCCCCAGAGGGGTTGAGCCAAGCTGTCCCGTTGGGCGGCGGACCCCGGGCAGGGCCCGGGCCAAGCGTCCAGGATGCTGAACGTCCCTTCCCAGTCTTTCCCGGGCCCCAGCTCTCAGCAGCGCGTCGCCTCCGGGGGGCGTAGCAAGGTAAGTGGGTGACTCGGGCGGTCTCGCGCTGCAGTCCTCTCTTCCCACCGGCATCTCATGCTCCAGCATAGTCCATTCTCTCCTTACGTCCCCACTCCCACCTCCTGTCCCTACCGCGAGCTTTCATTCCCTCCTACCCTTGCTGGGTGCCTCTTTTAGATCTCATGCGTCTCCAGTCCTGAACTCTCCAATCCTCCGTCTCTTACCAGTTGGCCCCTTTTCGTTCCCATCCCTTTATCCCGTTCGGTCAATTCCCTACTTCCAACTCGTTTCCAATTCAGATAGATGATACTGCCAGGCTCTGTGCTTCCCATAGTGTAGGTACTCTGTATCGGCTTCCTTCTTTCAGCGTAACCAGCTCTCCGTTCTTTTGTTCACTTCCGAAGGAGTTGTGAGCGCTGTGGACTCCCCTAGGAGAGGGGAAAGGCTGGGCAGTAGCAACAGTGACCATGTTCATCCCGGCAAGGGTGGGGACTCCAGGAGCTAGGGAAGACTGGAGCAGAGAGAAAAAATGTCTGTAAACAGCCTCTGGTTAGGTTTTGCGACACTGTCCAAGTGCCATCGCCTTTCTGACTTCCTCTGGTACCTAATTGTTTTATCACTGCCTTTTCTACTGATACCTCTTGCTAACTTTGAAGTTAATGTAATGGTCTTTAAGTTTTTGTTGAACATAGTTACCGTTACCAACAGGTGGAATGCGAATGTGTTCTATATTTTCAGAATTTAATAACAATGTCCCCCAGTGAATGAATGTTGCTTGCTTCTGTTATTTGGTAGTTCCTCATTCAGTAACCACATCTTCATGTTTTGTTCTCAAGACTTTCACCTACTTGGGCCATTGCTTTTTTTCATTTCTGGACTCTTTTGAGTCTTAGCATTAATATTTGGGAACTTCATCGACTTTATTTTCTCCACATGACCCTAGGTCAGAATTATGGGTTCAGAGATCTGTAGCTTTCATTAGTTTTTCAGAAGTCTGTAACCCCAAATATAATAATATAGCTGAGATTGATCAAGTGCTTACTGACTGCCTGAGTGCTTTACACATATTAACTTGTTTAATCTTTCCAATGATCCTATGAAGTGGGTGCTTTTGTTATCACCATTTCATAGCAAAGGAAACTGGTTAGAAGAGGCTGCCTTGATGTGGTGCGATTCTGATAGTGACTTTTTATTTATCGTTCCATGTATCAGCCATCCATCCAACCATGTGTCCTCTCCTTGGTGTTTGACCTGTTTCTCTCCTTCAGTGCTTGGCGGAATAGTAGAACCTTTCCAAAGAAATAATCTCTGAATTAGAGTATGAGAGTTGCTGCCCTTGTCCATTAAAACTCCATTAATTCTCAGTATCAGATGGTGATGATGGCACAGAAGAGTCTTTGGGCCCAGAAAGTGAATAAAATAAGATTATCATGCAGTTCACACTCAGAGTGTTTTCCTTTTTTTTTTTTTTTTTTACCTCTTTGTGAAATTGTTGCTGAACTGGAACTTGGGTGTCTAACATACAGCAAAGCCTATCCACTGACACTGGGTTGTGAGGGAGGAAAGTAGAGTCTTATTTGCAGGACATCAGGCAGGCAGAAGGAGAGGGCAACAGAGGAGGAGATGGCTTTCTGGCATCACCGATGCAGTGGACGTGAACACTCCTGGGGATGGCGGGGGACAGGAGGCCGGCCTGTTGCAGTCCTTAGTGTCTCCAAGAGTCAGATATGACGTGGTGACTGAACAACACCAAGCAGGGAGAACAGACAGCTCATGATTAAAAGACCCAGACTCCCTGATGGCTTTCAGGCAGGGTTGTGGTTTTTTTTTTTCCCCCATCATGCCTCTTTTTGTTTATATTTTATTTTTATCCATCTTTTATTCTTTGGCATGTGTGGGTCTTCCCATTGCAGTGGCCTCTTTTGCTGCAGAGCACCGACCGGCTCTGGGTGCATGTGCTTCAGAGCGCTGGCTCATAATTGGACGTACTGGTCCAGCCGCTCCGTGGCACATGGGATCTTTCCGGGCCAGGGATCGAACTGGTGCCCCTTGCACTGCAAGGCAAACTCTTTAACCAACCCGGGAAAGGGTGTTTAAAGGCAACTTTTGGGACATGAGTTACAGGGTAAGCCTGTTGACCTCTTCTGTTTGGTTGGTGGTAAGGAAAAGTGGTAATTGTTATAAAGGAAACTGGTTAGAAGAGGCTGCCTTGATGTGGTGCGATTCTGATAGTGACTTTTTATTTATCGTTCCATGTATCAGCCATCCATCCAACCATGTGTCCTCTCCTTGGTGTTTGACCTGTTTCTCTCCTTCAGTGCTTGGCGGAATAGTAGAACCTTTCCAAAGAAATAATCTCTGAATTAGAGTATGAGAGTTGCTGCCCTTGTCCATTAAAACTCCATTAATTCTCAGTATCAGATGGTGATGATGGCACAGAAGAGTCTTTGGGCCCAGAAAGTGAATAAAATAAGATTATCATGCAGTTCACACTCAGAGTGTTTTCCTTTTTTTTTTTTTTTTTTACCTCTTTGTGAAATTGTTGCTGAACTGGAACTTGGGTGTCTAACATACAGCAAAGCCTATCCACTGACACTGGGTTGTGAGGGAGGAAAGTAGAGTCTTATTTGCAGGACATCAGGCAGGCAGAAGGAGAGGGCAACAGAGGAGGAGATGGCTTTCTGGCATCACCGATGCAGTGGACGTGAACACTCCTGGGGATGGCGGGGGACAGGGAGGCCGGCCTGTTGCAGTCCTTAGTGTCTCCAAGAGTCAGATATGACGTGGTGACTGAACAACACCAAGCAGGGAGAACAGACAGCTCATGATTAAAAGACCCAGACTCCCTGATGGCTTTCAGGCAGGGTTGTGGTTTTTTTTTTTCCCCCATCATGCCTCTTTTTGTTTATATTTTATTTTTATCCATCTTTTATTCTTTGGCATGTGTGGGTCTTCCCATTGCAGTGGCCTCTTTTGCTGCAGAGCACCGACCGGCTCTGGGTGCATGTGCTTCAGAGCGCTGGCTCATAATTGGACGTACTGGTCCAGCCGCTCCGTGGCACATGGGATCTTTCCGGGCCAGGGATCGAACTGGTGCCCCTTGCACTGCAAGGCAAACTCTTTAACCACTGGACCACCAGGGAAGTCCCTGGGAAAGGGTGTTTAAAGGCAACTTTTGGGACATGAGTTACAGGGTATATGGTTAGCCTGTTGACCTCTTCTGTTTGGTTGGTGGTAAGGAAAATGGTGATATTTAGAAATCTCAATCCTCAACCTTGTTCCAACCAGCCTAGAGTCTGTATGCTTGTGGTTAGCAGTTTCTACACCTTGGGGTTCTGGTTTCTGTAAAACGATCCAAGGACATTAGGTTATTATCTATATTCTTTTAGGAGGGACCAGGAGTCCTGTGATGGTAGTGTTCAAGCTATTAGTACTTTTGTTGCTTGACTCCTGTTCCTTGGTTTCTGCATTTTCTCACATCTGTAGTCATGAGCTGTTTGAGTCTGCTCTTTGGAACTTGGGGAAGCCCTCAGAGGCAAAAGCTTTTTTCTACAAACAAAAAGCAGGGACAGAGACCCAGGAGGGTCCCTTAGGGCTCTGCTCAGTTTCAAAGTAGGCTTATCTTAAACATGTGAGAACCTGTGCCAGGATTGCATGAAATGGGTAGGGGTTGAGAAGACAGAACTTAGTTGGGAAGTCTGTATATCATTGTTAGAAGCATGGACTTTTGAGTGAGGAAGATCTATTTTTTGTCCATCTCTACCCTGTAGCTTCTTTGAGTCTCTTTCCTCAGTTGTAAATGGGAATGGTATTAATAGCATTCATTTTTTAGGGTTGCTCATAGGATTAATTGAGATGTTTCTCTCAGCACAGTCTTGGGTTATGGTAAGCACTCATTAGATCTTACAAGCCTGTAGGCTTTTATGCAAACCTCATGGATTGTTGAGGGATTGCTGTGTGAAAAAGCCCTTAACACAGTGCCTGGTATGCACTCAATATGGTAGCTAATACTATTTCTGAATTGAAGATATATTTTTTTTTTTTTTTTCCATCTTTTATTCTTTGGCATGTGTGGGTCTTCCCATTGCAGTGGCCTCTTTTGCTGCAGAGCACCGACCGGCTCTGGGTGCATGTGCTTCAGAGCGCTGGCTCATAATTGGACGTACTGGTCCAGCCGCTCCGTGGCACATGGGATCTTTCCGGGCCAGGGATCGAACTGGTGCCCCTTGCACTGCAAGGCAAACTCTTTAACCACTGGACCACCAGGGAAGTCCCTGGGAAAGGGTGTTTAAAGGCAACTTTTGGGACATGAGTTACAGGGTATATGGTTAGCCTGTTGACCTCTTCTGTTTGGTTGGTGGTAAGGAAAATGGTGATATTTAGAAATCTCAATCCTCAACCTTGTTCCAACCAGCCTAGAGTCTGTATGCTTGTGGTTAGCAGTTTCTACACCTTGGGGTTCTGGTTTCTGTAAAACGATCCAAGGACATTAGGTTATGATCTATATTCTTTAGGAGGGACCAGGAGTCCTGTGATGGTAGTGTTCAAGCTATTAGTACTTTTGTTGCTTGACTCCTGTTCCTTGGTTTCTGCATTTTCTCACATCTGTAGTCATGAGCTGTTTGAGTCTGCTCTTTGGAACTTGGGGAAGCCCTCAGAGGCAAAAGCTTTTTTCTACAAACAAAAAGCAGGGACAGAGACCCAGGAGGGTCCCTTAGGGCTCTGCTCAGTTTCAAAGTAGGCTTATCTTAAACATGTGAGAACCTGTGCCAGGATTGCATGAAATGGGTAGGGGTTGAGAAGACAGAACTTAGTTGGGAAGTCTGTATATCATTGTTAGAAGCATGGACTTTTGAGTGAGGAAGATCTATTTTTTGTCCATCTCTACCCTGTAGCTTCTTTGAGTCTCTTTCCTCAGTTGTAAATGGGAATGGTATTAATAGCATTCATTTTTTAGGGTTGCTCATAGGATTAATTGAGATGTTTCTCTCAGCACAGTCTTGGGTTATGGTAAGCACTCATTAGATCTTACAAGCCTGTAGGCTTTTATGCAAACCTCATGGATTGTTGAGGGATTGCTGTGTGAAAAAGCCCTTAACACAGTGCCTGGTATGCACTCAATATGGTAGCTAATACTATTTCTGATAAATACTAGTGAGTATTTATTGAGAACCTACCATATGCTGGGAATGTGATTTCTGTTGAGGAGGGGGAAATTCCCACTTTTACCCATCTCTCTTGAGTTCTTGTGACTGGACTGCTAAAAAAAATTGACCCAAGACAAATTAGCAGTAGAAAAGAAACACATTTTATTCATTCACACAGAGGTCTCATAGAAATGGGACCTAAGAAGTGGCCAAAGCAAGCAGCTTTTTAACTGTTTAGACAATAAATATGACGCTAGAAACTCAGCTATTTTTTCTGTACAGATACTGGATCAAATCTTGGAGACAGAGTTTTGGATGAAGCAGGAAAGGATAGCTTTAACGTTTTGCCAGGCAAAGGGGGACACGATGGGCTCATGTCCTTAAAATCATGTGTCCTAACTTGAGCAAGATAGTGACAAGTTTTGTAGTAGAAGAAGGCATGATCAGCTCGTGGACACTGTTCTGATGGGTTGGTGGTGAGGTAAATAGGAGTCAGTGTTGTCAGCCTTCAGGTCCAACTGCAGGGTCTGCATGCTTGTGGGCAGCATACCATAACTTCTCTCACCTGGAGGGGCTTTCACTATATGAAAACAGGTCAAAGATACTGTTGGGTTTCCTCGGTGGCTCAGTTGCAATGCAGAAGACACAGGAGACTTGTGTTTGATCCCTGGGTCAGGGAGATGATCTAGAGGGGGAAATGGCAGCTCACTCCAGTATTCTTGCCTGGGACATTGCATGGACAGAAGAACCTTGTACGCTTGAGTCCATAGGGGTCGCAAAGAGTCGAACACAACTGAGCGTGCACACCTGCAAAGTATAGAATGGAAAGGAGCAAAAGTTCAGACATGGAAAAGCTAGTGAAGTCAACTGTGACCAGACTGTGAATGGCCCGGTCAGCCTAGTCAACCTCTGGGGAATTTAGAAACATTATTATAAGGAATACAAGGGGCCGGGGGGCCAGATCTTCATTTCCAAAGATCTTACAAGCCTGTAGGCTTTTATGCAAACCTCATGGATTGTTGAGGGATTGCTGTGTGAAAAAGCCCTTAACACAGTGCCTGGTATGCACTCAATATGGTAGCTAATACTATTTCTGATAAATACTAGTGAGTATTTATTGAGAACCTACCATATGCTGGGAATGTGATTTCTGTTGAGGAGGGGGAAATTCCCACTTTTACCCATCTCTCTTGAGTTCTTGTGACTGGACTGCTAAAAAAAATTGACCCAAGACAAATTAGCAGTAGAAAAGAAACACATTTTATTCATTCACACAGAGGTCTCATAGAAATGGGACCTAAGAAGTGGCCAAAGCAAGCAGCTTTTTAACTGTTTAGACAATAAATATGACGCTAGAAACTCAGCTATTTTTTCTGTACAGATACTGGATCAAATCTTGGAGACAGAGTTTTGGATGAAGCAGGAAAGGATAGCTTTAACGTTTTGCCAGGCAAAGGGGGACACGATGGGCTCATGTCCTTAAAATCATGTGTCCTAACTTGAGCAAGATAGTGACAAGTTTTGTAGTAGAAGAAGGCATGATCAGCTCGTGGACACTGTTCTGATGGGTTGGTGGTGAGGTAAATAGGAGTCAGTGTTGTCAGCCTTCAGGTCCAACTGCAGGGTCTGCATGCTTGTGGGCAGCATACCATAACTTCTCTCACCTGGAGGGGCTTTCACTATATGAAAAACAGGTCAAAGATACTGTTGGGTTTCCTCGGTGGCTCAGTTGCAATGCAGAAGACACAGGAGACTTGTGTTTGATCCCTGGGTCAGGGAGATGATCTAGAGGGGGAAATGGCAGCTCACTCCAGTATTCTTGCCTGGGACATTGCATGGACAGAAGAACCTTGTACGCTTGAGTCCATAGGGGTCGCAAAGAGTCGAACACAACTGAGCGTGCACACCTGCAAAGTATAGAATGGAAAGGAGCAAAAGTTCAGACATGGAAAAGCTAGTGAAGTCAACTGTGACCAGACTGTGAATGGCCCGGTCAGCCTAGTCAACCTCTGGGGAATTTAGAAACATTATTATAAGGAATACAAGGGGCCACTAAAGGGGGTAGGGCCCTGGATTAGATCTTCATTTCCAAAAGATGACTTTTAACTACCTTGCAGGTGATGGAATGGTGAAAGAGAAGTGATTTTGGTTTGTAATAGGAAAGAGCATATATGTCCTCACACTTTACTTCATTTATAAAGACCAAGGGACCTAGGGAGTTTTAGTAATGGTAAGAATGGGATGGTAAGGATCAGTAAGAGAGAATGTGAAATGGGCAAGGCACCTCAAACCTAGTAACTTGGTTATTTTGGGGGCAATTGAATGTCAAAAATAAATATGATATAGGAAATTGAAATGTGTTATAGTTTTAGTCTCTTTGGGCTTCTCTACACACAGGTAATACCACAGTTGCCTCATAAACAACAGAAACTTCTTTCTCACACCTCTGATTGATCTCAGGTGGCCTTGGCCTGCAGCAGCTTGAAGCAGGGCTTCAGTTCCCTGCCAGTTTGAGTTTTGGCGGTGAAAGCACCAAATCCTAGCCTTTAGACTAGTTGTCCACGACAAGGGCCATTGGCTTTGCAGAACAAGAATTCCCATGAATGTGGAAAATAGTGAAACAAGTAAAGTACTTATTAGACAGACTAAGAGAGAGTCGCTGAGTTGTACCCTCGTGGCAGTTTGAATTACTTTTACAGGGCATTTCTTCTTGGTTTCTTTTGGCCAGTCATTTTGATTTGCCTGGTTCACAGTCCATATTTGGTATAATCCCAGTGACCTCATCACCCACCAAAGGCCCCACTTCCTGGCACCAGCATATCGAGGATTAGGATTTCAGTCTAATTTGGGGGGATACAGACATTCAGTCTGTAGCAATAAACTCCTTGGAATGTGACTGCTTTTACATTAAACAGTTCTCTGGTACTAAGTTACATACTAGTTACCCAGGTTAGAGGTCTTGAGAAATTTCCACTGAGGTGTCTTAACTGGTTAAAATGCTAATAATATAATAATATTTATCTAAAAGCCTTGAAAATGTACTTTATACAAAAAACACCACAAAATTCCAAACATTTTGTTATTAGACCTCTGGACAGGTGTAGGCAAAGTTTTGTGGAAAAAGCCAGATAATAAATATTTTAGGCTTTGAGAATGTTCTAAGGACCAGTCTCGTCACCACCACCACCTGAATCACCACATGTGGAAATTATTCTTAGCTCAAGGGCTGTACAGAAACAGGTGCAGGCCAGTTTGCCAGCCCTTTCCCTAGAGGGTGACAATTTTATTATTTTCTATTTCTTGATGACCTTTGTTTCTCAGTGAATGAATTCTTAGAAAACATCTTGCTACTTCATGTGAGTTCTCATATTCTGAGTATGCTGAAAGTCCAGGAAATCAGCTTCAGCCACTTGTTTCTATTTGCTTCTATCATATCTCTTTGGACTTTTAGGGCAAAACCATTTTGGGCCCGGTTAGTAAGCAGCTTGAACATATTAGTGATAGAGCCAGGATGAAAGCTTTTCTTCTGACTCTGGGTTCTACACTATCTTTGTACTGTGATAGCCTTAGGATGGACATTTGTGGCCAGAATATCTAAACCCCACCTCATGGCCCAGGTGTTTTACATAGTGTCCTCTTTGTAATTCTAATACAACCTCCTAAAGCTGTAAGGAGATTTTTAGAATTGTTGGATTTGTTTTCTTTTTGAGTGGGAATCAGAGTAGTGATGTGTCCTGAAGATGAGCAGCAGGAGGGGAAGGAAATTCCGCTGACTCAAAGAAGCCACATTGATTCTTCCCTTTTCCTTTTTGAGGTCCCGCTGAAACAGGGCAGAAGTCTCATGGATTGGATCAGACTGACCAAAAGTGGAAAGGACCTGACGGGATTAAAAGGCAGGTTAAGTGAAGTAACTGAAGAAGAACTTAAAAAACACAACAAAAAAGATGATTGTTGGATATGCATAAGAGGTAGGTACAATTTATTATGTACTGAAAAATGTTTTGGCGGGCTTTCCAGGTGTAATGCTATACAACCTTTGGTACTTTTACTTGGTAATATGATTTTCAGTTAGTAAAAAAACATGTCTGACACTGGACAATAAATTCTGTAATTCTGAATTTCGACAATGTTTTTTTTCCTTCGATCATTCTTCATATAGTATCCATTTACTATATTTCCTTTGAAAGAAAAATGTTTGCCAGGCAGTGTTACACCGAAGTAATAAAATTATGCAGGA
Organism: Tragulus kanchil; assembly: GCA_022376925.1. Classification (NCBI taxonomy): domain Eukaryota; kingdom Metazoa; phylum Chordata; class Mammalia; order Artiodactyla; family Tragulidae; genus Tragulus; species Tragulus kanchil. The sequence continues at coordinate 211,223,104 of JAIOJX010000026.1, forward strand.
ACATCTAGTTTAAATGCAGTAATGTTCCACCTTTGTGTTTTGTAACAGAATTCCATAGGAAAAAATGTTTCTGAGACTCTAAAGTAAATCAGAAACCCCACATTAAAGCCGGGCCTTTAGTTCTTATTTGTAACAATCTTTATTACTTAATCCACGTTTGTTAGCAATATTAGTTACCTAATTTTTCTAACCCACAACAAATTAGAAGCCCCAAACTAGAAATACAGAGTTGGTCAAAATGTTTCTTCAGGCTTTTCCGTAAGATGTTGTGGAAAACCTGAAGGAAGTTTTTGGCCGACTCTGAGCAGAGAAATAGGACAGTAGTTAATGGAAGCAGATCTCGTGGTGGCTGCCAACCTGGCTTCTGGGAGGGAAGTGAAAACAGTGAAGGGCTTACAGCTGTACCCTGGGTCTCCACAGGGAGTCCATGAGTCATCTAGGCAGAGTTCAGTATGTCTGCTCTCCTCAGTTTAAAGAAGAGAGGAAATCCATCACTCATTGCTGTTATTGCTGTTGTAATTTTATCATTGTATAATTTTGATTTGTTGTTAGTTATCCTAGTGACACTGTTTGAGGGCAGGGACCCTGTCACCCACCTGCTCTGTCCTCTGCTTGGCACATAAAGGTCATCAGTGTATGTTTGTTGAATTAATGCAACATTTAACCATCTTCAAAAAATTTGGTTACTTGGAGAGGTGTGTTGCCCTAGTTGATCAGTGATAGGATAAATGGAAAGGCACCAATAGTACTGTTAGTTTGCTAAGGAGACCCAAACAAAATACAACAAACTGGGTGACTTCAACAACAGAAATGTATTCTCTCACAGTTCTGGAGGCTAAACTTAAGAGATTAGGCCATCTTTTGGCTTGAAAGAATCTGTTCCACGCCTCCGCCTCTCTTCTGGTGGCTTGCTGGCAGTCTTTGGAGTTGCTTGACTAGGAAAATCACCCTATGCTCTTTTTTTTTCCCCCCCTTTTTTTTCCCCCGATCATTCTTCATATAGTATCCATTTACTATATTTCCTTTGAAAGAAAAATGTTTGCCAGGCAGTGTTACACCGAAGTAATAAAATTATGCAGGAACATCTAGTTTAAATGCAGTAATGTTCCACCTTTGTGTTTTGTAACAGAATTCCATAGGAAAAAATGTTTCTGAGACTCTAAAGTAAATCAGAAACCCCACATTAAAGCCGGGCCTTTAGTTCTTATTTGTAACAATCTTTATTACTTAATCCACGTTTGTTAGCAATATTAGTTACCTAATTTTTCTAACCCACAACAAATTAGAAGCCCCAAACTAGAAATACAGAGTTGGTCAAAATGTTTCTTCAGGCTTTTCCGTAAGATGTTGTGGAAAACCTGAAGGAAGTTTTTGGCCGACTCTGAGCAGAGAAATAGGACAGTAGTTAATGGAAGCAGATCTCGTGGTGGCTGCCAACCTGGCTTCTGGGAGGGAAGTGAAAACAGTGAAGGGCTTACAGCTGTACCCTGGGTCTCCACAGGGAGTCCATGAGTCATCTAGGCAGAGTTCAGTATGTCTGCTCTCCTCAGTTTAAAGAAGAGAGGAAATCCATCACTCATTGCTGTTATTGCTGTTGTAATTTTATCATTGTATAATTTTGATTTGTTGTTAGTTATCCTAGTGACACTGTTTGAGGGCAGGGACCCTGTCACCCACCTGCTCTGTCCTCTGCTTGGCACATAAAGGTCATCAGTGTATGTTTGTTGAATTAATGCAACATTTAACCATCTTCAAAAAATTTGGTTACTTGGAGAGGTGTGTTGCCCTAGTTGATCAGTGATAGGATAAATGGAAAGGCACCAATAGTACTGTTAGTTTGCTAAGGAGACCCAAACAAAATACAACAAACTGGGTGACTTCAACAACAGAAATGTATTCTCTCACAGTTCTGGAGGCTAAACTTAAGAGATTAGGCCATCTTTTGGCTTGAAAGAATCTGTTCCACGCCTCTCGCCTCTCTTCTGGTGGCTTGCTGGCAGTCTTTGGAGTTGCTTGACTTCTAGGAAAATCACCCTAATCTCTGACCTCATTTTTGTATGGCACTCTTCCTGTGTGCTTGTCAGTGTCCAGACTTGGTGTTTTCTTAAAGACACCAGTCACATTGGAGGAGGAGCCTGCCTGATTCTATCATGACCTCATCTAATTACATCTGCATTGACGCCATATCCATATAAGGTTGTGTTCTGACATACTGCAAGTTCAGCATCTGAGTTTGAGGGGTACACAGTTCAGTTGATTCCAGATACAATTAGAGTGTGGAATGTTTTCCAGTAGCAGATAGTATGGAATCCTCCAGCAGCGGATGGCATAGCTTGTCCTGAAACAGATGCTTAACTTTCCAAAGTTTCTCAGGGAAATAAACTGTAGATAGACGGATGACTTGGAATGAGGATTATGCCAGACACAAAAAGCTCCTTTTGCCATTTTATCGGATTTCTAATACCCTCCTTGCCTTCTGTCTGTGCTGCAGACCTGTTTACCAGGTGCAAGTCACTGGCACCAAATGACCTCCCCATTCTTCCTATCTTCTGCTGGCCTCGGTGAAGTGGAGGTCAGTTTCCCACCAGCGTCTCTCAGTTGGTCCAGACTACAAGCCTGTCTGAGCTGTTTCTTTAGTAGGAAGCCACTTTTCCAGAAAAGTCTCTCATGTGAACCCTTCATACCCTCATGCTATTAGGTAAATGAGGCATTGTTATAGTACTTTATTGTTCGTTTGGTGTATTGATGGCGACTAGGGGCTGGTTTGCTATGTTTGAAAAAAAGTCCCGTACATATCTCTGGTAATGATTACTTGGTAGAAAGCAACATTTAACCATCTTCAAAATTTGTTTTGGGTGTTGCCCTAGTTGATCAGTGATAGGATAAATGGAAAGGCACCAATAGTACTGTTAGTTTGCTAAGGAGACCCAAACAAAATACAACAAACTGGGTGACTTCAACAACAGAAATGTATTCTCTCACAGTTCTGGAGGCTAAACTTAAGAGATTAGGCCATCTTTTGGCTTGAAAGAATCTGTTCCACGCCTCTCGCCTCTCTTCTGGTGGCTTGCTGGCAGTCTTTGGAGTTGCTTGACTTCTAGGAAAATCACCCTAATCTCTGACCTCATTTTTGTATGGCACTCTTCCTGTGTGCTTGTCAGTGTCCAGACTTGGTGTTTTCTTAAAGACACCAGTCACATTGGAGGAGGAGCCTGCCTGATTCTATCATGACCTCATCTAATTACATCTGCATTGACGCCATATCCATATAAGGTTGTGTTCTGACATACTGCAAGTTCAGCATCTGAGTTTGAGGGGTACACAGTTCAGTTGATTCCAGATACAATTAGAGTGTGGAATGTTTTCCAGTAGCAGATAGTATGGAATCCTCCAGCAGCGGATGGCATAGCTTGTCCTGAAACAGATGCTTAACTTTCCAAAGTTTCTCAGGGAAATAAACTGTAGATAGACGGATGACTTGGAATGAGGATTATGCCAGACACAAAAAGCTCCTTTTGCCATTTTATCGGATTTCTAATACCCTCCTTGCCTTCTGTCTGTGCTGCAGACCTGTTTACCAGGTGCAAGTCACTGGCACCAAATGACCTCCCCATTCTTCCTATCTTCTGCTGGCCTCGGTGAAGTGGAGGTCAGTTTCCCACCAGCGTCTCTCAGTTGGTCCAGACTACAAGCCTGTCTGAGCTGTTTCTTTAGTAGGAAGCCACTTTTCCAGAAAAGTCTCTCATGTGAACCCTTCATACCCTCATGCTATTAGGTAAATGAGGCATTGTTATAGTACTTTATTGTTCGTTTGGTGTATTGATGGCGACTAGGGACTGGTTTGCTATGTTTGAAAAGTAGTACATGTTCCCAGGTACATATCTCTGGTAATGATTTGAATGGATGGCACTCTTTCGGTGAGGTTATTGAGTTAAGGATAAATTCTTTTAAAGTTTCTATTGTAGAGTATGTCCTACCCTATTAGTAAGACTTCCCCACCCAGCCCCCAATTGCCAAGCAAGATATGCCTTTTTTTTTTTGGCCTGTTGACAGAGTTTCGTTCTTAATTTTAATAAGAAGCACTTGATGGAGGCACTGCCCTGGGACCCTCCCTCCAGGAGAGGATAAATGACTGTTGAACAAGAATGAGAGAAATGCCCTATGAGGCGTTTCTAAGGAAAGTGAGATCAAATTGCTGGAGGGAGATGTGGGTGAGGAAAATCAGAGTCACTTTTTGATAGAGATAAGCCCTGAAACCATGGTCAGGACTTCAACCAGAATTGAGGGAGAAGTGCACCCAAGTGAAGAGAAATACATAACCAAGAGTGTAGACACAGAAAAGCTAGACGTGTGTTCTGGAGCTTAGGCTACCTGTTGGAGAATTGTAAGAAAGGAGGCTATAAAGGTATGTTTGGGCAGATGGCGGAGGACCTTGAAAACCAAGCTGAGCAATGCGTTTGTAATTTTGATGGCAGTGTGAACAATTAGGGATGTTTGAATGTGGGAACCGTGTGGTCAGAGATCGCTTTGGAAAGCGATCTAGTGGTGAGTATAATGACTTGAAATGGGACTAGGAAAGCTTTTAGCTCATAACGAAGTTCAGGAGGAGATAGATGACTCAGGATGTTGTCAAAGGCAACATAAGAGATGTGACCAGGTGCAAGTCACTGGCACCAAATGACCTCCCCATTCTTCCTATCTTCTGCTGGCCTCGGTGAAGTGGAGGTCAGTTTCCCACCAGCGTCTCTCAGTTGGTCCAGACTACAAGCCTGTCTGAGCTGTTTCTTTAGTAGGAAGCCACTTTTCCAGAAAAGTCTCTCATGTGAACCCTTCATACCCTCATGCTATTAGGTAAATGAGGCATTGTTATAGTACTTTATTGTTCGTTTGGTGTATTGATGGCGACTAGGGACTGGTTTGCTATGTTTGAAAAGTAGTACATGTTCCCAGGTACATATCTCTGGTAATGATTTGAATGGATGGCACTCTTTCGGTGAGGTTATTGAGTTAAGGATAAATTCTTTTAAAGTTTCTATTGTAGAGTATGTCCTACCCTATTAGTAAGACTTCCCCACCCAGCCCCCAATTGCCAAGCAAGATATGCCTTTTTTTTTTTTTTGGCCTGTTGACAGAGTTTCGTTCTTAATTTTAATAAGAAGCACTTGATGGAGGCACTGCCCTGGGACCCTCCCTCCAGGAGAGGATAAATGACTGTTGAACAAGAATGAGAGAAATGCCCTATGAGGCGTTTCTAAGGAAAGTGAGATCAAATTGCTGGAGGGAGATGTGGGTGAGGAAAATCAGAGTCACTTTTTGATAGAGATAAGCCCTGAAACCATGGTCAGGACTTCAACCAGAATTGAGGGAGAAGTGCACCCAAGTGAAGAGAAATACATAACCAAGAGTGTAGACACAGAAAAGCTAGACGTGTGTTCTGGAGCTTAGGCTACCTGTTGGAGAATTGTAAGAAAGGAGGCTATAAAGGTATGTTTGGGCAGATGGCGGAGGACCTTGAAAACCAAGCTGAGCAATGCGTTTGTAATTTTGATGGCAGTGTGAACAATTAGGGATGTTTGAATGTGGGAACCGTGTGGTCAGAGATCGCTTTGGAAAGCGATCTAGTGGTGAGTATAATGACTTGAAATGGGACTAGGAAAGCTTTTAGCTCATAACGAAGTTCAGGAGGAGATAGATGACTCAGGATGTTGTCAAAGGCAACAAAGTAGGATGAATGTGATCCAGACTGATTACTGAATACTTACTGGTAATTTCTAACACAGTTGTCTAGGGAAGTCGAAGAAAGAACAGGACTAAATGTAATTGTCTTTGTCTTAATTGTTCTAATTCCTCCACGTCTGTTTGAATTATTGGAAAAAGAAATTCTGTATTACAGAAAAACAATTGGGTATAAGGTGCCTCGAAATCCTGACCTCCCAAATGCAGCACAAGCACAAAAAGAAGAGCAGCTTAAAATCGATGAAGCTGAGCCCCTTAATGATGAAGAATTAGAGGAAAAGGAGAAGCTTCTAACACAGGGATTTACCAATTGGAATAAGAGAGATTTTAACCAGTTTATCAAAGCTAATGAGAAGTGGGGCCGTGATGATATTGAAAATATAGCCAGAGAAGTAGAAGGAAAAACTCCAGAAGAAGTCATTGAATACTCAGCTGTGTTCTGGGAAAGATGCAATGAGCTACAGGACATAGAGAAGATTATGGCTCAGATTGAAAGAGGAGAGGCAAGAATTCAAAGAAGAATTAGTATCAAAAAGGCACTTGACACAAAGATTGGAAGGTACAAAGCACCTTTTCATCAGCTGAGAAAATCTTATGGTACTAACAAAGGAAAAAACTATACTGAAGAAGAGGATCGCTTTCTGATCTGTATGCTTCACAAGCTTGGGTTTGACAAAGAAAACGTGTATGATGAGTTGCGACAGTGTATTCGCAACTCTCCTCAGTTCAGATTTGACTGGTTTCTAAAGTCCAGAACTGCAATGGAACTCCAGAGGAGATGTAACACTTTAATCACCTTGATTGAAAGAGAAAATATGGAACTAGAAGAAAAGGAGAAGGCAGAGAAAAAGAAAAGAGGACCAAAACCTTCAACACAGAAACGTAAAATGGATGGAGCACCTGATGGCCGAGGAAGAAAAAAGAAACTGAAACTATGAATACATATTTGTTTCATAATCACTAACTTTAAACCAGTAGTTGTTTAATTTACGGGTCTTCATAAGATGTACTGTACAATGCTCAATTGTTACGTCATTCAACGACATCAGGTTCATCTGTTTACCGAGCTAGAAACATAGTATGTAGTTTCACTTTTTTAAATGCAACAGCTGTGCTGAAATTTTTTTATCATTAACACTTGAAGTAATAAAATAGGCTTCATTTATTAAAAAAAAAAAATAAAATAAAATAAAATATTAATGATACCTGGGCTTTCCTGATGGTCTAGTGGGTGGGGACACCGCCTTGCAGTGCAAGGGGTGCTGGTTCGGTCCCTGGCTTGGGAAGATCCCACATGCCACGAAGCAGCTGGACCAATATCTAATCTCGTCTAATTACCGAGGCGGAGCTCTGAAGTGCATGTGCCCAGAGTTGGTGCTCTGCGACGAGAGAGACCACTGAGATGGGAGGCCCACAGAGGCCAAAGAACAAAGATGGATGAAAACAAATAGATGAAAGACCAATAGAAGTGGCAAAAAAAAAAAAAAATTTTAATGATACCTTCTTAAAGGAAATGTATACCAAATCAAGCTTAAAAGGTTAGAGCTCATGTTTGGACCCAAGTTTTAATCAAAGCTATACCACAAAGAAGCATGAATCATGATATACATTTTTTTTTCTTGCTTTTTAATTATATTCTTCATTTACTAACAATTACACTATTTTTATATCAGTTCAAATTTCAGCTTGATTGGTCCAAGAGAGACATACAATGTCTCTTTAGAAAATACACACTTTGGTATGTAATATTTAGTATCTGTGGTAGTGTAGTATTAGTCAATCAGTCCTGTCCGACTCTTTGTGACCCCATGAACTATACCCTGCTAGGCTCCTTTCTCCATGGAATTCTCCAGGCAAGAATACTAGAGTTAGTAACCATTCTCTTCTCCAGGGGATCTTCCTGACTAAGGAATGGTCTGCTGCATTGCTTCCCTGGTAGCTCAACTGGTAAAGAACCTGCCTGCCAATGCAGGAGACATACGAGATGCAGTTTCCACCCCTGGATCAGGAAGATCCCCTGGAGGAGGGCATGGCAACCCACTCTAGTATTCTTGCCTGGAGAATCCCAATGGCCAGAGGAGCCTGGCAGGCTGTGTCCATAGGGTCGCTCAGAGTGGGGCATAACTGAGCGGCTAAGCACGCACGCACGCATGCACTGCTGCTGCATTGCAGACAAATTCTTTACCACTGAAGCCATCAGGGGACCCCTTTTTTGTTTTTGGAGTATATAGCAGCAGTTCCACTTTGTGTTCAGGTGGGTGCGCTGAATCTAGCCACATTATTAAAAATGTTGTAGGAAAAAGAGCACTTGGCTGGCAGCCAACTGTAGAATGGAATGGAATGATCTCTAAGGCAGGGATATGGAGTTTCTGCTTGTTCACTTAATTCTCACCTTTCTCTGTAAAGTATGTAATTAATGTAGTAGTAGTTAATTGGAACATTAAATGAGTGGATGGGAGTGGGATTGCTTTTTAAAAAATTTTGTTGAATTTAGTATTAATTCATGCAATTGTAGTTTTCTCCTTAAGTACTATTTCTCTCTCACAAGAACTAAAGATGATTTACAAATATGTGGAACTTTGAACATGAACATTTAGGTGTTTGAATGAACATCTAAAGCACTCATCTGTGAGACCTCTTTGAGCCTAGGTCAGACTTTGGTTTTTTTGGTGGTATATTTTTACTGTAGTGTATAATCAGTGTGGGTAATAATAAGCCATGAAATCATCTTTTAGCAGCATTCTAATTTTAGGGTGAGGGAAAGTATGGCCTGCCTGATACTCAATTCAGTTGAATAAATGTTATTTCTTAAAAGTTGACTTGAGTAACTATACTGGCCATTCTGCTGTTAAAATTTTAGTGAATTAAGTTCCCCAGATGGGATTTAGTGGGTCTTACCTATAACTTAGAATTGAACGTACTTTGATTTCCCCTAATGCTGATTGTCATATGATAGTGAGTTCAAGAGGCATGCCTGAGACCATTGTATAAGTGACTTTAAATGGGTTTGTGTTTTTCATGTTTCATTAAGTAAAAAATCTTGGCAAGTTTCCAAAAAATGGTATTTTTCCATTATAGGCTTTTAGATTTGTAGGTTCATTTGCAGTAAGCTTTAAACAAATTTATTTGTATGACAGTAATATAAATTTTTGTGAGTATACCAGTCCTCATTATTCCTGGGTATAAAACTTGCTTACTCACTAAAATTTATCCATAACCCCCAGATAAGCACTTAGAGTGCTTTCACTGTTATTTGAAGACATGCAGTACAGTGAAAAATTGGTGTGGCCAAGCACATGCGCCTAGCTGAAGTCAAACAAGGTGATGCTCTACCTTCTGTTTCAGCTTTCTTACAGTAAGAAGTGTCTTTTTTGCCATCTATTTAGTGTGACATTTTTCACACCTTGTGCTTTTTTCTGATGATCCTATTGTGTATAATTCTCCCCACCCCTACACAAGAAGAGTGCTGCAGTGTTGTTCCAAGAACTTGGTGATGTGCCTTATGGAGAAGAGAGCTGTTAGGTGAGCAGGCGTGTGCTGTAAGTGCTATTGTCTATGAAAAGTATTCATGCATCTACAGTATGCATTGAGTTAGATGTCTTTAAGCAGACACACATTAAACAAGGATATTTTTTCCCTGCAAACAGTTGTTGATATGCTTAAAGAAGTGATGGTTGGCGAAAAATCAAGTGAATATAGCTGATGAGGCAAGACTTCATAGGCAGAAGTTGAAATTTGTTCAACGTTTGAAGCATTGGTTTTGTGATGTGCGGTTGGGCATTGTCATGGAGAAGGATTGGGGCCCTTTCTGTTGACCATTGCTGGCTGCAGGCCTTACAGTTTTTGGTGCATCTCATCAGTTTGCTAACCATACTTCTCAGATGTAAAGGTTTCACCTGCACTCAGAAAGCTGTAGTGGATCGGCCTGACAGCAGACCACTAGGCAGTGACTGTGACCTTCTTTTGGTCCAAGTTTGGCTTTGGGAAGTGCTTTGGAATGTCTTGGTCCAGCTACTGAGCTGCTTGTCACCTTTTTGTTGCACATCACAATCCGATTGAGAAATGGTTCATTATTGTTGCATAGGGTAAGAGAAGGCGACACTTCAGAATGATTGTTTTGATTTGCAGTCAGCTCATGAAACACCCATTTATCGAGCTTTTTCACTTTTCTAGTTTGCTTTGAATGCTGGATGACCACAGAATGGTGGAGGTTGAGTTCTGTGACTTCTCGTGTAGTTGTAAGAGCATCAGCTTTGATAATCCTCTCAAATGGTCATTGTCAACTTCTAACGGCTGGCCACTGTGCTCATCATCAAGCCTCTCATTTCCTTTGCAAGACTTCCTGAACCACCACTGCACTGTACGCTCACTAGCAGTTCCTGGGCCAACTGTGTTGTGGATATTGCGACTTGTCTCTGCTGCTTTATGACCCATTTTGAACTCCAATAAGAAAATCCCTCGAATTTGCTTTTGGTCTAGTATCATTTCCATAGTCTAAAATAAATACAAAGTAAACAGCAAGAAATGTCATTAGCAAAAAAACATAAAATGAGAGATGTGTATTAAAATGATATATAGGGAGGACTTTCCTGGTGGTCCAGTGGCTAGAACTCTGTGCTCCCAATGCAGGGGGCCTGGGTTCAATCCCTGGACTGGGAACTGGATCTCACATGCCACAACTAAGACCTGGTGCAGACAAATAAATAAATATTAAAAAAAAAAAAAAAAAAGATATATAGGGCTTCACTGGTGGCTCAGTGGTGAAGAATTCGCCTGCCAATGCCAGAGACGGGGTTCAATTCCTGGTCTAGGAGGATCCCACATGCTGTGGAGCAACTAAGCCCATGTGCCGCAACTACCTCGCCTGTGCTCTAGAGCCCAGGAGCCATGATTACTGAGCCCTCATGCTACCACTACTGAAGCACATTGCCCTAGAGCCTGTGCTCCACTACAAGAGAAGCCACTGCACTGAGACTCCTGCATGTCACAACTAGAGAGTAGCCCCTGCTCACTGCAACAAAAGAAAAGCCCGTGCATCGAAGTTTTTGGTCATCTCATCAGTTTGCTAACCATACTTCTCAGATGTAAAGGTTTCTGCCTAAATGTGGATCGGCCTGACAGCAGACCACTAGCCAGTGACTGTGACCTTCTTTTGGTCCAAGTTTGGCTTTGGGAAGTGCTTTGGAATGTCTTGGTCCAGCTACTGAGCTGCTTGTCACCTTTTTGTTGCACATCACAATCCGATTGAGAAATGGTTCATTATTGTTGCATAGGGTAAGAGAAGGCGACACTTCAGAATGATTGTTTTGATTTGCAGTCAGCTCATGAAACACCCATTTATCGAGCTTTTTCACTTTTCTAGTTTGCTTTGAATGCTGGATGACCACAGAATGGTGGAGGTTGAGTTCTGTGACTTCTCGTGTAGTTGTAAGAGCATCAGCTTTGATAATCCTCTCAAATGGTCATTGTCAACTTCTAACGGCTGGCCACTGTGCTCATCATCAAGCCTCTCATTTCCTTTGCAAGACTTCCTGAACCACCACTGCACTGTACGCTCACTAGCAGTTCCTGGGCCAACTGTGTTGTGGATATTGCGACTTGTCTCTGCTGCTTTATGACCCATTTTGAACTCCAATAAGAAAATCCCTCGAATTTGCTTTTGGTCTAGTATCATTTCCATAGTCTAAAATAAATACAAAGTAAACAGCAAGAAATGTCATTAGCAAAAAAACATAAAATGAGAGATGTGTATTAAAATGATATATAGGGAGGACTTTCCTGGTGGTCCAGTGGCTAGAACTCTGTGCTCCCAATGCAGGGGGCCTGGGTTCAATCCCTGGACTGGGAACTGGATCTCACATGCCACAACTAAGACCTGGTGCAGACAAATAAATAAATATTAAAAAAAAAAAAAAAAAAGATATATAGGGCTTCACTGGTGGCTCAGTGGTGAAGAATTCGCCTGCCAATGCCAGAGACGGGGTTCAATTCCTGGTCTAGGAGGATCCCACATGCTGTGGAGCAACTAAGCCCATGTGCCGCAACTACCTCGCCTGTGCTCTAGAGCCCAGGAGCCATGATTACTGAGCCCTCATGCTACCACTACTGAAGCACATTGCCCTAGAGCCTGTGCTCCACTACAAGAGAAGCCACTGCACTGAGACTCCTGCATGTCACAACTAGAGAGTAGCCCCTGCTCACTGCAACAAAAGAAAAAGCCCGTGCAGCAATGAAGACCCAGCATAACCAAAAATAAGTAAATAATTAATTTAAAAATTATATATGCATAACCATATTTATTTAGAATGTATTCCAATAGAAAATATCAAATTTCAAAAATGCAAAAACTGCAATTGCTTTTGCACCAACCTAATATATTATTCTTGAGGCCACTTCTGTTTCTGTCTTTTAAATTTAAATTGAGTTTCAGGGTATTAATATACTGTTTCTCTATACCCCAAGCATTTAGGACAGGGCATGGCTCATAGTTAGTGCTCAGTAAATATCCTTTGAATCGTATATAGAACTTTTAAACCAGCTATGGTAGGGATATTTTAATGATTTCACAAAATAGTAACCAGTTGAGGGACTTACGTTTTTGCTGTTTGCAAATGATTGGCTCTTGGAGTTAAGAAATATATCAGTTTCTTAATCAAGGTATTTTTTATATTTCTGGGCAGTTTTCTGATATATGCACATAGTCAGTTATTCATTTTGGGGTCTCATAGAATGTGAGCTGCTGCCTGATGGGTATCACATGTTCTCTTTCCTTGTACAGCTTCATATTTTCTTTTGCAGGCTTTGCACATGGCAGGGGCTAAGTAAATATTGGAGGTTTCTTCCATGCCATTTGTCATTACTATTTTCAATTAAGCCTTTTATTTTGAAAAAAGCTTCAAACCTCCAAAACAAAAAAAAAAACAAGAAGAAGAAGAAAACCGGTTATGAAGGTGATGCCGTGAACTCTAGAAATCCTTCACCTGCCTAGACTCAACCATTGTTGACATATTTTGTTGTTGTTCAGTTGCTATGTCCATCTCTTTGCAACCCCATGGACTTCAGCACACCAGGCCTCTCTATCCCTCAGTATCTCCCAAAGTTTGCCCAAGTGCATGTTCATTGAATCGGCAATGCCATCTCATCCTTTGTCACCCTCTTCTCCTTTTGCCTTGAGTCTTTCCCAGCATCAGGTTCTTTTCCAGTGAGTCAACTGACTCTTTGCATCAGGTGGCCAAAGTATTGGAGCTTCAGCTTCAGTATCAGCCCTTCCAATGAGTAGTCAGGATTGATTTCCTTTAGGTTGATCTCCTTGCTGTCCAAGGGAATCTCAAGAGTCTTCTCCAGCACCACCATTTGAAAGCATCAATTCTTAGGCGCTCCGCCTTCCTTACAGTCCATCTCTCACATCTGTAAAAGGCTACTGGAGACAACTGCGTTGACTATATGGATCTTTGTTGGCAAGGATGTCTTTGCTTTTTAATACACTGTCTAGATTTGTCATAGCTTTCCTTCTAAGAAACAAGTGTCTTGTAATTTCATGACTCCCGTCACCATTCACAGTGATTTTAGAGCTGTGAAGGGAAGAGAAAATCTATCACTGCTTCCACTTTGCCCCTTCTATTTGCCATAAAGTGATGGGACTCAATGCTCTGATCCTGGTTTTTTTATATTGAATTTTAAGCCAGCTTCTTCACTCTCTTACCTTCATCAAGAGACTTTTTAGTTTTTCTTCACTCACTGCTATTAGAGTGGTCTCAACTGTTGACATAGTCATTATTATAGTTTAAGGAATCCGTTTTATCTTCACTGTTAACTTATTCTTTATACTTTTTGTCATCTTTGTTTTAGTCATTGCTCTACAGATTTATGATACACATTTATTTATTTATTTATTTAAAGGATAGTTGTTTTACAGAGCCTTGTTGTTTTCTGCCAAACATCAGCATGAATATGATACCCATTTTTAAATTTATAACAGTCTACCTTCTAATAATACTATGCCATTTTAAATATAGTATAAGAGCATACTTCCATTTCTTTCTCCTGTTATTGTTACTTATTCTACATATGCTATAAATCCTGCAATATATTACTATTTTTGCTTAAGACAGTCATTTACCTTTAAGGAGATTAAGAAAGTGAAAAAATTACCCACAGTTTTACCATCTTCAGTGCTTATTATTTCTTTATGTCGATCCAGATTTCCCTTAAAGATCTGACTCTCACATTTCTTTTAGTACAGGTTTGCTGGCAATGAATTCTCACCTTGTGTTCATCTGAATAATGTCATTATTTTGCCTTCATTTGGGGGATGTGTTATCATTGGGTATAAAATTCTCTATTGGCCTTCTGTTTTCCTTAACACTTAAAAATATGCTATCTTCTGGTTTGCATAGGTGAGAAACTCTATCAATAGTTATTCTTAACCATTTTCCTGTAGAACGTAAGGTTTCTTCTCTGTCTGCCTTTAAGATTATACTTGGTTTTCAGCAGTTTATTAATATGATGTAGTTTTCCTTCTATATTTTCCACTTTGAGTTCTCTAAATTAATTTTGGGAAGTGTGGGGCTGTTATCTCTTCCAGTACTTCTGCTCCTTCCTTCTTTTGGGATTCCACTTGCATATATGTTAGACTGTATTGTCCTATAGCTCTGAAGTGTACCATTCTTTTTTATTCCCCACTCATTTTTTTGTTCCAGTTTGATTATTTCTGTTGATTTCAGCTACAAGGCTGAGGTTTTTAGAGATTCTGTCTCAACTTTGCCCCTTCTATTTGCCATAAAGTGATGGGACTCAATGCTCTGATCCTGGTTTTTTTATATTGAATTTTAAGCCAGCTTCTTCACTCTCTTACCTTCATCAAGAGACTTTTAGTTTTCTTCACTCACTGCTATTAGAGTGGTCTCAACTGTTGACATAGTCATTATTATAGTTTAAGGAATCCGTTTTATCTTCACTGTTAACTTATTCTTTATACTTTTTGTCATCTTTGTTTTAGTCATTGCTCTACAGATTTATGATACACATTTATTTATTTATTTATTTAAAGGATAGTTGTTTTACAGAGCCTTGTTGTTTTCTGCCAAACATCAGCATGAATATGATACCCATTTTTAAATTTATAACAGTCTACCTTCTAATAATACTATGCCATTTTAAATATAGTATAAGAGCATACTTCCATTTCTTTCTCCTGTTATTGTTACTTATTCTACATATGCTATAAATCCTGCAATATATTACTATTTTTGCTTAAGACAGTCATTTACCTTTAAGGAGATTAAGAAAGTGAAAAAAAAATTACCCACAGTTTTACCATCTTCAGTGCTTATTATTTCTTTATGTCGATCCAGATTTCCCTTAAAGATCTGACTCTCACATTTCTTTTAGTACAGGTTTGCTGGCAATGAATTCTCACCTTGTGTTCATCTGAATAATGTCATTATTTTGCCTTCATTTGGGGGATGTGTTATCATTGGGTATAAAATTCTCTATTGGCCTTCTGTTTTCCTTAACACTTAAAAATATGCTATCTTCTGGTTTGCATAGGTGAGAAACTCTATCAATAGTTATTCTTAACCATTTTCCTGTAGAACGTAAGGTTTCTTCTCTGTCTGCCTTTAAGATTATACTTGGTTTTCAGCAGTTTATTAATATGATGTAGTTTTCCTTCTATATTTTCCACTTTGAGTTCTCTAAATTAATTTTGGGAAGTGTGGGGCTGTTATCTCTTCCAGTACTTCTGCTCCTTCCTTCTTTTGGGATTCCACTTGCATATATGTTAGACTGTATTGTCCTATAGCTCTGAAGTGTACCATTCTTTTTTATTCCCCACTCATTTTTTTGTTCCAGTTTGATTATTTCTGTTGATTTCAGCTACAAGGCTGAGGTTTTTTAGAGATTCTGTCACTTGCCCACTGCCTCTAACTCTGCAGGTTTTAGAATGCAGGTAGATTTTTTACCTGTGGCAGATGAGCTGTGCTTTGTGTCAGTAAGAGAGGAGAAGGAGAACAGGGCAGAGGGTGTTGGGGGTGAGCAGTTTCCCCACCAGTCTTCCAGTGCTGGAGGACATCTGTTCGTTATCAGGGTAGAACCTGGCCTGAGTGGGCTTTCTGTCCCTGCTCCAGTGTTTGGCTTGCATTTGTCTCGTGTCAGTGCGGCATGAAGGAGGATGTGTGTTTCCTACTCTTTCCAGCAGCAGCTAGCCTTTGCTTGGGCCATCCCTTTTCTGGCCATCAGTGCAGGGACTCAAGGATGGGAGGTTTTACCATCTCTGCCCAGTAACAGATTGTGTTTGCTACCAGGCAGGATGGATCTGTGACGTTGGTGAATTACTTCCTCCTTGCCCAGTGTTGGCTGGTCATCACCTTGTACTCCTGCAGGCCTAACATGTGGATGAACTTTTCATGTTTCTCTTGCTCTACCTTCAAGTCTGGGAGAATGTAGTACATACCTGGACCACCTATGAACCTTTCTCACGTGTGCCTTGTTCACACTATTTCCCAGGAGCATCTCATGAGGGGCAGAACTATGAAAAAAAGAATTGAGTGGGTGTAGAATCTGCCTATGTCTGGGCCTCTCAGGGGTATAAATTGGCACAAGCACACTCTTGGCCCTAAAAGAGTTTGTTAAAATTTCGTTTGTTTTATAGCAACATTTCTTTCTTTTTTTTTCTATTTTGATCGTGCTGCTTGGTGTGTGGAATCTTAGTTCTCCAACCAGGGATCGAACCCATGCCCCCTGCAGTAGAAGCACGGTGTCTTAACCACTCGACCACCAGGGAAGGCCCAGCAACGTCCCTCTTTGCTGTGCTCTGTCAAAAGGTGATGTGAAGTGGTTCATAGGTCCCATTTCCTCCAAGGGGCTGGTCACCCGATTTAGAGTCTTAACCACTGGACCACCAGGGAAGTCCCCATCATTACATCTTAATTAATCTTTGCAGCTGGCTTGCTTTGGAAAATAGAAAATAACTCAAAGCATAAGGACATAGCAAGGTAATTTGAGTGCTAGTAACTGTCATTGGTAACCCTAAGGCACAGACGGAGGGAAATGATCTCATGGAATAGGAAAGAGGGGCAGGAAAACCAATCCTTTAGAGATAGGAGACCTTTTAATACTGGTGTATGTTGTAAATCCAGCTTAAGAATAGTAAATGTGATTCGCGAGTGCTCTTTGGGGCTGCTGTCCGGGTGGCGCTGGAGGCCTGGCTGGCCTTGCAGATCGCTGTGGACAGCGGCTTCCGGGGTGTACATGGCCAAGAGAAGGCTGAATGGCTCGGCGGTGCAGTGGAGGAGTACTTCTTCCGCAATGATGAGAAAACTGAGGCTTGGAGATGAGTAACACATGCTCAAGGTCCTGTGGAGAGGAGGTGATTAAACTGGGCCAGCTGAAAGAGGATGACTTGGAGCTAGAGGAGGTGGAGGACTTCCTCGGGGAAGTGATGATGAACGAGTTCAATACAGTTGTGGAGGATGGGAGTCTGCCCCAGGTGAGCCAGCAGCTACAGACCATGTTCTACCACTTCCAGAGAGGTGATAGGGCTGCTCTGAAGAAGATGGCCTCTCTCATCACCCAAAACAAGTGCAAGATCAGAGCTTCCGCAGTGACGACAGCCAGAGACACTGACGAGGAGGAGGATACAGACAGCATGGAGACCATGGAGGTCACCGCTGGGAATGACGGGGCAGCTACAAATGGGGTCTCCCCCAAGTCTGAACCCTCTGGTCCAGACTCCCAGCCTATTAAGGAAGAGGATATAGTGGAGGATGGCTGGACCGTTGTACGGAGAAGGAAATGAGTGGGGCTGGAAATGGTCTGGGTCCTTGAGTGCAAGTTGTTTGGAGCTTGTTTGCAGGTTTTTTTTTTTTTTAATTTATTTTACTGTTTGCAGAGTTTTGTTATTTGCAGATGTGTATGATCCCAGATTAGTCATTGTTTGTAGGCTTTTATTGGAGGGTTACAGACCTCTGGACTGGTTATCCCATCTCCACCCTCTCCTTGTTCCCTTGTCCAGCTTCTTCCAGGGGAAGAGGAGCCCAAGGGTCCTTGGTCTTGGGGTGATTTGAGTGATGAGGTCCAGTTTCCCAGCAAAGTGCCTCTTGGGTGCAGTCAGTGTGAAGGAGGGATGAGTGGGTGTGGGAGTGACTGAAGGAGAAGTTAGATGCTGGCTGACAGTAGGCAATTGAAGGTATGAAAGCAGAGGACCGGCAGGAGAGCCCATTTTCCTGCTGGGTAAGGCATGGTGAGATGAGCTTGCCAGTGGAAGAGAGATGAGCTGAAAGTGTGAACTGAAGTCGCTGTGGTACCTCTTTCTCCACGCCCGCTGGCCCCGCCCCGCCCCCCGGCCCAGAGAGCACCTCTATGCTCCTGCCCAGAAATTGGAACCTCCCAGGGATGTTTCCTTCCTGCAGCCCCGATAAGACCCTGGGTTCCTTCAGGATGTCTAAGACCCTGTCTGGGCACTGGGCTTTGTTTTCTGTCTCCTTCAAACTCTTTCCAGAAGCCTCATTGCATCAAAATCCAGGAATCAGGCTTAAGACCTCAATAAATGATACCTTATTGTTTAATTTGTGGCTTAACCTCTGAGTCATCCTGGATTCATCCTTCTGGGAGCTGAACTTCAGAGCTCAGCAAGGGAGCAGTTTCTGGGCCCACCCCAACAGCCTGGTACTTTGGACAAAATATATGGACAAATGGAACACAGCCGCATTCTGAAAAGTTTCCATAAGCATGAAATAAACTGTATTTTTCTTTAAAAAACAAACAAACAAAAAGAATAATAAATGTGGCTGTTGCTAATAATGTGTGGTCATTATTCTCTCCAGGAGAAGTTTGTGGATTTTTTTTTTTTTTTCCAAAATAGGGAATAACTGACTGCTGAGACTCTTGGTTAATTTTTAGTGCTTTTACAGGTCAGTTTCCTTTTAGTTAAATGTTAGGACTGTTTTTCCTAATACTAACAATGTGACCAAACAAAAAAATTGAGTTATTTGCAGATGTGTATGATCCCAGATTAGTCATTGTTTGTAGGCTTTTATTGGAGGGTTACAGACCTCTGGACTGGTTATCCCATCTCCACCCTCTCCTTGTTCCCTTGTCCAGCTTCTTCCAGGGGAAGAGGAGCCCAAGGGTCCTTGGTCTTGGGATGATCTGAGTGATGAGGTCCAGTTTCCCAGCAAAGTGCCTCTTGGGTGCAGTCAGTGTGAAGGAGGGATGAGTGGGTGTGGGAGTGACTGAAGGAGAAGTTAGATGCTGGCTGACAGTAGGCAATTGAAGGTATGAAAGCAGAGGACCGGCAGGAGAGCCCATTTTCCTGCTGGGTAAGGCATGGTGAGATGAGCTTGCCAGTGGAAGAGAGATGAGCTGAAAGTGTGAACTGAAGTCGCTGTGGTACCTCTTTCTCCACGCCCGCTGGCCCCGCCCCGCCCCGCCCCCCGGCCCAGAGAGAACCTCTATGCTCCTGCCCAGAAATTGGGACCTCCCAGGGATGTTTCCTTCCTGAAGCCCCGATCAGACCTTGGGTTCCTTCAGGATGTCTAAGACCCTGTCTGGGCACTGGGCTTTGTTTTCTGTCTTCTTCAAAGTCTCCAAACGCCTCATTGCATCAGAGTCCAGGAATCAGGCTTTAGACCTCAATAAATGATACCTGATTGTTTAATTTGTGGCTTAACCTCTGAGTCATCCTGGATTCATCCTTCTGGGAGCTGAGCTTCAGAGCTCAGCAAGGGAGCAGTTTCTGGGCCCACCCCAACAGCCTGGTACTTTGGACAAAATATATGGACAAATGGAACACAGCCGCATTCTGAAAAGTTTCCATAAGCATGAAATAAACTGTATTTTTCTTTAAAAAACAAACAAACAAAAAGAATAATAAATGTGGCTGTTGCTAATAATGTGTGGTCATTATTCTCTCCAGGAGAAGTTTGTGGATTTTTTTTTTTTTTTCCAAAATAGGGAATAACTGACTGCTGAGACTCTTGGTTAATTTTTAGTGCTTTTACAGGTCAGTTTCCTTTTAGTTAAATGTTAGGACTGTTTTTCCTAATACTAACAATGTGACACAGATGACCTTTTGATAATTATGCCTGTTGACTTGATAAAGTGCTTGGAGGCCTTTATTACCTTCCATTTAAGTTTTCCTGGGCAAACTGAGGCATTCAGGCCAGATTATTTTAGCTCTTTTGTTAATTGAGCTGGGTGTCATTGAAGTTGTTTGGTGCAATTTGAAGCTCTAAGCTACATTCAGGACAGTTGCTACCTGGTTTTCATTTCTCTGAGGTAGTGCTAGTCTCATTTCTAGTCTTCTTTTTTCCCCCCTCTTAAAGATTCTGCACCAGAGCTTGCCCATTTAATAAGTACTTAAGATACTATGTTTCATAGTGAAGTGTGTATTGTGTCATATTTATTCACGTATTTGGGCGGTAATGGGTCTTTGTGGTGACACATAGGCATCTCTAATTGCAGTGCATGGGCTTAGTTGCCCTGCAGCATGTGGGAGCTTAGTTCCCCAGCCAGGGATTGAACCTGAAACCCCTGCATTGAAAGGTGGGTTCTTAACCACTGGACTATCAGGGAAGTCCCAAGATACGAATTTTAATTTAGAAACTATTATCAGATGTTCTGCCCCTTGGTGGTGAGAGTGATGGCCCAGGGAGCTGAAGGAAGTTCCATGTGTGTGGGCAGAACGCTTTATGAATCAACTGGGGCAGTGGTGGGGATCCCAGCCTCCTATGTGCAAGGCTTTTCTTTTAGGCTACAGTCTTCCAATCTTCTGCAAATAAATGTTCTACTGTGATGGCTGATAGGAGGAGGATCTTAATATTTCCACAGGTAAATTTTTACTTCTTGTTCCTACAGGGCTCTTCATCTCTCAGGTGGGAGGGGCTTGTTACACACCCATTCTGAAAAGTTTCCATAAGCATGAAATAAACTGTATTTTTCTTTAAAAAACAAACAAACAAAAAGAATAATAAATGTGGCTGTTGCTAATAATGTGTGGTCATTATTCTCTCCAGGAGAAGTTTGTGGATTTTTTTTTTTTTTTCCAAAATAGGGAATAACTGACTGCTGAGACTCTTGGTTAATTTTTAGTGCTTTTACAGGTCAGTTTCCTTTTAGTTAAATGTTAGGACTGTTTTTCCTAATACTAACAATGTGACACAGATGACCTTTTGATAATTATGCCTGTTGACTTGATAAAGTGCTTGGAGGCCTTTATTACCTTCCATTTAAGTTTTCCTGGGCAAACTGAGGCATTCAGGCCAGATTATTTTAGCTCTTTTGTTAATTGAGCTGGGTGTCATTGAAGTTGTTTGGTGCAATTTGAAGCTCTAAGCTACATTCAGGACAGTTGCTACCTGGTTTTCATTTCTCTGAGGTAGTGCTAGTCTCATTTCTAGTCTTCTTTTTTCCCCCCTCTTAAAGATTCTGCACCAGAGCTTGCCCATTTAATAAGTACTTAAGATACTATGTTTCATAGTGAAGTGTGTATTGTGTCATATTTATTCACGTATTTGGGCGGTAATGGGTCTTTGTGGTGACACATAGGCATCTCTAATTGCAGTGCATGGGCTTAGTTGCCCTGCAGCATGTGGGAGCTTAGTTCCCCAGCCAGGGATTGAACCTGAAACCCCTGCATTGAAAGGTGGGTTCTTAACCACTGGACTATCAGGGAAGTCCCAAGATACGAATTTTAATTTAGAAACTATTATCAGATGTTCTGCCCCTTGGTGGTGAGAGTGATGGCCCAGGGAGCTGAAGGAAGTTCCATGTGTGTGGGCAGAACGCTTTATGAATCAACTGGGGCAGTGGTGGGGATCCCAGCCTCCTATGTGCAAGGCTTTTCTTTTAGGCTACAGTCTTCCAATCTTCTGCAAATAAATGTTCTACTGTGATGGCTGATAGGAGGAGGATCTTAATATTTCCACAGGTAAATTTTTACTTCTTGTTCAAGCCTCTCCTCCACTAACAGTGCCTTTTCCCTGAGTGCACTGTCTCTCATCGCCTCTAGGGAGCAAACCTACACTTCCTGTGGGTTTAGGTGGGGAGGGGGCTTGTTACTTAGTTGTATGGGATGCAGGAGAGAATTTAAGCATAATACTGCTTTTTATATTCAATTGTAGACCCTCGTGCACCTTCACTTTCAGAACTCCCTGGACTCTCTGATTTCTGCACCTTTGGGGGTTCTCTTGCACGTACTGGCTTTTTTATAGGCTTCCTTCCGATTTACACATGGGCTTTATTTCACCTTTCTTCACTCTGCTAGATATATTATTGCTTATCATTTGGTTTTCAGTCTTGCAAAACATTATTGCTGTCGTTTCCTCTTCGGATTTCCATGTCTCTGTGGTTTTATGGCTTAATAATTCTTTGTAGTCAGAAAAATTTCACGAGTGTGAGAGGCAAGTGAGTGATTTTAATCCCCAAATCCTAGGATGCTCTCTTATCCAGAACCTTGCAAGCCTTCATTCTATTTAATATTCATAAATACCAAGGCCTCATTTGCTTTTACTCATTATAAAATCCATTTATCTCTCATTACTTTCTTTTCCATTTGTCTCCATTGAAATTATCATGGTAATTGACTAGTTTTCTAAGTTAATATGCAGAGTTCTGCTTTTGGTTATAGCTGATTAACTCTATTTGGACTAACACTCCAGCAAATACCAATGATAAGCCCAGGACAATATATTAAAAAAAAAAAAAAAAACACAAAAAACCGGGCTTCCCCTGGTGGTCCAGTGGGTAAGGACACCGCCTTGCAGTGCAAGGGGCGCCGGTTCGATCCCTGGC
This sequence comes from Tragulus kanchil, assembly GCA_022376925.1. Classification (NCBI taxonomy): domain Eukaryota; kingdom Metazoa; phylum Chordata; class Mammalia; order Artiodactyla; family Tragulidae; genus Tragulus; species Tragulus kanchil. The sequence continues at coordinate 211,245,631 of JAIOJX010000026.1, forward strand.
CTGGGAAGATCCCACATGCCGCGGAGCGGCTGGACTGATGTGTCCAATTACCGAGCTGGAGCTCTGGGGCGCATGCGCCCAGAGCCGGCGCTCTATGAGGACCACCGCGATGGGAGGCCTACAGGAGCCAAAGAATAAAGACGGATGAAAATAGAGAAATGGAAGACCAATAGAAGTGACCCCCCCGTCCCCCTCCCTCCCTACCCCACTCCCCAAAAAGATAAATAAATAAAATAAATGTTTTTTTTTTTTTTTTTTTTTTTAAAAAACTTATCAAAAAGTACTGGTGAGCAACCAAAAGCAGACAAAATCTAGAGTGTAAGGGTCATCTATACTTGTAGATGAATTGCCATTTCTTATGGCATTTAACTTGAGGTCATGCCCAGGTTGGTACTATGAAAAGTGACTAAAATTTAGCTGGAGACTCCCAGTGTTGGCTTGAAGAAGTACATGACAGAATTTGGGCCATTTGTACTAAATGAAAAATGAGGAAGAAAATGCAGCAAAAAAGATCCAGAGAGGAATATAAACTGTCTAAATCTTGCATATGGACAAACTTTGGGCAATCTAACTAAGGCTAAAAGGACTGAACAGAGATTTTAGTTTTCATTCCCCTAAAGGGGAGACAAGAGTTTGGCGTTTGACTCCACTCAAGTTAAGTGCCTACTAAAATAGTCAATACTCTTTGGAGGAATGTGACAGAATCCAGATTTTCTGCAACATATTATTTAAATGGCCAGAATATAATCCGGGATTTCTAGACATGCTCAAGAGAAAATGCATCTGTTAGGGACTGACCCTGAGGTGATCCATATGTTGAATTTAGCTCACAAGAATTTTTTTTTTTTTTAATTTTGGCCTCTTATGTATGTATGTATTTATTTATTTATTTTCATCCATCTTTATTCTTTGGCCTTGTGTGGGCCTCCCATTGCAGTGGCTTCTCTCGTTGCAGAGCACTGGCTCTGGGCACATGTGATCCAGAGTGCTGGCTCGTAATTGGACACACCGGTTCAGCGGCATGTGAGATCTTCCCCAACCAGGGATTTGAACTGGTGCCCCCTGCACTACAAGGCAGAATCTTAGCACACTGGACCACCAAGGAAGCCTCCAGTTCACAGGAATTTCAAAGCACGTATTATATGGCAGTACTCAAGGACACAGAGAAATATAGGTATGTAATGAGTGAACACGTAGGAAATCTCAGGAAATCTCATCATTTTTCATAATGAATAAACAAATAGGAGACTATAAAAAATGAGCATATAGAACTAAGAAGTGCTATATAGAAATAAAACATTTTACCAAATGAGCGTAATAGCAGATTGGGCCTAACCAAAGGAAGACTAGTGAATTTACAGATAGAGTAATAGAAATCATCCAGTCTTCTGTAGAACAGAGAGGAAAATGAACCGAAGTAAAATGAATGAAGGTTCAGGGACCTCTGAGGTAAAGTAAAAATGTCTAACATATGTTTATTGGGAATTCCAGAAGCAGAGGAATGGGAGAATGGAACAGAAAAATATTTGAAGGACTATTGGCCAAAATTTTTCCAAATTTGGTGAAAGACATAAAATTATCAATTCAAAGGCATATCAATTCCACACATGATCAATAGAAGGAAAATCATGTAAGAGCACTGCTTAAAGCCAAAGAAAAAATCTTGAAAACAGCCAGAAGTAAAACACCTGGATGCAATAAAAAAGACTGTAGAAGAGGAAAACAAACCCATCAGCTCTGAATTCTGTATCATTAAAGATACTTCAAGAATACAGATGAAATAAAGGTGAACTTTTTTGAGTAAACAAAACCCAAGAATTTACCATTAGCAGATCTATCCTATATGGAGCTCTTAAGGAAATTTATCAGGTTAAACGGTGATGATACCAGATGGAAACTCAGATAGGAAATATAATGATGTGTGGAAACAGGATTACTTTTTTCCCCTCTTGTCTTTTAAAATATATGTGACTTTTTAAAGCAAAAGCTTTTAACTTGTGTTGTGGATTTCCATAAAGTATCAGGGATGGAGTGTGATAAATGGTTCTTTTATTACATATGAAGGGATTACAGCATTATCTGGTAAACTTAAATAAGAGTGCTGGCTCGAATTGGACACACCGGTTCAGCGGCATGTGAGATCTTCCCCAACCAGGGATTTGAACTGGTGCCCCCTGCACTACAAGGCAGAATCTTAGCACACTGGACCACCAAGGAAGCCTCCAGTTCACAGGAATTTCAAAGCACGTATTATATGGCAGTACTCAAGGACACAGAGAAATATAGGTATGTAATGAGTGAACACGTAGGAAATCTCAGGAAATCTCATCATTTTTCATAATGAATAAACAAATAGGAGACTATAAAAAATGAGCATATAGAACTAAGAAGTGCTATATAGAAATAAAACATTTTACCAAATGAGCGTAATAGCAGATTGGGCCTAACCAAAGGAAGACTAGTGAATTTACAGATAGAGTAATAGAAATCATCCAGTCTTCTGTAGAACAGAGAGGAAAATGAACCGAAGTAAAATGAATGAAGGTTCAGGGACCTCTGAGGTAAAGTAAAAATGTCTAACATATGTTTATTGGGAATTCCAGAAGCAGAGGAATGGGAGAATGGAACAGAAAAATATTTGAAGGACTATTGGCCAAAATTTTTCCAAATTTGGTGAAAGACATAAAATTATCAATTCAAAGGCATATCAATTCCACACATGATCAATAGAAGGAAAATCATGTAAGAGCACTGCTTAAAGCCAAAGAAAAAATCTTGAAAACAGCCAGAAGTAAAACACCTGGATGCAATAAAAAAGACTGTAGAAGAGGAAAACAAACCCATCAGCTCTGAATTCTGTATCATTAAAGATACTTCAAGAATACAGATGAAATAAAGGTGAACTTTTTTGAGTAAACAAAACCCAAGAATTTACCATTAGCAGATCTATCCTATATGGAGCTCTTAAGGAAATTTATCAGGTTAAACGGTGATGATACCAGATGGAAACTCAGATAGGAAATATAATGATGTGTGGAAACAGGATTACTTTTTTCCCCTCTTGTCTTTTAAAATATATGTGACTTTTTAAAGCAAAAGCTTTTAACTTGTGTTGTGGATTTCCATAAAGTATCAGGGATGGAGTGTGATAAATGGTTCTTTTATTACATATGAAGGGATTACAGCATTATCTCAAGTAAACTGGTCAAACTTAAGGAGATATATTTTAATCCCTTCGATAGTCACTTAAAATATAATGGAAAGAGGTATTGGTACTTAAAAACCAATAGGTAAAATAAAATAAAATTCTAAGAAAAATATTTGGTTAGCCCAAAAGAAGTCAAGGAAAGAATGGAGACACAAATAGAAAACTTGGAGAGAAAAAAGAAGGGAAAACTTAGAGCTAGGGAGAGAGACTAATAGGATGGTAGCTCAAAGTTCAGTCACATCATTAAGTGTAAATGTAAATTCTAATTGAAAGAGATTTTATTGTGTATGTGTCTATCAAGGCCTAACTACGTAATGAGAGATATGTTCATTAAATATAAAGACAAGGGTTAAAAATAAATGTGTAGGAAAAAGTATACTATCCAAACAGTAAATACAGGGAGTTCCATGGCACTCCAGTGGTTAGGACTCAATGCTTTCAATCCCTGGTCAAGAAACTAAGATCCCACAAGCTGTGTGGCATGGCCAAAAAAGACCACAAACAGTAAATGTAATAAGATTTGGATATATTGATATCAGGTAAGAATTATTACCAGACAAAAACAAAGACTATTACTAGAGATAAAGGTATTTTGCAATGTTGAAAGGGTCATTAGGAGCACTGTTTATAACCAGGAACAAAGATTCAAAATATAGGAAGGAAACATGAATAGAATTGAAACAAAAATTCAAATGCAGGGGCTTCCCCGGTGGTCCATTGCAGGACACTGCCTTGCAGTGCTTCAATAAAGATACTTCAAGAATACAGATGAAATAAAGGTGAACTTTTTTGAGTAAACAAAACCCAAGAATTTACCATTAGCAGATCTATCCTATATGGAGCTCTTAAGGAAATTTATCAGGTTAAACGGTGATGATACCAGATGGAAACTCAGATAGGAAATATAATGATGTGTGGAAACAGGATTACTTTTTTCCCCTCTTGTCTTTTAAAATATATGTGACTTTTTAAAGCAAAAGCTTTTAACTTGTGTTGTGGATTTCCATAAAGTATCAGGGATGGAGTGTGATAAATGGTTCTTTTATTACATATGAAGGGATTACAGCATTATCTCAAGTAAACTGGTCAAACTTAAGGAGATATATTTTAATCCCTTCGATAGTCACTTAAAATATAATGGAAAGAGGTATTGGTACTTAAAAACCAATAGGTAAAATAAAATAAAATTCTAAGAAAAATATTTGGTTAGCCCAAAAGAAGTCAAGGAAAGAATGGAGACACAAATAGAAAACTTGGAGAGAAAAAAGAAGGGAAAACTTAGAGCTAGGGAGAGAGACTAATAGGATGGTAGCTCAAAGTTCAGTCACATCATTAAGTGTAAATGTAAATTCTAATTGAAAGAGATTTTATTGTGTATGTGTCTATCAAGGCCTAACTACGTAATGAGAGATATGTTCATTAAATATAAAGACAAGGGTTAAAAATAAATGTGTAGGAAAAAGTATACTATCCAAACAGTAAATACAGGGAGTTCCATGGCACTCCAGTGGTTAGGACTCAATGCTTTCAATCCCTGGTCAAGAAACTAAGATCCCACAAGCTGTGTGGCATGGCCAAAAAAGACCACAAACAGTAAATGTAATAAGATTTGGATATATTGATATCAGGTAAGAATTATTACCAGACAAAAACAAAGACTATTACTAGAGATAAAGGTATTTTGCAATGTTGAAAGGGTCATTAGGAGCACTGTTTATAACCAGGAACAAAGATTCAAAATATAGGAAGGAAACATGAATAGAATTGAAACAAAAATTCAAATGCAGGGGCTTCCCCGGTGGTCCATTGGGTAAGGACACTGCCTTGCAGTGCAAGGGGCGTTGGTTCGATCCCTGGCCTGGGAAGATCCCACGTGCTGCGGAGCGGCTGGACTGATGTGTCCAATTACCGAGCCGGAGCTCTAGAGCAGAGGCCACCGCGATGGGAGGCCCACACGGGCCAAAGAACAAAGATGGATGAAAATAGACAAATGAAAGACCAATAGAAGTAGCCTGCCTGCTCCCCTCCCTCCCCACCCCACCCTCCCAAAATAAAAAAAAGAAAAAAAATTCAAATGCACAACCGTTGTTGTTTATTAAATATCCTCTCAGCATTTGTTAGAACTAGATAAACATCATATATATAAAATGAAAATAATGTGCAGTTTCTTTGCTGAACACAGGATGGCAGAATAGTCACAGTACTTGCAAAAATGGATCTGTGCACTGACTACAACTATGTGAACACACTTTTTTCCTTCATTTATTTCAGAGCCAACAAAATGAACAGTGGTCGTTATGAAATGAATGAGAACACCAGAATGTAGTAGCATAATACTTTGTACATAAATTTTTGTTGGATAAATGTAATGTGGGGCTTTGGAGTTACATTTGTGTTTAAATTTTATAACAACAATTATTTTAAAATCTAGTTATAAAAATACCACTTTTCCTTAGTAGCAGTAATTCTCAAACTTTTGGTTTTAAAATCCCTGTGCTCCTTTAAAATTTATTGAGCACCCCAAAGAATTTTTGTTTATTGATGTTTATCCTTCAGAAATTAAAATTGAGATGTTGAAAGAATTTTTAAAATTAAAATAAATTTACTGTATATTATTATTATAAATATTATCTTCATGAAGAACTATGTTTTCCAAAACAAAACATAGTGAGATAATGGCATTGTTTTACATGTTGGCAAATATCTTTAATGAGTGACTTTCTAGAGGACAGCTATAGTCTCATATCCCCTTGCTGTTTTTAATCTTTGATACATTTATGAAAGAATGAGACTTTTGAAAAAGGCAGGCAGCATCTTAGTATTACTATGAAAAAGTTTTGACCTGGGACAATCAAAAGAGTCTTGAACTCTGAGGGAGCCCCTCAATCATACTTTGAAACTCCCTGACTGATAAAATAGAACAAAGAAAAAGTGAAGCATTATTAGCGAGTTTGTGGTCTTAACCATGGGGATGTAGTTCCCTCCTTACTGGTGGGCTATTAGGGCTCACATATATGGTTCCCTAACCTGAAAAAGTGTGAGAGCCTCCTTTGGGAGATAAAATAGATATAAAATACCACTCGAGTCTTACATTGTTTTGTGTCCTCCAGAGCTGGCAGTTAAGAATCGTTTGGAGCATGCTGTAGTCTTGTTCTGAGTTCAGTTATTTGAAATATGAGGTGTGATTCATGTTCTCTAGATAGCAAAAGTCTCTTCCTCTCTAAGGGGAGTTGAAAAAGTGACTAAGAGCAGAGCTTCCTGGAATTGAAACCTTCACGCATTGCTGCAGAGAATGGAAGAGAGTCTGGCAGTTCCTCATGACCCAGGAAATTCACACCTATGTATATACTCAAGAGAAATACAAATATATGTCCACAGAAAAAACATGTGTGCAAATGTTCATAGTAGCATTATTCATTGTAGTAAAAAAATGAAAACACCTTAAGAGTTCCCAAACTGATGCGTGGGTAAGTAGCATGTGGTCCATCCATACATGGAATATTATTCAGCCATAAAAAAGGAGTGAAGTACTATTACATGCAGCACCATCGATGAATGCTGAAAATAGTATACCAAATGAGAGAAGGCAAACACAAAAGATGACATATTCTGTGATTCCACTTGTGTAAAATGCCCAAAATATGTAAACCTAAAAGAGACAGAAAGGGCTTTCCTGATGTCTCAGTGGGTAAAGAATCCACCCGCAGTTCACAAGGCACGGGAGATACGGGTTTGATCCCTGGATCTGGAAAATCCCCTGGAGGAGGAAATAGCAACCCACTCCAGTATTCTTGCCTGGGAAATCCCATGGACAGAGGAGCCTGGCAGGTTACAGTCCATGGAGTCGCAAAGGGTCGGACGTAACTGAACGACTAACAGAAACAGAAAGTACCTTTGTGATTACCCAGGGCTGGGAAAGGTGGGAGTTCTGCTCCCTGAAGAATGTTTCTGCATTGTGTTAAATTGTGGTATCTATTATATGGTCCACAACCCTTATTTAAGGGCTCAATTCTTCACAATATCAGTATCAAAAACTTGAAAGGGTTCTCTCCCCTTTAAAGACCTAATGAATCTCTATTGTTTTCTTATTAAAAAGATCAGATAATGATACTACTATAACTAGTATCTCTTTTATCCTTAGATCCTAGAAAGTTCAGGACCATATTTAATTGTTTAGTTACAGTAACATTGTTAGGTTAGGCAACTGGTATAGCTTCTTTTCTGTTAACACTTTTTAAACTTTGTAAACACAAACTTCCACAAAGTTGAAGTTAATGTATTCTGGTAAGATGCCCATAGTCTTCATCAGTAGCAGTTGGGGTTTCAGGTATTAATTGCTCAGTCCTTTTGACTCTTTGCAACCCCATGGACTGTAGCCCACCAGGCTTCTCTGTTCATGGAATTCTCCAGGCAAGAATACTGGAGTGAGTTAGTTCCCTTCTCCTGGGAATCTTCCTGACTCAGGGATTGAACCCACAGTTTAGAAATACAAATATATGTCCACAGAAAAACATGTGTGCAAATGTTCATAGTAGCATTATTCATTGTAGTAAAAATGAAAACACCTTAAGAGTTCCCAAACTGATGCGTGGGTAAGTAGCATGTGGTCCATCCATACATGGAATATTATTCAGCCATAAAAAAGGAGTGAAGTACTATTACATGCAGCACCATCGATGAATGCTGAAAATAGTATACCAAATGAGAGAAGGCAAACACAAAAGATGACATATTCTGTGATTCCACTTGTGTAAAATGCCCAAAATATGTAAACCTAAAAGAGACAGAAAGGGCTTTCCTGATGTCTCAGTGGGTAAAGAATCCACCCGCAGTTCACAAGGCACGGGAGATACGGGTTTGATCCCTGGATCTGGAAAATCCCCTGGAGTAGGAAATAGCAACCCACTCCAGTATTCTTGCCTGGGAAATCCCACAGACAGAGGAGCCTGGCAGGTTACGGTCCATGGAGTCGCAAAGGGTCGGACGTAACTGAACGACTAACAGAAACAGAAAGTACCTTTGTGATTACCCAGGGCTGGGAAAGGTGGGAGTTCTGCTCCCTGAAGAATGTTTCTGCATTGTGTTAAATTGTGGTATCTATTATATGGTCCACAACCCTTATTTAAGGGCTCAATTCTTCACAATATCAGTATCAAAAACTTGAAAGGGTTCTCTCCCCTTTAAAGACCTAATGAATCTCTATTGTTTTCTTATTAAAAAGATCAGATAATGATACTACTATAACTAGTATCTCTTTTATCCTTAGATCCTAGAAAGTTCAGGACCATATTTAATTGTTTAGTTACAGTAACATTGTTAGGTTAGGCAACTGGTATAGCTTCTTTTCTGTTAACACTTTTTAAACTTTGTAAACACAAACTTCCACAAAGTTGAAGTTAATGTATTCTGGTAAGATGCCCATAGTCTTCATCAGTAGCAGTTGGGGTTTCAGGTATTAATTGCTCAGTCCTTTTGACTCTTTGCAACCCCATGGACTGTAGCCCACCAGGCTTCTCTGTTCATGGAATTCTCCAGGCAAGAATACTGGAGTGAGTTAGTTCCCTTCTCCTGGGAATCTTCCTGACTCAGGGATTGAACCCACAGTTTGGGTTTAAATTACTACAAATATAAATGTACGTGAAAAACCAGAGGCAGTGTTTGCTAAGATGGAAGAGTTCTTTGCATGTGAAATGGCCACATTAGTTTTCAGGTTATACTTGAAATGATACTGATCTTTGAACTAAGCTTTTAAACAAGCAGTTTTAAACTTGGCATTGCTTTTATTCAAGCAGAGACTGAATGATCCTATATGCCCTGTGTGGATGTTATCTATGTATCCTACAAAGGTGAATCCTGTACTGGGTAAGAGTGCAGACTAAAAATTACTTAGAGAATTCTCCCAGTTTTAACACGTTACAGACTGCTGGATTTTTGCATCAACTAGCACCTATGGCCAGGGATGTGTTATGGAACTGAATATTGAAACGTCTCCCATTAGTAACATTCAGGAAACAAAAGGCATGTTAATGCATCTCTGGCCAATAAGTTGTTAAGACTCTGTCATTCTGTGATTGATTTGGTAATTTTGAAGTGGCTAGTTTTTATTCTAGGAACTTATTTGAGAGCTCAGAGTTCCAGACATACTAACAGGATAATTTAGTTTGAAAATATTAGAACAGATACTGCCAGTACTTTGCCTAAAGAATTCAGTGAAGCTGTTTTTCTGAGTATGCTTTCAATTGCGCTGCAGCTCTGCTAGGCTGAATTAGCTATAAAATGTACCCCTGAATATTGCTAGGGAATTTTATATTGGTATATTTAAACATTAGAGTATGTATTCCTAATAAAACTATTATATTTTAGTTTTAGTAAGTTACTCCTCCTCTTTCTTTCTTTCTCCCCCCATTACATTGAGATACAATTGACCTATGATACTATGTAAGTTGAGGGTTTACAACATTATGATTTGGTATGTGTAAATGCTGTGAAATTAAGTAGCTGTTCTTCACAGAACTCATCATTCCGTTTTTTGTGTTTAATTCTGGTTAGTGTTTAAAAAACAAAATACAAAAAATAAATATCAGCACAAAGGAGGGGATAGGCTAGACAGGGAAGGAGGTAGGCCAATATCCTCCTTACACCTCCTCTCCCACTGAAAGTGGTCTACGTAAATGATCTAAAAGCAACAGTTGGGCTATGACCAGAGAATCTTGGTCTCAGCCGAATTTCACACCATTTGGGATTGATGTTTCATGAATCCATTCCTGCCCATTCTTGTTCTTAATATTATTATTAGGACTTCAGTTTTGCAAAGTCTATGAATAACCTAGCATAATGACATTATGTCTTTGGATCCATAAATACTATTCATTTATATTTAGTGGGCCATCAGTTGTGTAAATTTGTCACATCTGAGCAAAAAAAAAGAAAGAGCTTTAGGAAGACGTTAATTATGTCATTTTGAAATTTAGAAAGTTTCAAAATTAGTTCTAAGTCAGGTGGTTAGAGCTTATAGGAAACTGAAATCTTGCACATAAGAGAGTGGTGTTTAAAAGCCATGCATGGTGCAAGTTTGTCATTGTTTAGTTGCTAAGTCACGTCAGACCCTTGGCGACACTATGGACTGTAGCCTGCCAGCCTCTTCTGTCCATGGGATTTTTCAGGCAAGAATACTGGCATGGGCAGCCATTTCCTCCTCCAGGGGATCTTCCCCACCCAGGGATCAAATCCAAGTCTCTTGCATTTCCTGCTGTGGCAGGCAGAGTCTTTACCATTGAGCCAACTGGGAAACCCATGGTGTAAATAGAATACAGTAAAGCATGAAGGAAAAGCATAAAGCTGCATTCTTTGTGATTGTTTTCTTCTGCCACAATCAGGGGTTCAAGTTTTAGTTGGTAGGAAATGTATTCCTAATATTTAGATTTTATTTTTATTAAATTATTTATTTTAGTTTTAGTAAGTTACTCCTCCTCTTTCTTTCTCCCCCCATTACATTGAGATACAATTGACCTATGATACTATGTAAGTTGAGGGTTTACAACATTATGATTTGGTATGTGTAAATGCTGTGAAATTAAGTAGCTGTTCTTCACAGAACTCATCATTCCGTTTTTTGTGTTTAATTCTGGTTAGTGTTTAAAAAACAAAATACAAAAAATAAATATCAGCACAAAGGAGGGGATAGGCTAGACAGGGAAGGAGGTAGGCCAATATCCTCCTTACACCTCCTCTCCCACTGAAAGTGGTCTACGTAAATGATCTAAAAGCAACAGTTGGGCTATGACCAGAGAATCTTGGTCTCAGCCGAATTTCACACCATTTGGGATTGATGTTTCATGAATCCATTCCTGCCCATTCTTGTTCTTAATATTATTATTAGGACTTCAGTTTTGCAAAGTCTATGAATAACCTAGCATAATGACATTATGTCTTTGGATCCATAAATACTATTCATTTATATTTAGTGGGCCATCAGTTGTGTAAATTTGTCACATCTGAGCAAAAAAAAAAAGAAAGAGCTTTAGGAAGACGTTAATTATGTCATTTTGAAATTTAGAAAGTTTCAAAATTAGTTCTAAGTCAGGTGGTTAGAGCTTATAGGAAACTGAAATCTTGCACATAAGAGAGTGGTGTTTAAAAGCCATGCATGGTGCAAGTTTGTCATTGTTTAGTTGCTAAGTCACGTCAGACCCTTGGCGACACTATGGACTGTAGCCTGCCAGCCTCTTCTGTCCATGGGATTTTTCAGGCAAGAATACTGGCATGGGCAGCCATTTCCTCCTCCAGGGGATCTTCCCCACCCAGGGATCAAATCCAAGTCTCTTGCATTTCCTGCTGTGGCAGGCAGAGTCTTTACCATTGAGCCAACTGGGAAACCCATGGTGTAAATAGAATACAGTAAAGCATGAAGGAAAAGCATAAAGCTGCATTCTTTGTGATTGTTTTCTTCTGCCACAATCAGGGGTTCAAGTTTTAGTTGGTAGGAAATGCTTTTGAAAAGGAGAATTGGAAACAGACAAGAGGGAGGAAGGAAAAGGAAAAGTGAGTCTCTGGACCAGAGGAGATGCACCTGTTGCATTTTGGGGTGGGCTTAAAAGTCTCATAATTAACAGATTACTAACACTGCCAGTTGGGTTTGGATCTCACATTTATTTCTAGGGCTTTAATTCCATTCAGTGAGGGATTTTACAAGAGTTCCTAGTTTTGTCCATTTGAAGGGGATGAGAAGTTCTTTAGGTCTAGAATGATTCTTTTTGTTGTTGTTCAGTTGCTCAGTCGTGGCCAGCTCTTTGTGACTCCATGGACTGCAGTGCACCAGACTTCCCTGTCCTTCACTGTCTCCCAGAGTTTGCTCAAACTCATGTACATCAAGTCAGTGATGCCATCCAACAGTATCATCCTCTGTCCTCCCCTCTTCCTCCTGCCTTCTACTTTTCCCACCGTCAGTGTCTTTTCCAGTGAATCATTTCTTTGCATCAAGTGGCCAAAGTGTTGGAACTTCAGCATCAGTCCTTCCAATGAATAGTCAGGGTTTATTTCCTTTAGGATTGACTGGTTTGATCACCTTGCTGTCTAAGGGACTCTCAAGAGTCTTCTCTAGCACCACAGTTCGAAGGCATGAGTTCTTCAGCGCTTAACCTTTTTTGTTGCCCAGCTCTCATATCTGTACATGACTACTGGAAAACCATAGCTTTGACTATGCAGATCTTTGTTGGCAAAGTAATTTTTTCTCTAATTTTAAAAGCCATGCATGGTGCAAGTTTGTCATTGTTTAGTTGCTAAGTCACGTCAGACCCTTGGCGACACTATGGACTGTAGCCTGCCAGCCTCTTCTGTCCATGGGATTTTTCAGGCAAGAATACTGGCATGGGCAGCCATTTCCTCCTCCAGGGGATCTTCCCCACCCAGGGATCAAATCCAAGTCTCTTGCATTTCCTGCTGTGGCAGGCAGAGTCTTTACCATTGAGCCAACTGGGAAACCCATGGTGTAAATAGAATACAGTAAAGCATGAAGGAAAAGCATAAAGCTGCATTCTTTGTGATTGTTTTCTTCTGCCACAATCAGGGGTTCAAGTTTTAGTTGGTAGGAAATGCTTTTGAAAAGGAGAATTGGAAACAGACAAGAGGGAGGAAGGAAAAGGAAAAGTGAGTCTCTGGACCAGAGGAGATGCACCTGTTGCATTTTGGGGTGGGCTTAAAAGTCTCATAATTAACAGATTACTAACACTGCCAGTTGGGTTTGGATCTCACATTTATTTCTAGGGCTTTAATTCCATTCAGTGAGGGATTTTACAAGAGTTCCTAGTTTTGTCCATTTGAAGGGGATGAGAAGTTCTTTAGGTCTAGAATGATTCTTTTTGTTGTTGTTCAGTTGCTCAGTCGTGGCCAGCTCTTTGTGACTCCATGGACTGCAGTGCACCAGACTTCCCTGTCCTTCACTGTCTCCCAGAGTTTGCTCAAACTCATGTACATCAAGTCAGTGATGCCATCCAACAGTATCATCCTCTGTCCTCCCCTCTTCCTCCTGCCTTCTACTTTTCCCACCGTCAGTGTCTTTTCCAGTGAATCATTTCTTTGCATCAAGTGGCCAAAGTGTTGGAACTTCAGCATCAGTCCTTCCAATGAATAGTCAGGGTTTATTTCCTTTAGGATTGACTGGTTTGATCACCTTGCTGTCTAAGGGACTCTCAAGAGTCTTCTCTAGCACCACAGTTCGAAGGCATGAGTTCTTCAGCGCTTAACCTTTTTTGTTGCCCAGCTCTCATATCTGTACATGACTACTGGAAAAACCATAGCTTTGACTATGCAGATCTTTGTTGGCAAAGTAATGTCTCTGCTTTTTAGTACACTGTCTAGGTTTGTCATAGCTTTTCTTCCAAGGAGCAAGCGTCTTAGTTTCATGGCTGCCATCACTGTCCACGGTGATTTTGGAGCCCAAGAGAATAAAATCTGACGCTGTTTCCATTGTTTGCCCATCTGTTTGCCATGGAGTGATGGGACCAGATGCCACGATCTTTATTTCCTAGTCCTTCAGAAAGGAGGGTAGATTGTGAGGGGATGAGGGTCGAGGTGAAGGAGTGGGTGGCAGCGGAGAGCCTGTGTGGAGATACCAGGCTGTCTGCGCTAATTAAGGACAGCTATTATCTAGCTAGTCATCTTTCTGCTACTGTTGAAACATGTGGAATCTCATCACAGAAGATTAGATGATTGTGTGTTATAGATTTCCTAAGCCTGAGAAACTCTAGAACTATAATAAAATGTTTGGAATCCATTCTCTGTCTTTGAAAACCTATTGGACATAATCCTGATCCTAATCATTACTTCTGACATCTGTGGTCTGTGGATTTTGAAGCATTAAACAGTAGCAAGAGTTCCTCCTGAATTGGCTGGGAAGGGTGTGTGGGGATGGAGAGAGGAGGGTGCTCCACGGGTTTGTGTTCTTTTCCCCTTTTCCTGACTTATTTGGAGGACTGCTGAAAGAGATTTTGTGAATTCACTTCTTTTTGTTTCCTAAATTGCCTTTAAACAATTTTATAAAGCAATTTGGGCTGGCTGGTTATTTTCCAAAATTAAGCTGGTGGAAAACTGCAGTACCTTCCTTGGGTTTGAAATTCAACTGCTTTTCTTCAAAGGTGATTGTATAGGCTGAGCATCTTAAATTATCTGAGGTTATTTAAATTCACGGAAGTCATTGCATAAAGAAGGGTTAGTCCTGGAAACAAGAAAAGCAGTTGTCCTCCTTGCACCCTTGAGGTGTCTTGAAGGAATGGATCTGTCTCTGCTCTAGTTTTCAACTAAAGGATTAAAGTAAGTTCACTTCCTTGGGAGGGCTGTTCATTGAATTCTTCTTCTCTGTTTGTTGCTCCCTATTCTTTCTTCTTCTTAAAAGATAACAGTGTTAGCAGAAAGTGGACTCCTTCCAGGATCCGAGAGTGGACTCTTGTCTGACACTTGGATATGAATTGTCCAAGGAGACACATGTACGGACAGCTCAAAAGACTTTATTGGAAAGGGGCACTGGTGGGAGAGCAGCAGGGTAAGAGAACCCAGAACTGCCCTGCCTGGGAGCTTGCAGTCTCAGGGTTTATGGTAATGGGGCTTGTTTCCCAGGTTGTCTCTGGCCAGTCGTCATGGTTGTCTGTGCTTGCATCTCTCAGTCAAGATGGTTTCCAGCACGAGGATTTCTGGGAGGTTGGCAGCACATATTATGGGCTGGCATCCCCCTACCCCTTATGTCCTCTCCTGAATTCTTCTCGCTGGTGGTAGCTTGTCAGTTCTATGTTCTATGCTGTGAGAACACACTCAAGTGGTTATTATCCTGCCCGGCCAGAGCAGAGAGTTTCTGTCAATGGTTCCCTAACAAAAATAGAGTTAAATATATGAACAGATGAAATAAGTATTGGGGGAAGATGAAAGGATTCTTCAAATCTGAACAGTAATCTTGGTTCCTTGAACATCAAGTGCCGAAAAGAAGGGTGCTTGCTTTCAGAGCGTGCCTCTGTGGCCCAGTCCTCATCTCTCAACCTTTGCTGAGATGATCGACAAGGATTACAGCTCCATTCTTTTTTGTCAGATTCTCCTGCCAGGGCAGGAGAGGATGATGATGTGGTAATATGAGAGGTAGAGGGGGAGAAGAGAGAACTCGTAAATGTTAAACTCAGTATTTCATGACACTTTTTGTGTTGGGAGGCGGTTCTTCTGCACATGTGCGCATCTCGCAAGCCGAGGTGCTGACTCAGACTGTCATTGTTCTATGCACCTTTTTAGAGATTTTTGCGTAGTGAACATCCTCTGATGGTATAGCTAGTGTCTCCTTCTAGAGCAAAGTAAAAGTTTGTTTATTGTTCAGTGTAACAGAGATCATGTCTCCCTCCAGAGCACGGGCAGGTGCATTGACTGCCCAGTACAAAGGGTTTGAGGCTTCCTGTGCTCAAGGTTGCTTTTCCATCAGGCAGCACACTGAGTGCAGGTGCTGGCTGATCCTCTTCACACAGCTCTGGGAACCAGGGTTCGGGGAACTTGCGCAGATGCTAAGTAGTTACTGCTACTTACGTTAAGTACTGTCGACTAAAAAAAGATGAACAACTTGAGACTGGTGAGTTGTTTTATTTGGGGCACAATTAGGACTGCAGCCCAGGAGGCAGCACTTCAGATAGCTCTGAGAGACTGCTCCAGAGAGGTAGTGGGGGAAAGGTAAAGATATACGGTTTCAAACAACAGAACTCTGTGAAAAACTTTAAAAAAACAAATAAATAAATAGAAAAAAAAAGATATATGGTTTCGATGAAGGGGGGAGTTCAATACCAATAAACAGTCATTTTACAAAGGGTTTTCAGTTAGTAATGAGGATCTATGTCACCATAAAGAGATTTAGTGCTTTTCTAGATATGAGGAGATGCAAGGATTGAGATAATAAAATCTGTTCCTAGAAACATTTGTCTGTCTAAAGACCTTCCCCACCAGATTCCCTGAAGTGCAAAATGCCTCACTGTACCCTGAACTACCTCAGGGGGTATTGAAGATCAGCAGCTCCCAACAGCACAGGGTTCAGTCTCTGCAGAGGCAGATGGCAAATGCCCTTGTTGTTCAGTCATTGGCAGTGTAATTATAGTTGACGGTACTCAGCTATCCTTTGTCTCTAACCTGGGAGTCTGATGTTTTCTGTCAGGACCCATGAAACAAGCAGGGTAATTTGTTAGCTTGCAAGTATGGTGAAACCTCAGACCCATATTCTTAATACTTCGGAATAATGGTTTGTTAAATGGGATATATTTGGAAAAATCTATTGAAACATTTACTGTGTACCGTTTTTAAGAAGACCATTGAGGGTATTATTTCTCCTTATTTGGTGTAGGCTTTGTTTATAATGTCAGCCCATATATGGAGTATCATCCTGGTGGAGAAGACGAACTTATGAGAGCAGCAGGATCAGATGGTACTGAACTCTTTGATCAGGTAAGGTGTTGAAGGTAATCACTCCATTGCAGTGGACACGTGTGCTTAGGTTCAGAACAGTGACTGGTAGAAAGAAGAAAATCAGTGGCATACATTTCAAATGTGTTAGCTTGAAGTTTGACATGTGGGAAGAAGCTCATAAATAACTGCTCATTTGCCCTCCCTTTGAATTATGTTACTAACATTAGAGTTGCTCTTAAATCTGTGTCGAAGAGTCTACTCAAGTGTTTGCTGCCTCCTCTGCTGCCAGCTGTTGACTCAGCTTTGATCAGTTTTGATAATGGTGATGATTGACTCTTGAAGGCAGTGACTGTTAAGAGGAGACAACCAGTCACTTAGCTTCTTGACTCTTAGTCTTTTCTCATTTAGGGCTTGTTACATAGTCAACCTGTTTTGCTATACTCCACCTGTATATTATGTAGGAAGAGCATTAATGAATGGAAGCCATACTTTTCCTAGAATCATAGCAGAAATTGTATATATATGCTTTAAATGAGTCACTTTCTCCTTTTATATTTATTTTAAAAAAGGATTAACTCATTTAAAAATCATGTAGTATGTGATAACTACTATCAATTGCTTTTTTACTTTGAAACAACTGTCTTGATAGGAATAGAAATTTGCCTTTGTTTGACAGATGCTCTGTTTTGTATATTAGTGATGATTAACTGTGTTGCAGTACTGGATTTTTACCAGTTGAGTTATTTTGAGACTTATCTTCTTTTTTTTTTTTTTTTTTTGAGTTGTCTTAACAAATGAAATTTGATTTCTGTTGATCCTTGTTGAGGCAGATGGCGAGTGGCCCTTTTTACTTGACGTCCTGTAACCTCTTGATGCTGAACGTACCCTTCCATAAGAAGAATTTCTAGGAATATCTAATCCTGTTTGTATTTCTTACTGTCATGTGATTGTAAGGACTTATTTAACTACACTTGTTTGGGGGAAGTCACAAAATCTGCCATATTAAATTTTTTGGCAGTTTCAACAGTCCTTTTGTTGACTGAAAAAAATGCAGAGAACATTAACTTACTCTTTTTGATGTTTCAGCCCATATATGGAGTATCATCCTGGTGGAGAAGACGAACTTATGAGAGCAGCAGGATCAGATGGTACTGAACTCTTTGATCAGGTAAGGTGTTGAAGGTAATCACTCCATTGCAGTGGACACGTGTGCTTAGGTTCAGAACAGTGACTGGTAGAAAGAAGAAAATCAGTGGCATACATTTCAAATGTGTTAGCTTGAAGTTTGACATGTGGGAAGAAGCTCATAAATAACTGCTCATTTGCCCTCCCTTTGAATTATGTTACTAACATTAGAGTTGCTCTTAAATCTGTGTCGAAGAGTCTACTCAAGTGTTTGCTGCCTCCTCTGCTGCCAGCTGTTGACTCAGCTTTGATCAGTTTTGATAATGGTGATGATTGACTCTTGAAGGCAGTGACTGTTAAGAGGAGACAACCAGTCACTTAGCTTCTTGACTCTTAGTCTTTTCTCATTTAGGGCTTGTTACATAGTCAACCTGTTTTGCTATACTCCACCTGTATATTATGTAGGAAGAGCATTAATGAATGGAAGCCATACTTTTCCTAGAATCATAGCAGAAATTGTATATATATGCTTTAAATGAGTCACTTTCTCCTTTTATATTTATTTTAAAAAAGGATTAACTCATTTAAAAATCATGTAGTATGTGATAACTACTATCAATTGCTTTTTTACTTTGAAACAACTGTCTTGATAGGAATAGAAATTTGCCTTTGTTTGACAGATGCTCTGTTTTGTATATTAGTGATGATTAACTGTGTTGCAGTACTGGATTTTTACCAGTTGAGTTATTTTGAGACTTATCTTCTTTTTTTTTTTTTTTTTGAGTTGTCTTAACAAATGAAATTTGATTTCTGTTGATCCTTGTTGAGGCAGATGGCGAGTGGCCCTTTTTACTTGACGTCCTGTAACCTCTTGATGCTGAACGTACCCTTCCATAAGAAGAATTTCTAGGAATATCTAATCCTGTTTGTATTTCTTACTGTCATGTGATTGTAAGGACTTATTTAACTACACTTGTTTGGGGGAAGTCACAAAATCTGCCATATTAAATTTTTTGGCAGTTTCAACAGTCCTTTTGTTGACTGAAAAAAATGCAGAGAACATTACTTATCTCTTTATGGTCAGACTTCTGTCTCTAGTTTTGTCCTCACTTCTGACTTCTTGTTTTGTATCTTCACTTGTTGGATGGGCAATTTGATAACCTGTTGACACTTGAACGCAGTGTGCCCTCAAGTAGTATCAACTCATCTTCTTCCTTTTTTTCCCCCTACTCTGTTTCCTGTTCTGAAAAAGAGAACTTGAAGCCACTTGAGTCATCTATGCCTTCTCTCACTGTGTTACCGAATTCGTTTCCTGGACATGTGCCAGAGTCTTAGCCCAGGCTGAGACCCCTTGTCTCAGCCAGGGAGGTTCTTTTCTTGCTTAAATTGGCACAACCAGTAACAAAACCAGTGCTGAGACTGGGACAGCACAAGCTTTATTCAGTGGCCAAAGAGTGGAGAAACAAGAACTAGTTCACAAATCAATTTCTCAGCCTTGCTCAGACTAAGACACCATATATATAGAAGGTTGAAGTCAAATGGAGGAAATTCAGTAAAGAGTGAGAGGAAGTCATGACTTTTCTGAAACAGGGATGTTGTTTGAACCCAGAACTAAGGCAACAGTTCTTTTCAGTCCTTTTTGGGGGCTCCTCTGATTGCTGTCATGGCGCTAGTGGATGTGTCCCTTAGTGTGCTAGTGTGTGACAGTGAGCAGGTCATGAGGGCTCAGGTCCACTGGAAGTCAGCAAGACTCCTGGGCCTAGTTTGGTCTAACCTGTTCTTTAGGAGCAGCTTCCTCTTTTTCTAATTGATCCTGAAGCTCAGATAAGGGTGGTTTGTTTCCATTTGAGGGAGAGGCGGGGTTATGATTCTGGGACAATGCTCTTGGTAACAAATGTGCCTTGACATCTGATTATTGGTGAAATCCTGTGATGCTGCCTCCAGTTGCATCTTTCCTCTCTTCCCACTGCCATCCTCTCTCGCCCTTGTGTTTTCATACTACCCTGATACCTTTACCTTCAGTGCCATTTAGATAACATGGCAGCCAGAACGGTGCTCTGAGAGACAGTTGTCTTAGCACCTTGCTCTACAACTCTCAGAGGCTCACCACTGGCAGTTGTCGACTGAAAAATGGTCACAACTTGAAAGTTGAGAGTTACATGTATTTCGTGGGTGTTCTTAGGACCTCAAGCCCAGAGACGTTCCAAGTAGCTCTGAGAAACTGTTCCAAGGAGGTGGGAAGGAATCAGATTATATAGAAAGTGAAGTGTTCATCACTCAGTCATGTCCGACTCTTTGTGACCACGTGGACTGTAGGTGCCAGGCTCCTGTGTCCAGGGAATTCTCCAGGCAAGAATACTGGAGTGGGTTGCCATTTCCTTCTCCAGAGGCTCTTCCTGACCCAGAGATCAAACCCAGGTCTTCCTCATTGTGGGCAGATTCTTTACCATCTGAGCCAGTGTAATTTTATATCTGTAAGTAGCAAGCTGCCAGCCATGTGTTCTCTACCTGAATTATTATGAGAACAACCGCAAGTTTGAATCCAGATTTTCTGTATGCCTGGAATAGTAGCACTCACTTGGTGGAATATTTTCCTCTTGCAAATATTTTGGATATTTCACCTTTGGACCTTTGAGTCAAAATTTGGAGGAAATTCAGTAAAGAGTGAGAGGAAGTCATGACTTTTCTGAAACAGGGATGTTGTTTGAACCCAGAACTAAGGCAACAGTTCTTTTCAGTCCTTTTTGGGGGCTCCTCTGATTGCTGTCATGGCGCTAGTGGATGTGTCCCTTAGTGTGCTAGTGTGTGACAGTGAGCAGGTCATGAGGGCTCAGGTCCACTGGAAGTCAGCAAGACTCCTGGGCCTAGTTTGGTCTAACCTGTTCTTTAGGAGCAGCTTCCTCTTTTTCTAATTGATCCTGAAGCTCAGATAAGGGTGGTTTGTTTCCATGTGAGGGAGAAGCGGGTGGATGATTCTGGGTCAATGCTCTTGGTAACAAATGTGCCTTGACATCTGATTATTGGTGAAATCCTGTGATGCTGCCTCCAGTTGCATCTTTCCTCTCTTCCCACTGCCATCCTCTCTCGCCCTTGTGTTTTCATACTACCCTGATACCTTTACCTTCAGTGCCATTTAGATAACATGGCAGCCAGAACGGTGCTCTGAGAGACAGTTGTCTTAGCACCTTGCTCTACAACTCTCAGAGGCTCACCACTGGCAGTTGTCGACTGAAAAATGGTCACAACTTGAAAGTTGAGAGTTACATGTATTTCGTGGGTGTTCTTAGGACCTCAAGCCCAGAGACGTTCCAAGTAGCTCTGAGAAACTGTTCCAAGGAGGTGGGAAGGAATCAGATTATATAGAAAGTGAAGTGTTCATCACTCAGTCATGTCCGACTCTTTGTGACCACGTGGACTGTAGGTGCCAGGCTCCTGTGTCCAGGGAATTCTCCAGGCAAGAATACTGGAGTGGGTTGCCATTTCCTTCTCCAGAGGCTCTTCCTGACCCAGAGATCAAACCCAGGTCTTCCTCATTGTGGGCAGATTCTTTACCATCTGAGCCAGTGTAATTTTATATCTGTAAGTAGCAAGCTGCCAGCCATGTGTTCTCTACCTGAATTATTATGAGAACAACCGCAAGTTTGAATCCAGATTTTCTGTATGCCTGGAATAGTAGCACTCACTTGGTGGAATATTTTCCTCTTGCAAATATTTTTGGATATTTCACCTTTGGACCTTTGGAGCAACATGCTTTCTCAAAAAATGCCTATCTTGTGGCTTTGAATCTTCTTGTGACACAGTGCCTTCTATGTCATCCAGGAGGGTATCACAGGATGCAGAAGGCATCTTCTCTTGATTATTTGCACTGTCTCAAATCTTCCTGAAAGATGAGTGTGCCATCTAGAAACTGCAGACTTTAGTTGGAGCTATGTAGAAGTTTGCAGCAAAGGGGGCAGAGTCTGAACATCAAAGATTACTGTTAACTAGGGAAAGCAAGATATCTCTAACTAAAGAATTTAGCGCTCTTCTATAAATGGAAGATGCTAGCCTCTGGACTTAACTGAAATCATTTCTTTCCTGTGTATGTCAGCTGTCTTGGGGCCGGCATCCTGCTTGCATCTGTTTTTACACCCCCCATCCCTTGTCTGTAGGGAGTAGCTGTAGCCTGACAGCAAGTATTCTTCTTGAATGCCCTTAAGGCTGGCTCACTCGGAGGGCTGGTGATTGTGAAGTTCTCAAGTTCCTTGGCTGACAGCTGCTGGATGGCAGGCATTGTTCTCCCTCTTGGGGGCCCTCCAGGCTTAGAAATTCACGTTTGGAGACCTGAAATCACTGATGGCTATTACATCCTTGTTTATTGATGTGGCAGGAGATGTTCCATTTCGCACAGTGTAATAAATATAAAGCCATTAGTCTGGCTTTTGAGGGTGTAAATATATTGTTTCAAGGTAAATATTCTCAACAGTGCAACTTGCTTTGAACAGAGTGAAGTGCTTTGAGCTAATTGCCAGTTCCATGATTGACACAGTACCTTGCCTCTTTGAATATCTTTCTCCTTCATCTATCTATTAAAATTCTACCCAGCCTCATAATCCCCAAGATGTGTACTTTACACATTATTGGATACTCCATAAATATTTGGTAATTAAAATTTCAATTTGTATTAGTGAGTCTGCATTTATAATTACATATATATCTTTTTTTTTCTTTTTCCCGTCATGCCTCTTTTATTTATATTTGTTTTCATCCATCTTTATTCTTTGGCCTCTGTGGGACTCCCATCGCGGTAGCGTCTCTTGTTGCAGAGCACCGACTCTGGGTGCATGTACTCCAGAGTGCTGGCTTGTAATTGGACATGCCAGCCCAACCACTCCGCAGCACATGGGATCTTCCCCGGCCAGGGGTCGAACCGGTGCCCCTTGCACTGCAAGGTGAACTCTTTACCCACTGGACCACCAGGGAAGCCCCATATGTATGTTTTATATATTTGCTGCTTTAGTATAAATTTATATACCCAGGAATGTACATAAAGATTCTGGTATCAATATCATTTGACCTGATTATTTTAATGATTATATAGCATTTATTAACTTATATATTATATTTTCCACTATGGTCTTTTACCATAGGCCTTTTTAGGTTGTTCCCAGTATCTTCCTAATAGAAATAGTGCTATGATGAGTAGCCTGGTACCTGAATCTTTCTGTGTAGGTAAATATTTTCCCAGGTAAATTCCTCAATTACTGATTAAAAGAGCTGCATATCTTAAGGTTTTTAATGTATATTGAGAAGGTGCCTCCAGAAAGGTTGTTTAAATTTCATTCCCATCTGGTGACAAGTACTGTCTGTGGTTTTTGTTGGCGTGACAGTCTCACTTTGATCATTTTGCAGAAAATGTCTGTCGGAAACCCAAGTCTGAGTAACTAGTTTATAGGTCAAATCTTCTTCTTTTACTTATAAACTGCCTTGCAAGAAAGAGCACAATCTAATAAACAAATCAAACAGTTGCCTATGTGTTTTCCTCCAGGGAAACTGTCTTACTTAGCAGCAGAAGTGTTTTTGAGAACTTCCGACTTGTCACATAGCCTTTAAAAAAAGACCTGATGAAACCAAGGGTTTAGGTTTAAGTAACTTGTTTTTCCTACTTCAGGAAGGTTATTCTTAAATGAAATCAATTCCCTCCACCCCTATTCATGATTGAGACTGCTGCCTTGATATGTGCTAAGATGCAAACAGTTTTACCCACCATTGGTTTTTCAACAACCATTGCAAGTGTCAACACAGTGTATTACTGCATTTATAATTACATATATATCTTTTTTCTTTTCTCCGTCATGCCTCTTTTATTTATATTTGTTTTCATCCATCTTTATTCTTTGGCCTCTGTGGGACTCCCATCGCGGTAGCGTCTCTTGTTGCAGAGCACCGACTCTGGGTGCATGTACTCCAGAGTGCTGGCTTGTAATTGGACATGCCAGCCCAACCACTCCGCAGCACATGGGATCTTCCCCGGCCAGGGGTCGAACCGGTGCCCCTTGCACTGCAAGGTGAACTCTTTACCCACTGGACCACCAGGGAAGCCCCATATGTATGTTTTATATATTTGCTGCTTTAGTATAAATTTATATACCCAGGAATGTACATAAAGATTCTGGTATCAATATCATTTGACCTGATTATTTTAATGATTATATAGCATTTATTAACTTATATATTATATTTTCCACTATGGTCTTTTACCATAGGCCTTTTTAGGTTGTTCCCAGTATCTTCCTAATAGAAATAGTGCTATGATGAGTAGCCTGGTACCTGAATCTTTCTGTGTAGGTAAATATTTTCCCAGGTAAATTCCTCAATTACTGATTAAAAGAGCTGCATATCTTAAGGTTTTTAATGTATATTGAGAAGGTGCCCTCCAGAAAGGTTGTTTAAATTTCATTCCCATCTGGTGACAAGTACTGTCTGTGGTTTTTGTTGGCGTGACAGTCTCACTTTGATCATTTTGCAGAAAATGTCTGTCGGAAACCCAAGTCTGAGTAACTAGTTTATAGGTCAAATCTTCTTCTTTTACTTATAAACTGCCTTGCAAGAAAGAGCACAATCTAATAAACAAATCAAACAGTTGCCTATGTGTTTTCCTCCAGGGAAACTGTCTTACTTAGCAGCAGAAGTGTTTTTGAGAACTTCCGACTTGTCACATAGCCTTTAAAAAAAGACCTGATGAAACCAAGGGTTTAGGTTTAAGTAACTTGTTTTTCCTACTTCAGGAAGGTTATTCTTAAATGAAATCAATTCCCTCCACCCCTATTCATGATTGAGACTGCTGCCTTGATATGTGCTAAGATGCAAACAGTTTTACCCACCATTGGTTTTTCAACAACCATTGCAAGTGTCAACACAGTGAAAATGGTGAATAACATCTTAATGTTATTGGGTTGGCCAATAATTTCATTCAGGTTTCCCCATTAGCTGTTACAGAAAAATCTGAAGGAACATTTTTACCAACCTAATTTTATGACACAGATCAAGACCTCATGGGTCTCTGATTATCAGCCCTCGGCTCTGTAGACAGTGCTTGGAGAACATTGTTCTAAACCGTCTGGGTATGTTCTCCCATTCTGTCCCTCCCTTGTTGGCTAATTAAAACTACTTTTTAGTGCAACAATGTTTAGTTTTGGCCAGAACAAAGTTAGAGCACCTCACTGAGTTGGAGTCATATTGCTTTTCTGTTGCTTTTTTCCCACACCAGGTTCATCGTTGGGTCAACTATGAATCTATGCTGAAAGAATGCCTGGTGGGCAGGATGGCCATGAAACCTGCATTTGCTAAAGGTACACAGAGCCAGGGCTAAACTGGCATTGGTATGTGATACACATGGACTGTCTTTCAGGGGGATTTCAGCAATTAGATTTAAATAAATCACTAAATCATTTTCATTTCACTGGCCTCCTGGTCCAGCCATTGTAAAGGTTTTTCTTGAGTTCTTTAGAATGAAACAACGCCTTTACCTTAAAATTTTGACAGGTTTTGAGAGAACGATCCTCGAGTGGGGAATAAGCAGAATGGAAGTGAAAGAGCGTTATTTACTCAGCTTGGTTTTCTTTAGTCTTTTATTCTCTTGTTACATAGAGTAGCTTGAACACTTGGTTAGAGTTGACTTTTAGACGAGTTTCCTAGAATTTAGTTGTTTGAATATATTGTTCACATGACTCAAAAATCAGAAAAATAAAAAGTTATACTGTGAAACTTTCTTCTCTGGCTTTGTCTCCCATTTACCTTGAATCTTCCTGTTCCTTGACTCTTTGCCATAGACCGCTCATATTCTGGTTTTCAGTTACTTTATATATATATTAAAAAAAAAAAAAAAGCCCTGTTTCTTATCAGCACAGTGTTGGAGGGCATCTCTCTCCTTCTAAGCATCTTCTAGAAGAGCGCCCTTTGAAAAGTTCCAACATGCAATAGGAGTAACAGGAGCCCTTGGTGAGTCCTTTACTGTGAACGGAATGAAGGCATTTATTTTGAACAGCTCCTGATCTTGACATCCAAAGGAGTAGTAAATTGGCTTGTTTGACCTGACTTTGCTACTATTTATGTAGTTCAGTGAGTTTTGTATTTCCACACTTTATTGCTGGAGGCCTCCATCAGCTGTATAGACATAGCTCTTATGTACCTAGATTTGAACCCTTGTTCCACAGCTTATTGGCTGTGCCATAAAACTGGCTGTTTATCTCTGTGACTGAAGTTTGTTTTTTTGTTTTATCTGTATAAAGATTGATAGGGCTAAGAATTCTATGAGTAAATTAGCATGAGTGTAACTGATGCTCAAAAAGGCTTTTTTCTCTTAATACTACTAAGAAACACATAAGCAGTAGATGTTTGCAGGCACACTTCAGAAGTGTTGCAGGTTCCATTCCAGACCACCGCAATAAAGCAGGTAATGCAGTAAAGCAAGTCATATGAATTTTTTAATTTCCCAGTGCATATAAAAATTATATTTATACTCTACCATAGTCTATTCAATGCACAATAGCTGTATGTTTGCAAAAACAATGTACATACCTTAATTGAAAAACACTTTATTACTAACAAAAGGTAACCACCATCTGAGCCGTCAGCAGCCGTCACCTTTTTGCTGCTGGAGGGCCTCGCCTCGATGCTGCTGGCTGCTCACCGGTGAGGGTGGTGGTTGCTGGAGTTGGGGCTGCTGTGGCAATTTCTTGAGACAACAGTGGAGTTTGCCACCTTGAATGATTCTTCCTTGCATGAACGATTTTTCTGTATTATGCAGACCTGCTTGATAGCATTAAGAACTTTTATAATCAGTCAATCCTCAAATGCTACTGCTGCCACTTTATCAGCTAAGTTTATGTAATATTCTAAACCCTTTGTTGTCATTTCAGTAGCCTTCACAGCATCTACACCAGGAGTAGGCTCTATCTCAGGAAACCACTTTCTGTGCCCCTCCTTAAGAATCCACTCCTCATCTGTCACATTTTATGATGAAATTGTAATAGCTCAGTCATGTCTTCAGGCTTCAATTCTTATTTCTAGTTCTCTTGCTGTGTCCACTGCCTCTGCAGTTACTTCTTCCACTCAGGTCTTGAACCCCTCAAAGTCATCCATGAGGGTTAGAAAGGGTTAGAATAACTTCTTACAAAGTCCCCTCAGAGTTAGCATTTTTACCTCTTTCCATGAATCATGAATGTTGTTAATGGCAGCTAGAGTAGTTGCTCCTTTCTAGAAGATTTTTGATTGACTTTGCCAAGATCCATCAGAGGACTCACTATCTATGGCAGCTATAACCTTACAAAGTGTATTTCTTGAAAATAAAACTTGAAAGTCAGAATGACTCTTTGTTCCACAAACCACAGAATAGATACTGTGTTGTGGTTGTTTAGTCGCCCAGTCTTGCCTCTTTTGCTGCTCCTTGGACTGCAACCTGCCAGGCTTCTCTGTCCATGGGGTTTTCCAGGCAGAATACTGAAGTGGGTTACCATTTCCTTCTCCAGGGATCTTCCCATCCCAGAGATTGAATCTGCATCTCCTGCTTGGCAAGCAGGTTCTTTACCACTGAGCCATGAGGGAAGCCCAGATGTGGTGTTAGTAGGCATGAAAAGGATATGAATCATGTTCATCTCTATCAGAACTCCTAGGCAACCAAGTACCTTGTCAGTGACCATTAATATTTTGAGAGCAGTCTTTTTTTTATGACCATTAGTTTTCAATGATGAGCTTAAAGTTCTATACAGCACGTGTTGTGATACATTGCTGTCACTAAGGCGTTATTCCATTTGTACAGCACAGTCAGAGTAGGTCTAGCATAGGTCTTAAGTTCACGATGGTAGATGAGCATTAGCTTCAGCTTAAAGTCACCAGCAGCATTAGCCCCTAACAAGAGAATCAGCCTACCCTTTGGAGCTTTAAAACCACACAGCAATTTCTCCTCTTTAGCTATGAAAGTCCTAGATGGCATTGTCTACCAATAGAAGGCTGTTTCGTCTACATTGAACATCTATTGTGCAGTGTAGCCACCTTCATGAGTTATCTTAGCTAGATCTTCTGGATAACTTTCTACAGCTTCACCACCAGCCCTTGCTACATCGCCTGCACTTTTATGTGATAGAGAGGGCGTCTTTCCTTAAACCTCATGAACCAGCCTCTGCTAACTTTAGACTTCCCTTTTGTACCTCCCTCACCTTACTTGACCTTCATAGAATGGAAGAGATTAGAGTTGTGCTCTGGATTTAGGGTTTGACTGAAGGGAGTGTTGTGAAAAATTAAACAACTCTTGAGGAAACAAGTTAGCAGAAACAAAGGCAGAATTTCACCCCTTGGACCTTAGTATTTGTATACAGACTGAAAAATAATTTTGCTTGATATGACTAGAAAAATAATAATAAATTAATAACATAGTAAAGTGTAAATGATTGTATAGAATTGAAAAAAAGTAGAACCTCTTGAAATGAAAAAATGAACTGGTGAAATTAAAAACTGCGTAACATGAATACTGAGAATTTAGACATAGTAGAACAGTCCAGTGAACTATAAGACTGAGCTGCAGAAATTGGACAGGATGTGATGCAGAGAAACGAAATGATAGAAAAATATGCAAGAGCCATTGGGGTACATACAGTCCAGAAAGAAGTAGCAGTGAGAATGAGGAAGAGGCAGTATCTGAATGGCTGAGCACTTTCCGGAATCAATAAATCACAAATCTCAGAGTTAGCAAATTCAGCAAATCGCAATCAAGATAAATAAAAAGAAATCTACACATAGACTTTTTGTAGTCAAATCGCAGAACACTAAGATAATAAGAAGATATGAAAAACATTCAGAGGAAGCAGAGTCACTGACAAACCAGTGATTAGCAAATTGACTTGTGTAATTTAATATCTGTTACAGCTGAATTATTAGAATATCAATAGAAGACGGAGACCGATAGAACATTATCTTGGAACTGCTGAGAGAAAATATGGCAACAATACATTGACAATAGTTACTCTTTTATGTACGATAGTATAGGTTTCCATGTTACTCTTTCCATACCTCTCACGCACTCTTCCCTCCCCCCAGTGTCCATAAGTCTGTTCTCTATGTTTTTCCATCACTGCTCTGTGTGTGTATTTATCAGTATGATTTTACTAGATTCTGTATATGTCTGTTTGTATACTGTACGTGTCCTCCTCTTTTTGACTTCACTTTGTATAATAGGTTCTAGGTTCATCCATCTCATTAGGACTGATTCTTCACAGCTGAGAAATATTCCATTGTATAAATGTACCATAGCTTCTTTATCCATTCATTCATTGATGGACAACTAGGTTGCTTCCATGGCAAACACATTTCTTACCCAGAATGAGATATGGACTCTGAAATGCTGTGCATTTGTAAATTAAAGGTTTCCTTCTTCACACTCTCTAGCCCTGGCTTTGATTCCTGAGGCTGCACGATCAGTAGAGTTCAGGTTTCATCCAGACGAACGTGGCTTCAGATCACATCTCTGCCTCAGATTACACTCATGAGCTTTTCTGATCTTCAGCATCAATTAACAGATCTGAGGGTTTTTTTTTCTCTGTTCAGCAGTATAATGGGGTTTAAGAATGAAACATCCCAGAGTCTTTGTGAGGATTAAAGAGTGTTTGCTAATGCCCCAATGCATTCGATGCATTCGATGCCTTCGTTGGTGGGGACAGTAGAGGTGGTTGTTGCTGTAGTGGCTGCCCTTGTCCCTCATGCGATACTAGGGCCTCTTAAGCCTTCTGTTCCTTCTGTATCCATGTAATTAACAACATTGTTTCCCTCATGGTATTAGGGCTTTAAGCGTCCTCAGAGTTAGCAAATTCAGCAAATCGCAATCAAGATAAATAAAAAGAAATCTACACATAGACTTTTTGTAGTCAAATCGCAGAACACTAAGATAATAAGAAGATATGAAAAACATTCAGAGGAAGCAGAGTCACTGACAAACCAGTGATTAGCAAATTGACTTGTGTAATTTAATATCTGTTACAGCTGAATTATTAGAATATCAATAGAAGACGGAGACCGATAGAACATTATCTTGGAACTGCTGAGAGAAAATATGGCAACAATACATTGACAATAGTTACTCTTTTATGTACGATAGTATAGGTTTCCATGTTACTCTTTCCATACCTCTCACGCACTCTTCCCTCCCCCCAGTGTCCATAAGTCTGTTCTCTATGTTTTTCCATCACTGCTCTGTGTGTGTATTTATCAGTATGATTTTACTAGATTCTGTATATGTCTGTTTGTATACTGTACGTGTCCTCCTCTTTTTGACTTCACTTTGTATAATAGGTTCTAGGTTCATCCATCTCATTAGGACTGATTCTTCACAGCTGAGAAATATTCCATTGTATAAATGTACCATAGCTTCTTTATCCATTCATTCATTGATGGACAACTAGGTTGCTTCCATGGCAAACACATTTCTTACCCAGAATGAGATATGGACTCTGAAATGCTGTGCATTTGTAAATTAAAGGTTTCCTTCTTCACACTCTCTAGCCCTGGCTTTGATTCCTGAGGCTGCACGATCAGTAGAGTTCAGGTTTCATCCAGACGAACGTGGCTTCAGATCACATCTCTGCCTCAGATTACACTCATGAGCTTTTCTGATCTTCAGCATCAATTAACAGATCTGAGGGTTTTTTTTTCTCTGTTCAGCAGTATAATGGGGTTTAAGAATGAAACATCCCAGAGTCTTTGTGAGGATTAAAGAGTGTTTGCTAATGCCCCAATGCATTCGATGCATTCGATGCCTTCGTTGGTGGGGACAGTAGAGGTGGTTGTTGCTGTAGTGGCTGCCCTTGTCCCTCATGCGATACTAGGGCCTCTTAAGCCTTCTGTTCCTTCTGTATCCATGTAATTAACAACATGTGCTGACATATCTTACCATGGCTCCGTTTCTGGGAAAAATAAAGTATCCATCAGTATTGACAGGGCTTATAAGAGCATGGTTTTGCATCTCTGTTTCACTATATAAAATGTTAATTGCAAGTGAATGGATCAGGTTGGTTTTTTTTGAATTGTTTTTATTTAATAGTAGAGACTTGAAGATTTAGTAAGTTACAGTGGTAAAGAGAGGGGGTAGATCATGTAAATGGGACAAAATACCTAAAGAAAAAGGTTTAATGTGTCAGAAATAAAGAATGTACAGGATAATTAAAGTAAAATGTTCTTTTAACTGTACCTCATATGCCTTTCATCTATAGGCAAGATTGATCATTAAAGTCGCCTGGCTTGAGATTTAGGGATAGACTATTGGATAGAGTAACTGTCATTGTCCAAACTGGGGAGCATTTGAGAAAGAATGAAGGCTCTATTAGTAATTACACTGGGCAGGCAGTAAACAGTAACTCTTTGGCAGACTAGAGGAGGTATTCACTCTACAATTAAGAACTTCTAGATTGAAATGGGAACCGAGAGATGAAATGGGAATAGAGGATGAAAACAGACACGTGGAAGCAGTAGGTAGAGACTTGCTGACATGAGGATTTACAAGGGGTTGGGAGGGACGATGGATATACTGAAGAGAAATTTCATACAGGGGCTTCTTTCCTTACGAGATCATGACACCATCTTTTAGGTGGGGTGACCTACCAGATCTCCGTGCAGGGAGGACACAGAAGTAGCATTTTGTAGGCACCCCCACAGCCAAGCTTCAGGTTTCATCCAGACGAACGTGGCTTCAGATCACATCTCTGCCTCAGATTACACTCATGAGCTTTTCTGATCTTCAGCATCAATTAACAGATCTGAGGGTTTTTTTTTCTCTGTTCAGCAGTATAATGGGGTTTAAGAATGAAACATCCCAGAGTCTTTGTGAGGATTAAAGAGTGTTTGCTAATGCCCCAATGCATTCGATGCATTCGATGCCTTCGTTGGTGGGGACAGTAGAGGTGGTTGTTGCTGTAGTGGCTGCCCTTGTCCCTCATGCGATACTAGGGCCTCTTAAGCCTTCTGTTCCTTCTGTATCCATGTAATTAACAACATGTGCTGACATATCTTACCATGGCTCCGTTTCTGGGAAAAATAAAGTATCCATCAGTATTGACAGGGCTTATAAGAGCATGGTTTTGCATCTCTGTTTCACTATATAAAATGTTAATTGCAAGTGAATGGATCAGGTTGGTTTTTTTTGAATTGTTTTTATTTAATAGTAGAGACTTGAAGATTTAGTAAGTTACAGTGGTAAAGAGAGGGGGTAGATCATGTAAATGGGACAAAATACCTAAAGAAAAAGGTTTAATGTGTCAGAAATAAAGAATGTACAGGATAATTAAAGTAAAATGTTCTTTTAACTGTACCTCATATGCCTTTCATCTATAGGCAAGATTGATCATTAAAGTCGCCTGGCTTGAGATTTAGGGATAGACTATTGGATAGAGTAACTGTCATTGTCCAAACTGGGGAGCATTTGAGAAAGAATGAAGGCTCTATTAGTAATTACACTGGGCAGGCAGTAAACAGTAACTCTTTGGCAGACTAGAGGAGGTATTCACTCTACAATTAAGAACTTCTAGATTGAAATGGGAACCGAGAGATGAAATGGGAATAGAGGATGAAAACAGACACGTGGAAGCAGTAGGTAGAGACTTGCTGACATGAGGATTTACAAGGGGTTGGGAGGGACGATGGATATACTGAAGAGAAATTTCATACAGGGGCTTCTTTCCTTACGAGATCATGACACCATCTTTTAGGTGGGGTGACCTACCAGATCTCCGTGCAGGGAGGACACAGAAGTAGCATTTTGTAGGCACCCCCACAGCCAAGCAGTGTTGAGAGGACAGTTCTGTGTTTATCATGTGGCTTCTAGAAGGGAAGCGATACCTGGAAAGAACCCAGAAGAGCTGACAGTGTCAGAACATAAAGCACCTAATACCAGTGAGCCCTTATCAAGCCAAGAATCAGCGTGTTTTTATAATCCCTTGATTAAAAAGGATTGCAGTTTGTTTCACGCTTTAGGAAGGTATCAGTAATGAATAAAAGAAGAAACTGCTTGAAAAGGTGAACTTCAGTTACTACTGACTTATTTATATGGAACACTTCGTTCTCTGGCAAAGATGAGAAATGTTCTCACTCTTTACCCTTTTCTTTAGTTCTTTCTCATCACTATTATGGCCACAGGCCACGTGTGACTGACTGGCGAGCATGGGAATGCTCTCCCTACTGAGGTGTGCTGCAAGCGTAAAGTGCTCCTTTTCAAGACCTAGGATGAAAAGAAATTGTAAAATATCTCATAACTTTGCATTGATTACATTGTCATTTTGAAGTGATAATATTCTGGATAAATATTGTATTACATAAAAATATATTATTAAAATTAATTTGATTATTCTTTTTGTGCTTTGTTAGTGTGGTTATTAGGAAAGTTTCAATTACGCTTGTGACTTTCATTGTATTTCTTCTGAACAGTACTATTCCAGACCATAAATGTACTTTTAAAAATTTAATACTTGGTGGGGTGGGGCCCTTGTTGCATGGTTTATGGAATCTTACTTCCCTGGGCAGGAATTGCACCCACTGGACCATCAAGGAATTGCCCTTTTTTTTTCTTCTCATGTTTAGTATTTATTGAGAAAAAAAATGACCAAACTCCAGCTGAAGTCATCATAGTTTTAAATAGTCACATTTTCTTTATTTATATATATGTATGTGTATATTCTTTAATTTAAAATGTAGTTGATATAGTTGATTTATAGTATATTAATTTTGGTACTGCAAAGTGATTCATATATATATATATATATATATACACACACACACACATACACACACACACACACACACACATTATTTTTTAAATATTCCTTTCCATTATGGTTTCTCATAGTATATTAAATATGCTTCTCTGTATTATACAGTAGCACCTTGTTGTTTTTCCATCCTATATATAATAACTTGTATCTGCTAACCTCAAACTCCCACTCCATCTCTCCCCCACTTCCTCTCTCATGTGGCAAACATAGTCTGTTCTTTCTGTCTGTTTATGTTTTGTAGATAGGTTCGTTCATGTTATATTTTAGACTCCACATGTAAGTGATACATAATATTTGTCTTTCTCTTTCTGGCTTGCTTCACTTAGTATGATAAATTCATCTACATTGCTATAAATGGTATTGTTTTGTTCTTTTTCCTGACTAAACAATATTCTATCGCATATATATACCACATCTTTTTTAAACATTCATCTGTTAATGGACATTTAGATTGTTTCTGTGTCTTGGCTACCATCACTCTTTCCACTAGGTATGCCTGATTCTTTTTGAATTAGAGTTTTCTTTGGATATATGTCCAGGAATGGGATTGCTGGCTGTTGTTCAGTCACTCAGTTACATCCATCTCTTTGTGACCGCGCATGGACTGCAGCACACCAGGCTTCCCTGTCCTTCATAATCTCCCAGAATTTGCTCAAACTCATGTTCATTGAGTCAGTTATTCTATCCAACCATCTCATACTCTGTCATCCTTTTCTCCTCCTGTTTTCAATCTTTCCCAGCATCAGGATCTTTTCCAGTGAGTCTTTTCTTTGCATCAGGTGGCCAAAATATTGGAACTGTAGCATCAATTCTTCCAGTGAATATTCAGGGTTGATCTCCTTTAGGATTGACTGGTTTGATCACCTTGCTGTCCAAGAGACCCTCAAGTCTTCTCCAGCATGTCTTCTCAAAGAGTTGAGCATGACTGAGCATGCATGCACACAGCATGAGAGACACTAGTTGTCACAACTGAACTAGATGCTCCGGGCATTCCTGTGGATAGAGGAGAGGCTGGGTTTCTGCTAAATGCCCTGCAAGGCGAGGTGGTAGATTCCCACAGCAGCAGTCATCCAGCCCCAAATGTTTCTAGTGTTGAAGTAGAGAAACCCTCGTGTATCAATTAGTTTTCTGTTTTTCTTGAAAATGATGGTATTAGTGTCCAGACAAGGCAGCTTTTGGGTGGGCTGGCTACCAGCTGGGAGTCCCACTTCTGTAGAGTCAGTCGAAGTTCCTACTTTCCATGCACACATGCAGATAACCATGTCATTGTGTTTCCTTCCAAATCATTTTTATGTGTGTATAAGCAAACTGAATGGTCATGTTTGCCTAACTTGATTTAATGGTTTCATTTTATGCCACTGTCTCTATGAAGATAATAGTCAACAGGTGTTTATTAAAAGAGTCAGTATACTAGTAAGATGAGGGTTTTTTTTTTTTTTTTAACTTTCTTCATCTTGCAGGAGCCTCCTGTGGCTTACTCAGCAAAGGTTAACTAGGTTGGGGTCACAATTGAAAATTGTCACTGAGCTCCCTCTCCAAAGAACAGTACCATGCTGTTAGGTCACAGCTCTAGCCTCCTAAATGACTCTGACCTTTCCAGAAAACAGCTTCTGTGTGTAGCTCGGATGGTAAAGAGTCTGCCTGCAGTGCGGAAGATCTGAGTTCAATCCCTAAGTCTGGAAGATACCCTAAAGCAGGAAATGGCCACCCACTCCAGTATTCTTGCCTGGAGAATTCCATGGACAGAACAGCTTGGCTTGCTAATGTCCGTGGGGTGACAGAGAGTCAGACACAACTGACTGACTTTCACTTTCCAGAAAGCAGAGGCTCTAATCAGAGTAACACAGTCTAACAAATGTTATAAGTAGATGCAAATTTTCTTGGCCATGGAACCAACCAAATAATAGAACTAGTTATCAAGACAGAATATTAGGGTTCTTATTAGAGATGAAAGAATCTTGTACCTAAAGTGACTCAGGTGCGAATATGCTTCATGGCAAAAAATAGTCTCCTTTAAAATTTCTGTGACTCAGTTTTTCAAAACAGTTGCAAAGATAGACTAGTTAGTAGAGTTTTAAAGGTTTTTTGGATCACTTAAGTAGGTATTCTCTTCCTACTGATACTCCTTATATTTAAAAAAAAAAAAAGATAATTTAGCAGCATCCAGCCCCAAATGTTTCTAGTGGTGGAGTAGAGAAACCCTCGTGTATCAATTAGTTTTCTGTTTTTCTTGAAAATGATGGTATTAGTGTCCAGACAAGGCAGCTTTTGGGTGGGCTGGCTACCAGCTGGGAGTCCCACTTCTGTAGAGTCAGTCGAAGTTCCTACTTTCCATGCACACATGCAGATAACCATGTCATTGTGTTTCCTTCCAAATCATTTTTATGTGTGTATAAGCAAACTGAATGGTCATGTTTGCCTAACTTGATTTAATGGTTTCATTTTATGCCACTGTCTCTATGAAGATAATGGTCAACAGGTGTTTATTAAAAGAGTCAGTATACTAGTAAGATGAGGGTTTTTTTTTTTTTTTAACTTTCTTCATCTTGCAGGAGCCTCCTGTGGCTTACTCAGCAAAGGTTAACTAGGTTGGGGTCACAATTGAAAATTGTCACTGAGCTCCCTCTCCAAAGAACAGTACCATGCTGTTAGGTCACAGCTCTAGCCTCCTAAATGACTCTGACCTTTCCAGAAAACAGCTTCTGTGTGTAGCTCGGATGGTAAAGAGTCTGCCTGCAGTGCGGAAGATCTGAGTTCAATCCCTAAGTCTGGAAGATACCCTAAAGCAGGAAATGGCCACCCACTCCAGTATTCTTGCCTGGAGAATTCCATGGACAGAACAGCTTGGCTTGCTAATGTCCGTGGGGTGACAGAGAGTCAGACACAACTGACTGACTTTCACTTTCCAGAAAGCAGAGGCTCTAATCAGAGTAACACAGTCTAACAAATGTTATAAGTAGATGCAAATTTTCTTGGCCATGGAACCAACCAAATAATAGAACTAGTTATCAAGACAGAATATTAGGGTTCTTATTAGAGATGAAAGAATCTTGTACCTAAAGTGACTCAGGTGCGAATATGCTTCATGGCAAAAAATAGTCTCCTTTAAAATTTCTGTGACTCAGTTTTTCAAAACAGTTGCAAAGATAGACTAGTTAGTAGAGTTTTAAAGGTTTTTTGGATCACTTAAGTAGGTATTCTCTTCCTACTGATACTCCTTATATTTAAAAAAAAAAAAAGATAATTTAGCAGGATCCAGAAAGTTCTGACAGGTTCGAATCAATTCACATCAGATAGGAAGTAATCATAGGAGGTGCTATTATTTTCCCCTAGAAACAAATTACTTGGGAGAACTGTTCAAAATCTGTGAGCCTAAAAGATAAAAAAAAATTATTTTACATGATAAATGAGATTCGTCAAACTGCCAGCTACGTTGTGCACTGAAAATAGATTTAATTCACTTTTGTTACAGTGAGTTTGCTGTTTGTTCTAAGATAAAACCAGTGACCACAGCTACAGTGGCGGATGTAAACTGGAGGGAGGTCCCAGCTGAGCCGTTAGTGATCCCTTACAAACTAATGACTAGATTTTTATCTGGCGGTTGAGGAACAAAGCTCATTTTGAGACATAATTTAATAAGTTTTTAGGTCTTGTGTCTTTTCAGAAACTATTAACTCTCTCAGTGGCAAATGGTGCTCGGTTCAGGGGAGATGAAGGTGGATTTTAACTTTGCTGCTCAAGAGCTGTGGGTTTCATTCAAGTCCTGACTTCCAATCTTCAACCTTCAGTGAGGGGAATGGATGATAATTTGGAGTATGTTGTTAAAATCCCTTTCAGCTCTGAACTTATTCCAGCAAAATGGGAAAAATAAACAAAAACAATGGTCAATGATGTCCTTAATCATGGGTATTTTATGACATGTGAGTGAAGTGGTGGTAATTTTATGAGATCTCTGGTTGATTGAAAATCAGAACATAAAAAAAGTTTGAAAGCTTTAATGTCCATATTTTGGTTTCTTTTCCTACAAAACAAGGTGATTTGCCGTAGCAACTTGCTGAGAATTTTATTTTGACATATGGTTATAAAACTAGTGATCAAGTTTTGTAAGCTGGTTGCCATCCTGAAAGAAAATACCCATTAAAATTTTTTCCTGCTTATAACCGTAATTAATGATTGATTGCACTGATATACAAGTGACTAGCTTAACACATTTCAGGTCTGGCCATTTAAATTTGAAGCAATAGCCATTTTAAGTGCTTACCTAGATAAGAGAGAAAGGTAGTAAGATGTCTTTCTTTGGGTTAATAGGTCTGTTTCATTTATTAAATATAGTCTTTTTTTTTTTTAATTCTTTATTTTAAAGATTTTACAGAGTTTTGTTGTTCACCAACATGTATGTTCCCAGATCATTCATATGCGTATCCCTGGTCCCCACCCCCCACCCAGTTCCCCCCACCACCCCTCCGGACCATCGCCCCAAGTGATTGTAGGCACTCCTATTCCCTTAGCACAATGACAATGGCTATCTTTTCCACACGTGCCAGTATAGGTTTCGATGTTACTTCCTCTATGCCTCCCTCTCACTGTTTAAATTTTGGATAGTTTTGACTAATTTAGACTATGACAGTGTGGACAAAACTTGAATCTTTATGTGCTTTCTAAAGAAACTAACCAAGATATTAGGGAAAAAGTATCCAAAGTAGGAGGGGAAAAGCCCGGTGGGTTGTGAGACAGGCACCTGTGGAAATGGCTTGGCAGACTCCAGAGATGAAATTGCTTACCTAAGACAGGGGCCATCTGTTTGTCAGCCTTATTTCTCACCTCAGGCCTTTTTTATTTTTTTTTTTAATATTTATTTGGCTGAGCATCAGGTC
Source organism: Tragulus kanchil (assembly GCA_022376925.1). Lineage (NCBI taxonomy): Eukaryota > Metazoa > Chordata > Mammalia > Artiodactyla > Tragulidae > Tragulus > Tragulus kanchil. The sequence goes on from JAIOJX010000026.1 coordinate 211,284,042, forward strand.
TTAGTTACAACATATGGAATATTATAGTTGAGGCTTGTGGAATCTAGTTCTCTGAACAGGCATCAAACCCCGGCCTCCTGCCTTGGGAGCTTGGAGTCTTAGCTACTGGACCACCAGGGAAGTCCCACCTCAGGCCTTCTAGAAGAAGGGTGTTAAGTTGATAATATTAACCTATCTCTGATGTTATACTATTCTTACCTAACTTTTTTTTTTCCCCCAAACTACTGTACAGACTGTTGTGAGGAAAAGAAAGTCTTAAATGGTAAGTCATATACATTTATAGCAAAAAATGAATCATATTCCTATGATTGTGTACAAAATTGCCTTCAGAATTATCTGGGATATTTAGACATTTTCGTACAAAAGATGTGTTTTCTTGCTGGAGCTTAGAGGATTTGGCAGAACTTTGTGGACCCCTCACTGCAGCCATGACTTTTTCCATAGCCTCCCTGGACTCGCGTTCATCTGCCCTCAGCTTGAACACAGTGAGTCCCCCATCTGCGAACAAGTTCCATTCCAAGAGTGTCTTCACCAGTCCAGTTTGTTCATAAGTCCAACTAAGTTAGCCTAGATATCCCACTAACACAATAGGCTATATAGTTCTGGACTGTAAGAGATTTATAATGCTTTTCACAGAACTAATACATTAAAAAGAAGAATATTTTTAATCTTACAGTACAGTCCTTTGAGAAGTACATTAATACCAGCTATATCACTGCTGCTTTTATGCTTGCTTCCAGATATCCTGGGCTTGAAATAAAAATACTGTACTACTGTACTCTGTACCAGGCTTCCCAGGTGGCGCTAGTGGGAAAGAACCTGGCTGCCAGTGCAGGGGACATGAGAGATGTGAGTTCGATCCCTGGGTCCGGAAGAGCCTCTGGGAAAGGGCACAACAGCCCCCTCCAGTGTTCTTGCCCAGAGAATCTCATGGACAAAGGAGCCTGGAGGTCTATAGTCCATGGGTTTGCAGAGGTCACACATGATTGAAGCATCTTAGCGTGCACGGACTCTGAATAGTAATGTCCAGTAAAGTACGCAAAAGCATAATCACTTGTAAATAATGCATGCATATGACAATGTACTTTATGCATATGACCTGACTTACATGGTTGGACACCTGAGCTCTAGTTCTCTGAACAGGCATCAAACCCCGGCCTCCTGCCTTGGGAGCTTGGAGTCTTAGCTACTGGACCACCAGGGAAGTCCCACCTCAGGCCTTCTAGAAGAAGGGTGTTAAGTTGATAATATTAACCTATCTCTGATGTTATACTATTCTTACCTAACTTTTTTTTTTCCCCCAAACTACTGTACAGACTGTTGTGAGGAAAAGAAAGTCTTAAATGGTAAGTCATATACATTTATAGCAAAAAATGAATCATATTCCTATGATTGTGTACAAAATTGCCTTCAGAATTATCTGGGATATTTAGACATTTTCGTACAAAAGATGTGTTTTCTTGCTGGAGCTTAGAGGATTTGGCAGAACTTTGTGGACCCCTCACTGCAGCCATGACTTTTTCCATAGCCTCCCTGGACTCGCGTTCATCTGCCCTCAGCTTGAACACAGTGAGTCCCCCATCTGCGAACAAGTTCCATTCCAAGAGTGTCTTCACCAGTCCAGTTTGTTCATAAGTCCAACTAAGTTAGCCTAGATATCCCACTAACACAATAGGCTATATAGTTCTGGACTGTAAGAGATTTATAATGCTTTTCACAGAACTAATACATTAAAAAGAAGAATATTTTTAATCTTACAGTACAGTCCTTTGAGAAGTACATTAATACCAGCTATATCACTGCTGCTTTTATGCTTGCTTCCAGATATCCTGGGCTTGAAATAAAAATACTGTACTACTGTACTCTGTACCAGGCTTCCCAGGTGGCGCTAGTGGGAAAGAACCTGGCTGCCAGTGCAGGGGACATGAGAGATGTGAGTTCGATCCCTGGGTCCGGAAGAGCCTCTGGGAAAGGGCACAACAGCCCCCTCCAGTGTTCTTGCCCAGAGAATCTCATGGACAAAGGAGCCTGGAGGTCTATAGTCCATGGGTTTGCAGAGGTCACACATGATTGAAGCATCTTAGCGTGCACGGACTCTGAATAGTAATGTCCAGTAAAGTACGCAAAAGCATAATCACTTGTAAATAATGCATGCATATGACAATGTACTTTATGCATATGACCTGACTTACATGGTTGGACACCTGAGCACATGTTTGTATCTTTGAAAGTTCAGTACATACTGTACTTGCAGTGACTTGGAGTTTCCCCTCCAAGGCCAGGCTGAGGGCACCTCTCCCTTAGGCAAAGGGCTCACCTCCAGGGTCTACACAGATACCTAGTAGCCTGTTAATCACCACTTCTCTGAGCTGGCAGTTCTGGCTTCCTCAGCGATTGACTAAGACTTGGAATTATGGCTGACACTATCCCTAACCCCCTCAAAAATATCAATGTGAGACTTATAAAATACCTGGGGCTCCTCTGACTGAACTATAATACTAACGTATGTTTAAAAATACAGTTTCTTCCTCCCTGTTTTAGACAACAGAGTTACAGAAATTTAGCTAACAAGCTAGATTTCCGGATGAATTACCTCTTCTTTTTTAGCTAGAAGAAGTAGTTTTCTTATGGACTAATATATGCAGTTTCTGATGTTACACCTTTGTTTGTCTGATCTTATCACTGCATTAAAGGAAAGACTGCTTTTGGGTTTCACCTGTTACCTGACTCTCTAGTGATACTAGGAAAACAGCCTTTCTTTAAAGGCTAATTATTGATTGGCTGGGCATTTTTTCCCCCCAGCACATTGCTTTCCTTTGGATGCATGACATTTAACATCTCAATTAACAGTGGCCTTAAAAATGAATTGCATTGTCCAGTGACATGAATATGTATGCCTCAAATATTTGGCTCGTATATGTAGTTAAGTCTGTGTATTTACAGATGTGATCTGCCAGTCTAAACATCATTTAAAACACTGAAACCAGCATCCTTTAGAGATCGGATCTCTTCAAATTAACATTAGTTTGTCAATCCGCTCATGTTTAGACAGAAGATTCTCTGAATGAAAAAACTAGCGTGTCTCATAGGTGCCTCCCAACACTGACTTTGTATCATTATTATGACTCCTAATTCTAAGAATTACAAAAGCCTAAATGTTCATTTTTTTTTTTCTGCACAATTTGAGAAATAGTAATATGTTTGATGCTGTGATTTTCAGTCTTTTAGCAGCAGTACTCTTGTTTTTCCTAAACTAAATCTTTCAAAGAAAGAGAACACTCCTATTGTAGAAGAAGCATAGTTAACATTTATGGAATCCCTGAAGCCCTTCCATGTTCTCAGAGTTTCAAAAGCAATTCAAACACCAGAGCCTTGGTAGCCTTTTAAAATTGGATGTTGAGGCACGCCCACATGAATGTCTAAAATGAAAAGGACAGAATGCCATGTATCAGCGAGGTAGTGGAGGAACGGGGCTTCCAAACATACATTTATTGGTAAGAATTGTAAGTAGGTATGACATTTTGGAAAACGGTTTAACAGTATTTACCAAAGGTAGACATATTCATGAGCTGCATACCTACTGAAAATATAGATGGATGCTCCTCTGACTGAACTATAATACTAACGTATGTTTAAAAATACAGTTTCTTCCTCCCTGTTTTAGACAACAGAGTTACAGAAATTTAGCTAACAAGCTAGATTTCCGGATGAATTACCTCTTCTTTTTTAGCTAGAAGAAGTAGTTTTCTTATGGACTAATATATGCAGTTTCTGATGTTACACCTTTGTTTGTCTGATCTTATCACTGCATTAAAGGAAAGACTGCTTTTGGGTTTCACCTGTTACCTGACTCTCTAGTGATACTAGGAAAACAGCCTTTCTTTAAAGGCTAATTATTGATTGGCTGGGCATTTTTTCCCCCCAGCACATTGCTTTCCTTTGGATGCATGACATTTAACATCTCAATTAACAGTGGCCTTAAAAATGAATTGCATTGTCCAGTGACATGAATATGTATGCCTCAAATATTTGGCTCGTATATGTAGTTAAGTCTGTGTATTTACAGATGTGATCTGCCAGTCTAAACATCATTTAAAACACTGAAACCAGCATCCTTTAGAGATCGGATCTCTTCAAATTAACATTAGTTTGTCAATCCGCTCATGTTTAGACAGAAGATTCTCTGAATGAAAAAACTAGCGTGTCTCATAGGTGCCTCCCAACACTGACTTTGTATCATTATTATGACTCCTAATTCTAAGAATTACAAAAGCCTAAATGTTCATTTTTTTTTTTCTGCACAATTTGAGAAATAGTAATATGTTTGATGCTGTGATTTTCAGTCTTTTAGCAGCAGTACTCTTGTTTTTCCTAAACTAAATCTTTCAAAGAAAGAGAACACTCCTATTGTAGAAGAAGCATAGTTAACATTTATGGAATCCCTGAAGCCCTTCCATGTTCTCAGAGTTTCAAAAGCAATTCAAACACCAGAGCCTTGGTAGCCTTTTAAAATTGGATGTTGAGGCACGCCCACATGAATGTCTAAAATGAAAAGGACAGAATGCCATGTATCAGCGAGGTAGTGGAGGAACGGGGCTTCCAAACATACATTTATTGGTAAGAATTGTAAGTAGGTATGACATTTTGGAAAACGGTTTAACAGTATTTACCAAAGGTAGACATATTCATGAGCTGCATACCTACTGAAAATATAGATGGATGCTCTTTAAGAATGAGTGTATACATGTACCAAGAATACTAGTTTAACAGCTCTATACATAATAGCCAAAAACTGCCCAAATGTGCATCAACAAGAGAATGAACAGATTCTAGCATATGGTAGATTCAAACAGTATGATAATACTCAGTAATAATAAAATGGAACTAACTACTGATGCATTCAGCTAATATCTCAGAAAACTCCAGAGCTGACTCATTGTTTACTGTTAATCATGCTAATTTAACACTAACTGTAACATCTAATAGATCTGGTCTCCAAAAGCCAGACCAAAAGAGAACAGGTTTTATGATTCCATTTTTTAAAAAATAATTTTGGCCTCTTTTATTTATTTATTTATTTATTTATTTTCATCCATATTTACTCTCTGGCCTATGTGGGCCTCCCATTGCAGGGGCCTTTCATTGCAGAGCACAGGCTCTGGGTGCATGCACTCCAGAGCACTGGCTCACAATTGGACACACTGGTCCAGCCGCTCCACAGCACGTGGAGTCTTTTCAGGCCAGGGATTCAACCGGGGTCCCTTGCACTGCAAGGCAGACTCTGCCCACTGGACCGCCAGGGAAGCCCGATTCCATTTTTAAATAAAGGCCAAATGTAGGCAAATCATGATGCTAAAAGTCAGAATAGTGGTTACTTTAGGCGAGGGGTGTTGATTCCAAGAAACGGGACAGGTGCTGGCTAATAACAGTATGTTTTACTGATGAAAATTCGAGTAGTATATTAATAACTTGTGTCCTTTTATACCAATAAGAAGTTTACTTGAAAGATGGGAAAAAAATAAAGGAAAATGGACTTAGATTTTTTTTTTAAAGCTTCCTCAGAGTTTCAAAAGCAATTCAAACACCAGAGCCTTGGTAGCCTTTTAAAATTGGATGTTGAGGCACGCCCACATGAATGTCTAAAATGAAAAGGACAGAATGCCATGTATCAGCGAGGTAGTGGAGGAACGGGGCTTCCAAACATACATTTATTGGTAAGAATTGTAAGTAGGTATGACATTTTGGAAAACGGTTTAACAGTATTTACCAAAGGTAGACATATTCATGAGCTGCATACCTACTGAAAATATAGATGGATGCTCTTTAAGAATGAGTGTATACATGTACCAAGAATACTAGTTTAACAGCTCTATACATAATAGCCAAAAACTGCCCAAATGTGCATCAACAAGAGAATGAACAGATTCTAGCATATGGTAGATTCAAACAGTATGATAATACTCAGTAATAATAAAATGGAACTAACTACTGATGCATTCAGCTAATATCTCAGAAAACTCCAGAGCTGACTCATTGTTTACTGTTAATCATGCTAATTTAACACTAACTGTAACATCTAATAGATCTGGTCTCCAAAAGCCAGACCAAAAGAGAACAGGTTTTATGATTCCATTTTTTAAAAAATAATTTTGGCCTCTTTTATTTATTTATTTATTTATTTATTTTCATCCATATTTACTCTCTGGCCTATGTGGGCCTCCCATTGCAGGGGCCTTTCATTGCAGAGCACAGGCTCTGGGTGCATGCACTCCAGAGCACTGGCTCACAATTGGACACACTGGTCCAGCCGCTCCACAGCACGTGGAGTCTTTTCAGGCCAGGGATTCAACCGGGGTCCCTTGCACTGCAAGGCAGACTCTGCCCACTGGACCGCCAGGGAAGCCCGATTCCATTTTTAAATAAAGGCCAAATGTAGGCAAATCATGATGCTAAAAGTCAGAATAGTGGTTACTTTAGGCGAGGGGTGTTGATTCCAAGAAACGGGACAGGTGCTGGCTAATAACAGTATGTTTTACTGATGAAAATTCGAGTAGTATATTAATAACTTGTGTCCTTTTATACCAATAAGAAGTTTACTTGAAAGATGGGAAAAAAATAAAAGGAAAATGCTACGTAGAGGAACTGTAGTTATTTTGTTTGTTTTTCTTTCTGAAGGCATGCTTCCTCAGAGTCAAGTGACAGATACACTTGCCAAAGAAGGACCTAGTTCTCCAAGGTATGCATTCTGATTTTACTTCTTTTTGAAGCTAATTGGTTACATAACAAAATATACGCATTAGAATAATGGCTCCAAGTTTGATGTACTGCTTAGTCTATTAATTATGCTTCTTTGACAGAAGAACTACAGTGCCTCATTTATCAGGCATTGTTGGAGAATGAGCTGTTCCTTAACTATAATTTTTTAACATAACTGAAGCTTAACCCTTTTTAAACACCACAACTTTGAAAGAACTATTTGAAACTATTTTTTTTCTGATTAGCAAATATATTTTCATGGTATAAAACTTGGAACATATGAAGAGATATGAAAGAAAGTAATAAAAACCAGTCCTATTCATCCTAGATATATACTCTTAATATTTGGTTTATTCCATCCAGTTTGATTCATGTAGTACATATTTGCATATTGTATTTTGACAGTCTCGGTGACAACTTCTGAGATGTTATCCAATATATTCTATGATCAATTTTATATGTCATGAAATATTCTGTAAAGGCATTTTTTGGCCTGTATTCCATCATATGATAGAAATTGATCATAGAGTATCCACAACTGTTTTATGCTCCCTTGGTGGCTCAAGGGTAGAGAATCCTCCTGCCATTACAGAAGACATGGGTTCATTCCCTGCCTCAGGAAGATCCCCAGAGAAGGAAATGGCAACTCACTCCAGTGTTCTTGCCTAGAAAATCTCATGAACAGAGGAGCCTGGTGGGCTACACAGTCCGTGGGGCCACAAAGAGTCAGACACATATGTGCAATTGAGCACACAGTCACATAAACCATATCTCAAGGTTTACAGTGTTCTCTATATGGCTAGTTTGGCAAAAGATCAAAATAGTGGTTACTTTAGGCGAGGGGTGTTGATTCCAAGAAACGGGACAGGTGCTGGCTAATAACAGTATGTTTTACTGATGAAAATTCGAGTAGTATATTAATAACTTGTGTCCTTTTATACCAATAAGAAGTTTACTTGAAAGATGGGAAAAAAATAAAAGGAAAATGCTACGTAGAGGAACTGTAGTTATTTTGTTTGTTTTTCTTTCTGAAGGCATGCTTCCTCAGAGTCAAGTGACAGATACACTTGCCAAAGAAGGACCTAGTTCTCCAAGGTATGCATTCTGATTTTACTTCTTTTTGAAGCTAATTGGTTACATAACAAAATATACGCATTAGAATAATGGCTCCAAGTTTGATGTACTGCTTAGTCTATTAATTATGCTTCTTTGACAGAAGAACTACAGTGCCTCATTTATCAGGCATTGTTGGAGAATGAGCTGTTCCTTAACTATAATTTTTTAACATAACTGAAGCTTAACCCTTTTTAAACACCACAACTTTGAAAGAACTATTTGAAACTATTTTTTTTCTGATTAGCAAATATATTTTCATGGTATAAAACTTGGAACATATGAAGAGATATGAAAGAAAGTAATAAAAACCAGTCCTATTCATCCTAGATATATACTCTTAATATTTGGTTTATTCCATCCAGTTTGATTCATGTAGTACATATTTGCATATTGTATTTTGACAGTCTCGGTGACAACTTCTGAGATGTTATCCAATATATTCTATGATCAATTTTATATGTCATGAAATATTCTGTAAAGGCATTTTTTGGCCTGTATTCCATCATATGATAGAAATTGATCATAGAGTATCCACAACTGTTTTATGCTCCTTGGTGGCTCAAGGGTAGAGAATCCTCCTGCCATTACAGAAGACATGGGTTCATTCCCTGCCTCAGGAAGATCCCCAGAGAAGGAAATGGCAACTCACTCCAGTGTTCTTGCCTAGAAAATCTCATGAACAGAGGAGCCTGGTGGGCTACACAGTCCGTGGGGCCACAAAGAGTCAGACACATATGTGCAATTGAGCACACAGTCACATAAACCATATCTCAAGGTTTACAGTGTTCTCTATATGGCTAGTTTGGTACAACTGATAAAATTTTAACTCAGACATAGTTAACCAAATTATTCCATGCTCATGTCCAAGACACATAAACAATTATGTTTTAAGCCTATTTCAATATGAGTCAATAGTTAAGATTCTAGAACAGACCAGTACTCTTAAGCTTATTGTTCACTGGTCAGATTTGAAAACTGTTTTTATTAGATTATCCATTTTGTAGCTAAATGTTGTTTCACAGTGACTCTAGTAACCAAATTCCATTGTTTAACAAGCAGATGTTCCCCAGATCAGAAGGTGTTTACCCAGTCACCCTCCACTCCACATGTATGACTCTGCCGACTACAGTTGTGTCAACTTAGCAACTAAACAACAACAGCAACAATATTTTGTATGTCTATCAGTTTTTAATGAAAATTCTTTGAAATGTATTGCACTGTCTTAGTAAATTAAGCAATCTATGAATAATATTGTTAATGATATTTCAAATGCCCTTGGGATTATGTGTATTGTTTTTCTCTTACCATCTTTCTCCACAAGGTGAATCTCCAACAACAGCAACTGGCTATACTTGTTGTAACTGTTGAATTATTTCCTATACAGTTTTAAGTTAAGAGCCTCAGGGTATCTCCTCTAGCATTCACACTGGGGCCTGTATACAGATAGTAAGTGCAAAACTGGAATCAATTTGATCAGTACCTTTACAAAACAGAAGATGTAGCTTTTCCTTAAGTTTTTGCAGTTGACCATTAAACATCTTTGGTGAGTTGACAGGAGAGTCAAAAGTAATAAGCATGTAGATTTTGTCATTTTCCTTAAGAAAACATGTTGTGCTGTTGCTCTGATACAAGGAATTTTAGATGTGTAACCTTTATAAAAAGTGCCTTGTCAAGGAGATTGTTTTTATCCAAGTTGGTATACATGTAGGATATGTACATGTATGTGTTTGTATACATGAAGTATTGTTGTTGATCAGTCGCTAAGTTGCGTCTGACTCTTAACAAGCCCATGGACTGCAACATGCCAGGCTTTCCTGTCCTTCACTATCACCTGGAGTTTGTTCAAATTCATGCCCATTGAGTCAATGATGCCATCCAACCATCTTATCCTCTGTCATCTCCTTCTCCTCCTGCCCTCAGTCTTTCACAGCATCAGAGTATTTTCCAGTAAGTCAGCTCTTTGTATCAGATGGCCAAAGTATTGAAACTTCAGCTTCATCAGTCCTTCCAATGAATATTCAGGGTTGATTTCCTTTAGGATTGACTGGTTTGATCTCCCTGCTGCCCAGGGGAATCTCAAGAGTCTTCTCCAGCACACCATAGTTCAAAAGCATAAATTCTTTGGCACTCAGCCTTCTTTATGGTCCAGCTCTCACCTCTGTACATGACTACTGGAAAGGCTGTAACTTCGACTGTATGAACATTTGTTGGCAAAAGGATGTGTGTGCTTTTTAATTCACTGTCTAATTTGTTATAACTTTCCTTCCAGGAAGCAAGGCTTTTTTAATTTCATGGCCGCTGTCACCGTCTGCAGTGATTTTGGAGCCCAAGAAATTAAATCTTCCATTGTTTCCACTTATTTCCTTTCTGTTTTCCATGAAATGATGGGACGGGGTGCCACCATCTTCGTTTGCTTAATGTTGAGTTTTAAGCCAGTTTTTCCACTCTCCTTTTTCACCCTCATCAAGAGGCCCTTTAGTTCCTCTTTGTTTTCTGCCATTAGGGTGGTGTCATCTGCATACCTGAGGCTGTTGATATTTCTCCTGGCAGCATCGTGCATTACCTGAGGCTGTTTGGTATTGACAGACTTACAAACAGAAATTAGCTTTTTTAAGTTTTTGCGGTTGACCATTAAACATCTTTGGTGAGTTGACAGGAGAGTCAAAAGTAATAAGCATGTAGATTTTGTCATTTTCCTTAAGAAAACATGTTGTGCTGTTGCTCTGATACAAGGAATTTTAGATGTGTAACCTTTATAAAAAGTGCCTTGTCAAGGAGATTGTTTTTATCCAAGTTGGTATACATGTAGGATATGTACATGTATGTGTTTGTATACATGAAGTATTGTTGTTGATCAGTCGCTAAGTTGCGTCTGACTCTTAACAAGCCCATGGACTGCAACATGCCAGGCTTTCCTGTCCTTCACTATCACCTGGAGTTTGTTCAAATTCATGCCCATTGAGTCAATGATGCCATCCAACCATCTTATCCTCTGTCATCTCCTTCTCCTCCTGCCCTCAGTCTTTCACAGCATCAGAGTATTTTCCAGTAAGTCAGCTCTTTGTATCAGATGGCCAAAGTATTGAAACTTCAGCTTCATCAGTCCTTCCAATGAATATTCAGGGTTGATTTCCTTTAGGATTGACTGGTTTGATCTCCCTGCTGCCCAGGGGAATCTCAAGAGTCTTCTCCAGCACACCATAGTTCAAAAGCATAAATTCTTTGGCACTCAGCCTTCTTTATGGTCCAGCTCTCACCTCTGTACATGACTACTGGAAAGGCTGTAACTTCGACTGTATGAACATTTGTTGGCAAAAGGATGTGTGTGCTTTTTAATTCACTGTCTAATTTGTTATAACTTTCCTTCCAGGAAGCAAGGCTTTTTTAATTTCATGGCCGCTGTCACCGTCTGCAGTGATTTTGGAGCCCAAGAAATTAAATCTTCCATTGTTTCCACTTATTTCCTTTCTGTTTTCCATGAAATGATGGGACGGGGTGCCACCATCTTCGTTTGCTTAATGTTGAGTTTTAAGCCAGTTTTTCCACTCTCCTTTTTCACCCTCATCAAGAGGCCCTTTAGTTCCTCTTTGTTTTCTGCCATTAGGGTGGTGTCATCTGCATACCTGAGGCTGTTGATATTTCTCCTGGCAGCATTGATTTCAGTTTGTGATTTATGCAGCCCAGGGTTTCACCTGACGTACTCTGCATATAAGTTAAATAACCAGGGTGATAATATAAAGCCTTGACATACTCCTTTCCCAATTTGGAACCAGCCCATTGTGCCATGTCTGGTTCTAACTGTTGCTTCTTGACCTGCATGCAGGTTTCTCGGGAAGCAGGTAAGGTGATTTGGTGTTCCTATCTCCTTAAGAATTTTCCACGATTTGTTGTAATCCACACAGTCAAAGGCATTAGCATAGTCAGTGTAGATGTTTTTCTGGAATTCTCTTGCTCTTTCTGTAATCCAGTGTGTGTTGGAAATTTGATCTCTCTGGTTCCTCTGCCTTTTCTAAATTTAGCTTGTACGTCTGGAAGTTCTCAGTTCATGTACTGTTGAAGCCTAGCTTGAAGGATTTTGAGCATGAACTTGCTAGGATGTGAAATGAGCTCAATTGTATGGTAGAACTGAGCATTCTTTGGGATTGCCATTCTTTGGGATTGGAATGAAAACTGGCCTTTTACAGACCTGTGGCCACTGCTGAGTTTTTCAAATTTGCTGGCATACTGAGTGTAGTGCTTCAGTAGCATCATGTTTTAGGATTTAAAATAGCTCAGCTAGAATTCCATCACCTCCCCTAGCTTTGTTCGTAGTAATGCTTCCTAAGGCCCACTTGATTTCACACTCCAGGATGTCTGGCTCTAGGTGAGTGATCACACTATCATGATTATCTGGGTTATTAAGATCTTTTTCGTATAGTTCTTCTATGTATTCTTGCCACCTCTTCTTAATCTCTTCTGTTTCTGTTAGGTCCTTGCCGTTTCTTTCCTTTATCTTACACATCTTTGTGTAAAATATTCCTTGATATTTCCAATTTTCATGAAGTCTCTAGTCTTTCACATTCTATTGATTTCCTCTGTTTCTTCTCTGGAACTCTACATTCAGATGGGTATATCTTTCCATTTCTCCTTTGACTTTGGCTGTCTGAATATTTCTTTCCACTCTCCTTTTCACCCTCATCAAGAGGCCCTTTAGTTCCTCTTTGTTTTCTGCCATTAGGGTGGTGTCATCTGCATACCTGAGGCTGTTGATATTTCTCCTGGCAGCATTGATTTCAGTTTGTGATTTATGCAGCCCAGGGTTTCACCTGACGTACTCTGCATATAAGTTAAATAACCAGGGTGATAATATAAAGCCTTGACATACTCCTTTCCCAATTTGGAACCAGCCCATTGTGCCATGTCTGGTTCTAACTGTTGCTTCTTGACCTGCATGCAGGTTTCTGGGGAAGCAGGTAAGGTGATTTGGTGTTCCTATCTCCTTAAGAATTTTCCACGATTTGTTGTAATCCACACAGTCAAAGGCATTAGCATAGTCAGTGTAGATGTTTTTCTGGAATTCTCTTGCTCTTTCTGTAATCCAGTGTGTGTTGGAAATTTGATCTCTCTGGTTCCTCTGCCTTTTCTAAATTTAGCTTGTACGTCTGGAAGTTCTCAGTTCATGTACTGTTGAAGCCTAGCTTGAAGGATTTTGAGCATGAACTTGCTAGGATGTGAAATGAGCTCAATTGTATGGTAGAACTGAGCATTCTTTGGGATTGCCATTCTTTGGGATTGGAATGAAAACTGGCCTTTTACAGACCTGTGGCCACTGCTGAGTTTTTCAAATTTGCTGGCATACTGAGTGTAGTGCTTCAGTAGCATCATGTTTTAGGATTTAAAATAGCTCAGCTAGAATTCCATCACCTCCCCTAGCTTTGTTCGTAGTAATGCTTCCTAAGGCCCACTTGATTTCACACTCCAGGATGTCTGGCTCTAGGTGAGTGATCACACTATCATGATTATCTGGGTTATTAAGATCTTTTTCGTATAGTTCTTCTATGTATTCTTGCCACCTCTTCTTAATCTCTTCTGTTTCTGTTAGGTCCTTGCCGTTTCTTTCCTTTATCTTACACATCTTTGTGTAAAATATTCCCTTGATATTTCCAATTTTCATGAAGTCTCTAGTCTTTCACATTCTATTGATTTCCTCTGTTTCTTCTCTGGAACTCTACATTCAGATGGGTATATCTTTCCATTTCTCCTTTGACTTTGGCTTTTCTTCTCAAATATTTGTAAGGGCTTTTCAAGCAATCACTTTGTCTTGTTGCATTTCTTTTTCTTAAGGATGGTTTTGATCACTGCCTCCTGTACAATGTTACGAGCCTCCATCCATAATTCTTCAGGCACTCATCCATTTGATCTAATCCCTTGAATCTGTTCATCACCTCCATTGTATAATCATAAGGGATTTGGTTTAGGTCATATCTTAATGGCCTAGTGGTTTCCCCTAGTTTCTTCAGTGTAAGTCTGAATTCTGTAATAAGGAGCTCATGATGTGAGCCACAGTCAGCTCTAGGTCTTGTTTTTGCTGACTGTATATAGCTTCTTCGTCTTAGCCTGCAAGGAATATAATCAGTCTGATTTCAGTGTTGACCATCTGGTGATGTCCGTGTGTAGAGTCGTCTCTTGTGTTGTTGGAAGAGGTGTTTGCTATGACCAGTGTGTTCTCTTGACAAAGCTCTGTTAGCCTTTGCCCTGCTTCATTTTGTACTCCAAGGCTCAGCTTGCCTGTTACTCCAGATATCTCTTGACTTCCTACCTTTGTATTTCAGTCCCCTGTGATGACAAGGACACCTGTTTTTGGTATTAGTTCTAGAAGGTCTTGTAGATTTTCATAGAACTGGTTATACCCTTCAGCTTCTTTGGCATTAGTAGTTGGGGAATAAACATGAAAGATAGGCATTTTAAATTGAAAACTAATTGCCAGTTATTCCATCACCTCCCCTAGCTTTGTTCGTAGTAATGCTTCCTAAGGCCCACTTGATTTCACACTCCAGGATGTCTGGCTCTAGGTGAGTGATCACACTATCATGATTATCTGGGTTATTAAGATCTTTTTCGTATAGTTCTTCTATGTATTCTTGCCACCTCTTCTTAATCTCTTCTGTTTCTGTTAGGTCCTTGCCGTTTCTTTCCTTTATCTTACACATCTTTGTGTAAAATATTCCCTTGATATTTCCAATTTTCATGAAGTCTCTAGTCTTTCACATTCTATTGATTTCCTCTGTTTCTTCTCTGGAACTCTACATTCAGATGGGTATATCTTTCCATTTCTCCTTTGACTTTGGCTTTTCTTCTCAAATATTTGTAAGGGCTTTTCAAGCAATCACTTTGTCTTGTTGCATTTCTTTTTCTTAAGGATGGTTTTGATCACTGCCTCCTGTACAATGTTACGAGCCTCCATCCATAATTCTTCAGGCACTCATCCATTTGATCTAATCCCTTGAATCTGTTCATCACCTCCATTGTATAATCATAAGGGATTTGGTTTAGGTCATATCTTAATGGCCTAGTGGTTTCCCCTAGTTTCTTCAGTGTAAGTCTGAATTCTGTAATAAGGAGCTCATGATGTGAGCCACAGTCAGCTCTAGGTCTTGTTTTTGCTGACTGTATATAGCTTCTTCGTCTTAGCCTGCAAGGAATATAATCAGTCTGATTTCAGTGTTGACCATCTGGTGATGTCCGTGTGTAGAGTCGTCTCTTGTGTTGTTGGAAGAGGTGTTTGCTATGACCAGTGTGTTCTCTTGACAAAGCTCTGTTAGCCTTTGCCCTGCTTCATTTTGTACTCCAAGGCTCAGCTTGCCTGTTACTCCAGATATCTCTTGACTTCCTACCTTTGTATTTCAGTCCCCTGTGATGACAAGGACACCTGTTTTTGGTATTAGTTCTAGAAGGTCTTGTAGATTTTCATAGAACTGGTTATACCCTTCAGCTTCTTTGGCATTAGTAGTTGGGGAATAAACATGAAAGATAGGCATTTTAAATTGAAAACTAATTGCCAGTTATTTCATCTAACAGTACTGATTAGTGAAAAAGTTTATCTCAAAAAATACATTTCTCACTGTAAATTTTAAATCGTATGTTTTAAATCATGTAAAGTTATATATTTAATGATATGTTAATGTGTATATTCATTTTTTGAATATTTTACAGCTATGACTGGTTCCAGACAGACTCTTCAGTCACGATTGTCATATATACTAAACAGAAGGTAATGTTTTAATATTTTTAAAATCAGGAAAAAATAAATAACCTGTTGTGCAGGCACTTTTCTAAGCCCTTGTCTTATATTAACTTATAGCAGCTCTATGTGGTAGATCCTTTTGTTATCCCTATTTTACATGAGAAAGCAGAGATTAAGTAATTTACCAGAGTCACACAGTAAGTGACAGATTTGTCATTTTGAACCCAGGAAGGCTGGCTGCATTAGTATATGTTCTTAACAGCCTTGCCATAGCACCTTAGGAAAAAAAGTATTGGATTGGCCACAAAGCTCATTCAGGTTTTTCCATAGCATTGTACAGAAACCCGAACAAACCATTCATCCAACTCAGTATTTTATATGCTTTTCTGTGATTTTGTCTGTTTTAAGCATGGATAACATCAGTGAGAGTCCCGGTTTAACTTCACCATAGGAACTAATTCCCTGCACAGAAATTGGAATTCAAGAGACAGAAGAGAATGTACTACTGTGGCTTAGTATGTTTAACCTACTAACCAGCTTTAGATGTCCTCTGGAAATTAAAATTAGGGAGCTCATTCGTACACTTAAGTATTTATTGAACACCTGCTGCATTTCAGACACTATTGTAGAATTTACAGGTGGGCCCCGTTTTTAATGTCACTGTATTAGTCCCCTGTATGCAAGGATCCGTGTGTAGAGTCGTCTCTGTGTTTTTGGGGGTTTATTTTTAAAGTTTTTCCTTTTTAGAAGGCTCAGCTTGCCTGTTACTCCAGATATCTCTTGACTTCCTACCTTTGTATTTCAGTCCCCTGTGATGACAAGGACACCTGTTTTTGGTATTAGTTCTAGAAGGTCTTGTAGATTTTCATAGAACTGGTTATACCCTTCAGCTTCTTTGGCATTAGTAGTTGGGGAATAAACATGAAAGATAGGCATTTTAAATTGAAAACTAATTGCCAGTTATTTCATCTAACAGTACTGATTAGTGAAAAAGTTTATCTCAAAAAATACATTTCTCACTGTAAATTTTAAATCGTATGTTTTAAATCATGTAAAGTTATATATTTAATGATATGTTAATGTGTATATTCATTTTTTGAATATTTTACAGCTATGACTGGTTCCAGACAGACTCTTCAGTCACGATTGTCATATATACTAAACAGAAGGTAATGTTTTAACATTTTTAAAATCAGGAAAAAATAAATAACCTGTTGTGCAGGCACTTTTCTAAGCCCTTGTCTTATATTAACTTATAGCAGCTCTATGTGGTAGATCCTTTTGTTATCCCTATTTTACATGAGAAAGCAGAGATTAAGTAATTTACCAGAGTCACACAGTAAGTGACAGATTTGTCATTTTGAACCCAGGAAGGCTGGCTGCATTAGTATATGTTCTTAACAGCCTTGCCATAGCACCTTAGGAAAAAAAGTATTGGATTGGCCACAAAGCTCATTCAGGTTTTTCCATAGCATTGTACAGAAACCCGAACAAACCATTCATCCAACTCAGTATTTTATATGCTTTTCTGTGATTTTGTCTGTTTTTAAGCATGGATAACATCAGTGAGAGTCCCGGTTTAACTTCACCATAGGAACTAATTCCCTGCACAGAAATTGGAATTCAAGAGACAGAAGAGAATGTACTACTGTGGCTTAGTATGTTTAACCTACTAACCAGCTTTAGATGTCCTCTGGAAATTAAAATTAGGGAGCTCATTCGTACACTTAAGTATTTATTGAACACCTGCTGCATTTCAGACACTATTGTAGAATTCAGAAATCTACAGGTGGGCCAGATTCATGGATTCTCCCCAGGCTTACAATCCAGCCACGGAAATCAGATGAATAAGCAAGCAACTTACAACATCTCCAGACACATCCTCCAGCAGCCGGCAAGGTTCCCACACTTGAGGAACCACAGAGAGTTAGAGACAAGTTCTGGTAGCTAGGGATTCCTGAGAGTCTGTGCTACTTGTGTCTTAGCAGAACTACACCAGAGCATGTGAGTTCCTCCTCCTCCTCCTGCAGTAGGATTTGATGGTTCCACCATAGGGACCAGCCTTGGCCTGAAAGAGCCAGGACACCCAGAGGCGCTGCATGTCCCACCTTCTGCTGCCTCCAGTTATTGCCTCCTCCCCAAGCAGTCTAGACCCAAGAGGACGGGGCCTAGGGAGCTTGAGTTCTGTCTCCTCCCACTGGTGATACCCGTGAAGTGCAGAGCATGGATGATAGGGAAGAGGGAAGCTTACAGTATGGAATGGTGTGTTCATTGTATCGTGTGAATGACAGGCACAAAAATAAGTTGCACCAAAGCTGTGTAGAAACTAGAGACATCTGAAAAGTTATTAGTGAGTTTTTTTTTTCATAAGTTGAGCTTAAGTTGTGTTAAGACAGTCTCTTATGCTTTGAGTTTACAGACGAATGGATAAGACATTACAGACGTCTTTGTATCCATTCGTTACAGACAAATGGATAAGACATTAAGCACAGAGAAATATGTAGTTAAAATTGTGATATATGCTTTGAAGGAGAAGGAAGAGGTTGTACGAGAGAGTAAAAAAACAGAAGTGAGGTGGATTTAGCCTTTGGCTTCTATAAATGAGTACCCTATGAACTTCTACTGATCAGCTTAAAATAATAGTGATAGGACTTTAGAAAAAAAAGTTTACTTTTTCATCTTTTTCTGTTTGATTTCTGTTTAAGGGTATCAATTTAGATTCAGTAATAGTTGATCATCGGGATGATTCCTTTAGAGCAGAGACAGTTATCAAGGATTATTCGTATCTTGTACATATGGGTAAGTAACTTATTCTATATTCGTGGAAACAACTTTTGTTTGCTTTAAGTACAGTCGTAACTGGTTGTAGAGTCTAGGTAACTGTAATATTTTATCTGCTACTGTCATTATGGCTTGTCATTGCTTAAGTTTATTTATTTTTAGCTGCACTGTCTGCATTGCTGTGTGGGCTTTTTCTCTAGTTGCAGCACACAGGCTTCTCACTGCAGTGGCTTCTCTTGTTACGGAGCTCAGGTTCCAGGGCATGCGGGCTTCAGCTGTGGCAAGTGGGCTCGGTCGTTGTGGCTCCCAGGCTCGAGAGCACAGGCTCAGTAGCTGTGGCACACAGGCCCAGCTGCTCCGTGGCATGTGGGACCTTCTCGGACTAGGGATCAAACCTGTGTCTCCTGCATCGGGAGGTGAATTCTTTACCACTGAGCCTTCAGGGAAGCCCAGTTTTTCATTTTTTGATCAGTATTTTTGTTGCTGTTATTTTACATTAATGAAACTGCCAGCAAATGGCAGTATGACCTCACTTTTCCCAAGTTTAAACAATTAGTTGTGCTTAAAATCAATAATATAGGAGCTGAGTTGTTTGGATACCCGTGAAGTGCAGAGCATGGATGATAGGAAGAGGGAAGCTTACAGTATGGAATGGTGTGTTCATTGTATCGTGTGAATGACAGGCACAAAAATAAGTTGCACCAAAGCTGTGTAGAAACTAGAGACATCTGAAAAGTTATTAGTGAGTTTTTTTTTTCATAAGTTGAGCTTAAGTTGTGTTAAGACAGTCTCTTATGCTTTGAGTTTACAGACGAATGGATAAGACATTACAGACGTCTTTGTATCCATTCGTTACAGACAAATGGATAAGACATTAAGCACAGAGAAATATGTAGTTAAAATTGTGATATATGCTTTGAAGGAGAAGGAAGAGGTTGTACGAGAGAGTAAAAAAACAGAAGTGAGGTGGATTTAGCCTTTGGCTTCTATAAATGAGTACCCTATGAACTTCTACTGATCAGCTTAAAATAATAGTGATAGGACTTTAGAAAAAAAAGTTTACTTTTTCATCTTTTTTTCTGTTTGATTTCTGTTTAAGGGTATCAATTTAGATTCAGTAATAGTTGATCATCGGGATGATTCCTTTAGAGCAGAGACAGTTATCAAGGATTATTCGTATCTTGTACATATGGGTAAGTAACTTATTCTATATTCGTGGAAACAACTTTTGTTTGCTTTAAGTACAGTCGTAACTGGTTGTAGAGTCTAGGTAACTGTAATATTTTATCTGCTACTGTCATTATGGCTTGTCATTGCTTAAGTTTATTTATTTTTAGCTGCACTGTCTGCATTGCTGTGTGGGCTTTTTCTCTAGTTGCAGCACACAGGCTTCTCACTGCAGTGGCTTCTCTTGTTACGGAGCTCAGGTTCCAGGGCATGCGGGCTTCAGCTGTGGCAAGTGGGCTCGGTCGTTGTGGCTCCCAGGCTCGAGAGCACAGGCTCAGTAGCTGTGGCACACAGGCCCAGCTGCTCCGTGGCATGTGGGACCTTCTCGGACTAGGGATCAAACCTGTGTCTCCTGCATCGGGAGGTGAATTCTTTACCACTGAGCCTTCAGGGAAGCCCAGTTTTTCATTTTTTGATCAGTATTTTTGTTGCTGTTATTTTACATTAATGAAACTGCCAGCAAATGGCAGTATGACCTCACTTTTCCCAAGTTTAAACAATTAGTTGTGCTTAAAATCAATAATATCAAATATTTGCTGGCCCAGCTTTGTAAGACTCTGTTACTTAATACCTGCAAATGCATCTCCAGAGGCCTGTCTGCCGTGTGCTCCTGCAGCATAGACATCAGCAGGTGCTGCCCGCTGGCCTGTCTCTGGCCAGCTCTGTCCTGGGAAGTCAGAGGCTACGCCACAGTAGCCTGGACCGCAAGCTTGTGCTGTGCCCCTTGGCTGCCTGTGCCTTCCCAGCCAGAGACCAGCCATGCAGTTCACTTCTGTCTGTTTTGAGATAATACAGATCTATGAGGACTGAAATCTGGAATCAAAGGTATTAACATCTGATTCCTCATAATGACTCTAAGATTTCATCCTTTTTCTCCTGTTAGAAAGTAGACATGAAACAAACCAAAACAACAAGAAGAAAACTGTATTTTAAGCATATATTCTTATGTAAAGAATGTTTCATTTACTTTTGCAAAACAGAGACTGAAATTCTCCAGACCTCAGCTAACCCCGGATCATCTGCTCATGGCTTTACTATATTAACGAAAGACCTTTAGTCATCCTTTCTAAAAAATTACTTATTTATTTTTATTTTTGGCTATTTTGGGTTTTCACTGCTGCCACAGGCTCTTCTCTAGTTGCAGAGAGTGGGAGCTACTCTCTAGTTGAGGTGAGCAGGCTTCCTGTTGCAGTGACTTCTCTTGTCGTAGAACTCAGGCTCTAGGGCACATGGGCTTCAGTAGTTGCAGCACAAGGGCTCAATAGTTGCGGCTCACGGGCGTCATTGCTCCGCAGCACGTGGGATCTTCCTGGATCAGGGATTGAACCCATGTCTCCTACACTGGCAGGCGAACTCCAAGCCACCACCAAGCCACCAGGGAAGCCCCTTTAGTCATAAATTTGATTGAAGTTGATAATTGTTTTTTCCTTCTTCTTTTCTGCCGTTCATTAGAGCAATCAACCTCAAATCTTAAGCCTTTCTTCTGGAAACATATCCTATTTTATTTTTTGCCAACATAAAATCTAATGTATATTGCCTTTTAGGGAGAGTTTTAACCAAAAACTCAGATGTCTAGAAAAGTATATGTTATTCATTAGCTCTCACGATTTTTCTTTAAGGAAAACTTCTTTGTCAACATTTATTATGTTTCAAATACTTGATGGCTAGTATTGTTCACACTGTAGCTAACTGTAGCTAGCACATATATGAAAAACAAACAAAAGTCCACAGTCAAAATGTGAAGCTCTTGGTTTCTAGTGTTAAAAATTAGAATCAAAATTATAAGTTTCATGCAACCGTATTAGCACAGAGACCTTTAGCACAGACGTTGGTAAAAATACTTTATATCTTCCTCTTCTGGGATGTAAATTCCATAAGGCCACATATTTTCACTTTCACTAACAGTGGTACCCACAGTAGCCTAGCCTTGTGCTCCTTGGCTGCCTGTGCCTTCCCAGCCAGAGACCAGCCATGCAGTTCACTTCTGTCTGTTTTGAGATAATACAGATCTATGAGGACTGAAATCTGGAATCAAAGGTATTAACATCTGATTCCTCATAATGACTCTAAGATTTCATCCTTTTTCTCCTGTTAGAAAGTAGACATGAAACAAACCAAAACAACAAGAAGAAAACTGTATTTTAAGCATATATTCTTATGTAAAGAATGTTTCATTTACTTTTGCAAAACAGAGACTGAAATTCTCCAGACCTCAGCTAACCCCGGATCATCTGCTCATGGCTTTACTATATTAACGAAAGACCTTTAGTCATCCTTTCTAAAAAATTACTTATTTATTTTTATTTTTGGCTATTTTGGGTTTTCACTGCTGCCACAGGCTCTTCTCTAGTTGCAGAGAGTGGGAGCTACTCTCTAGTTGAGGTGAGCAGGCTTCCTGTTGCAGTGACTTCTCTTGTCGTAGAACTCAGGCTCTAGGGCACATGGGCTTCAGTAGTTGCAGCACAAGGGCTCAATAGTTGCGGCTCACGGGCGTCATTGCTCCGCAGCACGTGGGATCTTCCTGGATCAGGGATTGAACCCATGTCTCCTACACTGGCAGGCGAACTCCAAGCCACCACCAAGCCACCAGGGAAGCCCCTTTAGTCATAAATTTGATTGAAGTTGATAATTGTTTTTTCCTTCTTCTTTTCTGCCGTTCATTAGAGCAATCAACCTCAAATCTTAAGCCTTTCTTCTGGAAACATATCCTATTTTATTTTTTGCCAACATAAAATCTAATGTATATTGCCTTTTAGGGAGAGTTTTAACCAAAAACTCAGATGTCTAGAAAAGTATATGTTATTCATTAGCTCTCACGATTTTTCTTTAAGGAAAACTTCTTTGTCAACATTTATTATGTTTCAAATACTTGATGGCTAGTATTGTTCACACTGTAGCTAACTGTAGCTAGCACATATATGAAAAACAAACAAAAAGTCCACAGTCAAAAATGTGAAGCTCTTGGTTTCTAGTGTTAAAAATTAGAATCAAAATTATAAGTTTCATGCAACCATATTAGCACAGAGACCTTTAGAACAGACGTTTGTAAAAATACTTTATATCTTCCTCTTCTGGGATGTAAATTCCATAAGGGCACATATTTTTCACTTTCACTAACAGTGGTACCCACAGCATGTACAAAGTGCATGACACACATATGCTCAGTAGTTTTTCTCAATAACTGGATGACTGTTAAACTTAAAGAAGAGTAAGAAAGGAAAAACTGATTCAGACTCAGACCCAGCCCTGGCCTGAACTCACACGTGCATGCGCACACCCTGGGTTTCACCTGCTGCCCCTCCCTGCCCTGCTCCCATTTGGGTTTGTGGGACCATCCTCAGACCAGTGTGAGTTACTCACCTGTGGGCAACTGAGTATTTACTCTTTAATAAGGAGAGAAATGGAACAATTAAAGGAATATATTTAAATACTTTGTCTCAAAGTATTATAAACTTTTTGGTTGCATTCAGTTTTTTTCTTTGGGTTTCTTACGATATGTTTGAGAGAGGTGAAATAGTGCATGAAGGAACCATTGAAATGATCTTACATGGTGTTTGTAAACCATAGGAATTGAAGTTGGATCTTAGTTGAATTTTTTTTCTTTTCCAGGCCTAAGTCATGAAATTCAGGAAGATTTTTCTGGTAAGCTACCAATGTAATGAATGTATATACATAAACACACACGTATACATACGCATATATAGAGGGACAGGTACCAGTATAAGGTATGCACGTGCATACACACACACATATACATACACACATATGGGGACAGCAGTTTGTCTTACTGTTCATATATGTTTTCGTCTTGCAGAACAAGGACATGATGTTTTCTATATGAATATATATATTAATTTTTAAATATGCTCTTTTCCCTCTGGTTTCGGTTTCTCCCACCCCTTCTTTCTTTCCCCTTATTCGTTTCATCTTTCCCTTTCCATTTCCTCCTTAGAAAAAAAGTTCCTGTCTCCATTCTTCCCTTCTGCCCCACTCCTGAGGTGTAGCTTGTAGAAATATACTCGACCAGACAAGTTTTTCCTAGGTGTGTGTACACACACACACACACACACACACATATAAATATTTAATACTGACAAAGCGTTTTAAACTATGACTATAAACAAAGCGTTTTAAACTATCATTACATATAAATACATAGTGGACTTTACACAGCTGTTTGACAATAGAACATTCACCAGAGAATGGTAGTTTGTTTTTTTGTTGTTTTTCTTGAGCTGTATTGAGATATAATTGACAAAATTGCCATCTGTTTAAAGTGTTCAACCTGTTGATTAGATAAAGGTATACATTATGAGAGGGTTCACATAATCAAATTAATACATCCATCGTCTCCCGTATTTACCTCTGTGTGTAATTTCAGTTACACAAGATGGTGCCATCAGCTGCAGTCACTGTGCTACACGTGAGATCTTCAGACCTTATTCACCTTATAGCTGGAAGTTTCTACTCTTGTCATCCTCTTCCTATTTTCTCCCACACCCTCAACTCCTGGCAGTATTTTGCTACTCTGTTTCTATGAGTTTGGCTTTTATTTTTTTTTTTGATTTCCATGATTTCCACATATAAGTGATACCATGCAGTATTTGTCTTCTCTGTTCTTACTTATTTCACTTAGTATAACACCCTCTAGGTTTATCATAGGTTATTGGAACTGTCAGGATTTCCTTCCTTTTTTAAGGGTAAATAATATTCTGTTCTATATTCATATATATGTGGTTTCTTGTTTTAAAGTACTGTGACTATACTTTACACTGGTTCTGTACCTTTCCTTTTCTATATACACCAGAGTAAGTTCTATACATTGTGTAAATTGAACTCTTTAAAGTCAAGGACTTTTTTATGTTTGGTAAGCTTCAAATCAGTGCTCACTGAATTGAGTTTATCAGACTAATCTGTCTTTAAAAGTTGTTGAATTACTGCTGATTTATATGTTTGCACTGAGGAAGAATATATTGTTTCTAAAGCAAAAAGAAATATACTTTAGATCTTTAAAAGGACATTCAATTCATAAAACATAGTTTTTAAAGCTTATTTTATTGTTAATATTATATTCATGTATTCTGAACTATTTTAAACATTCAAAAATAAAAATATAATCTAAAAGGTTTTTAATCATCAAAGATTGATAATTTATAGGTACTCTTTCTCCTGGAGCCTTTTCTGTTTATTAGGTTCAGTATTGGTTTCAGTATTGGGATCAGAATCTCTCAGATCCCAAGAAATATTAACAGAGCATAAATTAAATTTGCTTTTGTAGATTCATTCAATGGCTATTTTGTACATTTAAGGTTTTTTTTTTAAGCTATGTGTTAACTCACTGCAATGACTGTATTTGAACTTGTATGAAAACTAGCATTATGTATTAGTTTGACCCCTGGCAAGTTAATTTGAAAGAAGTAATCTGGATTTAAATTAAACTGCATTTAACTTCATATAAACAGTTTTGAGGAACATGTACCAACATTTTAATTTATTTCACTAATGATTGAGGTCAATCACATCAGATCAGAATGTTTGAGTTGTCTGAGGAAGACTAGCTTATGTAGTATTGATGAATACAAATGGAATATATCTTCTTTTCAGTGGGAGTTGTTGAGAATGTGGGGAAAATAGAGATTGTCCTGAAGAAAAAAGAGAGTATTTCTTGGAAACGCCTTGGTGATCCCCTGGAGAATCATAATTCACTTATTCCAAAGAAAGATACAGGTAGGCTATGCTGTTATCTTCAGTCCTGGGTTCACGAGAATGTTTACCAGTGGCTCAGGTATACGAGAATTTGGAGGGCCACTGTCAGTGAGCCAAAGCGTCCTTGTGTCTCTTTCTAAGGAGTTGAAAAGAGGGCTTCCTGCTGGCTCAGATGGGAAAGAATCTGCCTGCAGTGCAGGAGTTGAAAAGGACACTGTGTCTGTATTCCTCTTTTTTTTTTTAAACAGAGATGAAATTTCTGACACTGCTATCTAATGTTTAGGAATAATGGACTTTTTTCAGTGAGCCCTTTTTTAAAGGCGTCCTTGTGCTCTTTCTAGAGAAGAGTTCCTTGCAAGAAATATACTTTAGATCTTTTTAAAAGGAACTTTTTTCAATTCATAAAACAAAAAAAAAAGTTTTTAAAGCTTATTTTATTGTTAATATTATATTCATGTATTCTGAACTATTTTAAACATTCAAAAATAAAAATATAATCTAAAAGGTTTTTAATCATCAAAGATTGATAATTTATAGGTACTCTTTCTCCTGGAGCCTTTTCTGTTTATTAGGTTCAGTATTGGTTTCAGTATTGGGATCAGAATCTCTCAGATCCCAAGAAATATTAACAGAGCATAAATTAAATTTGCTTTTGTAGATTCATTCAATGGCTATTTTGTACATTTAAGGTTTTTTTTTTAAGCTATGTGTTAACTCACTGCAATGACTGTATTTGAACTTGTATGAAAACTAGCATTATGTATTAGTTTGACCCCTGGCAAGTTAATTTGAAAGAAGTAATCTGGATTTAAATTAAACTGCATTTAACTTCATATAAACAGTTTTGAGGAACATGTACCAACATTTTAATTTATTTCACTAATGATTGAGGTCAATCACATCAGATCAGAATGTTTGAGTTGTCTGAGGAAGACTAGCTTATGTAGTATTGATGAATACAAATGGAATATATCTTCTTTTCAGTGGGAGTTGTTGAGAATGTGGGGAAAATAGAGATTGTCCTGAAGAAAAAAGAGAGTATTTCTTGGAAACGCCTTGGTGATCCCCTGGAGAATCATAATTCACTTATTCCAAAGAAAGATACAGGTAGGCTATGCTGTTATCTTCAGTCCTGGGTTCACGAGAATGTTTACCAGTGGCTCAGGTATACGAGAATTTGGAGGGCCACTGTCAGTGAGCCAAAGCGTCCTTGTGTCTCTTTCTAAGGAGTTGAAAAGAGGGGCTTCCCTGCTGGCTCAGATGGGAAAGAATCTGCCTGCAGTGCAGGAGTTGAAAAGGGACACTGTGTCTGTATTCCTCTTTCTTTTTTTTTTTTAAACAGAGATGAAATTTCTGACACTGCTATCTAATGTTTAGGAATAATGGAGTCGTTAAGTAATGATACCTAAATGGAGAAGCCCACTTAGACTGCTGACCAGTCATTCACTCCTAAAGATTTGTTTTTTATAAAAGGTGCAAAAACAAGTTGTTTATGCCTTGTAGGCACATCTAATGTTTTTCTGTTAGAGAAGGCCTGTTTATTGTGTCCACTTACCTAAACCAGTTTCTTGAGTTTACTCCTAAAGGATAATAGCATTCATTTTCTTCCTTTGTTTTTAGAAACTTTCAAGTATAACATCATACAGGCAAAGGTGCATATTACTAGTGTTGTGCTTGATGAATTTTCAGAGTGAACGCAGCCTGGTTTTTCTTTAGAAATTGGTAGGATTTGCCTTTTGCTCCAAGCGTTTTGAAATTTCATAGTTTAATAGGCCTTAATGGAGACCTGTTTTCACCTTCTGTGCTGTATGTTCATCCTTTGTGTTGACCTTTCCATTAGGGAGGCTTAGGACCCTTAAGTCTGGAAAGTACTGATGTGTCTTCACTCCATGGTCTATTTTTACCTTTTAGAAGTGTTCTTTTTTTAAAAAGGTAGTGTTTTTCATTTATTTTTGGCTGTGCTGGGTCTCCTCATGTCATATACCTGCTCTTCGTCGATGTGCCTGGGCTTCCTTTCATGTGGTGCTTGGCCTTCTCATTGCAGTGGCTTCTCTTGCGGAGGAGCGCTGCTCCAGAGTGCTCAGACTAGGTAGTTGTGGCTTAGTTGCTTTGCAGCATGTAGGATCTTAGTTTCCAGACCAGGGATGAAAACTGCATCAGCAGGTGGATTTTTAACCATTGGACCACCAGACAAGTCACTAGAAGTATTCTTACTTTAAGGCTTCTCAACCGGTTCTCTAATTATCTTGTCTTTTCTCTCTCATTTTCAATTTTGCCCTTTATTCTACTTTTTCGGAGATTTCTTTAGCTGTGTTTCCCAGCTCTGCTGCTGAGTAACTCATTTCCACTCTCATATTTTTAACTTAAGAGAAAGCTTTTGATTTTTGTTTCTTTGTTTTAGTGTCCTATTTACTACCTTCTCTTATCTTTTTAAGAATTACTGATAGTGTTTTAGAGGGGTTTTTTTCTGACTTTTTTTGGTCTCTTTTATTATTTTTATTATTATTATTATTATTATTTAGTTTCATCCATCTTTATTCTTTAGCCTGTGTGGGCCTTCCACTGCAGTGGCCCCTCCTGCTGCCGAGTACCAGCTCTGGGCTCATGCACTCCAGAGCCTGGCTTGTTGTTGTGCACACCGGTCCAGCTGCTCCTCAGCACATGGGATCTTCCCAGGCCAGGGATCGAACCAGTGCCCCTTGCACTACAAGATGGTATCCTTACCCACTGGACTACCAGGAAGCCCTGTTTTAGAGTTTTTGTCTCTCCGTGTGGCTTGGATTCCTGCGGCTTTTCGGTCGGTCTTTCATATTAGATGTTCCCTTTGAGTGTCTGCTGATCCTTGACTATCTGCTTGTGTTTCTGGACGGAACTCTAAGAACTGATTGGAAACTGTGTGTGTGGGTATGGCTTGCCGACAGTAACATTCACTGAGCGGCTGGATCCTTTTTTGGGAGAAGTCTGATGCCTGTATTCTCTCTAAGTCTCTCAGCAGTGTTCTACCTTGTACCCAGCATATTAGAAGTAACATAGGAAAAGAACTCTAGGGTATTTGTGAATTTTTCATTTCCTTTTTAATATTTGTTTTGTCTAGCATACAATATTAGTCTACCAAGGGTGCCATTAAAATGTACCACAGCCTTGGTGGGCTACCAACAGAAATGTATTTTCTCACAGTCTGAAGGCTAAAAGTCTGAAACTAAGATTCTGGTAGGGTTGACTTCTCCTGAGGTATCTCCTTGTAGGTGGCTGTCTTCACATGATCTTCCCTCTGTGTGCGTCCCTGTTCCCTCTTATTATAAGGACATCAGTCTCACTGGATTAGGGACCACCCAAACAACCTCATTTTAATTTAGTTTTTAAAATACCCCGTCTCCAAATGCAGCCACATTCTACAGTACTGGAGGTTGTAACTTTAATGTTGAAAATTAAGATGTATGCAGTTCAGCCTGTAATATATACCCAGTCCATAGATCCTTTGTTTTTTCCTTTGTGGAGACAACAAAATTCTGATATGTTGCCAGAAAAGTAAAGAATCAGTCAGGACTGCGGGGGCATCTAGGCTTCTTAAATAAACTTTCATCCAGAAAGCACTTTTAGCTCTGCCTTTCCTCTGATTCCAGAGATTCTTGGTCCTGCCAATTTCTGAAGTGTTTTGGTTTTTTTTTTTTTAATTCATTTATTTACTTATTTTTGGCTGTGGTAGGGTCTTTGTTACTGTACTCGGGCTTTCTCTGGTTGGGGGGCGGGCAGTTGAGTGGGGGTGGACAGTGGGGTGGCTCTTCTTCGTTGTCCTGTGCAGGCTTCTCATGGCGCTGGCCTCTCTCGCTGCAGAGCACAGGCTCTAGGCGCTCAGGCTTCAATCCTTGCGACTCACGCACTCTAGAGCACTAGCTCACTAGTTGAGACACATGGGCTCACTTGCTGCTCAGCTTGTGGGATCTTCCCAGGCCAGGAATCGAACTGGTGTCCCTTACATAACAAGGTGGATTCCCAACCACTGGGCCACCAAGGAAGTTCCAATTCCTGAGTTTTAATGATACCTTGTATTACAGATGGATTGACTCTTGATTGATTTCTGGCTGTTTGTATGTCTAGCTTAGGATTTAGCTTTCCAGAGCCCACTGAGTCAGTCCTTTCTGTCCTTGCAGGCAATGCCTTTAAAAACAGCCAAATACACCCACCCCTCTTCTTTGCTGCTATTTTAGGCAAGATTTAGAAGAAACTAACTGCATGTATTCAGTTTACCATCTTTAAATATTTAAAACTATAAAAAACACATTTGTAGATAATATTTTAATTTTTGGAAACATATCAGGGAACTGTATTTTGAATACTTATTGTCTGTAGAATGCTGTTTTAGTTACTGTGGTATGAAACAAATAAAAGGCATCAGAATTATTTTCCTAGGTGGAAGAAAGGACATATATAAACATGAGGTTAGAGATAACACTTAGATAAAAGAAATAGGCTAATAAGAGAAAGTTATCTAGTGCCAACTTGAATATATTCTAAGGTCACCTTGATTGAACAGGTGCAGATCAGTTTGACCTTGAATAACTCTCCATGAATGAAGGAGGTGAATTTCAAGCAATGTTTTGAAAGTGACTGAAAAAAAAAAAAATCATGAAGGGCTTTGCAAGTATCATTACTGGGTACTTATTGTGTCAGACCTTTTGCAGGTAACAGAAAGAAAATGTAAGCCATGTGTAGGAAGGGTCAAATAGGTTCATTTTCCCAGAGCAGGAGGTCAGCATTGCATGGCATGAGGTAAGCAGAGACAGAGAGGAATAGTAGTGGATGTAGCAATTCAGAGGAGAACAGGTGAAATACAGGGAAATGCAGTGGACTTTAGTGGTTTTGGGGCGGGCAGTTGAGTGGGGTGGACAGTGGGTGGCTCTTCTTTGTCCTGTGCAGGCTTCTCATGGCGCTGGCCTCTCTCGCTGCAGAGCACAGGCTCTAGGCGCTCAGGCTTCAATCCTTGCGACTCACGCACTCTAGAGCACTAGCTCACTAGTTGAGACACATGGGCTCACTTGCTGCTCAGCTTGTGGGATCTTCCCAGGCCAGGAATCGAACTGGTGTCCCTTACATAACAAGGTGGATTCCCAACCACTGGGCCACCAAGGAAGTTCCAATTCCTGAGTTTTAATGATACCTTGTATTACAGATGGATTGACTCTTGATTGATTTCTGGCTGTTTGTATGTCTAGCTTAGGATTTAGCTTTCCAGAGCCCACTGAGTCAGTCCTTTCTGTCCTTGCAGGCAATGCCTTTAAAAACAGCCAAATACACCCACCCCTCTTCTTTGCTGCTATTTTAGGCAAGATTTAGAAGAAACTAACTGCATGTATTCAGTTTACCATCTTTAAATATTTAAAACTATAAAAAACACATTTGTAGATAATATTTTAATTTTTGGAAACATATCAGGGAACTGTATTTTGAATACTTATTGTCTGTAGAATGCTGTTTTAGTTACTGTGGTATGAAACAAATAAAAGGCATCAGAATTATTTTCCTAGGTGGAAGAAAGGACATATATAAACATGAGGTTAGAGATAACACTTAGATAAAAGAAATAGGCTAATAAGAGAAAGTTATCTAGTGCCAACTTGAATATATTCTAAGGTCACCTTGATTGAACAGGTGCAGATCAGTTTGACCTTGAATAACTCTCCATGAATGAAGGAGGTGAATTTCAAGCAATGTTTTGAAAGTGACTGAAAAAAAAAAAAATCATGAAGGGCTTTGCAAGTATCATTACTGGGTACTTATTGTGTCAGACCTTTTGCAGGTAACAGAAAGAAAATGTAAGCCATGTGTAGGAAGGGTCAAATAGGTTCATTTTCCCAGAGCAGGAGGTCAGCATTGCATGGCATGAGGTAAGCAGAGAGAACAGAGAGGAATAGTAGTGGATGTAGCAATTCAGAGGAGAACAGGTGAAATACAGGGGAAATGCAAAGAGATGTATGTGGTTAAGGTAAAAGCCGTTTCCCTGAAATTATCTGACTCTCTAGTGATTGAAAAATCATAGCAAATCAGATAAAAGCTAAGTCCTAGAAATAAATGATACTGAGAACCAAGGCTGACCTCCCTTTGGAAGTAGTTAGAATGAGCATTGCCCAAGTGCTCTTCCCTGACTTTCTGAGGCTTTCCATGAACTCTTGCATCCCTGCTGTAAATTTTGACTTCGGTCTTGAGTCCCCGTAGTTTACTTTAGTTTTCTTGGGTGAAATTGGAGCCATGCTTGTATTTTTCAGTGAATTAGATTTTTCTACTTTGGAAAATAACACAGAGTCTAGGGGATATTGTATTTATTTCATTGAATTAGCATGGACAATTTCTTCTTTGTCCTTTCTCTTAACACATGACAAAAACTGTAGGTTATTTTCTGCACTAGCGGAGCTGAATACTTATACAATCAAAATATTACATGATTAGCTTGTTGTCAGTAACTTCACATGTTCACTCTGTCGTGTGGTCCCTAGGTTTTCAATGTGTGTTACCAAAATTATCAATTTTTATGATATTAGCATGTTGGCTTCCTCTTACTAAAATTTTTTAGTTAAAAATATTTAGTTGGAAAATAAGCATGTAAAGTTGAAGACTTTTAATGAAGTACCTTTTCATGTCAAATCTAGAGTTTATTTACACAAAAGTTTTAGAGAAGAGAAAGTACTTCATTTTTACCTTCAATCCACACATAATAGTTGGTAAATTAAATTGTATGACTAGAACCAGACTATGTTTGTAACTTGGGCACTTCCAATTATTTTCTACTTCTCAGAGATGAAGATTATGAGTGAGTAGTTGTGTGTGTGTGTGATACAACTAAGGAACCAGTCTATCATTGAGCTCTTTCTGGATCCAGCCTGAAAGTTTAATTGTGATTGCCTTTATTATAGGGACACAGATCACCACTCAAAGGTAGTTTTACAGATTTACCAACAGACAACTCAGTTTAAAGAATTCTTTTTGCAGAGTTTAGTGGATGTAGCAATTCAGAGGAGAACAGGTGAAATACAGGGGAAATGCAAAGAGATGTATGTGGTTAAGGTAAAAGCCGTTTCCCTGAAATTATCTGACTCTCTAGTGATTGAAAAATCATAGCAAATCAGATAAAAGCTAAGTCCTAGAAATAAATGATACTGAGAACCAAGGCTGACCTCCCTTTGGAAGTAGTTAGAATGAGCATTGCCCAAGTGCTCTTCCCTGACTTTCTGAGGCTTTCCATGAACTCTTGCATCCCTGCTGTAAATTTTGACTTCGGTCTTGAGTCCCCGTAGTTTACTTTAGTTTTCTTGGGTGAAATTGGAGCCATGCTTGTATTTTTCAGTGAATTAGATTTTTCTACTTTGGAAAATAACACAGAGTCTAGGGGATATTGTATTTATTTCATTGAATTAGCATGGACAATTTCTTCTTTGTCCTTTCTCTTAACACATGAAAAAAACTGTAGTTTATTTTTTGCGCTAGCGGAGCTGTATACTTATACAATCAAAATATTACATGATTAGCTTGTTGTCAGTAACTTCACATGTTCACTCTGTCGTGTGGTCCCTAGGTTTTCAATGTGTGTTACCAAAATTATCAATTTTTATGATATTAGCATGTTGGCTTCCTCTTACTAAAATTTTTTAGTTAAAAATATTTAGTTGGAAAATAAGCATGTAAAGTTGAAGACTTTTAATGAAGTACCTTTTCATGTCAAATCTAGAGTTTATTTACACAAAAGTTTTAGAGAAGAGAAAGTACTTCATTTTTACCTTCAATCCACACATAATAGTTGGTAAATTAAATTGTATGACTAGAACCAGACTATGTTTGTAACTTGGGCACTTCCAATTATTTTCTACTTCTCAGAGATGAAGATTATGAGTGAGTAGTTGTGTGTGTGTGTGATACAACTAAGGAACCAGTCTATCATTGAGCTCTTTCTGGATCCAGCCTGAAAGTTTAATTGTGATTGCCTTTATTATAGGGACACAGATCACCACTCAAAGGTAGTTTTACAGATTTACCAACAGACAACTCAGTAAATGAATATTGGAATAAAAAAGAATAAGTGTCATAATTTTGGTATGTTGAGATCCATTATAAACCTTTAGGTTAAATATATATAGGATCTATGTAGGGTTTTTTTAAGTTAATTTCTTTTTTTAATTGATTGAAAGATAATTGCTTTACAGAATTTTGTTGATTTTTGCCAAACATCAACATAAATCAGCCACAGATATACGTATGTCCCCTCCTTCTTGACTGTCCCTGTCATCTCCCCCCCTATCCCACCCCTTCAGATTGTTACAAGGGCTATAACAAACCCAGAATCTATGACTTTTTGTCAGCTTAGTTCTTCTTTTTTTATTTTTATTTTTTTTTTTATTTTTAAAAAGTTATTACAGAGTTTTGTTGTTCACAGACATGTATGTTACCAGATCAGTCATATGCATATCCCTGGTCCCCTCCTCCCTCCCAGGCACCCCCATCCCACCCCTCCAGGTTGTTGCACCGAGCCGGTGTAGGAACTCCTATTCCCACAGCGCAATGACAATAGCTATCTTTTTCACATATGCTAGTTTAGGTTTCCATGGTACTCCCTCTATGCCTCCCACCCACTGTTCATTTCCCACAGTGTCCACATGTCTGTTCTCTATTTTTCCATTGGTTCACTGCATGTATTATGATTACCCATTTACTAGATTCCATATATATGTGTTGGTGTACTATACTTGTCATTCTCTTTTTGACTTACTTCATTTTTATGATAGGTTCTAGATCCAGCTACCTCATTAGGACTGATTCTTCTGCATTTCTTTTTACAACTGAGTAGTATTCCATTGTATATATGTACCAGAGCTTCTGTATCCATTCATTCGTCGATGAACATCTAGGTTGCTTCCATGTTCTAGCTTTTGTATAGAGAGCTGCAATGAATTGGGGTACAGGTGCTTCTTTCAGTTTTTATTTCATCAGGGTATAAGCTTAAGAGTGGGATTGTTGGGTCATATGGTACAACTAAGGAACCAGTCTATCATTGAGCTCTTTCTGGATCCAGCCTGAAAGTTTAATTGTGATTGCCTTTATTATAGGGACACAGATCACCACTCAAAGGTAGTTTTACAGATTTACCAACAGACAACTCAGTAAATGAATATTGGAATAAAAAAGAATAAGTGTCATAATTTTGGTATGTTGAGATCCATTATAAACCTTTAGGTTAAATATATATAGGATCTATGTAGGGTTTTTTTAAGTTAATTTCTTTTTTTAATTGATTGAAAGATAATTGCTTTACAGAATTTTGTTGATTTTTGCCAAACATCAACATAAATCAGCCACAGATATACGTATGTCCCCTCCTTCTTGACTGTCCCTGTCATCTCCCCCCCTATCCCACCCCTTCAGATTGTTACAAGGGCTATAACAAACCCAGAATCTATGACTTTTTGTCAGCTTAGTTCTTCTTTTTTTATTTTTATTTTTTTTTTTATTTTTAAAAAGTTATTACAGAGTTTTGTTGTTCACAGACATGTATGTTACCAGATCAGTCATATGCATATCCCTGGTCCCCTCCTCCCTCCCAGGCACCCCCATCCCACCCCTCCAGGTTGTTGCACCGAGCCGGTGTAGGAACTCCTATTCCCACAGCGCAATGACAATAGCTATCTTTTTCACATATGCTAGTTTAGGTTTCCATGGTACTCCCTCTATGCCTCCCACCCACTGTTCATTTCCCACAGTGTCCACATGTCTGTTCTCTATTTTTCCATTGGTTCACTGCATGTATTATGATTACCCATTTACTAGATTCCATATATATGTGTTGGTGTACTATACTTGTCATTCTCTTTTTGACTTACTTCATTTTTTATGATAGGTTCTAGATCCAGCTACCTCATTAGGACTGATTCTTCTGCATTTCTTTTTACAACTGAGTAGTATTCCATTGTATATATGTACCAGAGCTTCTGTATCCATTCATTCGTCGATGAACATCTAGGTTGCTTCCATGTTCTAGCTTTTGTATAGAGAGCTGCAATGAATTGGGGTACAGGTGCTTCTTTCAGTTTTTATTTCATCAGGGTATAAGCTTAAGAGTGGGATTGTTGGGTCATATGGTACTTCTATTTTTAGTTTTTTAAGGAATCTCCATACTGTCTTCCACAGCAGCTGTATCAATCTACATTCCCATCAGCAATGCAAGAGGGTTCCCTTTTCTCCGCACCCTTCTCCAGCATTAATTGTCTGTCGATTTATGGATGATGGCCATTCTGACGGGTCTGAGGTTCTATCTCATTGTAGTTTTGATTTGCATTTCTCTAATAATAAATGTGGTTGAGCATCGTTTCATGTGTTTTTTGGCCATCTGTATGTCCTCTTTGGAGAGGTGTCTGTTTAGGTCCTTTTCCCATTTTTTGATTGGGTTGTTCGTTTTTCCGATGTTGAGTTGTCTGAGTTGCTTGTAGATTTTGGAGATTAATTCTCTGTTGTTTCATTTGCTATGATTTTCTCCCATTCTGTGGGCTGTCTGTTCAGCTTTTTTGTAGTTTCTTTTGCTGTACAAAGCTTTTAAGTTTCATTAGGTCCCACATGTTAATTTTTGATTTTCCCAATTTTCCCAGCAACATTTGTTGAAGAGACTGCCTTGGTCTCATTTTATATGCTCACCATCTCTGTCAAAAATAAGGTACCCATAGGTGCGTGAGTTAATCTCTTGGCTCTCTATCTTGTTCCATTGGTCTGTATTTCTGTTTTTGTGCCACTACCATACTGTCTTGATGACTGTTGCTTTGTAGTAGAGTCTGAAGTTAGGGAGGCTGATCCCTCCAGCTCCATTCTTCTTCCTCAGGATTGCTTTGGCTATTCGAAGTCTTTTGTGTTTCCATATGAACTGTGTTATTCTTTGATCTAGTTCTGTGATGAGTGTCATTGGTAGTTAGATAGGGATTGCATTGCATCTGTAGATGATATTTGGTAGTATGGTCATTTTCACTATATTGATTCCTCCTACCCAGGAACATGGAATATCTCTCCATCTGTTTAAGTCTTCTTTAATTTCTCTCATGAGTGTCTTATAATTTTCAGTGTATAGTTCTTTTGTTTCTTTGGGTAGGTTTATTCCTAGATATTTTATTCTTTAGGTTGCAATGGTGAAGGGGATTGCATCTTTGATTTCATTTTCTGATTTTTCATTGTTTGTATATAGGAATGCGAGTGATTTCTGTGTATTGATTTTGTATCCCGCGACTTTGCTGAATTCATTGATTAGCTCTAGTAGTTTTGTAATAGTGTCTTTGGGGTTTTCTATGCATAATATCATGTTGTCTGCGAAAAGAGAGAGTTTTACTTCTTTTCCAGTCTGGATGCTATTTGTTTTTCTTCTCTTATTGCTGTTGCTAGAACTTCCAGGACTATGTTGAATAGTAGTGGTGAAAGTGGACACCCTTGTCTTGTTCCTGATCTTAGAGGGAATGATTTTAGTTTTTCACCATTGAGGATAATGTTCAGTGTGGGCTTCTCATATATGGCTTTCACTATGTTGAGATAGGCTCCTTCTATGCTCATTTTTTGAAGAGTTTTTATCATCAATGGGTGTTGGATTTTGTCAGAGGCTTTTTCTGCATCTATTGAGATGATCATGTGATTTTTGTCTCTCAATTTGTTGATATGGTGTATCACATTGATTGATTTGTGGATATTGAAGAATCTTTGCATGCCTGGAATGAAACCAACTTGATCATGATGTATGAGTTTTTCAATATGTCGTTGAATTCTTTTTGCTAGGATTTTGTTAAGGATCTTGGCATCTAAGTTCATCAGTGAAATTTACTTATAATTTTCTTTTTTGTGTGTTGTCTTTGCCTTGTTTTGGTATCAGGGTAATGGCAGCCTCGTAGAATGTGTTTGGAAGTGTTCCTTCCTGTGCAATTTTTTGGAAGAGTTTTAGAAGGACAGGCATTAGCCCTTCTTTAAATATTTGGTAGAATTCGGCTGTAAAGCCATCTGGCCCTGGGCTTTTATTTTTGGGTAGATTTTTTAATCACAAAGTCGATTTCTGAGCTTGTGATTGGGTTGTTCATAGTTTCTGTTTCTTCCTGGTTGAGTCTTGGGAGATTAATCTTCTCCAAGAAACTGTCCATTTCTTCCAGGTTGTCCAGTTTGTTGCCATAGAGTTGTTCATAATGGTCTCTTAGAATCCTTTGGATTTCTGCATTATCTGTTGTAACTCTCCTTTTTCATTTTTGATTTTGTGGATCTGGTTCTTCTCTCTTTTTTTCTTGATGAGTCAGTCCTGTGGTTTGTCAATTTTATTTACCTTTTCAAAGAACCAGCTTTTTGTTTTATTTATCTTTACTATTGTTTCTTTTGTTTCTTTTTCATTTATTTCCACTCTGATCTTTATGATTTCTCTTCTGCTGCTAATTTTGGGGTGTTTTTGTTCTTCTTTCTCCAGTTGTT
The DNA here is from genome assembly GCA_022376925.1 of Tragulus kanchil. NCBI lineage: Eukaryota > Metazoa > Chordata > Mammalia > Artiodactyla > Tragulidae > Tragulus > Tragulus kanchil. The sequence continues at coordinate 211,321,813 of JAIOJX010000026.1, forward strand.
TTAAGCATAGGGTTAGGTCGTCTGTTTGATATTTTTATTGTTTCTTAAGGAAGGATTGTATTGCTATAAACTTCCCTCTTAGAACTGCTTTTGCAGTATCCCATAGGTTTTGCACTGTCGTATGTTCATTGTCATTTTCTTCTAGGAATTTTTTTATTTCTCCTTTGATTTACTCGGTAATCAGTTTGGTCTTTAGGTATGTGTTGTTTAATCTCCGTGTGTATGTTTTTAGCAGTTTTTTCCTGTAGTTGATCTCTAGTCTTATTGCATTGTGGTCAGAGAAGATGGTTGATATAATTTCAGTTTTCTTGAGTTGACTGATGTTTGATTTGTGGCCCAAGATGTGGTCTATCCTGGAGAATGTTCCGTGAGCACTTGAGAAGAAAGTGTATTCTTCTGCTTTCGGATGGAAGGTCCTAAAGATATCCATGAGGTCCATTTCTTCTAGTGTGTCATTTAAGGCTTGTGTTTCTTTATTAAAATGCTTTATTATGATTAATTCCTCATACATCTGTGCAAGTGCTGTTTTATAAAAGATAGGAAATTATGAAACAAACCAGTGCCATTAGTATGCTCTTTACATTGATAGAGAATTTACAAGGGAAAGTATTCATGCTTTCAGAACTTCTGTGATAAGGGCTGCCAATCCAAGTGGTATTATTTTGCAAGTAATATTTCCTGAGCTTAGGGTGTTAATTTTAGATATTGTCAGTATTTATATAAATATTTGATTCCTTTTCTTTGTATTTTAGTACCACAAACCTGGCACAGTTTCTGTTTCTTCCTGGTTGAGTCTTGGGAGATTAATCTTCTCCAAGAAACTGTCCATTTCTTCCAGGTTGTCCAGTTTGTTGCCATAGAGTTGTTCATAATGGTCTCTTAGAATCCTTTGGATTTCTGCATTATCTGTTGTAACTCTCCTTTTTCATTTTTGATTTTGTGGATCTGGTTCTTCTCTCTTTTTTTCTTGATGAGTCAGTCCTGTGGTTTGTCAATTTTATTTACCTTTTCAAAGAACCAGCTTTTTGTTTTATTTATCTTTACTATTGTTTCTTTTGTTTCTTTTTCATTTATTTCCACTCTGATCTTTATGATTTCTCTTCTGCTGCTAATTTTGGGGTGTTTTTGTTCTTCTTTCTCCAGTTGTTTTAAGCATAGGGTTAGGTCGTCTGTTTGATATTTTTATTGTTTCTTAAGGAAGGATTGTATTGCTATAAACTTCCCTCTTAGAACTGCTTTTGCAGTATCCCATAGGTTTTGCACTGTCGTATGTTCATTGTCATTTTCTTCTAGGAATTTTTTTATTTCTCCTTTGATTTACTCGGTAATCAGTTTGGTCTTTAGGTATGTGTTGTTTAATCTCCGTGTGTATGTTTTTAGCAGTTTTTTCCTGTAGTTGATCTCTAGTCTTATTGCATTGTGGTCAGAGAAGATGGTTGATATAATTTCAGTTTTCTTGAGTTGACTGATGTTTGATTTGTGGCCCAAGATGTGGTCTATCCTGGAGAATGTTCCGTGAGCACTTGAGAAGAAAGTGTATTCTTCTGCTTTCGGATGGAAGGTCCTAAAGATATCCATGAGGTCCATTTCTTCTAGTGTGTCATTTAAGGCTTGTGTTTCTTTATTAAAATGCTTTATTATGATTAATTCCTCATACATCTGTGCAAGTGCTGTTTTATAAAAGATAGGAAATTATGAAACAAACCAGTGCCATTAGTATGCTCTTTACATTGATAGAGAATTTACAAGGGAAAGTATTCATGCTTTCAGAACTTCTGTGATAAGGGCTGCCAATCCAAGTGGTATTATTTTGCAAGTAATATTTCCTGAGCTTAGGGTGTTAATTTTAGATATTGTCAGTATTTATATAAATATTTGATTCCTTTTCTTTGTATTTTAGTACCACAAACCTGGCATCTTCAGGATATCATTTAAGTTTTTCCAGATAATGAGAACTTACTAAGTTTATTTTTGTATTAATCATTTTTTGACTGTTGAAATCTCCTATAATTTATATACATAAAAATTTTGTTAGAGGATACACACATACAGAGAGACAAGAATGTATATCCTTTTTGCCTTGATCAAAGAAATGTTTATAAGTTAGTGCTATTTATCAATGTATATAATAGTGCTGGCATTGTTAACCCTTAAATGCTTGAGTTTCAGGACTTTTCCATTCTGTAAGAAAAGGATTTAAAATGAGCTTTGATAGTTACTAAGTATTTTTCACATCTACATTTGATTACATAGCTATTGATGAAGGCATAAAGGATGAAATTCTTTTAAAAAGTAAATTTAAGAAGAAACAAACTAGGCTTTAATTTCTTTGACAGTAGTGGTTTTAACATGCTATAACAACAGATATGAGCAAATAACATTCATTTTATAGGGCTGTTTATTTCAAATTATAGAAGTATTTACAGGTTTTAGAAAATGGAAAAAAGTAACACTATAAGATTTTCAAAATACTGATGGATTTTTTAAACATCGTAAGCCTGTTAGTGAAATTTAAGCTCATGGAAGAACAGAAGCCGAGTCTGTGCTTTTGAGTAGTGCGAATACTCCCTGTTTAGTTTACTCCTCTCTAAGAGACACTGAACCACTTTCTAGGTTTGTACTACAGGAAGTGCCAGTTGATTTCCAAGGAAGGTGTGACTCATGATACGAAGCTGTTCTGCTTGATGCTGCCACCAGGCACAGATCTCCAGGTGCCAGTCGGGCAACACGTTTACCTCAAGCTAACTATTACAGGTAAGGCTTTGCAGAAACATTTTATTCTTTTATAAGGTGTTTGTACTGATGTCTCGAGGAAGCACCCATTTAGGTTATTTGAAACTGTTTCTGCCCAGCTGATAAGCTGTTTCTGAATTGTGAGTGCAGTGTGCCTACACATGGAAATTACAGTGTGCCACATCACTGTGTGGAAAGTATTCATGCTTTCAGAACTTCTGTGATAAGGGCTGCCAATCCAAGTGGTATTATTTTGCAAGTAATATTTCCTGAGCTTAGGGTGTTAATTTTAGATATTGTCAGTATTTATATAAATATTTGATTCCTTTTCTTTGTATTTTAGTACCACAAACCTGGCATCTTCAGGATATCATTTAAGTTTTTCCAGATAATGAGAACTTACTAAGTTTATTTTTGTATTAATCATTTTTTGACTGTTGAAATCTCCTATAATTTATATACATAAAAATTTTGTTAGAGGATACACACATACAGAGAGACAAGAATGTATATCCTTTTTGCCTTGATCAAAGAAATGTTTATAAGTTAGTGCTATTTATCAATGTATATAATAGTGCTGGCATTGTTAACCCTTAAATGCTTGAGTTTCAGGACTTTTCCATTCTGTAAGAAAAGGATTTAAAATGAGCTTTGATAGTTACTAAGTATTTTTCACATCTACATTTGATTACATAGCTATTGATGAAGGCATAAAGGATGAAATTCTTTTAAAAAGTAAATTTAAGAAGAAACAAACTAGGCTTTAATTTCTTTGACAGTAGTGGTTTTAACATGCTATAACAACAGATATGAGCAAATAACATTCATTTTATAGGGCTGTTTATTTCAAATTATAGAAGTATTTACAGGTTTTAGAAAATGGAAAAAAGTAACACTATAAGATTTTCAAAATACTGATGGATTTTTTAAACATCGTAAGCCTGTTAGTGAAATTTAAGCTCATGGAAGAACAGAAGCCGAGTCTGTGCTTTTGAGTAGTGCGAATACTCCCTGTTTAGTTTACTCCTCTCTAAGAGACACTGAACCACTTTCTAGGTTTGTACTACAGGAAGTGCCAGTTGATTTCCAAGGAAGGTGTGACTCATGATACGAAGCTGTTCTGCTTGATGCTGCCACCAGGCACAGATCTCCAGGTGCCAGTCGGGCAACACGTTTACCTCAAGCTAACTATTACAGGTAAGGCTTTGCAGAAACATTTTATTCTTTTATAAGGTGTTTGTACTGATGTCTCGAGGAAGCACCCATTTAGGTTATTTGGAAACTGTTTCTGCCCAGCTGATAAGCTGTTTCTGAATTTGTGAGTGCAGTGTGCCTACACATGGAAATTACAGTGTGCCACATCACTGTGTGGAACAAAGAGATTGTCATTCATCACAGAGATGGCGCCACCAGCATTGAAATTTATTACCTTTGTTGTTATTTAGTTGCTAAGTCATGTCCAACTCTTTTTGACCCCATGGACTGTAGCCCACCAGGCTCCTCTGTCCATGGGATTTCCCAGGCAAGAATACAGAAGTGAGTTGCCATTTCCTTCTCCAGAGAATCTTCCCGACCCTAGGATTGAACCCACATCTGCTTTGGAGGGCAGATTCTTTACCACTGTGCCACTAGGGAGCATGTTATTAACAAAGCCTTAAAAGAAAGAGGTCAGAGAGAGCACAGATGGTCCTTTGTGAAGACAACTATCAGAAACATGCACTGGTGTCTTTTATTAGCCACTTTCCAGTTGCAGAGTCATTTATGAAATTGAACTTATAGAGCTGAAAATGACTGGATAATTATAAATGATTTCCCTGCACATACCACCAATATAAGAAGCTCTTACAAATGTATTCCTTAATTTGTAATTTTTTTACCCTTATTTTCACCCCAGAGTTACCTTTTTTGCTTGTTTTTTAAATACCCTTCTAACCCTTATCTAATATCTTTTTAGCTTGTTCAAGTTTCAGAAGGTAATATTCTTATGTCAGTCCTAACATTTCCACTGATAAGCCTCAGAAATTACCAGCCAGGATTTGGTAAATACAGTGTGTTATGAAGCACTGTTCAGGTGTTCTCTTCTTCATCACTAATGCCAAGTTATCTTTCAATAGGTAGTTATCATTCAATAGGTGATATTTTCCCCAGTGCATTTATTTTCAACATGTTATATGTAATTTACACATACATTAATTTTGAATATGTCAAGAAGCCAGGTGTAAAATTTTGGTCTTTCAAATGTATGATGATGTTGCGGGCACTGTGCAGTCACTTATCTCTGATTAATAGACGCGAGGAAACGCTCAATTACCTCTATACTATTTTCAGAGAACTTCAACCGACACAATGTAGCTCCCTCTATTTTAAGAGAATAGAACTTCAACAGTAAAAAGGCGTGGAGTTCAAATCAAGATCAGATTTATTAGCATTAGGAACATTAAATCAGTAATCATGTATTTCAATAATTAGCATCAGTACATTGCATCAAAGTTCAGAACTCAAATTAACAGTGTAACAGAGAAATCTTACCCCAGAGCTGGAGAGCTTCAGTCTCACCTCATACGCAGCTGAGCTCTGTGAGTGAACTCCTGCACAATCTATTCTCCCCACTTTATAGGGAAAACCCTTAGCCATTTGTCCCCCTCGCCACTTTCCCATTCGGAGAAAGGTCGAGGGCTTGGCCAAGTTCCCAGGTGGACGACAGGTGAGTCGTTAGTTCTCCAAGCGGTGCCCAGCCATCTTCTTTCAAAAGTACAATCATTGTTCCATTGTTTCACAAATCATTGTAAGCATTCAAAATTCAACAGGAAAAAACAGTGAAGCTAATCACCGTTGCATATACTTTCACTTCTGCTTTCATTTATAATCTGAAAAATCATATTCATTTAAAGGAAAGTCCAATCTTTACTTTATTTGAACTACTCCCGGCTTCTGTGTCATGGGAGCTTACAACATGAGTTAGACCGGAGCAGGTTACTCGGGCCTAGGACTAAGCTAACTTATTCCTAGGAAAGTAAACAGATAAGGTTAGAATGTTGCCATTAGGGCTTTCCTTATTTGCCAGTAGCTTTCAAGCTCTGCTTACGGGTGAAACTCTTCCCAGGCGGCTGGTGGTGAGTCACAAATTCCTTATCACTGGAGGATGAGTCCTGGCTCACCTGGTTATAACTTCTCTTAGATAAACTTCTTCCCTTTAGGGTTAGTATATATGCCTCCCTTGGGTATCATCATATTCACCCACTCTTCGGCCCCATCTGAGCTAACATCACATTCCAGGGGGCGGATTCTAAGTCTTAAAAGTTTATCTGGGGTTTGAGGATCGTCTGAGTCACTCTCTTCATCCTCACTAATTTCTCTATACCCTAAGGCCCAGTATATTCCTAGGAATTCTCCAGAGTCTGCCCATGACAATGACTCCTCTTTCTTTGGATTTTGGCTAGCTAAACTATAACATGACTTATTATTTTACCCTATTTTTTATTTCTATATTCTTAGATGTAGTTGGATTAATGCTCTTTTTAGTTACCAAAGTAATATATAAAATACTAAATTATTAAAATAATTCAAAAATATAAAGTAGAAAGTGATAGTCTGTCCTTCCTGGAACCCAGATGATACCATTGGCCATTGGTATTCATTGTTAAAAATTTGGTCTGGGGCTTCCCTGGTGGTCCAGTGGTTAAAGAGTCTGCCTTGCAGTGCAAGGGGTGCCGGCATGGGAAGATCCCACATACTGCGGAGTGGCTAGACCAGTGTGTCTAATTACGAGCCAACAGTCTGGAGTACATGCGCCCAGAGCCGGTGCTCTGCAACAAGAGAGGCCACCGTGATCAGAGGCCCACACAGGCTAAAGAAGTAAGATGGATGAAAGTGAAATAAATGAATAACCAATAAAAGAGGCCAAAATTTAAAAAAAAATTTTGGTCTGTAATTACAGTAATTGTAAAATTTTTTTTTGTATCTCTGTGTAAACTTCTGGTGCCATTTTATTGTTGTGGCCCGTTACAAAGCTTATATACTGATGGCATAGATGGTTGTTTTAAGTTTATTAACCCAAAAGTCCACCATTTTATGCCACACTTAATAAAAAACAGATATTTATATTATGGGTGAATTACTGATTTGTTAAGATTATTTCAGCACATAGGCTTGGGATATATATACATGTGCTATATACATAGTTAGAGTTGTATTCACATTAAATGTACAGTTTCTCTGGTGACTCAGAGGATGAAGAATCTGCCTCCAATGCAGGAGACCCATGTTCAATCCCTGCTCTGGGAAGATCCCCTGGAGAAGGGAATGGCAACCCACTCCAGTATTCTTGCCTGGAAATTATGTGGACAGAGGAGCCTGACAGGCTACAGTCCACAGGGTCGCAAAGAGTCAGACTCGACTGAGTGACTAATATACTTTAAATATATACTGGTAGCACCATAACATTTTCATGTTTCATCTGCATTTGTTTAGATTTTTAGAATTGAATTTCTTTGTGGTTTTTCTCCAGGTACTGAAATTGTGAAGCCATATACACCTGTATCTGATTCCTTATTCTCAGAGTTCAAGGAACCAGTTCTTCCCAACAATAAATACATCTACTTTTTGATCAAAATCTACCCTGCTGGATTCTTCACACCAGAGCTCGATCATCTTCAGATTGGTTAGTATACTTTTCTAACATTTAGATTGTGTTTTGGATTGGATCACATGTTGCACTCTCCTTTAGTTATTTCCCTGAGTGAGTCTGTCAGGTATCTTAAACTCATGTGTCTGCAACTAAAACTGTGTCCTCTTAGTCTCACCATATTGCTTTCATATTCCTCATCTATTCTTTGCAGAATATTCTCTGTTCATCCTCCCCCCATCTGGAGACGTGAGTCATCCCTGAGTCTTCTCATTACCTCCACCCAAATCCAGTCGGCTGCAAAGTTCTCAAGTTTACCTCTCAGTGACTTTTTAATTTTTCTTTTCTATCCCTTCTGCCACCTTTTAGATCAAGCCTTCATCCCTTCTCTTGATCTGTAACTGGTCTTTCTCTGTTGTCTCTAACTGATATCTTTCTGTTAGTCTGTATTTTCCAGTTCTTTACCCATTCTACCCATTGATCAGTGTAATCATGTGTCTCTGCAGCTTTGACACCGTGGGTGGGTCTCCATGACCTAACTAATTAACTTCTTTTCGTGGCCTGAGAAGCCTCTGATGGTCTCCCCAGCTTCACCTCTCACTTGTGCTCCTCAGGCTCCAAGGTTTGTCGTCCTCATTCATGGGTACGTGAACTTTGTAGGATGCCCATCAACCCTCTTTCTACCTGTCAAAAACCTTTGTTTTAATATTTTTTTCAACTTCATCTAGGGACCTCCCATGACACTTAACACTGGTGCCCCTTGGAGGGTGTACACTGTCATGGCTGTGATAACTCCTGAGGCCTCATTATGGCCTATAGGAGCTACCCTATAGAATTATCCACCTTGTTTCACTTCCATGTTCATCAAGCAATTTTTAAATGATTATTTTGGCCTTCCAGACATTCCAAATGTTTGGTCTTCCTATACTGGAAATGAGATGCCGTGGGTGGAGCTCAGGTCACTAGATGCAGATAGTCTGGCTGGAACTCCATTGCCTTTCCAACGTGTGTGCTTTGATCTCTCATGAATTAGAGGAACATTGGGTCCTCAGCTGGATCTAATCAGTTATATGACATTGGAAGGACTGGACTGTGGACAGAAGTTATCAAGATAATGTCATTCTGTGAGGTTTCTTTAGTAAACAACCAGCTGACTTTTTCATGATATTCTGGTCTTATGATCCCTTTCAAAGTAGAACAAGGAGCTTCTGTTACTTTCTCATATTTCCCTCATCAATTTCTACCTGATTCTTACTATCCTGCCTTGGATAAGAAAATGAAAAGTTGCAAGCATCTAAGCATTTAAAAATAAAACAGAGCATTTAAAATTGTTTTTAAAATTTGGACAGCTGTGCAACCGCCGGGAGGGGTGGGATGGGGGGAATGTGCATATGACTAATCTGGGATCATACATATCTGTAAACAACAAAACTCTGTAAAAGTAAAAAGTAGAATTTAAAAAAAAAACTCAAAAAAAATAAATATCACTTTGAAATTTTCTGAAATGTCCTAAAGACAGTTCTTTTATTTGAGTGGTGCATAGAGATTATATCAGTTGCATACCAGGAAAGAGTTTAATCAACCATTTTGATTGTGGATTTGGTAGTAGCATGCCCTAGGTACAGTTTCTGGTCATGCTTTGTCTTTATAGGAATTCAGAACAGCTCTTGTTTCTTGTTTTTCAGTTCCATTTAAAAATTTTTTTATTGAAGTGTAGTTGATTTATTACAGTGTTGTGTCAATCTCTGCTATACAGCAAAGTGACTCAGTTATACACATATAGACATTCTCTTTTTAATATTATTTTGCATTATGATTTACCACAGGATACTGAGTATAATTTTCTGTGCTATATGGTAGGACCTTGTTGTTTATTCATCCTATATATAATAGTTTATATCTGTTAATTCCAAACTCCCAGTCCTTACCTCTTCCACCTCCTCCCCCTTGGCAACCATAAGTCTTCTCTGAGTCTCATTTCTGTTTTGTAGGTGTGTCGTTTGTGTCATTAGATTCCACATACAAGTAATATCATACAGCATTTGTCTTTCTCTTTCTGACTTGACTTTGGTTAGTATGATAATCTCCAGTTTCATCCATGTTGCTGCAAATGGCATTACTTCATTCTTTTTTATGGCTGAGTAATAGTTAATTGTGTATATATATGTACTATACATTTATCTATTCACCTATTGCTAGACATTTAGGTTGTTTCCGTGTCTTGGCTGCTGGGAATAGCACTGCTGTATCATGCTGAACATGGAGTACTTGTATCTTTTTGAATTACAGATTTGTCTGAGTATATGCCCAGGAGTAGGATTGCTGGATAATATGGTAATTCTATTTTCAGTTTTCTGAGAAACTTCAACTCTGTTTTCCATAGTGGCTGCACCATCTTACATTCCCACCAAAATAGTAAGAGGGTTCTCTTTTCTCTACACTGTCTCCAGAATTTGTTGTTTGTAGACTTTTTAATGATGGCCGTTCTGACTGGTGTGAGGTGGTTACCTCATTGTAGTTTTGATTTGCATTTCCCTAATAGTTAGTGATGTCAAGCATCTTTTCATGTGCCTGCTGTTCATCTGTATGTCTTCTTTGGAGAAATGTCTACTAAGATCTCTTATCTGTTGATCAATTTGGTTGTCATGTTGTTGAGTTGTATGAGCTGTTTACATATCTTGGAGATTAAGCTTTTGTCTGTCACATCATTTGCAAATATTTTCTCCCATTCTGTAGGTTGTCTTTTCTTTTATTTCTTTTATGGTTTCCTTTGTGTGCAAAAGCCTGTAAGTTCCATTAGATCCATCCCATTTGCTTGTTTTGTTTTTATGTCCATTGTCTTGGAAGAATGAATGAAAAAAACATTAGTATATAAGATAATAGTAACATTGTAAAAATGCATTTTGCTATACAAAAGCAGCTAGGCTCAAAAGTCTACAAATTGTACAATTCCACCATTTATATGACATTCTGGGAAAAGCAAAAGTATAGGAATAGAACAGATAAGTGCTTGTGAGGGGTGGATGAGGTTGAGTACAAAGGGGAATTTTTAGGGTGATAGAGCCATTCTGTATAGTATTGAGGTTGTGGACACATGACTGTGTGTTTGTCAGAGACTGTGCAGAGTGAATTTTATCACGTGAAAAAAATTAAAACTTTGAGAAGGAAGTGAAAACACTGCAATTTGTGTTTGGTGATGTCAAGAAATCCCAGATGGAATGCAGAGTGTGGCAAATGAATATGTTTCTTTACAAATATGGAAAGTAACCTCAGTGAAAGGATGGGGAATACAGTGAACTGAACTAAAAAAAATAGTATATAGGAATAATTTTTATTGCTATATATTTTTGTATTTTTAGATTTTTTTTAGTAAGTAAATGTAACTTTTATAATTAAAAAAATAACAGTAAAAAGGATAATAGCATAAGGTATTAGAAATTATTTCTCTTGAAGCCTTTTCTCCTACTAGGTCATCACTGTGGTTAAGAATCAGTGTGTGAGTAGTGAATGTGTATACTCCACTATGTGAGTGTGGGTGCTATGCAGGCCATGTGTACACAGACTCTGCTTCTGACATGCTTATTCTTATCAGTAGTTTAGCATTCGAGACTTTATTGATCATTGTGGCAGTGGTTTATAAATTAGGGGCTCCAGATGGTCTGGGAAAATAATGCTGGGAAATAAGTGAATAAAACCTCATTATTAATTTGATTATATGACAGTTTGGGTATAATGACCTACTTGGGGGCCTAGTCTTAAAGTGACTTACATTCCTTAAAAACAGAGATGTAGTCCGATAAGTATGCAGCCTGTTTCTCCTAGTGTTCTTAACTTAGCTAGGTTAACTGTCTTAGTTTTCCTGATTTTTAAAAATTTCACATATATTTCATTATTCAGGAGATTATGTTTCCATGAGCAATCCCGAAGGCAATTTTAAAGTATCCCAGCTCCAGGAATTGGAAGATCTCTTTTTATTGGCAGCAGGAACAGGTTTCACACCAATGCTTAAAGTACTGAATTATGCTTTGACTGAAATACCCAGCCTCAGGTATGTCGTCTTACCTTTAAATACTGTCCCTTGTGAGGCTGTTAGATTTGTAGAAGGTGTTCTAAATTGATTGAAAACTCAGTGAACTTCAGCAGTGTTCTCTTCCCTTAGTCATTATTTCTTACTCCTCCTCCTCCACTCTTAGCTGTTTTATTCATTTGATTCCTTCCATCTTGATACATTTGATTACCTAATTGGCACTAACATTCATGCTAACTTATGTTTAGACTTTCCATTCATGCATATTTTAAATATAATCTAAATAGTACTTTTGAATTGTTGTTTTTTCTTTTAAGGAAAGTGAAGCTGATGTTCTTCAATAAGACAGAGGATGACATAATTTGGAGAAGCCAATTGGAAAAATTAGCATTTAAGGATAAAAGGTATAAAAGCGGTATTAACTCTGTGTTTAAATATTTTCATATGTATTTAGTTATTTGAGACCTTAACCTCTTTCAGTCTGAGTTTTTAGTTGACCAGGAATCTCCTTTGAACAAAAAATAAACAACCAATAGTTCTCTTAAAAAAAATTTAAATGTAAGTAATGTTAATACACCTTCCTCAAAGAAATACTGTTTGATAAGATCAATGTGACATCATATATGTATTCATAAAATACATACTGGGCTTTATATTTATTTTTAAAAAAATTTTAAGTAAAAAACTGGCTACATCACATGACTCATGGGATCATGTTCCCTGACCAGGAATCAAACCCACAGCCTCCCACATTAGAAAAGTCCTAACCACAGAACAGCCAGGGAAGTCCCTGGGCTTTCTGTTAACATTATGTTATTTATACTGAGTGGGGTTTCACTGAAAATGATCCAGTAGTCAGTTTGGTAATTCAAGATTTTCTAATGATAATGGGGACAGATCGAATAAATTTGGTGAGATGGGTTAAACAAAAATAAACATATTTTGGAACTTCCCCGGTGGTCCAGTAGTTAAGACTCTATGCTCCCACTGCAGGTAGCCCAAGTTGGATCCCTGGTCAGGGAACTAGATCCTGCATGCCGTAACTCAGAGCCAACACACTGCAGCTAAGGATCCCATATGCCACAACGAAGACCCACTGCAGCCAAATTAACTAAATGAACAAGCAGAATTCTTTACTGTAGGATTTCCTATAATCTTTACTGTACCAGTGCCTGTTGTGACTTTCCAAGAAAGGAGTTAGTTAGGCATTGTTTAACAAGACTCTCTTCATTTTTGTTTGTTTACATAAACACATCAAATATCACTAACAGTCCCCAGTACATACTTTGGGAAATATTGGTATAGTTAATGGAAAATAAATTTGAGGCAGGCTGAATTTAGTGGCAGAATGAGGCAACAAGGACCAGCAAGGTGACAGTTTGTCATACTGAAAAAGGAGCCCAAGCACAGTAAAGGAAGTATGATAAGTTAACCAGGTGTACGCTCCGTCTCCCCACATCTCCCTCTTTAGACACGTGAAAGCAGTGGAAACTCAAAACACATCTTTTAGAAGAAGAGCAAATTGAACAAGCTGGCATGCTTCCTGAAACATTTTTATAGTCATTAAAAACTATTTCTAGAACTGCAGATCTTCCTAAGTCACAGAAAATATCTGACGTAAATGTTTAACAGTGTAGTATAGAGATAAAGTTCTTGGCCTTTTCAAAGTTAAAGACCTAAGGAACTCCGCTTTCCCAGGGGCTCCAGCGTCTTCTGAATATTTTCTGAACATCCTCACTAGGGTGATGTCCTGGTTCCTTCTAGTCTTTTTCTCCCTGTTGTTTCCCATCCTCCCCCTTATTCTTTTAGTAGATAATCTGCACAAATTAAGAATGATCTGAATTTAATGATCCTTAAGGCTTTTCTCTTCTTAAATATTTAACACATAAGCCTAAGAATATTTACTGTCTAAGTAGTTGCAGGGCAATTTAGAGCATAATTTAAAGAAATACAGATTTCTGGGTTTTTCAGGTGTCTTTTTCACTGCTTTTCAAAGTGGAAAATTTGGTGAGATGGGTTAAACAAAAATAAACATATTTTGGAACTTCCCCGGTGGTCCAGTAGTTAAGACTCTATGCTCCCACTGCAGGTAGCCCAAGTTCGATCCCTGGTCAGGAACTAGATCCTGCATGCCGTAACTCAGAGCCAACACACTGCAGCTAAGGATCCCATATGCCACAACGAAGACCCACTGCAGCCAAATTAACTAAATGAACAAGCAGAATTCTTTACTGTAGGATTTCCTATAATCTTTACTGTACCAGTGCCTGTTGTGACTTTCCAAGAAAGGAGTTAGTTAGGCATTGTTTAACAAGACTCTCTTCATTTTTGTTTGTTTACATAAACACATCAAATATCACTAACAGTCCCCAGTACATACTTTGGGAAATATTGGTATAGTTAATGGAAAATAAATTTGAGGCAGGCTGAATTTAGTGGCAGAATGAGGCAACAAGGACCAGCAAGGTGACAGTTTGTCATACTGAAAAAGGAGCCCAAGCACAGTAAAGGAAGTATGATAAGTTAACCAGGTGTACGCTCCGTCTCCCCACATCTCCCTCTTTAGACACGTGAAAGCAGTGGAAACTCAAAACACATCTTTTAGAAGAAGAGCAAATTGAACAAGCTGGCATGCTTCCTGAAACATTTTTATAGTCATTAAAAACTATTTCTAGAACTGCAGATCTTCCTAAGTCACAGAAAATATCTGACGTAAATGTTTAACAGTGTAGTATAGAGATAAAGTTCTTGGCCTTTTCAAAGTTAAAGACCTAAGGAACTCCGCTTTCCCAGGGGCTCCAGCGTCTTCTGAATATTTTCTGAACATCCTCACTAGGGTGATGTCCTGGTTCCTTCTAGTCTTTTTCTCCCTGTTGTTTCCCATCCTCCCCCTTATTCTTTTAGTAGATAATCTGCACAAATTAAGAATGATCTGAATTTAATGATCCTTAAGGCTTTTCTCTTCTTAAATATTTAACACATAAGCCTAAGAATATTTACTGTCTAAGTAGTTGCAGGGCAATTTAGAGCATAATTTAAAGAAATACAGATTTCTGGGTTTTTCAGGTGTCTTTTTCACTGCTTTTCAAAGTGGAAAATTGGAAGCTGCATTCATGAAAAAGCCTAAAGGCCTAAATTCTGATTTTCAGTCTACCCTTTACTAGCTTGAAACTGGATTCAAAAGTTAGCTCTGTGAGCCTGTTGCTTTATCTTACAAATAGAGTAATAAGTGTTCTACTTACTTCCTAAGGCTGTTGTGAGGACTGGAGAAGGCAGTGTAATGCTTTGTAAACTGTGAAGCCCTGGCTCAGATGTTTCGGTTGTAGTTAAGGAGGACCTCTGTGTACATGCATTTCGTTTCTGTATTGACCGGTTGAGCTTCTGTTTCCTAAACAAGCATTTAAAAGATCTTAGACAGATGTAGCTAGACTTTCATGGCTAGCTTTTTGCCTTTTCTGTTTTACAGTATTTCTGGTGTTTGGGGACATGGTGTTCTTTAAGGTCTTTTCCTTGCACAGGAAAAATTCATTTGCTGTTATTTCAGCAAAACAGTTATTCTTCGATATAAGAACTAAGTGGTAGAGAGAATGTCTTGACAGCTTCTGAACAGGAAGCGTCCTTTAACAGCATCCCCTGCGTGTTTTGCTTTGTCTTGCGCGGTCCATGTAATTTGGGTTGGTGGCATTTCATAGGCTAGAGGATTGAGGCTGAGGAAAGGCACCTTCTTTTCCACTTTGGGATGACCAGCTCTAACAGCACTCACTAGGTGAGTGAGACATTCCAGTCCCCGCTGGGAGAAGTGAGAGTGTTTTGACTCCTGGCCCTCCTTTCCCTCTCTTCTGCTCCCTGCTCTCATCTGGCTGCTCCCCTTCCTGTGCGCTCTCTGCCTGCCCTTCCACCTGTGTCTCCTAGAAAGTCGTGGTCAGACCCTCACTGGAAATCGCATGGCCTCTTGTGGGTATGTGGCTTTGAAACATTTATCAGAAACCTTCCGTATTCTGAGACTTTATGCAGATAGAAGAGAAACCTGGACGTAAAGGCTTACCGATAGGTTTCAATAGTAGTGTTTGTTTGAGACATAATTGTTGAGTTCCATACATAGGAGGAACGTAAAAGATTAATTTTTTTTTTTATTTTGTTATGTCTATTTTATTATAATACAAAAATTAGAATAAAAAGATGAGACAATCTGTGTCCAGCCCTGGAGGGTTGATACTGGTGACGGGTAGGAAGGTAAGTGTGATGTTCTTCATCTAAAAGTTTAAATTTAATGTAAGGTAGTTTTAATTGGTCACATCTATCATTTAGTTGGGCTTCCCTGGGGGCTCTGTGGTAAAGATCTGCTTGCCAATGCAGGCAATCCGTGGATTTGATCCCTGGGTCAGGAAGATCCCGTGGAGAAGGAAATGGCAACTCACTCAGTATTCTTGCCTGGGAAATTGCTTCAAAAGCAGTTATTTTTGGAGACAGTGACCTTATTTTAGTAATGTTAGTAGCATATTCTTTTTTGTAAATAGTAGAATTCGATGATGTGTTGATTTGCCCCCTCAGTTTGTAGAATTAATAAGTATTTATATAGAATAATATATAAGGGAAAAATATCATCTGTAGTCTTACTATCCAAGCAACAATTATGGTATCTTTCCTCTTTCTCTCCTTTTCCTCCCAGCCATACTTACTTATACACATGTATTATTTGTTTTCTTTTCTATTTTTTAAATAATGCAGTCCTGCTGACTATGCCTTTTATAACTACATGTTCTCTTTAGTGTTTCATGTGTGTTCTATGTATAGAATACTTTAAACCTATGATTCTTGACCTATAGTGATTCTTCACCGTAGGGGACATTGATGTCTGGAAACATTTTTTTTTTTTTTTTTGGCCACCTCTATTGGTTTTTCATTTATTTATTTTCATTCACCTTTGTTCTTTGGCCTTTGTGGGCCTCCCATCGCAGTGGCCTCTCTTTCTGCAGAGCACCGGCTCAGAGCTCCTTCTTGGTAGTTGGACACATCTGTCCAGACGCTCTGCGGCACATGGGATCTTCCCAGGCCAGGGATTGAACCAGTGCCCCTTGCACTGCAAGTCGGTGTCCTTACCCACTGGACCACCTGGGAAGCCCTTGGAAACATTTTTGATTTTAACAGCTGATGGAGCAGGTTCTCCTGGTACCTGGTGGATAGAGGCCAAGAATGCTGTTAGGAGCTTACAGTGGCCAGAACAGCACAGGAGGACAGAGAATTACTCCCCAAAATGCCAGTAGTGCTAGTTGGGAAAACCTGGCAGTTTTTGACAGTAGAATTACTCTCAAAATAGCTGGTAGGAAGGTAAGTGTGATGTTCTTCATCTAAAAGTTTAAATTTAATGTAAGGTAGTTTTAATTGGTCACATCTATCATTTAGTTGGGCTTCCCTGGTGGCTCTGTGGTAAAGATCTGCTTGCCAATGCAGGCAATCCGTGGATTTGATCCCTGGGTCAGGAAGATCCCGTGGAGAAGGAAATGGCAACTCACTCAGTATTCTTGCCTGGGAAATTGCTTCAAAAGCAGTTATTTTTGGAGACAGTGACCTTATTTTAGTAATGTTAGTAGCATATTCTTTTTTGTAAATAGTAGAATTCGATGATGTGTTGATTTGCCCCCTCAGTTTGTAGAATTAATAAGTATTTATATAGAATAATATATAAGGGAAAAATATCATCTGTAGTCTTACTATCCAAGCAACAATTATGGTATCTTTCCTCTTTCTCTCCTTTTCCTCCCAGCCATACTTACTTATACACATGTATTATTTGTTT
Source organism: Tragulus kanchil (assembly GCA_022376925.1). NCBI lineage: Eukaryota > Metazoa > Chordata > Mammalia > Artiodactyla > Tragulidae > Tragulus > Tragulus kanchil. The sequence goes on from JAIOJX010000026.1 coordinate 211,338,994, forward strand.
TCTTTTCTATTTTTTAAATAATGCAGTCCTGCTGACTATGCCTTTTATAACTACATTTTCTCTTTAGTGTTTCATGTGTGTTCTATGTATAGAATACTTTAAACCTATGATTCTTGACCTATAGTGATTCTTCACCGTAGGGGACATTGATGTCTGGAAACATTTTTTTTTTTTTTTTTGGCCACCTCTATTGGTTTTTCATTTATTTATTTTCATTCACCTTTGTTCTTTGGCCTTTGTGGGCCTCCCATCGCAGTGGCCTCTCTTTCTGCAGAGCACCGGCTCAGAGCTCCTTCTTGGTAGTTGGACACATCTGTCCAGACGCTCTGCGGCACATGGGATCTTCCCAGGCCAGGGATTGAACCAGTGCCCCTTGCACTGCAAGTCGGTGTCCTTACCCACTGGACCACCTGGGAAGCCCTTGGAAACATTTTTGATTTTAACAGCTGATGGAGCAGGTTCTCCTGGTACCTGGTGGATAGAGGCCAAGAATGCTGTTAGGAGCTTACAGTGGCCAGAACAGCACAGGAGGACAGAGAATTACTCTCCCCAAAATGCCAGTAGTGCTAGTTGGGAAAACCTGCAGTATACCATGATTCTTAATAACTACATTGTATTCAGTCATTGAGTTCATGGCCTCATTTACTTACCCCTCTACTGTTTGACATAGTGAGTGTAACCTTTTCTGTGCCTCTCTAGCTATGTTGTTGTTCAGTCACTAAGTCGTGTCCAACCCTTTGTGACTCCATGAACTGCAACATGTTAGGCTCTCCTGTCCTTCACTGTCTCCTGGAGTTTGCTCAAATTCATGTCCATTAAGTTGGTTATACCTAGCTTGAAGGATTTTGGTCATTACCTTACTACGTGTGAGATGAGAACAATTGCATGGTAGTTTGAACATTCTTTGGCATTGCGCTTCTTTGGGATTGGTATGAAAATTGACCTCTTCCAGTCCTCTGGCTATTGCCGAGTTTTCCAAATTTTCTGGCATATTGAGTACAGCACTAGACAGCATCATCTTTTAGGATTTGAAATAGCTCAGCTGGAATTCTGTCACCTCTGCTAGCTTTGTTCATAGTAATGCTTTCTAAGGCCCACTTGACATCACGCTGTAGAATGTCTGGCTTTAGCTGAGATGACCACACCCTCGTGGTTATTTGGGTCATTAAGACCTTTTTTTTTTTTTTTTTTAACAGTTCTTCTTGTGGTGCAGGCTAAAAATTCACAAGAAGAGTCACTAAGTCAAAGTGTACCAAGGCTATCGATCCATTTTGACAAATAGCCTCCCAAAAGGAAACATTTTTTTGAACTCTGGGGACTAGGAATATATTAGTTCTTTTAAGATAGCAAAATCCAGTGATTCTAGAAGCATAAGGAAATTGAACAAAGTGCTTGAACCCCTTCCTTTTCCTGCAGTCTGTGAGGCAACTCAGAAATGTGGGCCCCTAATCTAAACCCTAAACCACTTTCTATTCCCCTCCAGAGGTTTCTGCAGGCATGTGTTTCTTGGAATGTGTTCCTTGAAACATTCATGTATTCCCACCCTAAAAGACTCTATGATTAAATAAGAGAAATATTTGAGAAATAACAATACTGTTATCTCCTTGATATTTGTTATGAACTTACCATATTCAAGGCTGTGAGAAATTCTAAAGAAATCTTTTTTTCACCCCAGTAGCCCCAAAGTTTGATTAGGTTAGCTTTTTTTTTTCATGGACTATCACTACCATTTGTAGGAGCACAAGTGTTTCATCAGATTAATTTTGAGAAATGTTTCTATAAGGTGTTCATTTTATCTAATGTTAACATCTAGCTGTTTGTTTTATGAGCTGTTTTGCTCATGAGTATAGCAAATTCATCTGCAGTTTCTAATATCTTTCTTTAGTTAGAGAAACCATGAAAAGTTGAGGCCCCAAATACTCTTGAAGTACTATTTTGCGGAGAATGACAAGTCACCGAAGCTTCTTAAGCAAAGGAATCATGAGATTAGATCTGGGTTTTCGGAGAACTAGTTTTACAAGAATATGCCAGGTAGATGAGGGTAAGGCTAACAGAGTAGCATCTTATTAGACAAGAGACAGAAGGGTCAGACCTGGTGCTCTGGCTGTAAAGATGGGAAGGAAGGTTATGTGTAAGAAGTAGGAAGGAGTGGGTACAGGTAGCTGATTGCCTGAAGGAGGAGGGAATGTGGTGTTAAATGACTTCAGCCTCTACATGTGCTTTAGACTGAATGAATACATTTATATTTCAAGATTTTTTATCTCCAATCATTATCAGTCTACATAAAAATAATTTTTTGACAAGCTTGGTTTCTTTCATTGACGTTAGATCTCATTAGCATTCATCAAAATCAGGTCTCTCTTTCTCATATATATTGCTTTGCACTTTATGGATTCTCAAAGTTTATTTTCTGGTAACTTTTTCAAGAGTCCAAGTCCTTTCTGGCACTTTTGAATAAAGAGTAGAAGGAGTTTCAGGATGTTTGCTAGTGCATCCCTTCATGCCTCAAGGCTATAAGTGCTTCAGACACTAAATGGGGCCCCTAATCTAAACCCTAAACCACTTTCTATTCCCCTCCAGAGGTTTCTGCAGGCATGTGTTTCTTGGAATGTGTTCCTTGAAACATTCATGTATTCCCACCCTAAAAGACTCTATGATTAAATAAGAGAAATATTTGAGAAATAACAATACTGTTATCTCCTTGATATTTGTTATGAACTTACCATATTCAAGGCTGTGAGAAATTCTAAAGAAATCTTTTTTTCACCCCAGTAGCCCCAAAGTTTGATTAGGTTAGCTTTTTTTTTTCATGGACTATCACTACCATTTGTAGGAGCACAAGTGTTTCATCAGATTAATTTTGAGAAATGTTTCTATAAGGTGTTCATTTTATCTAATGTTAACATCTAGCTGTTTGTTTTATGAGCTGTTTTGCTCATGAGTATAGCAAATTCATCTGCAGTTTCTAATATCTTTCTTTAGTTAGAGAAACCATGAAAAGTTGAGGCCCCAAATACTCTTGAAGTACTATTTTGCGGAGAATGACAAGTCACCGAAGCTTCTTAAGCAAAGGAATCATGAGATTAGATCTGGGTTTTCGGAGAACTAGTTTTACAAGAATATGCCAGGTAGATGAGGGTAAGGCTAACAGAGTAGCATCTTATTAGACAAGAGACAGAAGGGTCAGACCTGGTGCTCTGGCTGTAAAGATGGGAAGGAAGGTTATGTGTAAGAAGTAGGAAGGAGTGGGTACAGGTAGCTGATTGCCTGAAGGAGGAGGGAATGTGGTGTTAAATGACTTCAGCCTCTACATGTGCTTTAGACTGAATGAATACATTTATATTTCAAGATTTTTTATCTCCAATCATTATCAGTCTACATAAAAATAATTTTTTGACAAGCTTGGTTTCTTTCATTGACGTTTAGATCTCATTAGCATTCATCAAAATCAGGTCTCTCTTTCTCATATATATTGCTTTGCACTTTATGGATTCTCAAAGTTTATTTTCTGGTAACTTTTTCAAGAGTCCAAGTCCTTTCTGGCACTTTTGAATAAAGAGTAGAAGGAGTTTCAGGATGTTTGCTAGTGCATCCCTTCATGCCTCAAGGCTATAAGTGCTTCAGACACTAAACTGTTAGAAAAATTCAGAAGTAACCGTCCACAGTAACCACATCCGCAGTAACCATTTGTATCCTGAAATCCTTCAGTCAAGTCTTCTTGAGTCTTACCTTGGTGTTGCTCCCTTTCCAGTTTAATCTCTTTTCCAGTCCCGTGAAGGAGAAGGTAGATAGGATAGCAGCCTCCTTACCATCCCCTAAAATTTTTATTTTTTAATTTTTTTATTTTGGGGTGAGCGAGTTGAGGAGGGAGGGGGGCGAGTGGACCACTTCTATTGGTCTTTCATTTATCTATTTTTATCTGTCTTTGTTCTTTGGCTCCTGTGGGCCTCCCATCGCGGTGGCCTCTGTTGTTGCAGAGCACCGGCTCCGGGTTCATGCGCTCCAGAGCTCCAGCTCAGTAATTGGACACATCGGTCCAGCCGCTCCGCGGCACGTGGGATCATCCCAGGCCAGGGATCGAACCTGCGCCCCTTGCACTGCAAGGCGGTGTCCTTACCCACTGGACCACCAGGGAAGCCCTTCCCTAAAATTTTGTCCATGCCGCCTGGTCTCTTTTCCCATTGAGAGCCCGAAGGTGTATCCCGGGGACCGATATGTGAAGAAATGCAAAATGTATAAGGAATTTGTACCATTTATGTATGGATCACAGTTATTTTTCACCCTTTAGTAAATGCCTGCAGAAAATAGGCCACTAATTAAGCTTTCTTTTTTTTCTTTTTAAAGCATCTCATTAAAGAAAAATTGGATTTTTTTAGGTGACGGAGGACACTAATATTGATATATGCAGTTTTATTCCAGTGACAGATTTGTTGGAAATAGAGGCAGGGGAGACTGTCTTTTGTTTGTAATTTAACGAGGCAATTGCTGTCTTTCATTGCATCATGTGTAACTAGAAATGTCCTAGGATAGTGATTCTTCAGCTGCTCTTGGGTTCCCTGGTAATCTGATGAAAGGTTATGGACCTTCCCAGGAAAAATGCTCTCACACATGCAAACACTTTGATGCTTAATTTAATAGATGCCAGCAATATGACTTTGCTTTTCTAAGTAGTGTGTTTATTTTTAATCAGTACAACTTCAGGTTTCTGGCTTGTGCAGCCTACATGGACTGTGGCGCAGGGGAAGCTGCCTGGTGAGGCTGAGGCCCTGGAAACAGCAGCAGTGTAGACTCAGATAGGCTTTGGGCTATCAAGGTCCACACTGGAAGGGTTTGAGTTAGAGATTAAAATGCACATGTCACTGGTCATGTTCTTTACTGAGCAGATTATCAATAGAAGTGTGGAGCTCTCTTGAGATCACTTTGATCTTTTTTTTTTAAATTCAAAATACTTGGATTTCAAATAGTGTGGTTATTAGGGTTCCTGAAAACCACATTATCTCTCCAGTATAGTCATCCTCAGTTGAATTCAACACCTGTTTATTGAGCGCAGGACATTTATATGTAGATAGAATGTAGTCACAGGTCATGAACCCAGACTGAGCTCTTTCTCTGTAACGAGTTCAGTAAAAATGTCAGATTATTCTCTTTTCTGTAACAAAAGTTTATCTTTAATAACTGTGGATTTATTTGTATGTTGTTTGTGAAATCGTTGTTTATAATCTTTTCCAGTGTTCTTCCAGCAAGCATATCAACCTTCTATATCCACTTGTTCTCCAGAGGAGAAAAGCTGTTTTAGTGAACTTGAAACATGTCCATGATCTGTTTAACATAACATTTCTTTTTAAAGAAATGTTTCTTTTCTCCAGATTTGATGTTGAATTTGTCCTCTCAGCACCTACTTCGGAATGGAGTGGCAAACAGGGATACATTTCACCAGCTCTACTTTCTGAATTTTTGAAACGAAGTTCAGACACATCCAAAGTCCTCATCTGCCTTTGTGGACCAACGCCATTTACAGAGCAAGGAATGACGTGAGTAACAATCTGATAGGAAAGGGAATCCCAACAGTGGTGAAACGACAGCCTCCTATAAAAAAGCAGTTGATGCGGCTTTTTCTGATGAACAGTTCTTCTTGTTCATATGAACCTTCACTTTAGCAGTCTGTCACAGCATGAGAAAATAACAACAGAGTGTTTAACCTGCATGCAGTGAAGTGTCAGAAGCCCCAATTATGCATAGAGTAAGACGTGAACACGAAAGTAAGAATGCCCAGCTCTTGGTGTGGGTACGGGCTGGCAGTGTGATTCATAGGACGGGTGCCAGATCTTTTGGGGCACACTAGATTCAGCTTCTTCTTCCACCACAGCTTCATAATATATAATAATCTTTAAAAAATATGATAAGCAATGTTTATCTCATTATAGCTTTTGATCTTCCTTCATTCTCTGCAACTGGGTGAGCATTGGTCAATAACACAATGATAGAAAATCAGACAGTAAGACAAAAAACAGAGGCCAGACAAAAGAACAAAGATGGATGAAAATAAATAAATGAAAAACCAATAGAAGTGGCAAAAAAAAAACAACCAGAGGCCAGAACAGAAATAAGCCAAGACTAATAGTTGACCTCTGCACGATGAAAAATAAGTGGTATGACTCTCTTATTTAAAAATCACCTTGGTCTGATGTAACTCTAAAATGACATTTAAACATGGGTAGAGCAATAGCCGCTATTGAGTTTCTAGATAATTGTAAAATATGACTGCTTAACGGCTCTACATTCCCTTGTTTGGTGTATGACTCAACCTATCATTTTCTTGGTGGCTTTCTCTCTTGCTATTTATTTTAATTATGAAAAAGGCGGTGCGGCTGGAACAGTAGGATGGGTTTAGATAATGAGAAGCTTGCTGCGCCACGTTGGTCCTTTGTCATCCTGGCCGTTTGTCTGAACAAGTGTGTCTGTTCTGGAAGCTGCCGGTTTGGGTTAGAATTCCAGGTCCACCACTTACAGTCATTCTGCGGTCATTAGCTAACAGCCAAAACCTTGTAGGTTTTAGTGCACTCACCCGTATGCATGCATGTGTGCTCAGTTGCATCTGACTCGGCGGCCTTACGGACGTCAGCCCGTCAGACTCCTCTGTCCATGGGATCCTCTGTGTATACCTATGACTGATTCAGGTTGATGTATGGCAATAAACAACAAAACTCTGTTAAAAAAAAAAAAAAAAAAGAGGAATACTGGACTGGATTGCCATATCCTCTTCCAGGGGACCTTCCCAACTCAGGGGTAGAACCCACATCTGCATCTCTTGTATTGGCAGGTGAATTCTTTACCACTGAACCACCTGGGAAGCCCCAACTATGAGAGAATAAGTGATAATATTTATGCATGTGAAGTGCTTAACACAGTAACTACATAAGAGAGTACTAAATAAATGTTTATTGTTTTCAGCACCTTTTTGAATAGCTACTTTTAAGAGTTCAGTCTTCTTTGGTAGTGTTTTCCAAGTTGAATTATACATAAGCAGTATCTCTACTTTTCCTGTTCAGTGAGGGAAAATTAAGATAGAATGCTAGAGTGTCAACTCCTTACTTGGAAAACTGGAGAATAAAGGGGAAAAAAGACTAAGGACTTATTCTGCTTTTTCTGTATGAACTATACCGCTGGGTAACCACACAATAAATGAGCAGAAATTATTCTTTAGAGAATTCCTTGGCTGGTAAACAAAGAAAGAATGATAGAAATTAGTATGTCACCAGCTTCAGTTCTGAGTGAACTAATGGATCTGTACATGAGTGAACTAATGGATCTGTACATTGATCATCATTGGTGGTTCACATCCAAAAAAAGAGCCAATCAGGTATTATGTGCCTCCTGATGAAAGAGCCCTATCTATGGAGTAGGCTTGTCAGAAAGAATTGAACCTGGTTCTGATTAAGCCTCTAGATCCAATGACTGTATTTTGTGGTTGATAAATAAAACCACAGGGATACAGCAAAATCAGAACTGGGAGAGTCAGTGTGTAAAAATCTGTTTTTTTTCCAACAAATCAGAAAGAGATGGAGGAGATGTTATGGATCAAAAGATACCTAGAAGACATATAGAGCTTTCCTGGTGGCTCAAATAGTAAAGAATCTGCTGCAATGCAGGAGACCTGCATTCTGATCCCTGGGTTGGGAAGATCCCCTGGAGAAGGGAATGACTACCCACTCCAGTATCCTTGCCTGGAGAATTCCATGAACAGAGGAGCCTGGCAGGCTACAGGCAGTCCATGGGATTGCAAAGAGTCAGACACAACCAATAGACTAACACTTTCACTTTTCAAAAGACATATTAACCAGTCGCAGTGAGTAGACTTTAATTGGACCTTGGTTCAAAATGCTTTTAAAAATATGACATTTATGGGCTTCTCTGGCACCCCAGTGGGTAAGAACACCGCCTTGTACCTTGCAATGCAAGGGGCGCCAGTTCAATCCCTGGCCTGGGAAGATTCCATGTGCCGCGGAGCATTCACCCAGGCACTGCGATGGGAGGCCCACACAAGTCAAAGAACAAAGGTGGATGAAAATAGATAAATGAAAGACCAATAGAAGTGGCATATATATATATATATATATATATATATATATGACATTTATGAGACAGCTGAAAATATGAATACTTACTAGATATTAGATGATACTAGGAATTATTGTTAATTTTTTAGAAGTGAAAATTATGGGGTTTTTTAGAAAGTGCAGAAAATGAAAAGATACTCTGGTCACATCAGTAAACTTTGATCTACTTCTTTATTTTATTTTTAAACGTCTTCCCTACAAAGGCAATGCAAAGGAACATGTGCTGTGTGTTTGTTTTTCAGGATGCTGCACGATCTGAACTTCTCCAAAGACGAAGTCCACAGTTTCACAGCATGACAAAGAGCTGCTACTCCTGTCTTCTCTGAATTTGTGATTACTTAGGGGTTTTTTTAAGAGACCATTTTTGTACATACTAAAAGGTTAACTAGAATCCAGGTTTCAGTTTCCTAAATGAAATCAAATGTTACTTCACTATAGATACCTTGTGGACTTTATTTTGTACCATAACTTATTTTACTACTGATATTGGTCCTTAAAAGTCAATCATGGCGACAAGAGCATATAGGATTCTTTGTTTTGAATCAAAGTTCCTTACCATGTAAACTGTATCACTGTTTTACAATAAGCTCTCGTGTTTTATGACATGATAAATGATCATTTTGATCACCTTTCTATGCTGTACAATGTCTGATTAGCAATACAAATTAAATTTTACATTGCACTGTAAACTCAGGAAATGATCATTTATGTCCTTGTTCTTACTATGAAAACATGGAATGTTATAACTTATTAAGTGATCCAAATGTTTTGTGTGTTTCTGGCCTTGATACAGAGTAGAATAAAAATATACTTAAGTACTTTTTAATCTTTGTGGTTGAAACATGTTTGAATGAATGTATGGGGTGGTATAAACAGAGTAGAATAAAAAACACCCAGTGGGTTAGGGAACACCGCCTTGTACCTTGCAATGCAAGGCGCCAGTTCAATCCCTGACCTGGGAAGATTCCATGTGCCGGAGCATTCACCCAGGCACTGCGATGGGAGGCCCACACAAGTCAAAGAACAAAGGTGGATGAAAATAGATAAATGAAAGACCAATAGAAGTGGCATATATATATATATATATATATATATATATGACATTTATGAGACAGCTGAAAATATGAATACTTACTAGATATTAGATGATACTAGGAATTATTGTTAATTTTTTAGAAGTGAAAATTATGGGGTTTTTTAGAAAGTGCAGAAAATGAAAAGATACTCTGGTCACATCAGTAAACTTTGATCTACTTCTTTATTTTATTTTTAAACGTCTTCCCTACAAAGGCAATGCAAAGGAACATGTGCTGTGTGTTTGTTTTTCAGGATGCTGCACGATCTGAACTTCTCCAAAGACGAAGTCCACAGTTTCACAGCATGACAAAGAGCTGCTACTCCTGTCTTCTCTGAATTTGTGATTACTTAGGGGTTTTTTTAAGAGACCATTTTTGTACATACTAAAAGGTTAACTAGAATCCAGGTTTCAGTTTCCTAAATGAAATCAAATGTTACTTCACTATAGATACCTTGTGGACTTTATTTTGTACCATAACTTATTTTACTACTGATATTGGTCCTTAAAAGTCAATCATGGCGACAAGAGCATATAGGATTCTTTGTTTTGAATCAAAGTTCCTTACCATGTAAACTGTATCACTGTTTTACAATAAGCTCTCGTGTTTTATGACATGATAAATGATCATTTTGATCACCTTTCTATGCTGTACAATGTCTGATTAGCAATACAAATTAAATTTTACATTGCACTGTAAACTCAGGAAATGATCATTTATGTCCTTGTTCTTACTATGAAAACATGGAATGTTATAACTTATTAAGTGATCCAAATGTTTTGTGTGTTTCTGGCCTTGATACAGAGTAGAATAAAAATATACTTAAGTACTTTTTAATCTTTGTGGTTGAAACATGTTTGAATGAATGTATGGGGTGGTATCTAAGGAGAATCCTAAGAGGCAAAGTTCTGGAGACACCTCCCACAGGCAGTTTTGGATAGATATGTTTAGAAAGTTGGACAGCCTTGGCAACTATTTTGATTCTTACCCCAAACTAGAGGCCTTGGGAATGATGACCTAAATAATCACTTGGTGCTTAGGAGTGGGTTAAATTTAAATTCTACTTGAGTCTGCCTTGACCAGCTAGGAAAATGGGGAACACTCCATCCTAAATTGTACCTTAAAAAAATAAATAAATAAATTGTACCTTCCCTGGATGGGTGCTCGCCCACAGCTTACCAGTTCTGCAGGGAGCCCTCCTAAGCTCTGCTAGGTGGGCGTCTTACTCTCTTTCCCTGCCCTTTTGAACAACCTGCAAAAGCTCTCACAGACTGGGATTCTTCAAAGGGTATCAAGAAAAGCTACTGTGAAGTTTTCATGAGGAAACTGTGTTAGATACATAGCTGACTCTGCTTAAGCTAGCTTAGATTGTTGCAGTGTTATTCAGGATAGCAGCATTGCTTTTCAGAAATGGCAGGTGGAGTGGGGGTGGTATCTCCAGCTTCCCTGTACATGATTTTGTAAATAGCTAAGTCTTCACTGAATGAAAAGTGTACTCAAGAGGAACACAGTATTAACAGTCCTCAAACTACAATGTCCAGCCTGGGAAGCTCCCCAGGTACAAGTAGCCAAGTCCACCCAGTCTTTCCCTGTGTCTCCCTCTTCTGTCTGTCCTCATTCTCCCAGGCAGGATCTAGCTGGTGGGCTGGCAAATCCTCTTCTTGCTGTATTTTAAACCCTGTATTTTGAACCTGTATATTAATAAATCTCAAATGAGTATCTTAAATTGAAAATCAACTGAGCTTCCATTTTACCTCCTGAATACCACCTGGGTAGCCCCTCAAATTCAGAAGATCCCTAACTAAACTTTTTCCCTGACCATCTGGTAACCAAACCAGGTTAGCAAACCAAAACACCCCGAGAGGCCAGGGTTTGCAGCAAAAGTGAGGGTTTATTTAAAAGGCATTCAAGTCAGGAGGCCAGAGAACAAGTCTCAGATCTGGAAGGGGCTGGGGTAGTTATGGGATAAAGAATAAATAGGGTTGTCTGAGACATGGGCAGCATGGGGAGAGGGGATTGGGAAAAGGCAGAGCAATTGTCATTCTGCCCACTGGTAACTAAGCTACAGGCCCCGGCACCTTCTCAAGGGGAGACGCTCTGCAGGATCTGAGGGAGGAATTTTTAGCCTCTCAATGTCAAAACGTCACTGCATGGCCACTCGTGTGCCATTTGGAGCGTAAGTGATCCTATCCTGTCTTAAACAGCTCAGTGCCACCTAGATACTGCTGACTCCAAGTTCCTAGAAAATAACTTGGGCAGACATGTATTATTTCGGCTACATGCCCCTTGGAGGACAGGCAAGTCTTAAAACCGCCATGATTATCAAAGGCAGCTGAAGTGGATTTGAGCCGACCCATAGTTTTGATCTCTCCAGGCTCTATTCCTCCTTTTGAGTTCCCTGATTCATCAGAGCCACTTTCTACCTCACCAATCCTTCTAAAGCTATTCGGGTTCAGCGTCGCCCTCTCCAGTCTGACTTCTCCATTCCAGCCAGCCCTGATGGTAAGGAAGCGACCTGCAGTTCAGGAAACCAGGGTTTGATCTCTGGGTCAGAAAGCACCGCTTGGGAAGGGAATGGCTACCCACTCCAATATTCTTGCCTGGAGAATTCTGTGGACAGAAGGAGCTGGTGAATTATAGTCCATAGGGTGCAAGGAGTCGACAAGATTGAATGACCAACAGAAAATAGATTGCCATCTTGATCCCACTGAAATCCATTCTGTATTCCAGTGTATTCTAGAAGGCCTTAGAAACTCCCCTGAGAAGAGCCCCAGTCTCCCACTTAATACAGCCATACACTGAGGACTTCAGATGAATTATAACTATTATTCTTGAGCAAAGAGCTCCAGGACTCCTTTATTTCCTGAATATGCAAAAAAAAAAAAGGAGAAGTTATACCTCAAAGTACTTTTATCAGTTCTCTATTTCTGCCAGAAAATTCTGCTTACTTAAAAAACACCCCGAGAGGCCAGGGTTTGCAGCAAAAGTGAGGGTTTATTTAAAAGGCATTCAAGTCAGGAGGCCAGAGAACAAGTCTCAGATCTGGAAGGGGCTGGGGTAGTTATGGGATAAAGAATAAATAGGGTTGTCTGAGACATGGGCAGCATGGGGAGAGGGGATTGGGAAAAGGCAGAGCAATTGTCATTCTGCCCACTGGTAACTAAGCTACGGGCCCCCGGGCACCTTCTCAAGGGGAGACGCTCTGCAGGATCTGAGGGAGGAATTTTTAGCCTCTCAATGTCAAAACGTCACTGCATGGCCACTCGTGTGCCATTTGGAGCGTAAGTGATCCTATCCTGTCTTAAACAGCTCAGTGCCACCTAGATACTGCTGACTCCAAGTTCCTAGAAAATAACTTGGGCAGACATGTATTATTTCGGCTACATGCCCCTTGGAGGACAGGCAAGTCTTAAAACCGCCATGATTATCAAAGGCAGCTGAAGTGGATTTGAGCCGACCCATAGTTTTGATCTCTCCAGGCTCTATTCCTCCTTTTGAGTTCCCTGATTCATCAGAGCCACTTTCTACCTCACCAATCCTTCTAAAGCTATTCGGGTTCAGCGTCGCCCTCTCCAGTCTGACTTCTCCATTCCAGCCAGCCCTGATGGTAAGGAAGCGACCTGCAGTTCAGGAAACCAGGGTTTGATCTCTGGGTCAGAAAGCACCGCTTGGGAAGGGAATGGCTACCCACTCCAATATTCTTGCCTGGAGAATTCTGTGGACAGAAGGAGCTGGTGAATTATAGTCCATAGGGTGCAAGGAGTCGACAAGATTGAATGACCAACAGAAAATAGATTGCCATCTTGATCCCACTGAAATCCATTCTGTATTCCAGTGTATTCTAGAAGGCCTTAGAAACTCCCCTGAGAAGAGCCCCAGTCTCCCACTTAATACAGCCATACACTGAGGACTTCAGATGAATTATAACTATTATTCTTGAGCAAAGAGCTCCAGGACTCCTTTATTTCCTGAATATGCAATAAAAAAAAAAGAGAATTATACTCAAAGTCACTGTTGCTTGAGAATTCTGCTTACTTACTTCCTTTTTCAAAGTATTCTTATGTATCAGTTCTCTATTTCTGCCACGACAAATTACCGTGAACTTAGTGGCTTAAAACAACACCCCATTTTGTTCGATGGCTCAGAAGTCTGGGTGCAGTGAGGCTGAAATCAGGATTGTCAGCTGGGCTCAGCTCTTCCCCGGGTCTTCTCGCGAGGCTGAAATCAGGATTGTCAGCTGGGCTCAGCTCTTCTCTGGGTCTTCTCGCGAGGCTGCAATCAGGATTGTCAGCTGGGCTCAGCTCTTCTCTGGAGGCGCTGGAGAACATTTCACTTTGGAGACAGTCTTTGGAAGACCATTCTGCCTTTCGCAGTCTGTGAAGAGAACGGAAAGAAGCTTGTTCAAGGTAAGATAATTGAATTTTGTCTAGCCACGAAGACTTATCCTAAACTAGTTTGGGGTTGTGTTTGTTGATAGCTACAGGCCCTCACTTTTGGGAAGATGACTCCGTGTCTGTTTGGTCTAGGTCTACAGTTTGTTTCGGTTGCTAACTTAAGAAAGAAAAATGAAACCTCCACCAGCCTCGGTCCCTTGGTGCCTTTCTGCTTTGGTTTTCTTACGAATCATCTTCATGCAGGGTTGCCAGTTTGGTAGGCCTTGGAACGCCATAGTAACCTATCTAAAATTCAAAAAGCATGTTTTTTCCCCTGGTTTAAGTTCTCTTCTTCTGCCCAGGCCCCACTCATGGAATGGGGGCTCCTCTTTGGGGGCAAAACGCTGAGCTCCGGGCCCTGGTAGCAAGGCACTGGTTCCACCCCAGGAAAGCAAGGCCTGTAGGCCTCAGGCCGCTTCCCTCCAGCCCCCTAGCAAGTGCTCAGCTCTTTGAAAGGGGCATCTCCTCTAGAGAAACTTCTGTCGTCCCCAGAACATTCATGTCCAAATCTTTCTGTGCATGTGTTTTTTCATTTCTCTTGGATGAATGGGGAATAAAGAAAGAGTAAAGAGAAAAACACCTACTAGTGAAATTGCTGAGTCATAGAAATGTATATTTAACTCTATTTTATTCTGAAAGAAGAGCCCCGGGGTCTCCCACTTAATACAGCCATACACTGAGGACTTCAGATGAATTATAACTATTATTCTTGAGCAAAGAGCTCCAGGACTCCTTTATTTCCTGAATATGCAATAAAAAAGAATTATACTCAAAGTCACTGTTGCTTGAGAATTCTGCTTACTTACTTCCTTTTTCAAAGTATTCTTATGTATCAGTTCTCTATTTCTGCCACGACAAATTACCGTGAACTTAGTGGCTTAAAACAACACCCCATTTTGTTCGATGGCTCAGAAGTCTGGGTGCAGTGAGGCTGAAATCAGGATTGTCAGCTGGGCTCAGCTCTTCCCCGGGTCTTCTCGCGAGGCTGAAATCAGGATTGTCAGCTGGGCTCAGCTCTTCTCTGGGTCTTCTGCGAGGCTGCAATCAGGATTGTCAGCTGGGCTCAGCTCTTCTCTGGAGGCGCTGGAGAACATTTCACTTTGGAGACAGTCTTTGGAAGACCATTCTGCCTTTCGCAGTCTGTGAAGAGAACGGAAAGAAGCTTGTTCAAGGTAAGATAATTGAATTTTGTCTAGCCACGAAGACTTATCCTAAACTAGTTTGGGGTTGTGTTTGTTGATAGCTACAGGCCCTCACTTTTGGGAAGATGACTCCGTGTCTGTTTGGTCTAGGTCTACAGTTTGTTTCGTTGCTAACTTAAGAAAGAAAAATGAAACCTCCACCAGCCTCGGTCCCTTGGTGCCTTTCTGCTTTGGTTTTCTTACGAATCATCTTCATGCAGGGTTGCCAGTTTGGTAGGCCTTGGAAAGCCATAGTAACCTATCTAAAATTCAAAAGCATGTTTTTTCCCCTGGTTTAAGTTCTCTTCTTCTGCCCAGGCCCCACTCATGGAATGGGGGCTCCTCTTTGGGGGCAAAACGCTGAGCTCCGGGCCCTGGTAGCAAGGCACTGGTTCCACCCCAGGAAAGCAAGGCCTGTAGGCCTCAGGCCGCTTCCCTCCAGCCCCCTAGCAAGTGCTCAGCTCTTTGAAAGGGGCATCTCCTCTAGAGAAACTTCTGTCGTCCCCAGAACATTCATGTCCAAATCTTTCTGTGCATGTGTTTTTTCATTTCTCTTGGATGAATGGGGAATAAAGAAAGAGTAAAGAGAAAAACACCTACTAGTGAAATTGCTGAGTCATATGGTAATTGTATATTTAACTCTATTTTATTCAGCATATATTTCTAGGTCTAACATAGAGACATACCGTAGGTGGATAATCATGCTTTTGAATGTACTGTTTCAAACTTTTAAGAAAACACCAGGTTTTGGGGTTTTATGTTTGTTTTTTTTCCAAACTGGTTGTATGGTTTTACATTCCTACCAGCTCTGTATCAGAGTTTCACTTCTTCCACTTCCTCAACAACCTTGAATTACTGATATTTTATTTAAACGTGTAGTGGTACCTTATGATGGTTTTAATGCATTTGTCTGATGTCCACTCTTGTTGAACTTGTTATCATGTGCCTATTGTCTTTCATACGGTGTGTTTTAATCTTTTACCCCATTTTCAATTGGATTGCTTTTATATTAAATTGTAAGCATTCTTTATATATCTAGGTAAGTCCTTTCTCTGATATGTTTTGTGAATATTTTCTTCCATTATGTGACAGCAAATTGTATGAAGCACTAAGTTTAAGAATAAGCTTAGAGATATAAATCAATTTAAATTGGACTAGACTACAAGAGTAAAATAAATAATAATGCAGAGGGCAACTGCGAAGTTGATATATAAATAACCTTCTAGGATGAGAGCACTGGTAATGGAGTTTTTTCCCTTGCAGAATGCAGCTAATGACATGCCTGGGTCATAATGAAACACCTTCAATTCAGGTTCAGTGGCAAACACATGAAATAATGAAAACCATCACTGTAAGCAAATACAAACCACACAGGCTTTGTGGGGGCTTGGCATTGGGGGAGGAACAGCCACTGACATGTGACAGTACGTTTTGTCCATTGCTCTGTTAGCAACTGAGCACTTGGAGGTAAATCTGAAAATGCTGCTGGCAACGCTCTTCCTTAAATTGCGCGTTTATGTTCTGACTCAGGATTTTCTAATTAGCCATCGCAGCCCATGATGAGCAGAACAGCGAGGGGAGTGTATTTGTTGGTAGTGTTCGCAGCCTGCATGCACTTCATTACAATTCCACTTACTCTCATTTAGAACATGCTGAAAAATATACTTACTTGTGTTCAGTACAAATAACTCTTGCTTGTAAACACATCTAAGGAGAGGCTGCTGAAATTCTTAGTGAAGTACATTCAGGTGTTTGTTATGCTGAGGATCTCTATAAGCAAGTTAGCATTTACGAGGCAGGTCTCAGGTTAGCCACATTCTTGCACAGTTTAGGGGAAAAAATTCACAGAAATCATTATGTATCTAGATTTTCCTTGTTTGTTTTTTTTCCAAACTGGTTGTATGGTTTTACATTCCTACCAGCTCTGTATCAGAGTTTCACTTCTTCCACTTCCTCAACAACCTTGAATTACTGATATTTTATTTAAACGTGTAGTGGTACCTTATGATGGTTTTAATGCATTTGTCTGATGTCCACTCTTGTTGAACTTGTTATCATGTGCCTATTGTCTTTCATACGGTGTGTTTTAATCTTTTACCCCATTTTCAATTGGATTGCTTTTATATTAAATTGTAAGCATTCTTTATATATCTAGGTAAGTCCTTTCTCTGATATGTTTTGTGAATATTTTCTTCCATTATGTGACAGCAAATTGTATGAAGCACTAAGTTTAAGAATAAGCTTAGAGATATAAATCAATTTAAATTGGACTAGACTACAAGAGTAAAATAAATAATAATGCAGAGGGCAACTGCGAAGTTGATATATAAATAACCTTCTAGGATGAGAGCACTGGTAATGGAGTTTTTTCCCTTGCAGAATGCAGCTAATGACATGCCTGGGTCATAATGAAACACCTTCAATTCAGGTTCAGTGGCAAACACATGAAATAATGAAAACCATCACTGTAAGCAAATACAAACCACACAGGCTTTGTGGGGGCTTGGCATTGGGGGAGGAACAGCCACTGACATGTGACAGTACGTTTTGTCCATTGCTCTGTTAGCAACTGAGCACTTGGAGGTAAATCTGAAAATGCTGCTGGCAACGCTCTTCCTTAAATTCGAAGCGTTTATGTTCTGACTCAGGATTTTCTAATTAGCCATCGCAGCCCATGATGAGCAGAACAGCGAGGGGAGTGTATTTGTTGGTAGTGTTCGCAGCCTGCATGCACTTCATTACAATTCCACTTACTCTCATTTAGAACATGCTGAAAAATATACTTACTTGTGTTCAGTACAAATAACTCTTGCTTGTAAACACATCTAAGGGAGAGGCTGCTGAAATTCTTAGTGAAGTACATTCAGGTGTTTGTTATGCTGAGGATCTCTATAAGCAAGTTAGCATTTACGAGGCAGGTCTCAGGTTAGCCACATTCTTGCACAGTTTAGGGGAAAAAATTCACAGAAATCATTATGTATCTAGATTTTCCTTGTTGCCTTTCACATATTATGTGGTGTATTTTAATATAGTATATATATCATGGTGACTCCATGGTAAAGAATCCACCTGCCAATGCAGGAGGCATGAGTTCGATCCGGATTGGGAAGATCCCCTGGAGAAGGAAATGGCAATCCACTCCAGTATTCTTGCCTGGGAAATTCCATGAACAGAGGAGCCTGGTGGGCTACCATCCGTGGGGTCTCAAAGAGTCAGACGTGACTTAATAACTGAGCACACACTCATGTGGTATATAGTATTTTAAAATATTTAATTAATTGTTCTAAATTTTTGATGAGGTGGGGATTCTGGGCAGTAAACCATTAGAAGAAGAGTTATTCTCCCTCACCCAGTTAGGAAGTGGCAAAAGCACTCAAATACAGGGTGCCTGGTACTTACTAGGGTTCAGGAAAAGCACACCACCAGTGATGAACTGAGATGGTGGGACAGGGGAGAGGAGCGAGAGGTTCAAGAGGGAGGGTATATATGTATACGCATAGCTGGTTCACTTCCTTGTACAGCAGAAACTAACACAACATTGTGAAGCAATTATACTCTAATGAAAAAAAAAAAAAACCCACCTGCCCACTCAGTAATGAAGCTTTGGAGCTTGGCCTCTTGGTACTTCACCAATTCTAGAAAAACTGCTGGTTCCCTGGTGCCCCACCGTCCTAGCTCAGGTGCAGAGAAAGGCCTTATCTGTGTGTGCTGCATGGCCGTTCTGTGGGATGGAGACCCACCTCTTGCAGGAAGTGTTTTCACCCCTACACGTGCCATTTTGCCCTCTTGGTCATGAAATCTTAAATAGTTAGAGCTAATATTTACATAGTGCTTTTTTATTGACAAAGTCAATTCCAAGAACCTTGCCAGGGTTGCTGCTACATGTTTAACAATCAACTATTAGGTAGGGGGTAAAAGAAAGTGCCAACTTGCCTGTTTGTCTGATTTAGGTCATTTTTCTGTGGCCAAATTTAGTGCGAGGAAGAGATGGGCACCATTGGCTTTGCCCATGGGTAACCATCTAACAATATGGACCGGAATATGGGCAGTAGCTGTTGACATATTATCATTTAGCACCCTTAGTCAAACTCAGTGAGGTATCACATATGTTATTTTCTTTTGAGACTTAAAGAGGCTTCCCTGACCTGCAGTGCAGGAAGCACAGGAGGCGTGGATTCAGCCCTTGGGTTGGGAGGACCCCCTGGAAAAGGAAATGGCATCATTTCCTTCCACTCCAGTATTCTTGCCTGAAAAATCTCATGGACAGGGGCCTGATGGGCTGCAGTCCAAAGGGCTGTGGATGTGACTGAGCAAGCAAAGAGGCTGTGACACATCAGAAAGTGGTAGAACCAGGACTGGAAGGCAGTTGGTCTGATTAACATGGCCAAAGTCACAGACTGGTAGAAGCTGTCTCAGGGCCTCAGAGCCAGGGGCATGATAGGGAGGGCTCACTTTTCTCCAGGAAGCCCTCTGAAGTTTGTTTTCTATTGTGTGAAATTAGAAAGCTCCACATTATGGTCAGGTTTAGTGATAGCCGGTGGCACCATTATTTTATGTATCCTGGTTTAAAAATTACTCTGAGGTGAAACAGAAAAACAAGGGCTTTGCTGGGCAGGGAAGAAGAGTGAGTGCAGAGAAGCCCCTGTCCCCCGATGAGCTGGGTGACTTCGGGAAATAGACGTCCTCTCTTGGTGCCCTGTTTTCTGACACATACAGTAGGTGTGATTGGTGCCCAAAGCAGAGGAAGTACAAGATATACTTTAGCCACTAATACTGTCTCAAAATGTTCTGGCTTTTTATATACTAGATCAAACAACGAGCTGAGCTTTGGGAAGGAAAAATCAGAAGTATTTTATAAGTTCAGGAACATAGAATGAAATTAATGGGCACTTTAAAAACCATTGCTATTTCTTGCACCAGCTTTATGTTAAGAATTCTTATAAACACGTTTCAGAGTTTTGGCCAACATGAGATTTGATATTTTTAGTTTATTAATAAAGTAATCTGATGTCAGCACTTTTGTGTCTTTTTAATAAAAACCAAATATTTCAGACATATAAAATGATTTAGAGAAACGGTCATGAATGGGCAAGTATTGTTCACCTAATGTGAGAAATGAAGGCCTTAAATATTGGTGAAGACTCCTAGGAACCCTTCCATGGTCCCATTTTCCTCTAGAGCACTCCCTGGGTTACCATTATCCTGCATGTTGTTTTTATCCTTCCCTTACATTTTTTTGATACTTTAACTCTGTACCCAGTCCTAAACAATATCCCCAAGCAGAATACAGAATTGTCTTTTATGTTTTTAAACTTTGTTGTTGTTCAGTTGCTAAGTCGTGCCTGACTCTGCAGCCCCCTGGACTGCAGCACGCCAGGCTTCCCTGTCCTTCACCATCTTCTTGAGTTTGCTCAAACTCAAAGCCATTTGAGTCGATGATGCCATGCAGCCATCTTATCCTGTGTCTCCTCCTTCTTTTGCTGTCCTCAGTCTTTCCCAGCATCAGAACTTTTCCAATGAGTCGGCTCATCACATCAAGTGGTCAAAGTATTGGAGCTTCTGCTTCAGCATGAGTCCTTCCAATGAATATTCAGGGTTCATTCCCTAAAGGATTGACTTGTTTGAGCTCCTTGCTGTCCAAGGGACTCTCAGGAGTCTTCTCAAGCACCACAGTTGAAAAGCATCACTTGTTTGGTGCTCAGCATTCTTTATGGTCCCAGCTCTCACATCCATACACGACTACTGGAAAAACCATAGCTTTGACTATATAGACCTTTGTCAGCAGAGTGATGTCTCTGTTTTTTAAATATACTAGGTTTGTAATAACTTTTAATTTCATGGCTTTCAGTCACTATCCACAGTGATTCTGGAGCCAGAGAAAATAAAATCTGTCACTGTTTGCATTTTTTACCCCGTTTATTTGCTTTGAAGTGATGGGACCAGATGCCATGATGTTAGTTTTTTGAGTGCTGAGTTTTAATCTAGCTTTTTCTTTTCTTTTTTTTTTGTAATTGGAGTTTATTTGTTTTTACAATGTTGCATTAGTTTCAGATGTACGGCGATGTTATTGTTATACATCTTTTACAGAGTTTTGTAGTTTATAGCTATACATAATCCCAAAATAGTCATAGGTATATCCCTGACCCCTCCCACCTGAGCCCTCATCCCCTTTTCCCCCCATTCCTTCCCCGCAGGGTTGATGCATAGCCCCCATGTAACTTCCCTTAGTCTTACAGCTTAAACACAATGGCTGTCTCTTTTACACGATAGTGTAGGTTTCCGTGTTACTCTTTAAAAATATGGAACACTTCACGAATTTGCATGTCATCCTTACTCAGGGACCATGCTAATCTTCTCTGTACTGTTCCAGTTTTACTATATGTGCTGCCGAAGTGAGCACAGGCCAGCTTTTTCATTCGCCTCCTTCACCTTCATCCTCTCTGCTTTCTGTCATTAAGGTGGTGTCACCTGCATATCTGAGGTCATTGATATTTCTCCTGGCAATCTTGATTCCAGCTTGTGCTTCATCCATCCTGGCATTTCATATAAGGTACTCTGCATGTAAGTTAAATAAGCAGGGTGACAGTATACAGCCTTGACATACTCCTTGTCCAATTTTGAACCAGTCTGTTGTTCATGTCTGGTTCAAACTGTTGCTTCTTGTCCTTCACATAGGTGGAGGCAGGTAAGGTGGTCTGGTATTCCCTTCTCTTTCAGAAGTTTCCACGGTTTGCTGTGGTCCACACAGTCAAAAACTTTAGCATTGTTAATGAAGCAGATGTTTTTCTGGAATTCTCTTGCTTCTTCTGTGATCCAATGGATGTTGGAAATTTGATCTCTGGTTCCTCTGCATTTTCTGAATCCAGTTTGTACATCTGGAAGTTCTCAGTTCATGCACTTTTGAAGTCTAGCTTGGAGGATTTTGAGCGTGACTTTGTTAGCATGTGAAATGAGCTCAATTGTGTGGTGGTGTGAACATTCTTTGGCATTGCCCTTCTTTAGGATTGGAAGGAAAACTGACCTTTTCCAGTCCTGTGGCCACTACTGAGTTGTCCAAATTTGCTGGCATATTGAGAGCAGTACTTTAACAGTGTCATCTTTTAGGTTTGAAATAGCTCAGTCGGAATTCCATCACCTCCCCTAACTCTGTTCATAGTAAATCTTCCTAAGGCCCACTTGACTTAATACTCTAAGGTGTCTGACTCTAGGCGAGCGACCACACCATCATGGTTATCTGGGCCATTAAGACCTTTTTTGTACAGATCTGTAAGTCGTGCCACCTCCTCTTAATCACTTCTGTTTCTGTTAGATCCTTACTGTTGCTGTCCTTTACTGTGCCCCTCTTTGCATGGAATTTCGCTTGGTATCTCTCATTTTCTTGAAGAGATCTCTAGTCTTTCCCACTCTATTGTTTTCCTCTGTTTCTTTGCACTGTTCACTTAGGAAGGCTTTCTTATCTCTTGTTGCTGTTCTCTGGAACTCTGCGTTCAGTCCCAGGACTGCTGCTGCCAGCGCCCCAACCCTGAGTCTGGCCCACGCCTCTGCTGAGACCCTCAGACAGTCACGGGCAAGTCTGGCTCAGTCTCTTGTGGGGCCACTGCTCGTTTCCACTGTGTCCTGGTGCACAAAGGTTCAAGGTATTGTTAGTGCCCTCCAAGAGTGGAGTCTCTGTTTCCCCAGTCCTGTGGAAGTTCTGTAATTGAATCCCACTGACCTTCAAAGTCAGATTCCCTGGGGATTCCCAGTCCCTTTGCTGAATCCCCAGGTTGGCAAGTCTGTTGTGGGGCCTAGAACTTGTGCAACAGTGTGAGAAGTTCTTTGGTATAATTTTAAGCTTTATATGACTGATAATTGCACATGGCGTTCTCCTTGCTTTGCTTTAATGGCATAGTGTAAGAAATAAATCCATTTTAATACATGTAGCACTAGTCTCTTTTTACAGTGATGTAGTGTTCCATTATCATATGAATAGATAACATTAAAAGATAAATTCTCCTATTCGTGGACATTGACGGAGTTTCCATTTTTAAAAAATCATCTCCAAATGGTTCATATTCTTATGCATGCCTCCTTGTGCATATATGTGAGAATTCTCTCTGGAATTTATACCTAAGAGTAGAATTTTTAGGTCACAGATGTATGCACCTTCCATTTTACTAGAGAGAAACCCTTTATTTTCAAAACTGATTGTGTCAAGTTATCCGCTCAGTATCAGTGGATGTGATTTCTCATCCATTCATATCCTTAAAATGCTTTTTATTGTTTGACTCTGGACATACTCCATATCTAATGGATTTGGAATGCTCTCAGTGTATCCCCTCATGTGTTGGGCATTTACCTGTTCGCTCTTAGATCTTTCCTCTCCTGGCCTGGAAGGAGGGCTTCCCTGGGTGGTTCAGTGGTTAAGAGTCTGCCTGCCAATGCCAGGTCAATCTGGAAGATCCTGTCCTTTACTGTTGCATGGAATTTCGCTTGGTATCTCTCATTTTCTTGAAGAGATCTCTAGTCTTTCCCACTCTATTGTTTTCCTCTGTTTCTTTGCACTGTTCACTTAGGAAGGCTTTCTTATCTCTTGTTGCTGTTCTCTGGAACTCTGCTCAGTCCCAGGACTGCTGCTGCCAGCGCCCAACCCTGAGTCTGGCCCACGCCTGCTGAGACCCTCAGACAGTCACGGGCAAGTCTGGCTCAGTCTCTTGTGGGGCCACTGCTCGTTTCCACTGTGTCCTGGTGCACAAAGGTTCAAGGTATTGTTAGTGCCCTCCAAGAGTGGAGTCTCTGTTTCCCCAGTCCTGTGGAAGTTCTGTAATTGAATCCCACTGACCTTCAAAGTCAGATTCCCTGGGGATTCCCAGTCCCTTTGCTGAATCCCCAGGTTGGCAAGTCTGTTGTGGGGCCTAGAACTTGTGCAACAGTGTGAGAAGTTCTTTGGTATAATTTTAAGCTTTATATGACTGATAATTGCACATGGCGTTCTCCTTGCTTTGCTTTAATGGCATAGTGTAAGAAATAAATCCATTTTAATACATGTAGCACTAGTCTCTTTTTACAGTGATGTAGTGTTCCATTATCATATGAATAGATAACATTAAAAGATAAATTCTCCTATTCGTGGACATTGACGGAGTTTCCATTTTTAAAAAATCATCTCCAAATGGTTCATATTCTTATGCATGCCTCCTTGTGCATATATGTGAGAATTCTCTCTGGAATTTATACCTAAGAGTAGAATTTTTAGGTCACAGATGTATGCACCTTCCATTTTACTAGAGAGAAACCCTTTATTTTCAAAACTGATTGTGTCAAGTTATCCGCTCAGTATCAGTGGATGTGATTTCTCATCCATTCATATCCTTAAAATGCTTTTTATTGTTTGACTCTGGACATACTCCATATCTAATGGATTTGGAATGCTCTCAGTGTATCCCCTCATGTGTTGGGCATTTACCTGTTCGCTCTTAGATCTTTCCTCTCTCCTGGCCTGGAAGGAGGGCTTCCCTGGGTGGTTCAGTGGTTAAGAGTCTGCCTGCCAATGCAGGAGAGGCAGGTTCAATCCTGGGTCAAGAAGATCCCCTGAAGAAGGAAATGGCAACCCACTCCAATATTCTTGTCTGAGAAATCCCATGGACAGAGAAGCCTGGCAGGCTACAGTCCCTGGAGTCACAAACAGTTGGACATGACTGAGCAAATAAACAGCAACAACAGTCCTGGAGGAAGCCCATCTCTGAAAGGACGTTCTCCAGGGTCCCTTGTCTGCTGGCTCCTATTTTTGTTCAGCTAATGAGAGACACTGATGGGAAATTGAAGGGGAGAAGCCAAGGTCTTTCTCTCCCGCCACTCTGCCACCACTGGGGTCTGTAGCAGGGCTGTGCCTCCTCTGTGGGCACAACTTCCCTTGGTCAGCCCCTCACATGACTCTGACTTGGCTGGATGGCCCCTTCTCCACTCAGTACCTACCAGGCCACCTCAGGTCCTAAATTCTGAAAACAGCATTTCTTCCCTTTCCTTCTCAGTCTAGCGGTTCCTGCGCTAATGTCTCTTGTGTTTCCAAAGCCTCTGTATTAAATGTCCTGTATTGAAGGAGTGCTGTAATCCATGGAGTCAAAAAGACTCGGACATGACTTAGCAACTGAACAACAACAGTAGGAACAAATTGAAGGACTGTGAGTGTTTCTTTCCAGTCTGAATCTGTATGATACATCTAACCCACGTGGGATTGAACTTTTATTTTTCTTCGTCCCCTCAGTCCTCTCTCTCTCTCTCTCTTTTTCTTCTGCCCTTTAGATTTTCTTGGCTGGAAGCTAATTGCATGTATCTTTGTGCTTTTTTTCTACCAGGATGTTTTTTTCTTACTGATTTGTAAGCATTTTAAAACTCTGAATATATATGATTTACAAATGTTTTATCCTAGTCTGTGACTTGTTTTTTCAGTTTTTAAGTGATGCATTTTAATACTCAGGAATGTCTATTTTAAATGTAATCAAATGTGTCAAGCTAACCCTCTGTGACTTATATTTCTCATATAATTTAGGAATCATTTCCTACCTAAAGAATTTAAAAGAAACATACCACTGTTATTTGTGTTACACTTTTCTAACTTTGGCTTTTCACATTTAATAGTCACATCTTTGTTTTTCAAAAACGTGCCAGGTATTTAGTTCACCTGAAATTAATGTTCTTGAGTGGTGTGTGTAGTGGTGTGATTATTTCTTTCAGACTGGTGACCAGTTATCTTAGAATCAGTGGTGTGTGGCACCTACCCTGTACCAACAATAAAAGATCATTTTAATTCTCAGGGATCTCATTAGCTAGTCATTAATTGCACTGGTAACTCATAGCAGCCATGGTAGGAATATTTATACCACCGTTATGCGCAAACACTACAAATCAACTCCCTCTCTTACCCCTGGAGAACTGTATTAGCACACTGGATGAAATCTCTATCATGAACTTCAGTGTGCAGTGTAGTGTTCAAATAGAAGGTTACAGTCTGTAGCCAATTATGGAATCAATTGTTCGTGTTGCAGCAATTTTGTGTGTTGTTTTTTAAAATAAAACAGGGCTGAATACCTGAATGCCTTGTGCATGATAATTATAGCTGTTGTCCTTGAATCTTCTGTCTTCGTTTTATGTATTAGGATATATGACCTACGTACACAGGACTGTGTGGTTTGGGTTGCAATATTAAATGCTTTTCTCACTGTGGGTAATTTAAAACAACATGTGAAAAACACTGGACTACTTTGTCCTTTCTGTTTCCCAAAGTCACTTCTGTCACAAGTCAGGTGTTCATCTATGGACAAAGCCATTCCTGAGCTCTCCATGCTGTTTGGTACACTTCTTTGGTTCTCCTCCTGTACCACGCTGCTTCAGACTGCAAGTGTTAGGAAAGTCTGCATAGTTGCCAGGACGAGGTTCTCACCCTCAAGTTCTTCCATATAGTCATGTCTGTTCTTGGCCGTTTGCTTTTCTACATAAATTTTAGGACAGATTGTCAAATTCCATGGAAAATATCATTGGGATTATGACTGAAGCTTTAAAGCTTACGGGGAGGGGGCGGTTCACATCCTTACAATATTCACTCTTCTCATCCTTGAACGTGGGATTCACTCTTCTTACCAACTTATATAGTGAAGTTCTTTAATGTCTTCCAATAAATCTTTATGATTTCCTTTATAAAGATATACACATTTTTTTTTTTAGTTTACTTTTTGCTTTTACAGAGTTTTGTTGTGTACAGATATGTGTAATCCCAGATAAGTCATATGTATATCCCTGACCCTTCCCTCCTCCATCCCTTTCCTTATCCGCCCTCCCCGCCCCCACCCCTCCGCAACCTGGTCCCACCCCTTCAGGCTGTCGCACAGCCCCCCTGCAGGATCCCATATTCCCACAGCACAATGACAATAGCTATCTCTTTCATATATGATAGTATATGTTTCCATGTTACTTTTTCCATGCCTCCTACCCACTGTTCATACCCCACAATGTCCATAAGTCTGTTCTGTCTGTTTTTCCATTGCTTCTCTGCATGTGTGATCATTACCGTCTTACTAGATTCCATATATATGTGTTAGTATACTGTACTTGTCTTTCTCTTTTTGACTTACTTTGCTTTGTATAATAGGTTCTAGATTCATCCACCTCATTAGGACTGATTCTTTATAAAGATATACACATTTTCTTTATACTTACTTCTAATACCTTACATTTTGTTGCTGTTACATATGTAATGCTTTAAAACTGTATGCATATGTATATTAAGGTATGTAGGAACGCAACTCATTCATATACATTTGTGTAATTCTGACCTCAGTAATTCTAATAAGTGGGTTTTCTCAAGTTTGAGTTAAATAATGAATACTATCTGTGAATAATGGTTGTTTTATTCCCACCTTTAAACTAATTTTAGAATTCTTTAAAGCTAATATTTCGCCAATGGATATTTCTATATTTGTCCTTTCTGTTTCCCAAAGTCACTTCTGTCACAAGTCAGGTGTTCATCTATGGACAAAGCCATTCCTGAGCTCTCCATGCTGTTTGGTACACTTCTTTGGTTCTCCTCCTGTACCACGCTGCTTCAGACTGCAAGTGTTAGGAAAGTCTGCATAGTTGCCAGGACGAGGTTCTCACCCTCAAGTTCTTCCATATAGTCATGTCTGTTCTTGGCCGTTTGCTTTTCTACATAAATTTTAGGACAGATTGTCAAATTCCATGGAAAATATCATTGGGATTATGACTGAAGCTTTAAAGCTTACGGGGAGGGGGCGGTTCACATCCTTACAATATTCACTCTTCTCATCCTTGAACGTGGGATTCACTCTTCTTACCAACTTATATAGTGAAGTTCTTTAATGTCTTCCAATAAATCTTTATGATTTCCTTTATAAAGATATACACATTTTTTTTTTTAGTTTACTTTTTGCTTTTACAGAGTTTTGTTGTGTACAGATATGTGTAATCCCAGATAAGTCATATGTATATCCCTGACCCTTCCCTCCTCCATCCCTTTCCTTATCCGCCCTCCCCCCCCCACCCCTCCGCAACCTGGTCCCACCCCTTCAGGCTGTCGCACAGCCCCCCTGCAGGATCCCATATTCCCACAGCACAATGACAATAGCTATCTCTTTCATATATGATAGTATATGTTTCCATGTTACTTTTTCCATGCCTCCTACCCACTGTTCATACCCCACAATGTCCATAAGTCTGTTCTGTCTGTTTTTCCATTGCTTCTCTGCATGTGTGATCATTACCGTCTTACTAGATTCCATATATATGTGTTAGTATACTGTACTTGTCTTTCTCTTTTTGACTTACTTTGCTTTGTATAATAGGTTCTAGATTCATCCACCTCATTAGGACTGATTCTTTATAAAGATATACACATTTTCTTTATACTTACTTCTAATACCTTACATTTTGTTGCTGTTACATATGTAATGCTTTAAAACTGTATGCATATGTATATTAAGGTATGTAGGAACGCAACTCATTCATATACATTTGTGTAATTCTGACCTCAGTAATTCTAATAAGTGGGTTTTCTCAAGTTTGAGTTAAATAATGAATACTATCTGTGAATAATGGTTGTTTTATTCCCACCTTTAAACTAATTTTAGAATTCTTTAAAGCTAATATTTCGCCATTAGATAGGATATTTGCTATAGTTTTACAAACTTGACCAGATTGGGAAATCCCTTTTTGTTCACAGTTTGCACAGCATTATTTTTTTTAATTTATTGAAGTATTGTTGTGTTATAACACAACATTCTAATGTGTTATTCTGCTGTACAACAAAGTGAGTCATTTATACATATATATATATATATATGCACAGTCTTTTTCACATTATTTTCCATTATGATTTATCACAGGATATTGAATGTAATTCCCAGTGCTCTACAGAAGGAGCATATTGTTTATCCATTCTATTCACAATAACTTGCATCTGCTGATCTCAAACTCCCTCTTTCCCACCCCCTCCCCTTTGGCGACCACAAGTCTGTTCTGTGAGTCCATTTGTTTCATAGATAAGTTCATTTGTGTCACATTTTTTTATTATTATTATTTTTTAAATTTATTTATTTATTTATTTTTGTACATATATGTTCCCAGATCATTCATATGCATATTGTGTCACATTTTAAACTCCACCTGTAAGTGATATCATATGGTATTTGTCTTTCTTTGTTTGACTTCACTAGTCTGATAACCTCTAGTTGTATCCATGTTGCTGCAAATGGCATTATTTCATTATTTTTTATGGTTGAGTAGTATTCCATCACATATGTGTGTGTGTGTGTGTATGTGTGTGTGTGTGTGTGTGTGTGTGTGTATGTGCACCACATCTTCTTTGTCTGTTCATTTGTCACTGGACATTTAGGTTGTTTCCATGTTTTGGCTATTGTAAATTGTGCTGCTGCAGTGAACATTGCGGCATGTGTATCTTTTCAAACTGTAATTTTCTCCAAATATATGTTTTTAATTTTTTAATTGAAGTATAGTTACTGTATAATACTACATAAGTTACAAGTATAAAGTATAGTCATTCACAACTTTTAAAGGTTATACTCCATTCATGGCTATTTTGAAATATTGGTTGTATTCCCTGCATTGTACAGTATATCTTTGTAACTTATTTTATAGCTTTCAATTCCCTTCCTCTCTTTCAACCCCCCTTCCCTCTCCCCACCTGATGACCACTAGTTTGTTCTCTTTTTATGTATATAATATTTAATTTTGGCTGTGACAGATCTTCGTTGCTGCACAGAGAGCAGGGGCTACTCTCTGGTTGTGGTGTATGGGCTTCTCTCGCTGTGGGGGCTTCCTGATGGCTCAGACAGTAAAGAATCTACCTGCGATACGGGAGACCCACGTGTGATCCCAGGATCAGGAAGATCCTCTGGAGAAGGAAGTGGCAACCCACTCCAGTATCCTTGCCTGGAGAATCCATGGACAGAGGAGCCTGGTGGGCTACCGTCCATGGGGTCACAAAGAGTCAGACACGACTGAGGAACTAACTCTCTCTCTATGCAGAGCATGGGCTCTAGGGCATAGGGGGCTTCAGTAGTTGAGTAGTTGAGGTTCTTGGGCTCTAGAGCACAGGCTCAGTAGTTGTAGCACATGAGCTTAGTTGTTCCATGCACACCATGTGGCATCTTCCCAGATCTGGGATCAAACCAGTGTCTCCTACATTGGCAGGTAGATTCTTCACCACTGAGCCTCCAAGGAAGCCTTTAGTTTGTTCTTTATATCTGACAGTCTGTGTTTTTCATTTTTAATAGTATTAATTTTATCAAATGCTTTTTCTTATTCTATTTTCTATATTAAGTATGATTTTTTAAATTGTATTAAAATTTGTATTAGGTTGAGAAAATGTCTAAGTTTATAAGCAAATATGCTGTTTTTAAAATTATCAAATGTATAAAGTTTATCTACTTGAGATGATATTTTCTTTTTTATTCATCTAATGTGATAATAGATAAATATATAGATATAAAAAGCAATAAAAAGTTTCTGGAGACTTCCCTGGTAGCCGAGTGGTTAAGAATCCACCTTCTAATGCAGGGAATGCAGGTTCAGTCCCTGGCTGGGGAACTAAGATCCCACATGCTGCAAGGCCTCTAAGTCTAGGCACTGCAACTACTGAGCCCATATGCCGCAACTAAGACCTGATGCAGCCAAAAATAAATAATTTAATATATTTTTTATAAAAATCAATAGATTTCTCTAGACCTAACTCATATTCTCGGGAAAAACCCAGTTACCTAGTTGGATCATAATTTTTATTTTGTTTTCTGATCATAGAATTACTAATATTTTATTAAGGAGGTTTTTGGCAGTGTTTGTGAGATTAATATTGTTATTTTGGGGAGAAGATAGTTCTTCCTCTTTTTCTATTTTATGGTAAAATTCTTAGGTGGCATCTCCATTGTTAGTAGATCTCTTTTGTAAAACCATTTCATCACTTACCCTTGATCCCATGGGGGAGATTTTTATTGAGTTGGCTGGTAAGTTTGTTCAGGTTTTTCCACAAGATCTTATGGGAAAAAAACTGAATGAACTTTTTAGCCAACTCAATATGCTTTAGTTTGTCTTTAAGGTTTTTAAGCCCGTTTGGAGTTGTCTTAGTCTGTGTTGCTATAATAGACTTGCACTGACTGGGTAGCCTGTAAACCACAGAAGTTTCTTTCTCTCAGTTTTAGGGGCTCAAAAGCCTGAGATCAAGGTGCTGAGATGATGGTATTCTGGTAAAACGCTTCCTTCTGGTTCACAGCTGGCACCTTCTCTCTGTCCTCACATGGTGGAAGGGGTTGATGTCTCTCTTGTACTGCTCTCCTCATAAGGGCTCCACCCCCGTGGCTTAAGCATCCCCCCTAGGCCCCTCCTACTATTACCATCACCTTGAGGGTTAGGGTCTCAGTATATGACTTTGGGGGACATAATCATTTTAGACTATAGCAGGGATTCTGTGCATCCCTCCTCCGGCCTGGTTTGAGTCAGTTTTATTAATACATTCATCTGGAAAATGGTTTATTTAACTTTTCTAATTCACTGGGAAAAATAATATTCAAAGTATTTTCTTATTTGGAATATTGGGTCTGGAACGGTAGGTAAGGGCATTTTCTTCAGTCCTATTATTTGCTAATTCTCTCTCTCTCTTTCGCCAATCTTTTCAAAACTTGAGCTGTTTTAAATTTCTGATTTTGTCTGTCCTCCCAAGTGTGTTTTGTTGCCAATCTTATTTTTGTCCCCCTCTTTTCTGCAAGGCCTCTAAGTCTAGGCACTGCATGTCAGCCAAAAATAAATAATTTAATATATTTTTTATAAAAATCAATAGATTTCTCTAGACCTAACTCATATTCTCGGGAAAAACCCAGTTACCTAGTTGGATCATAATTTTTATTTTGTTTTCTGATCATAGAATTACTAATATTTTATTAAGGAGGTTTTTGGCAGTGTTTGTGAGATTAATATTGTTATTTTGGGGAGAAGATAGTTCTTCCTCTTTTTCTATTTTATGGTAAAATTCTTAGGTGGCATCTCCATTGTTAGTAGATCTCTTTTGTAAAACCATTTCATCACTTACCCTTGATCCCATGGGGGAGATTTTTATTGAGTTGGCTGGTAAGTTTGTTCAGGTTTTTCCACAAGATCTTATGGGAAAAAAACTGAATGAACTTTTTAGCCAACTCAATATGCTTTAGTTTGTCTTTAAGGTTTTTAAGCCCGTTTGGAGTTGTCTTAGTCTGTGTTGCTATAATAGACTTGCACTGACTGGGTAGCCTGTAAACCACAGAAGTTTCTTTCTCTCAGTTTTAGGGGCTCAAAAGCCTGAGATCAAGGTGCTGAGATGATGGTATTCTGGTAAAACGCTTCCTTCTGGTTCACAGCTGGCACCTTCTCTCTGTCCTCACATGGTGGAAGGGGTTGATGTCTCTCTTGTACTGCTCTCCCTCATAAGGGCTCCACCCCCGTGGCTTAAGCATCCCCCCTAGGCCCCTCCTACTATTACCATCACCTTGAGGGTTAGGGTCTCAGTATATGACTTTGGGGGACATAATCATTTTAGACTATAGCAGGGATTCTGTGCATCCCTCCTCCGGCCTGGTTTGAGTCAGTTTTATTAATACATTCATCTGGAAAATGGTTTATTTAACTTTTCTAATTCACTGGGAAAAATAATATTCAAAGTATTTTCTTATTTGGAATATTGGGTCTGGAACGGTAGGTAAGGGCATTTTCTTCAGTCCTATTATTTGCTAATTCTCTCTCTCTCTTTCGCCAATCTTTTCAAAACTTGAGCTGTTTTAAATTTCTGATTTTGTCTGTCCTCCCAAGTGTGTTTTTGTTGCCAATCTTATTTTTGTCCCTCCTCTTTTCATCTACTGACTGCAGTTGCTTTACCATGACTCCATTTCTTTCTGGGACTAGCGCGTAGAGCTCAAGAGGAGGAAGGAGAAAATGTACTATTGTTGAAATTAAGCCAAGAAAAATTGAGGCTTGCATTTCTTCTGAGAAGTGCTAGTCTCGAGTTGTTCTTTAAAACAAAAGTTTTGAAACTCTTCTTTCAGCTATTTGGAAAGCCCTGGACGGTATGTTCTAGGGGAACATTTTCGGAGAATGTTAATGGCTGTTTCTACTGAATAACAAATTTCTAGGCAATCTTAGAGACAACAGGGAAAGGATCTTTATTTTCTTTATTGCTGTGACTCATTGTAGAGCTCATAAATGCTACGTTAGAGCATAGCAGACAAGGGAGGAGAAAATAAGAAAGCAGTGATTATCTGTGTAATTTATTTCTAAGTCACAGTTCACAAGCCGAGCTCTGGCATTTTGCCTCACTGATATACCCCTACCCACATGAAGCCAAGGGCCATGCAAAGGGCAGAGTTTTCCCTACCTCCAGCATCTGCAAGCACCCAAATGCTACACAATTGTTAGGAAGACTTTGCTCATCTCAGTCTTTATTGTCACCCACCCATTGCATCCCTGTGTTAACTCAAAATATCAAATGACCTCTGAGTCCACTTTGGGTGGACACTTTCATCACTCTGTACAGTAGAATTTGTTTTAGATCCAGGAGATCCTAATTTAGTGCATAACAAAATAAACAATTGTGTATTACAATAAATGCTGCACTAGAAACATGCAAAGGATGTGGGAAGAGGTAGAGATTACTCCGGAATTATAACAGGTTTCCTGGAAGAAGAACTGAAGTTTAGGTTATCAAGTTGGGGGAGTCACTTTCAGAATGGGCATGGAGAGGGAAGAGGATTTAAGGCCAGAGGGAGGAAGGATGGGTGAGTCGTATAAAGGCAGGAAGGCCAGACCAAAAAGGAGCCGGTGCTAAACATACTGAAACACTCCAATAATGAGAAAGAAAGCAGAAGAAGAGGAGAGAGGGGAGTGGTGGAGCATCTCTTTCTTAATTGGATCAGCAGTCATGCCTTCCAGTGCAGACTTAGCATCAGGTTTCACCTAAAGGAGGACAGAGTTGCTCAGTCAGAGTTGCTCCATGTCTGCTCCGTCTCACCTGGCTGGTTGGCCACCTGCACGTGCCCTCAAATGACTAGACCCTGCCACTTACCTTCTCTGCTGCTTTGTCATTTCTAGAAGGGAGGGTCAGCTGAGCCAGACCAAGGTGGTCAGGGATGGGGGCCCAGGCTAATGTGATCAGTAGAAACCAGGCACTAGCACATGAAAACTGGATAAAGGCCCTGCTGGCTGACGGGCAGGCTGACCCCACCACATGCAACGGGGCAACAGATAGAGGACCCAAACCTTCTTGGAGAATGTTCTATTTCAAAAATAACTTGAAAGTTATTGCCATAAGAAATATAAGAAAATTGTGTTACTAATAGAATTTCTTACATTTAAGGTCTGGGGTCTACATAGGAAAACATCAGATTAGATTGTAGAGGTCATCAAGATGTCAGGGATGGGACAGTGGTTAGGAGTCCACCTTCCAATAGAGGAGGAGTTGGTTCATTCTCTAGTGAGGAAACTAAGATCCCACTTTGTGGCCTAAAGTTTAAAAGAAATAAAAAAAAGACCTCATGGATGGAGCGTGTGGAAATTAGCATAACTGATGCTCTCTGGGGCCCTTCATTTCTCCTGTCCTGGTGGCCCTGTCCAGGTTTGTACTGTGCAGTAAGTCACTCCTCTGGTCGTATTGGGTGGACACTTTCATCACTCTGTACAGTAGAATTTGTTTTAGATCCAGGAGATCCTAATTTAGTGCATAACAAAATAAACAATTGTGTATTACAATAAATGCTGCACTAGAAACATGCAAAGGATGTGGGAAGAGGTAGAGATTACTCCGGAATCATAACAGGTTTCCTGGAAGAAGAACTGAAGTTTAGGTTATCAAGTTGGGGGAGTCACTTTCAGAATGGGCATGGAGAGGGAAGAGGATTTAAGGCCAGAGGGAGGAAGGATGGGTGAGTCGTATAAAGGCAGGAAGGCCAGACCAAAAAGGAGCCGGTGCTAAACATACTGAAACACTCCAATAATGAGAAAGAAAGCAGAAGAAGAGGAGAGAGGGGAGTGGTGGAGCATCTCTTTCTTAATTGGATCAGCAGTCATGCCTTCCAGTGCAGACTTAGCATCAGGTTTCACCTAAAGGAGGACAGAGTTGCTCAGTCAGAGTTGCTCCATGTCTGCTCCGTCTCACCTGGCTGGTTGGCCACCTGCACGTGCCCTCAAATGACTAGACCCTGCCACTTACCTTCTCTGCTGCTTTGTCATTTCTAGAAGGGAGGGTCAGCTGAGCCAGACCAAGGTGGTCAGGGATGGGGGCCCAGGCTAATGTGATCAGTAGAAACCAGGCACTAGCACATGAAAACTGGATAAAGGCCCTGCTGGCTGACGGGCAGGCTGACCCCACCACATGCAACGGGGCAACAGATAGAGGACCCAAACCTTCTTGGAGAATGTTCTATTTCAAAAATAACTTGAAAGTTATTGCCATAAGAAATATAAGAAAATTGTGTTACTAATAGAATTTCTTACATTTAAGGTCTGGGGTCTACATAGGAAAACATCAGATTAGATTGTAGAGGTCATCAAGATGTCAGGGATGGGACAGTGGTTAGGAGTCCACCTTCCAATAGAGGAGGAGTTGGTTCATTCTCTAGTGAGGAAACTAAGATCCCACTTTGTGGCCTAAAGTTTAAAAGAAATAAAAAAAAGACCTCATGGATGGAGCGTGTGGAAATTAGCATAACTGATGCTCTCTGGGGCCCTTCATTTCTCCTGTCCTGGTGGCCCTGTCCAGGTTTGTACTGTGCAGTAAGTCACTCCTCTGGGATCAGGGCCTCTGTAGTTAACAGGTATTATTTAGTAATCATTAGTACCAGGTAGCCTCAATGCTCTATTAGCTCCCCCTAAAATAATTTTAAAAAGAAAAACCTTTGCTGACTTATTCCTGGACCTATTCCTAGTTACCCTTTCATGAATCTTGACTTAAGAATGTACTTCCTGCTTCTGAGTACCTACCCACATAACCTAGGTTAACTATAAAATTGCACCCACTGACTCCGTGCTGGTGCAGAATGCAGATGCAAATGCTTCCAGGTCATAGTCTCCCCTCCGGGAATCCGGCTACCCTGTAAGTTACCCTGTAATAAACTGATCCACTGATTGTATGATGTTGATTCCCTCACTTTTGCATCTCAAGATACCTTCTCCATTCAGTGAGCACTTTTTGTTCCCTCTGTTCTCCAGTGTGGCCTTAGATGAAAGACTGGCAAACTGGCAAAAGTCCCTGATCCAAAGTGTTACTGGGGCAGAGGGGCTGTGATGAGCCACAGTCGAGGGAATGACTGAGACCTCTAGCAGATGTTGCAGAACATATTCATGAGCTGCATCTTTTCCTCACCAAACACTATGCTCTACACATTGCACTCTATTAATAATGCTCACTTTGCAGGTGGGAAAGAGGTGCTGGCAGGAGTTACAGTACTAAGCTGGGCAACAGCTTAGTACAACATTCATGATTCATACATTAGACTTCTCAGCCCACGTCCTCCTCTCCCTGACCACAGCCTCAGCCTTGGGTAACTCAAAAAGCTCTACTTAATGTCTGGGGTCTACATAGGAAAACATCAGATTAGATTGTAGAGGTCATCAAGATGTCAGGGATGGGACAGTGGTTAGGAGTCCACCTTCCAATAGAGGAGGAGTTGGTTCATTCTCTAGTGAGGAAACTAAGATCCCACTTTGTGGCCTAAAGTTTAAAAGAAATAAAAAAAAGACCTCATGGATGGAGCGTGTGGAAATTAGCATAACTGATGCTCTCTGGGGCCCTTCATTTCTCCTGTCCTGGTGGCCCTGTCCAGGTTTGTACTGTGCAGTAAGTCACTCCTCTGGGATCAGGGCCTCTGTAGTTAACAGGTATTATTTAGTAATCATTAGGACCAGGTAGCCTCAATGCTCTATTAGCTCCCCCTAAAATAATTTTAAAAAGAAAAACCTTTGCTGACTTATTCCTGGACCTATTCCTAGTTACCCTTTCATGAATCTTGACTTAAGAATGTACTTCCTGCTTCTGAGTACCTACCCACATAACCTAGGTTAACTATAAAATTGCACCCACTGACTCCGTGCTGGTGCAGAATGCAGATGCAAATGCTTCCAGGTCATAGTCTCCCCTCCGGGAATCCGGCTACCCTGTAAGTTACCCTGTAATAAACTGATCCACTGATTGTATGATGTTGATTCCCTCACTTTTGCATCTCAAGATACCTTCTCCATTCAGTGAGCACTTTTGTTCCCTCTGTTCTCCAGTGTGGCCTTAGATGAAAGACTGGCAAACTGGCAAAAGTCCCTGATCCAAAGTGTTACTGGGGCAGAGGGGCTGTGATGAGCCACAGTCGAGGGAATGACTGAGACCTCTAGCAGATGTTGCAGAACATATTCATGAGCTGCATCTTTTCCTCACCAAACACTATGCTCTACACATTGCACTCTATTAATAATGCTCACTTTGCAGGTGGGAAAGAGGTGCTGGCAGGAGTTACAGTACTAAGCTGGGCAACAGCTTAGTACAACATTCATGATTCATACATTAGACTTCTCAGCCCACGTCCTCCTCTCCCTGACCACAGCCTCAGCCTTGGGTAACTCTTGGTTAGTTATGAGAGAATGGAGGTGGGCAGGAGTCTAGTCCTTTAAGACCTGGCAGATCAAGGAGCGTCTCAGACCAGGGGAAACACAATGGGAGGTTGAAGTGAGACCAGGGTCAGTGGTTGGAGGACTTGACCTTGTTCCCTATAAATCTGGAGTTCCCAGTCTGGAGGATCTAATGCCTGATGATCTAAGGTGGAGTGGATGTACTAACAATAGAAATAAAGTGCACAGTAAATGTAGTGCTTGAATCACCTCCCTCCCTGCCCACTCTCCATCTTCCACAAAGTTGCTCCCTGGTGCCAGAAAGGTTGGGAACCACTGCCTTACATTCCTTCCTCCAAGGTCACAGTGAGGCAGCTTGCATGCACTGTGGGGTGAAGTGGCCTCGGAGGGCAGCAGGCAGGAGGAGGGAGAGGGAGGTACTTAAAGCAGGACTTTACTTTCTTCACCTCAAAGTAAAGATTATTCTCAAGCTGCTTAATAATCTTGTGTTTCTGTTCCCCTGTCTGGGAATGCTTTTCCCGGATGAATGTTCCTTTGTTTTAAGCGGATGTGTCAATGGTCCTTGGGCATAACCACAGCTTTCAGTATTTCAGACCCAGTCAGGGTCTGGCTTCAAGACCCAGGGTCCTCTACCGCTGCTGAGGAGGGGTGCTTGGGAGCTTGGGGATTCATAGGCCAATTGCACTGCCTTGGCTGTAGTGCAGGTGGACCCACCAGCCGTGAAAACTAGTGCATATGTTCGGAGCTAAGGTCAGGAAGTCTTTGACATCTCTATGTGGCCTTAGATGAAAGACTGGCAAACTGGCAAAAGTCCCTGATCCAAAGTGTTACTGGGGCAGAGGGGCTGTGATGAGCCACAGTCGAGGGAATGACTGAGACCTCTAGCAGATGTTGCAGAACATATTCATGAGCTGCATCTTTTCCTCACCAAACACTATGCTCTACACATTGCACTCTATTAATAATGCTCACTTTGCAGGTGGGAAAGAGGTGCTGGCAGGAGTTACAGTACTAAGCTGGGCAACAGCTTAGTACAACATTCATGATTCATACATTAGACTTCTCAGCCCACGTCCTCCTCTCCCTGACCACAGCCTCAGCCTTGGGTAACTCTTGGTTAGTTATGAGAGAATGGAGGTGGGCAGGAGTCTAGTCCTTTAAGACCTGGCAGATCAAGGAGCGTCTCAGACCAGGGGAAACACAATGGGAGGTTGAAGTGAGACCAGGGTCAGTGGTTGGAGGACTTGACCTTGTTCCCTATAAATCTGGAGT
Source organism: Tragulus kanchil (assembly GCA_022376925.1). Classification (NCBI taxonomy): domain Eukaryota; kingdom Metazoa; phylum Chordata; class Mammalia; order Artiodactyla; family Tragulidae; genus Tragulus; species Tragulus kanchil. Next base: position 211,377,711 of record JAIOJX010000026.1, read on the forward strand.
TCCCAGTCTGGAGGATCTAATGCCTGATGATCTAAGGTGGAGTGGATGTACTAACAATAGAAATAAAGTGCACAGTAAATGTAGTGCTTGAATCACCTCCCTCCCTGCCCACTCTCCATCTTCCACAAAGTTGCTCCCTGGTGCCAGAAAGGTTGGGAACCACTGCCTTACATTCCTTCCTCCAAGGTCACAGTGAGGCAGCTTGCATGCACTGTGGGGTGAAGTGGCCTCGGAGGGCAGCAGGCAGGAGGAGGGAGAGGGAGGTACTTAAAGCAGGACTTTACTTTCTTCACCTCAAAGTAAAGATTATTCTCAAGCTGCTTAATAATCTTGTGTTTCTGTTCCCCTGTCTGGGAATGCTTTTCCCGGATGAATGTTCCTTTGTTTTAAGCGGATGTGTCAATGGTCCTTGGGCATAACCACAGCTTTCAGTATTTCAGACCCAGTCAGGGTCTGGCTTCAAGACCCAGGGTCCTCTACCGCTGCTGAGGAGGGGTGCTTGGGAGCTTGGGGATTCATAGGCCAATTGCACTGCCTTGGCTGTAGTGCAGGTGGACCCACCAGCCGTGAAAACTAGTGCATATGTTCGGAGCTAATCGTGTTTTGTCTCTTCTCTATGTTAGTGAAGTCTTGTTCTATCTAGTGCTTGACTGAGTAGTATCTTCCTTGCTCTCTCCTGTACCAAAATGCAAGGGTCCTTTCCTAGGGTTGGTAACCAGTACAGCATATTCTTGCTTGACAGTAAATATCTCTCTCTCTATGCCAATCAATCAATTCATTCTCTCTATATATAAATTTCTCTATACAAATCTACCTACCTAACTGCCTATCTATACATCTTCTGTTGATTCTGTTTCCCTGGAGGACCCTAATACGTTGTTTCTAGAAGTATTTTGAGATGGCTAAATAGCTATATTTAATGCAATGTGACATTACATTTTGTAGGGTCACTTTTTAGGGCAAGGAATATTCCTGCAGTCGATTTTTGAATGTCTCCTTTACTTCCCCTCAACCCCTAGCTTCTTGTCTCATGTCACTGCCCTGCTGACCAATGATCCTTACAACACATACATTAAAAGACTAGAAATGGTGGGTTCAGCTGAGGCTGAACTCTGGAATCTGGAAATAGGATTCAGTCAGAAGTTGATAGTAATAAACATGAACAGCTACCTCATGAATGCATTGAGACTGCTCATTCTGCCTCAAGACTTCAATATCATATATCATATAAGGATGGGGTGGCATCTCTGAAGGAAGCAGGAAGCTGGTAGAATACATGTCATTAAATCATGATAAGAAGACATCTTGGAAGCCATGATAAGAAGCTTATGGGAAGTCTTGATGATGCTGATAAAGGAGAGGTGAAGAGTCAGAACTGGGGGAAGCACAGTTTGGGCCAGATGATTTCTAACTTCCTTTCCTTCTCTGGCCTTTTGTGTGTGTGTGTGCTCATTTGTGTCTGATGCTCTTTCCCACCTATGGACTGTAGCCCACCAGGCTCCTCTGCCCCTGGGATTCTCCAGGCAAGAATACTGGAGTGGGTTGCCATTTCCTAGTCCGGGGGATCTTCCTGACCCAGGTTTCGAACTTCTGACTCTAGCATCTCCTGAACTGGCTGCCAGATTCTTCACCATGCTGCCACCTTGACTCCCTAATTTGTTTTCTCAGATTGGCACTGTGATTTGGAAAAGTATGAGATGATATTCCAGTAGAGTTTGACAGCTATGGTTCTCTTAGTGAATTAAGGGAAAGTATTCATGTTTTGATATTCAAGTCCATCTTTGTGAGCTCTGATTAGTATGGACTGGTTCTTTCTCCCAAATTACTTCTGGGCAAATTCATCAATCAGATTGTCTGATTAGTCCCTCTTGTCCTTTCCACAGCACATCACACAGCAGTATCTAAGGCTGGGAATGGTATCCTCCCTGAAATAAAAAAGGAAAAGAGCCCCTAAATGCTGTTTTTGAAATACAGCAAAAATTTAGGCAATATGGAAAAGTATAAAGGAAAAGCAAAAATGGCTAAAATCCTGTCAATCTTACTCAGAGGGGATCATCATTAACATAGGCATGGCCATTCATACAGATATATAATTTTTTAAGTGAAATCATGCTTTATATGCACAGTGCTTTTAAAACTTGATTGCAAAAACCTATACTTGAAAATGTTATAGGTTTATTGTTAAATTTAAAAATTACAATTTTTCTTATCATTAAAGAAGGAATCTTGGCATAAAAAAGATGAGATTTGCTTTCTCACACCACCATGTTGTACCAGCCATGTCTAAAGATGCTGACAAATGTGGAAATAGACCTACCAGAATTATCTAACAAAAGAGACTGCAGAACTCTACATGAAACAAATGACAAAACCTCTGTTTCCTTCACATTATAAGTGTTAATAATTTGCAGCTGGGTCTATGCAACAGAAAAATTTCAGACAATATAGAGTATCAATTAAATTGTTGTTCTATATTGCCAGTTTAGAATTGCCAAGGTTGAGGTCAATAACTTAGAGTTTAAAGAATAAATAATCAAATGTTTTAGCATAGGCTTGATGAGCTCTCTAAATGCTGAAAATAGTTTGTGCCAGCTTTTTGAACTAGAAATGAAAATGCCATGAAGCATCTTCCAAGGATAAGTTATGTGACTGAAGGAGTACAAACAACTTGGAAACAAATAAGTCCTGGAACAATTTTATAACCAGATGTTGCTCACTGCCTCCCGGATGAAGAGTCAGTAAAGGGAGTCCCATCAGGAACACTTCCCAAGGTTACAGCAAGTCAGTGAATTCAAGACTTAGCCACAGATGTGAGGTGGGAGTCTCCTCCACAGAGCTGCACTTTCCCCTGATACATGGGTTGGTCTATGAGCAGGGCTGGCTGACTTTTTTTTCTTGGGTTCGTCTCTTATCAGCCCTAACTTAGCACAAACAATAGGTTCCTGTATGTGAATGTTCCACAATAAGCTCAAGCTGCACTGGAACGTTCAAAGTGTTGATTCACTTTTTTTTCTTTTTGAATCTTATGGTTCATCTTTGGACAAACGTGTTGACATTTTATTTGAAGATGAGAAAGCCAGTGGGGTGTAAAAAAATGCTGGAGCCTTAATACAAATTCAGGCAATTGCACTGCACCAGTGCTGTTTGTATTCTTCAACAGCATGCATGCCCTGAAAAAAAAAAATGTCAGTTTCACTTAACAATTCCCTTGATGTGGAAGGAAAATACCATGCGAGACAAAACCGTGAGGATGCATAAGATATTTCTGCTGTAGACTGAAGACAGTTGTTTCAAGGAAAAGCTCTTTGAATTGCAAGCTGAGCTGACTGTTTCATTCGGAGAGACCATTTTTACTTGAGACAGCAAGTGACACACAGGCTATGGCTAATCAAACTCGTGGGTTGGCAGGCTTTTCTTTCTCTTTTGAAAATTAACAAAGTAGGCTATCACTACTAGGACTCATTTTTGGCTAATTTTGTATTCTTTGCTAATGATAATGTTTTAACCTACAAGAGATTAGAATTTTGGAAAACCTGTCTTCTGTGAGTTTGACAGCTTCCATATACTTAAAGATATTTTTGATGAGACCGAGGGAGGTATTGACAAATGTGTTTTTTTGCATATCGTACAATTAGTTGACGCCAACATCTAAAAGGCAACGTGGTGAGCAAGTATTTACCATTATGTGATCTGGTAAAAGAAAAAATAAACATAAGATCTACTCAAAATACAAGATTGACCAATGGATGTTAATGTTACAAAGTATAAAAGGTTCACTGACATCACTTCAGATTGCACAATGCAGTTTACCTTTGAGAAACTACCGTGGTTGAGTTGGTCTTGTATCAGACACGGTTATCCACAGTCATTTTCTGTTGTTCAGCCACTAGGTCATGTCTAGCTCTTTATAACCCTATGGACTGTCATATGGCAGGCTACTTACTCTGCCTTCCACTTATTTCCCAGAGTTTGCTCAAATTCAAATTGTGATGCCATCACAGTTGTTTAAAGGTTGATTAAATGCTTCTCATGTAAAGGAAAGAGAAAATTTTTGTACATTGCTGGTAAAAATGAAAATTAGTATAGCTGTTATGGAAAATATTATGGAAGTTCCTCAAAAAATTAAAAATAGAAATACGACCCAGCAACCGCATTTCTGAGTATATATCCAAAGGAAGCAAAAACAGGATCTCAAAGAGGTATCTGCACTCTCATATTTATTTCAATATTATTCACAAGAGCCAAGGTGCTAAAATCAACCTAAGTGTCTGGCAGCAGATAAAGATGTGTTTTATATATGTATATGTATACAATGGAATATTATTCAGCCATGAGAAAGAAGGACATCCTGTTGTTTGTGAAAATATGGATGGAACTTGAGGGCATTATACTAAGTTAAGCCAGACAAAGACAAATATAGCATGAAGTCACTTATATGTGGAATCTAAATACAAGCTCCTAGAAACAGTAGAAAATGGTTACCAGGGGTCAGGGTGGGGAATCTAAGAAAAGACAGAAAGGAATATAAACTTTCAGTTAAAAGATGAAAGATCGACCGAGAAGCAGCTTCTCGACTCCTCGGCTCTCACTCAACTTCGGCCTCCTCGCCTCCTCTCTAGCCTCCACCATGTCCATCAGGGTGACCCAGAAATCCTACAAGGTGTCCTCCGGCCCCAGGTCCTTCAGCAGCCGCTCCTACACCAGCGGGCCGGGCTCCCGCATCAGCTCCTCGACCTTCACCCGAGTCGGCAGCGGCAGCAGCTTCCGGGGTGGCCTGGGCACCAACATGAGTATGGCTGGAGGCTATGGTGGAGGCTTGGGGGGCATCACAGCTGTCACAGTGAACCCGAACCTGCTGAGCCCCCTCAAGCTGGAGGTGGACCCCAACATCCAGGCCGTGCGCACCCAGGAGAAGGAGCAGATCAAAACCCTGAACAACAAATTTGCCTCCTTCATCGACAAGGTGCGGCACCTGGAGCAGCAGAACAAGGTTCTGGAGACCAAATGGAACCTCCTGCAGCAGCAGAAGACTGCCCGGAGCAACATGGACAACATGTTCGAGAGCTACATCAACAACCTCCGTCGGCAGCTGGAGACCCTGGGCCAGGAGAAGCTGAAGCTGGAAGTGGAGCTTGGCAACATGCAGGGGCTGGTGGAGGACTTCAAGACCAAGTATGAGGAAGAAATCCAGAAGCGTACAGACATGGAGAATGAATTTGTCATCATCAAGAAGGATGTGGATGAAGCCTACATGAACAAGGTAGAGCTGGAGTCCCGCCTAGAAGGGCTGACTGATGAGATCAACTTCTACAGGCAACTGTATGAGGAGGAGATCCGTGAGATGCAGTCTCAGATTTCTGACACCTCTGTGGTCTTGTCCATGGACAACAACCGCAACCTGGACCTGGACGGCATCATCGCTGAGGTCAAGGCCCAGTATGAGGAGATCGCCAACCGCAGCCGGGCCGAGGCGGAAGCCATGTACCAGATCAAGTACCAGGAGCTGCAGACCCTGGCTGGCAAGCACGAAATACAAGCTCCTAGAAACAGTAGAAAATGGTTACCAGGGGTCAGGGTGGGGAATCTAAGAAAAGACAGAAAGGAATATAAACTTTCAGTTAAAAGATGAAAGATCGACCGAGAAGCAGCTTCTCGACTCCTCGGCTCTCACTCAACTTCGGCCTCCTCGCCTCCTCTCTAGCCTCCACCATGTCCATCAGGGTGACCCAGAAATCCTACAAGGTGTCCTCCGGCCCCAGGTCCTTCAGCAGCCGCTCCTACACCAGCGGGCCGGGCTCCCGCATCAGCTCCTCGACCTTCACCCGAGTCGGCAGCGGCAGCAGCTTCCGGGGTGGCCTGGGCACCAACATGAGTATGGCTGGAGGCTATGGTGGAGGCTTGGGGGGCATCACAGCTGTCACAGTGAACCCGAACCTGCTGAGCCCCCTCAAGCTGGAGGTGGACCCCAACATCCAGGCCGTGCGCACCCAGGAGAAGGAGCAGATCAAAACCCTGAACAACAAATTTGCCTCCTTCATCGACAAGGTGCGGCACCTGGAGCAGCAGAACAAGGTTCTGGAGACCAAATGGAACCTCCTGCAGCAGCAGAAGACTGCCCGGAGCAACATGGACAACATGTTCGAGAGCTACATCAACAACCTCCGTCGGCAGCTGGAGACCCTGGGCCAGGAGAAGCTGAAGCTGGAAGTGGAGCTTGGCAACATGCAGGGGCTGGTGGAGGACTTCAAGACCAAGTATGAGGAAGAAATCCAGAAGCGTACAGACATGGAGAATGAATTTGTCATCATCAAGAAGGATGTGGATGAAGCCTACATGAACAAGGTAGAGCTGGAGTCCCGCCTAGAAGGGCTGACTGATGAGATCAACTTCTACAGGCAACTGTATGAGGAGGAGATCCGTGAGATGCAGTCTCAGATTTCTGACACCTCTGTGGTCTTGTCCATGGACAACAACCGCAACCTGGACCTGGACGGCATCATCGCTGAGGTCAAGGCCCAGTATGAGGAGATCGCCAACCGCAGCCGGGCCGAGGCGGAAGCCATGTACCAGATCAAGTACCAGGAGCTGCAGACCCTGGCTGGCAAGCACGGGGACGACCTCCGCCGCACGACGACTGAGATTTCCGAGATGAACCGGACCATCAGCCGACTCCAGACTGAGATCGAGAACCTCAAAGGCCAGAGGGCTTCCCTGGAGGCCGCCATCGCAGACGCCGAGCAGCGTGGTGAGATCGCCATCAAGGATGCTCAGGCCAAGCTGGCCGAGCTGGAGGCCGCTCTGAGAAACGCCAAGCAGGACATGGCGCGCCAGCTGCGTGAGTACCAGGAGCTCATGAATGTCAAGCTGGCCCTGGACGAGGAGATCGCCACCTACCGCAAGCTGCTGGAGGGCGAGGAGAGCCGGCTGGAGTCTGGGATGCAGAACATGAGTATCCACACCAAGACCACCAGCGGCTACTCCGGTGGACTGAGCTCACCCTTCGGGACCCCTGGCTTCAACTACGGCCTGAGCCTGAGCTCTGGCGGTGGTGCCGGCTCCTTCAGCCGCGCCGGTTCCAAGGCTGTGGTTGTGAAGAAGATTGAGACCCGCGATGGAAAGCTGGTGTCTGAGTCCTCTGACGTGCTGTCCAAGTGAAAGGCGCCTGCGGTCCTTCCCGACCTCCCTGTCTCATGGCCTCTGCAGATAAAGAGCTGTGCAGGGGAGTGTCTGAACCGGAGACCTGCCCCTGTCCTTTGCCCTCACCTGCCCGGAGTTGCCCCTTTTGCCTGTGTGTGTCCCCAGCTAAAAGCCAATCAGGCATCTTTTTCAGAATAAATCTAATTTGAGAATCGTTTTTCAGAATAAAACTCCAGTTGGTTCTGCCAACCCCCCAAAAAAAAAAAAGATGAAAGATCTGAAGATCTAATGTAAAACATGCAGGTTTTATGTTAGTAACACAATTGTATATAATGGAAATCTCTTAAAAGAGTACAAATGGGGCTTCCCCTGGTGGTCCAGTGGGTAAGGACACTGCCTTGCAGTGCAAGGGGCACCACCAGTTCAATCCCTGGCCTGGGAAGATCCCACGTGCCGCGGAGCGGCTGGACTGATGTGTACAATTACCGAGCCCAAGCTCTGGAGCGCATGCGCCCAGAGCCGGCGCTCCGAAACAACAGAAGCCACTGCGGTGGGAGGTCCACAGGAGCCAAAGAACAAAGACGGATGAAAATAAAGAAATGAAAGACCAATAGAAGTGGCCCGCCCGCTCCCCTCCCTCCCCAACCTGACCCCCACCCAAAATAAATAAATCTTTAAAAAAAAAAAGAGTACAAATGTTCTCACCAAATGGGGGGAAAAAAAGGAAAATACATGAGATGATGATTTTTTAAGAGTGCAAAGAGTCCTGAGGCCAAAATATTTGAGAGTCACTGGTCTAAAATAAATCCTAATTTGTCCAGTTTATTTAATTAATGCCTTAGTTGAAGTTACCTATTGTATTTACGTTGTTTATTGAAAAATATACTCTACTAATGAAATAAAGTTTAGTCTATTCATAAAAATGATAATTTTGAATTAGCATTTAAATGTGTGGTTCAGGAAATTCCCTAGTGGTCCAGTGATCTGGACTCCACTTTCACTGCCAAGGCCAATCCCTGTTGGGGAACTAAGATCCCACAAGCCATCCAGCCAATGAAAAAAGTATGGGTCACTGGTACCTGTAGCATTTTGTGTTTAGTGAATTTGAAATCAGAATGTATATTTTCACCTCCTATTGCCCTTTCTTTCTTTCTTTTTTAAAGATTTATTTATTTATTTATTTTGGTGGGGGTCGGGTTGGGGAGGGAGGGGAGCGGGTGGGCCACTTCTATTGGTCTTTCATTTGTCCATTTTCATCCATCTTTGTTCTGTGGCCCATGTGGGCCTCCCATCACAGTGGCCTCTGTCGTTGCAGAGCGCTGGCTCTGGGCGCATGCGCTCCAGAGCTTGGGCTCGGTAATTGTACACATCAGTCCAGCCGCTCCGCGGCACGTGGGATCTTCCCAGGTCAGAGATCGAACCGGCGCCCCTTGAACTGCAAGGCGGTGTCCTTACCCACTGGACCACCAGGGAAGCCCCTCTTTCTTTCTTAATATCAGCTTAGCAAAAGGGGGAAAATGGATTTATTTGGCCAAATTGATTCCATGACAAGGATGAACATTAAATGTGTACAACTCTTGGGTCATGGGCAGACTTATGCCTTTCTATCTCAACTTCAATGAGTTTTCGTTTTTAAATAAGTCTAAATGTAAATTATTCACTGGGAGGCTTCTCAAGCAGGAGTCTCTTAATTTAATTTATTAAATATTACATTCTGGTTTATTTTTATGTTTTCTTCTTGGCATTTAGCAAATTTCCTGGCAATATGACACATTCAGTAAATGTTTGTTGAATCACTGACTGATGGAGCAAGTGCATAAGTGAATGAATGTGCAAATGAATGAATGGATAGAGCCCATAATCAAAAGACCTGATTTTGCTCTAAGTCAAATTATAAGCAAGACTGAGGCTTTGAATGCGTGTGCCACCTTTCTCCCCTGCGGTTTGGCACTTCCTCATCTACACGTGGGCTGGTCTGAGATCCTGGCTCCTGTCCCTGGGGTCCCGCAGACTTCCTTACACCCTCCTTTAGCTTGGACTCCTGAGTGTCCCCTCCTCCCACCTCTGTCATGATCGCTGCCACAGCCCATGGCCCCCATCTGACTTTTCTTACTAGCAGAGCAGGTTATGATAAAGGGAGTAGATGCACTGCCTGCCTCTACCAATCCTCACTGGGTGACTCTGTCAAATTTCTCAACCTCCCAGTGCCTTTGTTCCCTTCTCTGTACAGTGAGGCTCCTAACAGTATCACCCTCACAGGGCAGTGATGGGAATTTCATGAATTAGCCTTTGTAAATAATTAGGTGATGCCTCGCTGCAGTAAGCTCTTTATAAGTGTTTATTGAATAAATTAAACAAAAAAATAAGTGCAGTAGGTCTCAGATGACCTTTAGAAGCCCGTCAGACTCATGGTGGGCGGGGAGGTCTCCAAATTCCAGAGCCCCTTCCCTCTGCGCCTTCCCTGCTCCAGTGGGAGGCTCTCTGGACCCAAGTTCTAGCTGGTGACAGATGGCCTCTCCCTCTTCTGTTGAGTCATTTCTGCCTCTTGAGACGAACCCACCTACCCACAGAACAAAACTTGCCACCTCTGGGACGAGTGAAAGGGCCACCTTTCAAACACAGGTGTTTCACAAGATATTCTTCTCTGCGTATAAAGATCAAATTCCATTAGAAGGAGGTGGAGAAGAACATTCTCAGCAGGAGTTACTCAGAGGAAGAGAAGAGAGAAGGGAGGAAAAATAAGTTACAAATAGAAATAAACATCTCTGGATTATGTTACAAATTGTTGGTAGTTGGAAAAACCCATCTTGCCGGAAAGTATCATTAAGTCGTCTTCACTAGTATATGCTCTTTCAGACACTGGAAAATCGACTGGGGAAGATTCATCGGTTGCAAGCACACAATCTTTGTCTGCAGTTTGTTCAGGAGAAGCAGGTCATTATTATACATTTGAATTAGTCACATCATGTTGGTTTAGCCTTTAAATCACTTCAAATTGAATCAGTTACAAGTCTTTTTCCTTTTAAACCATAATACCTGGAGTTTGAGTGCATGCTCAGTCACTTCACTCATGTCTGACTCTTTGAGACCCTGTGGATTATAGCACCCCCACCAGGCTCCTATGTCCACAAAATTCTCTAGGCAAGAATACTGGAGCTGGTTGCCATGCCCTCCTAATACCTGAAGTTTAGTTGTGTTTAATTTTCTATGAACTGTCAGTGAGGACAATGTTCTTCAGAGTTGGAAGCAAGAAAAAAAAAAAAAAAACTCTCTTAAATAAGCACCTGAAGGTCTGAGAAAGCTGAAGCTATTATGCCCTGCACACAGGGCCCAGTCATTTTATAAGAAATATCTTAGGGCTTCCATTGTGGCTCAGTGGATAAGAACCCATCTGCCAATGCAGGAGACACAGGTTCGAGCCCTGATCCAGGAAGATCCCACATACCGCAGAGCAGCTAAAACCCACACATCAACAAAGACCCAGAACAGCCAAAAATAAATAAATAAGTTTTAAAAAAAAAAAGAAATATCTTAAAATACGCAAGTTTTGTCCAAGATATTGTTTGTACATGGGAAAAGGCCATTTACTAAATTAGCCTTGAGACAATGGCTGATCTTCAAGGAACATTTGAGGAGATTCTAGTATTGTGTTTGCCAACAAATAACATAAGTACCAGTTCCTCAACTGACTATAGTCACACGCTGATGGGCAGTGTCAGCAGAGGCACCCCCAGCAATCCTGTGTGTGGCAGGATGAGCTGCTCAAAGGTAGACGAGGTGTGGTTTATAAGTCAGCCTCCAGGGTGCCTATGAAGAGTATATCTATGACTCAGGACCTGCGACTAAATAGGTCAGGTGCTTAATTTTTTTTAACCTAATTTTTAAAAAAAATTTGTTGTTGTTTAGTTGCTCAGTCCTGTCTGATTCTTTTCAACCCCAGAGTTTGTTCAAACTTATGTTCATTGTATCAGTGATGCCATCCAACCATCTTGTCCACTGTTTCCTCCTTTTCCTCCTGCCCTCAAACTTTGCCAACATCAGGGTCTTTTCCAATGAGTCGTCTCTTCACACAATGTGGCCCAAGTATTGAGCTTCAGCATCAGTTCTTCCTATGAATATTCATGGTTGATTTCCTTTAGGATTGACTGGTTTGATCTCCATGTGGTCCAAGGGACTCTCAAGAGCCTTCTCCAACACCACAGTCTTTCAGACCCTTTGTCTGACTCTTTGAGACCCTGTGGATTATAGCACCCCCACCAGGCTCCTATGTCCACAAAATTCTCTAGGCAAGAATACTGGAGCTGGTTGCCATGCCCTCCTAATACCTGAAGTTTAGTTGTGTTTAATTTTCTATGAACTGTCAGTGAGGACAATGTTCTTCAGAGTTGGAAGCAAGAAAAAAAAAAAAAAAACTCTCTTAAATAAGCACCTGAAGGTCTGAGAAAGCTGAAGCTATTATGCCCTGCACACAGGGCCCAGTCATTTTATAAGAAATATCTTAGGGCTTCCATTGTGGCTCAGTGGATAAGAACCCATCTGCCAATGCAGGAGACACAGGTTCGAGCCCTGATCCAGGAAGATCCCACATACCGCAGAGCAGCTAAAACCCACACATCAACAAAGACCCAGAACAGCCAAAAATAAATAAATAAGTTTTAAAAAAAAAAAGAAATATCTTAAAATACGCAAGTTTTGTCCAAGATATTGTTTGTACATGGGAAAAGGCCATTTACTAAATTAGCCTTGAGACAATGGCTGATCTTCAAGGAACATTTGAGGAGATTCTAGTATTGTGTTTGCCAACAAATAACATAAGTACCAGTTCCTCAACTGACTATAGTCACACGCTGATGGGCAGTGTCAGCAGAGGCACCCCCAGCAATCCTGTGTGTGGCAGGATGAGCTGCTCAAAGGTAGACGAGGTGTGGTTTATAAGTCAGCCTCCAGGGTGCCTATGAAGAGTATATCTATGACTCAGGACCTGCGACTAAATAGGTCAGGTGCTTAATTTTTTTTAACCTAATTTTTAAAAAAAATTTGTTGTTGTTTAGTTGCTCAGTCCTGTCTGATTCTTTTCAACCCCAGAGTTTGTTCAAACTTATGTTCATTGTATCAGTGATGCCATCCAACCATCTTGTCCACTGTTTCCTCCTTTTCCTCCTGCCCTCAAACTTTGCCAACATCAGGGTCTTTTCCAATGAGTCGTCTCTTCACACAATGTGGCCCAAGTATTGAGCTTCAGCATCAGTTCTTCCTATGAATATTCATGGTTGATTTCCTTTAGGATTGACTGGTTTGATCTCCATGTGGTCCAAGGGACTCTCAAGAGCCTTCTCCAACACCACAGTCTTTCAGGCTTAGGAGCATAAACACGTCTAAGTCTCACCAGTAGCCTCTCTTCCCTGGAATTTCGTGTGATTTTGAGTGAGGGAGCATGGCAATTGCTTTCTGATAGCCCCACAGATGGCTGGAAATATCCTTGGAGGTCCTCTATTCTCTAACCTAAGTCCTTCTTGAGTCTTGTAATACTCCATTTCCATTTGTTCCTGTGTGCACACTGCACAATGGCCTTCCTACCCTGCCCTGGCATTCTGGAGCTCAGTGAACAGATGGGGAAAAGTAAAGCCTTTTGATCACATGTGCTATATCTGAGCCCATGAAAAACATTCATTGGATCCCCCATCATTTCTTGTGTTGCCATGTCAATGAGCCCTATTCAGTGTTCATTCATTTGGGGATGTGCTGACATATGATGTTGTTGTTATTCAGAAAATTTGAGTTTCCAGCACACAGATGGGATTTAGTGAACTCTTGCTAGACTGGCCATCTCATCCAATTATTCCACCACACAGCCATACAGGGCTGCTGTGGAGGCAGGGTGACATCATGAAAACAAACAAACAAACCTAGAACATAGATTTTGTCATCCAGCACACATAATTTGATTTCGAGCCTTGTTATTTGCAGGCTTTGTAGCCTTAGGTGAGTTGCTGTAGAATCAGGGTAACAATGGCTAACTCTTAGGACTGAATAGGAGAAAAAAGAAAAAAAAAGAAATGAGAGGGCTAGAGGTCCTCAGTACCTCAGTACCTGTGTCTAGAAGGTACTAGACCTTTCTGCCCTCCCTGCTTCCACTACCCTGGTCCCACTCCGCTCTTGACCCTCATACCACCTTACAGCATTGACTAACAGCTGTGGGGATGTCTTGGGCCTTCCTCTGGCCCTTCTCATGCAGAGCTACGTAGGAAGTGGGTATATAACACCCTAGGTTGCTGGCAGATTTGATCCTTCTAATTAATAGACTTTATAATGGACTATGAGAATAGAAAGAAAAGCCATAGGCTAGGAGAAACTATTTGAAAATCACTTGATTGAGGAAGAACTTGTATCCAGAATGCTTGACAAACCTCTTAAAACTAAAAATGTTTAAAAAACATACCACTTATAAAAATGAGAAGATGATTTCAGTAAACATTTTACCAGAGAAGATTTTTTAGATGACAAATGAGCACATGAAAAGATTCTCGACACTGTAGTTATTAGGGAAATGTGAATTATAACCACAGTGAGATACCACAACGTATTTATTGAAATGGCTAAAATTAAAATGATCTGCCATAACCAGATGCTGGTGAGGATATGGGGGGGATCAGAGCTCTCATGCACTAGTGATGGGACTGGAAAATGGTATGATAACTTCGGAAAATGATTTGGCAGTTTCTTTAAAATGAAAGCCTGCATCAATCAAATGACTACCATTCCTCCCCTAAGTATTTACCTAAGCGACATAAAAGTGTATTTCACACAAAAAGTTGTCAACAAATGCTCATAGCAGCTTAATTCATAATGGCTCTGTGTGGGAACAGCACACAGATGGGATTTAGTGAACTCTTGCTAGACTGGCCATCTCATCCAATTATTCCACCACACAGCCATACAGGGCTGCTGTGGAGGCAGGGTGACATCATGAAAACAAACAAACAAACCTAGAACATAGATTTTGTCATCCAGCACACATAATTTGATTTCGAGCCTTGTTATTTGCAGGCTTTGTAGCCTTAGGTGAGTTGCTGTAGAATCAGGGTAACAATGGCTAACTCTTAGGACTGAATAGGAGAAAAAAGAAAAAAAAAGAAATGAGAGGGCTAGAGGTCCTCAGTACCTCAGTACCTGTGTCTAGAAGGTACTAGACCTTTCTGCCCTCCCTGCTTCCACTACCCTGGTCCCACTCCGCTCTTGACCCTCATACCACCTTACAGCATTGACTAACAGCTGTGGGGATGTCTTGGGCCTTCCTCTGGCCCTTCTCATGCAGAGCTACGTAGGAAGTGGGTATATAACACCCTAGGTTGCTGGCAGATTTGATCCTTCTAATTAATAGACTTTATAATGGACTATGAGAATAGAAAGAAAAGCCATAGGCTAGGAGAAACTATTTGAAAATCACTTGATTGAGGAAGAACTTGTATCCAGAATGCTTGACAAACCTCTTAAAACTAAAAATGTTTAAAAAACATACCACTTATAAAAATGAGAAGATGATTTCAGTAAACATTTTACCAGAGAAGATTTTTTAGATGACAAATGAGCACATGAAAAGATTCTCGACACTGTAGTTATTAGGGAAATGTGAATTATAACCACAGTGAGATACCACAACGTATTTATTGAAATGGCTAAAATTAAAATGATCTGCCATAACCAGATGCTGGTGAGGATATGGGGGGGATCAGAGCTCTCATGCACTAGTGATGGGACTGGAAAATGGTATGATAACTTCGGAAAATGATTTGGCAGTTTCTTTAAAATGAAAGCCTGCATCAATCAAATGACTACCATTCCTCCCCTAAGTATTTACCTAAGCGACATAAAAGTGTATTTCACACAAAAAGTTGTCAACAAATGCTCATAGCAGCTTAATTCATAATGGCTCTGTGTGGAAACAGCCCCAAAGGAATCTTTTACTAGTGGTGCGTAGTTCACTATGTTGATTTTGGTGACGGTTCACAGTGTATACCCATGCCTGTGCTGTGCTTAGTTTCTCAGTCATGTCCGACGCTTTGTGACCGCATGGGCTGTAGCCCGCCAGGCTTCTCTGTTCATGGAGATTCTCCAGGCAAGAGTACTGGAGTGGGTTGCCTTGCCCTCCTCCAGGGGATCTTCCCAACCCAGGGATTGAACTCGCGTCTCCAGCAGTGCAGGTGTACTCTTTATTGTCTGAGTCACCAGTGAAGCCCCACACTTAGTAAATTGTATTCTAAATATGTGCACTGTATTCTATGCCAATTGTACGTCAATGAAACTGTTGAAATTCTCTTTAAAGGAAAAAACAAAGACAGAAAGAGGACTCTGAAGCAGTCTGTTCTGAGTGGTGCCTTGATCATTTTCAGTAAAGAGGCCACTGTTTCACCTAGTTATAAAAGTACGATTACATTTCCCCCAAACATCTCAAAGATTTTTTTAAAATGATCCTCAAAACAAACATTTTTCTAAAGTACAGTTGATTTACAATGTTGTGTTAGTTTCAGATGTACAGTAAAATTATTTAGTTATATATATGTATATGTATAACTAAATATATATATATTCTTTTTCAGATTCTTCTCCATTATAGATTATTATAAGATGTTGAATAGAGTTCCCTGTGCCATAATGGAGGTCCTTCTTGCTTATTTGCTTTATATACAAATAGTAGTATCTGTTAATCCCACAGTCCTAATTTATCCCTCCTCTTTTCCCTTTGGCAACCCTATGTTTGTTTTCTATGTCTGTGAGTCTATTTCTGTTTTGTAGGTAAGTTCATTTGTATCATTATTTTAGATTCCACTTGTAAGTGATGTTATATGATTCTTGTTTTTCTCTGACTTAGTTAACGTGATCATCTCTAGGTCCATCCACGTTGCTGAGAATGGCATTATTTCATTCTTTTTTATGGCTGAATTATATATTTTATATGTATGTTGCTTCCATGTCTTAGCTATTATAAACAGTTCTGCTATGAACATTGGACTTGCATTTAGGTCTTTAATCTATATTGAATTTATTTTTCTATTTGGAATTAGAGAATGTCCTAATTTGATTCTTTTACATGCTGGCCAATTTTTCTAGCACCACTTATTGAAGAGACTGTCTTTTCTTCACTGTATATTCTTGCCTCCTTTGTCATAGATGAATTGACCATAGGTGTGTGGGCTTATTTATGAGTTCTTCATCCTGTTCAATTGATCTGTGTGTTTGTGTTTTGTGTCAGTGCCATACTGTTTTGATTACTGTAACATTTTAGTATAGTCTGAAGTCGGGGAGCATGATTCCTTCAGTTATTTCTCAAGATTGTTTTGGCTATTTGAGATCTTTTGTGTTTCCATAAAAGGTTAAAAAAATGTTCTAGTTCTGTGAAAAATGCCATTGACACATTATCAAGAATTGCATTGAATCTGTAGATGGCCTTGAGTAATATAGTCATTTTAACAATATTAATTTTTCCTGTTCAATAACATGTTATCAAAAAATGCAAGTAGTTCTCTTTTTTTAAGATTTATTTATTTATTTTTGTGGGTAGTGGGGAGAGAGAGGGGCAGATGGGCCACTTCTATTGGTCTTTCATTTAATCATTTTCATCCATCCTTGTTCTTTGGCCCACGTGGGCCTCCCATCACCGTGGCCTCTGTTGTCGCAGAGCACCAGCTCTGGGCGCATGCGCTCCAGAGCTCCGGCTCGGTAATTGGACACATCGGTCCAGTCGCTTCGCGGCACGTGGGATCTTCCCAGGCCAGGGATTGAACCAGCGCCCCTTGCACTGCAAAGCGGTGCCCCTACCCACTGGACCACCAGGGAAGTCCACAAGTAGTTTTTAAGAGTAATTCCTGATATGGTTTTCCTGTGCATTTGATATACATGATCTTTTGCTCTGTTCCTCAGAGAATTATATGACCCTTGAAGATACTGGCAACACTCAAAATCAGGCTTGGGGTGCCATCAAGTTCTTCCCACCTTTGAATCTGAGTGAAAATGACATGTTACTTTTTGACTTTTTTGGAAAAACTTCCATGTCTTAGCTATTATAAACAGTTCTGCTATGAACATTGGACTTGCATTTAGGTCTTTAATCTATATTGAATTTATTTTTCTATTTGGAATTAGAGAATGTCCTAATTTGATTCTTTTACATGCTGGCCAATTTTTCTAGCACCACTTATTGAAGAGACTGTCTTTTCTTCACTGTATATTCTTGCCTCCTTTGTCATAGATGAATTGACCATAGGTGTGTGGGCTTATTTATGAGTTCTTCATCCTGTTCAATTGATCTGTGTGTTTGTGTTTTGTGTCAGTGCCATACTGTTTTGATTACTGTAACATTTTAGTATAGTCTGAAGTCGGGGAGCATGATTCCTTCAGTTATTTCTCAAGATTGTTTTGGCTATTTGAGATCTTTTGTGTTTCCATAAAAGGTTAAAAAAATGTTCTAGTTCTGTGAAAAATGCCATTGACACATTATCAAGAATTGCATTGAATCTGTAGATGGCCTTGAGTAATATAGTCATTTTAACAATATTAATTTTTCCTGTTCAATAACATGTTATCAAAAAATGCAAGTAGTTCTCTTTTTTTAAGATTTATTTATTTATTTTTGTGGGTAGTGGGGAGAGAGAGGGGCAGATGGGCCACTTCTATTGGTCTTTCATTTAATCATTTTCATCCATCCTTGTTCTTTGGCCCACGTGGGCCTCCCATCACCGTGGCCTCTGTTGTCGCAGAGCACCAGCTCTGGGCGCATGCGCTCCAGAGCTCCGGCTCGGTAATTGGACACATCGGTCCAGTCGCTTCGCGGCACGTGGGATCTTCCCAGGCCAGGGATTGAACCAGCGCCCCTTGCACTGCAAAGCGGTGCCCCTACCCACTGGACCACCAGGGAAGTCCACAAGTAGTTTTTAAGAGTAATTCCTGATATGGTTTTCCTGTGCATTTGATATACATGATCTTTTGCTCTGTTCCTCAGAGAATTATATGACCCTTGAAGATACTGGCAACACTCAAAATCAGGCTTGGGGTGCCATCAAGTTCTTCCCACCTTTGAATCTGAGTGAAAAATGACATACAATGTTCATTAATTTAGGATAAGACCACCTCATCTCCTTATCCCCACCCCACCTCACCCAGACCTCTTCATGTCCTTCCCTAATCCTGACCCAACCCTTTGAAAACCACAGCCCCAGGCAATATGTATGCACAGGGAATAGTTTTCTGAAGATTTTTTATTTTTCACAAACTTTTTTCAGCAAACTTCAAATTTAGTTTACAAGTTCAGGAGTTCAGCCTGACCTGAAATTGCCATGTGAACAATACACATAGGTTAATAATAATAAAAGATCAAGAACACCTAAGACCAAAGCATCTTTGTTGCAGCTGCTCAGAGGTAGATCCTGTGATGTTTGTTCTAGCCTCTTGGCGGTAATAAGTAATTCTGAGTTCTTGGCTCTGTGACATAGAGGTGAAATCTACACGGTCACTGAGGGGTGAAGCTGATGATGTGAAACTTCAGGTGTCCTGATAAAAAAGTGAATTTGGTATAAAATGTGAACATCAGACAAAGAATTTTCAAAATGAAAACCTAAAAACAAGATTTTGGTCACAGAAAACATCTTACAAAATGAAGAGTAATGTATTTTATAACCTTGAGTACTAAGTCCTATTTTAAAATGCTGCAAAACCACATAGAAGGCACTCTCTATGGTGTAGTGCAGAAGAGAAGGCACTCTGTTCTGTTGCCCATCTGGTGTGTAAAGAAAGAGACAAGCTGGTCCCCTGGGAAGGTTCAGAGACTTTTAACTCCTAGGATTTGAATTCAGGACTTATGAGCTGTACGACCTCAAGTTACTTTTGAGCCAAGTTTCATTCTCCTCTTCCATAAAATGTTAGTCAATACTCTCATAAGATTGTTTCAAAGTGAGCTAACAGTGAAAAATATTCAACAGAATATTTAGTGATAAAGATGCAATAACTATCAGCTTTACAGTTTAGCTGGGATGTGCTTTGCAATTCTTTCCGTTAAGAGTTCCCCAAAATTGCTGTATAAATCAGGGAACACAGTCAGAGGCTCTGTAACAACCTAGAGGGGTGGGATGGGGAAGGAGATGGGAGGGAGGTTCAAGAGGGAAGGGGCATATGCACCCCCATGGTTGATTTATGTTGATATTTGACAGGAAACAAAATTCTGTAAAACAATTATCCTTCAAAGAAAAAATAATAAATGTTAAAAAAAAAAAGATTTCCCAAACTGCCCACAAGAGCAATCCTTTGGGACACTTACTAAGCATACAGATTCCAGGGCCCTGCCTCAGACCTATTGAACCTGCACCTCCAGGGAAGGGAACCGGCAGTCTGTTTAAAAAGAACCTCGGGGGGCTTCCCTGGTGGTCCAGTGGGTAAGGACACCGCCTTGCAGTGCAAGGGGCGCCAGTTCGATCCCTGGCCTGGAAAGATCCCACGTGCCACAGAGCAGCTGGAGTGATGTGTCCGATTACCGAGCCGGAGCTCTGGAGCGCATGTGCCCAGAGCCGGTGCTCTGCGACAACAGAGGCCACCGCGATGGGAGGCCCACACGGGCCAAAGAACAAGATGGATGAAAATAGAGAAATGAAAGAGCAATAGAAGTGGCCCGCACACCCACCTCCCTCCTCAACCTGCCCCCCTGCAAAAAGTAAATAAATAAATAAATAAATAAATAAATAAAAAGAACCTTGAGGCTCCAGACACATTTGGGAAACACCGATATGTTAGTACAACTCCATATTCTCTATACGCATCGGAAGTCGCTTTAGTCATGTCCCACTCTTTGCGACCCTATGGACTGTAGCCCCTTTGTCCATAGGATTGAGTGAGTTGCTATGCCTTTCTCCAGGAGAGCTTCCCAACCCAGGAATTGAGCCTGAGCCTCTTCTGTCTTCTCCAGGAGCAGGCGGGTTCTTTACCACTAGCACCAGGGAAGCCTTATCTCTACATGGGAGTGTCTCAAATTTGGGGATCTGGTGAACACACGCACTCCTAGCATCCCTACCACTGGAGATCCTGATTTAACTCCTAGATGGAGTCTACAAAGTTACATTTTTTAATAAGCCACCCTGATAATTTATGAGGACAAGGACTCTCAGTTTACAATTGGGAAACACTGCCCAACATTGTCATACCCACCTTTTGACTAAACAGAGAACTCTGAGTCTGTTATCCGGGGGAAGTGTCCTACAGCTTTACTTCTGCTACCAGTTCATGGAAGACATGAATTAGAGGGAATCACTTTGCTGACTACTGCTCATTCTCACAAATTAAAAGTGGTCCCTTCTGTGCCAAGTTCTTTGGCTTGGAGTTAAAAAGCAACAGTCTATTAGGCATTTGATATGTTTATTCAGGGTTCGCATGTTTTTGCTTACAGAGGTCTTTTTTTTTTTTTAATCTACTGTGATCACCTAGTCTGATGCAGCACTTTGTAGGTACCTCAAGGTGAGCGTTCTCGTACGTTCTTGACGTACTTGCTTAATTTGTGTATGATGCTTGGAACTGCTGAGGCATTTGCTGATAAGCAGAGGGCTCACAGGGAACATGAGCAAAGGAACTGAGAGCTGGCTACCTGCAGCCAGAGTGAGGCTCTGTGGTGCTATACTTATCAACTACCCCAGTACCCCTCATCAGGATTCTGAATTCACCTAATATGCTGAGAGAAGCCGCAGACAGGTCCTCAGAGTAGAGGCAGGCTACATGGACATTCTGTGTTAACTTTCTTTTTTGGTTGCACCGGGTCTTCATTGTTGCCTGTGGGCTTTCTCTTGTTGCACAGCACAGGCTTTAGCCATCGGAGCGTCAGTAGTTGTGGCATATGGAGCTTGGTTGGAATCAAACCTGCATTCCTACACTGCAAGGTGAATTCTCAACCACTGACCCACCGGGGAAGTCTCTATATGTAAGAACTTGATGAGTCAAAGACACACAATCATGTAAGCAGCCGAAAGAAGGTCTGGAAAGATGCTGCAAGATGTCTGGGCTGGGGAGTGTGGAAGGCTGGGGAAAGCACGCAGCCCAGCAGAGGGAGCGGGGCGCTGCTCTGCTGGTCCTGTGGGCCTCCGCCATGCACTGAGGAATCATTCATTGAGACAAGTGAACGGGCATCCAAAGTTAAGAGCCAAATCAAAACATATAGATGGAGTCTACAAAGTTACATTTTTTAATAAGCCACCCTGATAATTTATGAGGACAAGGACTCTCAGTTTACAATTGGGAAACACTGCCCAACATTGTCATACCCACCTTTTGACTAAACAGAGAACTCTGAGTCTGTTATCCGGGGGAAGTGTCCTACAGCTTTACTTCTGCTACCAGTTCATGGAAGACATGAATTAGAGGGAATCACTTTGCTGACTACTGCTCATTCTCACAAATTAAAAGTGGTCCCTTCTGTGCCAAGTTCTTTGGCTTGGAGTTAAAAAGCAACAGTCTATTAGGCATTTGATATGTTTATTCAGGGTTCGCATGTTTTTGCTTACAGAGGTCTTTTTTTTTTTTTAATCTACTGTGATCACCTAGTCTGATGCAGCACTTTGTAGGTACCTCAAGGTGAGCGTTCTCGTACGTTCTTGACGTACTTGCTTAATTTGTGTATGATGCTTGGAACTGCTGAGGCATTTGCTGATAAGCAGAGGGCTCACAGGGAACATGAGCAAAGGAACTGAGAGCTGGCTACCTGCAGCCAGAGTGAGGCTCTGTGGTGCTATACTTATCAACTACCCCAGTACCCCTCATCAGGATTCTGAATTCACCTAATATGCTGAGAGAAGCCGCAGACAGGTCCTCAGAGTAGAGGCAGGCTACATGGACATTCTGTGTTAACTTTCTTTTTTGGTTGCACCGGGTCTTCATTGTTGCCTGTGGGCTTTCTCTTGTTGCACAGCACAGGCTTTAGCCATCGGAGCGTCAGTAGTTGTGGCATATGGAGCTTGGTTGGAATCAAACCTGCATTCCTACACTGCAAGGTGAATTCTCAACCACTGACCCACCGGGGAAGTCTCTATATGTAAGAACTTGATGAGTCAAAGACACACAATCATGTAAGCAGCCGAAAGAAGGTCTGGAAAGATGCTGCAAGATGTCTGGGCTGGGGAGTGTGGAAGGCTGGGGAAAGCACGCAGCCCAGCAGAGGGGAGCGGGGCGCTGCTCTGCTGGTCCTGTGGGCCTCCGCCATGCACTGAGGAATCATTCATTGAGACAAGTGAACGGGCATCCAAAGTTAAGAGCCAAATCAAAACAAATTTAGGTCATACATATAACCCACTATGTCACTAATGGGGGGACAACATCTTGTTAAATGACATTTCCAAGCTTGTATGAACGTGTGGGATCTGCAGGCCTGGGCTGGGGTCATTTCGTCCATCTCTCTTGGAAATGGATTCACTCTATTTTCTTCAAAGTCAACACAGGGAGTCAGTCTTATTTTTCATAATGTTCCAATTCCAAATGCTACAGTTCTTAAAGCTCATTTGAATTAATCATCCACGGAGCTTTTATGTCTGTAGCCATCTCTTTTATCTATGACAACATAAAAGCTTGAAATTGGCCTCTGATAAGCTGTATCATTTAAAGAGTTAGAATGAAGAATAAAAGTTGGGGAAGTACTAAAGCCTATTTCTCCATTCCTCATTTGCTGGGGGAATTCTGCTACATGAGTTAAACTCCTAGGTCCTGAATTTCCTCCCCCAAGATTCACAACCAGTCACTAGCTGAACCACATGCACGCAGCCTCCTAAGGATAGAGATGCAAGTGTCTTCCCACAACTCCATAGGGATTATGCTGTTGAATAATAAAGAGTATGAATAGTTTAAGATTATAGGGAATGTTGGAAATTGTCAGAATGCAGGTCTTCTTACTAAAGTTCTAGGAATCTGTATACTCAACGAAGCAGAGTTTTTCATTTGTTTCTTCATGGCCACACTGGTCTCCACCAGTAGCAGAAAATCTCATTAGCTTCCTTTCTCTCCACACACACCTGCTCCATGTAGCCTAGAGGCAAATAGGAGCTTAATTTGTTCTGTGTCATGAGCAGGGAGGTGTGTAGAAAATTAAACCTTGGATCAGTTTGAAGGAGACACAGGCAGAAGAGATCTCATCATGCAGTTCTATTTATAAAGCTTCTGCATTCACATAACTCTCGCAATTTACAGAACTCAAGCCAGCTTGCACACCTTATCTGTTCCTTTCCTCCCAGTCTCCACCTATCCCTACTGCCCTAAATATTAGGAATGTTTTAAACTGCAAGTAATAAAATAAGGGGGGTGGGAGTCTGCAGGCCCCCCTGCTGCTGGTCCTGTGGGCCTCCGCCATGCACTGAGGAATCATTCATTGAGACAAGTGAACGGGCATCCAAAGTTAAGAGCCAAATCAAAACAAATTTAGGTCATACATATAACCCACTATGTCACTAATGGGGGGACAACATCTTGTTAAATGACATTTCCAAGCTTGTATGAACGTGTGGGATCTGCAGGCCTGGGCTGGGGTCATTTCGTCCATCTCTCTTGGAAATGGATTCACTCTATTTTCTTCAAAGTCAACACAGGGAGTCAGTCTTATTTTTCATAATGTTCCAATTCCAAATGCTACAGTTCTTAAAGCTCATTTGAATTAATCATCCACGGAGCTTTTATGTCTGTAGCCATCTCTTTTATCTATGACAACATAAAAGCTTGAAATTGGCCTCTGATAAGCTGTATCATTTAAAGAGTTAGAATGAAGAATAAAAGTTGGGGAAGTACTAAAGCCTATTTCTCCATTCCTCATTTGCTGGGGGAATTCTGCTACATGAGTTAAACTCCTAGGTCCTGAATTTCCTCCCCCAAGATTCACAACCAGTCACTAGCTGAACCACATGCACGCAGCCTCCTAAGGATAGAGATGCAAGTGTCTTCCCACAACTCCATAGGGATTATGCTGTTGAATAATAAAGAGTATGAATAGTTTAAGATTATAGGGAATGTTGGAAATTGTCAGAATGCAGGTCTTCTTACTAAAGTTCTAGGAATCTGTATACTCAACGAAGCAGAGTTTTTCATTTGTTTCTTCATGGCCACACTGGTCTCCACCAGTAGCAGAAAATCTCATTAGCTTCCTTTCTCTCCACACACACCTGCTCCATGTAGCCTAGAGGCAAATAGGAGCTTAATTTGTTCTGTGTCATGAGCAGGGAGGTGTGTAGAAAATTAAACCTTGGATCAGTTTGAAGGAGACACAGGCAGAAGAGATCTCATCATGCAGTTCTATTTATAAAGCTTCTGCATTCACATAACTCTCGCAATTTACAGAACTCAAGCCAGCTTGCACACCTTATCTGTTCCTTTCCTCCCAGTCTCCACCTATCCCTACTGCCCTAAATATTAGGAATGTTTTAAACTGCAAGTAATAAAATGTAAGTATGAGTAGCTTCAATATCATGAGGATATTTACTATTGTTTATTGCTGAGTGAGACAACTCAGGATTACTTGGCTTCTCAACAATACCGTTAAAGACATGGATTATTTATTTATTCTGTGTCACCATCCTTAGAGTGTGGGCTTGTTGTCCTTTTGTCTGTCATCAAACGCTTGTAAGAAGGCTACTGTGACTCCAGCATCACATGCTACATTTCATTTTTGTTTTTTAATTAAAACGATCTTTTTGCTGGAGTTGATTTACAGTGTTGTGTTAGTTTCAGGTGTATAGCAAATTGATTCAGTTACACACGCATTTATAATCATATATATGAAGGCATGCAATATATTCATATATATCAATATATGCATATGTGCTGTTGTTTAGTCACTAAAGTCATGTCTGACTCTTTTGAAACCCCATGGATTAGAGTCTGCCAAGTTCCTTTGTCCATGGGATTTCCAGGCAAGAGAACTAGGGTGGATTGCTGTTTCCTTCTCCAGAGGATCTTCCTGACCCGGAGATTGAACCTGCATCTCCTATATTGCCAGGCAGATTCTTTACCACTAAGCCAGATGGGAAGTCCATGTCTACATATATATATATATATATATATGAATACATATAATACATGCATATATTCATCTATATATGTATATATTTACTGCAAAGTGATTCAGTTATACATACATATATATTCATATATATATTCTTTTTCAGATTCTTTTCCCTCATAAGTAATTACAGAGCATGAGTACAGTTCCTTGAGCTGTATGGTAGGGCCTTGTTATCTCTTTTGTATTTAGTAGTGTATATATATTAATCCTAAACTCCTTACGTCATTTTCAGTGCTGTAAATCAAAAAGAGAAGTCGCAGGTGCAAAAAGGGGTCTTTTGTCCCTGACTAGTGGCACAAGGAAGGCAAGGGAGAAGATAAGCTCATCCCAGTATGGTTTAAGTTAGGAAAAGTGATAAAAAAATAATAATGATATTGAGCACTTTGGGCCAGGCCTTGTGCTTTACATGTGTCACCTTAATTCTCATCAGAGTACTATGATATCGGTAGTATTAAAAGCCTGGTTCTATAGAAATAAAAATTTGATGTAGCAAAATTAAAAGGGATTTTTATACACACAAAGGTTTTTAAATGACAGTGTATCATGCCATTTCATACCAAATGTTTTCATTTTTGTACCAAATATGGGCATGTGTGGCTCATCTTGCTTTAGGGAAGGAATTGTGGGCTCAGCTATTAGGAATGTTCAGCGGACACCCTTCAGATGGAGCCTCCCTGGAGTGGCCTGCAGCCTGTGACTGAGTTCAGGGGACCATGCAGAGGTGGAATTTCAGCCCAACGGGGACAACTCTCAGGGGCCAGTGCAGCTAGACTTCTCTCTGACCTCCCTCTTCCACTTCCTCTTTCCCACAGGTCTTGATACTATGGGCTTCCCTCAAATCATCTTGAAGTCAATTCTGTCTCAGAGACTGCTTCTCATAAAAATCAAACTAGGACCTTTCTGACATACTTCACTCTGTTAGAATGAAGTATAGTATCACTTATATGTGGACTCTGGAAAAATGGTAGGTGAACTTACTTGCAAAGCAGAAATAGAGACAAATATAGGGGAAAAATGTACGGACACCAAAGGCAGAAGGATGGAAGGAGGGAGTGGGGTGAACTGGGAGATTGGGATTGACATATACACTAGTATGTATAAAATAGAGAACTAATGAGAACCTACTCTGTTGCACAGGGAGCTCTACTCAGTGCTCTGTGGTGACCTGAATGGGAAGGAAATCCAAAAAAAGAGGGGATATATGTAAACATATAGTTGATTCACTTTGCAGTTCAGCAGAAACTAACTCAATATTCTAAAACAATGATACTTCAGTAAAAATTAAGTAAAAAGAATCAAACCAAGACCATTTTTAACACCTTGCCACCCTCTGTCTACACATTGGGTTTCTTCCATATCCAAAGCAAAGTGCTCCTAAGAAACTTCCGTAAATCAGAATGATGTAAAGTGAAGAAGCAATGACCCTAGGACACAACCAGCTCAGGAATTAACAGCACAAATCAAGATTAAAGTGCAGGCGCTCACTGACAACTGCTTCCCAGGTGGCTCGGTGGAAAAGAACCCACCACCAGGGCACAAGATACAGGAGACTTGGGTTGGGAAGATCCCCTGAAGGAGGGAATGGCCACCCACTCCAGTATTCTTGCCTGGAAGACCCCATGGACAGAGGAACCTGGTGGGCTATGGTTCAGGGAATTGCACGGGTCTCGAAGAGTCAGACACGACTGAACAGGCACACTTGCTCACAGACACACTGAAAGTTAAGGCAGCCTGATTCTGAGAGGCTGACAGTAGTTTCAGGGAAAGAGCTTGGTGGTGGGGCTCCCTCTGAGCAGGGCACGCACTGCCTCTAACAGCTCACTGCAAACAAATGCTGAACATTCTTTTTGCTTTTCACAATTTTTCATAAAAGCAAACATCTTTTCAGAATTTCTTCCATTAGAAAGTAAGGTGCTAATGTAAGCCTTTCATAAAAGTGAAGTGGTAAAGTGAATTTTCAAAGAGTGGAGGATAGCCATATTGGATTTTTATTTTACATTATTGCAGACTTAGCAGAGCACAACTTTTATTCTGTTTTTTAAACTTAATACTCTGTCATGAACAGTTCCTCATATCACTACATAGCCTTCATGCTTATCTACTTAAAATGTAAAACTAAAGGAATATAACTGTATCATAGAACATTTAAGAAAGAGTTCCCCATAATTCCACTACCAAACTATTGATCTTTTGGCATATATTTTTTAATTCAAATTTACTTTTTATTTTTATTAATATTTTTGCTTTAAATATTTACACTTTTTATTCATTTTTTACTTTTTGGACACACTGTGTGGCATGTGGAATCCTAGTTTTCTGAGGTATCAAACCCCTGCCCCTGTAGATAAGTAATTTTCATAATATTATTATCATAGTGTATAAAGTATCCCATCCATGTTTTAAAATTTTTGCTTAGTTTTGTGACCTTCCTTGGGCCAGGAAAGGTTAAAGACAGGTTATAGAATTAGGTAAGTTTACTAAACTGTATGCTAGGCATCAGCTAGGGCCTCCTTCAGAGAGTCAAATATGATAAATGAGAGAGAGTCCCAGAACCCTGCTATGGTTTTGAGAATTTCTTACTACTCATATATTTGTAGTTTTTTCCCCCTCCGCTCCCTGTCTGCTTCAGGGAGATAAAGTGGCTGCTTAGGTCCTGTCATGTCAACCACGATGACAAGCACGACACCGTCACCAGTTGCCACACACATATAAAACCCCACAAAATAAAGGTGACTAAGAAGGTAAAGAATCTGCCTGCCATGTGGGAGACACAGGAGCTGCAGGTTTGATCCCTGGGGAAGGGAAAGTCTACCTAGTCTAGTTTTCTTGCCTGTAGAATTCCATGGACAGAGGAGCCTGGTGGGCTACAGTCCATGGGATTGCATAGAGTCCGATATAACTGAGTGACCAGCATCTTCATCTTCAAAATCTCCTTGCACCAGGCAGTTTATCATTTTGATCGTTCCCTAAAGTTTTGGAGACCCTGGAGTTCAAAGCCCCTGTCATTGCGCTGACTCCCCACTCCTTCCTTGCTCTTCTTTCACCTGACCCACAACAATTTTGCCCACCCTCTGGCCCTTCTGCCTGAGCTTCTGACCAGAAGCAGCTGATTCTGACTCAGATCATTACATCAACACGGGCAAGTCTTGTTCTGCAAGGATATCTCTTGATTTTTCCGGGCTGAGAAAAGTGTTTTGGACTTCTAAATTACAATACGAGGGTTAGGAGACAGGTCAGAGATGCCTCTCTTAGGAGAGAGGTTAGCACAGGAATTGCAAGTCAATGAAGGGTCCCCGTTTGGGAAGTCACTGGGGAGGGTGGAGGAAGGGATGAAGTCCAGCAACGCAACAAAGATCTAATTGAAAATCTTAGCAGCTGAGAGACTGCCCAAAGAACAGAAGTGAAACAGCATTAGAAATCTGGGACCGGGGAAAGTGGCGATACCTTGCGATGAAATAAGAAGCTTGGGAAGGTAGGTTAGTTTGGAGGAGAAGGGGATGCATTCATCTTCGCAGGTCAACTATTTGTAAATGGAGTTGGAGGGTGGAAACTGGGGGCTTTCCTGAGTATGTCCTGGCTCCTGGCTGCCTGTGAACATTTGGGAAGAACAATGAATTGACATTGTCACTATCAACTCAGTCCAAAGATAAGGTAGGGTTGTCCTAAGTGGAGGGATGACTCAAGAAAAGTGCTTTTCATAGGACCAGCTGATGGATGATATAGGGAGATGGGCGGAGTGGAGCAAGGAAGAGACTCTATCTATGGACTCTAGAGCGCTCACAGTTTGGGCTTCTTCTTTTTCTTACTCTGAGTATTGGTGTTACTTGTAAAAGGGGAAGGCATCGTGCTGTGGATGAAAAATGATTTTTTGCCACTTGCTGCCTTACTTTGTTACCATGGTGACCAGTTTCATCAGCCAAGAGGGAGGATTTTTACTACAGAGACACCCTATATTGGACTGTTGTGATTCTGAAGGGAAATATTTACAGCTCTGTCAGCAGAGCCATTCCAGTTGAGACTGTGGCACATTCAACTAGATTTATTATTGATTCCAAGCAACATCACTGTTTTTGATCAACTACCAGGAGCAAACCCCAGCAGGCTGCATATTAACCTCTTCACTGGTTGGGGTTAGTTGATCTTTTTTGTTCAGTTCCTGTCCGTGATGAAATGAGTTGCTCCATTTGGGTTTTGAACCTAACCGAAAGGTCAAAATCATTGTGTGAGACATGTGTGCCTGGGTCCCGAGGACAGCTTTTGTTCTTCCTCCATGACTGTCTGGAAGAAGAACTCAGAGTTCTCCTTCTCCAATAAAACACTCCTTCCTCAAACACTGGTGGGAAATGACAATTTTAATGAAGGCTGGTGGGGCAGCTGGTTTAAGCACTCAGTCCCTTTTAGCTCTTCCCCATGGTGAGATCCTACACTTACTGGAATGCTTCTTCCTTTGATAGTAAGGGGGTGCTTATACATAAAAAGTCTTTTTTATCTCTATGTTTGGTTGTGTTGAAAGCTATATGAATTATTATTGTAGGCTTAGGCATACTTCTGGTTTGAAACCAGGCTCCTTGGCTTTTGAAGTTGAGTACCTCTCCAGATTCCATCAATAACAAAATCTGGATATAAGCATAGAGAGAAAGAGTGTGACTCTTTTTTGTACTTGCATGCACGCTCAGTTGTGTCCAGCTCTTTGTGACCCTACGGATTGTAGCCTGCCAGGCTCTGTCCATGGTATTTCCCAGGCAAGAATACTGGAGTGGGAAGCCATTTCTTACTCCAGGGGATCTTCCCAACCCAGGGATTAAACCCACATGTCTTGCATCTTCTGTATTCACAGAAGGATTCTTTAGCACTGATCTACCTGAGAAGCCAGTGTATGCTTGCCTCCAACTTGATTATCAAAGTGTTGTTCTCATTCTAAACAGTGCTTGAATATAGCATTCAAAAAAATGATTGGTTCACTTTCTGCAGTGGTATTTTCATCTTGAAAAATGATCTTGTTAATTAAGTTAATCTTTTTTAACACCAAAAACATTCTGTATTGGGGTATAGACAATTAACAATATTGTGATAATTTCAGGTGAACAGCAAAGGTACTCAGTCTTACATATCCATGTATCCATTCTCCCACAAACACCCCTCCCATCCAGGCTGGCACATAACATTGAGCAGAGATCTGCATACTACACAAGAGGTTTTTTCTCGTTATCCATTTTAAATATAACAGCGTGTACATGACCTTTCCAAAGTCCTTAACTACTCCTTTGCTTTCCTCCCACCCCCCACCAATGACCATGATCTCATTTTTCAAGTCTGTGAGTCTCTTTCTTTTTTATTTTTTTAAAAATTTTGGCTTCTTTTATTGTTTTTTTTTTAATTTATTTTTATTCATCTTTATTCTTTGGCCTGTGTGGGCCTCCCATTGCAGCGGCCTCTCTCGCTGCAGAGCACCAGCCCTGGGCGCATGCACTCTCTCAGAACGCTGGCTCATAATTGGACTCACCAGTCCAGCTGCTCCATGGCACGTGGGATCTTCCCAGGCCAGGGATCGAACCGGTGCCCCTTGCACTGCAAAGCAGACTCTTTACTCACTGGACCACCAGGGAAGCCCTGTGAGTCTCTTTCTATTTTGTAAGTTCATTTGTATCATTTCTTTTTGGATTCTACATATAAAGGATTAAGTTGATCTTAATTGATGAAACATTTGTGTGTAGAGAGAGGATTTGAAAGAAATATTGAGGATTCTTACCTACTGCCAGCCCTGTTCAGGAATCAGCATGACCCTCAAGCACGGTTCATCAGAGGATTGAAAACATACAATCAGCTGGCAAACACTTGTCATTGAAACCTTTTAATCTTTTTCCTAAACTTTAACTTCACCTAAAACAGAGTCTCTTATTTGTTCTGTATCCATCTATAGATTTGTTGAGATATCATTGTGACGTTGGAACATTTTGGACTGTGGATATTGTTGGACTCAAATTTGCTTCTGGAAGAGTTGTGTTTTGTTTTCCTTATATGGCAAGAAAAGCACTAGATTCAAAATCTAAGATTCTTTAGATTAATTTTTAAGAACTACCACTGTTTTATTTTTTGAGAAGAATAATGACTAACTCAGGACTAAGAAAATTTTAAATATTTGCCATAATAGAGCTTACCTGCTGACTTAGATGGTAAAGAATCTGCCTGCCATGCAGGAGACTTGTGTTTGATCCCTGGGTCAGGAAGATCCCCTGGAGAAGGGAATGGCCACCCACTCCAGTATTCTTGCCTGGAGAATTCTATGGACAGAGGAGTCTGGTGGGCTACCGTCCATGGGGCTGTAAAGAGTTGAACATGGCTGAGTGATTAACACTCTTAATAGGAAATTTGCCCTAGAGTTCTTCATCAAAATATCATTAACCTAGAATGTCTCTCATTTCAACTGTCTGAATAAAAGCATTTTAAGAGCCTTTGTTTTTATTTCCCTTCTAAATGCAGGGAAGCACTAGTGTGTTTAGAAGAAAAGACACTATAATAGCACAGATGCCGACACAATCTCTCTTGCCATGGAACTTACACACAAGTGGGGAGATAGATAAATAAGTAAATATTACACAGCAGTATAGTAAGGGTAATGAGAGAGGTATGCAGAACATTCAGAGATGACTAACCTGGTCTAGAAAAGTTGGAGGGAATCAGGAAATTTTTTCAGGAGTGTTGGCACTGGTATTGATACTTAGGGACCAAGATGAGTTTGCCTGATCAGAGTAAGGTAGGGGGAGGGCACAGGGGCTCCAGACTGAGGAAGCTACAATAAGGCAGGGGAAATACCGGCAAGCAGATGGAACTATGATTTAGAAAAAAAAGCGAACCCATGACATACTGAGAACCTATTATATGCCAGGCACTATGTGCAACCTATTTCTAATTCAAAGCACTTGAAGGTATGTTGTTATTATTTCTTTTTTAAAAAATTATTATTTCTTCTCATGAGAGGAGAAAATGGAGGTTTGATGACGATAAATACTTGCCCAAGGTCCCAGTGATGGACTTGGAAGTCCAAAGCAACTTAGCCTGATTTCAGGGGAGTTTGTTTTCACTTCTTTTGTGTAGATTTAATACAAAATTAAACTGAAAGAAGGCATAGGTATTTCTGTTTGATTCAGTTTCCTGATAAATGATATGATCATGATGATAATTATGGATCATTTACTCAATTATGATAAATAAAATGATTGCATAGGAACTCGAGTGTTTGAATAAGACTTTGGATATTAAATATGAACCTAAGATTGAATTTACTGATTGGAACCTTTTGATAAATTAAAATGTATTTTTTTCTGACATGACATGTAAGAGACTCATTTCTAAAGCCAGCTTCTTAAAGAGGTCCCATTTCTGTTTCTTGTTTCTTGGGTTGTGTAGAGGGGATGTTGGTGGAGTCAAGGCAGAAGCATCTGTGGGCTTCTCTTCTTTTTCTCCTTAAGGAAAAGATCTAAAATGCTGAGATAAATTAGTGGAGCATTAAGTTTTGAAGTTTTAAATGCATGTGGTAACAGAAAATACACAGATAAATTATTATTCCAATATGTTGTAAAACCAGTGCGCTTCACTTCAGAGTACATTTATATTCCCCTTTGTAGACCTGCATTGGTGGCAAACCCACCATGTATCTTTTGAAATGGAATATATTCCAATGTGCTCATTATTTGTTTAGTACATTCCACAGATTGCCTTGGATTGTGTCCCTCAAGTCATAAACATAGGAGAGCACTTCTATCAAAGTGTTTGAGACATATAAACACAGAATGAGTACCTAAATATTCTTTTTCCCAATTATATCTTTTATACCTCACTCTCCATGTAGGAAGCATGATTTGAGACCAAGTACTGTGTTAACTATGGGCCACCATATTGGTTTCTAAGGATAAAAAGATAACATCTGGTATCTGCCAATTTTAACGGGGCACCAAACTTCTATTCCAATAATCAGCATGTAGCCTAGTGAACAGAATAGACAGAGACATATAATTTGGTAGGTAAAGTCAAATCACACTCTCCTACCACATACGTGGACAGCTTGTTTCCTCACACGCTCATGGAGACGGTGTGTTGCCAACTTTATGATGTTTCCAAACAATGGAAACTAATATCTAGGATACTTTTTTAAATTTGCATTTCTCTTGTGAGTGTGGATATCCTTTTCATATATTTAAGAGATTTCAAGTTGATGTGCTTTTTGTGAACTGTTTTTCATACCTTTACCAATTTGGGGGAAGCGCTTTATATTTTTTGTCCATGTTTCTATATCTTAATGATGTCTTAAGGACTTTGTATGACTACTCTGGTAGCTCAATTGTTAAAGAATCTGATGGCGGGCTTCCCTGGTGGTCCAGTGGTTAAGGACACCACCTTGCAGTGCAAGGGGCGCCGGTTCGATCCCTGGTCTGGGAAGATCCCATGTGCCACGGAGTGGCTGGACCTATGTGTCCAATTACCGAGCTGGAGCTCTGGAGTGCATGCACCCAGAGCCAGTGCTCTGCGACAACAGAGGCCACCGCGATGGGAGGCCCACAGGAGCCAAAGAACAAAGACAGATGAAAATAAAGAAATGAAAGACCAATAGAAGTGGCCCGCCCAGCCCTGTCCCTCCCCACCCCACCCCATCCACCAAAAAGATAAGTAAATAAATAAATAAAAATTTTTTAAAAAAACAAAAAGAATCTGACGGCAATGCAGGAGACCCAGGTTCTATCCCTGGGTCAGGAAGATCCCCTGGGGAAGGAAATGGCTACCCACTCCCGTATTCTTGCCTGGGAAATCCCATGGACACAGGAGCCTGGCAGGGTTTGCAAGAATAGGATATGACTTGGCAACTAAACCACTACCACCAAGGACTTTCTATGTATTTTATATTCATTCTGGATACTTTTTATGATTTTTTGTGGGGGGGAGGTCAACCAGCATCATTCCCACCCTCTCACATGCCCTCTCCAATGTCAGGTGAATTAGAAGCCAGACAGTACTTTACTATATTCCCTTTCCACCTCTGGGTACAACTTAACACTGTGTGAATAAAATGCGTATTACAAGATTTTAGAAGGTGGAAGGAAGGCAGAAGTCATGTTCTCTTCCAGCAGTGGAGGCCCATGAGCAGCCATCAGCTGCTTTGAGTCTGCAGGCATCTCCAAATTCCCGTGCCGGCCACTCTCCTCAGGACTACAGGGCTCCTGGGAAATTGACTGCAGTTTCTGGGTATTTGGCAGCAAAAATCAGCTGAAAAATCAACAAGTCAGTAAAGGAGTATAGTATTGCACCAATACTCAGAAATGTATAGGTATTTACACACACACATACTTATTTCTCTATAAATCCACATATACAGTTAATATAACAATTTAATGAAGTGAATATATTAAGAACAGTAATGAAGAAGATAAAATATCAAGAAATAAGTGCATCAGTAATTAGACAAAGGGGCTTCCCTGGTAGTCCAGTGGGTAGAGTCCACCTTGCAGTGCAGGGGGCACCAGTTCGATCCCTGGCACGGGAAGATTGCACATGCCGCAGAGCGGCTGGACTGGTAAGTCCAATTATGAGCCAGTGCTCTTGAGTGCTTGCACCCAGAGCAGGAGCTCTGCCAACTAGAGAGGTCACTGCGATGGGAGGCCCACACAGGCCAAAGAATAAAGACAGAGGAAAATAAATAAGAAACCAATAAAAGAGGCCAAAATTAAAAAAAAAAAAAAAAAAAAACTAGACAAAGACCTATGTGAAGAAATGATAGGATATTCATGAAGAAAACAATGGACTTGGATAAATGGAAAGACATTCATTTTCTTGGATGGCAAAATTCAATTTTCTTTGTAGCCTAGTAATTTAAGTTGACTGTAGCATGGGTGCTTGAAAAGGAGATGTATTTTCTATTTCTACATATTGAATTTTTATAATTATTTTCCTTCTTAATTTTGTTATTTAGGTATTCTATATCCTTATTCAATTTTTGCTAATTTCTCTCTGAGAGATACATTCCTTTTAGAAATATGTTTTTGCCAGTCTTTCTGGTATTTCCTATAGTTTCTGAATTATGAAAACTTATGCTATGTTACTTTATGCTCAACTTAATATTTATAGCTGTTATACAGTCACCATTAATTACACGTTTTAGGATTTTAAAATGCCCTTTCATTGTTTCATTTAATGTTCTTTTTCTGGTACTATGTGTATTCTGATTTTATAATTGGGGTCCCTACTTTTTTTGGTTTCTATTTACCTGGAATAAATTTTCCCACTTTTATTTTAAAACTTTCTGACTCACTTTAAGTGAATCTTTCACACACAGTTTGGAGTTATGTTTTACTTTTTGGTCTTATCTACATTTCCTTTTCTTTTAATAGATCCATTTGGTCTGTTTGTGTTTATTGATTTAAAAGACATGTGGTGTTAATTCTGTTATATTCTTGTATATGTCATCTTATAGTTTTTAACAACTTTTTCAGCCTTTGATCTTTATATTATGGATGATTTATCAGATATTTAGGAAGTTTAGTGTTTTGGTTTTGTGGTTAGCTGTGTAATTGTAGCTATGTAATACTCTTAGCCCTTTATTTCTTTAGAGACAATATTTATTTTTTCCTTTCCATATGCAATAATGGTGGTTTAGTCACTAAGTCGTGTCTGACTCTTGTGATCCCATAGACTATAGTCCACCAGGCTCGTCTGCTTATGCGATTCTCCAGGCAAGAATACCAGAGTAGGTTGCCCTTTCCTTCTCCAGGATATCTTCCTGATCCAAGAATCAAACTCAGGTCTCCTGAATTGCAGGCAGATTCTTTACCGACTGAACTATGAGGGATATGCAATAATAAAACAAGCTTATTTCCATGTTTTTCCTTCAACTCCTGTCCCCACATTTCCTAATTTGGGTAAAAAATAATTTTTAAAATTTATCTTTGCCTCTTTATGTATGCTTACATTTGTATTCATTTTACAGCCTTAAATGATACCCTTTGACTCAGATATTTTACAGATCATTGTATTTTTCTTCCCACACTTTGTCTGTCTCTTTGTCATTTTCTTCTTAGTTCTTTTCTACTTTCAAAGAAATTTCTTCCTTTTTATTACAGTGTCTATTTGATTTGATATGTGCTCTCTGCAGTTCTGTCTTATTTCGATGATTTTTCTTTTCCAGTTCTTTGCTGGTTTCCACCAGCTTTTGTTTCATCTCCTCTCATCATCTGCCATCTCCTTCCTGAGTACTAACATTTCTGTCTTCTTTTTTTGGGAGTTGGGACGGACGGGGGGTGGGGGGGTCTGCTTAATTCTTATTTATTTAAAAATAATTGATTTACAATGTTGTGTTATTTTCTGGTGGACTGCATAGTGAATCAATTATGTATATATATTTTCAGTTATATACATATATATGTATAAGAACCTCATTGTTTATCTATATTATACATAATAGTGTGTATCTGCTTATTCTAAACTCCTAGTTTATCCCTCCCTGTCATTTCCCCTTTGGTAACTGTAAGTTCATTTTCTGTAACATTTCTGTTTACTGATCTTCTTATAAAGAAGGAATTGCTTCCTTCAGTATTTAAGTTTATAGATATCTGCCCATTTTTTGTTGTCTCTCGCCAATTAGCTAAGGAAATTCTATGTTTTGCTTGAATCTTTTCCTGACAGAACAGGGCTACACTTTCCAGGCAATGCCTGCAATGTCAACAACAGCCCATGAAAATTGAGGTGGTTAGAGTGCTTTCTTTTTAATGGGAAGATAGAGTTTAACAGATATTAGCAAAATAGAAGGTAAGGCTTTATGGAATTTTTATTGGTGAGACCTAAAGTTTAAACTTGTACATAGAGGGCAATACGAGAGATGCCCTAGCAGAGATACAATGATTCTGGTTTTAGGAGTGACCTTAAGTCAGCACATTCAGTGTATCTATAGGACAGCTGGGAGCTTGTTAAGCCTACGCTCCTGATGCAACCCAAGTTCTTGTGCACATTCCTAGATAGGGATATAATAGCACTGTTTGTGAATAAGATATCTCACTGAATTTTTATTTTGTTAATAAAATATCCTAACACAGAGTTTATAAGCATGACTGACTTGTATTTCAGTGATTCACTGAAATGCTTAGGGGGAAAAATATGCTTCCTGGACGTTGACCACCAAATAATCTTCATGGGGGTGCTGTGACATAAATATCTTATAGTTTATGTGGCCTGTTCCACAGTTTAAAAAGCTATGGAAATTCCCCAACCAGTGCTATGCATGCTAAAATATATAGGAGGTTATGAACTAATGTTTGTAAATTTGCTTTGAAATGCATAAAAATAAGATAAATAGATAAATGGATAGGTAGATAGGAGTTTGGACCAATGGATAGATATATGAGAAAGCAAGTGTAGTAAAGTGGTAATGGTCATAAAATTCTCTTGACTTTGCTATGAAATGTTGGGAGAAATTGTGGGAGCAAAAGCAATTACTGGTTAGTTGTTGATTTCATGTCATTTGTAATGTTCCCAAATTAAGGGCTTTGTACATTTAATTTTAACAGGTGAAAATGGAAGGAGTCAGTCACAAACACTTGATGATTACTCTTTTTCTCAGTGCTGCCTGACTGATGTGTTTGGTTCAGAGGTTGGGTTGTTCTTAAGCGTCAGGTAAACTGTAAGTTCATTTTCTGTAACATTTCTGTTTACTGATCTTTTTTCCCAGTATTTAAGTTTATAGATATCTGCCCATTTTTTGTTGTCTCTCGCCAATTAGCTAAGGAAATTCTATGTTTTGCTTGAATCTTTTCCTGACAGAACAGGGCTACACTTTCCAGGCAATGCCTGCAATGTCAACAACAGCCCATGAAAATTGAGGTGGTTAGAGTGCTTTCTTTTTAATGGGAAGATAGAGTTTAACAGATATTAGCAAAATAGAAGGTAAGGCTTTATGGAATTTTTATTGGTGAGACCTAAAGTTTAAACTTGTACATAGAGGGCAATACGAGAGATGCCCTAGCAGAGATACAATGATTCTGGTTTTAGGAGTGACCTTAAGTCAGCACATTCAGTGTATCTATAGGACAGCTGGGAGCTTGTTAAGCCTACGCTCCTGATGCAACCCAAGTTCTTGTGCACATTCCTAGATAGGGATATAATAGCACTGTTTGTGAATAAGATATCTCACTGAATTTTTATTTTGTTAATAAAATATCCTAACACAGAGTTTATAAGCATGACTGACTTGTATTTCAGTGATTCACTGAAATGCTTAGGGGGAAAAATATGCTTCCTGGACGTTGACCACCAAATAATCTTCATGGGGGTGCTGTGACATAAATATCTTATAGTTTATGTGGCCTGTTCCACAGTTTAAAAAGCTATGGAAATTCCCCAACCAGTGCTATGCATGCTAAAATATATAGGAGGTTATGAACTAATGTTTGTAAATTTGCTTTGAAATGCATAAAAATAAGATAAATAGATAAATGGATAGGTAGATAGGAGTTTGGACCAATGGATAGATATATGAGAAAGCAAGTGTAGTAAAGTGGTAATGGTCATAAAATTCTCTTGACTTTGCTATGAAATGTTGGGAGAAATTGTGGGAGCAAAAGCAATTACTGGTTAGTTGTTGATTTCATGTCATTTGTAATGTTCCCAAATTAAGGGCTTTGTACATTTAATTTTAACAGGTGAAAATGGAAGGAGTCAGTCACAAACACTTGATGATTACTCTTTTTCTCAGTGCTGCCTGACTGATGTGTTTGGTTCAGAGGTTGGGTTGTCTTAACTTGAATGCTCGTGGCAAGGTGCTTCTGGCCAAGATCCCTCCAATGATGAGAACAACATCCCCCAGTGGAGCTCGTTTCAGTGGAACTGCTCTGGTAGCAATTCTCTTACTATTCTGAAATCAGAAAAGCTAAGCATTCTTGTTCTGGAATCCCACTGGAAGGTATCCAAGTTTGGTGGATCAGATAGGAAACTTCCAGCTTTGATCGCCTCCTTGAGCATCCAATATCTGAATTGCGTAAACTCCAACACTTTAAATTTTGATCTTGTATCACACATGATAAATCTGAATGCTAGAAGCCAATTTCAAATAGAATAGTTCCAACAACTGCCCACGTGCAGCAACTCACATGAGTTATTTTAATGATGCCAAAGGTCGGTGGCCTGATGGGTGTCTTTTAAAAGCCACTTACTCAGTTTGGGCCTGCTACATGAAACCTAACTTGCTGACCTGAAGATCTCATAGGTTGAGACAAAGGCTTACATTTTTTATGGATGAATAGGTCCATAAAATGGTTTACAGAGAATGGTTTCTTGAACTGTGGTCACTTTTGCTAAAATTAGAAACATTTTGTCTGGCTATTGTGAGTTGAATTGTGTCACTCAAAAAAGGTACGTGGAAGTCCTAACTGCTGAGATCTGTCCATGTGACCTTATTTGGAAATAGAGTCTTTGCACATATAATTAAGATATAAGTTAGGATGAAGGTTCTGGGGAAGAATGCTGAGATTATGATATAATGAAAGCAAGTAAAAATAAGATAAATAGATAAATGGATAGGTAGATAGGAGTTTGGACCAATGGATAGATATATGAGAAAGCAAGTGTAGTAAAGTGGTAATGGTCATAAAATTCTCTTGACTTTGCTATGAAATGTTGGGAGAAATTGTGGGAGCAAAAGCAATTACTGGTTAGTTGTTGATTTCATGTCATTTGTAATGTTCCCAAATTAAGGGCTTTGTACATTTAATTTTAACAGGTGAAAATGGAAGGAGTCAGTCACAAACACTTGATGATTACTCTTTTTCTCAGTGCTGCCTGACTGATGTGTTTGGTTCAGAGGTTGGGTTGTCTTAACTTGAATGCTCGTGGCAAGGTGCTTCTGGCCAAGATCCCTCCAATGATGAGAACAACATCCCCCAGTGGAGCTCGTTTCAGTGGAACTGCTCTGGTAGCAATTCTCTTACTATTCTGAAATCAGAAAAGCTAAGCATTCTTGTTCTGGAATCCCACTGGAAGGTATCCAAGTTTGGTGGATCAGATAGGAAACTTCCAGCTTTGATCGCCTCCTTGAGCATCCAATATCTGAATTGCGTAAACTCCAACACTTTAAATTTTGATCTTGTATCACACATGATAAATCTGAATGCTAGAAGCCAATTTCAAATAGAATAGTTCCAACAACTGCCCACGTGCAGCAACTCACATGAGTTATTTTAATGATGCCAAAGGTCGGTGGCCTGATGGGTGTCTTTTAAAAGCCACTTACTCAGTTTGGGCCTGCTACATGAAACCTAACTTGCTGACCTGAAGATCTCATAGGTTGAGACAAAGGCTTACATTTTTTATGGATGAATAGGTCCATAAAATGGTTTACAGAGAATGGTTTCTTGAACTGTGGTCACTTTTGCTAAAATTAGAAACATTTTGTCTGGCTATTGTGAGTTGAATTGTGTCACTCAAAAAAGGTACGTGGAAGTCCTAACTGCTGAGATCTGTCCATGTGACCTTATTTGGAAATAGAGTCTTTGCACATATAATTAAGATATAAGTTAGGATGAAGTCGTTCTGGGGAAGAATGACATACTATTCAGTATGCCTAGCATTCTTGTAAGAAGAGAAAGCAAAGACCCAGACACACCAGTGATGATGGAGGCAGATGTTTGAGTGATCTAGAAATGAAGGAATGCCAAGATAACTGGCGTCCACCATAGGCTAGACTTTGCTCAGAGAGGCCTACCACAGAATATCCCTCAGAGCCTTCCAGAAGCAATCAACCTTGCTAGCCCCATGACTTAGATCAGACTTAGATCTTCCAGAACTGTGAGAGAATGAACTTCTGTTGTTTTAAGTCACCAAGTTTATGGGACTTTGCTCTAGCAGCCCTAAGAAGCTAATATACCAACCCAAACTATGAAGTCCTGTAGACATAACTTCAAAGGTCAGCATGATGATAAATAATCACTTCCTGTTTTCTACAATCTCACTACTCATTTCTTCATGCCAGGCTATCATTGATGCTTTTCAACTTCCATTAGAAAAGACCATAAAATAAAAACCCAGGTGGAGATTCAGCAGTAGAAGCAGGAACTAATGTGTGAGTTGTATTCAGGTGGTGATTCCAACAAGACATTCTGGGTCAGATATTGATTTTGCTGAGAGAAAAATATTTATAATTCCATTGGTAGAACTTGTATTCTCCCTGCTAACAAGTTGTCCTTTTCCAAATGAAAGAAGTAATGGAGAAATAATTTTCTTTTTTTTTTTTAAACTTTAAAGATTTTTTTGATGTGGACCATTTCAAAGTCTTTATTGAATTTGTTGCAATATTATTTCTGTTTTGTTTTTTTGACCTAAGGCATGTGGGATCTTAGCTCCCCCACCCAGGGATCAAACCTGTACTGGAAGGCAAAGTCTTAACCCCTGGACCACTAGGTAGGTCCCCTGGGGAAACAATTTTTTGAAATGTCAAACAAAATTTAAGTCAGATTCTGGCTTTTTTTTTTTTTAAAGATTTTTTCTCTTTTGTCCTGAGTTTCCTCAGTAAATTAATATTTTTTCAACTTAAACTTGGAAAGGAAACATACAGTTTCGATATCATTTTTCTCTTTAAAACAAAAAATGAGATTTACAAAAATCATTTAGAACTATGGGCCAATTTCCTTCCTTTGTTGTGATTTTCGTGGTAAAGTCCTTAAAATTTGGCAAAAGGTGAAAGTAAAAGAATAAAACTTTTATTGAAATTTTC
The DNA here is from genome assembly GCA_022376925.1 of Tragulus kanchil. Lineage (NCBI taxonomy): Eukaryota > Metazoa > Chordata > Mammalia > Artiodactyla > Tragulidae > Tragulus > Tragulus kanchil. The sequence continues at coordinate 211,419,656 of JAIOJX010000026.1, forward strand.
TTGTATTCTTTCAGAGAGACACAGATTTGGGAACCTGTATTTCTGGGCTTCAGGAAAAAAGGCAGTGAATTCTGAACCTTACCAGTCTTTAGGTCACTTGTTCATTGAGTTAAACACAGTTACTAATTGGCTAGAAGAAAATACTTTGAATTATTGGGGCATTGCACAGTGTATGGCTTGGAACAAGCAAGGTCATCCTGAAAAGAAGAAGAGCCAAAAATTGCCTGATGAAGAGCTTCAAAACAATGGTTCCTCAAGCTTTTGTTGTTATAAGATGACTTTCCTCTACTGCCAGCTAACCCTCCCTGGGAATCTCGAGTTATTGCTATCTTTGAGGCTCTCTCAAAGCAGGGACTAGCTCTTTGAATCACAGCATCAAAAATCACAATTGAATTTTTTTCTTTGTGTCCTAGGGGCCTCACTGTTCTAAAGAGACACATGGGTAATGCTCTGGCTTGTAAAAATAAGCATGAGCTCATAACTGTACTTTTCTGCTGGGATATCAAAATGTCAGTGTGATGATAGAAGGGGAATTTGATGGAACTATTATATTGGGTGAGCTGTGAATGCTTTTTAGTTGGCCGGTCTGTAAAGCCAACCAAGTATTCTTCTGAATCCCAAACTCTGAACTAGTCACAGGCTATTCAATCAATTCTATGGTTTTAATTTTTCTCTCTCAAATCTTTATTTCTGTATCCAGTGAGGTTGGAAAGGAAGTATTGATTGATTGGGCATCTTTTTCTTACCTGTATTTCTTTCCACACACTATGAAAGCCCTCATGTGTCCGCTAGAATGGAGGGGATGTTTCGTTTATTTTTAAGCATCTTGTCTTCAGGTCTTGCTTCTCAAATGGAAATGAAATAAAAACAATTTCTGAGCCCATAATTGCTTTTTCTTTCAAGGTTCTATGGTCTCTTAACACATGTGTTTACCAACACATTGCCTGTATGTACTCTGAATCGCAGACCAGTAATACAGCACCAGTAATTTAGGTAGGTGTCATTATGGATAACTAATCTTTGCTTGGAGTGGGGAAAGGATGGTCTCTTTAGAAAGTAAATCTGTTAGCTCTATCAGCGTGAGACTTGGTTTTTCTCTTTTTTTTTTTGGTGGTGGTTCTTATTGTTTGTACATTTCATTGTTCTTTCATGTGGGGTTTGACCAGCCTTACTTTTCTTTCCTGAGGGGGGATCTCAGAACTTTATTCTTGGCACAGGACTCTGGCCATGGCTCAGATTACTGCAGGGCACTGCTCACATCTCTCTTCCCACCTCCTTTCCCAAACTCCTGTTATTGTCCCACGCTGCCCTGGAACTTGTTTAATCAAATTCTGAAAGCCTGCCAGGGGCACCGAACACAGAGGCCCCAGAAGCTTTTCCTTATTCAGAGTAACACAGTCATCAGTCTGTAGCTGAGTCAAGGGCTTCTTTCCACACTGCTTAGGGCAGTGAGATCCTCCATAGGGAGACATCCTTCAGCTGGAGGCGCCCTACCATGCTGGTTGGCACATTCATCATTGACTGTACATACTTAGACACTTTTCAGTAAGTTCCTCTTAATTTGGATAGAGTCTTCCAAAAGGTATTGGAGCTTTGTCTAGAGAGTATGAACGTGAAATGCTAACCTTATACGAAGCTTAAGTCTGCAGCCTTGACCATTTTCCTTGGAGTCAAGGTACTCTTCTGAGAGGAAATAATGGAGTCTAAGGTTAAAAACAAAAGTGTTTTTGTTTAATTTTGGCCTCCTCTATTGGTTTATTTATTTATTTATTTTCATCCATCCTCATTCTCTGGCCTATGTAGGCCTCCCGTCGCAGTGGCCTCTTGCTGCAGAGCATCAGCTCTGGGCACATGCGCTCCAGAGCTCAGGCTCGGCAGCTGGACACATCGGTCCAGCCGCTCTGTGACACATGGGATCTTCCCAGGCCAGGGATCAAACCAGCACCCCTTGCACCACAAGGCAGACTCTTTACCCACTGAACCACCAGGGAAGCCCCAAGAAAGTGTTTGCTTGATGAAATGGTCCATCCAAGCACCAGCCATTTGCTGCTGGATGAGGCTGAGAAAGACCACAGCTCTGATGAGGTAAAGGCTTATCTCTTTGAATTTCTGCTTACCTAGTTTGTTTCATTCCTGTTAGGAAGAGCCCATCTTCTCCAGGAACATAGATAGAAATTTATGACGATTATGGGAAGAAGCTCTATCAGCGTGAGACTTGGTTTTTCTCTTTTTTTTTTTGGTGGTGGTTCTTATTGTTTGTACATTTCATTGTTCTTTCATGTGGGGTTTGACCAGCCTTACTTTTCTTTCCTGAGGGGGGATCTCAGAACTTTATTCTTGGCACAGGACTCTGGCCATGGCTCAGATTACTGCAGGGCACTGCTCACATCTCTCTTCCCACCTCCTTTCCCAAACTCCTGTTATTGTCCCACGCTGCCCTGGAACTTGTTTAATCAAATTCTGAAAGCCTGCCAGGGGCACCGAACACAGAGGCCCCAGAAGCTTTTCCTTATTCAGAGTAACACAGTCATCAGTCTGTAGCTGAGTCAAGGGCTTCTTTCCACACTGCTTAGGGCAGTGAGATCCTCCATAGGGAGACATCCTTCAGCTGGAGGCGCCCTACCATGCTGGTTGGCACATTCATCATTGACTGTACATACTTAGACACTTTTCAGTAAGTTCCTCTTAATTTGGATAGAGTCTTCCAAAAGGTATTGGAGCTTTGTCTAGAGAGTATGAACGTGAAATGCTAACCTTATACGAAGCTTAAGTCTGCAGCCTTGACCATTTTCCTTGGAGTCAAGGTACTCTTCTGAGAGGAAATAATGGAGTCTAAGGTTAAAAAACAAAAAGTGTTTTTGTTTAATTTTGGCCTCCTCTATTGGTTTATTTATTTATTTATTTTCATCCATCCTCATTCTCTGGCCTATGTAGGCCTCCCGTCGCAGTGGCCTCTTGCTGCAGAGCATCAGCTCTGGGCACATGCGCTCCAGAGCTCAGGCTCGGCAGCTGGACACATCGGTCCAGCCGCTCTGTGACACATGGGATCTTCCCAGGCCAGGGATCAAACCAGCACCCCTTGCACCACAAGGCAGACTCTTTACCCACTGAACCACCAGGGAAGCCCCAAGAAAGTGTTTGCTTGATGAAATGGTCCATCCAAGCACCAGCCATTTGCTGCTGGATGAGGCTGAGAAAGACCACAGCTCTGATGAGGTAAAGGCTTATCTCTTTGAATTTCTGCTTACCTAGTTTGTTTCATTCCTGTTAGGAAGAGCCCATCTTCTCCAGGAACATAGATAGAAATTTATGACGATTATGGGAAGAAGTAATCATTCATTCTCTCTAAGAAAATATAATGTTCTTTGTACTTAAGTAACATGGTCTGTGGTATACTTAAATGCATAGTCTTGTAGTCGGACTGCCAGGTCGGTGTTAGTGCCAGTTGCTGCTACTCATTCTTCAGGGTTGTCTGGGTTGCAAGACAGCTTGGATTCATGTGTGTGTCCATGTGGTTCTTAAGGAACTCCTGAGATTATAACTGCCAGACCAGGGAATCTCAGCATTTGACAGAATCAAACCTAGAAAGACGATTCAGAATGTTTGTTATTTGTACTTCACTTGGAATTCTTTTGGAAGCCTCCTCCAAAATCTGCGTGATCTGTGAAGCAGGGACTGAGTTTATTGTGTTCTCTAATATATCCTCAGAACCTAGTACAGAGTCAAGAATATAAAAGTAGTTAATAATGCTCATACTGACTTGTACTAACAGAGTGCCTAGCACTGGTACTCAGTAAATGTGAGATGGATTTCTGTCTTTTGGTATGTCTGTTGTGTCTGTGCATGCTTCGTCATGTCCAACTTTTTGCGACCTCATAGACTGTGGTTGCCAGGCTCTTCTGTCCGTGGGATGCTCCAAGCAAGAAAACTGAAGTGGGTTGCCATTTCTCACTCCAGATCTCAGTCCAGGGATAGAACCCACATCTCCTGCATCAGCAGGCAAATTTTTCCCAGTGAGTCATCTGGGAAGCTTAGTATGTCTGATATATGGATATATGCTAAATGAAGTGGCATTAACCTTAGGGCTTTCCAGTCCCATTTTTTTAATAATGTGGTTTGTTGAGAATTTTTTGCAATCACAAGCAATACTGTTTTCTTTATAAAATGTTATGTTTTACATTGGGGTACAGCTGATTAACAATGTTGTGATAGTTTTAGGTGCACAGTAGAGCAACTCACCCATATACATACATGTATCCATTTTCCCTCAAACTTCCCTCCCATCTAGGCTGACACAACAGTGAGCAGAGTTCCCTATGTTATACAGTAGGTCCTTGTTGATTATCCATTTTAAATAGAGTAGTGTGTACATGTCTGTCCCAAACTCCCTATCCCTTCTGCCTACCCTTCCCCCCAGTAACCATAAGTTCATTCTCCAAGTCTGTGAATCTGTTTTTGTTTTGTAAATAAGTATCATTTCTTGTTAGGTTCCACATTATAAGGGATAGCATATGATATTTCTCTTCCTCTGTCTGACTGACTTCACTCAGTAGAACAATCTCTAGATCCCACCTATTTTGCTGCAAATGGTGCTAATGCATTTTTTAATGGCTGAGTAAGATTCCACTGTATATATATATGTACCACATCTTCCTCATTTATTCCTCTGCTGATGGTCCAGTCCTATTTTTAACTATATTTTCAGGAGCATCTTTATATTTCCACTCACCAAGAAGATGTTCTCAGTTATTCTTCATGTTAAGTTCAGGTGTCACTCCTGAAAGTAGTTTATGGAATGAATGAAGTTTATGGAACCAATGGTATCCATTTGGTTTTGGATACCAAATAACCTTCCCATTCATGTGCCCTTGAAGGTTATTCCGTATCCAAGAGGCAATAACAATTTGGGGGCCTGGGCATAAAACAAGGAACAGGAGAACAGGTGGGACCATCCACTCAGACCTGAGACAAGACGGAACTTCTAGGCCTTGGCAAGGTGTTCATATCAAAGCCACTGTCGTCCACGTTGTCCACCATGAGTAATCTCTGTCCACTTACTGCTAGAAGATCCCAACCGACTTTCTTCTTGCTGAGGACTCCTTGTTTGCATCTTTATATAGAGAAGAAATATCTCAAGATAGAGGATGAATTCAATGCTTTAAAATTTTATAATTAAAATGTTTAATAAGTCAGCATAGCAGAGTGGATACTAGCACTAAGCTCCAACCAACTGAACTAACCAGCCACTGCAGAGTGGATAAGATTTGAATCAGGCAAACTGTACGACTTGGGGGAAATTACTTAAATTTTCTGTGCCTTGGTTTTCCCATCTATAAAATGGAAATGAAGATAATAACAACACCCATCCTACTTCATTTGATTGTCTTATGGACAAAGTTAGTTCATCTTTAGAAAGTCTGGATAACAGTAAATGATACATAAATGTTAAATATAAACAAGCAGTTGTCTTTGAGAGAAAGAAGACAAGGATGTTTCCCTGTATCTTAGAGTCTCAGGTTTCTGTTGCATACATTGTGTATTTCTTTAGAGAGTGCAAAAGTCCAGGATATCTACACGGAATTTAAGAAAGTATGAGTTGTTGATTTCAGCCTTGCAACTGGTATAGAGCTAAACCTCTCTCACTCAAAATGGCACCTGAAATGGAGCCCACAGTTGATTGCTCTGTGATGATTCAGTGTTCATTCTGCTTCCCAAATCTGGGGGAACATCCATTAGAGTCTGGCAAAATACTCTGCTCTCTAATCAGCAGTACAAGCGCTGAGTTCCCCTCAGAAACTGGAGGGAAGGGCTGGTCTTCAAACAATGTAATTGCCAATCAGACAGGACAGAGCTCCATTTTGTTTGGCTTCTCAGTTAAATGATTTCCCCTGGTCTCAAGAGGGAACTGACAGCTCAGTGTGTCATCCACCCTCGCCAGATAACTGTTTCTGTTGACTAAAGAAACTACAGGCACATTCATAATCAAAATTTAATCAGGCAACACACTGCTTGTGGATTCACTTGAGTCCTAAAGCAGAGTCTCCTCTCCAGCAGATTCAAGGGAGCTAATTTTCCCACCATCATGAGAAACAAAATGCTGTGTGATGTTGGTTCTTTCTGCTTATTTATTTGGCTTTGCTGTGTGGCATGTGGGATCTTAGTTCCAAAATCAGGAATCGAACCTGTGCCCCCTGCACTGGAAGCACTGAATCTTAGCCAATGGATGCTCAGGAAAGTCCTGTTTTTTTGCGTTTTTTTTTTTTTTTTTATAAGGCAGATATCTTACCAAAGCTGAATCCAAAGGGACAAAAATAAAAGAGGAAATGGGTAGAAAATCAAAATAACTGCCAAGTCTAAGCACAGAGGTAGACTCTACAGACTCAAGTGGTGGGGTCACCAAGAAGCAGAGCTGGAGGCGGGAATAAAGGAAGTGTGCCCAGGGACTTTCTGATCCATGTCCTACCTGGAAAATACCTGAGTTCCCTCTTGGCGTGGTTGTTCTACTTGATTGACTGCTTTCATTCAGACATTCCATCCATCTGGCTATATCTGACATGCGTTGGTATTTACTATTGTGCTCTGATGTTATGAGTTTAGCTGAATTCAGATTTGAAGGACAGTTTATAATGAAATCCCTTTACCTTGAATTTGCAAGAAATCTGTCTGGAGGAAATGACATCTCCACCTAGGTTTCTAAATTCCATCCCTTTCTCCTCTTGATGCTCATCTAGATTATCTTGGAAGACTAAGTCCCTGGTCTTTATATATGGCAGATCTCAAAGGTGATTCAAAATGGGCACTGCTTTTGGTTTATGGGCCTTCCTGAGAGGCATGGGGCTCACTATGCAGACTGATGTCTGCTCCTTGAAGCTTGAACAAACCCTTATCTCTTCCAGCTTCCTGACTGATCACAAGATGGAATATCTACACAGATTCACAGGGATCAGAGATTTTAGCCAGGGGCTTCCCAGATAGTACTAGCAATAAAGAACCTGCCTGCCAATGCAGGAGATGTAAGAGATATGGGTTCAATACCTAGGTCAGGAAGATCCCCTGGAGAAGGAAACGGCAACCCACTCCAGTATTCTTGCCTGGAAAATCCCATGGATAGAAGTGTCTGGTGGGCTACAGTCCATGGGGCTGAACAGAGTCAGACAGTGCTGAACTGTCTTAGCACACATCACACCCCAGGGTCAAGTCTTCCTGATGATTTCAAGGAGATAACAGGTCAAGAGGCACAGGGTAGGCAGGGACCAGCTTAGGGCTGTCAACACAGGTCTTCAGGACTTTTCTTGAAGTCCTGGACCCACTCTAGCTCAGGGGAATGCCAGACATGACAGAGGGATGTGCCAGGTCAGATCATGTACAGACAAGGGTCACTCGAGTCTCGAGACCTCTCCTTTGCTTTTTTTTTTTTTTCAACTTCTTATTTATTTATCTTTTTTGGGGGGGGGGGGGGGGATGGGTGGGCCACTTCTATTGGTGTTTCATTTCTCTATTTTCATCTGTCTTTGTTCTTTGGCTCCTGTGGGCCTCCCATTGCGGTGGCCTCTGATGTTGCAGAGCGCCGGCTCTGGGCGCATGTGCCTCAGAGCTCCGGCTTGACAATTGGACACATCAGTCCAGCCGCTCTGTGGCACGTGGGATCTTCCCAGGCCAGGGATGGAACCGGCGCCCCTTGCACTGCAAGGTGGTGTCCTTACCCACTGGACCACCAGGGGAAGCCCAAGACCTCTCCTTTTCATTCTCAGCTGGTTACAGTTTGCCTGTGGTAGGGAACTCTGCCCCAGAAGTTCATAAAGCCCAGGTTGGATTCCCAGAAGCAATCTGAGGCAATCTGGTACCTATGGACAAACCTTTCCTTAGAGAAGGCCTCTTCCACCATCAATTCAATTACCTTGTTTGGCAGGAGACCCGCCATTAGCATTCTTACAAGGAGATTAGACCAAGCTACCTTCTTTGTTTTCTGGGGCATTTCCTTTTTGGGGTTTTGTCTTGTCCTCCTATAGGGATTCTACACAGATTCACAGGGATCAGAGATTTTAGCCAGGGGCTTCCCAGATAGTACTAGCAATAAAGAACCTGCCTGCCAATGCAGGAGATGTAAGAGATATGGGTTCAATACCTAGGTCAGGAAGATCCCCTGGAGAAGGAAACGGCAACCCACTCCAGTATTCTTGCCTGGAAAATCCCATGGATAGAAGTGTCTGGTGGGCTACAGTCCATGGGGCTGAACAGAGTCAGACAGTGCTGAACTGTCTTAGCACACATCACACCCCAGGGTCAAGTCTTCCTGATGATTTCAAGGAGATAACAGGTCAAGAGGCACAGGGTAGGCAGGGACCAGCTTAGGGCTGTCAACACAGGTCTTCAGGACTTTTCTTGAAGTCCTGGACCCACTCTAGCTCAGGGGAATGCCAGACATGACAGAGGGATGTGCCAGGTCAGATCATGTACAGACAAGGGTCACTCGAGTCTCGAGACCTCTCCTTTGCTTTTTTTTTTTTTTCAACTTCTTATTTATTTATCTTTTTTGGAGGGGGGAGGGGGGATGGGTGGGCCACTTCTATTGGTGTTTCATTTCTCTATTTTCATCTGTCTTTGTTCTTTGGCTCCTGTGGGCCTCCCATTGCGGTGGCCTCTGATGTTGCAGAGCGCCGGCTCTGGGCGCATGTGCCTCAGAGCTCCGGCTTGACAATTGGACACATCAGTCCAGCCGCTCTGTGGCACGTGGGATCTTCCCAGGCCAGGGATGGAACCGGCGCCCCTTGCACTGCAAGGTGGTGTCCTTACCCACTGGACCACCAGGGGAAGCCCAAGACCTCTCCTTTTCATTCTCAGCTGGTTACAGTTTGCCTGTGGTAGGGAACTCTGCCCCAGAAGTTCATAAAGCCCAGGTTGGATTCCCAGAAGCAATCTGAGGCAATCTGGTACCTATGGACAAACCTTTCCTTAGAGAAGGCCTCTTCCACCATCAATTCAATTACCTTGTTTGGCAGGAGACCCGCCATTAGCATTCTTACAAGGAGATTAGACCAAGCTACCTTCTTTGTTTTCTGGGGGCATCTTTGTCCCCTTAATGAAGATAGTTTCAGACCTGGGGTTTAGTCTTGTCCTCCTATAGGTATAGGGGAAAGCCTTGGAAAGTACCTTTTCCTTGGAAAGCCTGAGGAAGCGTGAAGAACCCATGCTGAGCATAGATGTCACAGAATCCATTCTTCTCTGTGAAGGGACTGAGCCAGCTATGTCCCCATTGGCCTGGCAAATCAATAAAGCTATTCCTTTGTTGGTTTTTCTGTTTAAATTTACTTTTAATGGGAGGATAATTGCTTTACAATATTGCGCTGGTTTCTGCCATACATCAACATGAATCAGTATGTATATGTCCCTTCCCTCTTGAACAATCCCTCCCGCCTCTTACCCTATCCAACCCCTGTTGGTGGTCACAGAGCACTAGATTTGAGCTCCCTGAATCATACAGGAAATTTCCCCTGGCTATCTAACTTTACACATGGTAATGTATATCTTTCAATGTTACTCTTTCCATTTGTCTTTTTATTTTTGCCAAGCCAATTTTGCCAGGGCACAGACACTGAATTTAGAGCTTTGTTCAGGATTGAGGTTTTCTCATCTACCTAGATGTGAGTTTTACACTGTTTTCACCTGACATCTATTTCTTTCCATTGAATATTGCCTCTTTCTCATATATTATATATAGTACATTATGTATAGTATAGAAATGTATTGGTTAGACCAGAAAGTTGGTTCATGTTTTTCCATATGATGTAACAGGAAAAGTGGAATGAACTTTTTGGCCAGCCCTATAGTATTTCTCTTTATAAATATATGATACATTTATGCTCACACATCTATGCATACACATGCACATATATATGTATGTATACACAGTAGTGATACACACACACACACACATACCCTCTGCTGCACTCGGTCTAATGTGGCTTTGTCCTCAGTTGATGAGGACTTGAAGAGGGAGCATGCTGCCATCCTTTCATTAACTTCTCCCTCTTAACAGAGACCTGCTAGAAACCTGCCGTGGAAAGATGAGTTTACTCTTCTCAGTTTCCAAGGGCAGAGGATGCCTGTGGTGTCCCAACATGACTCTACTGGGCAAAGACAATCCAATGACAATAATGAAGAACTTAAACTACTAGAAAGTGAAAGGCCAACAATTTATTAATCAAAATACTCTGGAATCACTGGGAAAATAACCATGCAATTGTCAAAATAGCTGATGCTTAAAGGTGGAGATGAGGTCTGACCCTTGCTTCATCCAGACATCACTTTGACCCATGAACTGACACTTCTTTGTACCAAGAATTTCTGATCCCCAGATCCCTATCTTACCCTTCTAGCTTCTTCAAAGTCATGAAATGACATCACTTTCCATTTCTGAGGTGCTGTAATTTCAGGAGAACAGCATGCTTTAAGAACACAATGTTAAAACAGCATCTGCTATTTATGAGTTGTGGTTCTCCATGAACAAATGATGGTAAAGCATGTGCTATGCAGAGTTGGACATGACTGAAGTGACTTAGCACACACACACACGTGTGCCAGGCATGGAGTTTTAAAATGTGGATCAAATGCAGTGTTAGCCTTTGAGAACCTCATAATTTAGAAATTAAAATATCTTAGACTTGCAATGAACACTACTTCTGAAGTTTAACCTCTTTCCTATGTTAAAAATGCAGTCATTTTCAGGGAATTCAGAGCATATTGCCCATTCGGGAAGTCAGAGCTGAAACAGACCAGCCCACAGTCAGGGTGTGGCTTGCACAGATCACTCGGGGAGCAGCTCACGGGGCTGGGTTTTCTTCTTCCCCACAACTCAGGGCATGCTCCTGGGCCATTGACTGCACCTTCCACTTCCTCGTGCACAGTGGAGAGAATCTCTGGTTTGCTCTCTCTATGCTATTATTCTGGGGTCAAATAAGAAAAATCATAGAGATCTCTCTGGTGGTCCAGTGATTACGACTTCACCTTCCAATGCAGAGAGTGTGAGCCTCATCCTTAATCCGGGAGATAAGAGCCCACATGCCTCATGGCCAAAATCCAAAAATGCTGAAAATGGTTCACATCTAAAAAAATCTTAAGAGGAAAAACTCAAGCATTTTTGAAGACCATGTTATGTATCTGTAGAAAAGCTGGGTTTCTGGTGTCCCAACATGACTCTACTGGGCAAAGACAATCCAATGACAATAATGAAGAACTTAAACTACTAGAAAGTGAAAGGCCAACAATTTATTAATCAAAATACTCTGGAATCACTGGGAAAATAACCATGCAATTGTCAAAATAGCTGATGCTTAAAGGTGGAGATGAGGTCTGACCCTTGCTTCATCCAGACATCACTTTGACCCATGAACTGACACTTCTTTGTACCAAGAATTTCTGATCCCCAGATCCCTATCTTACCCTTCTAGCTTCTTCAAAGTCATGAAATGACATCACTTTCCATTTCTGAGGTGCTGTAATTTCAGGAGAACAGCATGCTTTAAGAACACAATGTTAAAACAGCATCTGCTATTTATGAGTTGTGGTTCTCCATGAACAAATGATGGTAAAGCATGTGCTATGCAGAGTTGGACATGACTGAAGTGACTTAGCACACACACACACGTGTGCCAGGCATGGAGTTTTAAAATGTGGATCAAATGCAGTGTTAGCCTTTGAGAACCTCATAATTTAGAAATTAAAATATCTTAGACTTGCAATGAACACTACTTCTGAAGTTTAACCTCTTTCCTATGTTAAAAATGCAGTCATTTTCAGGGAATTCAGAGCATATTGCCCATTCGGGAAGTCAGAGCTGAAACAGACCAGCCCACAGTCAGGGTGTGGCTTGCACAGATCACTCGGGGAGCAGCTCACGGGGCTGGGTTTTCTTCTTCCCCACAACTCAGGGCATGCTCCTGGGCCATTGACTGCACCTTCCACTTCCTCGTGCACAGTGGAGAGAATCTCTGGTTTGCTCTCTCTATGCTATTATTCTGGGGTCAAATAAGAAAAATCATAGAGATCTCTCTGGTGGTCCAGTGATTACGACTTCACCTTCCAATGCAGAGAGTGTGAGCCTCATCCTTAATCCGGGAGATAAGAGCCCACATGCCTCATGGCCAAAATCCAAAAATGCTGAAAATGGTTCACATCAAAAAAAAAAATCTTAAAAGAGGAAAAACTCAAGAAAACATTTTTGAAGACCATGTTATGTATCTGTAGACACCATCAAGGCTGGGTTTTTTCTGTTTTGTGCGCTCTTACATTCCTAGCATCTAAAATAACACCTGAATCATGCTAGATGCATGATGCAGATTGAATGAATGAATGCACTCCATTATAAAATAACTTGTCACCATAAGGCAAGTCTGAATAGTATACGCTATTCAGAAGTATGGTAATTGATTCTTTTCTGTTTTACAAAAAGAAAATTCACTTCATATAACTTCTAGAGTGACCATCCCAGATCTTACAGAGCATCCAGCCTAGGCTTGCAGGGTGACTTGAATTTGCCTTGAGTCCTTGCTAGGGTCCTGGCCACCCTGTTGCAGACCACAGCTTTCAAAAGCAATTTTTCTAGGTAATTCTGCGGAAGCTCCCCTCACTCAGCAGAAACCTGCCTCCACCGGCAGCCACCGAACAATTCTCCCTTAACCCTTCCCCTCTTACTTGGCAATGTTATCATCCCTCCAATCTGTTCTTAGATTTCTCAAATCCCAGCTAAATTGAGTAATTTCTCATTGATAAAGTTAGGGTACTTCATAACTACCTTTCTTATTAATAAGGTAAGTAGAAATTTAGAATTTTAAAATAAAATAAAAACTCTTACTAGTGCAGGACTGCTGTTACCCCACTCAGGGATCTTGCAGAGGTGGATGTTGCTGGCACCACCTGTTGGCAGACGTCTGAAAATGTAAAATATTCATTCAATACATCAATTACAGAGAGGAAAGTAGCTGCGAATCTTGTCATATCTGCCATTATATGAGATAAACACAAATATCATTGCAGCAAAATTTATAGTGGAAAAATCATAATCTATCAGTAATGAGATAAATTGTGGCACCTACTCAATGAAATATTATAGTTATTAGAAGTGATAGTCACCTACCCAAAGAAACAAAAGAACTGTACACAGAAAATTACAAGACACTTGTGAGAGACATTAAAGAAGACTTAAACAGATGGAGAGATATTCCATGTTCCTGGGTCAGAAGAATCAATATTATGAAAATGACCATACTACCAAATGTCATCTATAGATTCAATGTGATCCCTATCAAACTTCCAATGACATTCTTCACAGAACTAGACCAAAGAATAACACAGTTCATATGGAAACACGAAAGACCTCGAATAGCCAAAGCAATCCTGAGGAAGAAGAATGGAGCTGGAGGCATCAGCCTCCCCAACTTCATACTTTACTACAAAGCAACAGTCATCAAGACAGTATGGTACTGGCACAAAAACAGAAATATCGACCAATGGAACAAGATAGAGAGCCCAGAGGTAAGCCCACGCACCTATGGGTACCTTATTTTTGACAAAGGAGGTGAAACTATAAAATGGGACAAAGACAGCCTCTTCAACAAATGGTGCTGGGAAAATTGGACAGCTACATGCAAAAAAATGAAGTTGGAACAGTCCCTGACACCATGCACAAAGATCAACTCAAAATGGATTAAAGACCTAAGTGTAAGGCCAGAAACCATCAGACTCTTAGAGGAGAATATAGGCAAAACCCTCAAGGACATCAATCAAAGCAAAATCTTCTCTGACCCACCTACTAGAATAGCGGAACTAAAAAGACAAATGAACATGTGGGACCTAATGAAACTTAAAAGCTTTTGTTCAGCAAAAGAAATCACAAAAAACAGACAGCCCACAGAATGGGAGAAAATCATAGCAAATGAAACAACAGACAAAGAACTCATCTCCAAAATCTACAAGCAACTCAGACAACTCAGCACAGGAAAAACGAACAACCCAATCAAAAAATGGGAAAAGGACCTAAACAGACACCTCTCCAACGACGACATACAGATGGCCCAAAAGCACGTGAAATGATGCTTAACCACACTTATTATTAGAGAAATGCAAATCAAAACTACAATGAGATATCACCTCACACCCGTCAGAATGGCCATCATCCACAAATCGACAGACAATAAATGCTGGAGAGGCTGCGGAGAAAAGGGAACCCTCCTGCATTGCTGGTGGGGATGTAAATTGATACAGCCTCTATGGAAGACAGTATGGAGATTCCTTAAAAAAACTAAAAATAGAAGCACCCTATGACCCAGCAATCCCACTCTTAGGCTTACATGCTGATGAAATCAAATCTGAAACAAGCACCTGTACCCCCATGTTCATTGCAGCTCTCTATACAATAGCTAGAACATGGAAGCAACCTAGATGCCCATCGACGAACAAATGGATCCAAAAGCTCTGGTACATATATACAATGGAATACTACACAGCTGTAAAGAGAAATGCAGAAGAATCAGCCCTAATGAGGTGGCTGGATCTAGAACGTATCATCAAAAGTGAAGTCAGTCAGAAAGAGAAAGACAAATACAGTATATTAACACATATATATGGAATCTAGTAGGATGGTGATGATGGCACACACAGTGAAGGGATGGAAAGACAGACATGGAAAGTGGACATATGGACATTGTGGGGAAGTAACAGAGGGTGGGAGGCATAAAGGAAGTAGCTATCATACTGTACTATCATAAGAAAACCCTGCACAGAAGATCAACTCAAAATGGATTAAAGACCTAAGTGTAAGGCCAGAAACCATCAGACTCTTAGAGGAGAATATAGGCAAAACCCTCAAGGACATCAATCAAAGCAAAATCTTCTCTGACCCACCTACTAGAATAGCGGAACTAAAAAGACAAATGAACATGTGGGACCTAATGAAACTTAAAAGCTTTTGTTCAGCAAAAGAAATCACAAAAAACAGACAGCCCACAGAATGGGAGAAAATCATAGCAAATGAAACAACAGACAAAGAACTCATCTCCAAAATCTACAAGCAACTCAGACAACTCAGCACAGGAAAAACGAACAACCCAATCAAAAAATGGGAAAAGGACCTAAACAGACACCTCTCCAACGACGACATACAGATGGCCCAAAAGCACGTGAAATGATGCTTAACCACACTTATTATTAGAGAAATGCAAATCAAAACTACAATGAGATATCACCTCACACCCGTCAGAATGGCCATCATCCACAAATCGACAGACAATAAATGCTGGAGAGGCTGCGGAGAAAAGGGAACCCTCCTGCATTGCTGGTGGGGATGTAAATTGATACAGCCTCTATGGAAGACAGTATGGAGATTCCTTAAAAAAACTAAAAATAGAAGCACCCTATGACCCAGCAATCCCACTCTTAGGCTTACATGCTGATGAAATCAAATCTGAAACAAGCACCTGTACCCCATGTTCATTGCAGCTCTCTATACAATAGCTAGAACATGGAAGCAACCTAGATGCCCATCGACGAACAAATGGATCCAAAAGCTCTGGTACATATATACAATGGAATACTACACAGCTGTAAAGAGAAATGCAGAAGAATCAGCCCTAATGAGGTGGCTGGATCTAGAACGTATCATCAAAAGTGAAGTCAGTCAGAAAGAGAAAGACAAATACAGTATATTAACACATATATATGGAATCTAGTAGGATGGTGATGATGGCACACACAGTGAAGGGATGGAAAGACAGACATGGAAAGTGGACATATGGACATTGTGGGGAAGTAACAGAGGGTGGGAGGCATAAAGGAAGTAGCTATCATACTGTACTATCATACTGTATTATCATAAGTGAAGAAAATAGCTGTAGTCATTGCTCTGTGAGAAAAGGGGATCCTTCAGGGTTGCTGTGTGATGGTTGGGAGGGGTGGGAAGGGGGGTATATACATATGACTAATCTGGGAACATACATATCTGTAAACAGCAAAACTCTGTAAAAGTTAAAAGCAAAATAAAGGTGTTTTTTTTTTTAAAGTGATAGTCATAAAGATCATGTAATAAAATAGAAAATGGCTACAGTATAATTGGATTAAGTGAAAAAAATATACAAATTTGTGAGGACCATATGGTTGCTATGTAAACATAACCATACACAGCCATGTTTAACTAGTTTAAAAATAAGTGCAAAATGTCATCATTGGTAGTAAAGTTAGCATATGATTTTCTTCTTAATCTTTTTATAAAGTACTGGTGACATTTTTAAGATCATAAAATTTTAAATTTTTTACATTTCTTTCAATATCTAACAGTTTAGATAAGACACAATCAGACATATGCACACACACACACATACATACATACATACATCTCTTCCTTTTTATTCATCTTCTTCACCTTGGGTCAGTTTCTTACAAAATATGGGCATGCGCTTTGGTAGAGCCAGAAATATTAAGTTTTACTGATCATTTGAGGAGAGAAAGAAGCATGCTGAATGCTTTCAGTGCATAGGGGCCTATGGCATATGCCTATCCTTGTTAAGTATTTCCACATCTATAAAATGGTGCTGAGAACAACATCAGCAATTACATAGAATCCTGAGGATTCGAGAAGGAAATGGCAACCCACTCCAGCGTTCTTGCTTGGGAAATCCCATGAATAGAGGAGCCTGGCGGGCTATAGTCTGTGGGGCCACAAAGCCATATGGCTGGATCTAGAACGTATCATCAAAAGTGAAGTCAGTCAGAAAGAGAAAGACAAATACAGTATATTAACACATATATATGGAATCTAGTAGGATGGTGATGATGGCACACACAGTGAAGGGATGGAAAGACAGACATGGAAAGTGGACATATGGACATTGTGGGGAAGTAACAGAGGGTGGGAGGCATAAAGGAAGTAGCTATCATACTGTACTATCATACTGTATTATCATAAGTGAAGAAAATAGCTGTAGTCATTGCTCTGTGAGAAAAGGGGATCCTTCAGGGGTGCTGTGTGATGGTTGGGAGGGGTGGGAAGGGGGGTATATACATATGACTAATCTGGGAACATACATATCTGTAAACAGCAAAACTCTGTAAAAGTTAAAAGCAAAATAAAGGTGTTTTTTTTTTAAAGTGATAGTCATAAAGATCATGTAATAAAATAGAAAATGGCTACAGTATAATTGGATTAAGTGAAAAAAATATACAAATTTGTGAGGACCATATGGTTGCTATGTAAACATAACCATACACAGCCATGTTTAACTAGTTTAAAAATAAGTGCAAAATGTCATCATTGGTAGTAAAGTTAGCATATGATTTTCTTCTTAATCTTTTTATAAAGTACTGGTGACATTTTTAAGATCATAAAATTTTAAATTTTTTACATTTCTTTCAATATCTAACAGTTTAGATAAGACACAATCAGACATATGCACACACACACACACATACATACATACATACATCTCTTCCTTTTTATTCATCTTCTTCACCTTGGGTCAGTTTCTTACAAAATATGGGCATGCGCTTTGGTAGAGCCAGAAATATTAAGTTTTACTGATCATTTGAGGAGAGAAAGAAGCATGCTGAATGCTTTCAGTGCATAGGGGCCTATGGCATATGCCTATCCTTGTTAAGTATTTCCACATCTATAAAATGGTGCTGAGAACAACATCAGCAATTACATAGAATCCTGAGGATTCGAGAAGGAAATGGCAACCCACTCCAGCGTTCTTGCTTGGGGAAATCCCATGAATAGAGGAGCCTGGCGGGCTATAGTCTGTGGGGCCACAAAGAAACACAATTGAGTGGCTTTGACACATTTTGAGGATGGAAAGTGATGTCTCCAAAGCAATGGGCATGGTATGGAGTAAGTGCTTTGAGTATTATTGGCTTCTACTCTGTGATCCTTGTAAAATTGCAGTGGATTGAAACCATGTGCGTGTGTAAATGTGAGTTGTCAAGGAAGGCCAGAGTGGTATGAGTCCAAGGGTCATAGGAATGTGGCTGAGAGCTAGAGGCAGCTTCCTGCAGCAAGTTCACCCAGAGCCAGTCTACCTGAAACTCCTGGGAGATGAGGAAGAAACACAGAGGGTATGAACAGACTGTCCAGGTGCTGGACCAGCAGCGGTATAGAGCCTGCAGGAATCTGGTGAGGGCTGAGGGTGGTGGGCTCCCATTTAAGCGATGGTCTGCTGGGGGACTGCATCCAGGTTAGCAGGTGTTCTCTGATAGCAGGAGTACACTGGCTTGGTCATGAACAGAAACCGGAGAATGAAGTTCTTCCTGTAAAGATGGTGAGTGCAACATTCCCCCAAGGCAAACGAACCAGGGGAAAAAATGGTGGAAGGAAGATGAGGCCACGGAGGGAGGAGGGCTACAAGTCCTCCTCTTGTTGTCACCAGGGTTGCCACGTGAGGAGGCAGCATGCAGACAGAGAGAGTCTTCCATATGTAAGGGTCACCCACATGGCTGTGGCCTCCATAGAGTCAACGCTTCTCCACTTTGGAATAATTTCTGCATGTGATGCAATTTAAGGAAAAATAAGGAGCAAGTAGCCAGGATGAGCCCAATCTCGCTTTTTATTTGCTGTCAGACTGGATTAGCCCAGAGCCAACAGGCTGAATCTTCCTCATTATTGTGTGATAGTTAACTCATTTGAGGAGAGAAAGAAGCATGCTGAATGCTTTCAGTGCATAGGGGCCTATGGCATATGCCTATCCTTGTTAAGTATTTCCACATCTATAAAATGGTGCTGAGAACAACATCAGCAATTACATAGAATCCTGAGGATTCGAGAAGGAAATGGCAACCCACTCCAGCGTTCTTGCTTGGGGAAATCCCATGAATAGAGGAGCCTGGCGGGCTATAGTCTGTGGGGCCACAAAGAAACACAATTGAGTGGCTTTGACACATTTTGAGGATGGAAAGTGATGTCTCCAAAGCAATGGGCATGGTATGGAGTAAGTGCTTTGAGTATTATTGGCTTCTACTCTGTGATCCTTGTAAAATTGCAGTGGATTGAAACCATGTGCGTGTGTAAATGTGAGTTGTCAAGGAAGGCCAGAGTGGTATGAGTCCAAGGGTCATAGGAATGTGGCTGAGAGCTAGAGGCAGCTTCCTGCAGCAAGTTCACCCAGAGCCAGTCTACCTGAAACTCCTGGGAGATGAGGAAGAAACACAGAGGGTATGAACAGACTGTCCAGGTGCTGGACCAGCAGCGGTATAGAGCCTGCAGGAATCTGGTGAGGGCTGAGGGTGGTGGGCTCCCATTTAAGCGATGGTCTGCTGGGGGACTGCATCCAGGTTAGCAGGTGTTCTCTGATAGCAGGAGTACACTGGCTTGGTCATGAACAGAAACCGGAGAATGAAGTTCTTCCTGTAAAGATGGTGAGTGCAACATTCCCCCAAGGCAAACGAACCAGGGGAAAAAATGGTGGAAGGAAGATGAGGCCACGGAGGGAGGAGGGCTACAAGTCCTCCTCTTGTTGTCACCAGGGTTGCCACGTGAGGAGGCAGCATGCAGACAGAGAGAGTCTTCCATATGTAAGGGTCACCCACATGGCTGTGGCCTCCATAGAGTCAGTACGCTTCTCCACTTTGGAATAATTTCTGCATGTGATGCAATTTAAGGAAAAATAAGGAGCAAGTAGCCAGGATGAGCCCAATCTCGCTTTTTTATTTGCTGTCAGACTGGATTAGCCCAGAGCCAACAGGCTGAATCTTCCTCATTATTGTGTGATAGTTAACACATGAGCAGCCACCAGAAATTCACTCCAAACACACAGCTTGATTTGGAAAAAAAGAAACAGGCGAGCATGACAGCCTCTAACTACACGTTATCACCACAAGGCTGTAGTTCCTCCCTGAGCCCAGGGTCTCTCTCTCCCTGTCGGTGTAAAATGTATTCTGGTTGACATTTCAGAGTGCCTGGCTGCTTCATGGTCTTGATTGAATACCAAACGTGAACTAAAATACATTAGATGTTTTGTCTGCCTGGTGCTCTGTCTGTGTGGGTGGACATCTGTGCCATTCTGCAGGAGGAATAATAGGATTAACAGCAAGAGGAGAGCTCCAGGCAAATGCTCACACCTCAGAAGGGAAGGAATGGGTGGCTGTCCCAAGGAGGGGCTCTGTGTGCACACGGGCGTGCATTTGGCGTTCTCTGGCGTGCGTCTGCTCCATGCAATAAAAGGGCACAGTTGGTGAGGGAGAGCAATGGAGGTATACACAGGAACACCGGTGCTAATTTGAAAAGAGCAGCAGGATAACCAAGGCAAGGCAATGAGATCTATCTCATGCAAAGAGGAAGGAACAGGCAACAATTCTCAAGTCACCTAGGAAAACCAGTGGCGCGCTTGTGCCATAGGTGACTTGGGAGAGATTCTCTATTAGGACATTGCACTCCTCCCACTGTGGATTTCTAAGCACCCACTCTCCTATTTATTTTCGGAAACTTAACTGAGCAACTAGTTAGAAGGGAGTTGTACTTTCTGCTCCCTTGGATAACTGCACAGTGGAATACGGATGTGTGTGTGTGATTTTGCCTTCAATTTGGATTTAAAAAAAAAAAACATTGGATTACATTTTCTTTTTGTTTTTTTTTTGACTATGGTTTACATTTTTTTTTTTCTTAAATAGGAAATTTTATTATATTTTGCAATGAAGGGAAGAGTTGGTAAACAAATTATGGCTTTTAGAGACAACTATTTAGAAAAAATGCATTTTATACCATCTTGCTGTCATAAAATCTGCCAGGATGAGCCCAATCTCGCTTTTTTATTTGCTGTCAGACTGGATTAGCCCAGAGCCAACAGGCTGAATCTTCCTCATTATTGTGTGATAGTTAACACATGAGCAGCCACCAGAAATTCACTCCAAACACACAGCTTGATTTGGAAAAAAAGAAACAGGCGAGCATGACAGCCTCTAACTACACGTTATCACCACAAGGCTGTAGTTCCTCCCTGAGCCCAGGGTCTCTCTCTCCCTGTCGGTGTAAAATGTATTCTGGTTGACATTTCAGAGTGCCTGGCTGCTTCATGGTCTTGATTGAATACCAAACGTGAACTAAAATACATTAGATGTTTTGTCTGCCTGGTGCTCTGTCTGTGTGGGTGGACATCTGTGCCATTCTGCAGGAGGAATAATAGGATTAACAGCAAGAGGAGAGCTCCAGGCAAATGCTCACACCTCAGAAGGGAAGGAATGGGTGGCTGTCCCAAGGAGGGGCTCTGTGTGCACACGGGCGTGCATTTGGCGTTCTCTGGCGTGCGTCTGCTCCATGCAATAAAAGGGCACAGTTGGTGAGGGAGAGCAATGGAGGTATACACAGGAACACCGGTGCTAATTTGAAAAGAGCAGCAGGATAACCAAGGCAAGGCAATGAGATCTATCTCATGCAAAGAGGAAGGAACAGGCAACAATTCTCAAGTCACCTAGGAAAACCAGTGGCGCGCTTGTGCCATAGGTGACTTGGGAGAGATTCTCTATTAGGACATTGCACTCCTCCCACTGTGGATTTCTAAGCACCCACTCTCCTATTTATTTTCGGAAACTTAACTGAGCAACTAGTTAGAAGGGAGTTGTACTTTCTGCTCCCTTGGATAACTGCACAGTGGAATACGGATGTGTGTGTGTGATTTTGCCTTCAATTTGGATTTAAAAAAAAAAAACATTGGATTACATTTTCTTTTTGTTTTTTTTTTGACTATGGTTTACATTTTTTTTTTTCTTAAATAGGAAATTTTATTATATTTTGCAATGAAGGGAAGAGTTGGTAAACAAATTATGGCTAGAGACAAATGATAAATTTTATACCATCTTTCTGGTCAAGCTACAAACTATTTAGAAAATTATAATGCTTTTATGATAGATTATCCAATTCTCTTCATTAACAGGGTTAATGCTGTGACATATTAGACACTTTACCCTCTGCAAACAGTGTCTATTTTTCATTCCCATCCCTTTCCTTCAGTTGGTTCTTGCCTCATTGCTGAACTCACTGAACCTCTGCCAACGTTCCCTCTCCCAGACACAGTCGCTATTAGGGATGTGTCCTTCTGTAAGACAGGTCTGGATTTTTACTGCTTCCTGCTGGCCTGTTGGCATGGGTTTTGGCCAACTGGAAGATAAATGGAGCTGTCCCACATCTTGGGCTGATACTGAGTCCTGCCCGTGGTCCCTGGAGGCTGCCCACCAGCCATGGCCAGCAGGTCACACCTGAGTCCTTTCTTTACATTCCCTTTCTCTTTTTCCCCGTCCCTTTCCAAAGTTACTCCTCTGCAACGCTTTTCCAAATGCATCCAAGTTTCCCTCCCCGCCCCCCCCCCAGCCCATTCTGCTTCTGAATCATTCCTTGCTGCTCAGACCCTAGGCAATCCCCTTGCTCTGTTTCATTGTCATGTATCTTTTTCCATGAGAAATTTCTTAACCAGGTGTTGTCATTTTGAACAGCTGGGAGGAACTCACTCTTCTATTTTCTTCACTTGATCTTAGCCAAAAGGCCAAGAGGTGATCTTCTATTTTCTTATGTATCCATCCTTCCTTCCAGAAAGTTCCCCATCCCTGGTAGGATTCAGGATAAAGCAATGTACTCACCATTGAATGAACAAATACCTGAATTTCTCAAAGGTAATTCAGATAACTTTATTTTTTTTGCCTCTGGCTGTTATTTTGATTGATTTTCTTACTTTCTTCTCTAGTGTCTTATTTCATCAATGATTTCCCTTCTCGATTTCATCTTTTCTCTTCCTTCTGGGTCCTAGCCATCAATCGATAAATAGGTTTAAGTCTCTTTCATGAGCTAGAGACAAATGATAAATTTTATACCATCTTTCTGGTCAAGCTACAAACTATTTAGAAAATTATAATGCTTTTATGATAGATTATCCAATTCTCTTCATTAACAGGGTTAATGCTGTGACATATTAGACACTTTACCCTCTGCAAACAGTGTCTATTTTTCATTCCCATCCCTTTCCTTCAGTTGGTTCTTGCCTCATTGCTGAACTCACTGAACCTCTGCCAACGTTCCCTCTCCCAGACACAGTCGCTATTAGGGATGTGTCCTTCTGTAAGACAGGTCTGGATTTTTACTGCTTCCTGCTGGCCTGTTGGCATGGGTTTTGGCCAACTGGAAGATAAATGGAGCTGTCCCACATCTTGGGCTGATACTGAGTCCTGCCCGTGGTCCCTGGAGGCTGCCCACCAGCCATGGCCAGCAGGTCACACCTGAGTCCTTTCTTTACATTCCCCTTCCTTTTCCCTGTCCCCTTTCCAAAGTTACTCCTCTGCAATGCTTTTCCAAATGCATCCAAGTTTCCCTCCCCGCCCCCCCCCCAGCCCATTCTGCTTCTGAATCATTCCTTGCTGCTCAGACCCTAGGCAATCCCCTTGCTCTGTTTCATTGTCATGTATCTTTTTCCATGAGAAATTTCTTAACCAGGTGTTGTCATTTTGAACAGCTGGGAGGAACTCACTCTTCTATTTTCTTCACTTGATCTTAGCCAAAAGGCCAAGAGGTGATCTTCTATTTTCTTATGTATCCATCCTTCCTTCCAGAAAGTTCCCCATCCCTGGTAGGATTCAGGATAAAGCAATGTACTCACCATTGAATGAACAAATACCTGAATTTCTCAAAGGTAATTCAGATAACTTTATTTTTTTTGCCTCTGGCTGTTATTTTGATTGATTTTCTTACTTTCTTCTCTAGTGTCTTATTTCATCAATGATTTCCCTTCTCGATTTCATCTTTTCTCTTCCTTCTGGGTCCTAGCCATCAATCGATAAATAGGTTTAAGTCTCTTTCACAGCAAACAAATAAAGGAATAAAGACAAAACAACAGGCAATTTTCCCCTTAACTCTGCGTCACTCATTTACTGAACACGTGTTACGGGGCCTACTATGGGACAGTACTGCTGCCAGCGACAGATGGGGACAGAGCACAGTTGCTGCTCTCACAGAGTCAGTGAGAGGAGATGCAGATAAAAAAAATACACAAACACGAAATGCTCTAGTTGCAGCTCTATTATTCAAGGCGAGGCCATTAGGTGTCTTTGTCTGAAGACTTTCCATCAGCCCGTGCTGGAGGCTGACGTGCCTTGATGTCAGAGGGTGGGCTGGCTTCCAGTCTCCTGTCTGCTCCATCTTCACAGACTTGCGCAAAGGCCTTAGCAGTCCCAACCCACCTCCCCTTCCCGCTACCCCACCTCCCCTCGGTCTCCTTAAAGGAGTAGCCTGTAACTGCGGTCCTTGTTCCCAATCCAGCAGCAACCTGGCCTCAATTCCCACGGTATGACTTCCATGCTGAGGTCACTGGGCTTCAGTCCTTAGTCACATGAACTTGAGCCTTAGGCCCTAGAGCTTATTTTCTCCATCAGAGGTCACCTTCCTCCTCTTGTCTACCTCTAATTTTTCTAGTTTTTCTTTCTCCCTTCCTTGCCTCCCTCCTTACTTCCTAGCTTCTGATACCAGCCCTCTTGTGTTTTCACTTCATATTCCCAGGGAGCAATCTCACTCCTTTGCATGGTGTCCACCTCATCTCTCCACTGATGAATCCCAAGTTGTCTTCAGATTGCTGTTCCCATATTTCCAAGCTCTGGCATCATAGGTGTGTGGACAGCATGGGGCCTGGGACTCCACTTTTCAGAGGACCTTGTTGGAGATTTAATTCTCTGTGATCACCATATTGAAATTCATAAAACTTTTATCTCTGAGAAAATGGGAGGTAGTTAAAACATAGTCTTATCCTCAAACCTGCTTGCAATCTGGTAGAAGGGACAGGCCTATTAGGAAATAATCAGACTTTAGTGTTGGAAACCTGACAAAGAGATGCTTTGATTGATTTCATCAATGATTTCCCTTCTCGATTTCATCTTTTCTCTTCCTTCTGGGTCCTAGCCATCAATCGATAAATAGGTTTAAGTCTCTTTCACAGCAAACAAATAAAGGAATAAAGACAAAACAACAGGCAATTTTCCCCTTAACTCTGCGTCACTCATTTACTGAACACGTGTTACGGGGCCTACTATGGGACAGTACTGCTGCCAGCGACAGATGGGGACAGAGCACAGTTGCTGCTCTCACAGAGTCAGTGAGAGGAGATGCAGATAAAAAAAATACACAAACACGAAATGCTCTAGTTGCAGCTCTATTATTCAAGGCGAGGCCATTAGGTGTCTTTGTCTGAAGACTTTCCATCAGCCCGTGCTGGAGGCGGGACGTGCCTTGATGTCAGAGGGTGGGCTGGCTTCCAGTCTCCTGTCTGCTCCATCTTCACAGACTTGCGCAAAGGCCTTAGCAGTCCCAACCCACCTCCCCTTCCCGCTACCCCACCTCCCCTCGGTCTCCTTAAAGGAGTAGCCTGTAACTGCGGTCCTTGTTCCCAATCCAGCAGCAACCTGGCCTCAATTCCCACGGTATGACTTCCATGCTGAGGTCACTGGGCTTCAGTCCTTAGTCACATGAACTTGAGCCTTAGGCCCTAGAGCTTATTTTCTCCATCAGAGGTCACCTTCCTCCTCTTGTCTACCTCTAATTTTTCTAGTTTTTCTTTCTCCCTTCCTTGCCTCCCTCCTTACTTCCTAGCTTCTGATACCAGCCCTCTTGTGTTTTCACTTCATATTCCCAGGGAGCAATCTCACTCCTTTGCATGGTGTCCACCTCATCTCTCCACTGATGAATCCCAAGTTGTCTTCAGATTGCTGTTCCCATATTTCCAAGCTCTGGCATCATAGGTGTGTGGACAGCATGGGGCCTGGGACTCCACTTTTCAGAGGACCTTGTTGGAGATTTAATTCTCTGTGATCACCATATTGAAATTCATAAAACTTTTATCTCTGAGAAAATGGGAGGTAGTTAAAACATAGTCTTATCCTCAAACCTGCTTGCAATCTGGTAGAAGGGACAGGCCTATTAGGAAATAATCAGACTTTAGTGTTGGAAACCTGACAAAAGAGATGCTTAGACGACCTGCAGGAGTACTTTGTTTAACTACCTGTCATTTTCTCAGGACCTGCTGCAGAGTTGAACACAATAAAGAGAAATATTTGTTGATCAATTAGTGTATGAGGCCATGCATGAGCAGATGACTAATGGGACACATAAGGTTGTGGTGAAGAGTGTGCACTTCAGAGTCAAACAGTGCTGAGTTTGTAGCTCAGCTCTGGCAATGAGCTGAGTTTAAATCTCCTCAGTTTAAATCTCAACTCTAGTCTCATGACCTTGGGGACATTACTGTTAAACCTCAGTTTTCCAATTTCAGAATGGGGCAAATAGAATTGTTAAATTGTTATATTGATGTCAAATTAAATTGTTGTCAGTTTGTATTGACAGGTAACAGCTATGGCATATATATATATGTATATATATTTATATATATCTCTCTCTATATCCTATCACTAAATTTCTGTGAAATTTAAAGGCATTATGAAATAAACAGACAAAACTAAAGGACAGTGGACAGAGAAAGACAAATATTGTATGATATCACTTATATGTGGAATATAAAAAAACACAACAAAGTAATGAATATATTGAATAACAAGAAACAACTCGATATAGAGAACAAACTTGTGGTTACCAGTGAGAGAGAAGGAAGGGGAAGGGGCAATAGAGGAAGAGGGGATTAAGAAGTGTAATCTATTATATATAATAAGAAGCTCTAAGGATACGGGGAACATGGGGAACATAGCCAATGTTTTATAATAACTATAAATGGAGTATAATTTTGAAATATTTTGAATCAGTATACCATATACCTGTAACTTACATAATATTGTACCTCAACCCTATGTCAGTTAGAAAAGGGAAAATGAAGCTGTGTTCTTACAAATTTATTAACAAAAAACTCACTAAATGTCTGCTGGAAACAAGGCACTAAGCTGGGACTTGTGGAGAAATTTGATATAAAACAAGCCTGTGGGGGAATAGGAGAAGCTGCTCTTAGAGTTGAACTCTAAAATGACAGGTGCCATAAAGAGGTATCCAATTTTAGAAAAAGAGTTCATTTGTAGCTGGGGACGTGAGGAAGGCTTCCTGGAAGAAGTGGCATTTGAGATGGACCTTGAGGAAAAGATAGACCATGTTGTTGGCACTCGGGGAAGGAAGAAGGGAATAGATGCAGCCGCAGGGAGAAAGAGATGCTCTGGAGAGAAACAGGAGCTCTGGCATGTCGATGTTGCTCTTCCTGAATGCTTCAGTTTCTCCCTATGAAACTGAGGGTAGTGGCCTATTCCACACAGGACGATAAGCCCTTGTTTTCAGGAGCCATTGGCACTCTGCCCAGAAGAGGCCACCTGCTCTGACAGCTAAGGCAGAGATGGGCCTGTTTACCCCAGGGCTTCTCAGCAACACTTCTGTGTCCCTGCGCTCTTACCCGTTTCACCTCACCCTGTCAACAGGGTGGTACCAGCTCTGCTGTATGGGGCAGGGACAGCTTCCCCGTGACCAGGCATGTGCAGCCAAGATGGAGACTTAAGGAAGGTCTAGTTCGTCTCAGCACAGATGGTCACATTACATTGTTTAGAATTCAACTGCCTGTGGACGAGGCTGAGGACTATAGGTGGAAGGAAATTTAAAGGCATTATGAAATAAACAGACAAAACTAAAGGACAGTGGACAGAGAAAGACAAATATTGTATGATATCACTTATATGTGGAATATAAAAAAACACAACAAAGTAATGAATATATTGAATAACAAGAAACAACTCGATATAGAGAACAAACTTGTGGTTACCAGTGAGAGAGAAGGAAGGGGAAGGGGCAATAGAGGAAGAGGGGATTAAGAAGTGTAATCTATTATATATAATAAGAAGCTCTAAGGATACGGGGAACATGGGGAACATAGCCAATGTTTTATAATAACTATAAATGGAGTATAATTTTGAAATATTTTGAATCAGTATACCATATACCTGTAACTTACATAATATTGTACCTCAACCCTATGTCAGTTAGAAAAGGGAAAATGAAGCTGTGTTCTTACAAATTTATTAACAAAAAACTCACTAAATGTCTGCTGGAAACAAGGCACTAAGCTGGGACTTGTGGAGAAATTTGATATAAAACAAGCCTGTGGGGGAATAGGAGAAGCTGCTCTTAGAGTTGAACTCTAAAATGACAGGTGCCATAAAGAGGTATCCAATTTTAGAAAAAGAGTTCATTTGTAGCTGGGGACGTGAGGAAGGCTTCCTGGAAGAAGTGGCATTTGAGATGGACCTTGAGGAAAAGATAGACCATGTTGTTGGCACTCGGGGAAGGAAGAAGGGAATAGATGCAGCCGCAGGGAGAAAGAGATGCTCTGGAGAGAAACAGGAGCTCTGGCATGTCGATGTTGCTCTTCCTGAATGCTTCAGTTTCTCCCTATGAAACTGAGGGTAGTGGCCTATTCCACACAGGACGATAAGCCCTTGTTTTCAGGAGCCATTGGCACTCTGCCCAGAAGAGGCCACCTGCTCTGACAGCTAAGGCAGAGATGGGCCTGTTTACCCCAGGGCTTCTCAGCAACACTTCTGTGTCCCTGCGCTCTTACCCGTTTCACCTCACCCTGTCAACAGGGTGGTACCAGCTCTGCTGTATGGGGCAGGGACAGCTTCCCCGTGACCAGGCATGTGCAGCCAAGATGGAGACTTAAGGAAGGTCTAGTTCGTCTCAGCACAGATGGTCACATTACATTGTTTAGAATTCAACTGCCTGTGGACGAGGCTGAGGACTATAGGTGGAAGGGTGGTTTGCAAAATATTTCACATTGCATGGAGTAACAAAACTAGCTTTAAAAGAAAAAAAAAAAGAAAAAAAGAATCAGCTGTCAGGAATTCTTTTCTGGCACCGGGAGATGCAGTCAATGTTAATCGCAGACGCACCAGCCTGCCTGCCTGCTGCTCTTTCTGCATTTCCCCCATGACAATACCGTGGTGGTTCAACTCGGGTTCTAGGGCTCCAGGTTTCCTGAGCTTGAAGGCCAGCCCCACTGTGAGGCCCTCTCTGATCCCCTGCTTTAATACCGCACCCCTCCTCCTCAACATTCTCCCTCCCTTTTCTGAGTTATTTCTTCTCAATAGCACTTGTTGCAATCCATAAGGGACACATCCTTATTTGCTCTGTTGATTGCCTATCTCTTCACCAGACTATAGGCCCCAGGGGACTGCTTCCCATCACCGCCGCAATCCGTGACCAGCCTGGAATATGGGCTCCATAAAAACTTACTGGAAGGCAGGAGTGAGCTGGGTCTCTAACCTGAAACCACTCCTCATCTTTGGGGGACACTGTCTGGGAGACCCAGCGCCCAGAGGCAGGAGGTCAATTTGAGATAGTAATTAAAGTAGCACACGATGGAGGGTCCTAGAGTAATTGGACTTGAACCCACTGCTGGATCTTTTTTTTTTTTTTTTCCTTTCTGTTGTTGAGTCAGGAAGACTTAGTTGCCCGAGCCATGTGGGATCATAGTTCCCTGACCAGGAATTGAACCTATGTCCTCTGCATTGGAAGGCATATTCTTTTACCACTGAACCACCAGGGAAGTGCCAGACTTGAACCCATTGCTGAGGATTTTTCCTAACCCGATCTACGCCGCTTCATTTCTCGCTCAGTTCGCTCAGCTCCCTTTACCCAAAGTTGGCCAAGGGTACGCCCAGCAGAGCCGGGAGGGCTGACAATGCTCTCGGATCCCTTCCCCTGCCTCCCCGCAGGCTCTCATTGGAAGGTGTGTGAGCGCCCCCGGGGCACAGATCGTTGCGCAGAGCTCACTCCTCCAGCCGGGCGCCCTTGGACGCAAGGGGCCGCCTCCGCCGCAGGTCGGGAGCGCGCTTCCCACCGCAGAGCCGCACCGCAAGCGACCGACCGGCCGGCCGGGCAGCTGGAGGCGGAGGCGGCTGCAGCGTTCACGCAGGAGCGGGTAACCCCGGGCGGGACGGCCCTCCAGGGGCGTACGGCTCTGGCTCCCACAGTAGGGCTCGCTGAGGTTGCGAGCAGTGACGTTTAGTTTGGAGGGCTTGGGTGGACGCGAGTGGGGAGGGGCGATCTGGGGCTCTTGTGGCGGGGCAAGAGTTGGACCGTGGAGAGGACCCGAGTCCAGAGCTTTCCTGGAAGCGGGTTGATGTGCGCGTCCTGCCGGAGGGCGTCGGAAAAGACCTGGAGCGCGGCGTCCGCGGCTAGGGGGGGCTTCTTCCTCTCCTCGCGCTCGCCTGGGGGAGAACTTTCCTTGCTCTGGCCGATCAGCTCCGAAGTCCCCAGCAACCGAAAAAGCCCCTAATCCGGGCGTGGGGGACCTGCTCGCCCGAGCGAAACACGCTGCCCGGCGGCCCCCCGGGTGCGCGCCCCCGGCCTGGGGCCGGGCTTGGGAAAAACGCGGATTTGACTGTTGCTAATTCAGTTTGTTTGCGCTGAGGCTCCTGCCTGCAGGTCATTCTACTGATGAGAGGGAAATATCGGGTTCGAAAAGGTGAAAATACCTTTTCATCTTTTCTGTGTAATTAATTGAGGCAGATAAAGAGTCGCCTGCTTAGAAACTTGTTCGGAGGCTGTGTGGTTTCCGCAGCGGTTTAGATGGCACGGGCAGTGGTGGTGGTCTGAAAGCAAAGGGAGCTTGGGGCAAGGGTCCCTGCTACTCCAGGGCGGAGAAGGGAACGCCCACGTGCAAATTATTCAGATGAAAATCTCAAAGGTAAGCGGTCGTAATTCCAGTTTCCTGGTGAAGAAAATTAGGTTGAGATATCCAGCAAGTTTTCCTAGCCGAATCCCCCTGTTAGCAGTGGAGAGGAGAGGTCTAGAATCTAGGACTGAGTCAGGAGGGGCCGTTAGATACATCGCATGGGGGACCATTACCTAGAACCTAGGCAGAAGAGGACCTGGCCCCAAGGATAAGGTCGGAACGCAGGAGAGGTAGTCAGGTGCTAGAGTGCTCAGATGCTCAGAAACAGAGTTGTGTTCTTATTGAGAAGATTATCCAGTGTTTGTGAAGATGAGGTTGTCTTAACAGGTGACAGGGGAAGGCAGGGTTGCTCTCAGTCTGTTTCCTTCTTTTCCATACAGGAAGGGCAGCCCCACCCCCTTTAAGAAAATCCGGAAGACCCTGAAACTGAGCTGAGGTCCAAATAGCAGGCGCCTTGGATCACAGTCCCTCAGAGGAGGCATGAGAGATGGAGCCCAGCCCACAGATCTCAGTAAAAGGAAACAGGGATTCCTGGCAGCTCTCCAGAACAAATTCTTGGAGAAGCTAGCTCAAGAGCACCTAGGAAAGGCTTTACAAATTCAGTTTATGCCAAATGAACTTTTTTTCTCTTTTCTAGCAACCCACTGGGGCTGTAGATCCAGGCATGCCATGTGCACTGTGTTTCAGCTGTGGGTTGAGACTCATTAGTGGAACGCTATCAGCATAGTGAGTTGAAGCAGCTTTTCTTTAAAAACATGAAATTCAGTAGAAGAGAAGAGAAAGGATCAGAGTGCACTGTGTGTACAAGGGCAAGTACTGGTTTGGTTTATGAATTGTGTGTGTATGCGTATTGTTTATCCTGCTGCCTCTGCATCGGCCTGCATACCTGACCCTGGGTGCCCCATGGTGCCTTCCTGGGTAACCTCTTCTGCTCACAGCGAGGGCTTTGTAAATAATATCATCAGCACCTTCTGGGAAATGTCGCCTTCCTCCCGCGCGTATCTCTAGGCCCCCAGGTGCTGAGGTATTTTACCAACCAGGATTCATCTCCGAATGCTTTATTTTTGACCTTCTAATGTCTGGGTCTGATGACAACTTGGCTGTGTGCTTCCTACTGCGCGGCTCCCTTTGGTCCGCACAGTTAGGTGGCTGCCGTTGTTTGTTTACATTTCACAGCTAGGAACCTAGGAATGACTCAGTCACTGCCTCCCCTTCCCTCCCCCGCCATGGATGTGTGTCCTGCCTTTGCAGAGTCAGTTTACAAAATCTCATTACTCTCCCTAAGGATAGGTGTGGGAAGAGTGGACACACCACACAGACTCCATCTCTGTACCTCTTTGGTGCCACTCATTGTAAGAAAAGTGTAAAAGAGAGAAGAGACAAGGGAATGATGGGGAGGATTAGGTTTATTCATGTTTGGCTTTTAGGTAGGAGCAACCACGAGGAATCTGGCTACACAGGCATGACCAGGAGAAACAAGCAGAGGGAGAGCGAAGGAGGTCAGGGCAAGGGGTCCAAGAGGAAGGAAGGGTCCAGGGAGAAAGGGAGAGAGAGAGAGGCCAGGCAGGGCCAGAGGCCAAGAAGCCAGAGGGCTAAAAGGGACATTCCAGAGTTGAGGTGAAGTATTTGGGTGAAGTATCTGGGTGTGGCCAGGGGAGGGACTGGTGCTGATGGGAGTCCGCAGGTAGGAAAGCTCTGTGTCCACAGAGGCCCATGGCGGGAAGAGACTGTGGTGGGAAGAGACTGTGGGCTGAGTCCGCTCTTTGCAGATTTTCAACTCCAACACTCGTCATGTGATAGACATTCAGGGGACATTTATCAGAGATGTGCCCATGACAGCTCTGCGAGGATTCTCTATGAGACCCATCTTTGGGCGAGAGATAATAATATTGAGCTCACAGTAGGGTTGAAGGTCATCTTCTACATTGGGGATCAAAGAATCAATGAAAAGAGTAAAAGATGGCATGGCCCCTTTAAAGCTGCAGTTCATGCGAGAGCAGTAAGCTGAGGCTCTCCATGGCCCACCAGGCAGAGTGAACCTGTGTGAAGTAGCTGATCAATAGCAAGCATGGGGGCTTCCCTGGTGGTCCAGTGGGTAAAGAGACCGCCTTTCAGGGCAAGGGGCACTGGTTCGATCCGTGGCCCTGGAGGATCACACCTGCCACAGAGTGACTGGACCAGTGTGTCCAGTTATGAGCCAGTACTCCGGAGCGCATGCACCCAGAGCCATGCACACAGAGGCCCTCGGAAGGTGGCCGTTGTTTGTTTACATTTCACAGCTAGGAACCTAGGAATGACTCAGTCACTGCCTCCCCTTCCCTCCCCCGCCATGGATGTGTGTCCTGCCTTTGCAGAGTCAGTTTACAAAAT
Source organism: Tragulus kanchil (assembly GCA_022376925.1). NCBI lineage: Eukaryota > Metazoa > Chordata > Mammalia > Artiodactyla > Tragulidae > Tragulus > Tragulus kanchil. The sequence goes on from JAIOJX010000026.1 coordinate 211,452,685, forward strand.
CTCATTACTCTCCCTAAGGATAGGTGTGGGAAGAGTGGACACACCACACAGACTCCATCTCTGTACCTCTTTGGTGCCACTCATTGTAAGAAAAGTGTAAAAGAGAGAAGAGACAAGGGAATGATGGGGAGGATTAGGTTTATTCATGTTTGGCTTTTAGGTAGGAGCAACCACGAGGAATCTGGCTACACAGGCATGACCAGGAGAAACAAGCAGAGGGAGAGCGAAGGAGGTCAGGGCAAGGGGTCCAAGAGGAAGGAAGGGTCCAGGGAGAAAGGGAGAGAGAGAGAGGCCAGGCAGGGCCAGAGGCCAAGAAGCCAGAGGGCTAAAAGGGACATTCCAGAGTTGAGGTGAAGTATTTGGGTGAAGTATCTGGGTGTGGCCAGGGGAGGGACTGGTGCTGATGGGAGTCCGCAGGTAGGAAAGCTCTGTGTCCACAGAGGCCCATGGCGGGAAGAGACTGTGGTGGGAAGAGACTGTGGGCTGAGTCCGCTCTTTGCAGATTTTCAACTCCAACACTCGTCATGTGATAGACATTCAGGGGACATTTATCAGAGATGTGCCCATGACAGCTCTGCGAGGATTCTCTATGAGACCCATCTTTGGGCGAGAGATAATAATATTGAGCTCACAGTAGGGTTGAAGGTCATCTTCTACATTGGGGATCAAAGAATCAATGAAAAGAGTAAAAGATGGCATGGCCCCTTTAAAGCTGCAGTTCATGCGAGAGCAGTAAGCTGAGGCTCTCCATGGCCCACCAGGCAGAGTGAACCTGTGTGAAGTAGCTGATCAATAGCAAGCATGGGGGCTTCCCTGGTGGTCCAGTGGGTAAAGAGACCGCCTTTCAGGGCAAGGGGCACTGGTTCGATCCGTGGCCCTGGAGGATCACACCTGCCACAGAGTGACTGGACCAGTGTGTCCAGTTATGAGCCAGTACTCCGGAGCGCATGCACACAGAGCCAGTGCTCGGCAACGACAGAGGCCACTGCAATGGGAGGCTCACACAGGCCAAAGAATAAAGATGGATGAAAATAAATAAATAACCAATAAAAGAGGCTAAAATTAAAAAAAAAAAGCATGAAGTACTGATAGATGTACTATAGTACAGATAAAGTTTTTAAAAAATAAATAGCAAACATGGGTTACAAAGATAAGAACAGGTTTACCAATGCCAACTAAAAAAGATGAACAACTTGAGAGTTGTGGGTTAAGTTTTATTTGGGGCATAATTAGGACTGCAGCCCGGGAGACAGCACCTTAGATAGCTCTGAGAGACTGCTCCAAAGAGACAGCAGGACGAGGGTCAATATTTAAGGATTTTGGTGCGGGGGGAGTTTCATATCATAGTCATTTTACAAAGGGTCCCCAGTTAGTCATGAGGATCTGATGTCACCTTGAGATTTAGTGCATTTCTCAATATGAGGAGATGCAAGGATTGAGATAATAAAAGCTGTTCCTGAAAGCATTCAACTATCTAAAGACCTGCCCCACCAGATTCCCTGGAGCAGAGTGCCTCTACCCCACCCTGATCTCCATCAGAGGATATTGAAGGTCTGCAGCTCTCAACAGCACAGGGTCTGGTCTCTGCAGAGGCAGACAGCAAATGTCCTTGTCCAGACATTGGCAATGTAATTGGTAAATACCAGTTTGTAGTTGACACCAAAAAGGCAAATAGATATTTGCATGGAGCTGATTATGTGCCAGGCACAGTTATAAAGTATTTTGTAATTGTTTTCTGAATCCTGTTGCACCTTTGTGAAGTAGGGAATATAATTTTCACTGTTGACTTTAAAAATATGCACAACATACAAGTTGAGAGTTATGTTTTCTCGACTACAAATTGGCTCTTACCAGTGTGATTGCTAATGAATGGACAATAAGGGCATTTGACATCTGCCTCTGCAGAGATTGAACACTGTGCTAGTGGGAGCTGCTGACTTTTAAGGTTGGTCCCTGCTGGGTGTTTTAAAATGAGAGGGGATCCGTGGCCCTGGAGGATCACACCTGCCACAGAGTGAGGGTTCCAGTTATGAGCCAGTACTCCGGAGCGCATGCACACAGAGCCAGTGCTCGGCAACGACAGAGGCCACTGCAATGGGAGGCTCACACAGGCCAAAGAATAAAGATGGATGAAAATAAATAAATAACCAATAAAAGAGGCTAAAATTAAAAAAAAAAAGCATGAAGTACTGATAGATGTACTATAGTACAGATAAAGTTTTTAAAAAATAAATAGCAAACATGGGTTACAAAGATAAGAACAGGTTTACCAATGCCAACTAAAAAAGATGAACAACTTGAGAGTTGTGGGTTAAGTTTTATTTGGGGCATAATTAGGACTGCAGCCCGGGAGACAGCACCTTAGATAGCTCTGAGAGACTGCTCCAAAGAGACAGCAGGACGAGGGTCAATATTTAAGGATTTTGGTGCGGGGGGAGTTTCATATCATAGTCATTTTACAAAGGGTCCCCAGTTAGTCATGAGGATCTGATGTCACCTTGAGATTTAGTGCATTTCTCAATATGAGGAGATGCAAGGATTGAGATAATAAAAGCTGTTCCTGAAAGCATTCAACTATCTAAAGACCTGCCCCACCAGATTCCCTGGAGCAGAGTGCCTCTACCCCACCCTGATCTCCATCAGAGGATATTGAAGGTCTGCAGCTCTCAACAGCACAGGGTCTGGTCTCTGCAGAGGCAGACAGCAAATGTCCTTGTCCAGACATTGGCAATGTAATTGGTAAATACCAGTTTGTAGTTGACACCAAAAAGGCAAATAGATATTTGCATGGAGCTGATTATGTGCCAGGCACAGTTATAAAGTATTTTGTAATTGTTTTCTGAATCCTGTTGCACCTTTGTGAAGTAGGGAATATAATTTTCACTGTTGACTTTAAAAATATGCACAACATACAAGTTGAGAGTTATGTTTTCTCGACTACAAATTGGCTCTTACCAGTGTGATTGCTAATGAATGGACAATAAGGGCATTTGACATCTGCCTCTGCAGAGATTGAACACTGTGCTAGTGGGAGCTGCTGACTTTTGTAAGGTTGGTCCCTGCTGGGTGTTTTAAAATGAGAGAGGAGGATCGGAATTGGTGAGGCAGAGCAGGCTTTATTGGACGGGTGCTCTTGGGCGTCCCTCACGGGGAGGAGAGGAGAGAGGGAATGAGGGAAAGTGCACACAAAGTCTGGGAGGGCCCCCTTTATAGGTAAGGTGCCATGGTCAGCAGAGCCTCTGGCCAAAGATGGCCAGGTTAGGGCACCGTCGGCCTGATTGGTTGAGGCCAGGTGTCCGGGCGTTCGCAAATTGGGCAGTTTGATCTTTCCTTTGTCCAGTGAGAACTTTTGGCGGAGGCAGGGTGGTCCTCCGTTGGTGTCATGGCTGTTTTTCATTGACCTTGTTCAATCCGGCATGAGGGGCCTTCTAGTCAAGGTCTTTCTTGTGTTGGGGAGGTAGGAAGTGGGGGGAAGAGGCCTCGGGACCAGGGCTTACAACTTTGAAGGAAATCAGGGTGGGGAAAGGCACTCTGTGCTCCAGGGAATCTGGTGGAGCAGGTCTTTAAGATAGGTAAATGGCTTTTAGGAACAGATTTTATTATCTCTATCCTTGCATCTCCTCACACCTAGAAAAGGGCTAAAATCCTTCATGACGATATCACATCCTCGTGACAGACCCAAACCATTTGTAAAACAAAACCCTTTGCAAACCCTCTGTTTAATGGAATTTGAACTCCCCCCACACCACAATCCTTATATTGGCTTTTCTCCCCTGCCTCTTCAGAGCAATCTCTCAGAGCTATCTGGGGTACTGCCTCCTGGGCTGCAGTCTTAATTATGCCCCAAATAAAACTTAGTCCACAACTCTCAAGTTGTTCATCTTTTTTTAGTCGACAGTTTTATTTGGTGGAAATTTTTAGGACTTTAGTTTGGCAAGCAGCATCTTAAGTAACCCCGAGAGAACTGCTCTGAGGAGGTGGGGGTGGGGTGGGAGGGTGTAGGTTATATAAAAGTTTGGCAACAAACAGCAGGTAGTCAGAACAACAGAGGAGGGTTGTTAATTAAAGAAAACCAGCTATCCCAAGCTTAGAAATTTAGTGCTTTTCTATTTATGGGAAGAAGCAAGAGACTGGGCTGACTGAACACCTTTGATATGTACCTGAACTCCTTTGATATGCACTGAACTCCTTTGATATGGAGAAGCAAGAGACTGGGCTCACTGGCTCCTGTGATATGCACCTTGGTTCTCTGGGGCCTGTGTCCGATGTTTTCATATCCTGAGTTTCCTCAGAGCTCAGCCTCTGGGCATGGCTGCAGTTGGATGGCTGCTAGAAGGCAGGTCTTTTCTTTCCTCTGGCTCACCAGCTCACCATTCGTGGTGGCTACAATTGCTGATGACTGTGACGTCCTTGTCTTCTGATATGGCAGGAAATACTCCAATTCGCTTCACCATTCCCATTTAACAGATGCTGAGACTGAAGCACAGAAAGCAGGAGTAATTGGTCCCTGGTTACATAGCCAGCAAGTATAGAGCTGGGACGACAGCAGGGCCCTTAACTACTACCATTGACCTGCCTCCTCCAACTTGTGGCATTCAAGTCAGAGGAGCTGGGGACTACTCTGCTCAGGGGCACATCCTGGGTGGCTCCTCTGTAAAGGACAGAGACCAACTTCAGAGGATCCCAAGGAAGGTGACCTGGATGATGAGAGTCTGAGTACCAGGTCTTATGAGGAATAGTATTTTTTCACCTGGCAAAAAGCAGCCTTGGTTAGTTCCGAGGACATTCCTCAGATAGCTGAGGAAGTAGGTTTGTTCCCAGAAGCAGATCAAGCCAGTGCTGGGGGATCTTCTGTCAGGACTGGGGAGGGGATTGCCCACTAGGAGAAGGAGTTGTTGGACTTCGTTACTGAATATCCCTTCCGTGGTCAAATTTCTCAATTTTATTAGATCTTTAAGAGCAAAATGAACATTCAGTAATTGGAAATGAACAGATTATCCTAAATATGTAGTGTGTCTGTAAAAATAAAATAGGGAACTAAATCAAAGTTCTGAACAAGGCACATACTCAAATTCTGTGCAGTTTCACAAGAAAGGACAAGACCAAGAAGTACACATTTCAGTGTAGATGCGTGAGAATTTTTCATGATTCACCACCCTCCCTGATCATTTCCAGGATAGGACTGAGAAGAGAGGTTTTGTTAAAAAGATTTCCTAAGATGGTTTATTTCCAGGTGCTAGCCTGTCATCTTCTGGGTCAGGTGCTTTCTGAATAAAGTCATTAGCCTTGCCTCAAAAAAAAAAAAAAAAAAATTTTCTTTAGAGAGATATACTGTCACTTCCCTCATCCCAGACCTAATGTGAGGGGCTGTCATGAGATCACTAGTCTAGCTGTACATCTATTTGGGGTTCATGCATTCGTAGTGGCCTAGGTTGCAGGATCCACCTGTCTTCCCAGAATTTGTAGGACAAAGGAGGCCCAAGGATTTCTTGAAGGCTCGGTGGGGCCTTGTGGGAGAGACAGCCCAACAGTGAGAGCAACCGCAGCAGCTAGTTTCCAGAAGTCTAGAGGCTAAGGTGGGAGTGACCCATCAGTAGAAGGAAAATGAGTACACTGAAGCACCCGTAAATAGAGCGGAGGCCATGACTCATGAAAAACAACGAAGTAATGTGCTTTTCAGGAACATAGCTAAAACTAGGGATAATCAAACTGAGTGAAGAAAGTCAGAGCCAGAAATAAGGAAGGAATATTCTATTTCCAGAAAGGAAACCTGAAATATGGCAGGAGATACTCCATTTGTGTCCAGAAAGACAAATACCATATCCCTTATGAGTGGAATCTAAAAATAGTGAATGAATTGACACAACATAAATGGACTTACAGACTGAAAAATCAAATGTATAGTTAACAAAGAAGAAAGAAGGGCACAAGACAGACTTTGCGTGTTTGTTCTGGCACATTTCACTCTAATTTACAGCCCCAAACAAGACTTCTACAGCCCCATCCACTTGTGTTGATCTTGGAGGGATGAGAAGCTGGCCAGCTCTGGGGCATAAGGAGAAGGAGGTCAGCGGTCCCCATGTTCCTCTGGGTGTCCAGCGTGCAGCAGGCCTCGCTGGCATAGGCAGGAGATTTAATATTATAACCAGGTTGGAGTTTCTTTTATCTCCAGGCAGCATATTTTGATTCTTGGGAGACTTTGAAGTGGTTACTTGAGTAGAAAAGTCCTCAGGCAAGTGTTTGCCTGAGGTAGGGAGGAAGACCAAGAAGTACACATTTCAGTGTAGATGCGTGAGAATTTTTCATGATTCACCACCCTCCCTGATCATTTCCAGGATAGGACTGAGAAGAGAGGTTTTGTTAAAAAGATTTCCTAAGATGGTTTATTTCCAGGTGCTAGCCTGTCATCTTCTGGGTCAGGTGCTTTCTGAATAAAGTCATTAGCCTTGCCTCAAAAAAAAAAAAAAAAAAATTTTCTTTAGAGAGATATACTGTCACTTCCCTCATCCCAGACCTAATGTGAGGGGCTGTCATGAGATCACTAGTCTAGCTGTACATCTATTTGGGGTTCATGCATTCGTAGTGGCCTAGGTTGCAGGATCCACCTGTCTTCCCAGAATTTGTAGGACAAAGGAGGCCCAAGGATTTCTTGAAGGCTCGGTGGGGCCTTGTGGGAGAGACAGCCCAACAGTGAGAGCAACCGCAGCAGCTAGTTTCCAGAAGTCTAGAGGCTAAGGTGGGAGTGACCCATCAGTAGAAGGAAAATGAGTACACTGAAGCACCCGTAAATAGAGCGGAGGCCATGACTCATGAAAAACAACGAAGTAATGTGCTTTTCAGGAACATAGCTAAAACTAGGGATAATCAAACTGAGTGAAGAAAGTCAGAGCCAGAAATAAGGAAGGAATATTCTATTTCCAGAAAGGAAACCTGAAATATGGCAGGAGATACTCCATTTGTGTCCAGAAAGACAAATACCATATCCCTTATGAGTGGAATCTAAAAATAGTGAATGAATTGACACAACATAAATGGACTTACAGACTGAAAAATCAAATGTATAGTTAACAAAGAAGAAAGAAGGGCACAAGACAGACTTTGCGTGTTTGTTCTGGCACATTTCACTCTAATTTACAGCCCCAAACAAGACTTCTACAGCCCCATCCACTTGTGTTGATCTTGGAGGGATGAGAAGCTGGCCAGCTCTGGGGCATAAGGAGAAGGAGGTCAGCGGTCCCCATGTTCCTCTGGGTGTCCAGCGTGCAGCAGGCCTCGCTGGCATAGGCAGGAGATTTAATATTATAACCAGGTTGGAGTTTCTTTTATCTCCAGGCAGCATATTTTGATTCTTGGGAGACTTTGAAGTGGTTACTTGAGTAGAAAAGTCCTCAGGCAAGTGTTTGCCTGAGGGTGGGAAGGATGAATCTACTGAATGGGTCGTAAGGAGCAGTGGAAGAGAAAAATGAAAATGACACTTGATCAGGTCCCATAAACTGTGCCAGCTCAGAGCATGGGTTACATACGCTTCAGTGGATATACGGTGAAGGGTAGCAGCCTGTACTTGATATGACATGTGCTTCAGACAGAGGAAAACTTTGAGAAGAGCACCTAGAAAAAGAAAGGAAATGTTTACTTGCAAAAGAGGTCAAGGGGGCCAGGCTTCAGAAAATCAGCACATCAAATAAAAACACAGTTAAGACTTGAAGAAAAACACCCCCAGAAAGTTACCAGGATTCTCTAGTGCACATAGTCTATATTGTTCATGGTTGATATCAGCTTTCTCACATGATGATCATATTTCCCAAAGTCATGACTTATCTTCAGACATTCCCATGGTAAACAGGGAAAATTTTTTTTGAGGGAGTCCAGGTTTATGGGATGTTTTCAAGGTTTTATGATTTTGGAGACCAGTCCCCTAGACAGGATGGTCAAGTCTTGACTGGAGTATAGGAAGTGCTTGGGCCATTTGGAAAGAAAGGCAAATATACATTGTTGCTTCCTTTCTTTGCCAACGTGAGTTTTTAATCCATTGTGGTATTGCTGAGATATGAAGTTAAAAATAGAAGTTGAGAATCTTTGAGAAGCTAAAATGATATATGTTTTTGTCTTGGTTTAATTGTTGCTTGTGTCCATGTTACCCAGAGCTATGCAATTTTCCTCTGACTAGAGAACACTGGTAAATTTCATAACCCTTCAAGTGGAAATAACTTATAAGCTTCAAATAATTATTCTCCCTAGAGGTGCATTTGTTTTTCTCAACCTAAACAACCATTAAGGCAAAGATGGGGCAGCTAGGGGAACTACTTCCTTAAGGACTGGGTCTGAATTTGCCTAACTGATCAAGGAAAAAAGATCAGGAGATGAGTGATGGTAATAGTTATAACCATTACCTGTCTTTCTATTAACATTTGTGTAGATTTCATGTAAACCTACCTATATTCCCATCAGCACTTGTTTAAAATTTGCACTAAATTAAAATTTGCCATACGTAGAGAGAGTTAACCTATTTTTCTCTTGGAGTCCAAAGTAGAGCCCAAGGCAGCCAAAAGCAAGTAGATGTTTATCTTGAGCTTTCACTTGCTATTTGTGGTTACTTTTTAACATGTTGATTATAAAAATTCCCTCCAAATTTTCTCTTAAAAGTGATGATCTGGTAGGTGGGACGCAAGACTTTGGGACTGTTTGGCACCCTCTGTCCCAGGCAAGAAGGGGAACCTTGGAAGGATTAGATCATTAGAAAGTGATCATTTGAAAGTGTAGCTTTCTTGCTGCTCTGTCTTGCACTTTTAAGCCACTGCTTTAGCTTAAATCTTCTTTTCTGTGGAACAGAGATGGAAATATCTTGTCCCACTCCTTTCTTGGTTGTCAAAAGGTGGAATCAGCTCTGGGCTATAAAGAACAGTGTGCTGCTTGGAGACAGATCATATTTCCCAAAGTCATGACTTATCTTCAGACATTCCCATGGTAAACAGGGAAAATTTTTTTTGAGGGAGTCCAGGTTTATGGGATGTTTTCAAGGTTTTATGATTTTGGAGACCAGTCCCCTAGACAGGATGGTCAAGTCTTGACTGGAGTATAGGAAGTGCTTGGGCCATTTGGAAAGAAAGGCAAATATACATTGTTGCTTCCTTTCTTTGCCAACGTGAGTTTTTAATCCATTGTGGTATTGCTGAGATATGAAGTTAAAAATAGAAGTTGAGAATCTTTGAGAAGCTAAAATGATATATGTTTTTGTCTTGGTTTAATTGTTGCTTGTGTCCATGTTACCCAGAGCTATGCAATTTTCCTCTGACTAGAGAACACTGGTAAATTTCATAACCCTTCAAGTGGAAATAACTTATAAGCTTCAAATAATTATTCTCCCTAGAGGTGCATTTGTTTTTCTCAACCTAAACAACCATTAAGGCAAAGATGGGGCAGCTAGGGGAACTACTTCCTTAAGGACTGGGTCTGAATTTGCCTAACTGATCAAGGAAAAAAGATCAGGAGATGAGTGATGGTAATAGTTATAACCATTACCTGTCTTTCTATTAACATTTGTGTAGATTTCATGTAAACCTACCTATATTCCCATCAGCACTTGTTTAAAATTTGCACTAAATTAAAATTTGCCATACGTAGAGAGAGTTAACCTATTTTTCTCTTGGAGTCCAAAGTAGAGCCCAAGGCAGCCAAAAGCAAGTAGATGTTTATCTTGAGCTTTCACTTGCTATTTGTGGTTACTTTTTAACATGTTGATTATAAAAATTCCCTCCAAATTTTCTCTTAAAAGTGATGATCTGGTAGGTGGGACGCAAGACTTTGGGACTGTTTGGCACCCTCTGTCCCAGGCAAGAAGGGGAACCTTGGAAGGATTAGATCATTAGAAAGTGATCATTTGAAAGTGTAGCTTTCTTGCTGCTCTGTCTTGCACTTTTAAGCCACTGCTTTAGCTTAAATCTTCTTTTCTGTGGAACAGAGATGGAAATATCTTGTCCCACTCCTTTCTTGGTTGTCAAAAGGTGGAATCAGCTCTGGGCTATAAAGAACAGTGTGTGCTGCTTGGAGACAGATTCCACTAGCATTAAATACAAAGCTGACTTGTTTGCCAGATCATTCTCGAAGTGATCTAAAACACAGCCAGTCTCACGCTCCTTAGTCTTCTTGTGCCAAGTGTTTCAGAAACTCCATTAATTAAACTGGAAATGGTGGTTGTCTTCCTAGTATCATTAAAATGGTGACTCACCAGCCTATGATGCTTTCTAATACCATCTATATAAATCAGTATGACGGCTTAGTGAGAGGCAATAACAGAATCTGGTTTGTAATCTGTTGGAACTGAGAGATGTAAACAATCCATGTGATGGGATTTGAGCAAAGGGAGAGTCCTTCTGGGCTGGGAGAGTTGAACAGAATTCCCTGGAGGAAATGGTGACTGAGCCCTGCCCTCCAAGGCAAGCCGGAAGCTGGAGAGCAGAAGATGACAGTCAAGGCTGGCAGGTGGGACAGAGTGGGCTAAACCTCAGAGGACTGCCTCTGAGTGTCTCCCCGGCCCCAGGTTCCTCTGCCATAATGAGCCCTTTCTTCATTTTTTGATTTTTTTTTTTTAATGTGAACCATTTTTAAAGTCTTTGTTAAATGTGTTACAATATAGTTTCTGTTTTGTATTTTCCTTTTTTGGCTGGAAACTGTGGTTTCTTACCAGCTGGGCCAGGAAGCTAACCTGTACCCTCTGCACTGAAGATGAAATACCAATCACTGGACCGCCAGGGAATTCTGATGAGTCCTTCCTTTCTTAATGAGTGTGTGGTACCTGTTATCTGTTTGTGTCATCAGGCTTCTGTGATGCTTCTTAACCTCTCTCTGTGTGTGAGAGAGACAGAGGAAGGGAGAGGGAGAGAGAAATTCAACAAAGGACAGCATGATTCTAAATTCAAGTCTGAATTCTCTTACTTCTTTGAGGGGACAGTCCTAGACTTTATAACTGCCACTAAATCGTTCAATATCAAGGTCACAGTGCTTAGAATATCCTTATTGGGCTGAATTGACTCATGCTAGTTTTATTTTATTTATTTATTTATTTTCATTTTTTTTCTTTTTTATTATTATTTTTTATTTATTTATTTATTCTTTAAAACTTTATTTTGCTTTTAACTTTTACAAAGTTTTGTTGTTTACAGATATGTATGTTCCCAGATTAGTCATATGTATATCCCCCCCTTCCCTCCCCTCCCAACCATCACACAGCAACCCTGAAGGATCCCCTTTTCTCACAGAGCAATGACTAGAGCTATTTTCTTCACTTATGATAGTACAGGCCTTCATGCTACTTCCTTTACGCCTCCCACCTTCTGTTCCTTCCCCACAATGTCTATATGTCCACTGTCCATGTCTGTCTTTCCGTCCCTTCACTGCATGTGCTATCATCACCATCCTACTAGATTCCATATATATGTGTTAATATACTGTATTTGTATTTCTCTTTCTGACTGACTTCACTTTTGATGATACGTTCTAGATCCAGCCACCTCATTAGGGCTGATTCTTCTGCATTTCTCTTTACAGCTGTGTAGTATTCCATTGTATATGATTCTTCTGCATTTGCTTCTTTCAGAGTGGGCTAAACCTCAGAGGACTGCCTCTGAGTTTTCCCCCCTCTGCCATAATGAGCCCTTTCTTCATTTTTTGATTTTTTTTTTTTAATGTGAACCATTTTTAAAGTCTTTGTTAAATGTGTTACAATATAGTTTCTGTTTTGTATTTTCCTTTTTTGGCTGGAAACTGTGGTTTCTTACCAGCTGGGCCAGGAAGCTAACCTGTACCCTCTGCACTGAAGATGAAATACCAATCACTGGACCGCCAGGGAATTCTGATGAGTCCTTCCTTTCTTAATGAGTGTGTGGTACCTGTTATCTGTTTGTGTCATCAGGCTTCTGTGATGCTTCTTAACCTCTCTCTGTGTGTGAGAGAGACAGAGGAAGGGAGAGGAGAGAGAAATTCAACAAAGGACAGCATGATTCTAAATTCAAGTCTGAATTCTCTTACTTCTTTGAGGGGACAGTCCTAGACTTTATAACTGCCACTAAATCGTTCAATATCAAGGTCACAGTGCTTAGAATATCCTTATTGGGCTGAATTGACTCATGCTAGTTTTATTTTATTTATTTATTTATTTTCATTTTTTTTCTTTTTTATTATTATTTTTTATTTATTTATTTATTCTTTAAAACTTTATTTTGCTTTTAACTTTTACAAAGTTTTGTTGTTTACAGATATGTATGTTCCCAGATTAGTCATATGTATATCCCCCCCTTCCCTCCCCTCCCAACCATCACACAGCAACCCTGAAGGATCCCCTTTTCTCACAGAGCAATGACTAGAGCTATTTTCTTCACTTATGATAGTACAGGCCTTCATGCTACTTCCTTTACGCCTCCCACCTTCTGTTCCTTCCCCACAATGTCTATATGTCCACTGTCCATGTCTGTCTTTCCGTCCCTTCACTGCATGTGCTATCATCACCATCCTACTAGATTCCATATATATGTGTTAATATACTGTATTTGTATTTCTCTTTCTGACTGACTTCACTTTTGATGATACGTTCTAGATCCAGCCACCTCATTAGGGCTGATTCTTCTGCATTTCTCTTTACAGCTGTGTAGTATTCCATTGTATATATGTACCAGAGCTTCTTTATCCATTCATTCGTTGATGGGCATCTAGGTTGCTTCCATGTTCTAGCTATTGTATAGAGAGCTGCAATGAACATGGGGGTACAGGTGCTTGTTTCAGATTTGATTTCATTAGCGTGTAAGCCTAAGAGTGGGATGGCTGGGTCATAGGGTGCTTCTATTTTTAGTTTTTTTAAGAAATCTCCATACTGTCTTCCATAGAGGCTGTATCAATTTACACTCCCACCAGCAATGCAGGAGTGTTCTCTTTTCTCCGCACCCTCTCCAGCATTTATTGTCTGTCGATTTGTGGATGACGGCCATTCTGACGGGTGTGAGGTGATATCTCATTGTAGTTTTGATTTGCATTTCTCTAATAGTAAGTGTGGTTAAGCATCGTTTCATGTGCTTTTGGGCCATCTGTATGTCATCGTTGGAGAGGTGTCTGTTTAGGTCCTTTTCCCATTTTTTGATTGGGTTGTTCATTTTTCCAGTGCTGATTCATACTAATTTTAACATGGTCATGTTCTTTCTGTCTGTAGGGCAGGTTGATGGGAATCTGGTCAGCGTATTGGTTGGAGATGACATACATCGGAATAGATTAAGGGCATTTGGTTTTCCTTCCAAAAATGTGTTTGTTATTGAGTGACAGTAAGAGTGCCAGGTATAAAGTAAATTATTTTTAATGGCCTTTCTATGACAGTTTGTCTAATTAATTCATCAAAGTGAACATCAGTTTTAACAAATGAATTTCAGCAGCCATATTATACTAGGACCTCTGTCACAAAATACCTGGATCTCAGTGGCTCCCATAACAGAAATGAATTTCCCACAGCTCTGGAGACTGGAAGTGCCAGACCAGGGTCTCAGCAGAGTTGGTTTCCTCTGAGGACTATAAGGGAAGGGTCTGTTCCAGGCCTCTCTGGTGTATGGAGGACCATCCTTTGCTACCTCTTCACGTGGTCGTCTCTGTGTGCACAAGTTCTCCTGGTGTCTCTGTCTGTGTCCTGATGGCCGCTTCGTTATGGACACCAGTGAGACTGCAGGAGGGCCCACCCTAACAGCAGTTGAACTTAATCACCTCTTTAAAGACTGTTTCCAAATATAGTCACATTCAAAGGTGTTGAGGAGGGACTTCCTTCATGGTCCTGTGGTTAGGACTTCACCTTCCAGTGCAAGCTTTTTTTTTAGGGCTATTGTGCTGTGGGGTCATTTTCAGATTTGATTTCATTAGCGTGTAAGCCTAAGAGTGGGATGGCTGGGTCATAGGGTGCTTCTATTTTTAGTTTTTTTAAGAAATCTCCATACTGTCTTCCATAGAGGCTGTATCAATTTACACTCCCACCAGCAATGCAGGAGTGTTCTCTTTTCTCCGCACCCTCTCCAGCATTTATTGTCTGTCGATTTGTGGATGACGGCCATTCTGACGGGTGTGAGGTGATATCTCATTGTAGTTTTGATTTGCATTTCTCTAATAGTAAGTGTGGTTAAGCATCGTTTCATGTGCTTTTGGGCCATCTGTATGTCATCGTTGGAGAGGTGTCTGTTTAGGTCCTTTTCCCATTTTTTGATTGGGTTGTTCATTTTTCCAGTGCTGATTCATACTAATTTTAACATGGTCATGTTCTTTCTGTCTGTAGGGCAGGTTGATGGGAATCTGGTCAGCGTATTGGTTGGAGATGACATACATCGGAATAGATTAAGGGCATTTGGTTTTCCTTCCAAAAATGTGTTTGTTATTGAGTGACAGTAAGAGTGCCAGGTATAAAGTAAATTATTTTTAATGGCCTTTCTATGACAGTTTGTCTAATTAATTCATCAAAGTGAACATCAGTTTTAACAAATGAATTTCAGCAGCCATATTATACTAGGACCTCTGTCACAAAATACCTGGATCTCAGTGGCTCCCATAACAGAAATGAATTTCCCACAGCTCTGGAGACTGGAAGTGCCAGACCAGGGTCTCAGCAGAGTTGGTTTCCTCTGAGGACTATAAGGGAAGGGTCTGTTCCAGGCCTCTCTGGTGTATGGAGGACCATCCTTTTGCTTCCTCTTCACGTGGTCGTCTCTGTGTGCACAAGTTCTCCTGGTGTCTCTGTCTGTGTCCTGATGGCCGCTTCGTTATGGACACCAGTGAGACTGCAGGAGGGCCCACCCTAACAGCAGTTGAACTTAATCACCTCTTTAAAGACTGTTTCCAAATATAGTCACATTCAAAGGTGTTGAGGAGGGACTTCCTTCATGGTCCTGTGGTTAGGACTTCACCTTCCAGTGCAAGCATTGTGTGAGTTTGAGCTCTGTCTGGTCAGAAAGCTAAGATCCTATATGCCTCCAGGCCAAAAATGTAAAACAGAAGCAATATTGTAACAAATTCATTAAGGACTTTTAAAATGGTCCATGTAAAAAATATCTTTAAAAAACCCCACAAAGGTATTAGATATTAGGATTTCAACATATAAATTTGGAGGGACATAATTCTAATAGCACCTTATTCATATTGCACTGTGCACACACACCTACACACAGGTTTGTGTGTGTGTGTGTGTTTTGCCACTTCTATTGGTCTTTCATTTATTTATTTTTATCCATCTTTGTTCTTTGGTCTGTGTGGGCCTCCCATCACAGTGGCCTCTCTCACTGCAGAGCACCTGCTCTGGGCGCATGTGCTCTAGAGCTCTGGCTTGGTAGTTGAACACACTGGTCCAGCCGCTCTGCATCACGTGGGATCTTCCCAGGCCAGGGATGGAACCAGCGCCCCTTGTACTGCAACGTGGTGTCTTTACCTACTGGACCACCAGGGAACCGCCCCCCTCCGCCCCCTCTGCCCCCAGTTTTATTGAGTTTGTGATGCAAGTAGAAAGCAACTAGCTGTTTTATTAAGTAATAGAGGTGCAGATCTGGAAGGGAATTTCACTACATCTCTTTTAGTCCTTTTCCCTTGCTTTCAGAGAGAATGACTATGTAAGCCATTCCAGGTAGCTATCACGTGAGTGCAGTGGATAGAGGCGAGACCTGGAAGAAAGTGTCTGTTTGCTATAAAAATACTGATGGCCAGGTTGCCAGCTCTCTCCTTGCAGAGAACAAATTTTATTGTGAGATTATATCTCTCCTACTTGGAGAGTACTTAAAATAACTTTTTGTCTATGAAAGGATCATTGTCTTCTCTTTTTTTTATAATTATATTTTTATTTTACTTTTAACTTTTACAGCGTTTTGTTTTTTACAGATATGTATCCTGGTGTCTCTGTCTGTGTCCTGATGGCCGCTTTATGGACACCAGTGAGACTGCAGGAGGGCCCTAACAGCAGTTGAACTTAATCACCTCTTTAAAGACTGTTTCCAAATATAGTCACATTCAAAGGTGTTGAGGAGGGACTTCCTTCATGGTCCTGTGGTTAGGACTTCACCTTCCAGTGCAAGCATTGTGTGAGTTTGAGCTCTGTCTGGTCAGAAAGCTAAGATCCTATATGCCTCAGGCCAAAATGTAAAACAGAAGCAATATTGTAACAAATTCATTAAGGACTTTTAAAATGGTCCATGTAAAAAATATCTTTAAAAAACCCCACAAAGGTATTAGATATTAGGATTTCAACATATAAATTTGGAGGGACATAATTCTAATAGCACCTTATTCATATTGCACTGTGCACACACACCTACACACAGGTTTGTGTGTGTGTGTGTTTTGCCACTTCTATTGGTCTTTCATTTATTTATTTTTATCCATCTTTGTTCTTTGGTCTGTGTGGGCCTCCCATCACAGTGGCCTCTCTCACTGCAGAGCACCTGCTCTGGGCGCATGTGCTCTAGAGCTCTGGCTTGGTAGTTGAACACACTGGTCCAGCCGCTCTGCATCACGTGGGATCTTCCCAGGCCAGGGATGGAACCAGCGCCCCTTGTACTGCAACGTGGTGTCTTTACCTACTGGACCACCAGGGAACCGCCCCCCTCCGCCCCCTCTGCCCCCAGTTTTATTGAGTTTGTGATGCAAGTAGAAAGCAACTAGCTGTTTTATTAAGTAATAGAGGTGCAGATCTGGAAGGGAATTTCACTACATCTCTTTTAGTCCTTTTCCCTTGCTTTCAGAGAGAATGACTATGTAAGCCATTCCAGGTAGCTATCACGTGAGTGCAGTGGATAGAGGCGAGACCTGGAAGAAAGTGTCTGTTTGCTATAAAAATACTGATGGCCAGGTTGCCAGCTCTCTCCTTGCAGAGAACAAATTTTATTGTGAGATTATATCTCTCCTACTTGGAGAGTACTTAAAATAACTTTTTGTCTATGAAAGGATCATTGTCTTTTCTTTTTTTTATAATTATATTTTTATTTTACTTTTAACTTTTACAGAGTTTTGTTGTTTACAGATATGTATATTCCCAGATTAGTCATATGTGTATCCCTGACCCCTCCCAGTCCCCCTATCCCACCCCTCCAGGCCATCACACCACCCCCCTGCAGGATCCCATATTCCCACAGTGCAATGACAATAGCTATCTCTTTCACATATGATAGTATACGTTTCCATGTTACTCTTTCCACGCCTCCCACCCACTGTTCATTCCCCACAGTGTCCATAAGTCTGTTCTCTGTCTGTTTTTCCATTGCTTCTCTGCATGTGTTATCATTACTGTCTTACTAGATTCCATATATATGTGTTAGTGTACTGTACTTGTCTTTCTTTTTTTGACTTACTTCACTTTGTATAATAGGTTCTAGATTCATCCACCTCATTAGGACTGATTCATCTGCATTTCTTTTTACAGCTGAGAAGTACTCCACTGTATATATGTACCAGAGCTGTTTTATCCATTCATTCGTCAGTGAACATCTAGGTTGCTTCCATGTTTTAGCTATTGTGTAGTGTGCCGCAGTGAGCATTGGGGCAC
Organism: Tragulus kanchil; assembly: GCA_022376925.1. Classification (NCBI taxonomy): domain Eukaryota; kingdom Metazoa; phylum Chordata; class Mammalia; order Artiodactyla; family Tragulidae; genus Tragulus; species Tragulus kanchil. Next base: position 211,470,224 of record JAIOJX010000026.1, read on the forward strand.
ACTATACAATAGCTAGAACATGGAAGCAACCTAGATGTCCATCGACAAATGAATGGATAAAACAGCTCTAGTACATATATACAGTGGAGTACTTCTCAGCTGTAAGGATCATTGTTAATGATAGTTTTTTGTTTTTACAAATTTACTTACTTGGCTACACACACACACACACGCACACACACCCCTTTAATTTCCAGATTCATGACATCCAGCTGGTCTCCAGGAAACATTTCCCTGAGACCCTTCCTTCTGGTCCTGAGGAAGCAACTGGCTTTACATGTGATCCATGAGAAGGCCCTAGAAACTTTGGGAGGATTGCTTAAGGTGGACTTTATGCTGAAATGCAGCAGGCTAGGATCAAGGGTCGCAGGAGGTGGAGCTTACAGAAAGGAGAGTTTGGGAGCAATCTGTTTGCAGGACTAGTCAGAGTGGGAGGGCTACAGCTCACACAGCATAAATACTCTGCCAGCTTCTCCCTGGCACAAAGGGAAAGTTGCTCAGTTGTCTCTAACTCTGTGACCCATGGACGGCAGCCTGCCTGGCCTTGGAATTCTCCAGGTGAGAATACTGCAGTGGGTTGCTGTGTCCTCCTCCAGGGGATCTTACCAACCCAGGGATCGAACTCAGGTCTCCCTCATTGCAGGTGGATTCTTTATCGTCTGAACCACAAGGGAAGCCCCAAAATACTAGAGTGGGTAGCCCATCCCTTCTGCAGGTAATCTTCCCAACCTAGGTATTGAACCAGAATCTCCTCCATTGCAGGCAGACTCTTTACCAGCTGAGCTACCAGGGAAGCCCTGGCATAAGTGTGATTCCTCACAGCCTGGACAGAGTATTCCTTTTCCATGGCAAAGAAGTGCCACATCGTGGGCTCTTGACCTGAGGAAAGCTGGATCCTAGAAGGTGGCTGTGGAGGAAGAAGGCACACAGGGAGGGTGCCTGGATGCCCAGCACCATCTTCTTTCCCCTAGGGTGGTCTTTTACTTTGAGGAACCTCTCAAATACTGTCCCCCACCCTAGGACACTGGTCAGAAAATGTTGATTATTATTATTATTATCCTTATTTAAAATATTTTAGAACTTTTTTGGTGAAATATACATAACAAAATGTACCATTTTTAAACTGCAACTCCATGGCATTATGTACATTCACAGTATTGTGCAAACATAACCACCATCCATCTCTGGAAGATTTTCATTTTCCCAAACTGAAGCACTGTACTCATTAAACCAGTGGTCCCCAACCTCTTTACCATCAGGGACCAGTTTTGTGTAGGACAGTTTTTCCACAGACCTGGGTGGGAGGGGGATGGTTTCCAGATGGTTGAACTGCATTATATTTATTGTGCACTTTCAGCTCAGTTCAGGTGCTCAGTCGTGTCAGACTCTCTGGGACCCACGGGCTGCAATACACCCAGTACTTTACCATCTCCTGAAGCTTGCTCAGACTCACGTCTGTTGAGTAAGTGATGCCATCCAACCATCTCATCCTCTGTCGTCACCTTCTCCTTTTGCTTTCTGCTTTTTCCAGCATCAGGATCTTTTCCAGTGAGTCGTCTATTTGCATCAGGTGACCGAAGAATTGGAGCTTCAGCATTAGTCCTTCCAATGAATATTCAGGGTTGATTTCCTTTAGGATTGACTGGTTTGATCTTGCAGTCCAAGGGACTCTCAGGAGTCTTCTCCAACACCACAGTTGAAAGGCATCAATTCCTCGGTGCTCAGCCTTCTTTATGGTCCAACTCTCACATTCATACATGACCACTGGGAAAGCCATAGCTTTGACTGTATGAACTTTTGTTGACAAAGTGATGTCTCTGCTTTTGATGATGCTGTCTAGGTTTGTCATAGTTTTTTTTTCCAAGGAGTAAACATCTGCATTTCATGGCTGCAGTCACCATCTGCAGTGATTTTGGAGCCTGAGAAAGTGAAGTTTGTCACTCTTTCCATTGTTTGCCCATCTATTTGCCATGAGGTGATGGGACCGGATGCCATGATCTTTGTTTTCTGAATGTTGAGTTTTGGATCAACTTTTTCACTCTCCTCTTTCACCTTCATCAAGAGTCTTCTTAGGTCTGCTTCACTTTCTGCCATAAGGGTGGTGTCATCTGCATATCTAAAGTTATTTATATTTCTCCTGGCAATCTTTTTTTTATTATTATTTCTTTCTTTTTAAAATTTTGGCCTCTTTTATTGTTTTTTTAATTTATTTATTTTTCATCCATCTTTTATTCTTCAGCCTGTGTGGGCCTCCCACTGCAGTGACCTCTCTTGTTGCAGAGCAGCAGCTCTGGGCGCATGTGCTCCAGAGCGCTGGCCTGCAATTGGATGCACTAGTCCAGGCGCTTCGCGGCATGTGGGATCCTTCCAGGACAGGGGTTTAACCAGTGCCCCTTGCACTGCAAGGTAGACTCTTTTACCCACTGAGCCACCAGGGAAGCCCTCTCCTGGCAGTCTTGATTCCAACTTGCTCTTCATCCAGACTAGCATTTCGCATGATGTACTCTGCATATAAATTAAATAAACAGGGTGAAAATATACAACCTTGAAGTACTCCTTTCCCAATTTGGAGCCAGCCTGTTGTTCCATGTCCAGTTCTAACTATTGCTTCTTGTCCTGTACACAGGTTTCGCAGGAGGCAGTTGAGGTGGTCTGGTATTCCCATCTCTTTCATTTTCCACAGTTGGTTGTGAACCACACAGTTAGAGTTTTAGCATAGTCAATGAAACAGAAGTAGATGTTTTTCTGGAATTCCCTTGCTCTTTTTATGATCCAGTGGATGTTGGAAATTTGATCTCTGGTTCCTCCGCCTTTCCTAAATCTAGCTTGTACATCTGGAAGTTCTCAATCCACGTACTGTTGAAGCCTAGCTTGGAGAATTTTGAGCATTACTTTGCTAGTGTGTGAAATGAGTACAGTTGTGCAGGAGTCTGAACATTCTTTGGCATTGCTCTTCTTTGGGATTGGATTGAAAACTGACCTTTTCCAGTCCTGAGGCCACTGCTGAGTTTTTCAAATTTGCTGGTCTGTAGAGTGCAGCCCTTTAACTGCATCATCTTTTAATATTTGAAATAGCTCAGTTGGAATTCCACCATCATCATTAGCTTTGTTCATAGTGATGCTTCCTAGAGCCCACTTGTCTTCACACTCCAGGATGTCTGGCTCTAGGTGAGTGATCACACCATTGTGGTCATCTGGGTCATTAAGATCTTTTCTGTATCGTTCTTTTGTGTATTTTTTCCACTTCTTCTTAATATCTTCTGCTTCTGTTTGGTCCATACCATTGCTGTCCTTTACTGTGCCTATCTTTTCATGAAATGTTCCTTTGGTATCTCTAATTTTCTTGTAGAGATCTCGTCTTTTCCATTCTGTTGTTTTCCTCTATTTCTTGGCATCGCTCACTTAAGAAGCCTTTCTTATCTCTTTCCCTTCTTTCATAGCAGTTGCACCATTGTGTATTCATACCTGTAACACACAAGGGTTCCAGTTTCTCTGCATCCTTGCCAGCCCTTATTGTTTTCTGGTTTGAGCGGCTTTTGTTTGTCTGTCTGTTTAATAATAGCCATTCAAAGGAGTATGAAGTGTTATCTCATGATGAAACACTGCTTTTTGATAGCTGGTTTTTGGCTTGACTCTAGTACTTTAAAGTTTTTTCTTTCATTATTTTAAAATTCATTTTGTTAGAATGTAGTTATTAATAATGTTGTGTTAGTTTCAGGTATACAGCAAAGTGATTCTGTTATACAAATACATATATTCATTCTTTTTCAGGTTTTTTTATTCTTATAGGTTATTATAGAATATTGAGTAGAGTTCCCTGTGCTATACAGTAGATCTTTATTTTTTATCTATTTTATATTTAGTAGCGTGAGTATTTTAATCCCAAATTCCTACTTTATTCCTCCTCAACCCTCTTTCCCGTTTGGTAACCATGTTTGTCTGTATCTGTGAGTCTGTTTGTTTTGTAAGCAGCTTCATTTATATTCTTTTAAAATTAGATTCCACATATAAGTGATATCATATATTTGTCTTTCTCTGTCTGACTTTCCTTAGTAATCTCAGCTCCATTCATGTTGCTGCAAGTGGTATTATTTCATTCCTTTTTATGGCTGAGTAATATTCCACTGTATATATGTACCACATCTTCTTTAGGCATTCCTGTGTGGGTGAACATTTAGGTTTCTTCCATGTCTTGGCTATTGTAGATAGTGCTGCTAGGAACACTGTGGTGTATGTATCTTTTTGAGTTAAAGTTTTCTCTGGATATATGCCTAGGAGTGGGATTGCTGGATCATATGGAAGTTCTATTTTTGTTTTTAAGAAAGTTTCATACTGTTTTCCATAATGGCTGTATCAGTTTATATTCCCACCAACAGTGTAGAAGGATTCTCTTTTCTCCATATCCTCTTCAGCATTATTATTTATAGACTTTTTGATGCTGGCCACTCTGACTGGTATGAGGTGATACATCACTGTAATTTTAATTTGCATTTCTCTGATATTTAGTGATGTTGAGCATCTTTTCATATGCTTTTTGGCCTCTGAGATGCCTTCCTTGGAGAAGTGTCTATTTAAATCATCTGCTGTACTTTTATGGAAGGCACAGGAATAGAGAAAAAAAATTAGTGATAATAGGAACCTCCAAACAATAATTATAAGAGAGTGGTCATCTTGGGATAATGTCCTGAACATGTCCAGGGGCCTTCCCCAGTGGCTCAACAGTGAAGAAACTGCCTGCAGTGAGGGAGATGTAAGTTTGATCCTTGGGTCAGGAAGATCCTCTGGAGGAGGGAATAGCAACCACTCGAGTATTCTTGCCAGGAAAATCCCATGGACTGAGGCGCCTGGCAAGCTATAGTTCATAGAGTTGCAAAAGAGTTAAAAATTACTGAAGCGACTGAGCAAGCACAACATGCCTAGAATTTTTTGAAGTCCAGACCAAGAAAAGCAAGGTCCAAACAGAGGCAGGAGTTCACTAACTGGACGATGTTTCTTTGGTGGGGACCTCAAGCCCACCACTGCTGAGACTGGCCTCTTCTTTGGCTGCAGCAGGACATCCGTGTTGGGATACAAGACAAAGAGCAGAGCATCCTGCCACTTGTGCCGTAAGCTAAATTATGTCACATGACTCCTTTGCCGTAGTTCTACATTCACCGGCTAATCTTCTCATCTTAAATTCTGTTTCTTAGACTGTAAAACACCTGCTCTGGTATGCTTGGCTATTTTGTTTCTTATTGTAATTCACCAAATGGTTGCTATGGTTATAAATCATTCTCCTTCCCTTAGTCAGCGTGACCGCCTCACCCGTGGGGATGTGAAAACCCAGCTCCCTAAGTCTGCAGAGCTGAGGGCAGTGTGCCTGCCACCCCCTCACGTTCCCCAGAGCTGACCCTTGTCACTTCTTGGGCAATCCTTCTCAGCTCAAGGCTTTACAGCTTCTCTCTGGAGTGCTTTTCCCTGTGTGGGCCTGCAGTTTTCTCTCTGTCCAGCTGAAGTTTCTGTTAAAATGGAACAACTCTCCTCTTGGCTTCAGGATTGAGAAGGAGAGTAAAAGAAGATAATTTTGTGGCTTTTCCGTGTCATGGGAAACTGAATCGATGAGTGTTGATTGCGTGTCTGCTATGAGCTAGGTTCCGGGTGGGTTACTGGAAATACAGCAGTGAGCAAGCGGGAGACGTCTCTGTCCTGATGGAAAAGAGACCAAAGAGTGGGCTACCAGAGGACCGGTTCCTGTGGTTCTAGCATGGCCTGTCCTGTGGTTTGTTACCATCTTGAAAAACCTTTTCAGAGGGCTCAAGCACAGCCATTGTGTTCCCCATCTAGTAGTTCATGCAGTAAGCATTTGCTTTGCTGACCCGGGAAGTACAACAGAGCCAGGAAGTGCTACCTTTATAAAGAACTCTTCAGCCTGTGTATGGCTTTGTAGGTGCCCAGAACATAACTGGAGAAGGTGGGTGTAGGACCCATCCCTTATCCTTTCTGAGGTGTCAGCTGGTGGAGGAGGGATGCCCACTCATTAATTCAGTAGCTCTGCGTTTCAAGTGTTGGCTGAATATCTAGTCGCACAAAGTATGTTTCCTCTCTGATTTAGGAATTTGTTCTTCTATTGGCATTGATTCTGGTTGCCAGACAGGAAATCTTCAGGCTTTTGAGCACTTTCTGTTCCAAGTTTTGCTCCTAGAAATAAATTGCTATTTTGCAATTGAGAAGGACAGAGAGACAAGAAGAGAATGCATCCAGAATATCTCTCAGCTGTCAGTCACCACGTTTTTATTCATTTATTTATTGGCAGTGCCGGGTCTTCACTAATTCTTTTCTTAGACTGTAAAACACCTGCTCTGGTATGCTTGGCTATTTTGTTTCTTATTGTAATTCACCAAATGGTTGCTATGGTTATAAATCATTCTCCTTCCCTTAGTCAGCGTGACCGCCTCACCCGTGGGGATGTGAAAACCCAGCTCCCTAAGTCTGCAGAGCTGAGGGCAGTGTGCCTGCCACCCCCTCACGTTCCCCAGAGCTGACCCTTGTCACTTCTTGGGCAATCCTTCTCAGCTCAAGGCTTTACAGCTTCTCTCTGGAGTGCTTTTCCCTGTGTGGGCCTGCAGTTTTCTCTCTGTCCAGCTGAAGTTTCTGTTAAAATGGAACAACTCTCCTCTTGGCTTCAGGATTGAGAAGGAGAGTAAAAGAAGATAATTTTGTGGCTTTTCCGTGTCATGGGAAACTGAATCGATGAGTGTTGATTGCGTGTCTGCTATGAGCTAGGTTCCGGGTGGGTTACTGGAAATACAGCAGTGAGCAAGCGGGAGACGTCTCTGTCCTGATGGAAAAGAGACCAAAGAGTGGGCTACCAGAGGACCGGTTCCTGTGGTTCTAGCATGGCCTGTCCTGTGGTTTGTTACCATCTTGAAAAACCTTTTCAGAGGGCTCAAGCACAGCCATTGTGTTCCCCATCTAGTAGTTCATGCAGTAAGCATTTGCTTTGCTGACCCGGGAAGTACAACAGAGCCAGGAAGTGCTACCTTTATAAAGAACTCTTCAGCCTGTGTATGGCTTTGTAGGTGCCCAGAACATAACTGGAGAAGGTGGGTGTAGGACCCATCCCTTATCCTTTCTGAGGTGTCAGCTGGTGGAGGAGGGATGCCCACTCATTAATTCAGTAGCTCTGCGTTTCAAGTGTTGGCTGAATATCTAGTCGCACAAAGTATGTTTCCTCTCTGATTTAGGAATTTGTTCTTCTATTGGCATTGATTCTGGTTGCCAGACAGGAAATCTTCAGGCTTTTGAGCACTTTCTGTTCCAAGTTTTGCTCCTAGAAATAAATTGCTATTTTGCAATTGAGAAGGACAGAGAGACAAGAAGAGAATGCATCCAGAATATCTCTCAGCTGTCAGTCACCACGTTTTTATTCATTTATTTATTGGCAGTGCTGGGTCTTCACTGCTGTGCAGTTTTTCTCTAGTTTTGGCAAGCAGGGACTATTCTTTGTTGTGGTGCCCAGGGTTCTCACTGTGGTGGCTTCTCGTGCTATGGAGTACAGGCTCTAGGCCTGCGAGCTTCAGTAGTTGTGGCTTAGGAGCCCACGGCCTATGGGCCTTCTTGGACTAGGGATGGAACTCATGTCCCCTGCATGGCAGGTGGTTCTTATCCACTGTGCCACCATGGAAGTCTTCTCTCTACATGAAGTCCTCTGAGTAACTGAATACTTTCTAGAAAATACCCAGCAAGGTCTAACCTTTGACAGTGTAGAGAAATTTGGGAAGTATGTCCATTTGAAAAGGGAGGAAGAACTGTGTGTGTGTATGCATCTGTGTGTGTGTGTGTGTGTGTGTGTAAGTATATTTAGTGTTTCTAGTCTGAACTGAGTGGCTAGAGTCTTGGACTTCACAAGTAAGATGTGTGTTCAAGTCAACATATCATTAGGAGGAGGACTAAAGTCCAGGAAGCATGGCCTCCTAAATCGAAGGAAATAAAAATCCACACCCTGTGCAGGAAGTTGCTGACTTAAAAAGGACTCACTGAAAAGAAATCTTCAAACTTGAGAATTAAAGTGACAACTGGAAATAGAACACAGTAGTTCACGTGGAATCTGCAAAAAAGAGCACTGTGTTGGGGAAGACTGTGTTGGGGAAGACTGTGTCAGTATTTGTTAAGCACTGTCTTGAGAGGGGTGCCATGGAGGTTCTGATTTTAGAGAGTCAAGTGTGATTCCTTGCTGGTATGTAGCACCTTTTAGAAATGCTTTAGGAATATCCAGGTGGCTCTGACCTAACTATGAGCCCAACTCGTAACCCTCACGTTAGATCTCTGTGGTTCACACTGTGTGGATGCAGGTAAGCTGAGTGCATCATCAGTTCTAACTTGGGTACCTGGTTGTATCTCTGTGAATGATGGAAATGAAGCTTCTAATGCTGTGATTCTGAAGTTCTGACCTTAACCTCCTCAGTGACCAGAATATGGTCTGGCCAGACTTGACCTTTGATTATTAAGATGTCTCAGCTAGAGAGAGAAAGGGGGATGGGTCAAGAGGGTGACTTCTCTGTTATGAAGGGATAGTTGTTCCTATGAATAGAAGGAAGAAAGACTTAAGGACAAGTAACTAACGGGAGCTTCATGGCCCAAGTAGAAGGAGGTTGCCATCCTGGGTGCGAGCTTCAGTAGTTGTGGCTTAGGAGCCCACGGCCTATGGGCCTTCTTGGACTAGGGATGGAACTCATGTCCCCTGCATGGCAGGTGGTTCTTATCCACTGTGCCACCATGGAAGTCTTCTCTCTACATGAAGTCCTCTGAGTAACTGAATACTTTCTAGAAAATACCCAGCAAGGTCTAACCTTTGACAGTGTAGAGAAATTTGGGAAGTATGTCCATTTGAAAAGGGAGGAAGAACTGTGTGTGTGTATGCATCTGTGTGTGTGTGTGTGTGTGTGTGTAAGTATATTTAGTGTTTCTAGTCTGAACTGAGTGGCTAGAGTCTTGGACTTCACAAGTAAGATGTGTGTTCAAGTCAACATATCATTAGGAGGAGGACTAAAGTCCAGGAAGCATGGCCTCCTAAATCGAAGGAAATAAAAATCCACACCCTGTGCAGGAAGTTGCTGACTTAAAAAGGACTCACTGAAAAGAAATCTTCAAACTTGAGAATTAAAGTGACAACTGGAAATAGAACACAGTAGTTCACGTGGAATCTGCAAAAAAGAGCACTGTGTTGGGGAAGACTGTGTTGGGGAAGACTGTGTCAGTATTTGTTAAGCACTGTCTTGAGAGGGGTGCCATGGAGGTTCTGATTTTAGAGAGTCAAGTGTGATTCCTTGCTGGTATGTAGCACCTTTTAGAAATGCTTTAGGAATATCCAGGTGGCTCTGACCTAACTATGAGCCCAACTCGTAACCCTCACGTTAGATCTCTGTGGTTCACACTGTGTGGATGCAGGTAAGCTGAGTGCATCATCAGTTCTAACTTGGGTACCTGGTTGTATCTCTGTGAATGATGGAAATGAAGCTTCTAATGCTGTGATTCTGAAGTTCTGACCTTAACCTCCTCAGTGACCAGAATATGGTCTGGCCAGACTTGACCTTTGATTATTAAGATGTCTCAGCTAGAGAGAGAAAGGGGGATGGGTCAAGAGGGTGACTTCTCTGTTATGAAGGGATAGTTGTTCCTATGAATAGAAGGAAGAAAGACTTAAGGACAAGTAACTAACGGGAGCTTCATGGCCCAAGTCAGAAGGGAGGTTGCCATCCTGGGTGGCACACCCATTTTTGGAATTTGGGAATTGAAGAGAAAAAGGAAATACCCATAGGTGGGAATTTTGATCTCAAATGCAAATGGGTCATTAGATCTACCTCCCTGCAACGTGATCACCTTGGGTTTTTAGGTCTGTGGCACTGGCCAACAGCTGCTTGGCCCATTTTCCTGGCTGTGCTTGTGGATGCTCATTTTTTAGGATTTATAAGCATTTTTCTTTTTGAAAAAAATTTTTTATTGATTTGACCGCATTGAGTCTTCATTGCAGCACATGGGATCCTCATTTTATCATGTGGGATCTGCCCTTGTGGTGCACAGACTCTGTCTAGTTGTGGTGAGTGAGCTCAGTAGTTGGCAGCATGTGGGCTTAGTTGGTCCAGAGCATGTGGAATCATAATTCCCCAACCAGGGATCAAACAAGCGTTAACTACCTTACAAGGCAGATTGTTAACCCGTGGTCGACTAGGGAAGTCCCAGTAGAAGCATCTTTTGGATCTCTCCTTCATGTCTAGTCCTGTGTCTGCATTGGTAGTCACTTGGAAAACTCACCTACTGATGTCTACGTCTTAACATGGAAATAAAGGTCCAGTTCCAAGGAAGCAGCTCCCCTGGCACATGCAGCCATCATGAACCACCAAGGACACTGATGAAGAGTTTTTAATTCACTCTATGGGAGATTCCATGTGAAAGTGCAAATACTAGTAGCTCAATTGTGTCCGACTCTTTGCGACCCCATGAACTGTAGCCCATCGGGCTCCTCTTGTATATGAAATTCTCCAGGCAAGACTAGGGAGTGAGCAGCCATTCCTTTCTCCCAGGGATCTTCCTGATCTAGGCATGGAACCTAGATCTCCCTCATTGCAGACAGATTCTTTACCATCTGAACTACCAGGGAAGTCCCCATGTTCATATACATCTCCCCACATTCAGGGAGGTGGAGAAAAGTGCTTGGCTTGTTTTTAAGAAGTTAGAGGATGTCCAGGAGCAGTGTGGGAACCTGGGTTGGAGAAGGAAAGATTGGATAACTGGAAGAAGACCTGAAAATGTAGGGCATGTGGATGGGAGAAGGGGGAATGTTTAGAAAGCTCCAAGAGGTGCTTGGGGCCTACTAATCATCCTTTTCCACCCCTATCAACTGGCCTAAATGACCCTGTGCACACCTGGAAAAGGTAAGCTTTCTTTTCAGGTGGGGTTTTGAGGTGCAGTCATAATTTTCCATTACTGTTGTTGGTAAGGATGTTCTCAGTTACTCAAGAGGGCGATTAGTCTGTCTGCACAGCTCCAGTAGGCTTGTTTGGGATATGATTCCTCTGGAAGAAGTTATTTTCAATGGCTAGTAGTATGAAGAAATCTGATATTAATAGAATCTCAGGAAGGAGTACATAGGAGCAGCTCAGGGCAGAAGGCAGCTGCTCATGGAGCTAGGTGTTTCCCATTCTCTGTGTTCTGAAGAGAGCAGCTGTCTAGTCCAGCACCCCGTGAATAAGCCTCAGTGCCCCATCATCTCTCCCTCAGTGTGTGTTAAAGCCCAGATGTTCCACATCATGAGATAATATATCCTACTCTGGGAACTGCTACCCAGGCTTGCTGGCAGTTTCCAGATGGTGAAACAGTGTCAGCTTCTTTGTCTGCAGACACAGAAAGGCAGCCCTGGGCTTCGACCGCAGACATTATACAAAATTCTTCCTTCTGTTTGTTTTTGGTCCTGTCGTGTAATGGCCCAAGGTGGCAAATTTGAGACTTTCATGGAAAACATTGCCTCATGGACTTTTCCAGGGTGCAAGCAGAAGCCAGAGGTTCTGTCCTCCAGATCTCTCTTCAAGAGAAATACTGTAGCCCATCGGGCCTCCTCTTGTATATGAAATTCTCCAGGCAAGACTAGGGAGTGAGCAGCCATTCCTTTCTCCCAGGGATCTTCCTGATCTAGGCATGGAACCTAGATCTCCCTCATTGCAGACAGATTCTTTACCATCTGAACTACCAGGGAAGTCCCCATGTTCATATACATCTCCCCACATTCAGGGAGGTGGAGAAAAGTGCTTGGCTTGTTTTTAAGAAGTTAGAGGATGTCCAGGAGCAGTGTGGGAACCTGGGTTGGAGAAGGAAAGATTGGATAACTGGAAGAAGACCTGAAAATGTAGGGCATGTGGATGGGAGAAGGGGGAATGTTTAGAAAGCTCCAAGAGGTGCTTGGGGCCTACTAATCATCCTTTTCCACCCCTATCAACTGGCCTAAATGACCCTGTGCACACCTGGAAAAGGTAAGCTTTCTTTTCAGGTGGGGTTTTGAGGTGCAGTCATAATTTTCCATTACTGTTGTTGGTAAGGATGTTCTCAGTTACTCAAGAGGGCGATTAGTCTGTCTGCACAGCTCCAGTAGGCTTGTTTGGGATATGATTCCTCTGGAAGAAGTTATTTTCAATGGCTAGTAGTATGAAGAAATCTGATATTAATAGAATCTCAGGAAGGAGTACATAGGAGCAGCTCAGGGCAGAAGGCAGCTGCTCATGGAGCTAGGTGTTTCCCATTCTCTGTGTTCTGAAGAGAGCAGCTGTCTAGTCCAGCACCCCGTGAATAAGCCTCAGTGCCCCATCATCTCTCCCTCAGTGTGTGTTAAAGCCCAGATGTTCCACATCATGAGATAATATATCCTACTCTGGGAACTGCTACCCAGGCTTGCTGGCAGTTTCCAGATGGTGAAACAGTGTCAGCTTCTTTGTCTGCAGACACAGAAAGGCAGCCCTGGGCTTCGACCGCAGACATTATACAAAATTCTTCCTTCTGTTTGTTTTTGGTCCTGTCGTGTAATGGCCCAAGGTGGCAAATTTGAGACTTTCATGGAAAACATTGCCTCATGGACTTTTTCCAGGGTGCAAGCAGAAGCCAGAGGTTCTGTCCTCCAGATCTCTCTTCAAGAGATTCAAGAACTGGGAGGAAACAGCCAGTGAAAATACAAGCGGCTTTTTTTTTCAGAAGGATTCCACAAAGGTGGCTGCTCTGGGGTGGGGGTGGTGTGGCCAGCATCCCATTCTGCTTCCCCAGAGAGCCTCCTGTCTCCAGGCATTTGCCAGCCAGCCTGTCTTTAAGGACCAGCTTTCCACCTTGTCATCTCTGACTTTCATTGCCCTTTGGTCTCCATTCATCCCTAAATAGATGAACAGGAATAATGTAAGGGAGAGAACAAAGAAGTTGGAAATAAAGCCCATTTCCTCTGTGGTGGATAAGTGGTTGATGCTTCTTGATATTCAACTCTTTTATAGATATTTTACTTGCTGAGGAGCTGAGTACTTTCCTCAACTCCTGACTGATCCTGGGTGGGTGGTGCTAATGTTTCCTTGTGAGCTATCAGAGTAGCAGGAAGAGCTGCTGGTCCTGTGGGCCTGGGCAGCCATGGGTGGGGAACCACTGTGTATGGATGAGAACAGCATCATGGGAAGTGATGCTCAGAGCATGGGAAATAGTTGCTCATCTTTATTTTCTTTATAGTTTTCTGTACTTTTTCTTGTTTTTCTGTTTTCTATTTTGACACCAGATGAAGCCTGGTGCCTCCCTCTGCTTATTACATTGGCTGTAATACTGATTTCCAATAAAAATGATATGATCAGGGCTTCCCCTGGTGGTCCAGTGGGTAAAGACACCGCCTTGCAGTGCAGGGGGCGCCGGTTCCAGCCCTGGCCTGGGAAGATCCCACGTGCCGCAGAGCGGCTGGACTGATGTGTCCAGTTACCGAGCTGGAGCTCTGGCGCGCGTGCACCCAGAGCTGGTGCTCTGCGACGACAGTGGCCACCGCGATGAGAGGCCCACAGGAGCCAAAGAACAAAGACGGATGAAAATGGAGAAATGAAAGACCAGTGGAAGTGGCCCGCCCATCCCCCTCCCTCCCCACCCCACCCTCCAAAAGATAGATAAATAAATTTTAAAAATTAAAAAAAAAATGATATGATCAAACACCTTTTTTGCCTCAAAAAGAGAGAAAGAAATTATTACCACAGTCTGACTTGATGAAGCATCATGAATTCCATCAAGAATTTCTCGCTGTGATTTTAAACCACTGAAATGAATGCCTTTTGGCTTAATTTTTATCATAGTAATTTTATTCATCTAAAACCACATAGATTAACTAACCGCACGGTGAAGGTGATAAGAATTGGCTGCCAGGGAAATTGATGTTGTCTGAATAAGAAACCTAGGCATTTCTATCTCAGAGTAGCTTTTCCCTCCATCCTGGCTGTACACGTTTCAGGCAACATCACATTTTATATCTTTACATCTACTTCATGGTATGAGTGCTATTATGACTTTCACTCTCCTGATGGGAAAGCTGAAGCTCAGATCATTTTTTGCCATGACACTCAAGGAGGGAGTTGGCAAACATTTTCTGTAAAATATCAGAAAGTAAATACTTTAGGTTTTGGGGGGCTCCACTATCTCTATCAGAACTATGCACCTGTTGTACTGCTAGAGAAGACAAAACCTGCAAAACCCAACAAGGATCTCTGTGCTCCAGTAATAGCTTATTTATGGGCTCTGATACTTGAATTCCATAAGATCCTCTCAGGTTATGAATAATACCATTCTCTTGTTTTCTTTTCCCCAGTCATTGAAAATATTAAAGCATTCTTGGAAATTCCCTGGTGGCCCAGTGGTTAAGACTCCACACGTCTGCTACAGAGGATGTGGATTCAATCTCTGGTCAGGAAACTAAGGTGCCAAATGCCTCATAACATGGCCAGAAAAAGTAATTTAAATAATAAGATGCATAAAAAACTGGGAAGAAATAAAATTTTAAAAATATTAAAACATTCTTCACTTGCAGGCTACACAAAAGAAGGTGGTGGGCTGGACTTGCTGGCTCCAGTAGACATGGAGAGAGTATGCAGGAAAGGAGGGAGGGGTTGGGATGAAGTGGAAGGAAGACTGCTCCTATCAGAAAAAACTGTATTGTGTGCAGGTTGCAAGGAGCAGGAAGTATCTGAAGAACTGCAAGAACTAACTGTACCTTGTCAGAGGGTAGGCGACAAGAAAAGGGAGATGGCAGGGCTCAAGCCACTTGGGGTATCTTAAGGATTTTAGACTTTATTACCACAGTCTGACTTGATGAAGCATCATGAATTCCATCAAGAATTTCTCGCTGTGATTTTAAACCACTGAAATGAATGCCTTTTGGCTTAATTTTTATCATAGTAATTTTATTCATCTAAAACCACATAGATTAACTAACCGCACGGTGAAGGTGATAAGAATTGGCTGCCAGGGAAATTGATGTTGTCTGAATAAGAAACCTAGGCATTTCTATCTCAGAGTAGCTTTTCCCTCCATCCTGGCTGTACACGTTTCAGGCAACATCACATTTTATATCTTTACATCTACTTCATGGTATGAGTGCTATTATGACTTTCACTCTCCTGATGGGAAAGCTGAAGCTCAGATCATTTTTTGCCATGACACTCAAGGAGGGAGTTGGCAAACATTTTCTGTAAAATATCAGAAAGTAAATACTTTAGGTTTTGGGGGGCTCCACTATCTCTATCAGAACTATGCACCTGTTGTACTGCTAGAGAAGACAAAACCTGCAAAACCCAACAAGGATCTCTGTGCTCCAGTAATAGCTTATTTATGGGCTCTGATACTTGAATTCCATAAGATCCTCTCAGGTTATGAATAATACCATTCTCTTGTTTTCTTTTCCCCAGTCATTGAAAATATTAAAGCATTCTTGGAAATTCCCTGGTGGCCCAGTGGTTAAGACTCCACACGTCTGCTACAGAGGATGTGGATTCAATCTCTGGTCAGGAAACTAAGGTGCCAAATGCCTCATAACATGGCCAGAAAAAGTAATTTAAATAATAAGATGCATAAAAAACTGGGAAGAAATAAAATTTTAAAAATATTAAAACATTCTTCACTTGCAGGCTACACAAAAGAAGGTGGTGGGCTGGACTTGCTGGCTCCAGTAGACATGGAGAGAGTATGCAGGAAAGGAGGGAGGGGTTGGGATGAAGTGGAAGGAAGACTGCTCCTATCAGAAAAAACTGTATTGTGTGCAGGTTGCAAGGAGCAGGAAGTATCTGAAGAACTGCAAGAACTAACTGTACCTTGTCAGAGGGTAGGCGACAAGAAAAGGGGAGATGGCAGGGCTCAAGCCATGGCCTTGGAGGATATCTTAAGGATTTTAGACTTTATCCTTGGAGCAAAAGGAAGCCATTCCAAAGTATTAAGCAAAGCAGTGACAAGGACAATTTCTCTTTTAAAAGATCATTGGCTGATGTGTGGAGAATGGATTGCAGTGAGTTGGTAAGAGTAGAAGTAGAAAAAACAGGAGGTGCAAGAAGCAGACCAGGTGGATGATAATGGTTTCAATTAGTCACTGTAGACAGAACTACTTCCTGCCAGCAACAGGAAGTTGGGATGGTTGGTTTTGCTGATGAAGAAGACATGGCTGGAAGAGCTGAAGTGTCTTGCTTGGCAACATAGCAAATGAAGGGAGAACGATGAAGACCCTTATCTTCTGACTTCAAATCCAGTGCCTTTTCCTGTGTGGTGTGGAATTCTTAATATTCTCCGCTGGGAATTATGTTTGTCCTAATCAGCCATTTATTTCCATCACACCTGAAGAGTTAGTTGTCTCTCTGACACGCAGCTCTTTTTCCTTGTAATTGAGGACAGTGCCTTTTGGGTTTGAGTTGTTCATTTTCATTTTCTGAGGAAACTATTTCATTGTCAAGGCAAATCAACTCTTGTTCAAATAATAGAAATGCCAAAGAAGATACTGTGGTAATGGTTTCATGTTGTTTCTGAGCCTGTATTAGAAAGGTAACTGAATCCTTACTCAAAGGTCAGCTTTTCTTAAAATCTGTGTAGCTTTCTTTCCCAAAGAATTGGTACCTTTTTTCCTGCCTCTGGACTGGTGATTTGTCTGGCTGGGCACCATCTTCACCCTCTAATTCTGATACTGGCACACATCTCTGGAGCAGAGCACACAGTCTGTTGAACAGTAGGCCACAAGGGCTTAGAGACTGTTTCTATGGAGTCCAGAACTGGGCCTTCTGAGGGGAAGAAAAGAGGAAAGGATGGGACACAGGCTTTGGGGCAGGAGGGTGGTGCTGATTTTGCCTTAGCGCCTCTGCGGGTTGTGCCCTGCAGGCAGCAGTGCGTGGTCCTGCTCCTATGAAAAACTGTATTGTGTGCAGGTTGCAAGGAGCAGGAAGTATCTGAAGAACTGCAAGAACTAACTGTACCTTGTCAGAGGGTAGGCGACAAGAAAAGGGAGATGGCAGGGCTCAAGCCATGGTCTTGGAGGATATCTTAAGGATTTTAGACTTTATCCTTGGAGCAAAAGGAAGCCATTCCAAAGTATTAAGCAAAGCAGTGACAAGGACAATTTCTCTTTTAAAAGATCATTGGCTGATGTGTGGAGAATGGATTGCAGTGAGTTGGTAAGAGTAGAAGTAGAA
The DNA here is from genome assembly GCA_022376925.1 of Tragulus kanchil. Taxonomy (NCBI): domain Eukaryota; kingdom Metazoa; phylum Chordata; class Mammalia; order Artiodactyla; family Tragulidae; genus Tragulus; species Tragulus kanchil. The sequence goes on from JAIOJX010000026.1 coordinate 211,487,419, forward strand.
AAAACAGGAGGTGCAAGAAGCAGACCAGGTGGATGATAATGGTTTCAATTAGTCACTGTAGACAGAACTACTTCCTGCCAGCAACAGGAAGTTGGGATGGTTGGTTTTGCTGATGAAGAAGACATGGCTGGAAGAGCTGAAGTGTCTTGCTTGGCAACATAGCAAATGAAGGGAGAACGATGAAGACCCTTATCTTCTGACTTCAAATCCAGTGCCTTTTCCTGTGTGGTGTGGAATTCTTAATATTCTCCGCTGGGAATTATGTTTGTCCTAATCAGCCATTTATTTCCATCACACCTGAAGAGTTAGTTGTCTCTCTGACACGCAGCTCTTTTTCCTTGTAATTGAGGACAGTGCCTTTTGGGTTTGAGTTGTTCATTTTCATTTTCTGAGGAAACTATTTCATTGTCAAGGCAAATCAACTCTTGTTCAAATAATAGAAATGCCAAAGAAGATACTGTGGTAATGGTTTCATGTTGTTTCTGAGCCTGTATTAGAAAGGTAACTGAATCCTTACTCAAAGGTCAGCTTTTCTTAAAATCTGTGTAGCTTTCTTTCCCAAAGAATTGGTACCTTTTTTCCTGCCTCTGGACTGGTGATTTGTCTGGCTGGGCACCATCTTCACCCTCTAATTCTGATACTGGCACACATCTCTGGAGCAGAGCACACAGTCTGTTGAACAGTAGGCCACAAGGGCTTAGAGACTGTTTCTATGGAGTCCAGAACTGGGCCTTCTGAGGGGAAGAAAAGAGGAAAGGATGGGACACAGGCTTTGGGGCAGGAGGGTGGTGCTGATTTTGCCTTAGCGCCTCTGCGGGTTGTGCCCTGCAGGCAGCAGTGCGTGGTCCTGACCCATGATGAGTAGGAGAAGGGGAGGTTCAGAAACCTGTTGGAGTGCGGTGGTTTGGACCCAGTGGTTATACTGCTCAGCTAATCTTGGTTTTGGCTGGTACTTCATTCAAATCTTCCCTTATGTTACTATTATTTGTCACTTAGTGTTCTTACCCCATTATAGCTTCCCAGGTGGTAAAGAATCTGCCTGTGATGCAGCATACAAAGGTTAGCTCCCTGGGTCAGAAAGTTCCTCTGGAGAGGGAGTAGCTACTCACTCTATTATTCTTGCCCGGGAAATCCCATGGACAGAGAAGCATGGTGGACTACAGTCCATGGGGTCTCAAAGAGTCAGACACAGCTGAGCGACTGAGCATAGAAGCATGCGCTTTCCCTGTTATTAGGAGAGGTCTCTGGGATCCTGGTCTGGCATTTCCTTCTACCCCACAATATACTGTGCCTCACACATAGCAGATGCTCAGTACTGAATACTGGCTCTGTGAACTTGTCACCTTAGGTATCCATGCTGCACAGTGCAACCTCATCTCACAGAGAAGTGAGCATTTTTGGATCTGAAATTGTAACAAACAAGGCACTGGCACGTTCAGAAAACAGGCCAGATTTCAGGAGTTAGTGCTGGCCAAGACTGGGGCCTCCATTGAGGATCTTCCCCAGTGATGTCACTTTTGACGTCCCCTTCTCTTTTCTCACCAGGCCTAGGAAAAATTTCAGTTTGAGATTAGTGCCTTGGCCAATGACTGGGATTTGTCCATTGTGGATCACTGTGGTAATGGTTTCATGTTGTTTCTGAGCCTGTATTAGAAAGGTAACTGAATCCTTACTCAAAGGTCAGCTTTTCTTAAAATCTGTGTAGCTTTCTTTCCCAAAGAATTGGTACCTTTTTTCCTGCCTCTGGACTGGTGATTTGTCTGGCTGGGCACCATCTTCACCCTCTAATTCTGATACTGGCACACATCTCTGGAGCAGAGCACACAGTCTGTTGAACAGTAGGCCACAAGGGCTTAGAGACTGTTTCTATGGAGTCCAGAACTGGGCCTTCTGAGGGGAAGAAAAGAGGAAAGGATGGGACACAGGCTTTGGGGCAGGAGGGTGGTGCTGATTTTGCCTTAGCGCCTCTGCGGGTTGTGCCCTGCAGGCAGCAGTGCGTGGTCCTGACCCATGATGAGTAGGAGAAGGGGAGGTTCAGAAACCTGTTGGAGTGCGGTGGTTTGGACCCAGTGGTTATACTGCTCAGCTAATCTTGGTTTTGGCTGGTACTTCATTCAAATCTTCCCTTATGTTACTATTATTTGTCACTTAGTGTTCTTACCCCATTATAGCTTCCCAGGTGGTAAAGAATCTGCCTGTGATGCAGCATACAAATGGTAGCTCCCTGGGTCAGAAAGTTCCTCTGGAGAGGGAGTAGCTACTCACTCTATTATTCTTGCCCGGGAAATCCCATGGACAGAGAAGCATGGTGGACTACAGTCCATGGGGTCTCAAAGAGTCAGACACAGCTGAGCGACTGAGCATAGAAGCATGCGCTTTCCCTGTTATTAGGAGAGGTCTCTGGGATCCTGGTCTGGCATTTCCTTCTACCCCACAATATACTGTGCCTCACACATAGCAGATGCTCAGTACTGAATACTGGCTCTGTGAACTTGTCACCTTAGGTATCCATGCTGCACAGTGCAACCTCATCTCACAGAGAAGTGAGCATTTTTGGATCTGAAATTGTAACAAACAAGGCACTGGCACGTTCAGAAAACAGGCCAGATTTCAGGAGTTAGTGCTGGCCAAGACTGGGGCCTCCATTGAGGATCTTCCCCAGTGATGTCACTTTTGACGTCCCCTTCTCTTTTCTCCACCTGGTTTCATTAGATGTAGGTTGCATGTCTATTTTTCTGTGGAAATCACTTAATAGAGGTTAACTGAGCTGCTTCTCTCCTGATACTGATTATCCTCTGTAGCTTCTTCATAAGTGGCAATCAGGGATAAGGCTAAAGGTGTGAGCTTAGAGGATTTTGATACATTCTCTCCCTCCTTCTTTCTTCCATCTGTTAGTAGAAGTTGGTTATGTGCCAGGCATTGGGTTAAGTTCTGGGGAAACAACCTCAAAAGAAGACATGGCATCTGGTTACAAATATATATCAGTCTCATGGAGCGATAAAAGGGAACAGTGGTTACTTGGGATGGAGTGTGGACAGCCAGGGTGGGCTGTCCCCGACCTGGTGGATGGGACCTTCCTTAGGCCTTTGCCTGCTGACCGTAATGCACCCAAGGACAATGTTTTTTTTTTTTTTTTTGGAGGGGGGCAGGCTGGGGAGGGAAGGGGGCGGGCGGGCCACGTCCATTGGTCTTTCATTTATCTATTTTCATCCATCTTTGTTCTTTGGCCCGTGTGGGCCTCCTATCACAGTGGCCTCTGTTGTCGCAGAGCACTGGCTCTGGGCGCAAGTGCTTCTGAGCTCTGGCTTGGTAATTGGACACATTGGTCCAGCTGCTCCGCGGCACATGGGATCTTCCCAGGCCAGGGATCCAACCCGCACCCCTTGCACTGCACGGCGCTGTCTTTACCCACTGGACCACCAGGGAAGCCCCAGCTTAACGAATTCTATGCTTGCCTTTCTCCATATGTGCAGGTGAAGATGTCTGCCCAGAGGTTAATTGCTAACAGGACGTCCCAGCAATCTGTGTCTAATTCTGATTATACCTGGGAGTATGAGTATTATGAGATTGGACCAGTTTCCTTTGAAGGACTGAAGGCTCATAAGTGTAAGTCTTACGCAGTTTCCCATTGTGTGATGTGTGTTTGCCTTAATCTGTGAAGCCACCAGTGTTTACTTTTTTTGAGCATGCTTTTACATAACTTTATCCTGTACCCCCTCAACACCAGAGAACATCCCCTTCACATATAGGTTCACTGAGCAAGAATGTATGCCATGAGTGATAAAGAGCTTGAAAGATTCCCATAGTGGAAGATGAGTCAATGTCGCTTTCAAACTGAGATTTAAAAAAATGATTCCAGCTCTCCAAAACTATGTGAACATTTGGACCGGAAAAAAATGTGTAGACAAATAGAACCTGGAACTCTGAAGAACTTTCTTTTGTAACACTTGGTCCACAGCATCTTTTCAGCCCTGCTGGGTTTCTGGGGCTGTGGAAAGCAGTCTGTCTGTGGTTTTTTCATGATCATGGACCAGAATAGCTCATGATCATTCCCAGCTCTGTGTTATAGGCATGAATTGTGCTTCACGTTATTGGAGTGATTAATCATCCAGCACAAAGCAAGGAAATATAATACTAGGAGAGGATACTGTTCAACTCCAGTTGCAACTACCTGCTGACTGACCAGCATGATGCAGCTCAGTTTCCTTAAGCAGAGTTGATATAATGGGCAGAAACTGTTGCCCACTCCAGAGTCCTGTTGTGGTTACCCCATAAATATCCCAGAGATGTTTAGTTGTTTCAGAATGAATGTCCACAGCACCACAAAACTCGTAGTTTCCTTACTGGCTCAGATGAATAGGACACATTTGGGAAATTACAGGAGTGATTGGAACTGAAGAAGAATGTAGCCAAGTGCTTCCACTCCTTCTGTATGTCCTGGCCTCTGCCACTCTCAGCTGTCTTGGCATTATAATCTCTCACCCCTACTTGAGCTCCACTGCAAGGTGGGCTTTCCAGTTTTTTTGTAGCTTCATTGAGGTATAATTGACAAGTGAAATTACCACAGATTTATACAAAGTGATGATATATTGTGTATATTGTGAAGGGATTCTCTCCATTGACTCCATTAAAATTTCTGTCACTTTGGGTATATGTATTTGATTGTTTATTCATTGGTAAGAACATTTAGGTTCTACTCTCTTTCCAACTGTACAAGATAGTGTTATCAACTATACTTTCCATGTTATATAGTGGGTCCCCAGGCCTTATTCATCTTAAAGCTGAAAGTTTGTATTCTTTTTACTGACTTTTCCTGCTTTTCCCTGTGCTTCAGGCCCTGGAAATAACTTTTCTACTCTGTTTATATGAGTTTGACTTCTTCTCTTTTAGAGTCTGCATGTAAGTGATATCATGGACTGTTTCTGTTTCTCTAACTAGCTTATCTCACTGCATGTAATGCCCTCTAGTTTCACCCATGTTGTCATAAATGGTAATACTTCCTTCTTCTTAAAGACTGAGTAGTATTTAATTATCTATCTATCTATCATCTATCACATTTTCTTAATCCATTCATCCATGAATAGACAGGTTGTTTCCATACCTTGGCTATTGTGAATAAAGCTACAATGAACAGGGTGTATCTTGAAAATAATGCTTTCATTTATTTTGGATATATATCCAAAAATAGAAAAACTAGATCTATGGTAGTTCTGTTTTTAATCATGCATAGTGACTGTGCCAGTTACTTTCCTACTAAAAATATGAGGATTTTCTTTTTCTTCACATCCTCCCCAGCAATTTTTCTTGTTTGTTTTTGTTGATAATGAACATTCAAATAGGGGTGAGATGATATCTCTCTGATTTTTTTGCACTGCATTTCCCTAATGATTAGTGATGTTGAATACCTTTTCACATATTTGTTATCCATTTGGGCATCATATTTGGAAAAATGTCTATTCAGACCCTTTGCCCATTTGAAAATTTGGGTTTATTTTGCTCTTGAGTTATCTGAGTCCCTTGTTCTTTTTTCAGTATGTGGTTTGCCCCCATATGGTCTCAGCTGTCTTGGCATTATAATCTCTCACCCCTACTTGAGCTCCACTGCAAGGTGGGCTTTCCAGTTTTTTTGTAGCTTCATTGAGGTATAATTGACAAGTGAAATTACCACAGATTTATACAAAGTGATGATATATTGTGTATATTGTGAAGGGATTCTCTCCATTGACTCCATTAAAATTTCTGTCACTTTGGGTATATGTATTTGATTGTTTATTCATTGGTAAGAACATTTAGGTTCTACTCTCTTTCCAACTGTACAAGATAGTGTTATCAACTATACTTTCCATGTTATATAGTGGGTCCCCAGGCCTTATTCATCTTAAAGCTGAAAGTTTGTATTCTTTTTACTGACTTTTCCTGCTTTTCCCTGTGCTTCAGGCCCTGGAAATAACTTTTCTACTCTGTTTATATGAGTTTGACTTCTTCTCTTTTAGAGTCTGCATGTAAGTGATATCATGGACTGTTTCTGTTTCTCTAACTAGCTTATCTCACTGCATGTAATGCCCTCTAGTTTCACCCATGTTGTCATAAATGGTAATACTTCCTTCTTCTTAAAGACTGAGTAGTATTTAATTATCTATCTATCTATCATCTATCACATTTTCTTAATCCATTCATCCATGAATAGACAGGTTGTTTCCATACCTTGGCTATTGTGAATAAAGCTACAATGAACAGGGTGTATCTTGAAAATAATGCTTTCATTTATTTTGGATATATATCCAAAAATAGAAAAACTAGATCTATGGTAGTTCTGTTTTTAATCATGCATAGTGACTGTGCCAGTTACTTTCCTACTAAAAATATGAGGATTTTCTTTTTCTTCACATCCTCCCCAGCAATTTTTCTTGTTTGTTTTTGTTGATAATGAACATTCAAATAGGGGTGAGATGATATCTCTCTGATTTTTTTGCACTGCATTTCCCTAATGATTAGTGATGTTGAATACCTTTTCACATATTTGTTATCCATTTGGGCATCATATTTGGAAAAATGTCTATTCAGACCCTTTGCCCATTTGAAAATTTGGGTTTATTTTGCTCTTGAGTTATCTGAGTCCCTTGTATGCTTTGGATATTAAGCCCTTATCAGATATGTGGTTTGCATATGTCTTCCCCTATTCCCATAGGTGGTCTTTTCATGTTATTGATGGTTTCCTTTGCTGTGCAGATACTTTTTAGTGTAACGTAGTCCCACTTGTTTATTTGTCCTTTTGCCGCATTTATTTTGGGTGTTAAATCCAAAAAAAAAAATTACTTACAGTGATATTCAGGAGCTTATCACTATATTTATAATCCTTTTGGACTTTCACTAAGATCTGTTTCTAGAGATTTATCTTGTTCTTTTGTTTGAAACATATTTCTCTATTTCTTCTTTCTTTTTGACTCTCTGTGTTGGTTTGTGTGCATTAGCTAAAAGAGTCACTTTTCCCGGTCTTAAAAGGAGTGGCCTTGTTTAGGAAATGTTTTGTGAGAAGCCCTGGCCACCAGAGCTAAGAGTTCAAGGGACATCGCCTGTACCAGTGCATGTGCCTGCTGGCTGCAGTGCAGCGGTGGGCAGAGTGCTTGACCAGCCCAGCTGAGGCATACAGCTGTGGCACAGGCCTGGGTGGGGGCACCCTTACTTGCACCAGCAGATTAGAGGGAGAGTTCCAAGATGGCACCTGTCAGCCCTGGCATTAGCAAGTTGAATGATATCACTGGGATGGCATCTGCCAGTGTGTCCATCTCCAGAAAGCATCCAAGCAAGTTTGTGCCTCTCCAACAGATGCTTTAAGATTAATTAGTGGGTCTCCTTCCTGAATAGTCCAGGTGCGTTTCAAACTGGTGTTCTTGTGCCTGGTCCTGCGGTGAGGGAGTCTGCGCGTGGGCCCTTTAAAAGCATGCTCTCCATTCCCTGTAGAGCTGTGTTTTTCCCAGAAATAATACCCTTTGGTTTTCAAAGTCAACCATTTTGAGGGCTTGTTTCTCCTAGGCAGGATCTAAGGTCTGGGATGATTTCTATGGAGCACAGACCCCTCCTTCGAGAAGAGCTCTGCACTTTTAAAAATTATTTGTTTGTTTTTGGCTATTCTGGGTTTTCATTGCTACAGCAGGCTCTTCTCTAAGTGCAGGGAGTGGGGGCTACTCTCTAGTTAAGATGAGCAGGCTTCTTGTTGCGGTGACTTCTCTTGTTGTGGAACTTGGGTTCTAGGGCTCAAGGGCCTTAGTAGTTGGGCTCATGGGCGAATAGTTTGGTCCAAGGCTTTAGAGCACAAGCTTAATAGTTGTGGCTCACGAGCTTAGTTGCTCTGCAGCATGTGGGATCTTCCCGGATCAGGGATTGAACCTGTGTCTCCTGCACTGGCAGGCGAACTCTTCACCACTGAGCTGCCAAGGAAACCCTAGAGTTCTGCATTTTGAGGTCTCTCCCGTTTGTGGATTGATGCACATAGGATGGAGATTTGGGGGGACTAGATTGTGTTTCTGCCTCTGCTAACTCTCTCAGTGCTGTCTTTTTATCCTTTGTTGTAGAGGGTCTGTTCAGTTTTCAGGTTTTTTCAGAGGAAAATATTCTCTTCGAGACTGTAGTATGTGACCATAGGAGGAGACCTCTCTACACTGCCATCTTGAACTGCCTCCAATGGGCTCCAGATGTGTAGTCCAGACCCTTCCTTAAGGAGATTGGCAGTTGGGGATTATGTCTGGTTGCTTTTACTTTGCTAGGAGTGGGGTTAATGGCCAGACTATGTCTCAGCCTTTCTTACGGACTGAATGTGGGTACTTTCCCCTTTGTCAGATATGCAGGAGTCACTCAGTTTCTAGAACTCTTTCAGAGGGAATTGCTCTGTATGTAACTGTATGTATTTGGTGTCTCTGTGGGAAAAGGGAAGCTCCAGAGCCTCCCTGGTCTCCATCTTGGTCAACTCCCGATTCCAGCTAATTAAGTGTTAGCCTCTTCCCTACTCCCTTATTGAAGGAAGGACCACAAGAACCCGGCTTCTCCTGTGGGTCCTGAGGGCCTGGATGCCGCTGATTGCTGGTGGCATTGGCTGGTGGCTGCTATCGATGGCTGTGGCGGAGCACTTCCTGGACAATTAGAGGGCCAGAGGTAGTGGTACTCGGGATGGTTCCTGCCTTCTGTTCTCCATCGATGGGACTGTAAAGGGCTTTGGAGTTACTAATTTCCTGGATCAGGTTTCTGTTTCTGTTCTTTAAAAAAGATTAACTAAATCACATCTCCTTTACGCTGAAGTGAATAGTAGTAATCAAATGCTTTCACTCCTTTATTGATGTCTGCTCAGTAGTTCTGTATGAAAGTTAAGCAAAAGCACATGGAATCCATCAGGATGTGCTGTCATTGGTTATCTGATGGAGAACTGTCGCTGTCAGACTGTGAATCACCCTCCTTAAGTTACGTTAATTCTTCAGTCTCTTATTTTTCTGGGACAATGTGAAGGTAAGGATACTTGCTGTAAAGAATTCTAGTGAAGAGCAAAATGACTGGGCAAATTACCATGCACTTTCCTGTAATCTAAGCTTTTATAACTTGGTGACACAGATTTTCTTTTTGGCTCATTTTGCTCCTGTCTTTTTCTTAGTTTGGAGGGCAAAGGAAACAGCCTGCTGCTGTAATTTTGGCTGGTGGATTTCCAGAGACAGTTAAAATTTCTTTGGGGGCATACTCCATTTAGAAATGATTAAAGCTGGAAAAGATTTCTGTAAAGTGTAGGTGTTACTTATATATTTTGCTTATTATACCATTAAGAAGGAATACTTTTGTTAGTTTTAACATCCACATTAGGGAAAAACAAATTCCTAGGTAAGTCTTTACTATTTGGATGTAAAAGATCTGTTTAAAGTAAAGGCCCTTAAAAATAAATAAATAAATAAATAAATAATAATAAAAAAAAACCAAAAATAAAGTAAAGGCCCTTAGCTTTAGGAGCAAACCCCAAGACATACAGGAGAAGAAGTCAACTATTGTACTATGTGCATTGGTGTAGTCTCCTCCATTTTAAAAAGCTGCAGTTTGGGCCTTCAAGACCATCTTGTTTTGCTGAGAAAAAAAAAATCAACGCCAATTAGGTGCAGGTTCAAAAGAACGGAAACTAGTCATTTCAAGGGGAAGCACTTAGGGAGATAGCAGTGACCATAAGAGTTACCTTTTTATTTTATGTGTAATGGCTTGTTCTTAGCAACAATAGCTACATCTCTAGTTACACTAAGTTCTCCTGCCTGCTGAAATTAAGATTCCAACCTCCACAGTGTCTCTCATCTGATAAGCAACCTCTGATGACCATTGTAAATTCTCCTTTGGCCTTCAGTTTTGAATCTGGCATTAAACCTTATAACAAACAGAAGTGGGCATATATATGACATGCATTTGGTGCCAGAAGAATGGACATCCACTCATTCTCCTTATAATTGTTGAGCATCTGTTATGTGAGCATCCTTATAATTGTTGAGCATCTGTTATGTGTAGCACTATTGTAATCTTTGGAGATACAACAACGAACAGAAAAAAACAGAAAACTTCCTCTTATGGATCTCATATTCTACTGGGAGAGACAGAAAACAAAAGGGGTCAGGGATATACATATGACTACTAAATTATACACATACATATAGCTATGCTTTTGTATCAGGGATATACATATGACTACTAAATTATACACATACATATAGCTATGCTTTTTCTATTTGCATCTTTATAAGATATTGAACAGAGTTCCCTGTACTCTATAGGAGGTCTTTGTTATCTATTTTATATACAACAGTGTATGTATATTAATCCCAAACTTCCAGTTTATCCCTCCCTTCCACCTTTCCCTTTTGGTATCCATAAGTGTGTTTTTTGAGTCTGTTTCTGTTTCGTAAGTAAGTTTGTATCATTTTTTTTTAGATTCCACATATAAGTATTCTCATATGATCCTTGTCTTTCTCTTCACTTACTTCACTTCATATGATTATCTCTGGTCCATTCATGTTGCTTGCTGCAAATTACATTATTGCATACCTTTTTATGCCTGAGTAATATTCTGTTGTATGTATGTAGTACATATTCTTTATCCATTTATCTGCCACTGGACATTGAGGTTGCTTCCATGTTTCGGCTATTGCAGAGAGTTCTACAGTTAACATCGGGGTGCCTATATTCTTTCAAACTATGGTTTTCTCTGGATATATGCCCAGGAATGGGATTTCTGGATCATATAGTAGCTCTATTTTTAATTTTTAAAGAAACCTCCATACTGTTCTTCATAGTGGCTGCACATTCCGACCCCCACCACCCCATTGGAGAGTTCCCTTTTCTCCACATTGTTTCCAGTATTTATTGTTTGTAAACTCTTTTTTTTATTATTATTCTTTATTTTAAAGGTTTTACAGAGTTTTGTTGTTCACAGACATGTATGTTCCCAGATCAGTCATATGCATATCCCTGGTCCCCACCCCACCAGTTCCCCCCATCCCACCCCTCCGGACCATCGCCCCATGCCATTGTGAGCACTCCTATTCCCTTAGCACAATGTATTGTCTGTAAACTTTTTATGATGCCCATTCTGACTTGTGGGAAGGGTGGGAGGGAGGGGAAATGGGATGGGATAGTTGTTCTCATCTACCCCTAGAGTGGAAAACATGATACATGGAGAAAGAAATCATACCAGTGAAAACTGTGCAGCTCTCAGATTTCTCATTTCATTCCATTCGTTAGAGGTTAGGTTAAGGGAAAGTTATTTTATTATGATGCATTCTGTTTGGAATTCCCCTGGGCAATTTTCTCTTATTGGACCCTCTTATACTAATGGTCTCTAAGTAGTTCCGTCTCTAGACAGGACAAAAGTAACTGTTCAGCTGTACTATGTGGAAGGCTTTTTCTTAACCAGCCAGGTTTCTTGGACCCCATTTACTCCAGGTAAACCTCTGTTCTGGTGAACTCCCAAGAAAGGGTGCTTTGGGGAAGACTAGAGGCCCTGGATTTCTCCTTTCACTGAAATGCTTATGTTCATGAACTTGGCATAGAAACAAAACTTCAAGAGTGTTTGGTTCTTCCTGGGATGAGATGGAGCTCTCTGATGTTCTCTGAGAGGGGCTTTGAGTGAGAAAGATATCCGGGCTTGGACCATGGGCCAGAGGATGAGGTAAAGGAGAATTAACGGAGATCATCTGAGGAAGCAGAATTTCCTCTGGGGGAGAATGTGAATAAGCAAAGCTACTTAAACCATGTTGTGATGAGAAATGTGGGTTTCACATTATCAAGAGAATACTTGAAAAGGTCCTTAGATCATGGGGATTCGAAAGTTCTAAGTAAAGCTCTCCTAATGCCCACTCTGCTCTCTCGTGACTTTGCTGATGGCTGAGGCCCTCTCAGGTCCCACATCATTGTTGCTTTGGGATCAGCTCCCTGGGTCACTGGAGGGACAGGGCAAAGGACTAGACTGGTGAAAGGCTCCACCTGTGCCCACCCTGGACTAGGAGACTGGAGGATTCAGGAGGATCCAGCCACCACTGGCAGTGTGAGAGCTGTCCTCATGAGGACCCCTCCCTAGTAAACAGATTTGCAAATGAGTCAGCACAGCTGAATTTTCAACTGAGGTCTTATATAATGCTGATGGGTCATTTTAGAATTGGCTTTTGTTCTGTAGGCAGTTGAAGTACAGAAGGCTGAGCTGTCATTTATCTGCAAAATGATGCTTTGCAGTCGGTGCCCCCATAACTGAGAAGCTATTGTTACAGGTTATTAGCATGTGTACACATATGTTTTTTGGTATTTGTCTTTATGTGTTGTTTAGGTTTCATTTTCATTAGATTGTAAGGTAAAGTCTGCAATTCCTGTTTCTCTGGCACTCTTAACTCTGGGAAAGATAAATTAGTTTTGCCTCCGGAATATTGAATAAATATCATTGAATAAACTGGGGCTCTGTAATAACCTAGAGGGGGTGGGAAGGGGTGAGAGATGGGAGGGAGAATAAAGAGGGTGGAGACATATGGATACCTATGGCTGATTCGTATTGATGTATGGCAGAAACCAACCCCCAAAAAAAAATGTAAAATTAATTGTAAAAATTAATTAGATAGAGCCCTTCAAAGAGTGAACTTGGCATAGAAACAAAACTTCAAGAGTGTTTGGTTCTTCCTGGGATGAGATGGAGCTCTCTGATGTTCTCTGAGAGGGGCTTTGAGTGAGAAAGATATCCGGGCTTGGACCATGGGCCAGAGGATGAGGTAAAGGAGAATTAACGGAGATCATCTGAGGAAGCAGAATTTCCTCTGGGGGAGAATGTGAATAAGCAAAGCTACTTAAACCATGTTGTGATGAGAAATGTGGGTTTCACATTATCAAGAGAATACTTGAAAAGGTCCTTAGATCATGGGGATTCGAAAGTTCTAAGTAAAGCTCTCCTAATGCCCACTCTGCTCTCTCGTGACTTTGCTGATGGCTGAGGCCCTCTCAGGTCCCACATCATTGTTGCTTTGGGATCAGCTCCCTGGGTCACTGGAGGGACAGGGCAAAGGACTAGACTGGTGAAAGGCTCCACCTGTGCCCACCCTGGACTAGGAGACTGGAGGATTCAGGAGGATCCAGCCACCACTGGCAGTGTGAGAGCTGTCCTCATGAGGACCCCTCCCTAGTAAACAGATTTGCAAATGAGTCAGCACAGCTGAATTTTCAACTGAGGTCTTATATAATGCTGATGGGTCATTTTAGAATTGGCTTTTGTTCTGTAGGCAGTTGAAGTACAGAAGGCTGAGCTGTCATTTATCTGCAAAATGATGCTTTGCAGTCGGTGCCCCCATAACTGAGAAGCTATTGTTACAGGTTATTAGCATGTGTACACATATGTTTTTTGGTATTTGTCTTTATGTGTTGTTTAGGTTTCATTTTCATTAGATTGTAAGGTAAAGTCTGCAATTCCTGTTTCTCTGGCACTCTTAACTCTGGGAAAGATAAATTAGTTTTGCCTCCGGAATATTGAATAAATATCATTGAATAAACTGGGGCTCTGTAATAACCTAGAGGGGGTGGGAAGGGGTGAGAGATGGGAGGGAGAATAAAGAGGGTGGAGACATATGGATACCTATGGCTGATTCGTATTGATGTATGGCAGAAACCAACCCCCAAAATTGTGAAATTAATTAAAAATTAGTTAAAATTGTAAAATTTAATTGTAAAGCAATTATCCTTTATTAAAAATAATTTTAAAGAAATGCTATTAGCCTCTAGGTGATAGTGTATTTAGAAAGTATTAATTATGCAAACCAAATTGCTAATCTGATTTCTTCATGTTAGAAAGTGCTACATACACATCATTGTATTAGAATAATACTCTGCATTTAAACACATTTAGTGTATAAATTCGATTCACATTTTTTTAAATTGCTAAGGATCCTCATTGTGTTGCCACATAAGTAAACTTGTTAGAATAAAAAATGTAAAATAATTCAATTCTGTTTCCTCCCTCTAATTTAAGACCCTGTGATGAATGTGCCAGGTTGTGTAGACAGCTCAGTGTCATTCTTATCCAAGCGACACAGACTAGTGACTATTACCCATGATGGGATTAAAGAGGAACCTGTGTAGAGAAGCACAGACAGAAATGTTATGGGGTTCACAGGAAAAAACAGGCACATCAGCTGGGGAGATTAGGCTTTCTGAAGGAGTGGATGTGAGGGATGCTCTTTGAAAAATAGAGGGACTTTCATTATCTCCAGCGTGAGGAAACTTGTTCCAGCCAGGTGAAGGAAGGTAAGGGCCTCTGAAAAGGTGTGGGTATTAGGAAACTATGCCTAAGTGTTCAGGTAAATACAGGTATACAGTAACCTCTAGACTCATTGGAAACATGAGTTTTAAAGTAGGGATCAACTGGGGGAAAATAATCACTTAAACAATAGTAGCCTGCAAACCTGGCTACCTTCTTCTCAGATGCCAGACATTGTAAAGGTCCTTTGTAAATGCAGTCTCTTCTCATGTGAAAAAGGTCAAGTCTATTTTTGTTGAAGTGTTTTCACAAAAGAACAATATTATCAGAGCTATGATAAAGCAGATTCATATAGAGATGAAAGCCAGGGAAAGACCGACAGCAGGAAGAGCACCCAGGAGGCTGTAGTAAAGTCTGCAATTCCTGTTTCTCTGGCACTCTTAACTCTGGGAAAGATAAATTAGTTTTGCCTCCGGAATATTGAATAAATATCATTGAATAAACTGGGGCTCTGTAATAACCTAGAGGGGTGGGAAGGGTGAGAGATGGGAGGGAGAATAAAGAGGGTGGAGACATATGGATACCTATGGCTGATTCGTATTGATGTATGGCAGAAACCAACCCCCAAAATTGTGAAATTAATTAAAAATTAGTTAAAATTGTAAAATTTAATTGTAAAGCAATTATCCTTTATTAAAAATAATTTTAAAGAAATGCTATTAGCCTCTAGGTGATAGTGTATTTAGAAAGTATTAATTATGCAAACCAAATTGCTAATCTGATTTCTTCATGTTAGAAAGTGCTACATACACATCATTGTATTAGAATAATACTCTGCATTTAAACACATTTAGTGTATAAATTCGATTCACATTTTTTTAAATTGCTAAGGATCCTCATTGTGTTGCCACATAAGTAAACTTGTTAGAATAAAAAATGTAAAATAATTCAATTCTGTTTCCTCCCTCTAATTTAAGACCCTGTGATGAATGTGCCAGGTTGTGTAGACAGCTCAGTGTCATTCTTATCCAAGCGACACAGACTAGTGACTATTACCCATGATGGGATTAAAGAGGAACCTGTGTAGAGAAGCACAGACAGAAATGTTATGGGGTTCACAGGAAAAAACAGGCACATCAGCTGGGGAGATTAGGCTTTCTGAAGGAGTGGATGTGAGGGATGCTCTTTGAAAAATAGAGGGACTTTCATTATCTCCAGCGTGAGGAAACTTGTTCCAGCCAGGTGAAGGAAGGTAAGGGCCTCTGAAAAGGTGTGGGTATTAGGAAACTATGCCTAAGTGTTCAGGTAAATACAGGTATACAGTAACCTCTAGACTCATTGGAAACATGAGTTTTAAAGTAGGGATCAACTGGGGGAAAATAATCACTTAAACAATAGTAGCCTGCAAACCTGGCTACCTTCTTCTCAGATGCCAGACATTGTAAAGGTCCTTTGTAAATGCAGTCTCTTCTCATGTGAAAAAGGTCAAGTCTATTTTTGTTGAAGTGTTTTCACAAAAGAACAATATTATCAGAGCTATGATAAAGCAGATTCATATAGAGATGAAAGCCAGGGAAAGACCGACAGCAGGAAGAGCACCCAGGAGGCTGTAGTTTCTCCGTAAGCTGTAATGAAGACCTAAGTTATGTTCACGCATGAACATGAGTGAAAATACAAAAATAGGTTGATTTGAATCAGAAGTCACTGTAAACTTCATAAAGTAGTTTCTCTAACTCAAGACACTTCAGTAGAATCTTGAGGACCTAGACAGCGTATCTTCTATCTTAAGTTATTCCATCGAGAAGGGGAAACTAGGAGTCAGGAAGGCTGATATCTCCTAGTAGTATTACCTGAAAAAAAACCTGGAGACATAAACCTGTTCCCTCATTCCTGCCTCTTGCCCATCCCCTGGTGACTGATAGATAGGTCAAAGTTGTTTCAGAAGACTGTTGACATCCTTTCTCACTTCATGTTTCAGAAAACACAGATTCTTTGAATGTTTAAGTTTTATGTTGCTATGAAATACTGATCGTGGTATTAACTGTCTTTCAGATTCCATCGTGATTGGATTTTGGGTTGGTCTTGCTGTCTTTGTGATTTTCATGTTTTTCGTGCTGACTCTGCTGACCAAGACAGGAGCACCACATCAAGAGTAAGTTTGGGTTGTTTCTAAATGTTTGTTAAACCCCACATGGACTGGAAGAAACAGAAATAGTGTCCAGGGGTTGGGGTTGCTTCTAATGGTCATGGAGAGCTGGTTATGGATTTTCTGTCTGGACTCAGGTGCCAGTCAGGTGGGACTTGTCTTCCTCATAGCACTTTGCCTCTTGCCTCTGAGGCTTCTTTTGAAGTGAACCCTTGTGTACCTGGGTTTCTTGATCCTTTCCTGTATGTTTTGTGTGTGTGTGTGTGTGTGTGGAAAAGACATTTATTACTGAGCTCTGATTTAGGGGTGGGTGGGTGGGCAGGGTGGGTGATGGTTCACTTGGCAGCAGGATGTTTTGGGCGTGTTCTCGCTGTCTTCCTGGGCCTGGATTCTGAGTTTTTCCTCAATGCACTCCTTTTCTTGGACCACGTTTGACTACACTTTGCTATAGTCTTAATTGATCCAGGCTCAGTGTTAATTTTGAAAGGTTTATTGATTAGGATGTATTTTCTCTTTATTCCCCAAAGAATTTAGATGACTCACCAGACTGAAAACAATGAAAAAAGACAATAGCAAAAATAGGATAAAAGCTCGCTTATAAAACATTTCAAGAAACAGAAATCTTTGTTACTGGATACTTGATTAAAATGATCCTTTACAATAGTCATTGAATTCAGTGCTAAATTTCATCAAAATGAGATATAGTAGAAACAGTAAGGATTATAAAGTTTTTATGCCATGGTAAAGGATATTCATGTTGGGCTTTAGATTTATGGAAGAAATACTTGCATGAATGCTTAATGAATGTTGAATAATATCAAAATATATTTGGCTGGTTATGGTTTGCAAAAACTCAGAAATGTTTTAGAGGTTTTTTTTTCTTTCTATCCCAACTCTTCCAACAAAAAGCAAAAATAATAATGTGTTGGTTACCTTCTTAGTTCCAGAAGACAACAGATAACACATTCAAATTAGGTAATTAGAAGAGCTTTTTAAAAATTAATTTTATTGTTGAAATATACTTGATTTACAATATTGTGTTAATTTTTGCTGTACAGCAAAGTGACTCAGATATGTGCATATTTCTGTTTTTTAAATATTCTTTTCCATAATGATTTTTCCCTGGATACTGAATATGACTCTCTGTGTTATACAGTAGGGTTTTTCTGTTCATCCATTGTGTATGTATTAGTTTGTATCTGCTAATGCCAAACTCCCAATCCATTTCTCCCTTACCTTGGCAACCACTAGATGATTTCTATGAGTTTATTTTTTATTTCATAGATAGGTTCATTTGTGCCATGTTTTAGAGTCTACATGTAAGTGCTATCATATGGTATTTCTCTTTTTGTGACTTCATTTAGTATGATAATCTTTAATTGCATCCATGTTACTGCAAATGGCATTATTGTGTTTTTTATGACTGAGTAATATTCCATTGTATATGTGTACCACATCTTCTTTATCCATTCATCTGTTAATGAACATTTACATTGTCTTTTTATCTTGGCTATTGTGAATAGTGCAACTCTGAACATGGGGGTGCATGTATCATTCTGAAGTGTAGTTTCGGCTGGATATATAGAAGAGCTTTAGATGACTCACCAGACAAAACAATGAAAAAAGACAATAGCAAAAATAGGATAAAAGCTCGCTTATAAAACATTTCAAGAAACAGAAATCTTTGTTACTGGATACTTGATTAAAATGATCCTTTACAATAGTCATTGAATTCAGTGCTAAATTTCATCAAAATGAGATATAGTAGAAACAGTAAGGATTATAAAGTTTTTATGCCATGGTAAAGGATATTCATGTTGGGCTTTAGATTTATGGAAGAAATACTTGCATGAATGCTTAATGAATGTTGAATAATATCAAAATATATTTGGCTGGTTATGGTTTGCAAAAACTCAGAAATGTTTTAGAGGTTTTTTTTTCTTTCTATCCCAACTCTTCCAACAAAAAGCAAAAATAATAATGTGTTGGTTACCTTCTTAGTTCCAGAAGACAACAGATAACACATTCAAATTAGGTAATTAGAAGAGCTTTTTAAAAAAATTAATTTTATTGTTGAAATATAGTTGATTTACAATATTGTGTTAATTTTTGCTGTACAGCAAAGTGACTCAGATATGTGCATATTTCTGTTTTTTAAATATTCTTTTCCATAATGATTTTTCCCTGGATACTGAATATGACTCTCTGTGTTATACAGTAGGGTTTTTCTGTTCATCCATTGTGTATGTATTAGTTTGTATCTGCTAATGCCAAACTCCCAATCCATTTCTCCCTTACCTTGGCAACCACTAGATGATTTCTATGAGTTTATTTTTTATTTCATAGATAGGTTCATTTGTGCCATGTTTTAGAGTCTACATGTAAGTGCTATCATATGGTATTTCTCTTTTTGTGACTTCATTTAGTATGATAATCTTTAATTGCATCCATGTTACTGCAAATGGCATTATTGTGTTTTTTATGACTGAGTAATATTCCATTGTATATGTGTACCACATCTTCTTTATCCATTCATCTGTTAATGAACATTTACATTGTCTTTTTATCTTGGCTATTGTGAATAGTGCAACTCTGAACATGGGGGTGCATGTATCATTCTGAAGTGTAGTTTCGGCTGGATATATAGAAGAGCTTTTGATAAAGAGACTAGTCACAAGTCATGGCCCAGGAAGATGGCAGCCTCCCAGGATGGTGCAGGCTGCCATGGCTCAGAACAATGAGGAGTAGATGCCCTGGATCTGAAGAGGGCCCTGATTGTCTTCTAAGAGCCCTGCAGAGAGTCAGGTTGAAAGAAGCAATGACCTGGGTCAAGGGACACAGTTAGCCCAGTGTGACCTCTTGCAGAGGGAGCATCCAATAAACACCTCAGACCTTTTTTCCCCCTCCCTTCCCCTTTTTCACCACTGCTTCCCACTGGCTGAGCACCATCCTATAATCAGTGTTCAGAACCTCCATCAGAGGTGAGTTTCCCAGGGCAAAGAACACAGTGGGGAAGGGTAGGGAATGTCCTGGGAGAGTAAATGGAAGAACATGAGCACAACTCCTCGTATTTCCATTTGGTGTCTCCCTTCATCCTCACGGCCTGGCAGCAGCATTCTCATTGTATCTTATCACATAGTCTGCAGCATCTGCTGTTCAGTCTTCAGCCTGTACTTGAACTCTAACAGCTAGTCATAGGTAAAGAGAACAGTTCTCATCACGAAGCTATTTTCAGACACTAATGTCTAGGAGAAAGATTCAAGCAGATGTTCAATAAAAGGGAAAGAAGACCATTTTATTGAAGGCTATGGAGATGGATGGTTAAGAATCTCTGGAAGAGCCACTAAAAATAGGAACTTTCCCTTTCCTGTCTCCTTGTTCTTATAAATGTCTGCACACGTCTTTGTTTCAGTATATCAGCTCAGGGCATTTAAAAATATGGTTCATTTGTGCCATGTTTTAGAGTCTACATGTAAGTGCTATCATATGGTATTTCTCTTTTTGTGACTTCATTTAGTATGATAATCTTTAATTGCATCCATGTTACTGCAAATGGCATTATTGTGTTTTTTATGACTGAGTAATATTCCATTGTATATGTGTACCACATCTTCTTTATCCATTCATCTGTTAATGAACATTTACATTGTCTTTTTATCTTGGCTATTGTGAATAGTGCAACTCTGAACATGGGGGTGCATGTATCATTCTGAAGTGTAGTTTCGGCTGGATATATAGAAGAGCTTTTGATAAAGAGACTAGTCACAAGTCATGGCCCAGGAAGATGGCAGCCTCCCAGGATGGTGCAGGCTGCCATGGCTCAGAACAATGAGGAGTAGATGCCCTGGATCTGAAGAGGGCCCTGATTGTCTTCTAAGAGCCCTGCAGAGAGTCAGGTTGAAAGAAGCAATGACCTGGGTCAAGGGACACAGTTAGCCCAGTGTGACCTCTTGCAGAGGGAGCATCCAATAAACACCTCAGACCTTTTTTCCCCCTCCCTTCCCTTTCTCACCACTGCTTCCCACTGGCTGAGCACCATCCTATAATCAGTGTTCAGAACCTCCATCAGAGGTGAGTTTCCCAGGGCAAAGAACACAGTGGGGAAGGGTAGGGAATGTCCTGGGAGAGTAAATGGAAGAACATGAGCACAACTCCTCGTATTTCCATTTGGTGTCTCCCTTCATCCTCACGGCCTGGCAGCAGCATTCTCATTGTATCTTATCACATAGTCTGCAGCATCTGCTGTTCAGTCTTCAGCCTGTACTTGAACTCTAACAGCTAGTCATAGGTAAAGAGAACAGTTCTCATCACGAAGCTATTTTCAGACACTAATGTCTAGGAGAAAGATTCAAGCAGATGTTCAATAAAAGGGAAAGAAGACCATTTTATTGAAGGCTATGGAGATGGATGGTTAAGAATCTCTGGAAGAGCCACTAAAAATAGGAACTTTCCCTTTCCTGTCTCCTTGTTCTTATAAATGTCTGCACACGTCTTTGTTTCAGTATATCAGCTCAGGGCATTTAAAAATATGGTGTGGGGCTTCCCCTGGTGGTCCAGTGGGTAAGGACACTGCCTTGCAGTGCAAGGGACACTGGTTCGATCCCTGGCCTGGGAAGATCCCACATGCCGCGAAGCGGCTGGACTGATGTGTCCAACTACCGAGCCAGAGCTCTGGAGCGCATGCGCCCAGAGCCAGTGCTCTGCAGCGACAGATGCCACCATGATGGGAGGCCCCGCAGGAGCCAAAGAACAAAGACGGATGAAAATAGAGAAATGAAAGACCAATAGAAGTGACCCGCCCATTCCCCTCCCTCCCCAACCCCACCCCCGCCCAAAAATAAATAAATAAATAAATCTTTAAAAATATGGTGTGGATTACAGCAGTAGTGAAAGAAGCTGAGGACAAACTCAGATTAGGGCACAACTGGTAGGGTGGTCAGGGAATAGGAACCCCCTGTATCTGCTTACTCCTTAGAGGGACAGATGGGCTTTTGCATGGTTATTGAGATGTGTTTGTTTGACATAGGATGCACATGATTTTACAGATGGGAATGCACTAGCCCAAAAGGGAACATGACCTCCTATAATGATTAACTTTATTTGTCACTATGTCTAGGTCATAATATTTGGTGAAACATTATTCCAGATTTTTCTGTGTAGGTTTCTTTTAGGTGAGATAACATTTCTGGGGAAAACTGATCATCCTGCATAATATGGGTGGAGCTCATCCAATCACTGCAGAAGGCATATCTGGAAACAGGTGAGCCTCTGTTGAGCAAACAGAAGTTTTGGCAGAGGACTGCCTTCTTCCCTGGGTTTCCAGCCTGTCCAAACTCTACAGATTTGGGACTTGCCAGTCTCCACCATCACACGAACCAGTTTCTCAAATCTATTCCCCCCAGCCCTGGATGGATGGATGGATAGACAGACAGATATACAAATAAACACACATACACACACCCTGTTGGTTCTATTTCTCTGGAGAACACTGACTAATACGTTTCCTTGACATTTCACGTTGACCCTGAGTAGCTGAGACTCACTTTTCCTGTCTTCCAGTTGGCAGTTTGTCCTTCTCACAGATGATTTCTCTTTTGATGGAGATTCTGAATCATCTCAAAGAACAGGAGTCATTGCAACTGTGTATGCTTTTGATGAGGTTAAGGAGAAAGTCTGACTTTTTTTTTAAAACTTTTAATAAAATAATGGATCAACCCTCGGGGCCACATTTTAAATGCTTCTCTTGGATCTGAGGCAGTGCAAGACATGGCATTTGGCTGTAGTATAATTCATAGTCAAACTGAATGAATACAGACATGTGGAAAAATCCCTAAGTAGAGCAGTTAAAAAGAATTTTAAATTGTAGTAAACTTGACATTTATTTGGCAGGAAGTTTTTTTGTAAAATAGGCAGTATCCAGGCAGCCAACATTAATACAAAATAATTAAATTTAACTTTGGCTGTGATAATTAGACACGGAGGACTTAATGGTAAACCATTGAGAATAATATTAAGAAAATTTGTTGATATTTACTATGTGCCAGCATCTGGTCATCACTTTATTAGGTATAATCTCACCAAGGCCTCACTGAAAGATGAAGTAAATCCTATCTGTTCCCACTTTAAAGATGAGAGAAAAGGAGACTGAATCA
Source organism: Tragulus kanchil (assembly GCA_022376925.1). Lineage (NCBI taxonomy): Eukaryota > Metazoa > Chordata > Mammalia > Artiodactyla > Tragulidae > Tragulus > Tragulus kanchil. Next base: position 211,509,956 of record JAIOJX010000026.1, read on the forward strand.
CTCATTTAAGGATTCATAGGTTTAAAAACAAAACTATAGAGCTAGGCCTCAAACTAAAGTCTCTGAAGTTCCTGCTGTTAACCCTACATTAAATGATATCATATCAGTAATTCTAAATCTCCTTCTGTTACAACAAAGCAAGCAATGGGATTTGTTTTATCACATATTGGATCAAGCATGGCCTCTTGAGTCTATCATTTCCAAATTTACTGGAATAATTTACTGAATTCTTAAGCCATACTTGAGATTCCTCATGTATCAAAATAGTATCTGTCTCTTAGGATTACTGTAAAGATCGAGCTGATATCTGTGGAGCTGTTGGTATGTGCTAGTCTCACAGCAGGTGGCCCCGGTGAAGATCAGTCCACTCCGGAGTGACTGGGGTTATCCTGGGGAGAGCTGGGGGGCACAGGTAAAGAGTAGGAAGAAACATAAGACAGCTATCATCCCATGGAAGAGCCAGGCCCTAAGCATTCATGTTGGAGCTACGTGTACTAAATGTAGCTTCATTCTACCCCGGCTTCACCTCACCTTGTGTGTGTCGTTTATTGAGAGAGTGAAATGATTTTAGAAAGGAGGTTAACTAGAGAGTCTTGGTCTTGGCTCGGATGTCTGATTTCTGACTGTTTTATGTACCAGGGTCTCTGGGTTGTTGGTCACAGAGAACAGTTACTTCCTCAAGTAGAGTATCAGGCAGCATTCTTTTGAAATGTGACTTGATATTCTGATTAAGGGCCCCACTCAGAAGGGACTAGTGTTGAATCCTCTACTTAGTTCTATCCTTTTTTGCATGCATCCTTTTTCTATCCTTTTACATCCGAATGGGTTTTGTAAAATAGGCAGTATCCAGGCAGCCAACATTAATACAAAATAATTAAATTTAACTTTGGCTGTGATAATTAGACACGGAGGACTTAATGGTAAACCATTGAGAATAATATTAAGAAAATTTGTTGATATTTACTATGTGCCAGCATCTGGTCATCACTTTATTAGGTATAATCTCACCAAGGCCTCACTGAAAGATGAAGTAAATCCTATCTGTTCCCACTTTAAAGATGAGAGAAAAGGAGACTGAATCACTCATTTAAGGATTCATAGGTTTAAAAACAAAACTATAGAGCTAGGCCTCAAACTAAAGTCTCTGAAGTTCCTGCTGTTAACCCTACATTAAATGATATCATATCAGTAATTCTAAATCTCCTTCTGTTACAACAAAGCAAGCAATGGGATTTGTTTTATCACATATTGGATCAAGCATGGCCTCTTGAGTCTATCATTTCCAAATTTACTGGAATAATTTACTGAATTCTTAAGCCATACTTGAGATTCCTCATGTATCAAAATAGTATCTGTCTCTTAGGATTACTGTAAAGATCGAGCTGATATCTGTGGAGCTGTTGGTATGTGCTAGTCTCACAGCAGGTGGCCCCGGTGAAGATCAGTCCACTCCGGAGTGACTGGGGTTATCCTGGGGAGAGCTGGGGGGCACAGGTAAAGAGTAGGAAGAAACATAAGACAGCTATCATCCCATGGAAGAGCCAGGCCCTAAGCATTCATGTTGGAGCTACGTGTACTAAATGTAGCTTCATTCTACCCCGCTTCACCTCACCTTGTGTGTGTCGTTTATTGAGAGAGTGAAATGATTTTAGAAAGGAGGTTAACTAGAGAGTCTTGGTCTTGGCTCGGATGTCTGATTTCTGACTGTTTTATGTACCAGGGTCTCTGGGTTGTTGGTCACAGAGAACAGTTACTTCCTCAAGTAGAGTATCAGGCAGCATTCTTTTGAAATGTGACTTGATATTCTGATTAAGGGCCCCACTCAGAAGGGACTAGTGTTGAATCCTCTACTTAGTTCTATCCTTTTTTGCATGCATCCTTTTTCTATCCTTTTACATCCCAGGCAGACTGCACAGCTGACCTATGGAAACAGTGCATGCATCTCCTTGAAAGGAGTAAGACACAAGGATGGCAGAGAGGCTTCTTCCCAGAACTTTCCAACTTGGGATCATTTTAGCATGAGAATTTCAATTCCAGAGTCACTGCCTACTCAAGTGGCTTCTGTTAAGGAGAGGATGTGTCATAATCAGATGATGAGACAGCAGTGAAAAGTTCTCTAAATCTCAGTGTAATGCAATGGAGGTTTACCTTGTGTTCAAGCTATGTGCCTCCAGTGGACAGATGCTTCTCCACCGTTGTTCAGTGTTCCCAAGGCTCAGCCTCCTGAATATTCCTGTGATAAGGAAGCACGTGGAGTTCTCAAACCTGCTGGTCTGTTCTTCAGCCAAGAAGTAGCACATACCCCATCCTCTCAGGACTAGCCATACCCACCGGACTGCTGGACTGGGGAGGGTAATCTGTGTGCCCACGAGGAGAGGCGACTCAGATAGGTGAGTGCTGGTAGAGCAGACTGCAGAGGGAGAAAGACTCTTCTAAAGCTGACAATCACACCTTTCTTAGAAGCTTTTAGGTCCAAGAAGCAGCTATAATGGGAATTATTTCCCATGGAGTATCTGTTGTTATGTGGGGTTGGGAAAACTCTCTCACTTGGATCCTTTATAGATATTCAAGATAAAAGAGCCATTTTTTTTTTTTTTTCTGTACTTTCTCTACTGAGGAGCCGTTTACTCTCTTTGTCATCTTGCTAAAGTACCATCACCCCATTATCATGTATCTGCCAGAAAGGAGTGAGGGAAAAGCTTGGATCACATTTTATGTTGAATATTTTGGACTTAAAAAAAAAGGTCAACCCTCAGACATGATATGCTTCAAATATCTTCCTTTTGTGTAGCCTTTGCTAAGTGCACTTTGTCTAGGTGGGGATGGTCTTGTTTTAGGGGTGAGGATAGGATTGCTTATGACCTTGTAAAAATGGAAATTGCATTTTACTTTGAGTTGCCGTTAACCTGAGTATGACTTTTACCCTAGGATGGGTTCAGAACACCTAATGATAGCTGGAGATTCTTTGTGCTCAAGGTCTTTGATAATGACCAAGGTCATAGGAGTCAGCTAAATGCAGACACATAGTGAGCTGTTTCTAAGGAAGATCTGTCATTCTGACAAGTCTCCATATATCAACAGGTAAAAAAACCCAACGGCTTTATATATCTGATTGAAGTTATATACCTTTGTTCAGGAGTCCCTTTTAATTCTCCATTAATTTAGAGGTATTTCCTGAGAGCCCAGCCTCCTGTTGGAGGTGTCTGTGCCTTTCACGGGAATCAGGGCTCTGGACCACCTGCAGATACAATGAACCAGTGCACCAATGAAGGGTCTAATGACAGCAGGGCCCTTTGAGAGATGCAGAGCTGAGGGAATATAGCATAGCAATTTATAGGAGGGAAAATACCACACCAGATAGCTCTGACATGAGACAGGAAGGGCTGCATCCTGTATGTGATTGGTTTAGTCACTAAGTTGTGTCTAACTCTTTGCAACAACTGTAGCCCACCAGGTTCCTCAGTGCATGGGACTCTCCAGGGGATAATACTGGAGTGGGTTGCCATTTCCTCCTCCAGGGGATCTTCCCTGACCGGGGATCGAACCCACATCTCCTGTGTCTCCTGCATCTCCTGCACTGTAGGTGGATTCTTTACCACTGAGCCACCTGGGAAGCCTGTGTAAGAAAAGACTGAGTCAATAAGATAAGAGCCCACCGGAGGGACAGATTCCTTCCTCTTGGGAGGTTAGGAAGTCTGTGGAGGCAGGGACATTGGAATTGGGTAGCAAAGGACGTATTTGATTTTAACAGGGATAGAAGGGACAGCATAAGCAAAGGCAAAAAAGGGGGACAGTCCTGAGGGCTTTGTGGGGGACAGGTGAGTCCCATGTGCCTGGACTGTAGGCTTAGCGAGGGGACTGGCGGGAGCACACAGTAGAAAGGTCATGTGATGTGGGAGTGGATGATCTGAAAGGTCAGGCAGAATGGTTTGGCAAATCAGTGTGTTTGCGAGCAGGGGAGTGTCATGGAAGCAGATGACATTCACTGCAGATGCCAGTGGACTGGGTAGGTCCTCATGATGGAGGATCTCTCTTTTGCTCTAGAAAATTCCCCAGGTTTAGAGACTACATGACACAACCCAGACTGAGAAGAAGAAAGGACAAAAAATTGGAACAGTCTGAATCGTTCTTTTAACCTGGTTGGTGGAGTTCAGGGATACTGAAATCAATAGGTTAGGTCCAGATTGCATTTTTTATAACAAATTAAAAATAAGGAATACATATTCTTAAAAAAGTGAAACAAGTGATTGCAAGGTTCCACCAAAACCAACAGTTGTCATTTTAGACCTTGCAATCATGCTAGCTAGGTCTCAATTTCATGATGACAAGGTATAGAATAGGTAGGACTGTGACAAAAATAATGAAAGGCACTAAAATTCTGGGGAGAGTCTGGATTTTCTGAGTCTATTCAGGCTTCTATAAATACCATGGACGTTTACTAGATGGCTTGTAAGTAACAGAAATTTGTTTCTCACAGCTTTAGAGGCTCAGAAGCCCAAGGTTAAGGTACTAACAGGTTTGGTGTCTGGTGAGAACTTGTTTCCTGGTTCGTAGATGGTGGATTTTTCACTGTGTCCTCTTCTGAGGGGGAGGAGGGATCTCTCTGGGGCCTCTTTTATCCAGGCACTAATCCCATTCAGAAGATAAATCACCTTATTTTTCAGAGGCCCTGCCTCCTAATACCATTACTCGAGGAATAAAGTTTCAACATGGGAATTTTGGAAGCACACACATTCGGTTTATAGCACATGTATTCATCAGTATATTTTTTTTCTTTATGATATTTATAACATGATATTACTTGTAGCTCAGTCAGCATCTCCAGGTTTCTTGTTCTTTCAGTGTTCTAGTTGTTGAAGCTTCTGGCTTCTGGCTTAAGTTATTTTAATCTCAGAGTGCAGTGGTACACACCTGTAGTCCCAACTTCTCAGGAGGCTGAGGCTGGAGGATCACTTGAGCCCTGGAGTTCTGGGCTATAGTGTGCTATGTTGATTGGGTGTCTGCACTAAGTTCAGCATCAATACAGGGACCTCCCAGAAGCAGGGAATTGCCAGGTTGTCTAAGGAGGGGTGAACTGGCTCAGGTTGGAAGCAGAGCAGGCCAGAACTCCCAGTCATAGTTAAGATTTTAGCCTTGTAATTTTCATTTTTGCCAGTATAGCTCATGCCCCCTGAAGAAAGGACAAAAAATTGGAACAGTCTGAATCGTTCTTTTAACCTGGTTGGTGGAGTTCAGGGATACTGAAATCAATAGGTTAGGTCCAGATTGCATTTTTTATAACAAATTAAAAATAAGGAATACATATTCTTAAAAAAGTGAAACAAGTGATTGCAAGGTTCCACCAAAACCAACAGTTGTCATTTTAGACCTTGCAATCATGCTAGCTAGGTCTCAATTTCATGATGACAAGGTATAGAATAGGTAGGACTGTGACAAAAATAATGAAAGGCACTAAAATTCTGGGAGAGTCTGGATTTTCTGAGTCTATTCAGGCTTCTATAAATACCATGGACGTTTACTAGATGGCTTGTAAGTAACAGAAATTTGTTTCTCACAGCTTTAGAGGCTCAGAAGCCCAAGGTTAAGGTACTAACAGGTTTGGTGTCTGGTGAGAACTTGTTTCCTGGTTCGTAGATGGTGGATTTTTCACTGTGTCCTCTTCTGAGGGGGAGGAGGGATCTCTCTGGGGCCTCTTTTATCCAGGCACTAATCCCATTCAGAAGATAAATCACCTTATTTTTCAGAGGCCCTGCCTCCTAATACCATTACTCGAGGAATAAAGTTTCAACATGGGAATTTTGGAAGCACACACATTCGGTTTATAGCACATGTATTCATCAGTATATTTTTTTTCTTTATGATATTTATAACATGATATTACTTGTAGCTCAGTCAGCATCTCCAGGTTTCTTGTTCTTTCAGTGTTCTAGTTGTTGAAGCTTCTGGCTTCTGGCTTAAGTTATTTTAATCTCAGAGTGCAGTGGTACACACCTGTAGTCCCAACTTCTCAGGAGGCTGAGGCTGGAGGATCACTTGAGCCCTGGAGTTCTGGGCTATAGTGTGCTATGTTGATTGGGTGTCTGCACTAAGTTCAGCATCAATACAGGGACCTCCCAGAAGCAGGGAATTGCCAGGTTGTCTAAGGAGGGGTGAACTGGCTCAGGTTGGAAGCAGAGCAGGCCAGAACTCCCAGTCATAGTTAAGATTTTAGCCTTGTAATTTTTCATTTTTGCCAGTATAACCAAGGCTGTGTAAGAAGAAGTTGGCTTTTAACTGTTTTAACTACTCAGTAGGCACTAGTGAGCATTATTTTACCATATGTCAGCTGAGCTTGAGAGGATGGGAAGGTTGCAGCTAGCCCTCTTCTGTCTGCCAGTGGAGCATCCATCCATAGAGGAGTGGTCAGACCATCCACTAGCACATACTTTATAAGGCTGGAAAGACATCCTTATAGTACACGTTTCCTGAAAACTGAGTTAAGGCAACATTCACGCACAAAATCTGCTCGCTCCTGTGAAATTGGTGGGCATCCTTTCATGTTCCAACAATGAGTGTACAAGGACATTTTCAGGTGTGACTCATGAAGCCTGGCCTGCTCTCAAGATGGGGTAACCACTCAGTGGGGAAGAGGTTCATTGGTCTTTCTTGAAACCATTCTTACAAATAACTGGTGGGAAGGCTCCCGCATCTCCATGGAATCTCAGCTCCTGCAGCTTCTAAATTGGGCTGGTTGTAGAAGATGCATGATGCCCTTTTTGTAGCTCTGTGGTCTGAATTCCAATACCTCATGGCAGGAGATGCCATAGAAGACTCGGACAGCTTGGGTACATGTGGAGCACTGTGGGCTACAGTCAGAGACAGTGGTTCCCTTGGGCAAAGCAGGTGCAGGGAAGACCTCAGTGTGCCTAGTTTACCAGCTATCTCATTCCTCTGATGCTGGAGCCACTCTCAAGATCTCTATATTAGACCATTTTCTATTTATTTTTGTTTTGCCCTGAATTTTGCTTCTCGAATCCACATATTAGACTATCTCTCTATTCAGGCTCTCCAGCCCTTGCTTTTTAAGCCTTACTTGGGTGTGCCCTTGTATTGATTTCCAACCCTGTGAGGTACTGTAGGAGAGTCCTTCTGCTAAGACAAGAGCAGCTTTAGTTTCAAGATCTCTTCATGAATGATGCATTCATTCATTTAACAAAAACTTAAGGGGGAACTACTCTGTGCCTAGTCCTCTACAGGGCACTGAGGCTCTACACAAGAAACACACACTACCTGCCCTCAAAAGCTCATCGGTTTAAGGAGGCTGCCAGCCAGAAAACGAAAAAGGCTTAATGCAGAGTGAGAAGGCAGGTGAAGTCCTCTGGGAGAAATTCCCAACTTATTGGAGGGGTCAGGGAAGGAGGGGTATCAGAAATGACTTATGAATGGCCTGTTCATGGGTTCCCATTTCAGGAATGGCCAAGTAATGTGTTTCAGAATAGTCTTGCTGATAACAATGATAAAATCTGGATAAAATGAGTATTGGAAGGCATTGGAGAATAAACCTCAGCACACAAAACCAGAGAGGAAAAAGGGCTTTTAGTCCTTGAAGGAAGAAGACTTCAATAGTTTGTATGGAAATATGGCTTTTCACCTGAAGTCTTTCAGTCCACAAACCTGCTATATCTCTTCACCTACTAAACTTTTCCTTAATTTCCCTTTGCATTGTTGAAATTTTCAGTGTACAGATCTTACACACCCTTTGTTAAATTTATCCCCAAGTATCCTATTTCTTGATGCCATTGTGAATGGAGTTTTCCATTGTCTTATTGTTCATTACCAGTATGTAGAAATACAGTGATTTTTGTATAAGGTCAATTGAAAATAAAGTACTGATCCAACAGGATAAACGTATGAGAAGAAGTGAGCCTTGACTCCTGCCTCAACGTATATCATAAGCGTAAAGAAAAAGCCCCTAGAACAGTTCTGTTTAATAGAACTTTCTGTGATGATAGGAATGTTCCATGTGCTGCCTAATTAGGTAGCCCCTGACTGCATATTAGACCATTTTCTATTTATTTTGTTTTGCCCTGAATTTTGCTTCTCGAATCCACATATTAGACTATCTCTCTATTCAGGCTCTCCAGCCCTTGCTTTTTAAGCCTTACTTGGGTGTGCCCTTGTATTGATTTCCAACCCTGTGAGGTACTGTAGGAGAGTCCTTCTGCTAAGACAAGAGCAGCTTTAGTTTCAAGATCTCTTCATGAATGATGCATTCATTCATTTAACAAAAACTTAAGGGGCAACTACTCTGTGCCTAGTCCTCTACAGGGCACTGAGGCTCTACACAAGAAACACACACTACCTGCCCTCAAAAGCTCATCGGTTTAAGGAGGCTGCCAGCCAGAAAACGAAAAAGGCTTAATGCAGAGTGAGAAGGCAGGTGAAGTCCTCTGGGAGAAATTCCCAACTTATTGGAGGGGTCAGGGAAGGAGGGGTATCAGAAATGACTTATGAATGGCCTGTTCATGGGTTCCCATTTCAGGAATGGCCAAGTAATGTGTTTCAGAATAGTCTTGCTGATAACAATGATAAAATCTGGATAAAATGAGTATTGGAAGGCATTGGAGAATAAACCTCAGCACACAAAACCAGAGAGGAAAAAAGGGCTTTTAGTCCTTGAAGGAAGAAGACTTCAATAGTTTGTATGGAAATATGGCTTTTCACCTGAAGTCTTTCAGTCCACAAACCTGCTATATCTCTTCACCTACTAAACTTTTCCTTAATTTCCCTTTGCATTGTTGAAATTTTCAGTGTACAGATCTTACACACCCTTTGTTAAATTTATCCCCAAGTATCCTATTTCTTGATGCCATTGTGAATGGAGTTTTCCATTGTCTTATTGTTCATTACCAGTATGTAGAAATACAGTGATTTTTGTATAAGGTCAATTGAAAATAAAGTACTGATCCAACAGGATAAACGTATGAGAAGAAGTGAGCCTTGACTCCTGCCTCAACGTATATCATAAGCGTAAAGAAAAAGCCCCTAGAACAGTTCTGTTTAATAGAACTTTCTGTGATGATAGGAATGTTCCATGTGCTGCCTAATTAGGTAGCCCCTGACTGCATATGGCCGTCACTTAAAATGTGAGTAATATGACTGAGAAATCAATTTTTTTTTGAGAAATCAAATTTGAAACTTAAATTTGAAGAGCTACCTGTGGCTGGTGGCTACTGTATTGGATAGGATAGTTCTAGGAGAAAGCTTAGGAGAATATCTTTGTGATTTTAGAGTCAGTGATTATTTCTTAGGATATAAAAAGCACTAACATAGATGATAAAAGTTAATAATTTGAAATTAACTGAGATGTACAGCTTCTGCTTATGATAAGACATCTTTTAAGAAAATGAGAATACAGGTCACAGATCAAGAGAAAATGTTTTCAACACATACATCTACCAGAAAACTTATATTCAGAATGTATGACAAAACTCCTATGAATTACTAATACAAGATAGACCCAATTTTAAAACAGGCAAAATTATCACACAAGCTCTTCACAAAAGAAGACAAACCAATAGCCAAGAAGGAATGAAAAAATGCTCAAAATTTTTGGACATCCAAGAAATGCTCATTAAAACCACAGTGAGCTCCATGGCACTCCCACTGACACTGGAAAGACTTGACAACACCCACTGCTGATGAGGATGTGGAACACCCATGATTCTCATGCACTGTGGGGGAGTGTAGGATGGCACACTCGTTGTGGAAGCCTCTGCAGTTTCTCATAAAGTTAAGAAACATCTACTCTATGACCCAGTAATTCCATTTTTAGTATTTCCAAAAAGCAATAAAACCACATCTCTACAAAGAGACATTTTGTTAAATTTTCAGTGTACACATCTTACACACCCTTTGTTAAATTTATCCCCAAGTATCCTATTTCTTGATGCCATTGTGAATGGAGTTTTCCATTGTCTTATTGTTCATTACCAGTATGTAGAAATACAGTGATTTTTGTATAAGGTCAATTGAAAATAAAGTACTGATCCAACAGGATAAACGTATGAGAAGAAGTGAGCCTTGACTCCTGCCTCAACGTATATCATAAGCGTAAAGAAAAAGCCCCTAGAACAGTTCTGTTTAATAGAACTTTCTGTGATGATAGGAATGTTCCATGTGCTGCCTAATTAGGTAGCCCCTGACTGCATATGGCCGTCACTTAAAATGTGAGTAATATGACTGAGAAATCAATTTTTTTTTGAGAAATCAAATTTGAAACTTAAATTTGAAGAGCTACCTGTGGCTGGTGGCTACTGTATTGGATAGGATAGTTCTAGGAGAAAGCTTAGGAGAATATCTTTGTGATTTTAGAGTCAGTGATTATTTCTTAGGATATAAAAAGCACTAACATAGATGATAAAAGTTAATAATTTGAAATTAACTGAGATGTACAGCTTCTGCTTATGATAAGACATCTTTTAAGAAAATGAGAATACAGGTCACAGATCAAGAGAAAATGTTTTCAACACATACATCTACCAGAAAACTTATATTCAGAATGTATGACAAAACTCCTATGAATTACTAATACAAGATAGACCCAATTTTAAAACAGGCAAAATTATCACACAAGCTCTTCACAAAAGAAGACAAACCAATAGCCAAGAAGGAATGAAAAAATGCTCAAAATTTTTGGACATCCAAGAAATGCTCATTAAAACCACAGTGAGCTCCATGGCACTCCCACTGACACTGGAAAGACTTGACAACACCCACTGCTGATGAGGATGTGGAACACCCATGATTCTCATGCACTGTGGGGGAGTGTAGGATGGCACACTCGTTGTGGAAGCCTCTGCAGTTTCTCATAAAGTTAAGAAACATCTACTCTATGACCCAGTAATTCCATTTTTAGTATTTCCAAAAAGCAATAAAACCACATCTCTACAAAGAGACATTTTAAGAGTTTTCCATAGCCACTTGGCTTACAATAACTCCAAATTGGAAATAACCCAAATGCCCTATAACAGAAGAGTTAATAAGCTGATTGTAGTGTGTTTGCACAATGGAATATCACTGAGGAAAAGGACAAACTGTTGTTGCGTGCAACATCATGGATGAATCTCAAAAGCATTATGTTGAGCAAAAGAATCGAGACACCAAAGACTATTTGTTGGATGATCCTATTTGTATGAATTTGAAGAACAGTCTAATCTGCAGTGATAAAAATCAAAACAGATTGAGACTTCCCTGGCAGTCCAGTGGTTAAGGCTGTATGCTCCCAATGTAGGGATCATGTGTTCAGTCCCTAGTTGGGGGGCTAAGATTCCTACATGCTATGCAGCACAGCCCTACCAAACCCACTCAGAACCAAAAAACAGAACAGATTGCCTCTAGGAGGTATTGCTTCCAGGAGGTGGAAATTGACTGGAAGTTTATGAACAGCCAAAGCTAGTCAATGGAAATAGAAATCAGAGCAGTGTTACCTGAAGGAGCTGGTATTTGAATGGAAGGAACCTTTCCAGAAGAAAAGAAATATTCTGTATCTTTATTAGGAGGGCGGTTACTATATAGGTAGTTATAAACAGGTGTATATATATCAATAAAAACACACTGAATATTTAAGTTCTATGAACTTCAGTACACAGCTTTTACTCAATGGTGGGATGAGTAGAAACTGAAACAAGCCATGTTCATGACCACAATTTTTCATATACAGTTTTTTTAGTTTATCAGTCAAGGAAAGGAAGACAAAAGGACGGTGTGTTGAGGTGACTAGGATGGTAAAGAATCTGCCTGCAATGCAGGAGACCCGAGTTTGATCCCTGGTCAGGGAGATCCCCAGAGAACAGAATGGCTACCCACTCTAGTATTCTTACCTGGAGAATCCCATGGACAGAGAAACCTGGCAGGCTACTGTTCATAGGGTCATAAAGAGTCAGGCAGAACTGAGTGACTAACACTTTCTTTCACTTTTCAGACTCTAAGAGAACAAAGATGGACTTTAGCCTGTTTTGAGGAAGAGAGAATCAGACAGACTGCACTGTTATCACATGGAGAGATCATGGGGAGAAAGATGAGTGGGGTGAAGAGGGAAGGCATCTTATGTCTAGCTCTGGGGAGGGGTAAGATGCTTGGTCCCTTGTGCTTTTGTTTTTTTGCAAGGGATGGGGTGGGGGAGATGGTCAGTAGCCCCAGTTTGTTCCAAGAACACAGCCAAGTGGTTTGCACAATGGAATATCACTGAGGAAAAGGACAAACTGTTGTTGCGTGCAACATCATGGATGAATCTCAAAAGCATTATGTTGAGCAAAAGAACCGAGACACCAAAGACTATTTGTTGGATGATCCTATTTGTATGAATTTGAAGAACAGTCTAATCTGCAGTGATAAAAATCAAAACAGATTGAGACTTCCCTGGCAGTCCAGTGGTTAAGGCTGTATGCTCCCAATGTAGGGATCATGTGTTCAGTCCCTAGTTGGGGGGCTAAGATTCCTACATGCTATGCAGCACAGCCCTACCAAACCCACTCAGAACCAAAAAACAGAACAGATTGCCTCTAGGAGGTATTGCTTCCAGGAGGTGGAAATTGACTGGAAGTTTATGAACAGCCAAAGCTAGTCAATGGAAATAGAAATCAGAGCAGTGTTACCTGAAGGAGCTGGTATTTGAATGGAAGGAACCTTTCCAGAAGAAAAGAAATATTCTGTATCTTTATTAGGAGGGCGGTTACTATATAGGTAGTTATAAACAGGTGTATATATATCAAAAAAAACACACTGAATATTTAAGTTCTATGAACTTCAGTACACAGCTTTTACTCAATGGTGGGATGAGTAGAAACTGAAACAAGCCATGTTCATGACCACAATTTTTCATATACAGTTTTTTTAGTTTATCAGTCAAGGAAAGGAAGACAAAAGGACGGTGTGTTGAGGTGACTAGGATGGTAAAGAATCTGCCTGCAATGCAGGAGACCCGAGTTTGATCCCTGGTCAGGGAGATCCCCAGAGAACAGAATGGCTACCCACTCTAGTATTCTTACCTGGAGAATCCCATGGACAGAGAAACCTGGCAGGCTACTGTTCATAGGGTCATAAAGAGTCAGGCAGAACTGAGTGACTAACACTTTCTTTCACTTTTCAGACTCTAAGAGAACAAAGATGGACTTTAGCCTGTTTTGAGGAAGAGAGAATCAGACAGACTGCACTGTTATCACATGGAGAGATCATGGGGAGAAAGATGAGTGGGGTGAAGAGGGAAGGCATCTTATGTCTAGCTCTGGGGAGGGGTAAGATGCTTGGTCCCTTGTGCTTTTGTTTTTTTGCAAGGGATGGGGTGGGGGAGATGGTCAGTAGCCCCAGTTTGTAATCCAAGAACACAGCCTAAGTGATGGAAGAACTGCTGTGTACAGCTGGGTTTTTGGGTTGGCTTTCATACTCAGCTGATGCTCTAGATGGGCAGGAAGCAAGTACTCTGAGCTTCTTAGCCTGGAACTGGGGAGTGGCGTGACTCCAGCCATCCTAACCATGCTTTTTCCAAACATGTTAATCCCCTTTTTTCCCTTGATGACCTTTAAGTTTCTTAGGTCACAGGTTGCTGGTGCATCTATCCCTGTTCTCAAACATCTTTTAAACTTGGGTGAAATAACAACTAGGGGAAGAAAATCACTTACTGAAAGATAAGACTACTTACACAAACACAATTTTGTCAGTCTGTCTCAAGTGATTTTTCTCTGGATTCTTAGTATGTGACCTATGAATGCTGTACTGCTGTGTCAGTCATTGATCTTCATATCACCTTTGCTGAGTGGGCAACGAGATTGGTTAATCAGGTTTATCACTAAAAGGAAAAACTCAGATCTCTGAAAAGAATTCCTCATTTGATGTCAGCTGGGTTGTCACAGCAGGAGATAAATCCTTTATAAAAGTCTCTCCACTGCTTGGATTGCAAAGCTTCTAGGATTGTTGAGCCCTGAAATCCAGGTGATTCTTGATCTTTTGGAGGCGAGTTTCTAAGATCAGATTTTCCAGACCTGTAAATGGATTCCATATCCCCTCCTCCATGACAACTTGATCACAAGCATGTCTTATGAGTGATGGGATGAGGAAGAAGAGGTTTAAGAACTGAAGTCACTGACATAACACCCGCCTTATAAGTAGACTCTAGAACCCACCTGCTGTCAAGTTCTGTTCTGAATTTGAAAGCATGCTCAGACAGGATTCTTGACCTTATGGAGTCACTGCCTGTATTGAAGTCTCTCTTCTATCCATCTGGAAAGGATGGTGATTAAAGTAGGTGGTCCAGGGACTTCCCCGGTGGCTCAGTGGCTAAGATTGTGTGCTCCCAATGCAGAAGCCTAGACTCCATTCCTGTTCAGGGAACTACGTCCCACTTGTCACAACTAAGGTCTGGAGTGGACAAATTAAAAAAAAAAAAGCAGGTGAGCCATCAGGTTACTTGGTTTGCCCTGCTCTTTTTGTCATGCAGTCGTGGTGCTCACTGAGTTCTTTTATTCACTCATTCACCAAATTCTACCATTGATTTGCTAATTTGTTCCATAGTCAATGATACAAAGAACTAAGAACCTGAGTTTTTTCCTCATTCCTGTCACTGATTGTGTCCCTCAAGCAGGCATTGTGACTGCTCCTCACCTCAGCTTGTGCATTTGAGAAATAGGTATCATAATTCTTAGGTGAAGTAACGGCACTGGTCAGTTCTGAGAACTGGGTGGGATAAATGGATATGGCAGTGCTTTGACAAACATGAACCTCACACCTATGAGACTGAATTGTTGTTCAGGCCGGCCTGATGTCGAGTAGCGGTTCTCAAGCTGACCACAAGTTGTGATCCTTTGGGATTCTAAGAAAATTCAGATGCCCAGTCTCTACCTGCAGACATTCTAAGGGGCTGCAACCAGGAACACTGCTGCTTGAGAAGCACTGCAAGTAATTCTAATGCAGATGATGCAAGGGCCCCACTGGAAATAACTGCTGTATGATGCAGACTATAGAAGATCCCTCAGGGAAAGGCATCTGTCTTTTCAGGATGGTCCAAGGGCCCGCACCTTGCAGCTTTTGCCCTAGCTTTATTTGAACGTGTTCAGAAGTGGTGTCTCTCAGCTCTGATGTTTGTCTGCACATTCTGTACAGGGATTTTCATTGCATAAAATTTCCAGACCTGTAAATGGATTCCATATCCCTCCTCCATGACAACTTGATCACAAGCATGTCTTATGAGTGATGGGATGAGGAAGAAGAGGTTTAAGAACTGAAGTCACTGACATAACACCCGCCTTATAAGTAGACTCTAGAACCCACCTGCTGTCAAGTTCTGTTCTGAATTTGAAAGCATGCTCAGACAGGATTCTTGACCTTATGGAGTCACTGCCTGTATTGAAGTCTCTCTTCTATCCATCTGGAAAGGATGGTGATTAAAGTAGGTGGTCCAGGGACTTCCCCGGTGGCTCAGTGGCTAAGATTGTGTGCTCCCAATGCAGAAGCCTAGACTCCATTCCTGTTCAGGGAACTACGTCCCACTTGTCACAACTAAGGTCTGGAGTGGACAAATTAAAAAAAAAAAAGCAGGTGAGCCATCAGGTTACTTGGTTTGCCCCTGCTCTTTTTGTCATGCAGTCGTGGTGCTCACTGAGTTCTTTTATTCACTCATTCACCAAATTCTACCATTGATTTGCTAATTTGTTCCATAGTCAATGATACAAAGAACTAAGAACCTGAGTTTTTTCCTCATTCCTGTCACTGATTGTGTCCCTCAAGCAGGCATTGTGACTGCTCCTCACCTCAGCTTGTGCATTTGAGAAATAGGTATCATAATTCTTAGGTGAAGTAACGGCACTGGTCAGTTCTGAGAACTGGGTGGGATAAATGGATATGGCAGTGCTTTGACAAACATGAACCTCACACCTATGAGACTGAATTGTTGTTCAGGCCGGCCTGATGTCGAGTAGCGGTTCTCAAGCTGACCACAAGTTGTGATCCTTTGGGATTCTAAGAAAATTCAGATGCCCAGTCTCTACCTGCAGACATTCTAAGGGGCTGCAACCAGGAACACTGCTGCTTGAGAAGCACTGCAAGTAATTCTAATGCAGATGATGCAAGGGCCCCACTGGAAATAACTGCTGTATGATGCAGACTATAGAAGATCCCTCAGGGAAAGGCATCTGTCTTTTCAGGATGGTCCAAGGGCCCGCACCTTGCAGCTTTTGCCCTAGCTTTATTTGAACGTGTTCAGAAGTGGTGTCTCTCAGCTCTGATGTTTGTCTGCACATTCTGTACAGGGATTTTCATTGCATAAATGCCGAAACCCATCGTTCCATGGGTAACTGAGCCAGGGGGTAAGGAGTCTTTTATTTTGCCTTTGTTCACAGCAATGCAGAGTCTTCAGAGAAGAGACTCAGAATGAATAGCTTTGTATCAGACTTTGGAAGGCCACTGGAGCCAGATAAGGTGTTTTCTCGACAGGGCAATGAGGAATCCAGGTCCCTCTTTCACTGCTACATCAATGAAGTGGACCACTTGGACAAGGCCAGAGCTTGCCTCCAGACCACGACCCTCGACAGTGAAGTTCAACTCCAGGAAGCCATCAGACGCAACGGGCAGCCAGAGGAGGAGCTGAACAGGCTTATGAAATTTGACATCCCCAACTTCGTCAACACGGACCAGAACTCCTTTGGGGAAGATGATCTCCTTATTTCTGAACCACCCACTGTTCTAGAAAATAAGCCAGTTGCCCAAAGCTCACATACAGACTTGGCTTGAGAAGATATATTCTCAAGGGTCTTTCTGAAGATGTTGGGTCTGTCTTTGTATAGCAAGAAATCTCCAGTCACCGAGATTGTAGTGTGTATGTTTGCATATGAGAGACAGACGAGAAGAGAACCCCCCTCAGAAGAGAGATGATTAAGCTGAGTTTTCATGCCTTTGAAACACATTTGGGGCTTTGGGTGGGGGTGGGGACTAAGTATTTACACTATCTCATCTTTGTTGTTGAGAAACTTGGCCACATATTCTGTGTCAGTGTTCATGAATGCCCGAAAGTTCTTTCTTATCTTTGCTACTCTTGGGTGTTCACCCTGATGTCGAGTAGCGGTTCTCAAGCTGCCTTGTGAAAGTAGCCATCTACCTGCAGACATTCTAAGGGGCTGCAACCAGGAACACTGCTGCTTGAGAAGCACTGCAAGTAATTCTAATGCAGATGATGCAAGGGCCCCACTGGAAATAACTGCTGTATGATGCAGACTATAGAAGATCCCTCAGGGAAAGGCATCTGTCTTTTCAGGATGGTCCAAGGGCCCGCACCTTGCAGCTTTTGCCCTAGCTTTATTTGAACGTGTTCAGAAGTGGTGTCTCTCAGCTCTGATGTTTGTCTGCACATTCTGTACAGGGATTTTCATTGCATAAATGCCGAAACCCATCGTTCCATGGGTAACTGAGCCAGGGGGTAAGGAGTCTTTTATTTTGCCTTTGTTCACAGCAATGCAGAGTCTTCAGAGAAGAGACTCAGAATGAATAGCTTTGTATCAGACTTTGGAAGGCCACTGGAGCCAGATAAGGTGTTTTCTCGACAGGGCAATGAGGAATCCAGGTCCCTCTTTCACTGCTACATCAATGAAGTGGACCACTTGGACAAGGCCAGAGCTTGCCTCCAGACCACGACCCTCGACAGTGAAGTTCAACTCCAGGAAGCCATCAGACGCAACGGGCAGCCAGAGGAGGAGCTGAACAGGCTTATGAAATTTGACATCCCCAACTTCGTCAACACGGACCAGAACTCCTTTGGGGAAGATGATCTCCTTATTTCTGAACCACCCACTGTTCTAGAAAATAAGCCAGTTGCCCAAAGCTCACATACAGACTTGGCTTGAGAAGATATATTCTCAAGGGTCTTTCTGAAGATGTTGGGTCTGTCTTTGTATAGCAAGAAATCTCCAGTCACCGAGATTGTAGTGTGTATGTTTGCATATGAGAGACAGACGAGAAGAGAACCCCCCTCAGAAGAGAGATGATTAAGCTGAGTTTTCATGCCTTTGAAACACATTTGGGGCTTTGGGTGGGGGTGGGGACTAAGTATTTACACTATCTCATCTTTGTTGTTGAGAAACTTGGCCACATATTCTGTGTCAGTGTTCATGAATGGGTTTTTCTTTCTGACCCTGCCACTACCATGCTCTACCTTTAGCAAGTTACTTTGCCTCTCTGGGCTGTCACCTTTTTATCTGTAAGGTGAGGAGTCTGGAGTAAGTGATCCAATAATTTGTGAATTTATGACTTTGTATTCACATGACTTTGTATACCCCAAATAGTATAAACTAGAGGCTGCCCCCTAGCTCCTGTAACATCCCTCAGGTTTGCAGAACTCACTCAACCCTTAATTGAATCCAATTTATATCAGGAGCTTGAGCATCTCCCAGAATATCAGGAGATTTATCTCTTGTGGTCACTGTGGCTAACATTTCTATTGCTTTGCTGAAACAGCTCAAACCTGGAGAAAGCCCCACCCCTTTTTTCCTGAGATGAGTACTTGGTATGACAATCTTGTCCCCCAAATTGTACAGAAGGGTGTCAGCTGTGTGAGGGGAGGTGCCTTCTGTGTCCCTGTGTTTACTGTGATTGGTCACACTGCACTGGCTAGTGAACAAAAGGAGTGCTATTTGCTGGACTGTTTACTTGGCAAATGTGTGGGTACTGATCATGTAGTTAGTGTGTAGGCTTTGAGTTGGGATAGTGAATAGGTTAATTGAGTTGGGATGATGAATAGGTTATAAATGCACCATCAACAAATACTCCAAGAAAAAAAACAAAAAAATACTCGAGGTGGCTTTGATGCAACAGCATTAATTTCATGAAGGAATTAAATCCACACACTGTTTTGGAAATGACTTGCTTCTGTACAGTCACATTGCATGCATGGCCATCTGCTAATCTCTGGGTGGTATTTTCATTATGGATTTTGTTTACCACCTGTCTTGGTTTAAGATCTCACGAAAATTGAAAAAGTTGTGGTATCTGTCTTTGTTTTTTATAGCAAGAAATCTCCAGTCACCGAGATTGTAGTGTGTATGTTTGCAAAACGAGAAGAGAACCCCCTCAGAAGAGAGATGATTAAGCTGAGTTTTCATGCCTTTGAAACACATTTGGGGCTTTGGGTGGGGGTGGGGACTAAGTATTTACACTATCTCATCTTTGTTGTTGAGAAACTTGGCCACATATTCTGTGTCAGTGTTCATGAATGGGTTTTTCTTTCTGACCCTGCCACTACCATGCTCTACCTTTAGCAAGTTACTTTGCCTCTCTGGGCTGTCACCTTTTTATCTGTAAGGTGAGGAGTCTGGAGTAAGTGATCCAATAATTTGTGAATTTATGACTTTGTATTCACATGACTTTGTATACCCCAAATAGTATAAACTAGAGGCTGCCCCCTAGCTCCTGTAACATCCCTCAGGTTTGCAGAACTCACTCAACCCTTAATTGAATCCAATTTATATCAGGAGCTTGAGCATCTCCCAGAATATCAGGAGATTTATCTCTTGTGGTCACTGTGGCTAACATTTCTATTGCTTTGCTGAAACAGCTCAAACCTGGAGAAAGCCCCACCCCTTTTTTCCTGAGATGAGTACTTGGTATGACAATCTTGTCCCCCAAATTGTACAGAAGGGTGTCAGCTGTGTGAGGGGAGGTGCCTTCTGTGTCCCTGTGTTTACTGTGATTGGTCACACTGCACTGGCTAGTGAACAAAAGGAGTGCTATTTGCTGGACTGTTTACTTGGCAAATGTGTGGGTACTGATCATGTAGTTAGTGTGTAGGCTTTGAGTTGGGATAGTGAATAGGTTAATTGAGTTGGGATGATGAATAGGTTATAAATGCACCATCAACAAATACTCCAAGAAAAAAAAGAAAAAAAAAAAATACTCGAGGTGGCTTTGATGCAACAGCATTAATTTCATGAAGGAATTAAATCCACACACTGTTTTGGAAATGACTTGCTTCTGTACAGTCACATTGCATGCATGGCCATCTGCTAATCTCTGGGTGGTATTTTCATTATGGATTTTTGTTTACCACCTGTCTTGTTTAAAGTGAAAAATAAATATATTTATTGCACCAGGATTTTCTCTGGTTCTTTGTTTTCACATGTTCAATTTTCCACTTTATTTAAAAACAATTCCATTTTACAATGCCTCCTAATTTCTGCCAACTTGAGGGTCTCAGTGGTATGAGTCATATACCATATTTCATTTAGGAATTATTCCACCAAAAGAAATTCCTTTCCCATAGTGTTTTTTGAAGAAAATGCTATTCTTTAGCATTTGAAAATGCTACTCAAAGCGTGGAACATTTATTATAGTTAGCACACATACTTGCAAAAAGAAACTTGCTATTTTCACTGAAGAGTGCTGATTTTAATGATCTTTATGAATGTGAATATTATTATTCATAATTTAAGTAATCAAATATAAACTGCAGTTATTTATAGTAAGATTCAAAACTGTTCAGGTAGCCTTTTAGCTAAAAGTAGATTTATTGAGTGATGGATAATTAATAGGTGGAAAAATAACCATGGCTATATACCATCGTTCTTATTGACTAAATGTCAAGAACTGTGAAAGGTCTAATATTTGACCCCTTGAGAATCCCATGGACAGAGGAGCCTGGCAGGCTATAGACCATAGGGTTGCACAGAGTTGAACGTGACTGAAGTGACTTGGCCCAGAGTGGGCAAGCTTGCAAGTTAGCATGACACACAGGTCTGTGGAAACTTGCAGAAGACACAAGACTCCTGGGTCAGAGGTAAAGAACTTCATGATGCACAGCAGGCAGCATGTGCTTTGTGTTCACGTTGGTTCCTGAATCCATTTGCTGTTGCTGTTGTAGCCAAGGACCACTCAGTCAGTGACTTAAAGCAACCCACTTCTGTTCTCTTACAGTTTCCGAGTGCAGAGTTCCATATCTGTGACTGTGGGCTGAAGTCAAAGTGCCATCAGGGCTGTGTTCCACAGGGAGGCTTTAGCGAGGGATCATTCTTGCCTTTTCCAGTTTCTAGAAGCTGTGCATGCTCCTCGGCTCCTGGCCCCGTGTCACTGTCACCTCAGCTTCCATTTTGCCTCTCTCTGACTCTGGCCATCCTGTCTCCCTCCTAAAAGACCTTTATAATAATACTGAATTACCCACAGTAATCTCTGATTGCAAGATCCTTAAGTGAATCACTCCACAAAGTCCTTTGCCCCATGCAAGGTATCTTAAGCACAGGTTCTAGGGATTAGGAATGGACATGTGTTTTGGGGGGAGCATTATCCTACCACATTCTTCTCTGTGGCCCCAAAGATTCATGCAGAATATATCAATCTCATCCCAACACCCTCCAAAGTCTCAATGATCACACCATCAAATCAAAGTACAATACATAGTTTAAATATATATAGTCAGCTCAAGGGGCTCCAAAACCTTCATCTTACTCATCTAAGTCAGGTATAGGTGAGACCCTGGGTAAGATCCAAGACATGGAAACAGCCTAAATGTCTACCAACAGAGGAATGGATAAAAATATATATATATATATACACACACACACATAATAGAATATTACTCAGCCATAAAAAAAAGAATGAAGTAATGCCAGTTGCAGCAACATGGATGGACCTAGAGATTGTCATACTGAGTAAAGTCAGAGAAGGACAAATATCATATGACATTACTTATATATTGACTCTTAAAAGGTGATACAAATGAATTTATTTCAAAACAGAAACAGACTCACAGACTTAAAGGTTACAAACTTATGATTACCAAATGGGAAAGGTGGGGAGAGAAATAAATTAGGAATTTTGGGTTAACATATACGCACTACTGTATATAAAATAGGTAATCAATAAGGACCTACCATGTAGCCCAGGGAACTCTACTCAGTATTCTGCAATAACCATTGGGTTTTATATGTAAGATGTTATATAAGTTATATTTAGATCTTTTAAATATTGGTCTTTTTTCATGATATCCTGATTTCCATTGTGTCCTTTTTTTTCTAATGAGTGATCTTTTATTTTTTGGAAAGTTTAATATGTAAGTACATAGCCATGTGCTCAAAAAGCAAAAATTACATAATTTCAAAAAGTACTAAAGCAAACATTTTCATTTTTGATGTAGGGATATATATTCAAAAGTCATCAATCTTTTCCATTTTGAATTACTCTAACCAAATCTTATGTACCAAGACAATCAGGTTTCATAAAAAAAAAAAAAAAAAAAAAAAAACCTTTCCCATCTGAGTTAAGAACATGCAGCTCTAACATTTACAAAATGATTTATTTTGTAATAAAATAAATCCATTATGTTTTTTATGATTTATTTTTAATGGTTGATTCATACTTATTTTATGCTCTCTTTCTAGATTGTTTCATAGTTTCATAGGCTCTGGAATGTGATCATCCTGGTTTTGGGGATTAGCTACTTCTTCATCTGGCCAATTATTTACTTGTTTTTTGTCCTGTGTGTATGTGCATGTGTACATGTGTAATGTAGTGTGAGCTCTTAAGTGTTGTTTTTTCCTTTGATTGTTCCATACATCCTTATTCATAAAAGTTTCCCTAGAGAACAATTTGTACTGCTTATCCTAAGGCCCCAAGTGATTTCATCAATCTTGAATTGTTCAGGTTTTGTTTGAGAATTCCTGAATCATAAAAAGAGTATACATTTGGGTTCCACATCCATACAAAGCACGGGCTTGGAGTTGAGGTTTTTTAATGGAAGATTTTGATTTTTTCCTGGAGACCTTGGCAGTACCAGTTGCTTCATCTTTTTCCTGTGTATGCGTGGAGTTCATTGAATCTCCCGTCAATGAAGAGGCAGCTCTTTCAGTAGCTTTTATGCAGGGGCTTCCCAGGTGCTTCCCAGTGGTTGGAGACTCAAGTTTGATCCTTGAATCAGGAAGATCTTCTGGAGGAAGAAATGGCTACAGTGGAAGGAGGAGTCTGGTGGGCTACAGTCCATAGGGTCTCAAAGCGTCAGACACGATTGAGGGACTGAGCATGTAAATCCAGGGAGGTTCTTTACAAGGAAGCCTCTACATCTAGTATGAACCCTTTTTCCACTATGCTGATTAAAACCCCTTTCCTCCACGGTATTATGACATCAACTTCCAAGCTTACCATTCTGGCCTTAAGTAGCCTTTTTATAAACATGTATCACCTGGGAATTTCTCTGTCCTCCATAGTTCACTCTATATTATTTTGTTGTTGTTGTGTGTGTTTTTAATTTTGGCTTCTTTTATTGGTTTTTTATTTATTTATTTTCATCCGTCTTTATTCCTTGACCCATGTGGGTCTCCCATTGCAGTGGCCTCACTCATCATAGAGCACTGGCTCTGGGTGCATGCGCTTCAGAGCACTGGCTTGTAATTGGACACACCAGTCCAGCTGCTGCACGGCATGTGGGATCTTCCTGGGCCAGGGATCGAACCAGCGCCCCTTGCACTGCAAGGCAGACTCTTTACCCACTGGACCACCAGGCAAGTCCTGTTGTGTGTTATCTAGTCTAACTATTGATAAAAGTTTTAGTTAAAAGGAATTCAGATTAGCTCAGTTCACCGTGTCCAGAATTGAAAGCTTCATTTCTAGAATGTGAGAACGTGTCCAGAATTGAAAGCTTCATTTCTATATTTCTCTGGTGAACATCTTTATATTGTCATCAATTTTCCTGTAATTTCCTTTATTTTCTTTGTTATGTTAATGGCTACTATTTGTTTTTTACTGTTAACTCTACATTATCAGTGAATTTGCACCAGTTGTTTAATGTTTATTCTTGTATTGTCAATCACAAAGTCTTGATACTTTTCATGTCTTGAAATTTTTATTGCATGGCAGATAGTAGGAGTGAAAAATCCACTAATACCTCATGTTATCTTCCATGAGAGAAGTTTCTCCCCGCTCTTCCTGTGAAGCAGACAGTGAGGGGCTATTATCTTTCTCCAGTGAGGCACTGAGGTGAGTCAGCTGAATTACTTTTTCTTAAAATAGCTTTGGAGTATAATTGACAAAGTAAGTTTTGCACATTTAAAGTGTACGACTTAGTACATTTGACGTAAGTATATCCCCTCTAAACCATCACTACAGTCAAGATAGCAACCCTACCATCACTCCCTGAAGTTTTCTCCTGCCCTTCAGTAATCCCTTCCTCCCCACCTCTTCCCCTGCAAACCATCAATCTGCTTTCTATCACTAGATATTGATTTGCATTTTTGAGATACTTTGTATGAATGGATTTATATAGTGTCGATTTTGTCTGACTCGTTTCATTCAGCATAATTGAGATTAGTCCATGATATTGCAGTGTATTAATAGGTAATTATTTTATTTTGCATTTTAGTAGTTTATTGTGAGTTAGTAGAAAACTTTATTTTCATCCGTCTTTATTCCTTGACCCATGTGGGTCTCCCATTGCAGTGGCCTCACTCATCATAGAGCACTGGCTCTGGGTGCATGCGCTTCAGAGCACTGGCTTGTAATTGGACACACCAGTCCAGCTGCTGCACGGCATGTGGGATCTTCCTGGGCCAGGGATCGAACCAGCGCCCCTTGCACTGCAAGGCAGACTCTTTACCCACTGGACCACCAGGCAAGTCCTGTTGTGTGTTATCTAGTCTAACTATTGATAAAAGTTTTAGTTAAAAGGAATTCAGATTAGCTCAGTTCACCGTGTCCAGAATTGAAAGCTTCATTTCTAGAATGTGAGAACGTGTCCAGAATTGAAAGCTTCATTTCTATATTTCTCTGGTGAACATCTTTATATTGTCATCAATTTTCCTGTAATTTCCTTTATTTTCTTTGTTATGTTAATGGCTACTATTTGTTTTTTACTGTTAACTCTACATTATCAGTGAATTTGCACCAGTTGTTTAATGTTTATTCTTGTATTGTCAATCACAAAGTCTTGATACTTTTCATGTCTTGAAATTTTTATTGCATGGCAGATAGTAGGAGTGAAAAATCCACTAATACCTCATGTTATCTTCCATGAGAGAAGTTTCTCCCCGCTCTTCCTGTGAAGCAGACAGTGAGGGGCTATTATCTTTCTCCAGTGAGGCACTGAGGTGAGTCAGCTGAATTACTTTTTCTTAAAATAGCTTTGGAGTATAATTGACAAAGTAAGTTTTGCACATTTAAAGTGTACGACTTAGTACATTTGACGTAAGTATATCCCCTCTAAACCATCACTACAGTCAAGATAGCAACCCTACCATCACTCCCTGAAGTTTTCTCCTGCCCTTCAGTAATCCCTTCCTCCCCACCTCTTCCCCTGCAAACCATCAATCTGCTTTCTATCACTAGATATTGATTTGCATTTTTGAGATACTTTGTATGAATGGATTTATATAGTGTCGATTTTGTCTGACTCGTTTCATTCAGCATAATTGAGATTAGTCCATGATATTGCAGTGTATTAATAGGTAATTATTTTTTTATTTTGCTTAGTACTACATTATTGTTGAGTAGTTTATTGTGAGTAGTGTTAAGATAGACAAGAACTTATTTATCCATTTACTTGTTGATGGATATTTGGGTTATTTACAATTTTGGCTACTATAAAGAGAACTGTAGTGAATCTCTGGTAGGTTTCAAGCCTTTGTATGGACATATGGTTTTATTATCTAAGCACCTGGAAGAGGAATGTCTGGCTTGTATAGTAGATGTTTACCTTTTTAAAGAAACTGCTTATTGGTTTTCAAAAATGATCATATTACTATGAATTGCTCATAGTGTCTATGAATTCTTATTGATTTATTTCATTGCCAACATTTTGTAAGGTCAGTCTTTTTGATTTTATTCATTCTATGATGTGTGTGTAGTACGCCATTGTGGCTTTTAGTTGCATTTCTCTAATGACTAAAAGATCCAGCATCTCCTCGTGTGCTTATTATCCATCTGGATATCTTTGTGAGGTGTGTTTTCAAGTCTGCTTATTGTCATGCTAGAGTGTTTACTTTATTACTGAGTTTTGAGAGTTCTTTATCTTGAGATATAAATTCTTTATCAAAGTGATTTCATTTCTCTTTTAAATGGATCATACTTTTAATGTTATAGCAAAGAAATATTTACCAAAGTCAAGTCATAAAAGTTTTATCCTAGGTTTTTCTAGAAGTTTTATATTTTCATTGTTATCCATTTTTATTTGCTTTTTGGTTTTATAATCCATCTTGAGTTAATAGGTTTGTAGACAAAAAATACACAAAAGCACAAAACCGTTTAATAATTGACAAAGTAAGTTTTGCACTTGACGACTTAGTACATTTGACGTAAGTATATCCCCTCTAAACCATCACTACAGTCAAGATAGCAACCCTACCATCACTCCCTGAAGTTTTCTCCTGCCCTTCAGTAATCCCTTCCTCCCCACCTCTTCCCCTGCAAACCATCAATCTGCTTTCTATCACTAGATATTGATTTGCATTTTTGAGATACTTTGTATGAATGGATTTATATAGTGTCGATTTTGTCTGACTCGTTTCATTCAGCATAATTGAGATTAGTCCATGATATTGCAGTGTATTAATAGGTAATTATTTTTTTATTTTGCTTAGTACTACATTATTGTTGAGTAGTTTATTGTGAGTAGTGTTAAGATAGACAAGAACTTATTTATCCATTTACTTGTTGATGGATATTTGGGTTATTTACAATTTTGGCTACTATAAAGAGAACTGTAGTGAATCTCTGGTAGGTTTCAAGCCTTTGTATGGACATATGGTTTTATTATCTAAGCACCTGGAAGAGGAATGTCTGGCTTGTATAGTAGATGTTTACCTTTTTAAAGAAACTGCTTATTGGTTTTCAAAAATGATCATATTACTATGAATTGCTCATAGTGTCTATGAATTCTTATTGATTTATTTCATTGCCAACATTTTGTAAGGTCAGTCTTTTTGATTTTATTCATTCTATGATGTGTGTGTAGTACGCCATTGTGGCTTTTAGTTGCATTTCTCTAATGACTAAAAGATCCAGCATCTCCTCGTGTGCTTATTATCCATCTGGATATCTTTGTGAGGTGTGTTTTCAAGTCTGCTTATTGTCATGCTAGAGTGTTTACTTTATTACTGAGTTTTGAGAGTTCTTTATCTTGAGATATAAATTCTTTATCAAAGTGATTTCATTTCTCTTTTAAATGGATCATACTTTTAATGTTATAGCAAAGAAATATTTACCAAAGTCAAGTCATAAAAGTTTTATCCTAGGTTTTTTTCTAGAAGTTTTATATTTTCTATTTAGATATATAATCCATTTTTTATTTGCTTTTTTGGTTTTATAATCCATCTTGAGTTAATAGGTTTGTAGACAAAAAAATACACAAAAGCACACTCAAATAATAACCAAAATAGTTTATAACTTACAACTCTTTCACATAAAAAATAGCAAACTATAATTAATGCTTTCTACCCTTAGGAAAAGGACATGAAAAATGCTAGACATTAAGACATTAATTGCATTTCTTATATTTAATTTCTGCATTTCACATTTACTACCTATAATTTCACCTAGTTCTGTTTCACATATCCTTTATAAAGTATTTCACTTTTAATGATGACTCTAGGATTGCCCTTGTTGGCATGTGATTATTGAGCACTTGGATTGTGGTTGATAGTCCTGTAAAAGGAAAACTTAACAGATATTTGAAACAGTATGAAAAAAAGAATGTGAAAACCCAATTTTTATATTACTTTAGATATATTACATAAATTACCAAAATCAACTTGTTTCTCTTTACCATTTTAAATGTGGCTATAAAAAAATTTAAAATGACATCTGGGTCACCTGATCCTTCTATTGAATGGCAGTGGGCCAGAACATTTGAAAACACAGCAGCTGCCAGGGAAAGCCCCAGATACAGCTTTAAGTTACCAGATTCTCATGTGCCTACTATCTGCTTTTGGAAAAGGAACTGTAAAATAAGAGAATCATCTGATTACTTTTTGCATGCTTTTAATTTTTTTTTAGTGAACATATATTTACTTCTTAACTAGTAAAGATGTTTCATTCTGTTTATAACCTTAGGGTTACAAGAAAGGAACTGGCCCTGGGATAAAAGATTGTTTAATGACTAAAAGATCCAGCATCTCCTCGTGTGCTTATTATCCATCTGGATATCTTTGTGAGGTGTGTTTTCAAGTCTGCTTATTGTCATGCTAGAGTGTTTACTTTATTACTGAGTTTTGAGAGTTCTTTATCTTGAGATATAAATTCTTTATCAAAGTGATTTCATTTCTCTTTTAAATGGATCATACTTTTAATGTTATAGCAAAGAAATATTTACCAAAGTCAAGTCATAAAAGTTTTATCCTAGGTTTTTTTCTAGAAGTTTTATATTTTCTATTTAGATATATAATCCATTTTTTATTTGCTTTTTTGGTTTTATAATCCATCTTGAGTTAATAGGTTTGTAGACAAAAAAATACACAAAAGCACACTCAAATAATAACCAAAATAGTTTATAACTTACAACTCTTTCACATAAAATATAGCACACTATAATTAATGCTTTCTACCCTTAGGAAAAGGACATGAAAAATGCTAGACATTAAGACATTAATTGCATTTCTTATATTTAATTTCTGCATTTCACATTTACTACCTATAATTTCACCTAGTTCTGTTTCACATATCCTTTATAAAGTATTTCACTTTTAATGATGACTCTAGGATTGCCCTTGTTGGCATGTGATTATTGAGCACTTGGATTGTGGTTGATAGTCCTGTAAAAGGAAAACTTAACAGATATTTGAAACAGTATGAAAAAAAGAATGTGAAAACCCAATTTTTATATTACTTTAGATATATTACATAAATTACCAAAATCAACTTGTTTCTCTTTACCATTTTAAATGTGGCTATAAAAAAATTTAAAATGACATCTGGGTCACCTGATCCTTCTATTGAATGGCAGTGGGCCAGAACATTTGAAAACACAGCAGCTGCCAGGGAAAGCCCCAGATACAGCTTTAAGTTACCAGATTCTCATGTGCCTACTATCTGCTTTTGGAAAAGGAACTGTAAAATAAGAGAATCATCTGATTACTTTTTGCATGCTTTTAATTTTTTTTTAGTGAACATATATTTACTTCTTAACTAGTAAAGATGTTTCATTCTGTTTATAACCTTAGGGTTACAAGAAAGGAACTGGCATTTAAGACACATGGGATAAAAGATTGTTTAACAGTGAATGAACCAAATTACAGTATTACTTGTGAAATATACCTTGCACCTTTTATCAGGTGCAAAGTGAGGCACTAGAGATAGGACTGGAAACCTGGGAGACCACCAGAGTTCACTATCAGCCTGTATGGAAGTCACAACTCTCGTCAAGATGATCACGAAGCGCCACTACTCTGGTGACTGACTGAGCCACTGTCTCACACAGCCCCATTTCTGTGAGAAAGAGGAGCTGTTTTGGCCAAGAATTAAGAACACACACCTAGTCCGTAATGGCCTGCAATTTTGTTTTCCTCCCATATCTAGAGTGCAAGTGAGAGCTTTTGCAATAAATCTCACTAGTTCCAGTCATCTGACATAGAGGGACTTGTCCATAAATTATTTAAAGAGTTGCTGATTAATTTTTTCAAGTAACATACACCATTAATGCTTGTTTTTTTTTCCCAACCTAACCGGTAATAGATAATTTATTTTGAAATGTTGCTCTTGTGTTCTGGCAGCATGCAGGAACACTTTTATTCAAAAGCCTCCTTCTGACAGGGAGCCTATCCACTGTCCACCTTCAGGCCTTTCTATGAGGCCATGTGACAAGTTTCTAGAAATACTCTGGACCATTTACTTCTTCTGCCAAAGCAACAGGCACCACCACCCCCTGCCGGTGCAGCTCTCGGAGAACATCCAAGATCGAGTCCAGCTCCGTGCGGAACTTGTCCAGCCGATTCCCCTGCCGGTGCAGCTTTTTTCCAAAATCACCAAAGGCTATAAAAATTTAAAATGACATCTGGGTCACCTGATCCTTCTATTGAATGGCAGTGGGCCAGAACATTTGAAAACACAGCAGCTGCCAGGGAAAGCCCCAGATACAGCTTTAAGTTACCAGATTCTCATGTGCCTACTATCTGCTTTTGGAAAAGGAACTGTAAAATAAGAGAATCATCTGATTACTTTTTGCATGCTTTTAATTTTTTTTTAGTGAACATATATTTACTTCTTAACTAGTAAAGATGTTTCATTCTGTTTATAACCTTAGGGTTACAAGAAAGGAACTGGCATTTAAGACACATGAGATAAAAGATTGTTTAACAGTGAATGAACCAAATTACAGTATTACTTGTGAAATATACCTTGCACCTTTTATCAGGTGCAAAGTGAGGCACTAGAGATAGGACTGGAAACCTGGGAGACCACCAGAGTTCACTATCAGCCTGTATGGAAGTCACAACTCTCGTCAAGATGATCACGAAGCGCCACTACTCTGGTGACTGACTGAGCCACTGTCTCACACAGCCCCATTTCTGTGAGAAAGAGGAGCTGTTTTGGCCAAGAATTAAGAACACACACCTAGTCCGTAATGGCCTGCAATTTTGTTTTCCTCCCATATCTAGAGTGCAAGTGAGAGCTTTTGCAATAAATCTCACTAGTTCCAGTCATCTGACATAGAGGGACTTGTCCATAAATTATTTAAAGAGTTGCTGATTAATTTTTTCAAGTAACATACACCATTAATGCTTGTTTTTTTTTTTTTCCCCCACCTAACCGGTAATAGATAATTTATTTTGAAATGTTGCTCTTGTGTTCTGGCAGCATGCAGGAACACTTTTATTCAAAAGCCTCCTTCTGACAGGGAGCCTATCCACTGTCCACCTTCAGGCCTTTCTATGAGGCCATGTGACAAGTTTCTAGAAATACTCTGGACCATTTACTTCTTCTGCCAAAGCAACAGGCACCACCACCCCCTGCCGGTGCAGCTCTCGGAGAACATCCAAGATCGAGTCCAGCTCCGTGCGGAACTTGTCCAGCTCCCGATTCTTCAGCTGTGCCAGTCGTTTCCATTTCTCAATTTCTTTGTTTTGCTCGGTTTCTACTACTTGGCGTGTCTGTTGTATTATCTGCAAATTGAAACAAATGCCACATTACTGTCAGAGTCCATGGTGGAGGTGAAGCGCCTCCAGGAACTCAAGTGGGCCAGGCTGACCGTGGTGAACTGGTGACCAGCACAGCGGAGGGACAGAGGCAGAGGCCCCACGAGTCAATAACCAGGCTCGTAAGTAAAGAGTAAGTGGGGATTTCAATATCTAATTCTGATACGGTGTTCAGAAGTTTGGTTTTTTTTTTTTTTTAAGCCTGGGGTGGGAACGGGCAAGGGTACCATTTTTAAAACCTTGGAATGAATCCAAAACATCCCCACAATGCTGTTCTTAAGAAGTGCACTCGAGAGGCAGGACAGCTTTAATACAACATATGTCACTCATGAAATATACACTGGCCTCTATCATGTATGAAATATACACTGGCCTCTATCATGTGCCAGGCATGGCTTCAAGCCTTACAACCATGTTAACATTTAATCTTGCAACACATCAGGAGATATTCCATATATCCATCTCCATTTAACAGGTAGAGAAAGAGAGGCACAAATAAGTAGATCAGGCTGGCCCCATATTCACACAGGCAGAGACAGGATCAGGATTCACACCCAGGCAGGCTGACCCTGGAGCCCTTGTTTTTCTTTTTCTTTATTTTTTTTTTTGGCTATTCTGAGTTTTCACTGCTGCTACAGACTCTTCTCTAGTTGTAGGGAGTGAGGTGAACAGGCTTCTTGTTGTGGTGACTTCTCTTGTTGGGGAAGTCTGGGAGGGGGAAAACCTTCGTTTCCTAACCGGTAATAGATAATTTATTTTGAAATGTTGCTCTTGTGTTCTGGCAGCATGCAGGAACACTTTTATTCAAAAGCCTCCTTCTGACAGGGAGCCTATCCACTGTCCACCTTCAGGCCTTTCTATGAGGCCATGTGACAAGTTTCTAGAAATACTCTGGACCATTTACTTCTTCTGCCAAAGCAACAGGCACCACCACCCCCTGCCGGTGCAGCTCTCGGAGAACATCCAAGATCGAGTCCAGCTCCGTGCGGAACTTGTCCAGCTCCCGATTCTTCAGCTGTGCCAGTCGTTTCCATTTCTCAATTTCTTTGTTTTGCTCGGTTTCTACTACTTGGCGTGTCTGTTGTATTATCTGCAAATTGAAACAAATGCCACATTACTGTCAGAGTCCATGGTGGAGGTGAAGCGCCTCCAGGAACTCAAGTGGGCCAGGCTGACCGTGGTGAACTGGTGACCAGCACAGCGGAGGGACAGAGGCAGAGGCCCCACGAGTCAATAACCAGGCTCGTAAGTAAAGAGTAAGTGGGGATTTCAATATCTAATTCTGATACGGTGTTCAGAAGTTTGGTTTTTTTTTTTTTTTAAGCCTGGGGTAGGAACGGGCAAGGGTACCATTTTAATACCTTGGAATGAATCCAAAAACATCCCCACAATGCTGTTCTTAAGAAGTGCACTCGAGAGGCAGGACAGCTTTAATACAACATATGTCACTCATGAAATATACACTGGCCTCTATCATGTATGAAATATACACTGGCCTCTATCATGTGCCAGGCATGGCTTCAAGCCTTACAACCATGTTAACATTTAATCTTGCAACACATCAGGAGATATTCCATATATCCATCTCCATTTAACAGGTAGAGAAAGAGAGGCACAAATAAGTAGATCAGGCTGGCCCCATATTCACACAGGCAGAGACAGGATCAGGATTCACACCCAGGCAGGCTGACCCTGGAGCCCTTGTTTTTCTTTTTCTTTATTTTTTTTTTTGGCTATTCTGAGTTTTCACTGCTGCTACAGACTCTTCTCTAGTTGTAGGGAGTGGGGGCTACTCTTTAGTTGAGGTGAACAGGCTTCTTGTTGTGGTGACTTCTCTTGTTGGGGAACTCGGACTCTAGGGCACGTGGGCTTCAGTAGTTGCGGCACATGGGCTCAACAGTTGTGGCTCTGAGGCTCTAGAGCCCAGGCGCCATAGCTGTGGCTCACGGGCTTAGTTGCTCCACAGCATGTGGGATCTTCCTGGATTAGGGATCAAACCCGTGTCTCCTGCATTGGCAGGCAAGCTCTTTACCACTGAGCTATCTGGGAAGCCCCCAGAGCCCTTGTTCTTAGCTACCATCCTACACTGCTGTGTTTATGTGCATCAAGTTTTTTTCAACTGTGAAATAACTACCTTGTCTAGTAACTTTTACAATACTGTTCTTATGATTTTAATTAAGAAAATACCTTACCAGAAGGGAATTGTTACTTACTGACATTACAAACCACAGAAAGCTAGACATACAAAAATAACTGGTTAAGGCAACAATATCAGTAATGTTTCCAGACATTATACATGCTGAACCTCTGCAAGAAAATATTTATAATTGTGCCTGGCTACAGAATAACTACGTAATTCTATTAATAAAAGAATTTCAGGCATATTGTATAAATAGGTGCTTGTGTTATAGGGAATACAAAATACTGTATGAATTTTCAGCTCATTATATTCTGAAAACTTTTGATGTCTCCATATATTAAAATTTGGCATATAATAGTTTGTCAATCATATTCAGACATAATTTACATAACATTATATACGTCTAAGGTATACAGAGTAATGACATGATATGTGTAAATGCTGTGAAATTATTACCACACAGTAAGTTAACATTTGTCACCAAATAAGTTTCCAAAGATTTTTCCTTATGATGAAAACTTAAAATTTACTTGCTACCAATTTTTTTTTTATAATCACAAGTATTTTTACTTTGCTTTTTAAATTTTACAGAGTCTTGTTGTTTACAGATATGGATTAGTTATCTGTATATCCCGTTCTCCCCCCATCCCACCCCTCTAGGTCATCACATAGCCCCCACGGATGATCTCTTATACCCACAGCACACTGACAATAGTTATTTCTTTTACAAAGATAGTACAATGTTGCTCTTTCCATATCTCTCACCCTCTCTTCCCTCTCTCCAATGTCCATAAGTCTGTTCTCTATGACTGTTTTTCCATCGATGCTCTGCATGTTTATTTATCAGTACAAACTTACTAGATTCCATATATCTATGTTAGTATATTGTATTAGTATAATTTTCAAATATACAGCATTAACTACAGTCATCGTGCTGTACATTACATATTGTTGCAAATGGTCTTATTTCATTCTTTTTAATGGCTGAGTAATAGTCCATTGCATATACATATACACCACATCTTCCTTATCCATTCCTCTGTCAATGGACATTTAGGCTGTTTTCATGTCTTGGCCATTGTAAACAGTGCTGCAATGAACACTGGGGTGCATGTATCTCTTTGGGTCAAGTTTTTTTCTGGTTATATGCCCAGGAGTGGGACTGCAGGGTCATATGGTAGCTCTGTTTAGTTTTTTAAGGAACCTCCACACAGCTCTCAATAGTGAGTGTACCAATTTACATTCCCACCAACAGTGCAGGAGGGTTCCCTTCTCTCCATACTCTCTCCAGCGTTTGCTGTTTGTGGATTTTTTTTTTTTATGATATATAGCTTCTGGTCTTACATTTAAGTCTTTAATCCATTTAAAATAATTTTGTGAGTGGTGTAAGATAGGGGTCTAGTTTCAGTCTTTTACATGTAAATATCATATTTTCCCAGAACCATTTATAGTAAGCAGTGTCTTTTCTCCATTAAGTAATCTTGGCTCCCTTATCAAAAATGTATGTGTGGATTATTTCTGAGTTCTAGATTCTATTCCTTTGGCTTACATGTCTGTTTTTAGTGCTAGGACCACAATGTTTTGATCACTACAGCTTTTTAACATAGTTTTAAGAATTATGTCCTGATATGGTCACCTTCTCTATACTGACACTGGCAGCTGGAGAATGCATGGATGTGAGTGGCTCATGAGGCTTCCCCTCACATTCACTATAATTAGAACTCAGAGGTGAGAGCAGCTTCCAAATAGCAAGGTTTAAAAGACTCCATTCACAGCTGATAAAATTATTCCATTTCTTCTATAATTGCAATTCTGCACCCTCAGCATAAGCCCCACGGATGATCTCTTATACCCACAGCACACTGACAATAGTTATTTCTTTTACAAAGATAGTACAATGTTGCTCTTTCCATATCTCTCACCCTCTCTTCCCTCTCTCCAATGTCCATAAGTCTGTTCTCTATGACTGTTTTTCCATCGATGCTCTGCATGTTTATTTATCAGTACAAACTTACTAGATTCCATATATCTATGTTAGTATATTGTATTAGTATAATTTTCAAATATACAGCATTAACTACAGTCATCGTGCTGTACATTACATATTGTTGCAAATGGTCTTATTTCATTCTTTTTAATGGCTGAGTAATAGTCCATTGCATATACATATACACCACATCTTCCTTATCCATTCCTCTGTCAATGGACATTTAGGCTGTTTTCATGTCTTGGCCATTGTAAACAGTGCTGCAATGAACACTGGGGTGCATGTATCTCTTTGGGTCAAGTTTTTTTCTGGTTATATGCCCAGGAGTGGGACTGCAGGGTCATATGGTAGCTCTGTTTAGTTTTTTAAGGAACCTCCACACAGCTCTCAATAGTGAGTGTACCAATTTACATTCCCACCAACAGTGCAGGAGGGTTCCCTTCTCTCCATACTCTCTCCAGCGTTTGCTGTTTGTGGATTTTTTTTTTTTATGATATATAGCTTCTGGTCTTACATTTAAGTCTTTAATCCATTTAAAATAATTTTGTGAGTGGTGTAAGATAGGGGTCTAGTTTCAGTCTTTTACATGTAAATATCATATTTTCCCAGAACCATTTATAGTAAGCAGTGTCTTTTCTCCATTAAGTAATCTTGGCTCCCTTATCAAAAATGTATGTGTGGATTATTTCTGAGTTCTAGATTCTATTCCTTTGGCTTACATGTCTGTTTTTAGTGCTAGGACCACAATGTTTTGATCACTACAGCTTTTTAACATAGTTTTAAGAATTATGTCCTGATATGGTCACCTTCTCTATACTGACACTGGCAGCTGGAGAATGCATGGATGTGAGTGGCTCATGAGGCTTCCCCTCACATTCACTATAATTAGAACTCAGAGGTGAGAGCAGCTTCCAAATAGCAAGGTTTAAAAGACTCCATTCACAGCTGATAAAATTATTCCATTTCTTCTATAATTGCAATTCTGGAAAACACACACACAAGACCAAAAAAATGCTCCTGTGTAGCTTCTTACAAATATCTGTACTGCTCATCTAGAAAACAAGTCTCCATTAGAAGATGCAAAGATGTATGTGCTGCTAATAAAGCAGTCTTTTGACTTCACCGTTCTTTTTAAATTTTATTGAAATAGCTGATTTACAATGTTGTGCTAGTTTCAGGTGTACAGCAAAGTGATTCATTTATACATATATTCTTTCTTTTTCAGGTTCTTTTCCATATAGGTTATTATAGAATACCGAATAGTTTTCCTTGTGCTATACAGTAAGTAAAGTGTGTATATATTAATCCCCAACTCCCAATGTATTCCTGCTCCCTCACATTTTCACTTCGAGAACCATACATTTGGTTTTGAAATCTGAGTCTGTTTTATAAATAAGTCCATTTGTATATATTTTTTAGATTCCACATATAAGCAGTATCATATTTGTCTTTTTCTGTCTTAATATGATAATCTGTAGGTCCATTCATGTTGCTGCAAATGGTAATTTTTGTTCTTTTTATGGCTGAGTAATATTCCATTGTATGTATGTACCATATTTTTAAATTTTATTTATCTGTTCCTCTGCCGACATTTCAGTTGCTTCCATATCTTGGCTATTGTAAATAATGCTGTAATGAATAGTGGGTTGTATGTAGTTTTTCAAATTATGGTTTTCTCCAGATATATGCCTAGGAGTGGGATTGTTGGGTCATATGGTAGTTCAACTTTAGTTTTTTAAGGAACATGCTTAAAGAGTGGGGGTGCCAGTTTACATTTCCACCAACAGTATATGAGGGTCCCCTCTTCTCTACAGCCTTTCCAGCACATATTGTTTGTAGACTTTTTGATGATGGCCATTCTGATTGGTGTGAAGTATACCTGGGGCGATATCTCATAGTAGTTTTGATTTGTATTTCTCTGATAATTAGTGATGTTGAGCATCTTTTCATTCCTTTTTGGTCATATTTATGTGTTCTTTGGACAAATGTCTAAGTCTTCTGCCAATTTTTGACTGGGTTGTTTTCTGGATAAACAGCTGCATAAGCTATTTATCTTGAAGATTAATCTTGTGTTGGTCACTTCCTTTGCAAATATTTTCTCACTTTCTATGGTTTGCCTTTCTGCTTTGTTTACGGTCTCCATCATTATATGAAAGTTTTTAAGTTTACTTAGGTCCCATTTGTTTATTTTTGTTTTTATTCCCATTACTCTAGGAGACTAATTCGAAAAGATTGCTGCAATTTATGTCAAAGAGTGGTCTGCCTATGTTTTCTTCAGGCTCTAGGCTCATCGACCACAGATCAACTGATTCATACTGGTTCTTTTTTTGGCTGAATAATAGTCCACTGTATACATTTACCACAGCTTATTTATACATTCATCTGCCAATGGACTTCTAGGTTCCTTCCATGTCCTGGCTACTGTAAATAGTACTGCAGTAAACACTGGGATGCATACATTCTTTTAAACCATGGTTTTCTCTGAATATATGCCCAGGAGTGAGACTGCAGGATCATAGAGTTTTATTCCTAGTTTTTAAAGAAATCTCCATAGTGGTTGTATCAGTTTACATTCTCAGAAACTGTGCAACAGGGTTCTCTTTTCTCCACATCGTTTCCAGCATTTATTTTTTGTAGGTTTTTTTGATGATGGCCATTCTGACTGGTGTTGAGATGACATCTCATTGTAGTTTTGATTTGCAAAATTCTCTAATAATGAGCAACGTTGAGCATCTCTTCATGTGTTTAATGGCCATCTGTATGTCTTCTTTGGAGAAATGTCTGTTTAGTTGACTGGGTGGTTGTTTTTCTGATAGAGCTGCTTATATATTTTGGAGATTAATCCTTTGTCAGTCATTTCCTTTGCAGGTATTTTCTCCCTTTGTAGGGGTTGTCTTTCCATCTCGTTTATAGTTTGCTTTGCTGTGCAAAATCTTTTAAGTTTAATTAGGTCCCATTTGTTTATTTTTGTTTTTACTTCCATTACTCTAGGAGGTGGGTCTAAAAGGACCTTGCTGCAATTTATGTCAAAGAGTGTTCTGCCTATGTGTTCCTCTAAGACTTGTATCATTTCTTCTACACAAAGCTGTCTAGTTTTCCCAGCACCACTTATTAAAGAGACTGTCATTTCTCCATTACATATTCTTGTCTCTTTTGTTATAGATTGACCATAGGTGTGTGGGTTTATTTCTGGCTGTTCTATCCTGTTTTATTGATATGTATCTTTTTTTTTGTTCTGGTACCATACTATTTTGATGACTGTAGCTTTGTGGTATAATCTGAGGTCAGGGTTAAGGTCAACCCTTTGTTTTGTAACTTTCTTCTATTTTCCTGTTCTCTATTTCATTTATTTCTGATCTAATCTTTGTTTCATTCTGTTAACTTTGGCCTTAGTTTGTCCTTTTTCTAGCTCCATGAGTCATAAAGTCAGGATCTAAAATTTGAAAAATTTTCCTTGATATATGCACTTATCACTATAATGTTCACTCTTAGAAACATTTTTGCTGCATTTCATTAGTTTTGGTGTGCAGTATTTCAAGTCTCATTCATCTTCAAGATATTTGTTTTCCTTTCAGTGTCTTCTCTGGTCCACTGATTATTTAGGAGTGTGTTGTTCAGTTTTTATGTATGTCACATTTCCAGTTTTCCTCCTGTTCACTTTTATTTTCATATCATACTTTCTATGATTTTAGTTCTCTTAAGTTTACTAAGACTTGTTTTGTGGCCAAACATAAGATCATTCCTAGAAAATGTTCTTGGTGTGCTTGATAAGAATGTATATTCTGCTATTGTTAAGGGGTGTGTTTTCTTATTTTTTTTACTGTAGTATTACTCAAATCCAGCTATTTCCTTTTTGATTTTCTGGATGAAATAGCCTTTGTTGAGAGTTGTGTATTAAAGTCACCAACTATTATTACATTGATGTTTTTTCTCCTTTTAGTTCTGTTAGTGTTTATTTTTATATATTTAGGTATTCTGATGTTGGATGCATAAATATTTATATGTTACCTACATGATATTGAAGGATTGAGCCCTTTATGATTATACAATCATTGTGTCTCTTTTGGTTACCCTGCTGGCTCAGATGGTAAGGAATCTGCCTGCAATGCAATTTATGTCAAAGAGTGTTCTGCCTATGTGTTCCTCTAAGACTTGTATCATTTCTTCTACACAAAGCTGTCTAGTTTTCCCAGCACCACTTATTAAAGAGACTGTCATTTCTCCATTACATATTCTTGTCTCTTTTGTTATAGATTGACCATAGGTGTGTGGGTTTATTTCTGGCTGTTCTATCCTGTTTTATTGATATGTATCTTTTTTTTTGTTCTGGTACCATACTATTTTGATGACTGTAGCTTTGTGGTATAATCTGAGGTCAGGGTTAAGGTCAACCCTTTGTTTTGTAACTTTCTTCTATTTTCCTGTTCTCTATTTCATTTATTTCTGATCTAATCTTTGTTTCATTCTGTTAACTTTGGCCTTAGTTTGCCCTTTTTTCTAGCTCCATGAGTCATAAAGTCAGGATCTAAAATTTGAAAAATTTTCCTTGATATATGCACTTATCACTATAATGTTCACTCTTAGAAACATTTTTGCTGCATTTCATTAGTTTTGGTGTGCAGTATTTCAAGTCTCATTCATCTTCAAGATATTTGTTTTCCTTTCAGTGTCTTCTCTGGTCCACTGATTATTTAGGAGTGTGTTGTTCAGTTTTTATGTATGTCACATTTCCAGTTTTCCTCCTGTTCACTTTTATTTTCATATCATACTTTCTATGATTTTAGTTCTCTTAAGTTTACTAAGACTTGTTTTGTGGCCAAACATAAGATCATTCCTAGAAAATGTTCTTGGTGTGCTTGATAAGAATGTATATTCTGCTATTGTTAAGGGGTGTGTTTTCTTATTTTTTTTACTGTAGTATTACTCAAATCCAGCTATTTCCTTTTTGATTTTCTGGATGAAATAGCCTTTGTTGAGAGTTGTGTATTAAAGTCACCAACTATTATTACATTGATGTTTTTTCTCCTTTTAGTTCTGTTAGTGTTTATTTTTATATATTTAGGTATTCTGATGTTGGATGCATAAATATTTATATGTTACCTACATGATATTGAAGGATTGAGCCCTTTATGATTATACAATCATTGTGTCTCTTTTGGTTACCCTGCTGGCTCAGATGGTAAGGAATCTGCCTGCAATGCAGGAAACCTGGGTTCAATTCCTGGTTTGGGAAGATTGCCTGGAAAAGGGAATGGCTACCCACTCCAGTTTTCTTGCTTGGGGATTTCCGGGGTTGCCTAGAGTCTCCTTTGGCAACTTTTTTAGCTTAAAATCTATTTTGTCTGATGTAACTACAGCTGCTCCTGCTTTCTTTTGGTTACCATGTGCTTGAAACATATTTTCCCATTTGTTCCCTCTTAGTCTATGTGTTTTTTAAGGCTAAAATGAGTCTCTGATAGGTAGCATATTGTTTGGATCCTATTTTTCACTCATTCAGCAATTCAGCCCTTTAGAATGGAGAATTTAATACATTTAGGCTTAAAGGAATTACTGATAAGAATTTACTATTGCTATTTTGTTCTTTTTTGTTTTGTAGATCCCTGCTTCTTATATTTTTAGTCTCCTTTTCTGAATGGATGATTTCTTATGGTATGCTCTGACTCCTCTAGCATAATCATTTATGTAACTATTACAGGATTTTCCTTTGTGGTTACCGTGATGCTTACATAAAATCTGATATAACATCTGCTTTTAAGTTGATAAAAACTTTAGTACCATACCTAACTTGACACTTTTACTTCTTCCCATCTTAATGTTAGGTAACCGATGTTATAATTTACATATTTTAAATACTATATATACAATAACTAATATAGTTGTGATTATTTTACTTTTTCAGCTTTTAAACTAGAGTTGTAAAGGAATTATTCACTACTACAATCTCACAGAAT
Organism: Tragulus kanchil; assembly: GCA_022376925.1. Classification (NCBI taxonomy): domain Eukaryota; kingdom Metazoa; phylum Chordata; class Mammalia; order Artiodactyla; family Tragulidae; genus Tragulus; species Tragulus kanchil. Next base: position 211,551,155 of record JAIOJX010000026.1, read on the forward strand.
CTGACTTTGACTATTTACTATTACCAGTGAGCTTTTTCAACCACATTTATATGTTTTTATGATGCTGTTAGCATTCTTTTATTTCCACTTGATGAATTTCCTTTAGGACTTCTTGTGAGGCAAGTCTGATGGTGATGAACTCTCTTAGCTTTTTTTTCAATAATTTTTGCCCCTTTTAAATTTGTTCCCAAAGGACAGGTTTGCCAGCTATAGTATTCTTGGATGACAGTTTTTCTTTCAGTATTTTGTATATATCAATCCATTGTCTCCTGGCCTGCAAAACCTGTGCTGAGAAATCTCATATAGTCTTATGGGGGGCAGGGGTGGTGTCCCTTGTATATGGCACACTGCTTTTCTCTTGATGTTTTGAAAATTCTCTTTTTCTTTGACTTGTTTCTTGATGTAGGTATCTCCTTTGGCAACTTTGTTCCTGATGTAACTACAGCTGCTCCTGCTTTCTTTTGGTTACCATGTGCTTGAAACATATTTTCCCATTTGTTCCTCTTAGTCTATGTGTTTTTTAAGGCTAAAATGAGTCTCTGATAGGTAGCATATTGTTTGGATCCTATTTTTCACTCATTCAGCAATTCAGCCCTTTAGAATGGAGAATTTAATACATTTAGGCTTAAAGGAATTACTGATAAGAATTTACTATTGCTATTTTGTTCTTTTTTGTTTTGTAGATCCCTGCTTCTTATATTTTTAGTCTCCTTTTCTGAATGGATGATTTCTTATGGTATGCTCTGACTCCTCTAGCATAATCATTTATGTAACTATTACAGGATTTTCCTTTGTGGTTACCGTGATGCTTACATAAAATCTGATATAACATCTGCTTTTAAGTTGATAAAAACTTTAGTACCATACCTAACTTGACACTTTTACTTCTTCCCATCTTAATGTTAGGTAACCGATGTTATAATTTACATATTTTAAATACTATATATACAATAACTAATATAGTTGTGATTATTTTACTTTTCAGCTTTTAAACTAGAGTTGTAAAGGAATTATTCACTACTACAATCTCACAGAATCTGACTTTGACTATTTACTATTACCAGTGAGCTTTTTCAACCACATTTATATGTTTTTATGATGCTGTTAGCATTCTTTTATTTCCACTTGATGAATTTCCTTTAGGACTTCTTGTGAGGCAAGTCTGATGGTGATGAACTCTCTTAGCTTTTTTTTCAATAATTTTTGCCCCTTTTAAATTTGTTCCCAAAGGACAGGTTTGCCAGCTATAGTATTCTTGGATGACAGTTTTTCTTTCAGTATTTTGTATATATCAATCCATTGTCTCCTGGCCTGCAAAACCTGTGCTGAGAAATCTCATATAGTCTTATGGGGGGCAGGGGTGGTGTCCCTTGTATATGGCACACTGCTTTTCTCTTGATGTTTTGAAAATTCTCTTTTGTCTTTGACTTGTTTCTTGATGTAGGTATCTACTGTATTGAACTTTCCTCTCAGAACTGTTTTTAGTGCATCCCATAAATTTTGTTATGTTGTGTTTCAATTTGCAACTGTCTCAATATTTTAAATCTGTTCTTTAACTCACTGGTTGTCTAGGAGAATGTGGTTTAATCCCACATATATGTATCATCTAGTTTTCTTCTTGTAATTGATTCTCAGTTTCATTCCATTGATTAGAGAAGATGCTTGATATGATTTTAATCTTAAATTTATTAAGACTTGTTTTGTGGCCTAATATACGATCTATCCTGGAGAATTTTACGTGATTGAAAAGAATGTGTGCTTGAGAAGACTATGTCTTGTTGCTTTTGGACAGAATGTCTTCTGTATGTTAAATGGATCCCTTTTAATATATATTAAGGCCAATGTTTACATACTGATTTTCTGTGTTCACAATCCATCTACTGAGAAGGTAGGGTAGGAAAGTCCCTTACCATTACTGTAATGCTATCACTTTCTGCTCTTAGGTTAATATATGCTCTCTATATTAGGTGCTCCTTTGTTGGATGCATATATATTTGGTGATGTCCCGTTTTCCTTCTGTGTTTTCTTGTAGTTCACTAAATTTAAAAGGATTATTATGAATTCTGTGTCAGGACAGGTCACAGATTACCATTGTGTTATGAGCAGTTACTGGAGCTTTATTAATTTCCTTTGGTAGTATCATGTTTAACTGACTTTTCATGATCTCTGATTTTTGTGTTGCTATCTGTATATCTGAGTAAGCAGACTCCTTTTCTAGACTTTGCTTTGGCAGAGACAGTTTGTTGCCCATTAGCTCAGGCTGCGATTTTGGAAGGTCAGCGGGTAGTGTGCTTGGGCAGGTGGAGCTTGCTATCTCTTTTTAAGGTAAGGACACTGCCTGAGCTCTGAGGTCAGGAAGCTGCTGCCGGCTGGGACAACTGGATAGGACTGGTAACCAAGTGTGGATACTGGGTGAGTTCTGCTGTTGCCTAGATTTTCTGGTCATGCTTCTTTTAAGGTTCTACTGAGGACTACACTTAGCAGTAGACGGTGCCGTGAATTATCTGGGTGGCAGAACAAGTCCAAGACGGGAATAGCTTTTTTGGGGGACCTAGGTCAGGCAGAATTGTGACTTAGTTTCCACATCTGACAGGACTATCAACTCAGTGGGCTTAGCTCTGCACGTAGGCAGTGCTGCTGTCTGGACTCAAGCGCCATTGCAAATGAGGCTGTAGGATGGGCTATCCAGCTTTCATGCACCTGGCTAGGTTTCTTGGTTGAGAGAGATGGAAGCTGTATTCATCAGTATGTGGGGATATGAATTAGTTTCCTGCCCAGGCAGCTGGTAGAAAAGGCTCCAAGGCAGACAGTGGTCACTGTCTGGGGTACTGAATCAGGCAGCACTGTGCACTGAGTTCCCTGACAATACTGGCCCAGCATCTTGGTCTGCAGATGTGCATGGCCACTGGCTGGTATCTCTACGTGGGCATCACTTAGGAGGAACTTGATCTACTAAGAACCAAAGGCTGGTTGCTGCACATCCTGTTCCCTTTTTCTGTCAGAACTGATCCTTAGTGGTCAAACCCTTAGCTTACTACCAAAATACCCATACCCATGAGGTGAAACGACTGGGTCTTCTAGGAATCAACCCACAATGATGGGAGAGCCAGCTATTTTTTGTATAAAATTTATCTAGATCTTGAGTCTCTTCCACCCAGGAAAAATCCAGGGAGCCTCTTCTGTGCAGTGTTGTGCCCATTTGGGGGAGCAAAAAATGCTATCAGAGTTTGGTTGTTCATCTTACACTTCTAATATGCCCTTCTTGGTCTCTGTGGGGTAAAAGGGTGCTTTAGCTTCACCTTTGTCTGGGACTTTATAGATAGTTGCTAGTTGGTCTTCTGAGAGATACTAAAGTTAGAATGAACTTTTGATGATATCCTAAAAACCTTACTATATTTTTGCTTAAGCAAATGTAACAAAATTTTATAAACCATATTGAAATGATATATGTAGAGCCTATATGTATGTATATGTATCACCTTTGTTTATACCAAGACACTAACATATCATAAGGCTATAAAATAGTATGTGCCTATGACAAGTAAGAAAGCTAATATTAAACATATTTATCCACAACTTACAACCATTTTCTAGAACAGGAATTATGTAATATGGGTATAGGCTCTAGTGAAATGGTAACATGGCATGATGCCTCTTTCCTACTATAGCTGGCAGTTTCTTACAATACAATGTTTTTAAGAGAAGTGCACAAATAAAAAAAGCCTGAGTGAGAAATGAATTAATCTGTGTTCCACTTCACATTCTATAGATTCTATAATGATAAAAGAGCTAGAATCTTGATATACTAAGTAGAGGTAGGCTTTTTTCTCTGTGGAACTTGGGTTATCCATAGAATTTTGCATGTACATGGTATTTGTTATTTTCAGAGTATATAAATTTGTGCCCTACCCTCACTCATATGTTAAAGCCCCAATACACAGTGTTGCTGTATTTGGAATAAGGAACTAATTAAAGGTAAATGAAGTTAGGATTATAGTGTCCTCATGAAAAGAGGCATCAGAGAGCTTCTTCTATTTCCCCTTTCCTACATGACAGAGCACACAGAGAAAACCAGAAGAGCTCTCACAGAAACTGAATCAGCTGGAACCTTGATGGTAAACTTTTAGCCCCAAGACCTGTGAGAAAATTAATTTGTTTTTTAAGCTACTCAGTTAATGATGTTTTGCTGTGGCAGCCTAAGCAGACTAAAATACACTGCTCAAACAAAACTAAATATCAGGACCGAGGCTAGTGCTTAAATACACACCAAGCCCTTCTGCTATCTTTAATTTCTATTTATCTGTTTGTAAGTTATGTATAGTAATCCTAATGTTACTAGTGCTAGGCAAATAATGTTTTAAATGATTACATTTTACTATAAGCCTGTTTCTTACTAACATTTCTTGAAATGCCCTTCTTGGTCTCTGTGGGGTAAAAGGGTGCTTTAGCTTCACCTTTGTCTGGGACTTTATAGATAGTTGCTAGTTGGTCTTCTGAGAGATACTAAAGTTAGAATGAACTTTTGATGATATCCTAAAAACCTTACTATATTTTTGCTTAAGCAAATGTAACAAAATTTTATAAACCATATTGAAATGATATATGTAGAGCCTATATGTATGTATATGTATCACCTTTGTTTATACCAAGACACTAACATATCATAAGGCTATAAAATAGTATGTGCCTATGACAAGTAAGAAAGCTAATATTAAACATATTTATCCACAACTTACAACCATTTTCTAGAACAGGAATTATGTAATATGGGTATAGGCTCTAGTGAAATGGTAACATGGCATGATGCCTCTTTCCTACTATAGCTGGCAGTTTCTTACAATACAATGTTTTTAAGAGAAGTGCACAAATAAAAAAAGCCTGAGTGAGAAATGAATTAATCTGTGTTCCACTTCACATTCTATAGATTCTATAATGATAAAAGAGCTAGAATCTTGATATACTAAGTAGAGGTAGGCTTTTTTCTCTGTGGAACTTGGGTTATCCATAGAATTTTGCATGTACATGGTATTTGTTATTTTCAGAGTATATAAATTTGTGCCCTACCCTCACTCATATGTTAAAGCCCCAATACACAGTGTTGCTGTATTTGGAATAAGGAACTAATTAAAGGTAAATGAAGTTAGGATTATAGTGTCCTCATGAAAAGAGGCATCAGAGAGCTTCTTCTATTTCCCCTTTCCTACATGACAGAGCACACAGAGAAAACCAGAAGAGCTCTCACAGAAACTGAATCAGCTGGAACCTTGATGGTAAACTTTTAGCCCCAAGACCTGTGAGAAAATTAATTTGTTTTTTAAGCTACTCAGTTAATGATGTTTTGCTGTGGCAGCCTAAGCAGACTAAAATACACTGCTCAAACAAAACTAAATATCAGGACCGAGGCTAGTGCTTAAATACACACCAAGCCCTTCTGCTATCTTTAATTTCTATTTATCTGTTTGTAAGTTATGTATAGTAATCCTAATGTTACTAGTGCTAGGCAAATAATGTTTTAAATGATCACATTTTAATATAAGCCTGTTTCTTACTAACATTTCTTGAAATGACTTAAATATGGAACATGGATCCCAAGAGCCCTATTTCCAGGGTAAAATGCGTATCTTTTTAGCATCCATCAATAATTAAGAACCTAATACAAAAGCTGTTCATTTTTCTAGATATAAACCACTCTTAAAGTATTTGAGAATTATTTTCTCTTTAAAGCTATATACATTTATCTATAATGAAAGCAATATATAATGAAAACACTCTAAAAGAAGTAATTTGCTCAGGATGACAAAACCATAGCAAGCTGAGAGTACCTAAAAGTGAAGAAATATACAAATATATGAATGTGATTTACTAATTTACCTGTTGAAGCTCTTGTTCTCTTTGCTCATGTCTCATTTCCATCTGTTTAATTTTCTTTTCTAAGACCATGAAATGTTTCATCTCTGGTGTATGATTTTCTTTGGCTTCTCTCAATTCTTCCAAGAGTTTTGTAATCTAAAATTGAGAATATGCAATAAGTGGGAAGTTATAACAAGGAAGTAATTCACTTTTCACAGGTACTCATTAGAAGAACACTCACTGAATATTTTTTGAGTAAACTTTCTCTAGATCAGAGGCTTCTTGTTAACATCAAAGGTATCTGGGGTTGCTAGAATGATAGCTTTCATTCCCTAGGTCCAGAAAGTAAAGGCTCATCCTAACTCTGAACTGACCTCACATTCCAATAGGTTCCAGAGGACTGGACCACCTTCTCCCTCCCAGGTATGCTGGCTGTCTCTGGTGCTCAAATGAAGCTGGGCACGTTCTTTGATGTATTCAGCCTTGCTACAAAGTATTTGTTAGTAGTGTGATTACTTTTTGGATTAAATAATACATTTAAAGCACCCAACAGAAAGAGTTCAATAAAATGGATCCTTTTTTGTCAACTCCCTATAATTCTATTTGTAATTCTCTTCTAGTTCTTATCCCCTTATAATAGTTCATTCCACATGTGAACATATGCATATACAACAGAGATAAGGAAGTACTGAACCCTTTCTGTGCTGGCTGTGTCTTAGGTCCTGAGGATGCAGAGATGAAAGACATGGTCCCTGTCCTCATGGAGATGACGAGTCTACTGTGGTACCTCCTTTTTCGTAGCATGGCCCAGAGAAAATGATAAAATTTCTATGGCACCAGGGAGTGAAATGGAGATGATTGATATGAGGGATCTTTATACTGGACTTCATAAAACAATCAGTGGAACTCTGTATATCATACAATTAAAACCTGCCAACTGTTACCAAAAGGCAAAATAATATCCAAATGAAAATGGATAAAGTTATCAATCATGTTTTACAAAGAAACACCTAGTACCTAATAACACCAATACTACTTTTTTTTTTTTTAAAAAGAGCCAATATATTCTTTTGATGCTAGTTTAAAAAATGTGAAAACATAAGCAAATTAAGTCAGTGGCAAATGTAAATATTTCAAATGTAGGACATCCTGGATATCATCAGTAGCCAAAGAAACAAGCAGACTTTAATGAGGATGATTTTCCCCAACCTTAATGAGAAAGGTAGGGGAGCTGCTGGGGTGATGAGTGGTGGGCAAAAATAACCTTGCATGTCAAAACAAAAATTTTAAAACACCTTCCCTCCCCCAAAACAAAAACTACCTGCAAAACAAGCAATGATTATTAAGATAGTTGTTAGAAGCACTGTTATACATGTGTTAGTCAAATATCATTTCAGCCTCTACAAACGTTTTAATGACTGAAAATGACTCTGAGTTTGTCATTAGACAACCGTTCCAGTCATCATCATCTTGTGACCACAGGTAACCCATTCCGGGTACAGCTGGGAACTTCTGGTCTAGAGGAAGAAGCAGTTGAGGAAATGAGAATTCTAACATGATGCACTGTGGTGGAGAGAGGCCAGTGAAGCAGTAAGGTGAGGAAGGGACTCGTAATCTGAAGGAGAAGTGGCCACAGAATTCTCATCAGGAGCCAGCTGTGTCTGAACTGAGTCATAAAGGACAAGCAGTAGTGAGTTATGGCAGTACATGGGCGAGGTGCTATGCTAAGTACTTTACAGATGCTGTTTTAGTTGATCAGAACTTAAATTTGTTGACTGTCTGATTCCCCAAATGAAATATAAGCTCTATGAGAGCAGGGATTTTGTCTATTTGTTCTCCTCAGTATTCCTAGCTCCTAGAGTTTTCACAGCAAAGAGTAGCTATTTAACAATTATCCATGAATAACAATGGAGTCGCTTTATTTCATTGCAAGTTACTGTGGTACCTCCTTTTTCGTAGCATGGCCCAGAGAAATGATAAAATTTCTATGGCACCAGGGAGTGAAATGGAGATGATTGATATGAGGGATCTTTATACTGGACTTCATAAAACAATCAGTGGAACTCTGTATATCATACAATTAAAACCTGCCAACTGTTACCAAAAGGCAAAATAATATCCAAATGAAAATGGATAAAGTTATCAATCATGTTTTACAAAGAAACACCTAGTACCTAATAACACCAATACTACTTTTTTTTTTTTTAAAAAGAGCCAATATATTCTTTTGATGCTAGTTTAAAAAATGTGAAAACATAAGCAAATTAAGTCAGTGGCAAATGTAAATATTTCAAATGTAGGACATCCTGGATATCATCAGTAGCCAAAGAAACAAGCAGACTTTAATGAGGATGATTTTCCCCAACCTTAATGAGAAAGGTAGGGGAGCTGCTGGGGTGATGAGTGGTGGGCAAAAATAACCTTGCATGTCAAAACAAAAATTTTAAAACACCTTCCCTCCCCCAAAACAAAAACTACCTGCAAAACAAGCAATGATTATTAAGATAGTTGTTAGAAGCACTGTTATACATGTGTTAGTCAAATATCATTTCAGCCTCTACAAACGTTTTAATGACTGAAAATGACTCTGAGTTTGTCATTAGACAACCGTTCCAGTCATCATCATCTTGTGACCACAGGTAACCCATTCCGGGTACAGCTGGGAACTTCTGGTCTAGAGGAAGAAGCAGTTGAGGAAATGAGAATTCTAACATGATGCACTGTGGTGGAGAGAGGCCAGTGAAGCAGTAAGGTGAGGAAGGGACTCGTAATCTGAAGGAGAAGTGGCCACAGAATTCTCATCAGGAGCCAGCTGTGTCTGAACTGAGTCATAAAGGACAAGCAGTAGTGAGTTATGGCAGTACATGGGCGAGGTGCTATGCTAAGTACTTTACAGATGCTGTTTTAGTTGATCAGAACTTAAATTTGTTGACTGTCTGATTCCCCAAATGAAATATAAGCTCTATGAGAGCAGGGATTTTGTCTATTTGTTCTCCTCAGTATTCCTAGCTCCTAGAGTTTTCACAGCAAAGAGTAGCTATTTAACAATTATCCATGAATAACAATGGAGTCGCTTTATTTCATTTGCAAGTTATAGAGATTATTCATTTGTAAGTTACATAAATTCTGAGATTTGGTTCTAGACAAAGAGATAACTTGCCTTTATTTGTATCTCTTAAAAAGCACCTTTAAAAGTATAAACTTGTCTTATATTTTAGTGAATATGTCCATTGGAGGCAACTGGATATGTAAGGAAAGATGCATGATCATAAGTGCTTCTTGCATTAAAAAAGAAAACACAAAAATCTCAATATTCTAGGGACCAAATAATATCCAAAATATTATTGTCTAAAATCCTTAGCAAATGGATGTGATAAGTAAAAATACAAACACCTCAAAAAAAAAAAAAAAAGGTATGAGGTTAAAAAAAATGCTGCCACTTGAATACTATAGGAAAACCTGGCAACAACCTAAATGTCTGATGATAGGGACTGGTTAACAACAACAAAAGTAAAGTAATTGAGAGCCTTGGACCTGGAGCGCCAGAGACCCTGAGTTATGTTACAGCTTTGCTATTTTCAAAGTATTTAGCTATTCCCAAACTAAGAAAACTGTAACTTGACCAAAACTGACCTTGCTCTTTATCTGGCAAACATGAACACATACTTCCTTTTACTACTTTCCTAAAAGTTCTACTTCATGTCTGTGAGGTTCTGTAAGTTTATTTACTTATAGAACAAAGTTTATGTACCTCTGAAACACTGAAAAGTGTGCACAGTGTTCACCTACAATCTTTCAACTCCTAGAACAACATTTTTAAATAGATAGTTGCATGATTGTGGAGTATTTTACATTAATCTTGCCATGATGCAATAAGCCCTTGAATAATAAAAATGATGTATATGCTTCAAAGAACTGAATGCAGCTTATCTGATATTTCATACTTTTTAGAAAAACTCGATAAAAAATGGGCGAAGGGGTGCTATGCTAAGTACTTTACAGATGCTGTTTTAGTTGATCAGAACTTAAATTTGTTGACTGTCTGATTCCCCAAATGAAATATAAGCTCTATGAGAGCAGGGATTTTGTCTATTTGTTCTCCTCAGTATTCCTAGCTCCTAGAGTTTTCACAGCAAAGAGTAGCTATTTAACAATTATCCATGAATAACAATGGAGTCGCTTTATTTCATTTGCAAGTTATAGAGATTATTCATTTGTAAGTTACATAAATTCTGAGATTTGGTTCTAGACAAAGAGATAACTTGCCTTTATTTGTATCTCTTAAAAAGCACCTTTAAAAGTATAAACTTGTCTTATATTTTAGTGAATATGTCCATTGGAGGCAACTGGATATGTAAGGAAAGATGCATGATCATAAGTGCTTCTTGCATTAAAAAAGAAAACACAAAAATCTCAATATTCTAGGGACCAAATAATATCCAAAATATTATTGTCTAAAATCCTTAGCAAATGGATGTGATAAGTAAAAATACAAACACCTCAAAAAAAAAAAAAAAAAGGTATGAGGTTAAAAAAAATGCTGCCACTTGAATACTATAGGAAAACCTGGCAACAACCTAAATGTCTGATGATAGGGACTGGTTAACAACAACAAAAGTAAAGTAATTGAGAGCCTTGGACCTGGAGCGCCAGAGACCCTGAGTTATGTTACAGCTTTGCTATTTTCAAAGTATTTAGCTATTCCCAAACTAAGAAAACTGTAACTTGACCAAAACTGACCTTGCTCTTTATCTGGCAAACATGAACACATACTTCCTTTTACTACTTTCCTAAAAGTTCTACTTCATGTCTGTGAGGTTCTGTAAGTTTATTTACTTATAGAACAAAGTTTATGTACCTCTGAAACACTGAAAAGTGTGCACAGTGTTCACCTACAATCTTTCAACTCCTAGAACAACATTTTTTAAATAGATAGTTGCATGATTGTGGAGTATTTTTACATTAATCTTGCCATGATGCAATAAGCCCTTGAATAATAAAAAAATGATGTATATGCTTCAAAGAACTGAATGCAGCTTATCTGATATTTCATACTTTTTAGAATCAAAAGGATCTCAGAGTAACAAAAATGGTGAGTTTCCAGGAAGATCTGTTTTCTATAATGGTATTGTTCTTAGTGATTCAGCATCACTGTCATAATAATTTACCTTTTTCTTAACTAAATTCAGTACTTTAGTACTAAGTACTTTAGTACTTAGTACTTAATGCAGAAACCTTAACTATACAATTTTACCTCCTAAAAAGTCAAACAAAACCACCAAAGCAAACCTGCCCCATTTCTCCACTACCCAGATTATCTTTACAAATACAAACATAGATAGCTTGTTATTTGAGCTTCATCTGGGGTAATATTTATTAATATTTTCTTAACATGATAGATATTTCTGAGTTACCTCCATCTGTACACTTAAAAAAATTATACAGGAATATGAATATGACTGAAATGGCTAAGAAGCATATATTAGTCCAATATTTTGGTTATTTCTTACCTCTTTCTGTAGGATTTCTTCTCGAACTTGAGAAACTACAAGAGACTCTTGTTTACCCTGTAGCTCATTAACTTGATTTTGGAAATGTTTTATAAGTACCTAGGAAATTATGTTAAAAGTCACTTTTGTATGTATTGAAAAAATAAAAAGGCTCCTCAAAATTGCCCATATCTAACAGTAATGTTTTTATATCTAAGAAGATTTATAATAATTTCATCTCATATCTTGTCCATGTTCAAACTTCCCCAACTGATGGATTTTTTTTTCATTAAGATGCTATTAAATTATTGTGGCTGGGAGAGGTAGTCATGAGAAAATTATCTCCTGCAGTTCCTCTGCCAGCCAGCTTGGTTTTTAAAACCTACAGAAAAGATGAGCACATGGGCCACTCATGTATTCTTCAGTTTGCATTACTCACTGTTGATTTTCCATATTGGCTTTCTTTTTCTTAGTCTTGAAGTATCTGCATATTGTACCTCTGAAACACTGAAAAGTGTGCACAGTGTTCACCTACATTCTATCAACTCCTAGAACAACAGTTTTTAAATAGATTGTTGCATGATTGTGGAGTATTTTTACATTAATCTTGCCATGATGCAATAAGCCCTTGAATAATAAAAAAATGATGTATATGCTTCAAAGAACTGAATGCAGCTTATCTGATATTTCATACTTTTTAGAATCAAAAGGATCTCAGAGTAACAAAAATGGTGAGTTTCCAGGAAGATCTGTTTTCTATAATGGTATTGTTCTTAGTGATTCAGCATCACTGTCATAATAATTTACCTTTTTCTTAACTAAATTCAGTACTTTAGTACTAAGTACTTTAGTACTTAGTACTTAATGCAGAAACCTTAACTATACAATTTTACCTCCTAAAAAGTCAAACAAAACCACCAAAGCAAACCTGCCCCATTTCTCCACTACCCAGATTATCTTTACAAATACAAACATAGATAGCTTGTTATTTGAGCTTCATCTGGGGTAATATTTATTAATATTTTCTTAACATGATAGATATTTCTGAGTTACCTCCATCTGTACACTTAAAAAAATTATACAGGAATATGAATATGACTGAAATGGCTAAGAAGCATATATTAGTCCAATATTTTGGTTATTTCTTACCTCTTTCTGTAGGATTTCTTCTCGAACTTGAGAAACTACAAGAGACTCTTGTTTACCCTGTAGCTCATTAACTTGATTTTGGAAATGTTTTATAAGTACCTAGGAAATTATGTTAAAAGTCACTTTTGTATGTATTGAAAAAATAAAAAGGCTCCTCAAAATTGCCCATATCTAACAGTAATGTTTTTATATCTAAGAAGATTTATAATAATTTCATCTCATATCTTGTCCATGTTCAAACTTCCCCAACTGATGGATTTTTTTTTCATTAAGATGCTATTAAATTATTGTGGCTGGGAGAGGTAGTCATGAGAAAATTATCTCCTGCAGTTCCTCTGCCAGCCAGCTTGGTTTTTAAAACCTACAGAAAAGATGAGCACATGGGCCACTCATGTATTCTTCAGTTTGCATTACTCACTGTTGATGTTCTGCCATATTGGCTTTCTTTTTTCTTAGATACTTGGAAGTAACGTCTCAAGTTCTATTTTAATGCTATTTTTTTTTTTTTCTTCCAACTTGCAAAAGCACAGAAGATGGACCACACAGTAGATACTGGTAAATACTCCAAGTTGACATATGAACTATCCAAGAAGGCAGACACGCTCCAGGAAAGGCTAATGAGCTGACACCACACCCGGTCACAATAATTCTCAGATGACTATGCTTCATATTGACAAGAGTTATATACATGTTTCTGTTGGTTACTTTATCCCCCGTGCCTGACTGACTAGAAAACATTATTTAATGAATAATAGGAAAGAAGAAGGGCTTGTCAGTTGGGACTAGGGGAGGAGGGAGATCGTTCAACACTTAGGTTTAAGTACTAAGATCCTAATCACATTCAATTTATCCCTCAACCACCTATTACAACTTATTTAAGGGAAGATCTACTTGAGAAATATAGGGGCAAAATTGGAAAAACACTTATTTAGACATATAACTGTAAAGCAGAATTTTAAACATATATGATAAGGGTGTTGATGTCTATTAAAAAGCAAGAATAATTTTCCATCTCTATCACCAACCTAAAGCAGTCAAGTTAAAATATTTCCAGATACTTTTGCAATGATCTTGCTGAAGAAACAGCATTATAGTTAAAGTTTATTAAAGACACCTACCTCCTGAGTTGCTATTTTACGATTTAGTTCAGCTACTTTGGAAGAAGAATTTTCAACTGCATTTTGGCAAAGAAGTTTCTCTATTTCCCTCTGATGAGATGCTTTGAGGGATGTGATGTGTGCTGCAGTTTCTTCTTTGAACCTTTAGAACGAAAAAAACCACACTTAAAAGTGGCTCTTCAACCTCTAATTCAGTCAGCATAGCAATAGTGTAAGAAGCCTGGAGATTAAAGCAGCAAATGGTGAGAAGGCACCAGTATCGACTATGCTATGCTTGGTGCTTCAGACATTATTACTTAGGAGTTCCTACAGCCACTCCATGAGTCTGCCCTTATTTACTCAATTTTTTCAAGGCAAACTTGTATCTGGGATCCCAGATCAGTAAGTTGAAGAGATGGGGTTTGAGTCCAGCAGAGTTGGACACAACCCCCAGCCTGGGGCACTTTGAGAGAAACAAAAGTTCTGTATGTTCTGTGTGGATTAAGATAAACTCAGATTTATTGCCCCAATTCTTTAGGCTGTCAAATGCTTTGTCTCTAAATAATACTCAGCAGTTTCTGGCCCACACATATGACTCTAGGGCTAAAGTGAATAAAATGATCTTTAGGGCAATTCTTAGGACAAAAGGCAGTTTGAACCTAATTAATTTGGACCATTAAGTGTGAGAGACAGCTCATTTGTCTCTGTGACAGAATTTATGCATTTAGTGGCAGTTGAGTAAATGACTAAAAAGCTAATACACATCTTAAAGATAAATATCTCTCCTCTTATTGGAAAAACTGTTAAAAAATGACACAATTTTACTAAAAGCAGATATTTAGCAAATTACTGTTGATACTTATTAACATGGCAATTCCTGAACTGTAAACAAATCAGTTGCTTATTTGACTATACCAATACTTCTTCACTGAAAGTGTTATAAGGGTCCTAGGAAAAGCATAAAAACCTAAAGCACCCATGACAGAGGGTAAAAAACAGCCAAGTCTGGTCGAGGAAAGGTTACTCCTGGGATGTCAGGTGGATTCTTTACCATTGAGTCACCTGGGAAGCCTTAGTCAAGTGTACTGAAATCCTAATTTCTGGTGGGCATGTTATATAAAAATCTCAGTATGTTATATAACTGCATAATTAATATGTTGCTTCACAAACATTAAATTGCACATTTGTACACTCTAAACCTTATTTTTAAACCTCATGAGAGTAAAAGTTGTTAAGTTGCTCAGTTGTGTCTGAGTTTTTGTGACCATATGGACTGTAGCCTTCCAGGCTTCTCTGTCCACAGAATTCTCCAGGCAAGAAAACTGGAGTGGGTTGCCATTCCTTTATCCAAGGGATCTTAAACTGACCCAGGAATCACCCCCAGATCTCCTGCATTGCAGGCAGATTCTTTACTATCTGAGCCACCAAGGAAGCCCTTTTAAACCTCATCCTCTAACCTATTATTGCCTACAAGTTGCAAAAGAAGTACAGTCTTACATCAGTTCTCAAGGAGTGAAGGTGGTGTATGACTAGTGCTTCCTTGGTACATACGTTATACAGTAATTGGACGTGGGAGCAGGAAATTTCTAAGAAGTGCTAGGTAATATTCTTCACAGAAAACGAAACATGAATGAGAAAAAGGAAGGGAAGAAACTTGGCAAGGTACACTGCTCTAACAGAGCACAGTGAGAATGGTGATGGGACTTGAAATGCCAGGGAGAGAAATTTAAGTCTTGACACTTCAGGAAGTTGGGAGGCACTGGAGGACACAGTGACTCAGATACAGGAGTACTTAAAGAACACGAATGCTTTTTAAGCAAGAGGATTAGGGGAGACAGAAACTAAAATCAAGGAGACCAGGGTGGGCCAATCGTCTAGTATAAGTAGGATACACTGCAAGAGAAGGAAGAAAGCAAAGTAAATCCTTATAAGGAAGTGCCCCCCAGACTGTCAACCCAAGGAATAAAGGTGGTAAAGCTGGGCCTGGAAATTGAAAAAATATGGTCACAGACAAATGGGGAAGTTGAAAGGGGGATTACTTTATGTCTGAAAAAGAGAAATTTGAACTTCTACTGATTCCAAGAGGAATGATCCAACAAACTTTCGGATTTAATATCTGAACTCAGGGAAGAAAATAAGACTTGAAAAGTACATCTAGGAGTCAGGTTCATAGAAGCCATAAAGAATGGATGAGTTTAGCAAAAGTGAAGGAGCAGAGAACAGACAGCCCCAAACTGAAATTTGGTAACCAAGTTTGGTGACCAAATTTGGTAACCAAATCCGATTTTTGAGGTGGGAGAATGAAAAGGAGTCAGGAGTCAGTCAAAAGGAGACGAAAAGGAGCTTAAGTCAGAGCTGGACATTAAGGAAGGAAGCCCTTTCAGGAAAGGCACTGTCTCCACAGTTGTTCTCGAGAGACCAGTCTCAAGAGTGTGAAGATGAGAGCCATGCTTAGAGGAAGTCAGGAGACAATACAAGGAGAAGCACCTTGTGGACAACTGGTACTGAAAGGAAGAAAGAGGATCAGAACTTGGCTTGACTGGGTGAAAAAGATGCAAGCGTGTAAGAGGGCTCAGAGGAGAGAGACAGGAGATGGGTCTTGGAGATTCTGAGAAGGAAAGAGATTAAGTATAGAAGTTTTTCAAGGCATGAACAGATGTGTGTATAAGATTAATTTGAAGAGTTATGAAAAAGAGTTTCTTTTCCTCTTAGGATGTCAGCTGCTTTTAACAAGAGCTGTTTTCTGGCAGCCATCTACTACGACAAACATAAATTTGCAGAAATAGGTCAGCTTATTAACACCATGTGGTTATGTGCGGAGAGGCAAGACTGGTTAGCCAAGGACAGGGTTCACATGAAAATTCAAGTTCATTAGAATCTGGGCTACCAAAAAGGGAGAAGAACAAACCCTGAAACAGACCTATGCTTAGCAATGTTATACAGGTTCTTAGAATTTGGTTGTGAATGTAGTTCAGGGTCAAACTAATTATACAGGGGAAATACATCATATCATGATTTAAAACATTTTTCTTTTTATGTCCCTGTATACTGACAAACTCATTTTTTTACCTTTTATAAGTAGGAAACACTGCAAGAGAAGGAAGAAAGCAAAGTAAATCCTTATAAGGAAGTGCCCCCCAGACTGTCAACCCAAGGAATAAAGGTGGTAAAGCTGGGCCTGGAAATTGAAAAAATATGGTCACAGACAAATGGGGAAGTTGAAAGGGGGATTACTTTATGTCTGAAAAAGAGAAATTTGAACTTCTACTGATTCCAAGAGGAATGATCCAACAAACTTTCGGATTTAATATCTGAACTCAGGGAAGAAAATAAGACTTGAAAAGTACATCTAGGAGTCAGGTTCATAGAAGCCATAAAGAATGGATGAGTTTAGCAAAAGTGAAGGAGCAGAGAACAGACAGCCCCAAACTGAAATTTGGTAACCAAGTTTGGTGACCAAATTTGGTAACCAAATCCGATTTTTGAGGTGGGAGAATGAAAAGGAGTCAGGAGTCAGTCAAAAGGAGACGAAAAGGAGCTTAAGTCAGAGCTGGACATTAAGGAAGGAAGCCCTTTCAGGAAAGGCACTGTCTCCACAGTTGTTCTCGAGAGACCAGTCTCAAGAGTGTGAAGATGAGAGCCATGCTTAGAGGAAGTCAGGAGACAATACAAGGAGAAGCACCTTGTGGACAACTGGTACTGAAAGGAAGAAAGAGGATCAGAACTTGGCTTGACTGGGTGAAAAAGATGCAAGCGTGTAAGAGGGCTCAGAGGAGAGAGACAGGAGATGGGTCTTGGAGATTCTGAGAAGGAAAGAGATTAAGTATAGAAGTTTTTCAAGGCATGAACAGATGTGTGTATAAGATTAATTTGAAGAGTTATGAAAAAGAGTTTCTTTTCCTCTTAGGATGTCAGCTGCTTTTAACAAGAGCTGTTTTCTGGCAGCCATCTACTACGACAAACATAAATTTGCAGAAATAGGTCAGCTTATTAACACCATGTGGATATGTGCGGAGAGGCAAGACTGGTTAGCCAAGGACAGGGTTCACATGAAAATTCAAGTTCATTAGAATCTGGGCTACCAAAAAGGGAGAAGAACAAACCCTGAAACAGACCTATGCTTAGCAATGTTATACAGGTTCTTAGAATTTGGTTGTGAATGTAGTTCAGGGTCAAACTAATTATACAGGGGAAATACATCATATCATGATTTAAAACATTTTTCTTTTTATGTCCCTGTATACTGACAAACTCATTTTTTTTTTTACCTTTTCATGGAGCTTTCAAATTGATTTACAGCAGCTTCAGATTTCATCTTTAGCTCATTCCTCTCCACAGTTAATCTCTCCACTTCATTTTTTAATCTGCAGTTTTCTTGTAAAACCTCTGAAACATGGGAATCAGTAAAAGTGTGTGGCTGGTAGAGCTTGCCCTCCAGGGTTCCGGAAGAGTCAGCGTTTCCTCTGCCTGGGTGCAGAACATCTTTCCTCACCCTTCTGGCACTCATGTCCTCTCGAGTCTTAGGGTGCTGGTTAGACAGCATCTTTCTCCTCTCCTTCTGAAGCTTCTCCACAGTTTTTGAAAGGTCCTGTATCTCCCTCCCTTTTGCAGCCAGCTCCTCGTTGAGCCTGACCAGCTTAGCTTTAGAATGAGCCTGCTCCACCTGGAATTCTATGGACCGGAAATCTTTATCATCCTTCTCACTCTTCTTGAGTTCCAATTCATCATTATGATGCTTAAGAACATCTATTTCAGCTTCTAGGTTTTTTATGGTGATTTGATGGGCTTCCTTCACGTCGTCCAGTTCCTTCTCCAGGGCTTTAACCCTGGAGGAACTGTCATGCTGGTTCTGGGCCGCCTCCTTCAATCTGCAGGCAAGTAGCCGGTCCTGCTCCTCCAGCCTCTGCTCATACTGAATCTGCAGAAAAGAATCCACGTGACAACAGACCACTGCTAACGCTTCATTAGATATGTGCAGAGAGGCAAGACTGGTTAGCCGAAGCCCTGACCTCTCCCAGGCCCTGCTTTTCTTTCATTCAAGGACCCACTATACATTCTGATGCCTCCCAGTTCATGTTCCTCGAGTCAGTCAAACGTGTTGAAGTCCTAATCTTTCACAGGCATCCTATTATATATTCTCAATATATGTTATGTAATCTATTATATGTTGTTTCATAACATTAAATTATACGTTTCTGCATACAAAAACTTTTTAAAATCTCACCATTATTGTGTACCTGTCCATATGCCAACTGACAAACTATCCTCCCAGTGTAGGTTAGGGGTAGTAGGGGTTACTGACCTCTCTAAGAAAGAGCACATGTTTAACTTCCTAACATCAATTTAGAAATTTCATGAGTAATCAGATTAGAATCTGCATACTAGAGCTAAGATGAACAAAAATCACCAGAGTCTACTCCGAGGAGGGAGATGTGATAGTTTTGTTCATTCATCCCATGAATATTTATTGAGCTACAACTGCAGGCACTGTGCCAGATCCTACAGATAAAACCCAGTTCTTGTCTTCAAACACTTCACAGCCTGGTGAGCAGAGCGACACAGCGAGTTTCAGTGTCCTGTGATAACTGATTGTGGGCCCATGAATGCAGGGTGGAGGGGACCACCTGTAATAACCGTGGCCATGGGCCCATGAACACAGGGCCGAGGGTACGACCCGCGATAGCCTTTATCATGGGCCCATGAACACTGGGCCAAGGGGATGACCCGTGGTAACTGTGGTCATGGGCCCATGAATGCAGGGCCGAGGATACGACCTGTGATAATCATTATCGTGGGCCTATGAACACAGGGCTGAGGCACCGGAATGTGTTTGGAGGCCTGAGGGGAAAAGGGAAGCCGGTACAGAGAGAGCACATTCAAGTTCAGCCTTGAGGGATGTGTGTAAATTTGGGGATAAATGGAAATTGGGATATTCTGGAAGTAGGAGGAGCACATCGATGGCAACTGAATGCTCGACATGCACTGGGAATCAGAAATGAAAGGAGGGAGTAGCCCAAAATCAGAAGGGGCAAGAGTGGGATGAGGCAGGGACTGGAAGGAGGAGAAAGTTGGAAGATTTAGACAGATTAAAAGCGAGGAGCTGGGATTCATTCCTCTGTCTGGCCTCTGCCCCTCCACGCGTGCTCTGACATTCTCTGTCCCATTCTAAGAGGCCCCCAGTCCCCCTGGCACATTTCTGAGCCTCTATGGCCAACCTGGCACTTACCTTAATTTTCTGAAACTGCTGTTCCATGGTACGAAGGCTTTTCTTTGCTTCTTCATCTCTGCCCTCCAGATCAGCTTCTAGTTTTTTTATCCTTTTTTCCATAAACTCCACTGTATTTCTATCTGCTGTATCACCAGCTGCTGATGCAGCCAATATTAAAGCAGGCAAAGAATTGGGGTATCGTCTCTTTAGAATTCCTTCCATTTCCTTAACCTAGTAAAATATTGTTGTAAGCATTTAAGGTCACAGATATAAGAAGTTTAATGTGTAAATATATATTAGTGATGATTAGATTTCAAAGAGATGTTAGTATCATACCTCAGGACTGAATGAAGTGTACAGCAGCACAAACTGCAAATGTTCTAACCTAGACTATCTGATTAGCAAATAAAATTATCTGATAAAATAAGAGCAGAGTATAATGTCAGTATAATGTCTAACACTTGATTACAGAACTCCTCATATTTATTTGAAATAAATCTTGGGACTTTTGCCTCACAGATAAAATAGGGAGATAATACTGATTTCTTGGTGTTCACACAGTTAAGTGAGGATCTTATGACATATCTTGGTGAAGTGATTAGCAGAGTGGCTGGCCTGTGGTGAGGGCTTGGTAATGGTTGTATTATGATCTGGTCCCTAAAACTACCTTTCCTAAGGCAAGATGGGTTTATGGACTATTGTTCCCAGTAGGTATTTAAAGGTAACACAATTTGCAAAGTTAGCAGCAAGTATTTCCATTCCTGAAGACTGCCTACACACAGATGTGCATAGATACATACATAGAGTGTCAACCAGATATAGAGGATGTGTGTAAATTTGGGGATAAATGGAAATTGGGATATTCTGGAAGTAGGAGGAGCACATCGATGGCAACTGAATGCTCGACATGCACTGGGAATCAGAAATGAAAGGAGGGAGTAGCCCAAAATCAGAAGGGGCAAGAGTGGGATGAGGCAGGGACTGGAAGGAGGAGAAAGTTGGAAGATTTAGACAGATTAAAAGCGAGGAGCTGGGATTCATTCCTCTGTCTGGCCTCTGCCCCTCCACGCGTGCTCTGACATTCTCTGTCCCATTCTAAGAGGCCCCCAGTCCCCCTGGCACATTTCTGAGCCTCTATGGCCAACCTGGCACTTACCTTAATTTTCTGAAACTGCTGTTCCATGGTACGAAGGCTTTTCTTTGCTTCTTCATCTCTGCCCTCCAGATCAGCTTCTAGTTTTTTTATCCTTTTTTCCATAAACTCCACTGTATTTCTATCTGCTGTATCACCAGCTGCTGATGCAGCCAATATTAAAGCAGGCAAAGAATTGGGGTATCGTCTCTTTAGAATTCCTTCCATTTCCTTAACCTAGTAAAATATTGTTGTAAGCATTTAAGGTCACAGATATAAGAAGTTTAATGTGTAAATATATATTAGTGATGATTAGATTTCAAAGAGATGTTAGTATCATACCTCAGGACTGAATGAAGTGTACAGCAGCACAAACTGCAAATGTTCTAACCTAGACTATCTGATTAGCAAATAAAATTATCTGATAAAATAAGAGCAGAGTATAATGTCAGTATAATGTCTAACACTTGATTACAGAACTCCTCATATTTATTTGAAATAAATCTTGGGACTTTTGCCTCACAGATAAAATAGGGAGATAATACTGATTTCTTGGTGTTCACACAGTTAAGTGAGGATCTTATGACATATCTTGGTGAAGTGATTAGCAGAGTGGCTGGCCTGTGGTGAGGGCTTGGTAATGGTTGTATTATGATCTGGTCCCTAAAACTACCTTTCCTAAGGCAAGATGGGTTTATGGACTATTGTTCCCAGTAGGTATTTAAAGGTAACACAATTTGCAAAGTTAGCAGCAAGTATTTCCATTCCTGAAGACTGCCTACACACAGATGTGCATAGATACATACATAAATGTACACAGATGTCAACCAGAATATATCCAGATAAAAATACTCATCTTTTCATCTACAAAATTTTCAGTTCTGCTTCCTCTGGTACTAAAAATTTAGATTAGATATAGGCATATAAAGGTATATATACACATATGCACTATATATATTAAAAAGAGACTAGGGCTTCCCCTGGTGGTCCAGTGGGTAAGGACACCGCCTTGCAGTGCAAGGGGCACCAGATCGATCCCTGGCCTGGGAAGATCCCACGTGCCACGGAGCGGCTGGACCGATGTGTCCAATTACGGAGCCAGAGCTCTGGAGTGCATGCGCCAAGAGCCAGTGCTCTGCGACAACAGAGGCCACCGCGATGGGAGGCCCACAGGAGCCAAAAAGAACAAAGACGGACGAAAATAGAGAAATGAAAGACCAACAGAAGTGGCCCGCCCACTCCCCTCCCTCCCCAACCCAACCCCCGCCCAAAATAAATAAATAAATAAATCTTAAAAAAAAAAAAAAAGAGACTAGATTTTAAAAATGGATGTTTTAACCTGTTTACTATTAATATATTCGTTTAAAACTTTAAGCGATATTTTCAGTCTGATTTTGATATTCTGAAGAATGTATACTACATTTTTGGTGGAAAATTAATTTTATTTCTATTTGCTTTAATTTTGGTCTTTAATATTCTTTGGTCAATGATATCAGTGTGGCTCTATCACACAAATTAAAAAAAAAACTCACTTGAAACTAAACTACTAAATATACTGTTAAATAAGAGTAAGAATGAATGCACATAAACCTGAGATTTTCACAGTTAACATGCATACCATTAGCCGACTTTTCCTTCTATATTATTTAGAAAAAAAGATGTTTTATCCTATATTTCAGGATACAGCTGAAAATGATTCTGAATATGATATACCTTGATTATAAAATATATGTTACAATTTAAAATAACTAGAAGTGTTCTATTCATGGGAACAGAGTAAGATTTGAAAAGCACATGTAACAAACTATGCAAAATATTAATGAATAATATTTTAAACATTTATTTATTTATTTTGGCAGGGGTGGGGAGGGAGGGGGGTGGGCGGGCCACTTCCACTGGTCTTTCATTTGTCTAGTTTCATCCATCTTTGTTCTTTGGCCCGTGTGGGCCTCCTATCGCGGTGGCCGCTGTTGTCACAGAGCACCGGCTCTGGGCGCATGCACTCCAGAGCTCCAGCTCGGCAATTGGACGCATTGGTCCAGTCGCTCCGCGGCACGTGGGATCTTCCCAGGCCAGGGATCGACCCGGTGCCCCTTGCACTGCAAGGCGGTGTCCTTACCCACTGCACCACCAGGGAAGCCCATGAATAATATTTTAGAAAGCTCTAAAATAATAAACCAATAAATTTTTAATAAAGGTGTTAGTGAAAAAGCGAGGCCACTTTTATAAACATTATATTTCTGATCAATATGGGTCACAATTTCAAATGTTAATTTTGTCTTTAAGCGTGCTTTTTTACTCTCATATGTTTGGTTCCACAATCTTCTCTTAAAATTAAGTCACCTAGTGGAGAAGCGGTCCCCTGGTCTTTTCTCTCACAATTCTGGATGGCTTTTTCTACATGGACTAATCTATGTCTTAAGCACTAGGGAAAAAAAGAAGTCACACAATCCTGGACTAGGTTATTTCAGAATACTTCTACCTCTTCAGACCATCTCTCTCCTGCTCCTTTCATGGCCACTTAACCAAACTACCAAATTTCCAACTAAAAACCCAAGTTAGTTTCTATTTGCTTTAATTTTGGTCTTTAATATTCTTTGGTCAATGATATCAGTGTGGCTCTATCACACAAATTAAAAAAAAAACTCACTTGAAACTAAACTACTAAATATACTGTTAAATAAGAGTAAGAATGAATGCACATAAACCTGAGATTTTCACAGTTAACATGCATACCATTAGCCGACTTTTCCTTCTATATTATTTAGAAAAAAAGATGTTTTATCCTATATTTCAGGATACAGCTGAAAATGATTCTGAATATGATATACCTTGATTATAAAATATATGTTACAATTTAAAATAACTAGAAGTGTTCTATTCATGGGAACAGAGTAAGATTTGAAAAGCACATGTAACAAACTATGCAAAATATTAATGAATAATATTTTAAACATTTATTTATTTATTTTGGCAGGGTGGGAGGGGGGTGGGCGGGCCACTTCCACTGGTCTTTCATTTGTCTAGTTTCATCCATCTTTGTTCTTTGGCCCGTGTGGGCCTCCTATCGCGGTGGCCGCTGTTGTCACAGAGCACCGGCTCTGGGCGCATGCGCTCCAGAGCTCCAGCTCGGCAATTGGACGCATTGGTCCAGTCGCTCCGCGGCACGTGGGATCTTCCCAGGCCAGGGATCGACCCGGTGCCCCTTGCACTGCAAGGCGGTGTCCTTCCCCACTGCACCACCAGGGAAGCCCATGAATAATATTTTAGAAAGCTCTAAAATAATAAACCAATAAATTTTTAATAAAGGTGTTAGTGAAAAAGCGAGGCCACTTTTATAAACATTATATTTCTGATCAATATGGGTCACAATTTCAAATGTTAATTTTGTCTTTAAGCGTGCTTTTTTACTCTCATATGTTTGGTTCCACAATCTTCTCTTAAAATTAAGTCACCTAGTGGAGAAGCGGTCCCCTGGTCTTTTCTCTCACAATTCTGGATGGCTTTTTCTACATGGACTAATCTATGTCTTAAGCACTAGGGAAAAAAAGAAGTCACACAATCCTGGACTAGGTTATTTCAGAATACTTCTACCTCTTCAGACCATCTCTCTCCTGCTCCTTTCATGGCCACTTAACCAAACTACCAAATCATACCTTTTCATATGACAGGTTCTGTAAAACTAACAAAGTTAGTTTTCTGACCAGTTTTCCTTCTTCGCCTAAAACAGGAATAATACTCTGGCCAGCGATGACCTCACAGTTTCAGGTCTGTGATGGAATAATGACTATACATCTTTAAGTGTCATGACTTGACTACAGAATCAAATGCCCTTATGAACAGGGATGGAAATTTTAATTTTGTTTTAATATCTAGTTATGAATAGAAACACTACATTATAGAAGGTTTTAAAAACACAAGGGAAACGTTAATTAGTATTCCATCTTACAAAATAACTATTTCAATGAAAAACAAAATAAAAAGAACTTCTTCCTAATACGCATCACTATATATTTTTTGAAAAAAGTCTCCCAGCCACACTGACCATGACATGAGTATTTCTAAGTCTAAACAGTGACACAGGAGCCTGGCAGGCTACAGTCCATGCGGTTGCAAAGAGTCAGACATGACTGACCATGCACACATACACAACAGTGATCAAGAGCTCCAAATTTCGGCCAGCTTTCTGGGAGATGGGATGTTCTGTTTCCGGGGTCTTCTGCAAGATTTCCCATGTACTACTAACACACTCCCAGCTGGAGGGTTCTCCTTCCCTGGCCTCCTGTCTCATCTATCCTCTGCAGGAGAAGGGATTCTAGCTCTACATCCAGAGGGTCAGGTTCTTGTTTCCTTCTTCCTGGATGTCAAATAGAGCTGGGATGTCAACAGCCTTTCATCAATACGTCTACCACTTAATGAAGCACATGACTCTAAAAATTCCTTATCCAGGGTTTCCCTGGTCGTCCAGTGGGTAGAGAGTCCTTAGAGAGTCCACCTTGCAGTGCAAGGGGCACCGGTTTGATCCCTGGCCGGGGAGGATCCCATGTACCGTGGAGTGGCTGGACTGGTATGTCCACTTATGAGCCAACGCCCAGAGTGGATGTTCTGCAGCGAGTGTGGCCACTGCAATGGGAGGCCCACACAGGCCAAAGAATAAAGATGGATGAAAATAAATGATGACTTAGAGGCAAAAAAAAAAAAAGTTAAAAAATTCCTTATTCATAAAGCTGCAGAGTATATAAAATGATTCTGTTTACTGCTTTTATTGTTAAATACTGTACTCAAAGTTGAAAGAAGAGGCAGTTTTCTATTAAAATGAATGAATAAAACCCCAAATTTCCAAGTTGACTATATCTTGTACGAACTCTTGAAATAAACGAGAAAATAAAAGTGCACTGTATATAAAACATCTCGATGAAAATTTACCCTGAGCACGTACTTGTCGCTCTAGATCCTGAATTTTTTTGGCATCAGCTGCTTTTTCTTTTAAACGTATCTTCTGCTGGATGGATGGGTTTCCAGATTCAGCTTTCAGCTTCTCAACCTACCAATAAGGAAAGACCACATTAAAAAGCATATACTTAAAACATAGCAGAGAAACATCAGGAGGGAAGCATGATGGCGGTTCATCTTAGGGCACTGTGCTGGAGACATGGACAGCAAACAACACAAGCTGGATCCCTGCTTTCCTGGGGCTTATGTCCTAATGGAAGAAAGAGCTGATGAGCTAATAAATAACTTTACAGAGTATGACAAATACTACAAAGAAAATAAAGGGATGAGAAGAGAGAAAGTGGGCAGGACCTGTAGCTACATTAGATAAAGAAGTCAGGAAGATCTTTCTGGGGAGTAGAAACCAGAGCTGAAACTCAAGAGCAAGACACAGGAAGAATGCAGGCCAGCCGCTCCAGGCCATAGTGACAAGGGGACTGAGTTTGGCATGTTCAAGACCAGAGGGAGGCCTGCTGTGGTTGGATGGAGTGACTGGAGAAGGGCTGGAGAGGCAGGCAGCGTTCAGACCATGTGGGGACCTCACAGGTGTAATAATGAGCTTGGATTTACTGTAGTTCTTTGGTAACTGGAGAGGCACTGGTTCCTGATCCCCACAGATACTAAAGATCCATGGCTGCTCAAGCCCCTTGTGTAAAAATGGTACAGTATTTGCATATAACTCCTGTATACCTTAAATCATCTCTACATTGGGCTTCCCTGGTGGGTCAGATGGTAAAAAATCTGCCCCCAATGCAGGAGGGGTTTGGTCCCTGGGTGACGATCATCTCCTGGAGAAGGGAATGGCTACCCACTCCAGTATTCCTGCTTGGAGAATTCTATGGACAGATGATCCTGGAGGGCTATAGTTCATGGGGTCGCAAAGAGACACGAATGACTTTCACTTTTTTTCTGTATTCTTTAAATCATCTCTAGATGACCTAAAACAATGTAAATGCTATGAAAATAGTTGCGACTGCACAGCAAATTCAAAGTCTGCTTTTTCAAATTCTATTTCTTTTTTTAATATTTTCAAGCCATGGTTGGTTGTATCTGCTGGGTAGGGAACTTGTGTATAGAGAGCTGACTGTATTCTCAGTTTAATCTAAAATAGACTACACAAATAAACACAAACCAAAGTCAACCCAACCACTGTAATTAACAGAATTTCAAGTATATTGACTCAGTGACACAAGGTATAAGGGAGTGTTGGAAGCTAACAGGGTTCATCTATAGAAATACATTCTGAAATGATCTCTTACCTCAAGTTTCAGCTTTTCAATTTCTTCATTTGCTTCTTTAAGCCGAACTGCATCTTTATCCAGAAGTTCCTGATGAGCTAATAAATAACTTTACAGAGTATGACAAATACTACAAAGAAAATAAAGGGATGAGAAGAGAGAAAGTGGGCAGGACCTGTAGCTACATTAGATAAAGAAGTCAGGAAGATCTTTCTGGGGAGTAGAAACCAGAGCTGAAACTCAAGAGCAAGACACAGGAAGAATGCAGGCCAGCCGCTCCAGGCCACAGTGACAAGGGGACTGAGTTTGGCATGTTCAAGACCAGAGGGAGGCCTGCTGTGGTTGGATGGAGTGACTGGAGAAGGGCTGGAGAGGCAGGCAGCGTTCAGACCATGTGGGGACCTCACAGGTGTAATAATGAGCTTGGATTTACTGTAGTTCTTTGGTAACTGGAGAGGCACTGGTTCCTGATCCCCACAGATACTAAAGATCCATGGCTGCTCAAGCCCCTTGTGTAAAAATGGTACAGTATTTGCATATAACTCCTGTATACCTTAAATCATCTCTACATTGGGCTTCCCTGGTGGGTCAGATGGTAAAAAATCTGCCCCCAATGCAGGAGGGGTTTGGTCCCTGGGTGACGATCATCTCCTGGAGAAGGGAATGGCTACCCACTCCAGTATTCCTGCTTGGAGAATTCTATGGACAGATGATCCTGGAGGGCTATAGTTCATGGGGTCGCAAAGAGACACGAATGACTTTCACTTTTTTTCTGTATTCTTTAAATCATCTCTAGATGACCTAAAACAATGTAAATGCTATGAAAATAGTTGCGACTGCACAGCAAATTCAAAGTCTGCTTTTTCAAATTCTATTTCTTTTTTTAATATTTTCAAGCCATGGTTGGTTGTATCTGCTGGGTAGGGAACTTGTGTATAGAGAGCTGACTGTATTCTCAGTTTAATCTAAAATAGACTACACAAATAAACACAAACCAAAGTCAACCCAACCACTGTAATTAACAGAATTTCAAGTATATTGACTCAGTGACACAAGGTATAAGGGAGTGTTGGAAGCTAACAGGGTTCATCTATAGAAATACATTCTGAAATGATCTCTTACCTCAAGTTTCAGCTTTTCAATTTCTTCATTTGCTTCTTTAAGCCGAACTGCATCTTTATCCAGAAGTTCCTGATTTTCAGCATACCACTGTAATCTTTTTTGCAGACGGCTGATTTCTTGTTTATGTGTCTCTTCTAAAATTTTTATTTCATATAATTTTTCACCTATAAAAGAATTCAATAACTTGACTGTAATTTTTCAAAATATGAAAATAAACTAAAAGATTTTAAAAGAAAACCAATGTCTCTTTAATGAAAGCATTATGAAGAAATGAGGCAAAAAGCTGTCTTTGCAAGGTTGTGTCCACTTCAGCGTATTAGTGAAGGAGGATGAAGACTGTGTTCATAGTCCACATCCTCAAACTTGTGGCAAAGTTGGCGTCTAGAAATTCCTGATCAATCAACTGTTCTTGCAATGACTTTCATTATAAAAATGTAAAGTCGTTTCCATGATAATAAATATTCAATTCAAGGCATAATAAAAATTATGAATTCCTACAGATACATTAAAAAGTGGCAAGGGCAAACGTTAGAGAATGCTTATAATGTAAGACTTCAATACAACAGACATAACATGGGAACTATTACTGTTACTGAATTTTATAGATGAGGACTGTACACATCTTACACTGAAGATCATGGCATCACCATGAGGTATCTTTTACTTTGGTCAAAGGGGCTCCTCCAATGGACCTTTCTAGATCTGTGTTCTCACACCCTAAGCTCTAATCCATAGGTGGACCCAAAGACATGCTCATGAAACAAACCTGAGTGGGCCCTGCCCACCTCTTTATCCCTGAATCTCTGTAAGGACCTAGCTCAAAGGTCACTCTTCTCTAAAGAAACCTCATTATCATCCTGTTTATTTCTATTTTTTTCAGTATTAAACTTTGCATTCTCCTTTGTCTTCCCTGGTGAGGCACACCATTATTCATCTTTATGTTTTCTACAACATAGTACAATGTTATTTGTTCCTTTGGCAAATACTTGACAGCATCTATGTTCAAGAAACTCAGTGACCAGAATGTTGGAAGCTAACAGGGTTCATCTATAGAAATACATTCTGAAATGATCTCTTACCTCAAGTTTCAGCTTTTCAATTTCTTCATTTGCTTCTTTAAGCCGAACTGCATCTTTATCCAGAAGTTCCTGATTTTCAGCATACCACTGTAATCTTTTTTGCAGACGGCTGATTTCTTGTTTATGTGTCTCTTCTAAAATTTTTATTTCATATAATTTTTCACCTATAAAAGAATTCAATAACTTGACTGTAATTTTTCAAAATATGAAAATAAACTAAAAGATTTTAAAAGAAAACCAATGTCTCTTTAATGAAAGCATTATGAAGAAATGAGGCAAAAAGCTGTCTTTGCAAGGTTGTGTCCACTTCAGCGTATTAGTGAAGGAGGATGAAGACTGTGTTCATAGTCCACATCCTCAAACTTGTGGCAAAGTTGGCGTCTAGAAATTCCTGATCAATCAACTGTTCTTGCAATGACTTTCATTATAAAAATGTAAAGTCGTTTCCATGATAATAAATATTCAATTCAAGGCATAATAAAAATTATGAATTCCTACAGATACATTAAAAAGTGGCAAGGGAAAAGCGTTAGAGAATGCTTATAATGTAAGACTTCAATACAACAGACATAACATGGGAACTATTACTGTTACTGAATTTTATAGATGAGGACTGTACACATCTTACACTGAAGATCATGGCATCACCATGAGGTATCTTTTACTTTGGTCAAAGGGGCTCCTCCAATGGACCTTTCTAGATCTGTGTTCTCACACCCTAAGCTCTAATCCATAGGTGGACCCAAAGACATGCTCATGAAACAAACCTGAGTGGGCCCTGCCCACCTCTTTATCCCTGAATCTCTGTAAGGACCTAGCTCAAAGGTCACTCTTCTCTAAAGAAACCTCATTATCATCCTGTTTATTTCTATTTTTTTCAGTATTAAACTTTGCATTCTCCTTTGTCTTCCCTGGTGAGGCACACCATTATTCATCTTTATGTTTTCTACAACATAGTACAATGTTATTTGTTCCTTTGGCAAATACTTGACAGCATCTATGTTTCAGACCCTGAAAAGTCATAGTCTAGCTGAGATGACTGTAAACAACTAAGTATATAATGCCACAAATTCAAAATAATCCATAATTTTCTGTGATCTTGCAATTACTGCTGCTAAAACCAATCAAAAGCACATACCTGTAATTTTTTAGAAATTTCTAAAATTATAATACACTTCAAGGAATAGCATTTTGACTATACTATCCAACTGCTATTACTTAATTCAAGATGAGAACAATTAGTGTAAAGGTAAGCGTTTCATCTCAGACTTTTACCTGTGGCATAAGCAATCTGGTCTTTGGCTTGGTCTCTCTCTTTCTTCATTTTTTCCAAGTCTACTTCAAGAGCTTGCTTGTCCTGCTTCAATCTTTTGATGTCTTCCAACAAACTATTTTTTTCTTTCTTGATAGTTATAAATATACAAAAGCAAATTATTTCTAACCACAATAAGCTATGAGATTGTGTCTTTTACCCAATTTACCATAAAGACTGCTAATTATTTTTCTTAAATTTCAGTTTAATTGTATCATCATTCCCCTCCCAGTGAGCTACCGCAGCTCTCCAGAACCTGCTACAATCAGTTCCCATCATTTAACACAACTTCCAGGACCCTCCCAGTGTCTGTTCTCACCACTCCTGGGTCACTCCCCCTTGTAACCTGGCTGCCTCTTCCACCCCCAGCACCCACAGAGATTCTCTCAGGAGCCAGAGGAGCTGTCTTCAAGAGTCACTCTCTCCCCCTCGTCTGAAACTCTGGTGGTCTCTCAGGAGCCAGGAGGAGCTGTCTCAGAGGCACTCTCTCCCCTGCGCCTGAATGGACCTTTCTAGATCTGTGTTCTCACCTAAGCTCTAATCCTTTTCCCATGAAACAAACCTGAGTGGGCCCTGCCCACCTCTTTATCCCTGAATCTCTGTAAGGACCTAGCTCAAAGGTCACTCTTCTCTAAAGAAACCTCATTATCATCCTGTTTATTTCTATTTTTTTCAGTATTAAACTTTGCATTCTCCTTTGTCTTCCCTGGTGAGGCACACCATTATTCATCTTTATGTTTTCTACAACATAGTACAATGTTATTTGTTCCTTTGGCAAATACTTGACAGCATCTATGTTTCAGACCCTGAAAAGTCATAGTCTAGCTGAGATGACTGTAAACAACTAAGTATATAATGCCACAAATTCAAAATAATCCATAATTTTCTGTGATCTTGCAATTACTGCTGCTAAAACCAATCAAAAGCACATACCTGTAATTTTTTAGAAATTTCTAAAATTATAATACACTTCAAGGAATAGCATTTTGACTATACTATCCAACTGCTATTACTTAATTCAAGATGAGAACAATTAGTGTAAAGGTAAGCGTTTCATCTCAGACTTTTACCTGTGGCATAAGCAATCTGGTCTTTGGCTTGGTCTCTCTCTTTCTTCATTTTTTCCAAGTCTACTTCAAGAGCTTGCTTGTCCTGCTTCAATCTTTTGATGTCTTCCAACAAACTATTTTTTTCTTTCTTGATAGTTATAAATATACAAAAGCAAATTATTTCTAACCACAATAAGCTATGAGATTGTGTCTTTTACCCAATTTACCATAAAGACTGCTAATTATTTTTCTTAAATTTCAGTTTAATTGTATCATCATTCCCCTCCCAGTGAGCTACCGCAGCTCTCCAGAACCTGCTACAATCAGTTCCCATCATTTAACACAACTTCCAGGACCCTCCCAGTGTCTGTTCTCACCACTCCTGGGTCACTCCCCCTTGTAACCTGGCTGCCTCTTCCACCCCCAGCACCCACAGAGATTCTCTCAGGAGCCAGAGGAGCTGTCTTCAAGAGTCACTCTCTCCCCCTCGTCTGAAACTCTGGTGGCTCCCGCCCCGGTCAGGGGAAACCTGCAGCTCTCACATGACTGCCAGTGTCGCAGGACCCAGCCCTGCCCATTCCTCAGAGGCATGGCCTGCGTTCTCCCCCTCCACGCCCACAGACCTCCCCACTGCTCTTTGGACCCACCCACACGGTCCTGCTCCTAGGTGTTGGCATTTACTGCTCCCCCTGTACCCTAGAGAGCCAAGTGGCTCGCTCCTTGGCTTTATCAGGATTTCCACTCAAATGAGGCCCCAGGAAGGCCTTCCCCAGTCACTCTAAAGCAGCAGCCCCAACTCTGGCCTCTGCGCGTGGGGCTTTATTTTCTTCTCACATACTCATCACCACCTGACAGATTATGTACTTGGAAGCAGAATTTCATTTTGCTCATCCTTGCATCACAAACCCCAAAACTACACATAGTGCAACAAAAAGCTGTGGCATACGTGCCACCCTCAGCAGCCCTCACTCCTCGCCCTGACGGTCACATTTCTCCTTCAAAGAGTAGTTCAGATGAGGTGCTTCCTGACACCACCACCCCTGGACTCCCATGCTTGCAGTGTGCCCCCAGTACAGCACATGTTACTTTGTTTCATGACACTGATTTGTGTACCTGCCTCTTCTCTTTAATAAGCTGAAGGTTCTTTGGGGACCAAGACTGATTTTGCTACTTGTTTACCTTATGGCACTAAGCACCTGGCAGGTACTCAATAAATGCGCACTCAACTCAACTCCTGACTGTGTGGAGGAAACTCCTGGATTCATGGTGGTACACTCGGTATTGATGGTGGTACACTTGGTATAGTTCAGGGTCAAGACAAAAATTCTTAGAAACTTTGTATCACATTACAATCTGAGATCCAGTCTTATGAAGGAAATAAATTCACCCATAAGACCTTGTATCAAGACAATAGTGGTTTCAGCAGCATCCCTTAAGAGTCACTCTCTCCCCCCCGTCTGAAACCCCCTGTGTCTGTTCTCACCACTCCTGGGTCACTCCCCCTTGTAACCTGGCTGCCTCTTCCACCCCCAGCACCCACAGAGATTCTCTCAGGAGCCAGAGGAGCTGTCTTCAAGAGTCACTCTCTCCCCCTCGTCTGAAACTCTGGTGGCTCCCGCCCCGGTCAGGGGAAACCTGCAGCTCTCACATGACTGCCAGTGTCGCAGGACCCAGCCCTGCCCATTCCTCAGAGGCATGGCCTGCGTTCTCCCCCTCCACGCCCACAGACCTCCCCACTGCTCTTTGGACCCACCCACACGGTCCTGCTCCTAGGTGTTGGCATTTACTGCTCCCCCTGTACCCTAGAGAGCCAAGTGGCTCGCTCCTTGGCTTTATCAGGATTTCCACTCAAATGAGGCCCCAGGAAGGCCTTCCCCAGTCACTCTAAAGCAGCAGCCCCAACTCTGGCCTCTGCGCGTGGGGCTTTATTTTCTTCTCACATACTCATCACCACCTGACAGATTATGTACTTGGAAGCAGAATTTCATTTTGCTCATCCTTGCATCACAAACCCCAAAACTACACATAGTGCAACAAAAAGCTGTGGCATACGTGCCACCCTCAGCAGCCCTCACTCCTCGCCCTGACGGTCACATTTCTCCTTCAAAGAGTAGTTCAGATGAGGTGCTTCCTGACACCACCACCCCTGGACTCCCATGCTTGCAGTGTGCCCCCAGTACAGCACATGTTACTTTGTTTCATGACACTGATTTGTGTACCTGCCTCTTCTCTTTAATAAGCTGAAGGTTCTTTGGGGACCAAGACTGATTTTGCTACTTGTTTACCTTATGGCACTAAGCACCTGGCAGGTACTCAATAAATGCGCACTCAACTCAACTCCTGACTGTGTGGAGGAAACTCCTGGATTCATGGTGGTACACTCGGTATTGATGGTGGTACACTTGGTATAGTTCAGGGTCAAGACAAAAATTCTTAGAAACTTTGTATCACATTACAATCTGAGATCCAGTCTTATGAAGGAAATAAATTCACCCATAAGACCTTGTATCAAGACAATAGTGGTTTCAGCAGCATCCCTTTACTGTGTGATCTGTGGATGTCTTTTTCAGGTGAGCTCTGACTTTTTCAAGAATTTGCTGTGTGGCACTTGGAGGCCTTGGCCTGCCTCTCTGACCTTCTCTTCATTCACTCTTGTCCTTACTCACCCACCTGTGCCTCAGAGGCCTCTGTGGTGCCCAGTCCCCCTGGCTGGAAGGCCCGGTGTTTGCATGGTGAGTGCCTGTGTCTCCTCAGCTCCTGACGCAGGCCCCGCTCTCTCAGGAGCGCCTCCTCGCCCACGCTGCAGAGAGCTGCCTTACCCTTGCTCTGCCTACCACTAGTCCCTGTTCTTGTCTTCCTCAAAGAACTTACCTCCCTGTGTAACTATTCCTTGTTTACTTATTACTTGTCTTTCCTGGTGGAATATCCGTTCCTAGTGAGCAAGGTGCAGGCCTGTCTTGTTTACCTTCTGTTTTCCAAGCCAAGAGTTCCTGACTGACTGCTGAGCTACAGTCAGCCTCCCCCTCCTCCTGGGAAACTAGAAGCAAGAGGCTCAAGATCTTTGCTAAAGTATGTGTCCATCCACAGTTTACAAAGAACCAACTCATACTTTATGGCTATACTAGTTGGTATTAATTTTTAAGGTACAAATTAGACTGCACACAAGTAGGCTTGACATGAACATTGTACTACAGATTTATCCCAGTATGAATTTTTGCTCTAACACTATTTAACTCAGAAAACCAGACTGAATGAAAATAAACACATAATGACATTCCATCTTTTGGTATTTTGCACAAATAACACATCCCCAAATAACTTTTATCTTAAACTAATACTTTTTCTTTCTTCTTCTTTTTAAAATTTCTTTTAATGTGTTCCTGCCTTTGGTACTTTCACCATGACAGGGCTTGGATGTAGATTTTTTATTTATGTATCCTGAGCAGGACTGTATTTCCTGAATTTGGAGATTCCATTTCTTTTATAATTTCTAGAAACCTCTTAGCCATTTACTTTTAAAAAATATTTAATTACTTACTATAGCATCTCCAAGGGCCTTAGATCTACCTTCTAGTTTATCAATTTCTTCTTAATTACACTTGATCAACTATTTATCTTTTCTACTTATTTATCTTTCTCTGAATTTGCCTGGTCTGTTTTGTTCCGTCCTCACACTGAACTTCTCACTTATTCTGTATATTTAATCATTTAAATTCTATTTATTTTATAGTCTACTCAATAAATCTGGGTTTCCTTGGTGATTCAAATGGTAAAGAATCTACCTGCAATGCAGGAGACCTGGGTTCAATCCCTGGGTTGGGAAGATCCCTTGGAGAAGGGAACAGCTACCCATTCCAGCATTCTTGCCTGGAGAACTCCATGGACAGAGGAGCCTGGTGGGCTACAGTCCCTAGGCTTGCAGAGAGTTGGCAACGAGTGGCTTTCCCTTCACTTCAATAATTCTACTGGGGTTTTAACCCTATTTATTAAGTCACCCCATGGGCTGTGTCCCTGGATTTTGTAATTCTGCACTGCAAGTGTACTGTCAGCAGGATTTTCTCTGGAGGAATACTGTGTGAACTAGGTTAAGAGTGGACACCCTTACGAGTGTTTTGCATGTGTTTCTTCTAGACACACTGAAGATGATCTCTGACTCAGGGCCACATTTTATGTTTTTTTTTTTTTTCCAGTTTGAGCATGACCTAACCTTGCAGGTAGAATCAAATACTAAAACCAAATGAAAGCTGAAGGGATGACATCTATACAGAACAATCAATAAAGCACTGAGTAGATGAGATTTTCTTCTCCCTCTCCATCTAAATACCAAGTTAAGACAGATAAGCTGTCTTGACATTTCATCCCTCTGAAAGTAGGTGGATTTCTTCCTGGAACACTGTTTAATTTGAAGGTTGTGAACTCGTGAAGTCCTGGGGTCCTATCTCCACTTTGTTGTTCAAGCTCAAGGCTCATGGTTACTGAGCTGACAGCCCAGGAATGATGTTTACTGCTAGGCTTGTATCCCTGTTCATATCTGACCCCTAAAGATTCACTTTAGTTTCTTGAGACTTGAGTTATGTAATTTACAAGATGTTAATTACATTTTAGCCAGCATGGTCTGGTGATTTTAGTGGCAGTTTGTTTCCCATTTGTCAGAATAATGTGTTAAAAGAGCACTTTTAAAAGGTCACTAATAACAGCTTTCAAATGAAGTTAATCTGTGCTTGAAACCTTATCATGTTTTCCCCAAGCTCTTTCTTTTTTTTTAAATTCTATTTAGTTTTTAGTCTACTCAATAAATCTGGGTTTCCTTGGTGATTCAAATGGTAAAGAATCTACCTGCAATGCAGGAGACCTGGGTTCAATCCCTGGGTTGGGAAGATCCCTTGGAGAAGGGAACAGCTACCCATTCCAGCATTCTTGCCTGGAGAACTCCATGGACAGAGGAGCCTGGTGGGCTACAGTCCCTAGGCTTGCAGAGAGTTGGCAACGAGTGGCTTTCCCTTCACTTCAATAATTCTACTGGGGTTTTAACCCTATTTATTAAGTCACCCCATGGGCTGTGTCCCTGGATTTTGTAATTCTGCACTGCAAGTGTACTGTCAGCAGGATTTTCTCTGGAGGAATACTGTGTGAACTAGGTTAAGAGTGGACACCCTTACGAGTGTTTTGCATGTGTTTCTTCTAGACACACTGAAGATGATCTCTGACTCAGGGCCACATTTTATGTTTTTTTTTTTTCCAGTTTGAGCATGACCTAACCTTGCAGGTAGAATCAAATACTAAAACCAAATGAAAGCTGAAGGGATGACATCTATACAGAACAATCAATAAAGCACTGAGTAGATGAGATTTTCTTCTCCCTCTCCATCTAAATACCAAGTTAAGACAGATAAGCTGTCTTGACATTTCATCCCTCTGAAAGTAGGTGGATTTCTTCCTGGAACACTGTTTAATTTGAAGGTTGTGAACTCGTGAAGTCCTGGGGTCCTATCTCCACTTTGTTGTTCAAGCTCAAGGCTCATGGTTACTGAGCTGACAGCCCAGGAATGATGTTTACTGCTAGGCTTGTATCCCTGTTCATATCTGACCCCTAAAGATTCACTTTAGTTTCTTGAGACTTGAGTTATGTAATTTACAAGATGTTAATTACATTTTAGCCAGCATGGTCTGGTGATTTTAGTGGCAGTTTGTTTCCCATTTGTCAGAATAATGTGTTAAAAAGAGCACTTTTAAAAGGTCACTAATAACAGCTTTCAAATGAAGTTAATCTGTGCTTGAAACCTTATCATGTTTTCCCAAGCCTTCATAAGCTATAGCTCTTTCTCTTTTAATTTGCTAGTTTTTGAGGTCCACGGATAAGTGAAGCTGTCCAATCATTCATTCTTTCTTTGTATTTATCTGCTTACCCATCTAATCATTCTGTGTCCCCATGTTTCTTAAGGAAGTTCTCTAACGGGTTCAAATTTCAAGCTGCATTTTATATAGTACAAAACACCAATTACTGAACTGTAGCATGTTTAAATCTGTGTGACCTAACTTTATATATTCAATGTCTAATTAGAAAGTGGTATGTAATTGGAATTTTTCTAATTTGTATAACTGTTCAAATAGATAGGAAGTACTTTTTTGTTTAGCATGATGGCTCTTACTGGAAGGGAGTGGAGAAGAGTTAACTGCCCTCTTGTAGGAGGTGCCTGTGGCAGTGATTCTGAGTCTTGCAGTGACTGGTCGGTGCTACAAGCATAGTTCCTGAGTGATAAAAATCATGCAAGGCACAGAACTGTTCCTCTTAAGACAGAAATAATCGGCCCTAAATTCCTAAATTTCTCTCATTGGTAAATACTGCTTTAGGAAATTCTAGCCCATATGCTTTATAATACAATTCAATAAAAATAAAGAAACACATTATGTAGCTGATATTACATTTCACCACTGTGTTAGATACAGGAGATACAAATATTTGCAGATACAGTCTCAGCCCCTCATAAGTGTACGGTTCACTGAGGCAGACTGAGGAAAAGCCAACCCACTTTTTAAGGTAAATGATCAATTTTCAAATTGTTTTCCTACTTTAGCCCTACATTTCTAATGAGGAATTTGTTTGAAGTTAGGTATGTGCATGTGTGCATGCTCAGTTGCTTTAGTCTTACCTGATTCTTTGAGAACCTACTGCCTGTACCCCCAGCCCCCGACCAGGTCCTCAGTCCACGGGATTCTCCAGTCAAGAGGACTGGAGGGGGCTGCCTGCCCTCTTCCAGGGGATCCTCCCTGAATAAGGGTATGCTTCCAACATGGCTCCACATGATAAATGTCTGATGAGACGCTGGATTATAGAGGATGCCATCTAAAACCAGTATCACACTGTTTCCTCTATATCGAGGTCACAGGTGTTCCAATGCCAATATATTCTCTAATTTTTTAGTGAAAAGTTCCTGAGCTAATGTGGACTGGTATGAAATTTATAAGCAGATTTAATTTATTCATACATTACAAAACCAGGTGTTTTTCCCCACACACGTAGGGATGTTTATGACAATCATTTCCATCACTAGTGGTTGAAATCCTATGCAGCTTACCTGTGCTGCCCGTAGTTCTCCTAACAGATCTGTAAAACTCTGGTTTCTGGTGGGCTCTGAATCTTCAACTGCTTGAGACAGGAAATGACTTTTGTGCATCTGTTCTCTGATTTATTTTGAAAATAAAAAGTATATACTTTTACAGTGTCCTCCTTTCAGCACAAAATACTCAATTCTTAAAAATCAAAAACTCTCTGCACTTTGAAATAAGGTGAGTCACTGAAGATAAACAGCTGATTTACATTAGAGAATACAATACTAAAATGCTAGGAGTATACTTTAAGGGAAATGTTTATGTATAATCTAAAAGAACTGAAACTCTAAGAGTATTGGTTTATTTGCAATATAAAAATATTACTTGCCAATTTTCAGGAAAAGACAAAAATCAATGTCAGGCAAAGACCTGCTGCATTTCCCCTGTGGTGTTCTGTACTCCTTGTCATACCACTCTGGGCTCCTTTCCGAGAAAAACAAATTGCCAATCATACCCACGAAACTCAAAAATACTACTGCTATTTCCAGTCAATTTTTCTGTTTATTTCTGAGACATTATACAGGAGTTTAGGAATCCATGTACGATCATCTAAGCCTGAAACCAACTGTGTGGCAATTTTCAAATTGTTTTCCTACTTAGCCCTACATTTCTAATGAGGAATTTGTTTGAAGTTAGGTATGTGCATGTGTGCATGCTCAGTTGCTTTAGTCTTACCTGATTCTTTGAGAACCTACTGCCTGTACCCCCAGCCCCCGACCAGGTCCTCAGTCCACGGATTCTCCAGTCAAGAGGACTGGAGGGGGCTGCCTGCCCTCTTCCAGGGGATCCTCCCTGAATAAGGGTATGCTTCCAACATGGCTCCACATGATAAATGTCTGATGAGACGCTGGATTATAGAGGATGCCATCTAAAACCAGTATCACACTGTTTCCTCTATATCGAGGTCACAGGTGTTCCAATGCCAATATATTCTCTAATTTTTTAGTGAAAAGTTCCTGAGCTAATGTGGACTGGTATGAAATTTATAAGCAGATTTAATTTATTCATACATTACAAAACCAGGTGTTTTTCCCCACACACGTAGGGATGTTTATGACAATCATTTCCATCACTAGTGGTTGAAATCCTATGCAGCTTACCTGTGCTGCCCGTAGTTCTCCTAACAGATCTGTAAAACTCTGGTTTCTGGTGGGCTCTGAATCTTCAACTGCTTGAGACAGGAAATGACTTTTGTGCATCTGTTCTCTGATTTATTTTGAAAATAAAAAGTATATACTTTTACAGTGTCCTCCTTTCAGCACAAAATACTCAATTCTTAAAAATCAAAAACTCTCTGCACTTTGAAATAAGGTGAGTCACTGAAGATAAACAGCTGATTTACATTAGAGAATACAATACTAAAATGCTAGGAGTATACTTTAAGGGAAATGTTTATGTATAATCTAAAAGAACTGAAACTCTAAGAGTATTGGTTTATTTGCAATATAAAAATATTACTTGCCAATTTTCAGGAAAAGAGAAAAATCAATGTCAGGCAAAGACCTGCTGCATTTCCCCTGTGGTGTTCTGTACTCCTTGTCATACCACTCTGGGCTCCTTTCCGAGAAAAACAAATTGCCAATCATACCCACGGAAACTAACAAACAAAATCGAACACAGTCTACTACTGCTATTTCCAGTCAATTTTTCTGTTTATTTCTCGAGAGACATTATACAGGAGTTTAGGAATCCATGTACGATCATCTAAGCCTAAGAAACCATTTATTCCATTGTGAAAATTCACTTGGAGCTTCAGGTTTGGAACCTGGAATAGATCTTCTCTTTTAAAAGCCAGGCAACATAAGATATTGACATTTAAAGTATTTTACTGAAACATCTGGGAATAAAACAGATGTAAAAACCCTGAGGCATCAGAACTCTGCAGATTATTAGCCTTGGCTTGAGAGTCACACTTACCAGGAGAAAGGGGTGCCCCCCACCAGTTTACACAAAAGTGCCCTCAAGTTGCCAACCTATGTACTTTCTACTTTTGTCCGCTACAAGTTTTGCCTTTTTTTATTGTGCATGAAAGATGAGTGGAAGCTAATAAAAGCCATGTCAATTATACCTTAAGTTAGCTTACAGAAAAAAAAAAAAAAAAAAAGGAAGAACTAAGTTAATAAATATAATGTCCATGACATTCACAGTCCAAGAAGTTTCTTCTGATAGCAGTCTTATTTGAGATTTCAGGTGTTTAGGTGAAGTGATGCATGCCCATGTTTGTGGTTCAGCTCCTTCAGTCAGTATATTAAAGACGGACGTAGTAAGACGCCAAAGACCTTACAGTCTGAAGCATGACTGGTTCCTAAGTGAATGCTAGTGCTCTGCCATCCTGCCATGGTGTGCTGGTTCTAGTAACTCACAGGTTCTCCTTCTCTGGAGAAAGTTCCTGGCCTAGCTCCTGACCCCTGGCCCAGAGAATACTCCCTACCTGCTTCCTCGGGCCCACCTCAGCTAGTGACTGGGTGGCTTTGAGGAGTACAAAGGGTTGCACCCCCCTTGCCTCAAGTAGGGACCAAGAGTGCAGTGAAATCTGTTCTCCTGCACTTCCTGGTGGGAGGAGAATGAGGCCAGCCTCCCGCTGAGACCACAGTCCTGCTGACCTTGCCTCCCACCCCGCCCCATCTCAGTTCTCTTGCTCCCCTTCTCCTAAGAGTTATCTTCCAGGAAAGCACCTTCACAAGGATCCCCATCTCAGGCTCCACTTGTATGGAATCTGACCTAACACAGAAAATATTACTGTAATTTAAAAAATTATTCTTACTAAAAAAATATTTTGACTAAGATGTATTACCCAGGTACCTCAGGTTTAAAAAAGAATATTCAATTTCCTGAAATTGATGTCAAACTCCAATAGCAATATACTGAAAATATTAAAGTGTACTGATCATCTAATGCCAAGAGAAAAGCCACTGAATATTAAGGATATATACAAATGTAAATCAGTGTATAAAACCCTGAGGCATCAGAACTCTGCAGATTATTAGCCTTGGCTTGAGAGTCACACTTACCAGGAGAAAGGGGTGCCCCCCACCAGTTTACACAAAAGTGCCCTCAAGTTGCCAACCTATGTACTTTCTACTTTTGTCCGCTACAAGTTTTGCCTTTTTCTATTGTGCATGAAAGATGAGTGGAAGCTAATAACAGCCATGTCAATTATACCTTAAGTTAGCTTACAGAAAAAAAAAAAAAAAAAAAGGAAGAACTAAGTTAATAAATATAATGTCCATGACATTCACAGTCCAAGAAGTTTCTTCTGATAGCAGTCTTATTTGAGATTTCAGGTGTTTAGGTGAAGTGATGCATGCCCATGTTTGTTGGTTCAGCTCCTTCAGTCAGTATATTAAAGACGGACGTAGTAAGACGCCAAAGACCTTACAGTCTGAAGCATGACTGGTTCCTAAGTGAATGCTAGTGCTCTGCCATCCTGCCATGGTGTGCTGGTTCTAGTAACTCACAGGTTCTCCTTCTCTGGAGAAAGTTCCTGGCCTAGCTCCTGACCCCTGGCCCAGAGAATACTCCCTACCTGCTTCCTCGGGCCC
This sequence comes from Tragulus kanchil, assembly GCA_022376925.1. NCBI lineage: Eukaryota > Metazoa > Chordata > Mammalia > Artiodactyla > Tragulidae > Tragulus > Tragulus kanchil. The sequence continues at coordinate 211,593,524 of JAIOJX010000026.1, forward strand.
ACCTCAGCTAGTGACTGGGTGGCTTTGAGGAGTACAAAGGGTTGCACCCCACTTGCCTCAAGTAGGGACCAAGAGTGCAGTGAAATCTGTTCTCCTGCACTTCCTGGTGGGAGGAGAATGAGGCCAGCCTCCCGCTGAGACCACAGTCCTGCTGACCTTGCCTCCCACCCCGCCCCATCTCAGTTCTCTTGCTCCCCTTCTCCTAAGAGTTATCTTCCAGGAAAGCACCTTCACAAGGATCCCCATCTCAGGCTCCACTTGTATGGAATCTGACCTAACACAGAAAATATTACTGTAATTTAAAAAATTATTCTTACTAAAAAAATATTTTGACTAAGATGTATTACCCAGGTACCTCAGGTTTAAAAAAGAATATTCAATTTCCTGAAATTGATGTCAAACTCCAATAGCAATATACTGAAAATATTAAAGTGTACTGATCATCTAATGCCAAGAGAAAAGCCACTGAATATTAAGGATATAAAAATTACAGAACTGTAAATCAGTGTATAACCTCTAAAACTTCTGAGGATAACTTAATGTATTATTAATATAACAATAAAATGCTTAGAAGTAGTCCAAGTATATTTGATCCTAAGAATTTAAAAAGGACTTACTTTAAGGCAGCTAATTCACTGGATAAACTCTGGTTTTCCTTGAACATGTGCTCCTCATTTTTCTTGTTTTGTTCTTGGAGATCTTTCACTTGACGATACAATTTTTCATTTTCCTTTTTATAAACAGAACATTACATTTTAGTTAAAAACCAGTAGTACTTATATATGTTTATCTGCTTATAAAAGATACATCCTTTAAACATTTATAAAGGCTTTTTAAAAAAAAAAAAAAAAAGCTTTATTTATTTTGGGCTGTGCTAGGTCTTTGTTGATGTGTGGGTTTAGCTGCTCTGTGGTATGTGGGATCTTCCCGGATCATGGATCGAACCTGTGTCTCCCGCACTGGCAGACTGGTTCTTATCTACTGAGCCACAAGGGAAGCCCCTATAAAGGCTTTTAAATTTCTTCAGTTTTTGAGTAAGCAAAATTTTTTTCAAACTCTTTGTCTCAGAAGAAAATCTGTAATCTGAGAACAGTTCTTTCTAAAATGCTCAAAATGCTTACCTGAAAAAAAAGTGCAGAAAGTTCCAACACCAAAGGGCCCACCCGTGTAACCTACTGCATTTCACAGGCGTGACCGGGTGAGTGGCAGCAGGAAGAACCACACCTGACGTCTGTGCCCGGATGGAAAGGCCAGGGCGGCTGTTGGCACACTCCTGTTTTCCTGCTGTAGGCCTTTCTGCAGTGAGGAAACTGGATGTAGTGGGTGGGTATCCATGTTTGTTTCTGGAACTGTGTGAGCAGGGAGTTAAGAGACTGGGTGTCTCCAGAAGATGAGCATGAGAGAGTGGGTGCACAGACTGGACCCAGTATAGCACCTGCTTGAGCAAAAGAGGGACTCAAAACTGTGAGGTTGTGGGGAGAGTGCGTATCTGCGCTTGTTAGCCTCAGGTTACAGTTGTCAAAAGAGAAAAAGGGGATCAGACAGAAGGAAAAGAGAGAGAAGTTAAAAAAAAATAAGAGAGAGTGGTAGGGAGCAAATGAAGGCAAGTCTCATGGCGAAGACTGCCAAGCTTGCCCTGGCTGTTGGTCAATACCGTCAAGACTTCATTGTAGGGGCTTCCCTGGTGGTCCAGTGGGTAAGGACACCGCCTTGCAGTGCAACAGGTGCCGGTTCGATCCCTGGCCTGGGAAGATCCCATGTGCCGCGGAGCGGCTGGACTGATGTGTCCAATTACCGAGTTGGAGCTCTGGAGCCCATGCGCCCAGAGCTGGTGCTCTGCAGAGAGGCTGCTGCGATGGGAGGCCCACACGGGCCAAAGAACAAAGATAGAACCAATAGAAGTGGCCAAAAAAAAAAAAAAGGAGATAGCAGTTAAAAAAAAAGACTCCATCATAACAGCGAACAAATGTATGGCTTCTACAGGATACACACATTTTTCTCCCATTTATTTTTTCCTTTTTTAGTCTCAAGGCATTAGCAACTGATTTCAGAATCATACTTCTCAATATAGTATCAAAAGTGGTCAATATTATCTACTGAAAAAAAAAAAAAAATCACCCAGAGAAGGGAATGGCAACCCACTCCAGTATTCTTGCCTGGAGAATCCCATGGACAGAGGAGCCTGGTGGCTACAGCCCACGGGGCTAGAGAGCTGGACATGGCTGAGCGACTAATAGTTTCACTTTCAAAGGGAAAAAAGGGAGTTTCTAAGGAAATCTGGCCATTAAAATTAGTAACAGGCCAACATGCACTAACTGGTTACTGTGCAGAAGGCAGGAAGAGGTTGATCTGCATGGTCTTATTTTAATTTCACAACCTTCATGATACAGGTACTTTAATCCTCATTTCACAGAGGAGGAAACTGCCTGAGAAAGGTGAAGTGATTTGCCTAAGGCTGCACAGAAGGCAGTGAAACAAAGTCTAAAACCAGATTTTCTTGAATCCAGAGTCCATGCTCTTAACCACTTTAATTCTTTCCATAATAAATGTGCAGACTACTCGAATTACTACTTCCTCACAATGCCATCACCTATTAAAAGGGTGCAGAAGTATTTCTGAAGTCATTATAATAAAGATTCTCAAGACAAATTCACTTTGTGCTGAAGAGCCATCCATACCTGCTGATACCCTTGAAGAAGAGTCTCTTGTTCTTGTATTTCTTTCTCGAAGACTGCCAAGCTTGCCCTGGCTGTTGGTCAATACCGTCAAGACTATTGGCTTCCCTCGTGGTCCAGTGGGTAAGGACACCGCCTTGCAGTGCAACAGGTGCCGGTTCGATCCCTGGCCTGGGAAGATCCCATGTGCCGCGGAGCGGCTGGACTGATGTGTCCAATTACCGAGTTGGAGCTCTGGAGCCCATGCGCCCAGAGCTGGTGCTCTGCAGAGAGGCTGCTGCGATGGGAGGCCCACACGGGCCAAAGAACAAAGATAGAACCAATAGAAGTGGCCAAAAAAAAAAAAAAGGAGATAGCAGTTAAAAAAAAAGACTCCATCATAACAGCGAACAAATGTATGGCTTCTACAGGATACACACATTTTTCTCCCATTTATTTTTTCCTTTTTTAGTCTCAAGGCATTAGCAACTGATTTCAGAATCATACTTCTCAATATAGTATCAAAAGTGGTCAATATTATCTACTGAAAAAAAAAAAAAAATCACCCAGAGAAGGGAATGGCAACCCACTCCAGTATTCTTGCCTGGAGAATCCCATGGACAGAGGAGCCTGGTGGCTACAGCCCACGGGGCTAGAGAGCTGGACATGGCTGAGCGACTAATAGTTTCACTTTCAAAGGGAAAAAAGGGAGTTTCTAAGGAAATCTGGCCATTAAAATTAGTAACAGGCCAACATGCACTAACTGGTTACTGTGCAGAAGGCAGGAAGAGGTTGATCTGCATGGTCTTATTTTAATTTCACAACCTTCATGATACAGGTACTTTAATCCTCATTTCACAGAGGAGGAAACTGCCTGAGAAAGGTGAAGTGATTTGCCTAAGGCTGCACAGAAGGCAGTGAAACAAAGTCTAAAACCAGATTTTCTTGAATCCAGAGTCCATGCTCTTAACCACTTTAATTCTTTCCATAATAAATGTGCAGACTACTCGAATTACTACTTCCTCACAATGCCATCACCTATTAAAAGGGTGCAGAAGTATTTCTGAAGTCATTATAATAAAGATTCTCAAGACAAATTCACTTTGTGCTGAAGAGCCATCCATACCTGCTGATACCCTTGAAGAAGAGTCTCTTGTTCTTGTATTTCTTTCTGGATTTGCTTCAGTTTTTCTTCAGTGACAGGATCAGTTGTATCTCCCAAATGCAACCACCTGTGTTTTTTGGTGGAGTCTTCAAAACTATTCAACTTTGAAACAATGCAGGTATTGTTTCATTTGGGGGAGAAAACGATACAGTGAGAAGGAAGAACAACTGAAAACTCCAGGTGCACAGACCTAAGACTGCCTTAGAAGCAGACAAAAATGACCGTAACACCCACTAGAGTTAAGGCACTAGAGTGATGCCTTGTACTGATGGTGCTGATGGTGAAATTCAAACATGCTACAGTATCACTTTCCAGAATGTAGGCCTTCTGTAACTTTCTGAAACTTTGTCTTCCCTGAAGGTCATGGTGAACCAAGGGATTCCTTTGCAAAAAGGACTGCTAACAAGAAAACTATCAAAATGTGCCACTTTAGATTCCTCCAAGGGGTTTCACGTAGGCTCTTTTGTAAGGAGGCACTCTCAGGAACCACTTTCATGTTTTATGAAGCAAATACATGTAAGTCAAGAGGCCCCGGGGATAAGAAAGTAACAGTGCATTTAGCAGGGAGTACAAGTTCTTTTTAATAAACAAAAGGAGAAACAGGTAGTACCTTGGCTTGAAGAATATAATTGTCTTGATTCAGTCTGAGGAGTTCTTTCTCCTGTTGTTTCTTTAGTTCCTCTATCTTATTTTCCAGATCTCTCTCCTTTTCTGAAAATGTGATTTTAATTTGCTCAATTAGGGCTTGGGCACCCCTCCATTTTTCCTCTGCTTCCTGAACTCTTTTAAACATAATTAATTCTGTCTCCTTGTTCGCACCATGGTATCCTGAAGAATCCTTTTATGGAAAAGCATCACATCATTATGTAGAGTTACATTTGAGACTCAAAACACAGGTGATTAGGAAAACAAAAAACCCCACAAAGAATAAAAATGACATGGTTAACAATGTTCTCCTATACAAGAAGATCAATGCATGTTCAATAGGAGTGATAAGAGTATCAGTCAACATAAAAGAAAATTTCATAGTTCATCCATACCTGCTGATACCCTTGAAGAAGAGTCTCTTGTTCTTGTATTTCTTTCTGGATTTGCTTCAGTTTTTCTTCAGTGACAGGATCAGTTGTATCTCCCAAATGCAACCACCTGTGTTTTTTGGTGGAGTCTTCAAAACTATTCAACTTTGAAACAATGCAGGTATTGTTTCATTTGGGGGAGAAAACGATACAGTGAGAAGGAAGAACAACTGAAAACTCCAGGTGCACAGACCTAAGACTGCCTTAGAAGCAGACAAAAATGACCGTAACACCCACTAGAGTTAAGGCACTAGAGTGATGCCTTGTACTGATGGTGCTGATGGTGAAATTCAAACATGCTACAGTATCACTTTCCAGAATGTAGGCCTTCTGTAACTTTCTGAAACTTTGTCTTCCCTGAAGGTCATGGTGAACCAAGGGATTCCTTTGCAAAAAGGACTGCTAACAAGAAAACTATCAAAATGTGCCACTTTAGATTCCTCCAAGGGGTTTCACGTAGGCTCTTTTGTAAGGAGGCACTCTCAGGAACCACTTTCATGTTTTATGAAGCAAATACATGTAAGTCAAGAGGCCCCGGGGATAAGAAAGTAACAGTGCATTTAGCAGGGAGTACAAGTTCTTTTTAATAAACAAAAGGAGAAACAGGTAGTACCTTGGCTTGAAGAATATAATTGTCTTGATTCAGTCTGAGGAGTTCTTTCTCCTGTTGTTTCTTTAGTTCCTCTATCTTATTTTCCAGATCTCTCTCCTTTTCTGAAAATGTGATTTTAATTTGCTCAATTAGGGCTTGGGCACCCCTCCATTTTTCCTCTGCTTCCTGAACTCTTTTAAACATAATTAATTCTGTCTCCTTGTTCGCACCATGGTATCCTGAAGAATCCTTTTATGGAAAAGCATCACATCATTATGTAGAGTTACATTTGAGACTCAAAACACAGGTGATTAGGAAAACAAAAAAAACCCCACAAAGAATAAAAATGACATGGTTAACAATGTTCTCCTATACAAGAAGATCAATGCATGTTCAATAGGAGTGATAAGAGTATCAGTCAACATAAAAGAAAATTTCATAGTTCATTTTTTATAGTTTAGTTTCAATATATGACTATAGAACATAAAACAGTATGAATATTATTTTGAAATTCATACCTACATTCTGAAACTGAACACAGGAATCAGCTTCTGTGGGGCCTTCAGACTTCTTAGGAACAGCCAGGCAACTTTCAGTTCTGGGAGCTGGTTTACCCAAGGCTGCAGGCTTGATGAGCCTTGTTCCAGATAAGATTTCTAAATATTATAAACAATGGATAAAAGCACCACAAACAGGAACCATGTTGAGTGGGTATTCAGCAATTATGTAATAATAAATACTAACACAATGAGGACACTAAGACAGATGAGCACCTCAAAATAGGCTGATGCCTAACAAAGGCTGCAAGGCAGCTGTTTCATTGCACTGGCAACTCCAGCCCTAATCAATTAACTTTCTACTCAGTTTGACAGAAGGCTAACTGACCTGAGATTCACACTGAATGACAGATGGAACTAAATAAATGTGAGGAGAAGGTGGATTGGGGTAATTTCAAGTTTTATTATTTTTCAACAAGGTATTCTTTTAAATGTTCACAGCAGTAGCAAATAAAAGTATCTAAATGAATCAAAAAAGAACAGCTGATTATGAAATTATTTCAGTTCAGATTAAGTATGCTTTCAAAGCACATTTTTTATAACTAATGTATATCAAGATACAGTATCACTGAAATAATATAAATTTCGTGGAAACTTCCTAGCAAGTAGTTTAAACTTGATTAAAAATAATGATAAAACTGCTTAATACCCTGTTTATTAAATTAGAAAAAAAGTGACACACACATATATATGTGTATATATATATATATATGTATGTTCTGGTCAAATTTTCTAAGGCCAATAAGTTATCCAGTTTATAGTTAAAAAAAAAAAATTAAGGGAAATACCTAGAAGAGATACTGAGGCCCATACTGTAATATTACAGATTCTGAACTGAATACTCAGTAGTAAATATTTACTCAACTGCCGTAACATTTGACATGTATGTTTTAATATAATTTCTTCAAGATGCTCACTTTTTAAAAGCAAGGTTGACTTTTTCACTAAAGTAAAATGCATGGCCATCAAAGATTTGGAAAATACAGAAAAGTCAAAAGAGGAACAAGTCTCTAATAGACCTGACCCTGAAGATTTCCCTCTCTTTTCCAGGCATGCAAGGTTTTCCTTATAGAGTAGTAATTCTATTTACTTGGACTGCGCTATGTGGAAAGGTTTTCTGGAGAAAACTGCTTCAAGTGTTCATAAAGGAACAGTGTGAGTCGCTGTAAAAGCAGGCATTAATCTTTCCAAGTCACGGGAGAGCCACTGACACGGCCAGTGCACGGGGTGTGATCTGTTAGCGCTGTGATTCTCCCAGGACGCGGCAGCCAAGAGTAATAAGTGGCTCTTGCTCAAGCTGCCTGTCAGCCACGGCTTTTACACCACAATTCTTCCTTCCTGAGTTCTTAATTTGGTTGCCCTAAGTAGCTGCTTTCAATAATAATTTCATAGACAGTATTTTTTCTCTTTATACATCAAAGAAAGTTTGCTTGGATATAAAATTCAAATGTAAGAACAATGCAGTATTTGGAACGCACGAACCATTCTTGAAAAAACAATGCATTAAGAAAATTTATCAGATAAGAAATCAATCAAAGTAATTCCAGAAAGTGATAAGTGATGGCTCAGGAACTGGTAAAAGCATTCTGGTCCTTTAATAGTCAGAACCAAGACCCACATTCAAAATCTGTGGGGATATTTCCTCTGCCAACAGAGCTACGGTCGGTGTGGTGGCTAGAGGTGGCCGCATTAGAGTTTTCATAGTCTCTTTTGTTAAAATGATCTTTTGGGATGTAATATTTCTTAGGATTAAGTTTCTTTTCTTCTTACAGATTTAAATAAAACTAAATCCAATATTCATTTAAAAAGAACTTATCAAGTGTGACCTGTTCTTACAAAATGTTTTGTCCGTTCATTGAGCAATTTCCAAGTTTCAGGGAAAAAAACTGAGGCCCATACTGTAATATTACAGATTCTGAACTGAATACTCAGTAGTAAATATTTACTCAACTGCCGTAACATTTGACATGTATGTTTTAATATAATTTCTTCAAGATGCTCACTTTTTAAAAGCAAGGTTGACTTTTTCACTAAAGTAAAATGCATGGCCATCAAAGATTTGGAAAATACAGAAAAGTCAAAAGAGGAACAAGTCTCTAATAGACCTGACCCTGAAGATTTCCCTCTCTTTTCCAGGCATGCAAGGTTTTCCTTATAGAGTAGTAATTCTATTTACTTGGACTGCGCTATGTGGAAAGGTTTTCTGGAGAAAACTGCTTCAAGTGTTCATAAAGGAACAGTGTGAGTCGCTGTAAAAGCAGGCATTAATCTTTCCAAGTCACGGGAGAGCCACTGACACGGCCAGTGCACGGGGTGTGATCTGTTAGCGCTGTGATTCTCCCAGGACGCGGCAGCCAAGAGTAATAAGTGGCTCTTGCTCAAGCTGCCTGTCAGCCACGGCTTTTACACCACAATTCTTCCTTCCTGAGTTCTTAATTTCGGTTGCCCTAAGTAGCTGCTTTCAATAATAATTTCATAGACAGTATTTTTTCTCTTTATACATCAAAGAAAGTTTGCTTGGATATAAAATTCAAATGTAAGAACAATGCAGTATTTGGAACGCACGAACCATTCTTGAAAAAACAATGCATTAAGAAAATTTATCAGATAAGAAATCAATCAAAGTAATTCCAGAAAGTGATAAGTGATGGCTCAGGAACTGGTAAAAGCATTCTGGTCCTTTAATAGTCAGAACCAAGACCCACATTCAAAATCTGTGGGGATATTTCCTCTGCCAACAGAGCTACGGTCGGTGTGGTGGCTAGAGGTGGCCGCATTAGAGTTTTCATAGTCTCTTTTGTTAAAATGATCTTTTGGGATGTAATATTTCTTAGGATTAAGTTTCTTTTTCTTCTTACAGATTTAAATAAAACTAAATCCAATATTCATTTAAAAAGAACTTATCAAGTGTGACCTGTTCTTACAAAATGTTTTGTCCGTTCATTCGCAGCAATTCCACAGAAAAGCAAGAGAAAAGGAAATCACAGGAGGCTTCTCAGGGGAAGGAATCAGAATAGGTTAAGAACAGGAGGCCAGGAGGCTTGTGTTAAGCCAGCAATCAGTTTCTGTGTCTCCAGAGGAGCTGCCGCCAACTGCTGTTCCCCTGCTGCAGTGCACACACACTGGCAGAGATGAAGACCAGAATCTTTGATGCCGAAAGAATTTTAAGTACAGTCCAAGTGGGCCTGGAACTGAGAGTTGTAGGGAAAGGCAAGGGAGACAACTCTAAGCTAGAAGTGAATTTTTCAATGAGGTTAGTTCTTCTTTAACAGCTAACACAGAAAAGTCAATGGAGAATCTTGCTATCACAAAATAAAAATGATTAATTGGTCACTTATTCAATTTAATCACAAAGAAAAGGACAAGGCTCTGGCTCTACTGCTCTCCCTTCCCCAATGGAATCTTAAAGGCAACCAGAAATGTGTGTCTGACTCAAATACTTTCTATTTATTTTACTGGTCATGTAGGCTTCTAAGTGGAAAATTACCTTTGCCTACTGCCAATATATTAATAAATGACCGTGCTATGCTTAGTCGCTCAGTCACGTCTGACTCTTTGTGACCCCATGGACCGCAGCCCACCAGGCTCCTTTGTCCATGGGGATTTTCCAGGCAAGAAGGCTGGATTGGGCTGTCATACCCCCCTCCAAGAGATCTTCCTCACCCAGGGATCAAACCCATATAGCTGGTATTACAGGAATAGTCCTTACTGTCTGAACCACCGGAAACTACACTGGGAAACAACTAAATTAGGTGGTATAGTGATGTGTGAAAAAAAAAAGTTGCTCAGTTGTGTCTGACTCTTTGTGACGCCATGGACGAGCCATGGAATTCTCCAGGCAAGAATACTGGAGTGGGTAGCTGTTTCCTTATCCAGGGGATCTTCCCAACCTAGGGATCGAACCCAGGTCTCCCACAAGGCAGGCAGACTCTTTCCCATCCGAGCCACCAGGGAAGCCCCTGTGAGGTACAGAAGCATGTATTCTGTGATCTAGAAAAATCTCCAAGTCTATACTGAACTAATACCAGATTATTTCTTTCTGGATCAACCTTCATCTGCATGTTGCCATTTGCATCATGAATTGGTAGCTCTTCTCTGGCAAACGTTTTGCACATTACAAAACCAACCAGATGAGTAGTAGTTGGATTCTCCTATCTTATATTCACTTCCCATACTTTCTGTGTTTTCTTTCAGAAAACCTAGATCTAATGATGAAAAACGTCCTGAACTGAATCTTTCAGAAATGGAATGCAGTACCTTATGACTCAGCTTTTTGTGTGAATAAGGGAAGTTCATATAAGGAGAAATGCAACAAGGAAAGCAGAGAACAAGGAAAATAATATACTATAGGCAGTGAATGATTATCCTTTTTCCTACTTTGATTTGAGGCAGGAGTAGATTTCCAGTTTTTGCTCTTCATGATGTCCTTTGAAGTTTTATTTTCAAGATTAGAAAATGTCCTGAATGGTGAACTGGGTTTGCCATACCCTGAGCTCCTGACTGATGCATATAATCCACTCTGGGGTTTTCTTTTAACTAATGGAGGTACACTTCTGGCCTTTTTGTACGGCAGCTGTTTAGTAGGTACAGCCCCTTCTTCTCCAGAATCCAGTTGGGATCTTGAAGTCTGCATACAAGGATAAGCTCTTTAGTTCTTAAACTTCAACTACAGTTGCAAATAAGATTAACAGGTAGCAAAATGATAGTGACAACTAAAGAACATAATTCACAGAAGGCAAACCATTATATTCAAATTCTCTAAATTTGAAATTCATCAGAATTTTAGTATTTGGAACCAACGTTTTCAAAATCAAGAGTAGGATAAAGCAAAATAAAACAAAATAAGCTTGCTAGAAAGCAATGAATAAATATGGAGGAAAGCAGAGAGGAACAAATTTTGAAATGAGAAAAATCTTATCTTCTTTTTCCTCTGTATCTCTCAAAGTAAAAATTTATTAGTACTCTGCCTTATCATATAAGGAGACAGTTTATGGTAAACACATTACTCAGAACTGTAAAAGAAAAATGGAATACTGTGGTCATGGAGACTATATAATCAGAATAAATCAAGACCAGAGAAACAAGGAACACTGAAATGCAAGTTTCTCAAGAGCTGTGAACAGCATGTATATGAAATGCCAATTTACTTTTTTTTTTTTTTTTTTTTTAAATTTATTTATTTTTGGCTGTGCTGGGTCTTTGTTGATGTGTGGGTTTAGCTGCTCTGGGGTATGTGGGATCTTCCCGGGTCAGGGATCGAACCTGTGTCCCCTGCACTGGCAGACGGGTTCTTATCCACTGAGCCACAAGGGAAGCCCGCCAATTTACTTTTGCAGAATACAGACTACCAGAAGACGGAAAAGTGCCAGAAAGATGAATACGCTTTATTTTCTTATGTTTGTCAAACTCTGAACTATATTTACTAAAATAGTGAAAAATATAGAGAATGGCTTCTAAAAGAAAGCTAATGCTATGGTGGTATTTTTCAAGCTGGGGGCTGCAGGGTGTTGTAATAGATACTGCTCACAGATATCCAGAACCTATGTGGAGGTTAGTGTGTAATCAACCCCACTAGCGTAGGAAATACATACTTCTCAACAGTATTTATACAGCTTCATTTATCAACATGCAAATCCATTCAAATTATAAAAACTTACCTTACTAGTTTTGTCATCCTGAGGTAATAATAAAGGACCAACAGATATCTTTTTCTTCAAAATATCAAGGTACATTTTATCTATCTGTTCTTCCACAGTATGCATTTGTGGACAGTTATTTTCTGTACCTTCATTTGTTGCCTTTTCTAAAACTACATTCTCTTCATTTTTGTCCAAAAATTGGCTCACAGTTTGTGGTTCTTGAGATACAACATTTGGGTTCATCTTAAGGAGTGAAAGGCTAACGAATTCAGTTTCTTTATTCTCAGCTGGTTTCTTACAGCTATAAAACAAAACAGGACCCAGAGAATGAACCCTATATAATTCCTCAAATATCAGTTTTATTAATATGTGCATACACGATATACAAAAACATGTCATTAATGTATAATACTCTGCCTTATCATATAAGGAGACAGTTTATGGTAAACACATTACTCAGAACTGTAAAAGAAAAATGGAATACTGTGGTCATGGAGACTATATAATCAGAATAAATCAAGACCAGAGAAACAAGGAACACTGAAATGCAAGTTTCTCAAGAGCTGTGAACAGCATGTATATGAAATGCCAATTTACTTTTTTTTTTTTTTTTTTTTTTAAATTTATTTATTTTTGGCTGTGCTGGGTCTTTGTTGATGTGTGGGTTTAGCTGCTCTGGGGTATGTGGGATCTTCCCGGGTCAGGGATCGAACCTGTGTCCCCTGCACTGGCAGACGGGTTCTTATCCACTGAGCCACAAGGGAAGCCCGCCAATTTACTTTTGCAGAATACAGACTACCAGAAGACGGAAAAGTGCCAGAAAGATGAATACGCTTTATTTTCTTATGTTTGTCAAACTCTGAACTATATTTACTAAAATAGTGAAAAATATAGAGAATGGCTTCTAAAAGAAAGCTAATGCTATGGTGGTATTTTTCAAGCTGGGGGCTGCAGGGTGTTGTAATAGATACTGCTCACAGATATCCAGAACCTATGTGGAGGTTAGTGTGTAATCAACCCCACTAGCGTAGGAAATACATACTTCTCAACAGTATTTATACAGCTTCATTTATCAACATGCAAATCCATTCAAATTATAAAAACTTACCTTACTAGTTTTGTCATCCTGAGGTAATAATAAAGGACCAACAGATATTTTTTTCTTCAAAATATCAAGGTACATTTTATCTATCTGTTCTTCCACAGTATGCATTTGTGGACAGTTATTTTCTGTACCTTCATTTGTTGCCTTTTCTAAAACTACATTCTCTTCATTTTTGTCCAAAAATTGGCTCACAGTTTGTGGTTCTTGAGATACAACATTTGGGTTCATCTTAAGGAGTGAAAGGCTAACGAATTCAGTTTCTTTATTCTCAGCTGGTTTCTTACAGCTATAAAACAAAACAGGACCCAGAGAATGAACCCTATATAATTCCTCAAATATCAGTTTTATTAATATGTGCATACACACGATATACAAAAACATGTCATTAATGTATAATAGTAAATATATTTAATATTTGTAACTGTTTAAGTCATTAATGTTAAACATATTATTTACAATTCTGACTAACAAAGTAAACTTAACACAGTATCATATAATTGTTTTAAAATAATAACTGTGCTGCAGTATAAGATAAAGTACTTCATGGTTGACTCTGAGACCTACTTCAAAGGAAAGACAAACCAAAGACTGAGATTGCTTTTATCTACGAAAAATTTGAAAAGGAATTTCCCAATGGCCTTTTTGTAACATAGCTCATAATGTCAACATGCATTTGAGGCAGGAAAAATATTTTACACATTTCTAGAGGAAATTAAGAAGTAATCACAATTTATACCAATGAAGCACAAAACATATTAAAAATGCATACATTTCATCCACAGTATAGGAAAAATTTTTAAGCAAAACAAGAAAAATCACTAGGACTTTAAAATAAAATCATTCTGTTAATTTAAAACACTTAAACGTGATTAAATATCAACATTAGAGCTCCAAAAATATGAATACTGTCATTTTCAAATTACTAAATTATGGTCCATTCGGTTACTTAATTTTGTAATTTGTAAAATCAGACTAAAAGACAGCTTAAGAGGTTATTATTTTCATATAGGATAGACTGGCTTCTTAGTAATTGCTATAAATAATAGAAGCAGCTGGAATAATCAGAGAATATATCAATAATAGTTCCTTCCTTCTTAATAGTAATGGAACCTGACCAACTCCTCATCACAATTGTTCCTCTTTTTTGTTGGGAACCAACTAAACTACATTTCATCACTGCCTTCAGTCTAGATGGGGCCACACGCTAGTTCTTGCCTTTAGAGTGTGACTGCTAAGGTGCAAGAACCTGCTGAGGTACGAGTCAGTGGCTTAGCAGCTGCGTTTTAGGTGGCAAGGAAACTGATACAGAGACTGGAGAGGTGACAACCCATGTTTTATAGACAGAACATTTGCTAAACTGTCACCTGCAATCATTTATAAGGCAGACCACCTGACTACCGAGTCTGGGGTACTAAGAAATAGTAGGAAAGAACAGGCAGTTTTTAAGTGCTAACTACTACTGGCTACTTTTGACAAGATGTTATGACAAAAAGATGAGCTCAAGACAGAATGGGCTCATTTTTCAAGAAGCAATCAGAGAGAACAAAGTCTAGATACTTAGTGTGTCTTAGTTCACTTTCTGCGTCTAAACTCAAACAGTAAGATTTGCATTAAAAAATGCTATGAAAAAGCAAGATGTCATGAGCCTTCTTGGTTGGAAAGAGTGACTCAGTCTTCTGGCAAATATATTATAAGTGCCGTCTTCAAACTTATTGTTTGTAATGATAACCAGACAGCTGAATTGAGAGAGAAAACAAAACAGAGGAACAAGGAAGCAAAGACATAAAACAGATTTAAAACCTTTTGTTGAGCAAAGAGTATTAAGTGTAGTTACTGGAACATGGGGCTGACTAGAAACAGATAAATCAGAAGCCTAATGAACTTCTTGAAGGAACTGTAATGACAAAGAAACTACAACCCTACTTTAAAAAAATAAAAAGAAAAAAAGATTAGAGACTTGTTAGGGCCCCTTAAAACCACCTGCAGGCAGAAAGCAGACAAACAACTGTCTCCTCCAGGATGGGCATATCCTCCCCCTGAAAACCCGCTTCAGTTGATGTCAACGGTGATGGAATCCAAGACAAATCCTTCAAGGATCGGAACCAAAAGCTATATGGAACAATATAGTTACATGGGGTGCTAAGTCACTGACTTTGCAACTGTATGGATGGTAGCCTGCCAGATTCCTCTGACAGTGGGATTCTCCAGGCAAGAATACTGGAGTGGGTTCCCATGCTCTCCTCCAGGGATCTTCCCGACCCAGGGATCAAACTCGTGTTTTTTTATCTCCAGCATTGGCAGGCGGGTTCTTTACCAATAGCGTCACCTGGTAGTTTCTCCTTAGCAGAATTATGGCCGAATTAAGGAAAATTCCCACCTTGAAGGAAGCAGGGTCTTTACAAGGTCTTTTAGTTTAGGATTTCAAAGTTGTGTTACCAACGGCTGTATTCTCTTCTCATACTTTTCCTTTCTGAATGGGAAGCGTGTAGGAAAGGACTGAACAGTTTAAACTGTCACCTGCAATCATTTATAAGGCAGACCACCTGACTACCGAGTCTGGGGTACTAAGAAATAGTAGGAAAGAACAGGCAGTTTTTAAGTGCTAACTACTACTGGCTACTTTTGACAAGATGTTATGACAAAAAGATGAGCTCAAGACAGAATGGGCTCATTTTTCAAGAAGCAATCAGAGAGAACAAAGTCTAGATACTTAGTGTGTCTTAGTTCACTTTCTGCGTCTAAACTCAAACAGTAAGATTTGCATTAAAAAATGCTATGAAAAAGCAAGATGTCATGAGCCTTCTTGGTTGGAAAGAGTGACTCAGTCTTCTGGCAAATATATTATAAGTGCCGTCTTCAAACTTATTGTTTGTAATGATAACCAGACAGCTGAATTGAGAGAGAAAACAAAACAGAGGAACAAGGAAGCAAAGACATAAAACAGATTTAAAACCTTTTGTTGAGCAAAGAGTATTAAGTGTAGTTACTGGAACATGGGGCTGACTAGAAACAGATAAATCAGAAGCCTAATGAACTTCTTGAAGGAACTGTAATGACAAAGAAACTACAACCCTACTTTAAAAAAATAAAAAGAAAAAAAGATTAGAGACTTGTTAGGGCCCCTTAAAACCACCTGCAGGCAGAAAGCAGACAAACAACTGTCTCCTCCAGGATGGGCATATCCTCCCCCTGAAAACCCGCTTCAGTTGATGTCAACGGTGATGGAATCCAAGACAAATCCTTCAAGGATCGGAACCAAAAGCTATATGGAACAATATAGTTACATGGGGTGCTAAGTCACTGACTTTGCAACTGTATGGATGGTAGCCTGCCAGATTCCTCTGACAGTGGGATTCTCCAGGCAAGAATACTGGAGTGGGTTCCCATGCTCTCCTCCAGGGGATCTTCCCGACCCAGGGATCAAACTCGTGTTTTTTTATCTCCAGCATTGGCAGGCGGGTTCTTTACCAATAGCGTCACCTGGTAGTTTCTCCTTAGCAGAATTATGGCCGAATTAAGGAAAATTCCCACCTTGAAGGAAGCAGGGTCTTTACAAGGTCTTTTAGTTTAGGATTTCAAAGTTGTGTTACCAACGGCTGTATTCTCTTCTCATACTTTTCCTTTCTGAATGGGAAGCGTGTAGGAAAGGAAGTACAGAACTTGTCTTTCTAATTCGCTCATTAGCAGAGGAGGAGCTACATTCAAACCTGAGAAAGAAAACTGTGCTTCACCTGGACATCCTGGCCTTTCAGAGGGACAGACGCCTGAATGGCCCTTGGGTCTGTTTGCTCTGAGAAGGAGCTGTGTAGGCTTTTGTACAAAGCAGAGTGGAATGGATATCTGACTGTTAGGAGGGGAGATTCTGGTGGAGAGCATGAGATGCTTACCAGTACTTTTTCTGGTCATACAAACCAACCACATTTCCCATTCCTCTTGGACCTTGTTAGCTAGATGTGCTGGTTCTTGCCAATAGAATATGAACTAAAGAGATGTCACATTTCTGTTGACACAGTTAAAACAAAGTTCGCTAAGCCATCCTTTTTCTTTCCTTATTGACTTTTTACATGAGGTCAAGAGAACCTTAAAGTTATGTGCTGATGACAGAAACAGCCTGGGTCTCTAGATGACTATGTGGAGCAGAGTCCCACCCCAACTCTACTGAGACACATGGAATTATGATGTGAGCAAGAAATACAATTTTGATGATGTTAAACTATTAAAATTTCAAGGACTGTTTTTCTGTTGTTATAGCAGCTAGAATTACTTATTCTAGTTTACTAAAACGTTTTTTGATACATGAACTAAGGTTTATACTATTGACATTTCTATAATTGCCATTCCTTTAATGTAAGTACTCTTGTTTTCAGCTTTTAAATATAAATGTAAAAATCCATACTTAGAATTCACATTACTAAAATGGTGCTACCTATGCCAAAAAAAAGGTGTGTTAAAAAAAATCTCTTTAGTAACACTACCATAGCTCCAAACAGCTATGATAAGTGAGCATAATTACCCTTTAAAAATATTAACTAGGGGCTTCCCCTGGTGGTCCAGTGGGTAAGGACACCGCCTTGCAGTGCAAGGGGCGCCGGTTCGATCCCTGGCCTGGGAAGGTCCCACGTGCCGCCAAGCGGCTGGACTGATGTGTCCAATCACCGAGCCGGAGCTCTGGAGCGCATGCGCCCAGAGCCGGCGCTCTGCAACAACAGATGCCACCGCGATGGGAGGCCCACAGGAGCCAAAGAACAAAGATGGATGAAAATAGAGAAATGAAAGACCAATAGAAGTGGCCCACCCGCTCCCCTCCCTCCCCAACCCGACCCCAGCCCAAAAATAATTAAATAAATAAATCTTTAAAAATAAAAAATATTAACTAGCACTGCAGATCAGTGCAAGAATCCAGATTTATTATTCAAGTAGATGGGCTTTCCTGGTAGTTCAATCAGTAAAGAATCCACCTGCAATGCAAGAGACCAGGTTTGATCCAGTGTCGGGAAGATCCCCTGAAAAGGAAATGACAACCCACTCCAGTATTCTTGCCTGGAAATTCCATGGACAGGGGAACCTTGCAGGCTACAGTCCATGGGGTCGCAAGAGTCAGACACAACTCAGCAACTAAACCAGATGGGGTTTAGTGTAAGCGAAACCTAATTATTTCCTCTCAACTAGCACAAAGATGAAATAAGGATCAAAAAGTCACTGCAAGGGGATTTACCTGATGAGGATGGGGCTCAAGGAGGAGCTCAGGAACCTATCCATCAAAACACAAATGAGCACATGAACAGATGAACAGATGACAGGCTTTTCACAAAAATATTTTATGGAGATCAAAAACCTGACAATCCAAGTGCATTCCTGGGCTATGGCCATCTATAATCTTAAGAAATTTACTGAACCTTCTTGAGCCCCAGTTTCCTTTCTATGAAATGGGGATGATAATGAATAGATTTCGTGGAGGTGCTGTAAGACTGAATAAGGTCATATGTGTAAGGAACTCTGTGCAGCCCCTGGTCCACAGTAAGCCTGTGATGAAAACACAGCTGTCACCATCATCACCACTGTGTGGTCCCGGTGAGCACTCCACTAGTGAGCTGGTCTATCTCAGACTCATGACTTGAATGATGGAGAGAAAGACGCTGACCTATGTTACAAGGATCTCATGAGATCACGGACGTGACACTCAGGGAGCTGCGTGGATACGATCAGGCGACTGTGACCCGGTTCTCTGTGCTGGTGAGTGACAGCCAGGACCCAGGAGCTGTCATGAACGTATACTGGAGATGGAGGCTTTCATGAAGCCCATTTTTGTTGTCACCCAAGAACTCACCCTGTGAGATGACGGCCAGTCTGTGACTGAGTGCAAAATTTACTGGTTTATTAAGAAGTAAACGGATGACTCACATGCAGAATAAAATTCATGTTCCCTCTTAGTGTTTGAATCAGCCGTTCCTGAGCTGTCTAGAGCTGAAGGGATTTTATTTTACAGGGAAAAGCTTTAAGACAACCTACCTAATGGCATCAACTTTTTAGTAACATTTGCTTGTTTATTTTTAAATTTTAGATCTAGATGTATTTTGATAAACTAATTCAGTAAGGACTACTAGGAAAAGAAAATAGGAGAGACTCACAGATAGACTTATACCAGCTACCTGTTAATGGTTCACTGGGAATGGCTATGTAGAACAAATGATTCTAGAAGTTTCCAGAGACAAAACAATAAATACACAACCTGTACAATCCATTCTAAGAAACTCATACCTGGCAGGCTGTAAATCAAAACCACTGACCCCAAAGGGATCTATGCTGATAGGCTTCATCAGCTCCTCTACTGTGGGCAGATCTGAGGGAAGAAAAGTTAAAACACCAACCAAAATGTTAGGTAAACTGCTTAGTTTAATGTCTAATACCACCAATATCACATTTTATCTGATGGACACAGTTAACAGAATGATACATGTAATAATTCCAGCTCCCCACTTGTTTGTACCAAAACAATCTTTGATATTTATATTTGAAACATACATCCACATATATTCTATGAAGTATATGTGTGTGGGTGTATCCATAAACACATACATACATACATTTTCTAATTGTGTATTTAGCTTATTTCCCAAAACTGCTTTCCTTTAAAAGAATAACATTAGTATATGATTATGTAAAACTATGAAAATGTGAAACCACTCAACTGATTTCTTAGCTTGGTGAAAGCTTATCAGAGGAGGAATTAAAATTTTATCCCATTTTCATGCTAACTTTAGAGTTAAGCCAGTAATTCCTAGATTTGATTAAATTAATTCAATTTAGATACCTAAATTAGCTGCGTGGATACGATCAGGCGACTGTGACCCGGTTCTCTGTGCTGGTGAGTGACAGCCAGGACCCAGGAGCTGTCATGAGCGTATACTGGAGATGGAGGCTTTCATGAAGCCCATTTTGTTGTCACCCAAGAACTCACCCTGTGAGATGACGCCAGTCTGTGACTGAGTGCAAAATTTACTGGTTTATTAAGAAGTAAACGGATGACTCACATGCAGAATAAAATTCATGTTCCCTCTTAGTGTTTGAATCAGCCGTTCCTGAGCTGTCTAGAGCTGAAGGGATTTTATTTTACAGGGAAAAGCTTTAAGACAACCTACCTAATGGCATCAACTTTTTAGTAACATTTGCTTGTTTATTTTTAAATTTTAGATCTAGATGTATTTTGATAAACTAATTCAGTAAGGACTACTAGGAAAAGAAAATAGGAGAGACTCACAGATAGACTTATACCAGCTACCTGTTAATGGTTCACTGGGAATGGCTATGTAGAACAAATGATTCTAGAAGTTTCCAGAGACAAAACAATAAATACACAACCTGTACAATCCATTCTAAGAAACTCATACCTGGCAGGCTGTAAATCAAAACCACTGACCCCAAAGGGATCTATGCTGATAGGCTTCATCAGCTCCTCTACTGTGGGCAGATCTGAGGGAAGAAAAGTTAAAACACCAACCAAAATGTTAGGTAAACTGCTTAGTTTAATGTCTAATACCACCAATATCACATTTTATCTGATGGACACAGTTAACAGAATGATACATGTAATAATTCCAGCTCCCCACTTGTTTGTACCAAAACAATCTTTGATATTTATATTTGAAACATACATCCACATATATTCTATGAAGTATATGTGTGTGGGTGTATCCATAAACACATACATACATACATTTTCTAATTGTGTATTTAGCTTATTTCCCAAAACTGCTTTCCTTTAAAAAAATAACATTAGTATATGATTATGTAAAACTATGAAAAATGTGAAACCACTCAACTGATTTCTTAGCTTGGTGAAAGCTTATCAGAGGAGGAATTAAAATTTTATCCCATTTTCATGCTAACTTTAGAGTTAAGCCAGTAATTCCTAGATTTGACTTAAACTTAAATTCAGATATTGAGATACCATCACTAAAGCCAATTGTATCTAAATTATACCATACTGGAAATTGTTCAGAGAGGGAATCAAAGACACTTTTACCAGATTCTGTAGTAGAGATGGTTTTAGAGGACCCTTCATTTTCTTGAGGATGCTCTTTTGCTAAGCTCTTGGTATTTTCTTCTGCATTATTCTCAGTTCTTTGTTCATCTGCATCTCCCAGAGAATGGGCTATGTGACAATAAGCCTGATGGAGAGCTTCCATGTCACTATTGCTTTGTCCGTAAGAAACACCTGCTGAGATAAATGCAGTCTCCAGTATAACCACACAAATACATGAGAAATATAAAACACTGAGTTCATCCCCAAGGCTACAGGACAATACTGACATGATTCAGAGTGAAAAACAAACCTTGGTAATGGGTGGCAGAGCCTACCAGCATGAATCTTGGCAAGCTCTGGAGTTCCTTCAGCAGGCTGAGATGTGTCCTGACAGGTTAACCGTAAAATCCTCTTCCTGCTATCCTTAAGCAACCTCTCTGCATTGCACAAAACATTCCTAAATTTCTCAAACTGACACAATTTTTTAAGAACTCTCTCTCATCTGATCCACGCCCCCCACCCTCACCTCTCTGTCTCTGCTTTCCTGATCCACCAAGCATTTTGCATTCTTCATTTTTTCAACTGAAAAGTCAATCCTCTAACTTCGTATTCCAACATGTTCCAACACCATGCTAAAGCTGCTAAAATAAAAAAATAATTCCCTAGTAGCCAAACTCAGCCTTTAATTTTCTTCAGCTTGAAAAATTTTCTTTGCCCTGTGAGGCATGTGACCCCACCCTTTTCTTGGGCTGTTTCCTCTGTGCAACAGCTTCCTATTCTTCCGCTTCTCTGATGGCTGTTTTCCCATCTTTTGTAGTAAACAGGGGCCTCAGTTTTTCCTTTAAAAAAATAACATTAGTATATGATTATGTAAAACTATGAAAAATGTGAAACCACTCAACTGATTTCTTAGCTTGGTGAAAGCTTATCAGAGGAGGAATTAAAATTTTATCCCATTTTCATGCTAACTTTAGAGTTAAGCCAGTAATTCCTAGATTTGACTTAAACTTAAATTCAGATATTGAGATACCATCACTAAAGCCAATTGTATCTAAATTATACCATACTGGAAATTGTTCAGAGAGGGAATCAAAGACACTTTTACCAGATTCTGTAGTAGAGATGGTTTTAGAGGACCCTTCATTTTCTTGAGGATGCTCTTTTGCTAAGCTCTTGGTATTTTCTTCTGCATTATTCTCAGTTCTTTGTTCATCTGCATCTCCCAGAGAATGGGCTATGTGACAATAAGCCTGATGGAGAGCTTCCATGTCACTATTGCTTTGTCCGTAAGAAACACCTGCTGAGATAAATGCAGTCTCCAGTATAACCACACAAATACATGAGAAATATAAAACACTGAGTTCATCCCCAAGGCTACAGGACAATACTGACATGATTCAGAGTGAAAAACAAACCTTGGTAATGGGTGGCAGAGCCTACCAGCATGAATCTTGGCAAGCTCTGGAGTTCCTTCAGCAGGCTGAGATGTGTCCTGACAGGTTAACCGTAAAATCCTCTTCCTGCTATCCTTAAGCAACCTCTCTGCATTGCACAAAACATTCCTAAATTTCTCAAACTGACACAATTTTTTAAGAACTCTCTCTCATCTGATCCACGCCCCCCACCCTCACCTCTCTGTCTCTGCTTTCCTGATCCACCAAGCATTTTGCATTCTTCATTTTTTCAACTGAAAAGTCAATCCTCTAACTTCGTATTCCAACATGTTCCAACACCATGCTAAAGCTGCTAAAATAAAAAAATAATTCCCTAGTAGCCAAACTCAGCCTTTAATTTTCTTCAGCTTGAAAAATTTTCTTTGCCCTGTGAGGCATGTGACCCCACCCTTTTCTTGGGGGCTGTTTCCTCTGTGCAACAGCTTCCTATTCTTCCCGCTTCTCTGATGGCTGTTTTCCCATCTTTTGTAGTAAACAGCTCACCTCAGGGCTTCATCTTCAGCTTTCTTTTTTAAAACTTCTCTGTTTTGGGGTTGGGGGGATGATGGATAATTTCATTAAGGCCCTTTGCTTAGTAATTACCCATCAGCATTTGGCTCCTAAATCTGTCTCTTCTGCCTATATATCTTCTATCTCTTTTCTGAACATTAAACTTCCTAATAGACATGTACACTGTCTATAAGTAAATCACATTTAATATATCCTCAAGTGAATTAATTACATTCCCCAACAAAGTCTGTTCTGCTACTGGTATCTGCTACTTTGGGTATGGCATGATCAGTCACTCAGTCATCCAGAACAGAGAACCTCATGTCACAGTTCACTCTTTCTTCCCTATGAACCTCCTCCTCTTCCCACCATCTGGTAAACTCTGGAGAAAAAATTCAAAGAATCTGATGACAATAATGATCTAAGAGTTTTCTAAGCATTTTCTTATTCACTGTGTACTTTTCATTATTAAAAGTAGAATTTTCAAAATTAGACAAAAGAATAAATGCATTACAGAAGAGTAGGAAAAAAAAGAGAAATAGGGTGATCAGACTCCTTTCCTCTTGATACTCATGACTATTAATTAATGCCTAAAAATAAAAGAGCATACACACCCTCCTCTTTCTCTATATAATCTGTAAGTTGGATGGTATAAAATTCTGAGGGACTATTTTCAGCTCTACATCTAAGAGGGAGCCATGTCCACATGTGGCTGTGTAAGAATGCCTTACAATGGAATAGCTTTCCATCTGCTGCTTCAGGTCACCACTGCTATTTGCAGCATGCCCACTATGGATAAGATCAGTTTAAATACACTAAAAACAAAAAAGGGAGGGAGGGGACTCCTTGCTGGTCCAGTGGTTAAGAATCCATCTTGCAATGCAAGGCATGCAGGTTTGATCCCAGGTTGGAGAACTAAGATCCCACATGTCACGGAGCAACTCAGTCCATGTGCCACAACTAGAGAATCTGCACACCATCGTGCACGGAAGCTACAACAGAAGCCCACAGGCGGCAACTAAGCCTCCCATAAAGTGCTGTTTTGAGGCATGTGACCCCACCCTTTTCTTGGGGCTTTCCTCTGTGCAACAGCTTCCTATTCTTCCCGCTTCTCTGATGGCTGTTTTCCCATCTTTTGTAGTAAACAGCTCACCTCAGGGCTTCATCTTCAGCTTTCTTTTTTAAAACTTCTCTGTTTTGGGGTTGGGGGGATGATGGATAATTTCATTAAGGCCCTTTGCTTAGTAATTACCCATCAGCATTTGGCTCCTAAATCTGTCTCTTCTGCCTATATATCTTCTATCTCTTTTCTGAACATTAAACTTCCTAATAGACATGTACACTGTCTATAAGTAAATCACATTTAATATATCCTCAAGTGAATTAATTACATTCCCCAACAAAGTCTGTTCTGCTACTGGTATCTGCTACTTTGGGTATGGCATGATCAGTCACTCAGTCATCCAGAACAGAGAACCTCATGTCACAGTTCACTCTTTCTTCCCTATGAACCTCCTCCTCTTCCCACCATCTGGTAAACTCTGGAGAAAAAATTCAAAGAATCTGATGACAATAATGATCTAAGAGTTTTCTAAGCATTTTCTTATTCACTGTGTACTTTTCATTATTAAAAGTAGAATTTTCAAAATTAGACAAAAGAATAAATGCATTACAGAAGAGTAGGAAAAAAAAGAGAAATAGGGTGATCAGACTCCTTTCCTCTTGATACTCATGACTATTAATTAATGCCTAAAAATAAAAGAGCATACACACCCTCCTCTTTCTCTATATAATCTGTAAGTTGGATGGTATAAAATTCTGAGGGACTATTTTCAGCTCTACATCTAAGAGGAGCCATGTCCACATGTGGCTGTGTAAGAATGCCTTACAATGGAATAGCTTTCCATCTGCTGCTTCAGGTCACCACTGCTATTTGCAGCATGCCCACTATGGATAAGATCAGTTTAAATACACTAAAAACAAAAAAGGGAGGGAGGGGACTCCTTGCTGGTCCAGTGGTTAAGAATCCATCTTGCAATGCAAGGCATGCAGGTTTGATCCCAGGTTGGAGAACTAAGATCCCACATGTCACGGAGCAACTCAGTCCATGTGCCACAACTAGAGCCTGAGTGCTGCAACCACTGAAGCCTGCACACTTCAGAGTCCGTGAGCAGCAAAGAGAGAATCCACGCGCTACAACAGAAGCTCCTACAGGCGGCAACTAAGACCCAATGCAGCCAAATAAATGGATAGATACACTTAAAAAGTGGGGGATACATACACAAAGATAAACTTAAAATGGATTAAATACCTAAATGTAAGACCAGAAAGTATAAAACTCTTAGAAGAAAACATAGGCAGAACACTCAATGACATAAACCAAAGCAAGATCCTCTATGATCCACCTCCTAGAGTAATGGAAATAAAAATAAGAATAAACAAGTGAGACCTAATCAAACTTAAAAGTTTTACACAGCAAAGGAAACTATCAACAAGGTGAAAAGACAACCAGCCCTCTGAATGGGAGAAAATAACAGCGAATGAAACAACTGACAGAGGATTAATTTCCAAAACATACAGATCGCTCATACAAGTCAATACCAGAAAAACAAGAATTCCAATCAAAAAGTGGGCAAAAGACCTAAACAGATATTCCTCCAAAGAAAACATACAGATGGCTTAATAAACACATTTAAGATGCTCAACACTGTTCATTATTAGAGAAATGCAAGTCAAAGCTACAATGAGATATAACCTCACATCAGTTAGAATAGCCATCATCAAAGTCTACAAACAAATGCTGGAGAGGGTGTGAAGAAAAGGGAACCCTCTTAAAATGCTGGTAGGAATGTATATTGACACAGCCACTATGGAAGACAATACGGAGATTCCCTAAAAACCTAGGAATAAAACCACCGTATGACCCAGCAATCCACTAGGCATATACCCCGAGGAAAGCAAAACTGAAAAAGACATGTGTACTCCAATGTTCTTTGCAGCACTATTTACAATAGCTAGAACATGAGAGCAACCTAGATGTTTATCAGCAGGTTGGAGAACTAAGATCCCACATGATCAGTTTAAATACACTAAAAACAAAAGGGAGGAGGGACTCCTTGCTGGTCCAGTGGTTAAGAATCCATCTTGCAATGCAAGGCATGCAGGTTTGATCCCAGGTTGGAGAACTAAGATCCCACATGTCACGGAGCAACTCAGTCCATGTGCCACAACTAGAGCCTGAGTGCTGCAACCACTGAAGCCTGCACACTTCAGAGTCCGTGAGCAGCAAAGAGAGAATCCACGCGCTACAACAGAAGCTCCTACAGGCGGCAACTAAGACCCAATGCAGCCAAATAAATGGATAGATACACTTAAAAAGTGGGGGATACATACACAAAGATAAACTTAAAATGGATTAAATACCTAAATGTAAGACCAGAAAGTATAAAACTCTTAGAAGAAAACATAGGCAGAACACTCAATGACATAAACCAAAGCAAGATCCTCTATGATCCACCTCCTAGAGTAATGGAAATAAAAATAAGAATAAACAAGTGAGACCTAATCAAACTTAAAAGTTTTACACAGCAAAGGAAACTATCAACAAGGTGAAAAGACAACCAGCCCTCTGAATGGGAGAAAATAACAGCGAATGAAACAACTGACAGAGGATTAATTTCCAAAACATACAGATCGCTCATACAAGTCAATACCAGAAAAACAAGAATTCCAATCAAAAAGTGGGCAAAAGACCTAAACAGATATTCCTCCAAAGAAAACATACAGATGGCTTAATAAACACATTTAAGATGCTCAACACTGTTCATTATTAGAGAAATGCAAGTCAAAGCTACAATGAGATATAACCTCACATCAGTTAGAATAGCCATCATCAAAGTCTACAAACAAATGCTGGAGAGGGTGTGAAGAAAAGGGAACCCTCTTAAAATGCTGGTAGGAATGTATATTGACACAGCCACTATGGAAGACAATACGGAGATTCCCTAAAAACCTAGGAATAAAACCACCGTATGACCCAGCAATCCACTAGGCATATACCCCGAGGAAAGCAAAACTGAAAAAGACATGTGTACTCCAATGTTCTTTGCAGCACTATTTACAATAGCTAGAACATGAGAGCAACCTAGATGTTTATCAGCAGATGAATGGATAAAGAAGCTGTGGTACATATATACAATGGAGTATTTCTCAGTCATAAAAAAGGAATGCATCTGAATCAGTTCTAATGAGGTGGATAAACCTAGAGCCTATATTACAGAGTGAATTAAATCATAGAGAGAAAGATAAATATCATATACTAATATATATATACGGAATCTAGAAAGATGGTACTGATGAATTTATTTGCAGAGCAGCAACAGAAACAAGACACATGGAACAGACTTACGGTCACAGGGCTGGGGAGGAAGGAACAGGTGAGATGTATGGACAGAGTAAAATGGAAATGCACATTACCATATGTAAAATAGACAGCCAATGGAAATTTGCTTTATGACTCAAGGAACCCAAACAGGGGCCCTGTAACAACCTGGAGGGGTGGGGTGGGGAGAGAGATGGGAGGGAGGTCCAAGAGTGAGGGAACATATGTATATCTATGGCTGATTCACATTGATGTCTGGCAGAACATAGCACAATTCTGTAGAGCAATTATCCCTTCAATTAAAAAAAATAAATTATGAAGAAATGCAAATAGGCAGAAGACATTTTTTCTCCTTTACAGAAATAACAGGATGCTTAAGTATTTGCTGAATATATATAAAAGAAATGATCCCAATGGGAAACAGCACTGCAGTACTGAATGTGCATACCTAATTTAAAAGGTGTTAGGTATCAGAAAGACAAGCTTCTGGCTTAAAAGTAATACCTGAGCAAACACGCAGAAAATCATATGATCTAAAAGTTAAAAATTAGAAATGGGAGACAGAGAAGTATTAGGTATTGCTCAGAAAACAGCAAGGTAAAGGTACTTGTCTCCTAATTTGAGTCATCAACCCAACTGATATTAAAACTAATTTCAGAGTCATATGTGACAACTTTTTTATGCATATTATATACAGAAAAGGGCTGACTTCTTACATGTATTTTATACATTACCACACTCAAAAAACTGCTGTTTTTATCCACTGTGGGAGGCTGAGAAGTGTCAGATCCTATAGGACAGAGGCCGGGGTCTGGTTGTGAAGCAACACTGTCCCACGACTGCTCCAGTCATGCAGCCACAGCACAAAACAGTCCCCGCTCTTGAGATGAGTGACCACAAGCGAAAGGCTAGAGCTGACCCTCATTTTAGTTACCAACCTTTTTAAGGCAATATAGCACAAGTTTCAAGAATAGTATTATCAACAAAGAGATGAAAATATTTGACAATGTATCACTTAAACTAGGGCTTCCTTGGTGCTTAAATGAAGAATCTGCCTGCAATGTAGGTGGCCTGGGTTTGATCCCCGGGTCAAGAAGACCTCTTGGAGAAGGGGATGGCAACCCACTCCAGTATTTTTGCCTGGAGAATTCCATGGATGGAGGAGCCTGACGGGCTACAACAGTCCACAGGATCGCAAAGAGTCAGGACATGACTGAGTGCCTGACTAAAACACACACCCCCACCACTAAAGTGAGCCTGCTTAATGCTGGAAGACACATGGTAAACAAAACAAAACAAGCCACTGATGTTTTCAGTTTGTAACCCAAGCTGAGAAGTTGATTTGAACATTTTCCTGTGTAGTTTTATAAATAGTAGGTAAATTCAATACCTCAGAGCCAATAGGTATTTATACCTTCAGGTGCTTTTTTATAATTTGTACTATTAACAGAGTATTGAAATTAAAAAAAATGATGAGGGCCACACAGTTGCTACCACTTGTTGAATCATAACAATCGTGCAGGCACTGTACATTATCTCAGTGATTATCACATGGTTTCATTTTAAAGAAGAGGGAACAGGCTTAGAGCAATAATTGTCCATTGTCATTCAACTAGTAACTGGCAAGGCTGCAAATACGAATCTAAGGCTGTAAAACAGTAAGATCATACTCTCTACTATTCTAGTAACTGACTCACCAAATTATTTCATAATCAAGAACATTTAAGAAATAAGACCAAAAAATTCTAACTTTATATAATTGCCCAGACTTAGAATTTTTACATCCAGCCATATATTTCTTATTTCTGAGCTTTTTAAATACTATACAGCAGAAGTTTTCATACTGCTCTGATTTTCATTCAGAGAAAATCATGGGTTCCACAGACGCTTGAAAGTTCATTTTAAAATACGAAGAGCAGAGTGATAACTCTTGGCTCTGGCTTTTTTCTTTTTGGTTATCTGGTATCCTGTTTTAAAAAAATTTAATGTATTCTACAAAAGCTGACCCTCATTTTAGTTACGAACCTTTTTAAGGCAATATAGCACAAGTTTCAAGAATAGTATTATCAACAAAGAGATGAAAATATTTGACAATGTATCACTTAAACTAGGGCTTCCTTGGTGCTTAAATGAAGAATCTGCCTGCAATGTAGGTGGCCTGGGTTTGATCCCCGGGTCAAGAAGACCTCTTGGAGAAGGGGATGGCAACCCACTCCAGTATTTTTGCCTGGAGAATTCCATGGATGGAGGAGCCTGACGGGCTACAACAGTCCACAGGATCGCAAAGAGTCAGGACATGACTGAGTGCCTGACTAAAACACACACCCCCACCACTAAAGTGAGCCTGCTTAATGCTGGAAGACACATGGTAAACAAAACAAAACAAGCCACTGATGTTTTCAGTTTGTAACCCAAGCTGAGAAGTTGATTTGAACATTTTCCTGTGTAGTTTTATAAATAGTAGGTAAATTCAATACCTCAGAGCCAATAGGTATTTATACCTTCAGGTGCTTTTTTATAATTTGTACTATTAACAGAGTATTGAAATTAAAAAAAATGATGAGGGCCACACAGTTGCTACCACTTGTTGAATCATAACAATCGTGCAGGCACTGTACATTATCTCAGTGATTATCACATGGTTTCATTTTAAAGAAGAGGGAACAGGCTTAGAGCAATAATTGTCCATTGTCATTCAACTAGTAACTGGCAAGGCTGCAAATACGAATCTAAGGCTGTAAAACAGTAAGATCATACTCTCTACTATTCTAGTAACTGACTCACCAAATTATTTCATAATCAAGAACATTTAAGAAATAAGACCAAAAAATTCTAACTTTATATAATTGCCCAGACTTAGAATTTTTACATCCAGCCATATATTTCTTATTTCTGAGCTTTTTAAATACTATACAGCAGAAGTTTTCATACTGCTCTGATTTTCATTCAGAGAAAATCATGGGTTCCACAGACGCTTGAAAGTTCATTTTAAAATACGAAGAGCAGAGTGATAACTCTTGGCTCTGGCTTTGTTTTCATACATATCTTAGAACAAAGTTTATCTGGTCATCCTGTATATAAATGAACCTCCTATAATGTATCACTGATTAGAAAACTCGTAGGCCCTACACTGGTCTTCTAAAAGAATCCGTATGTATCTCCTTACTAAAACAGAGCGAGTGGACTATCACAACACGTATGACATGTACTTAAATAAAAACAGTCATATGACTGAGGAACAGGTGCCCAGCATATGCTTCTATCACAGTTGGGTATTCAGTTGGATAATAGCAAGTAAATGAGCAGCATGTCTTGATGGAAAACTGCCGCTGTGATCTTCTGTTGTTGTTTTAATTTTTTAACAGTTATATTAACATTTTTAAATGGAAGTAAATGAAACAAGATAGTGGTGACTCTTGGAACGGCAATGACTAGAAATAAGAGATGGGAGTGGACTTTGTGATTTTGATCATGCTTTGTTTTTTGATCTGGTTGCTGGTTACACGAATGTGTTCAGTATTTGAAAATTTATTAAACTGCACTATGATAATGTAAGACTTCTACTACAAGTATATTATACTGCCGTAAAAAAGAATAAAGATATAAAAATAAAATGCAAGCAGATGTCAGAGTTGGCTAGTGATTTACCATTTCTATTGTTTTTTCTCTTTTTTTTTTTTTCAAAGTGTCTAGGTTGGCTTAGTTGACCATACTGATTACCTAAGACTTGCAAACCAAGTTGAAAAGTTCCAATTTATGCTTATTTATGTGGTAACCCAAGAATGTTTTCATATTACACAATATACGGACATATTGGAAATCTGATGATATAATAAGAATGTAACAAGTATCTGGAACATTTAATTTCAAAAATTCCGAAAGACCCTTACTGTTCTAGCTTTGTAAGTAAATGTCAGAAATGTAAACATATTCATACTGATAAAAAATATATATCTTTTCTATACAGAGAGTACTACTGAAAATTCCATTTGGAGGTAAGAGTTTCACTGCTTTAAGGAAGTTTGAAAAGGCACCATCTTAAAGGTCTCTACAACCTTTAGTCAAGTCTCGATGGTACTACACATTTCAGAATTTTAGGATGTGATCTCACTTTTTCCTACGTAGGTGGAACTAAGGAAGGGCACAAAAACAAAGTCACAATTCTCCCTACACACAGCAAATCTAACAGAATGGGGGGCACACAGGCAATTAGTTAATATTCCTCCATAGTACTATACTATGTATCAATGGCATCCTTGTATTAACAAAATTTTTTCTAAAGCAACTTTCCTCAGTCTATTAGCATTAGGTGTCATCATTAGCAAGCTCAGATTATTTAACTTGGTTAAAAATGTGAGATTAAAAATTTTATTGTTGATACATCACAACAAAACTGAAACAAGAATAGACAATCTGAACAGACCAATCACTAGAAGTGAAACAGTATTTGTAATAAATACAAACTCCTTGCAAATAAAAGTCTAGATTGGATTACTTTCACTAGGAGCTCTATCAAATATACAAGAAAGAACTTAACACTGATCCTTCCCAAAATCTTCTAAAAGAGTCAAGAGGGAACTCTCCCATAGTCATTCTGGGAAGCTATCATTACCCTGATCCAAAATCAGAAAGAGAAAAATAAATAATCTTTCAATAGTGCATTTAATAAATACCTAGAAATAAGCCTGACCAAGGAGCTGAATGACTTATATGCTGTGAACTATAAAACACTGATGAAGGAAATTAAAGATGATTTAAAGAAATGGGAAGCTATTCCACACTCTTGGATTGGAAGAAATAATATATTGTTAAAAATGGCCATACTACTCAAAGCAACTTACAGACTTAATGAAATCTCTATCAAATTACCCACAACATTTTCCACAGAACTAGAACAAATAATCCTAAAATTTATATGGAACCACAATAGACCCAGAATTGCCAAAACAAATCTAAGAGGAAAGGAAAAATGCTGAAGGCATACCTTCCAGACTTTAGACAATACTACAAATCTGTACTAATCAAAACAGCATGGTACTGGCAAAAAAATAGACATACGGATCAGTGGAACAGAACAGAGAGCCCAGAAATAAACCCACACACCTATGGCCAATTAATCTTCAACAAAGAAGGCAAGAATATACAATGGAGAGAAAAACAGTCTCTTCAATAAGTGGTGGTGGGAAAGCTGGTTGGCCTCAGGTCAATCAGTGAGGTTAGAACACCCTCACACCATATACAAAAATAAACTCAAAATGGCTTAAAGACTTAAATATAAGACACAACATCATAAAACTTGTGGAAAAGAACATACGCAAAACATTCTGATATAAATTCTAGCAATATTTTCTTAGGTCAGTCTCACAAGGCAAAAGAAACGAAAGCCAAAATAAGCAAGTGGTACCAAATCAAACTTACAAGCTTTTACATAAAAGGAAACCATAAAGAAAAGCAATCTACAGAATGGGAGAAAATCTGTGCAAATGATGCAAGGGTTTACTTTCCAAAATATACAAACAACTCAGCATACATTAAAACAAACATTACAATCAAAAATGGGCAGAAAACCTAAACTGACATTTCTCCAAAGAAGTCACACAGATAGCCAAAAGGCAGATGAAAAGATGCTCAATATTGCTAATTATTAGAGAAATTCAAGTCAAAACTATGAAGTATGGTATCACCTCACACCATCATGAAAAAGTTCACAAATAATAAATGCCGGAAAAGGTGTAGAGAAAAGGGAACTCTCCCTACAATGGTAGTGGGAACGTAAGCTGGTGTAGCCACTATGGAGATCAGCATAGTTGTTGCTTAAAAAACTAAAGATGGAGTGACCATATGATCCAGAAATCCCACTCCTGGGCCTTTATCCAGAAAAGATGAACACACTAACTCAAAAAGAAACTCCAGTATTCATAGCAGCGCTATTTCTAAGAGTCAAAACATGAAAGCAACCTAGGTGTGCCTGTCAATGTAGTGGACACACACACACACACGCACACGCCTAAATACTACTCAGCCATGAAAACCAATGAAATGTCATTTGCAACAGCATAAATGAACTTAGACAATATCATACTAGGTGAAGCAAGCAAAGACATAGAAAGATAAATACCATATGATAGCACTTATATGCAGAATCTAAAAAAGTGATACAAATGAACTTAAAACAGAAACAGACCTACAGACACAGAAAGCAAACTTCCTGTTACTAAAGGGGGAGAGGGATAAATTAGGAATTAACAGATACACACTACTATATATAAAATAGGTAAACAACAATCTACTGAATAGCACAGAAAAACTATCTTCTATCTTCCACTGAATAACACAGAAAAACTATCTTATAATAACATATAATGGAAAAGAATCTAAAAAAAAATATATATACACACTAGTATACATGTCTACACACACACATGTAACTGAATCACCACTGAAATTAACATATTATAAACCAAAAATAAAACATATAAAATTTTACTGATTATAATTATTACATATATTATTATATATAATATATATTTCCCCAGAAATGAAGTCAGTCAGTCATCAAATATTACATATTTAGAGGAAAGTTGGTTTCTTGCGCTTACCTGTTCCTGTCACTTCATTACCAGTTGTATCTGGCAGGGCCTTTAGCTTGGGTGTTGCTGTCTCCTGTTCATCAAGGTTGACCTCTGCAACAGAGTCTAATGAATCAAGCAGCACTACTGGAATAATATAAAAGAAAAAACATTAGGAAAACAGAGAAGCCTGTATGGTTCTAGTCATAAAATATTTAAGTCATGTGTAATCCATATAAAACAAAGATAAATGTTTACATACAAAGAATACATGACCATATTCCTAGAACAAGCATGATTTTCTCCTTTATACAACAGGGTAGACTTATACCAACACTTGTCTATGCTTGTATACTGGTCTAATGTATATTTATAGGTAAAAGGCAAAGGGCTGAAGAACATATGATCAAAACCATTTTTTCCTTTAATTTTACTGATATATAGTGCCAATTAAAAATTACATATAGCTGAGATCTGATGTGATAAATGTATACATTGTAAAATAATCAACATCATTTACCTTTTTGTGTATGTGGTGGAAACACTTAAGATCTCCCCTCTGAGCAAGTTTCAAATATACAATATTAACTGTAGTCATACTGTTGTGCATTAGATATCCATTATTTGTCTTATGTAACTGAAACTTTGTACCCCTTAAACAACCACCCATATTCCCCAAACCCAGCCCTGGGTAGCCATCATTCTAGTTCCTGGGATATTAACCTTTTTAGATTCTACACAGAAGTGAGAAGCAGTATGTGTCTTCCTTCATCTGCTTACTTTACTTACTGCAATATCCTCCAAGTTTACCCATGTTGTTGCAAATGGCAGAATTTCCTTTTTAAGCTAAATATTACACATGTATACAATATATACTACATTTTCTTTATCCATTCATCTTTTCATGGAGATTTAGGTTGTAGCCATATCTTGGCTATTATAAACAATGCTGCAATAAACATGGGAGTAGGCCTTCCCAGGCGGCTCAGTGGTAAAGAATCCAGCTGCCAAACGAAGGAGACCTAGATGTGAGTTCGATCCCTGGGTCTGCAAGATCCCCTGCAGAAAGCAATGGCAACCCACTCCAGTATTCTTGTCTGGGAAAACCCCATGGACAGAGAGGCCTGATGGGCTACAATCCATGGGGTCGCAGAGAGCTGGACACGACTTAGGAACTAAACACACACACATATATGGGAGTACAGATATAACTTCCAGATATATATCAGTTCTGAATAAGGTAGTTTCACTTTTTTTTAGCAACTTCTAACCTGTGTGTTTGCACCAATTTCTGCCCCTAAAATATTTAAGTCATGTGTAATCCATATAAAACAAAGATAAATGTTTACATACAAAGAATACATGACCATATTCCTAGAACAAGCATGATTTTCTCCTTTATACAACAGGGTAGACTTATACCAACACTTGTCTATGCTTGTATACTGGTCTAATGTATATTTATAGGTAAAAGGCAAAGGGCTGAAGAACATATGATCAAAACCATTTTTCCTTTAATTTTACTGATATATAGTGCCAATTAAAAATTACATATAGCTGAGATCTGATGTGATAAATGTATACATTGTAAAATAATCAACATCATTTACCTTTTTGTGTATGTGGTGGAAACACTTAAGATCTCCCCTCTGAGCAAGTTTCAAATATACAATATTAACTGTAGTCATACTGTTGTGCATTAGATATCCATTATTTGTCTTATGTAACTGAAACTTTGTACCCCTTAAACAACCACCCATATTCCCCAAACCCAGCCCTGGGTAGCCATCATTCTAGTTCCTGGGATATTAACCTTTTTAGATTCTACACAGAAGTGAGAAGCAGTATGTGTCTTCCTTCATCTGCTTACTTTACTTACTGCAATATCCTCCAAGTTTACCCATGTTGTTGCAAATGGCAGAATTTCCTTTTTAAGCTAAATATTACACATGTATACAATATATACTACATTTTCTTTATCCATTCATCTTTTCATGGAGATTTAGGTTGTAGCCATATCTTGGCTATTATAAACAATGCTGCAATAAACATGGGAGTAGGCCTTCCCAGGCGGCTCAGTGGTAAAGAATCCAGCTGCCAAACGAAGGAGACCTAGATGTGAGTTCGATCCCTGGGTCTGCAAGATCCCCTGCAGAAAGCAATGGCAACCCACTCCAGTATTCTTGTCTGGGAAAACCCCATGGACAGAGAGGCCTGATGGGCTACAATCCATGGGGTCGCAGAGAGCTGGACACGACTTAGGAACTAAACACACACACATATATGGGAGTACAGATATAACTTCCAGATATATATCAGTTCTGAATAAGGTAGTTTCACTTTTTTTTAGCAACTTCTAACCTGTGTGTTCCACAAAGGCTGCACCAATTTCTGCCCCTACCAACAGTGTCTCGGAGTTCCTCTTTTCTCCATATCCTCGCCAAACTTGTTTTTCCTCTTCCTGATAACAATCATTCTAACAAGTGTGAAGTGTATTTCGTGTGAAGTGTATTTCATTACAGTTTTAATCTCCAATTCCCTGACAATTAGTGAAGTTCAGTGCTTTTTCATACACCTGTTTGCCCATTTGTGTACATTTTTTTGAGAAATGTCTATTTGGGTCTTCTCACTTTTTTGTTATTGTGACTGAGCTGCATGAGTTTCCTGTATATTTTGCACATTAATCCTTTACCAGACGTATGGTCAACAAATATTTTGCCCACTTTATAGGTTGCCTTTTTACTTTGTTGTTTGCCTTTGCTATGTATCCAGAAACTGTTTTAGTTTAAAGCACTCCCATTTAGCTATTGTTGCTTTTGTTACTTGTAATTTGGGGGTCATATCCAAAAAAATTATTGCCTAGTGCAGTAACATCAAGCAGCTCTTCTCCTATGTTTTCCTTCAGTTTTTCAGTTTCTGATCTTATACTTAAAGTCTTGGATCTATTTTGCGTTGATTTTTGTGTGTGGTATGAATGAGATAAGGATTCAATTTCATCCTTCTGCATTTGGACACCTAGTTTCCTAAACATGACGAAGACACTATCTTTCCTCATTGAATATTCCTGGCACCCATGTTGAAGATTAGGTAGTCACAGGTACATGGACCTATTTCTGGGCAATTTTGGTTCATTGGTTTTATGTGTTTTTATGCCAGCACCACACTGTTTTGTAATACATTCTGAAGTCAGGGAGTGGGATGCCTCCATGCTTTGCTCCTTCTCAGGCTGGCTTTGAATTATGAGGCCTTTTGTGGGTGCACAAAAATTTTAGAATTTTTTTTTTTCTATTTCTGTGAAAAATGTCATTGGAATTTGATAGGGATTTCATGAATCTGTAGATCACTTTGGGTAGTATGGACATTGTAACAGCAGTAATTCTTTTAATCCATGAGCACAGTATATTTCTCTATTTATTTCTGTGTTCAATTTCTTCCTCAATGTTTTATAGTTCTAGGTATAATTTATCTCCTTTATAAAATTTATTCCTGAGTTTGTATTCTTTTTGATGTCACTGTAAATAGTATTGCTTGTGTGTAGTCTTCTGGAGGAAGAGTTGTCTAGTTTTGGTATCAAGGTGATGCTGGTCTTCAGAATTTGAATTTGGAAAAATTCCCTCTTCTGTTTTTTTGGAAGAGTTTAAGGAGGATGGACATCATAAATCTTTGAATGTTTGGTATAACTTATCCATGAAGGAATCTAATCCTGGGCTTTTAAAATTAAATATCCATAAATACAACAGGAAGAATTTAAGGTAGGCATAAAGACCATACTACTGAGAAAATCTGTAAATTTTATCAGAAAATATTTAACAACAGAGATATTAATTTATTCAGAATTACTTAGGTATAATTCTGAACACACCAAAGTGTAGGCATAAAGCCATCTCTATCCTTATGTCCTTTATTGTTGTTTGCCTTTGCTATGTATCTAGAAACTGTTTTAGTTTAAAGCACTCCCATTTAGCTATTGTTGCTTTTGTTACTTGTAATTTGGGGGTCATATCCAAAAAAATTATTGCCTAGTGCAGTAACATCAAGCAGCTCTTCTCCTATGTTTTCCTTCAGTTTTTCAGTTTCTGATCTTATACTTAAAGTCTTGGATCTATTTTGCGTTGATTTTGTGTGTGGTATGAATGAGATAAGGATTCAATTTCATCCTTCTGCATTTGGACACCTAGTTTCCTAAACATGACGAAGACACTATCTTTCCTCATTGAATATTCCTGGCACCCATGTTGAAGATTAGGTAGTCACAGGTACATGGACCTATTTCTGGGCAATTTTGGTTCATTGGTTTTATGTGTTTTTATGCCAGCACCACACTGTTTTGTAATACATTCTGAAGTCAGGGAGTGGGATGCCTCCATGCTTTGCTCCTTCTCAGGCTGGCTTTGAATTATGAGGCCTTTTGTGGGTGCACAAAAATTTTAGAATTTTTTTTTTTCTATTTCTGTTAAAAATGTCATTGGAATTTGATAGGGATTTCATGAATCTGTAGATCACTTTGGGTAGTATGGACATTGTAACAGCAGTAATTCTTTTAATCCATGAGCACAGTATATTTCTCTATTTATTTCTGTGTTCAATTTCTTCCTCAATGTTTTATAGTTCTAGGTATAATTTATCTCCTTTATAAAATTTATTCCTGAGTTTGTATTCTTTTTGATGTCACTGTAAATAGTATTGCTTGTGTGTAGTCTTCTGGAGGAAGAGTTGTCTAGTTTTGGTATCAAGGTGATGCTGGTCTTCAGAATTTGAATTTGGAAAAATTCCCTCTTCTGTTTTTTTGGAAGAGTTTAAGGAGGATGGACATCATAAATCTTTGAATGTTTGGTATAACTTATCCATGAAGGAATCTAATCCTGGGCTTTTAAAAATTAAATATCCATAAATACAACAGGAAGAATTTAAGGTAGGCATAAAGACCATACTACTGAGAAAATCTGTAAATTTTATCAGAAAAATATTTAACAACAGAGATATTAATTTATTCAGAATTACTTAGGTATAATTCTGAACACACCAAAGTTTTATGTATGAAAATTTATGAATATACATAATATTTACCATTAGCCAGCATGCCAGTTTTCTCTTCTTCCTAATTAAAAGAAAATCATATAATTTGAAACTGAACTTACATGAGATGACTGCACTGCAAAGAACAACAGAATCTAAAAACCATTACTTTACTCCATTATGAAAAGATCAACAAATAAGCTTTCTTTCATCACGTCCATCCACTGACAATTCTTTATGACTAGAGAATGGAGCAGTGAGAGAACTTCTACAAGTCTTTTCAGAACCTTGCTGACAACCGGCAATTAATTCAGGCCTTCTATAAGCCTTGTTTAAAGTACCCTGATGCCGTCTCTTCATCTGCCTTGCTCAAAAACTGTCCTCATTGTGAACTCCCAAGATAACAAGGCTAGTTTATAAGAAAGAGCAATTGTCCACTATTAAGTAGTTTCAAGGATAAATCCAAGGCTTAAAAAAACTTACTGAAAGAAATCTTTCAGAAAACCATCAACTGCAATGTATTAAGATTAAATTTGACATCCTGAGTTAAGAAAGTGTCTTAGTATTAAGAGACCTACAACTTTACAGCAGTGAGAAAGACTATAAAGAACTCTGTATTTCTAGCTCTTTTTAGAGCAACAATCAGCTAAGGTAACAAACTAGACTCCAAACCATCAAACATATACTTGATACATACCTGTTTGGGTACATTTATTTTTTCTGATTTGGAATTTTCTTTGAAATTAGTTTCTCCTTTAGGAGTCAAAAGTGCATCAATATCTTCCTCATCTTCAAAATCATCACTGTAATTTTCTGAAGAAAATAATTTAAAAAATACAAGAACCATACTGTTAAAAAAGTCAAATTTCCAGGCAAAGATGGTTGATTTACAAAGGAAGTTTGCATAAGAATAATTTACTTAAATGTTAACATAAAGACACCTTTCAGAACACACTTTTTGGGGGCAAAGACTTGATAAGAATTCAATTCCTAAGACGTGGGTGGGCTTTTTTTTTGTACTTTGAAGTAGTTATCAGTTTTACGTTTTTGATATTTTACACTATTAACAAACTAAAAAATTATAGAGGTGTTTAAAATATTATATACCTTTAAACTGCAACCACTGGATTTTTAAAGACAACATCTCTAATTGCTTACTTCTAAAAGGCAGCATTTTTGAGAAATCTAGACATGTTTAAACAAAACGTTGAATTTTATTTTTTTAAGTTGGTATTTTTGGTCTTTATAAGTCTCTCTACTGTAACCGTTAAGCAGTACTTATGAAAGGTCTCTGACACCTCCCTCCGGGAAATACTAGCCTTGTATGACCATCACTGTTTCCTACCCTGGGTACCCCTCAGCTGAAGTCCCAAATTATATCTCAATGACTCTGTAGCAGAAGGGAAAGGTGTATCCATGTTAACATGATGCTATCAGGCTACTTCATGGTGAAGGCAGGCAGGAACTATCTAGCCAGAATCTCATCATCAATTTTTAAGTTGTTTATAGCCCTTCAGTCAAAGGACTGACTTGAGATTTGTGGGCTGTAGAACAAAAATGGCCTTTTAGAATGGAACTGATCGTTCATCATCTCATGTGTATTTCAAAAATCAAATCACATTCAGAGACAGAATGGCCTGATGGGAGAAAGACTGCATGAGGCTTGAGAGAGTCTGCTTCTGGAATGACTGTCCTTCCGTCTTCTTTCAGAGTGGAGAGGACAAGCTGAGTGTGATTAACAATGAAAGTCTGCAAATGAATAAATTAAACAGATGCTTCCAGTGAGATCTACTTACAGAAGTATCTCCATTTCAGTTCACGGGAATACGAGGGCGGAAGAGCGTGGGGATTGCGACTCAGGTACATGAGCTAGTTAGCAGTTAACTGCCATAGTATCTATTTTTGAGGTTGAGCTCACCTGTTTTTCTTCTGAGAAAGAACTCTGCCCTGGAATTTTATAATATTGGTAGACATAATTTAATTTAAAAAATCAGTTGCAGAGAAATTACTTTGTATTAAATTCTAGATGCCAGAACCAGTGTCAGATGATTAACATTCTAATATTCTAGTGGGAATCACTGAATTTTAAGTACTGCCGGAATTAGTCTTGTTTAAGATGATAAACAAGGAGGGAGGAGATTCAGGAGGGTCAAAGAATTTAAACAACTATCTGAGATTTGGGAACTCTCAGAAATCGATGGAAGGGGATGTAGTGTTTGTGTCACCTCAAAGCAGCAGCACAAGAAACAGCCTGGGTAGTGTGGCATAGCGCTTTGAACACGACCAGAACCAGAAGCCTTGCATTTACAACTCCTGGCTCTACTATTTTTCAGCTGTAAAACCCAAAGCAGGTCACAAGTCCTCTTTACCTCATGTTTCCCAGATAATAAGTCCCAAATTATATCTCAATGACTCTGTAGCAGAAGGGAAAGGTGTATCCATGTTAACATGATGCTATCAGGCTACTTCATGGTGAAGGCAGGCAGGAACTATCTAGCCAGAATCTCATCATCAATTTTTAAGTTGTTTATAGCCCTTCAGTCAAAGGACTGACTTGAGATTTGTGGGCTGTAGAACAAAAATGGCCTTTTAGAATGGAACTGATCGTTCATCATCTCATGTGTATTTCAAAAATCAAATCACATTCAGAGACAGAATGGCCTGATGGGAGAAAGACTGCATGAGGCTTGAGAGAGTCTGCTTCTGGAATGACTGTCCTTCCGTCTTCTTTCAGAGTGGAGAGGACAAGCTGAGTGTGATTAACAATGAAAGTCTGCAAATGAATAAATTAAACAGATGCTTCCAGTGAGATCTACTTACAGAAGTATCTCCATTTCAGTTCACGGGAATACGAGGGCGGAAGAGCGTGGGGATTGCGACTCAGGTACATGAGCTAGTTAGCAGTTAACTGCCATAGTATCTATTTTTGAGGTTGAGCTCACCTGTTTTTCTTCTGAGAAAGAACTCTGCCCTGGAATTTTATAATATTGGTAGACATAATTTAATTTAAAAAATCAGTTGCAGAGAAATTACTTTGTATTAAATTCTAGATGCCAGAACCAGTGTCAGATGATTAACATTCTAATATTCTAGTGGGAATCACTGAATTTTAAGTACTGCCGGAATTAGTCTTGTTTAAGATGATAAACAAGGAGGGAGGAGATTCAGGAGG
Organism: Tragulus kanchil; assembly: GCA_022376925.1. Lineage (NCBI taxonomy): Eukaryota > Metazoa > Chordata > Mammalia > Artiodactyla > Tragulidae > Tragulus > Tragulus kanchil. Next base: position 211,635,416 of record JAIOJX010000026.1, read on the forward strand.
GTCAAAGAATTTAAACAACTATCTGAGATTTGGGAACTCTCAGAAATCGATGGAAGGGGATGTAGTGTTTGTGTCACCTCAAAGCAGCAGCACAAGAAACAGCCTGGGTAGTGTGGCATAGCGCTTTGAACACGACCAGAACCAGAAGCCTTGCATTTACAACTCCTGGCTCTACTATTTTTCAGCTGTAAAACCCAAAGCAGGTCACAAGTCCTCTTTACCTCATGTTTCCCAGATAATAAGTGGCAACAATAGTATTTATTTCAGAGGGCTGCTGAGAAGATTCAGAGTTAAACTGTTATGTAATACACACTGTATACTGGTGTTAGCCATTATGTTGAGCAGTAATAATTATCTTTGCTAGTATTACGGAGCTTGTGTTATACTTACTCTAAATTGAAAGACAATAAAGCCAAATATTATTCCTGGTTAAGAGGAGTGCTAACCTAACGTGCATTTTTCAGAATCACATTTTGTTAGCTGCGCTTAGGAATTAGAATACTCTAGGCAAATATTACTGTCTAGCATATAAAAGACCAACCTTAGGAATTTTGTCATGAATAAACCAGGTTTGAAGCAAGAAGGAAATTTCATTGGTAGAAACAGAGAGAGAAATGAGGACAGACAAGAAATAAAAGGAAAGAAAATAGCATATTGGCAATTTCTGAAAGCAAATGTCAGGGAAATTAAGTTTAGAAAAATGGAAGAATAAAACCAACTGATAAGTTGGTTTGCATATGAGGAACATCAGAGATGATAATATCCACCAGCTCTTTCACACATTATGTTTATTGTTCTGATCATTTTGACCGGAAGACATTATGCATTCAATGTTAGACATTTCTAATATTATATTTCATGCCCCTGTAACTCTGAAAATATCATTTACATAAACAGAAAATAACTAAACAATATTTGATGTAAAAAATCTAAAAGATACATTTTAGAGATTTTTTTCTTTCTCCGTTATAAAACTTGGCTGCAAATTTTAATTTAAGTATGATGGAATCTAGGGGATTTTCACCTTGACCATCTTGGATTTCAAGGACTTTGCAAATAATGAGTACGTGCACAGTCAGTCACTCAGTTGTGTTTGACACTTTGTGATGCCATGAACTGTAACCTGCCAGGCTCCTCCATCTGAGTAATTTTCCAGGCAAGAATACTAGGGGTAGGATGCCATTTCCTACTCTAAAAGAATAAGTAAAATTGATAAAATATATGAAACAACTGTTTTCAGATATTGGGCAATCGGCAGTACAAAAATACGATTTTTTTAAAATACAATTCTTAAGAAAGATAAATGAGTCGAGTCCACATTTTCTAGGAGTGCTAAGCAGGAAGGGGGAGATCAGGTCAGTCTTACTCTATTAAGGAAACAGAGATTAAGAATAGGGAAAAGACAAGGCAAGCTGCAGGAAAGTGATAAAGAGAGGCAGTATGTAGAAACACAGTGCTAGAAATCTGCAGGGGGGTCCCCTTGAGTCTCTCCTGTATACTGAGTCATTTATATGGAGCTTGACCAAAGAAAACTTGGGAAGCTACAAGTTGGACAATTTCCACACTTTGCACAGGGCAAAGTGATTTTTGAAGCTCTAACCAACTGGAGTGGAAAAAACCCTTGTTGTTCAGCAGGGGAATCCAGTGAAACTATCAAGAGGGCCCTGCCTTAGTCGCAGTGTCAAACTCTGCTAGAAAAAGTAAGGCTGCTGTGGACTTCTAACAAAGCAGCAGAAAAGCCTTCAAAAGATCAAGTTAACCAGCCAGAATAAAGCTCAACACTGTTTAAAAGAAGAAAACAGAGTCAACACCCAACACTGTAAAAATATACACTATATTCAACACTCAAAAAATTCCTAGGATTATGAGGAAAAAGTGACCACAACTAGAAGAGACACAGAAATGAACAAATACTGCTATCAGTAGAATACACTCAATGTTGAGGACTTGAAAACAAAGAATGTGAGGAAACATAGTAAAAGAAAAGAAAAAAAAAAAAAAAAGAAACTTCTAGAGTTTAAAATTGAAACAGGGGAAAAAAAGCTTTAAAAAATAAGTCTTTTGACCTGTGTGACACAATATACTCTTCTAACATACTTGTAATTAGGATCAGAAAGCAAGGGATGTCAGACATGACTTGGAAGAATTAAGAGCAAAAACAGTTTTTAAAATTTTGATAGAAACTATAAATTCACAGATCAACTGATGCTCAATAAGTTCCAAACAGGATAAATAAAAGTAGACCAAAGATCATCCTAAGCAAACTGCCACAAAACTGGCCTAAACAGAAAAAATTTTAAACAGAAGGGTAAGACAATATATACACAAAATCACCCTGAATATTCACTGGAAGGACTGATGCTGAACCTGAATCTCCAATACCCTGGCCACCTGATGCGAAGAGATGACTCACTGGGAAAGACCCTGATGTTGGGAAAAATAGAAGGCAAAATAACAGAATGACAGAGGACGAGATGGTTGGATGGCATCACTGGATCAATGGACATGAGTTTGAGCAAGCTCAGGGAGATGGTGAAGGTCAGGGAAGCCTGATGCGCTGCAGTTCATGGGGTTACGAAGAGTCAGAAACAACTGAGAAACTGAACTAAACACAAAATCACAGTAACAGTTATTACTGATGACTTCTCATGTGAAATAATGTCACAGAACAATAGAATGAAATCACTAAAGTGCTCAAAGAAAAACAAATTGCTTCGGATTTTATACGAAAAGTGTTCTTCCGAGCTTCCCTGGTAGCTCAGTGGCAAAGAGTCTGTCTGCCAATGCAGGAGACATGGGTTTGATCCCTGATCCGGGAAGATTCCACATTCTGCGGAGCAACTAAACCTGTGAACCACAACTATTGAGCGTGCACTCTAGAGCCTCGGAGCTGCAAGTATTGAGCCCATGTACTGCAACTACTGAAGCCCGTGTGCCCCAGAGCCAGAGTTGCTCAACAAGAGAAGTCACCACAAGAAGCAGCCTGCTCACCTCAACTAGAGTTAGCCCCCACTGCCAGCAACTAAAGAAGAGCCTGCAGCAGCAGTGAAAACCCAGAACAGTCAAAAATAAAAAATAAATAAGAAAATGACATGAAAAAAAAGTTCTTCAAAAACAAAGGCAAAATATAGTTTCATACAAACAACACTTGAGAGAATTTATTCCTAGCAGACATGAACTGTAAGAAAAGTTAGGAAGATTCTTCATGTTGAAGAAAAAAAATACTGTATAGAAAATCAAAATAATAATAGATAGCAAGTATGTAAAAGCTGCTAAGAGAATAGATCTTAAAAAGTTCTCATCACAAGAAAATTAATTTTTTTGCTACTATGTAATGTGACAGATGGCAATCAGACTTATTATGGTAAGCATTTTACAAAGCATAAACTCCTTATTGGAAAATTCAGACTTAAATTGAAGAAAGTAGGGAAAACCCCTATGCTATTCAAGTATGACCTAAATCAAATCCCTTACAATTATACAGTGGAAATGAAAAATATATTCAAGGGATTAGATCTGATAGACAGAGCACTTGAATAACTATGGATGGAAGTTCGTAACATTATACAGGAGGCAGTGATCAAAACCATCCCTAAGAAAAAGATATCCAATGGTTGTCTGAGGGGGGCTTTACAAACAGCTGAGAAGAGAAGTGAAAGGCAAAGGAGAAAATGAGAATTATAACCATCTGAATGCAGAGTTTCAGAGAACAGCAAGGAGAGATAAGAAAGCCTTCCTAAGTGAACAATGCAAAGAAACAGAGAAAAATAATAGAATGGGAATAACTAGAGATGTCTCCCAACAAATTAGATACCAAGGGAACATTTCATGCAAAGATAGGTAAATACCTTTTCTGTCCTTTATTGTGGCTAACAGAGGCATAAGATATTAAGAAGAGGTGGCAAGAATATATGGAAGAACTATACAAAAAAGAAAACTTAATGACCCAGATAACCATGATGGTGTGATCACTCATCTAGAGCCAGACATCTTAAAGAGTGCCAAGTCAAGTGCGCTCTAGGAAGCATCAATACGAACAAAGCTAGTGGAGGTGATAGAATTCCAGCTGAGCTATTTCAAATACTAAAAGATAATACTATTAAAAAAAAAGAGCCCTGCAGCAGGTCGGGTGAAAACCCAGAACAGTCAAAAATAAAAATAAATAAGAAAATGACATGAAAAAAGTTCTTCAAATCAAAGGCAAAATATAGTTTCATACAAACAACACTTGAGAGAATTTATTCCTAGCAGACATGAACTGTAAGAAAAGTTAGGAAGATTCTTCATGTTGAAGAAAAAAAATACTGTATAGAAAATCAAAATAATAATAGATAGCAAGTATGTAAAAGCTGCTAAGAGAATAGATCTTAAAAAGTTCTCATCACAAGAAAATTAATTTTTTTGCTACTATGTAATGTGACAGATGGCAATCAGACTTATTATGGTAAGCATTTTACAAAGCATAAACTCCTTATTGGAAAATTCAGACTTAAATTGAAGAAAGTAGGGAAAACCCCTATGCTATTCAAGTATGACCTAAATCAAATCCCTTACAATTATACAGTGGAAATGAAAAATATATTCAAGGGATTAGATCTGATAGACAGAGCACTTGAATAACTATGGATGGAAGTTCGTAACATTATACAGGAGGCAGTGATCAAAACCATCCCTAAGAAAAAGATATCCAATGGTTGTCTGAGGGGGGCTTTACAAACAGCTGAGAAGAGAAGTGAAAGGCAAAGGAGAAAATGAGAATTATAACCATCTGAATGCAGAGTTTCAGAGAACAGCAAGGAGAGATAAGAAAGCCTTCCTAAGTGAACAATGCAAAGAAACAGAGAAAAATAATAGAATGGGAATAACTAGAGATGTCTCCCAACAAATTAGATACCAAGGGAACATTTCATGCAAAGATAGGTAAATACCTTTTCTGTCCTTTATTGTGGCTAACAGAGGCATAAGATATTAAGAAGAGGTGGCAAGAATATATGGAAGAACTATACAAAAAAGAAAACTTAATGACCCAGATAACCATGATGGTGTGATCACTCATCTAGAGCCAGACATCTTAAAGAGTGCCAAGTCAAGTGCGCTCTAGGAAGCATCAATACGAACAAAGCTAGTGGAGGTGATAGAATTCCAGCTGAGCTATTTCAAATACTAAAAGATAATACTATTAAAGTGCTACATTAATATTCCAGCAAATTTGGAAAATTCAGCAGTGGCCTCAGGACTGGAAAAGGTCAGTTTTCAGCCCAATCCCAAAGGGAAATGCCAAAGAATGTTAAAACTACTGCAAAACTGTAATCACTCCACACAACAGCAAAGTAATTCAAAATCCTCCGAGCTAGGCTTCAACAGAATGTGAACCAAGATCTTTCAGATGTACACATGGATTCAGAAAAGGCAGAGGTACCAGAGATCAAAGTGCCAACATCCACTGGATCATAGAGCAAGGGAATTCCAGAAAAACATCTACTTCTGTTTCACTGACAACACTAGAACCATTTTGTGTGGATCACAACAGACTGGATAATTCTTAAAGAAATGGCAATGCCAATCCACCTTACCTGCTTCCCGAGAAATCTGTATGTATGTAGGACAAGAAGCAACAGTTACAACCGGACATGGAACAACAGACTGGTTCCAAATTGGGAAAGTAGTATACATCAAGGCTGTATATTGTCACCCTGATTATTTAACTTATATGCAGAAATGCTGGTCTGGATAAAGCATAACCTGGAGTCAAGACAGCTGGGAGAAATATCAATAACCTCAGGTATGCAGATGACATCATCCTGATGGCAGAAAGTAGAGAGGAACTAAGCCTCTTGATGAAGGTGAAAGAGTGACAACGCTGGCCTAAAACTCAACATTCAAAGAAACGAAGATAATGGCATCCAGTACCATCACTTCATGGAAAACAGATGGGCAAACAATGGAAACAATGACAGACTTTATTTTCTTGGGCTGTGGATGGTAAAAGAAGTCATAAAATTGAAAGACACTTGCTTCTTGGAAAAAAAGCTATGATAAACCTAGACAATGTATTCAAAAACAGAGACATCACTTTGCCTATAAAGGTTTGTAATAGTCAAAGCTATGGTTTTCTCAGTGGTTACCTAAGGCTGTGAGAGCTGGAAGGTAAAGAAAGCAGAGAACCAACAACTGATGCTTTCGAACAGAGCTAGTGGAGGTGATAGAATTCCAGCTGAGCTATTTCAAATACTAAAAGATAATACTATTAAAGTGCTACATTAATATTCCAGCAAATTTGGAAAATTCAGCAGTGGCCTCAGGACTGGAAAAGGTCAGTTTTCAGTCCAACCCCAAAAGGGGAAATGCCAAAGAATGTTAAAACTACTGCAAAACTGTAATCACTCCACACAACAGCAAAGTAATTCAAAATCCTCCGAGCTAGGCTTCAACAGAATGTGAACCAAGATCTTTCAGATGTACACATGGATTCAGAAAAGGCAGAGGTACCAGAGATCAAAGTGCCAACATCCACTGGATCATAGAGCAAGGGAATTCCAGAAAAACATCTACTTCTGTTTCACTGACAACACTAGAACCATTTTGTGTGGATCACAACAGACTGGATAATTCTTAAAGAAATGGCAATGCCAATCCACCTTACCTGCTTCCCGAGAAATCTGTATGTATGTAGGACAAGAAGCAACAGTTACAACCGGACATGGAACAACAGACTGGTTCCAAATTGGGAAAGTAGTATACATCAAGGCTGTATATTGTCACCCTGATTATTTAACTTATATGCAGAAATGCTGGTCTGGATAAAGCATAACCTGGAGTCAAGACAGCTGGGAGAAATATCAATAACCTCAGGTATGCAGATGACATCATCCTGATGGCAGAAAGTAGAGAGGAACTAAGCCTCTTGATGAAGGTGAAAGAGTGACAACGCTGGCCTAAAACTCAACATTCAAAGAAAACGAAGATAATGGCATCCAGTACCATCACTTCATGGAAAACAGATGGGCAAACAATGGAAACAATGACAGACTTTATTTTCTTGGGCTGTGGATGGTAAAAGAAGTCATAAAATTGAAAGACACTTGCTTCTTGGAAAAAAAGCTATGATAAACCTAGACAATGTATTCAAAAACAGAGACATCACTTTGCCTATAAAGGTTTGTAATAGTCAAAGCTATGGTTTTCTCAGTGGTTACCTAAGGCTGTGAGAGCTGGAAGGTAAAGAAAGCAGAGAACCAACAACTGATGCTTTCGAACTGTAGTGCTGGAGAAGACTCCTGAGAGTCTCTTGAATAGCAAGGAGATCAAATCTGTCAATCTTAAGGGAAATCAACCCTGAATACTCATTGATAGGACTGATACTGAAGTTGAAGCTCCAGTACTTTGGTCATCTGATGCAAACAGCCGACTCAGTGGAAAAGTCCCTGATGCTGGGAGAGACTGAGGACAGAAGGAAGAGAGGGCATCAGAGGTTGTGATGGCTGGATGGCATTACCAATGCAATGGACATGAACTTGGGCAAACTTTGGGAGATGGTGAGGGACAGGCAGGCCTGGTGTGCTGCAGTCCATGGAGTTTCAAACTGTCAGACATCAATGGGTGACTGAACAAGAACAGATACGGAATCAGTATGCTGTACATCTGAAAGTCACATAATGTTACATATGTCAATTATGTGCTCAGTCACTTCCGTCGTGTCCAACTCTTTGCAACCCCATGGACTGTAGCCCGCCAGGTTTCTCTGTTCGTGAGATTTTCCAGCCAAGAGTACTGGTTGCCATGCCCTCCTTCAAGGGATCTTCCCAACCCAGGGATCAAACCCACAGCTCTTACGTTGCCTGCACTGGCAAGGAGGTTATGCCAATTATAATAATGTAATTTAAAAATAAATTTTAAAAATTCATATCAAAATAAAAAGCAAAAAAGTTCACTGGGAATGGTGACTATGTGCATAAATATAAATTTTATACATAATATAAAAATCTCTTAAGTATTTTAAAAGCAATACTACTGCTGCACTGTGGGATTAGGATATGTAGAAGATGAGTATGCCAAAAATAGCAAAAATATTGGGGGAAATTTACTATTACTAAAATTCACATAAACTGGCAAAATGTTAGCTTCAAGTAGATGCTGAAAAGGTAAAGATGCACAGTGTGAATCACAGGGCAACTATGAAAAAAAAAATACAGCAAAGAAGTACAACTAACAAGCCATAAAGAAGGGTTAAGACAGAATCTTCTATTCAGCCCAATAAAATGTAGCACAAAAGCAGAAACAACAAAAAGATGGAAAAGAAACAAATGGCAAGACAGTAAATACCCATACCAATGATATCTTTGAACTCCTTAGGTAGAAACATTTCAACTAAAAGTCTGAGATAGACTGGATATAAAACCAAAACTGAGCTACACACTACCAAAAGAAACCTATTTAAAATATTAAAACACAGAGACATAAAAAGTCAAAAGATGGAAAAAGACACTTCTCCTTAACCATGCTTTGGAGGCATCTGTCCTAGCTACACACATTTTCCTGGTCCTAAAACAAAAAATCTCTGTCTTTCCAATCGGTCCATCACCCACTCCCAACCAACAAGAGAGTCTGGCACTTGTAATAATTTCACACTAGCTCTATTTGTGACACAGGCAACTCACTCTACCTGTTCAAGCTCTTTCCAAGATACTACGATTTTCTTCTTAATTGTTTTTCTCCTATCAAGTGAAAGTTGCTCAGTCGTGTCTGACTCTTTGTGACTCCACTGACCGCAGTCTGCCAGGTTCCTCTGTCCATGGGACTCTTCAGGCGAGAATACTGGAGTGGGTGGCCATTCCCTTCTCCAGGGGATCTTCTCAAACCAAGGATCAAACCCGGGTCTCCTGCAGACAGATTCTTTATTGTCTGAGCTAGCAGGGAAGCCCTCTCTTACCAATGCCTTTATTAAAAGCTATAGTATCTTTTCAAATAGTGTAAAATTTAAAACCAATGAAATTACCTGCCATTTCTTCATGTTTTGATTCATTCTTGTGTGTGTCTTCTGTTAGTTCCATGTTAGCTTGATTACTAGAAAAACAGTTACTTTAATGTCACATGTTACTAATACATTTCCGTGCAATCTTTTGTGTGTATTTTTAAAAAAAATTCTCTAAATATTATGTATTTCTTCTCAAGTACTCTTATTCTAGCAAAAGCTAAAAATCTGGAAGCTATGAGGGCAATGTTTTGAAAATAAAGGAACTTCGAAGCCTGAAACTAACTGCAGCCACTGAAGTAATGTACAGGGGGGAAAATGCCATATTTCTTAACTCCCCTGAGTTTATAACAGCTACCTGGACTCTTTTATTTATGTGGAAAACCACTTAATAAATTATGTTCCTGGTTAGGTCTATTTAGCAATGTGCTCTTCATCTCAAAAGTATCTCATTCATGGGATTCCAGTTATCTATAGGTTCTCAAATACAAATCAATACACCCCAGTCTATATATACACCAATCATATTCTACACACTCATACACACACCCCTGACCAAAGTAAGGAGAAACAGAATTAACAATAAGATTTAAATTTTGCCCATTATAATGTTTATCCGTTTAATTCAATGCATATACCAGCTTTTTAAAAATATGGAAAGACATGAAAATCATTTAAGGATTAATTTATATTTACATTACCTATGTAAAGCTTTAAAATGTATGGAGTCATTAGAATCCAATTCCTTATTTAATCTTGAATAATCAATGGATGATGTTAAGCCTTTCTCAAGTCTGGCAAAGAATTGCTCTTTTTCCTCTTGCTCTTCTAAAGTGTCCAATCCCAATCCAAGAACACTATGATTGAGCTCAGAAACTACGATCTCTAAATGCAAAGCACAAAGATATTTTATTAACATGCAATTTCGAAAAAATTTTAACGCTGCATTTATTGACATTATATAGCAAAACTTCAAAAAATTTAAAACATACTTTACCTACTCTCTTTTCACCATAGATTTGTGTTCATAGTATGTAAGGTTATGAGGTTTCTCAGAGGTGTGATTCTAACCTTCTAGGAAGATACTAAATCAGTCTACACACTCAGTAAAGGAGGCTCCAAGATAGATAAGAGATACTTTTTCTAAAGATTCTGATTATATGCACAGTCATTAACCAGTCAACTCCTACCCCCCACAATTCTTACCATTGGCTTCTAAGCTGTCAGCACTCAAGACAGAGGTTCCACTGCTTTTAAGGAACTGAATCCTTTCAGCAGACTCCTCTTCTGTTTCCATATTAGGCTGAGAAGTCGTCTTTGTTTTCAGATAGCTTACATTTGTCCCAAGCAGTCCTGGAATCGGATTTAACACAGTTGGATATGTACATTAAGACTACTGCTTTGACCACTATGCCAGCGCAGTAGTTAGTACTGTTATACTAGCTTAGACTAGTTATGCTAGGAGTTATACTCATAGATAATAGCTACAAAATAAATCTGCTCTATGTGTGAAACAAAAATCCATCAGACCAAAAATTCACAGAATGAAAATTACAATTCTATTTGATTGCAGTTAATCTTATCCAATGGAATATTTCAAAGATTTGCCTAATAAGACAAAACTTTAAAAATTAATTACTTTGAAGCACAAGTACTTAATAACAGACCATGCCACTTGAAGGATATCCCCTGCCTTATGTGAAGAAGGAAGGGTTAGGGCTCCAGCTGGGGAACAAGGAGGTTCAAGGGTCAAAACCAGGAGGGCAGGCCATAGCCAAGGATGCAAAGAGGCTGGTGAGGCTGAGGCTATGAGAGGGAGGGTCGTCTGGGGGAAGTAATCCCACGGCAGGAGTCAATGCTCAGACCATGCTCATCTTCACAGGCTGGGGAAAGGGTATTGCTCTTCATGCTAAAAGCACTAGAAAACACTGGAAAGTTAGACAATATCAAACTTTCTTTATCCTAGCAGTATATAATTATTATAAAAAACTAATATATGGAAAAAATAACTATATTGTATGATACAGTGATAGAGATAAAAAGATACCACTTTGCTTAGAAGAAAACCTTATCAAAAAGTTCCAAATTCTGACTTCAATTTCCTACTTAGTGTCCTCGAGAGGGTTCAGAATCAAATTACTTTATGTCTCTATGCGAATAATGGCTTTAATGGGTCCAATAATAACTTCTACATAGAGGATGTTCAACATCAGAATTTCAAAAGGAAAACATGCAATGCCAACTGATTAACCAGTCAAAAACTCCTACCCCCACAATTCTTACCATTGGCTTCTAAGCTGTCAGCACTCAAGACAGAGGTTCCACTGCTTTTAAGGAACTGAATCCTTTCAGCAGACTCCTCTTCTGTTTCCATATTAGGCTGAGAAGTCGTCTTTGTTTTCAGATAGCTTACATTTGTCCCAAGCAGTCCTGGAATCGGATTTAACACAGTTGGATATGTACATTAAGACTACTGCTTTGACCACTATGCCAGCGCAGTAGTTAGTACTGTTATACTAGCTTAGACTAGTTATGCTAGGAGTTATACTCATAGATAATAGCTACAAAATAAATCTGCTCTATGTGTGAAACAAAAATCCATCAGACCAAAAATTCACAGAATGAAAATTACAATTCTATTTGATTGCAGTTAATCTTATCCAATGGAATATTTCAAAGATTTGCCTAATAAGACAAAACTTTAAAAATTAATTACTTTGAAGCACAAGTACTTAATAACAGACCATGCCACTTGAAGGATATCCCCTGCCTTATGTGAAGAAGGAAGGGTTAGGGCTCCAGCTGGGGAACAAGGAGGTTCAAGGGTCAAAACCAGGAGGGCAGGCCATAGCCAAGGATGCAAAGAGGCTGGTGAGGCTGAGGCTATGAGAGGGAGGGTCGTCTGGGGGAAGTAATCCCACGGCAGGAGTCAATGCTCAGACCATGCTCATCTTCACAGGCTGGGGAAAGGGTATTGCTCTTCATGCTAAAAGCACTAGAAAACACTGGAAAGTTAGACAATATCAAACTTTCTTTATCCTAGCAGTATATAATTATTATAAAAAACTAATATATGGAAAAAATAACTATATTGTATGATACAGTGATAGAGATAAAAAGATACCACTTTGCTTAGAAGAAAACCTTATCAAAAAGTTCCAAATTCTGACTTCAATTTCCTACTTAGTGTCCTACGAGAGGGTTCAGAATCAAATTACTTTATGTCTCTATGCGAATAATGGCTTTAATGGGTCCAATAATAACTTCTACATAGAGGATGTTCAACATCAGAAGATTTCAAAGGAAAACATGCATGCCAAGGCTGGAGTGCTGTCAGGGCATCTGTCCAAGGCCTCAGCCCATCTCTGAAGCTGGACTCAGGGATGTGATCCACACTAACCCACTTCACAAGAGACTAGTTACAACCAAAACCAAGATACAATGCAATTATTTATAACAGAGTATAAACAGCAGGAGAACTAGAAAATTTCACCATTTACGCAGAACATTTGTTCTAATGGCAACTGAAAGGGAAAACAAAATTATAAGATGGAACTGGCTCAATGCTGATGTTTAATGGTGTCTCTTTAAGACTGGGAATTCATTCCTCTTAAGACGGGTGTTCATTTCTCCCTTAGAAGCTTCTGCACTCTTGCTGGCAGGAATCATATTTTGTCTTTGTTTACAAGTGCCAAGTACTCAGAATATAATGTGAACTCAGTAAATGCTTGTGACTGAACTAGGGACGAGGTCATGCCTTTGGGAAGAGAAACCTTCTCCCCTGTGTTTAAACGGACATTGTTGAAGTTTCCTTCCCAAGTATCCTGTGCATCCATTACTAATCAAATCCACTCTGATTGATAAATTCTTTTTTAAATAAATTTAGTCTCTTTAATCAGGTTACATTAAATGTTGGGTCTAGGACTCATTCTTTCGCTTTGGGGTGAGTTTGCATACTCCATCTCTGATTCATTACTTTCAAGGAGAGAGATTTTAAAGAATTAAGTCTCAAATCTTTGTCAACTATTTCAATAGTACTTAATCACATAACATCCTTTTCAAGCACCAATATGGAGAAAGATTCTTAAAAAAAAAAAAAAAGTTGTTCACACACATGCTTTGGCATTCTGCATGATTTACAGATTTATGAAAGAATACAGTGTGTATTTCAGGAAGGCAATTTCATTACTGTAAAGTGTTAAGAAGAACAGAGAAGTGACTACCAAATCCACTGTAACATTTACTTATTAAGACATTTATTATTTACTGCTGCGGGTCAAGGAGTACAAGGAAAAAGAACTATAAAAATCCTAGCAGTTCATAAAGTGGTACTTAATGATCCACAAATTCTGTAAACATAGGTAGTGAACAGAGGTAGTCTGGGGACTGGCAGTATCACATATAGTAGCTATAATGAAGAAAATAAGTAAGTAATTTTCCATTTGTAAAGATGTGACTAGGAATAGTTCTGGGATGTGCTAAACATAATCAGTAACAAGTTTTTCACCACTAAGGCAATGGCTTTATCTTTTTTTCACTATTATTAACAGACAGTGACACTAAAGTCTATAGATTTATTAAAAATCTTCCTAATCAATGGCATTAATACATTGTTGGAATATTTTATTAAATCACCCTTAATTAATCTACCATTAAAAATGATAATACATGAATGTACCTGCGTTATTCACTACCTGAAACTAAGTAATGATAAATTATTTTAATGTAAAACAATCTGATAATGCAGAAATACAGATTCTCAATTATATAAGAAATACATAAGGTTAAATAATATGAAAATCAATGCAAACTTAAAAAATTCATTATTAGTATTATTTTCCTTATATATTTATATTGGGTTGGTCAAACGGTTCATTTGGTTTTTTTCTTCTAGTAGAGCTTAGTTGTCTTTTTACTTTCATTCAAAACAATTGTTAGATTATATTCTGACAGCTGTCATATCAGGGTGCACTTAAAAACAAACTTACCCAAACTGGTGAATTGTTGTGTAGCTGCTATGTAGCCATTTTAGTATTGAAGATGGAATGAAAAGCAACATTTTCAGCATACTTTGCTTTATTAATTCAAGAAACGTAAAAAAGGCTTCCCTGGTGATCCAGTAGGTAAAGAGTCCACCTTGCAGTGCAAGGGGCACTGGTCCAATCCCCGGCCTGGGATGATCCCATGTGCTGCGGAGCGGCTGGACCGGGGTGTCCAATTACGAGCCAGCGCTCTGGAGTGCATGCACCCAGAGCCGGCGCTCTGCAACAAGAGAAGCCACTGCCGTGGGAGGCCCACAAAGGCCGAAGAATAAAGATGGATGAAAACAAATATATAAACCAATAAAAGAGGCCAAAATTAAAAAAAAAATTTCTGCAGTGAATGGGGAGGGTGCCATGAATGATCAAATGTGCCAAAAGTGGTCTTTGAAGTCTGTCCTGGAGATTTCTTGCTGGATGATGCTACATGGTCAGGTAGACCAGCTGAAGTTGATAGTGATCAAACCGAGAAATTAACTGAGAACAATAAACATTATACCATGCAGAGACAGTTGATATACTCAAAATATCCGAGTTAAATGCTGAAAATCATCGGCATCAAAGTTAAGCAAAAAAACCTTTGTATTTCCACACACAATTCTCTACTTAAACATAATGATAGTGGTCCTTTTTAAAACAAATTGCGATGGATGATGAAAAGTGGATACTGTAAAATAATGTCGAACAGAATAGATTGTGGGGCAAGTGAAATGAACCGCCACCAACCACATCAAAGGCTGGTCTTCATTCAAAGGTGATGTCTATATGATAGGGATGGAAAGGAGTCCTCTATTATGAGCTTTCTGGAAAACCACAATTAATTCCAACGAGTACTGCTCCCAATTAGACCACCTAAAGGCAGCACCTGAAAAGTATCTGGAATTAGTCAATAGAAAGCACATGATGTTCCATCAGGATAACTCATGCTTCTTTAATGACCACGCAAAATTATCACAGCTTGATGGGAAGTTTTGATTCATCCGCCATATTTACCAGACACTGCACTTTTGGATATCCATTTATTTTGGTCTTCGAAAAATTCTCTAAATGGAAAAAATTTCAATTCCCTGGAAGACTGTAAAAGGTACCTGCAAAAGTTCTTTGCTCAAAAAGATGGAGCCTGGGAAAGATGGAAATACAAAATTGTCTGAAAAATGGTAGAAGGTAGTGGAACAAAATGGTAAATTCATTTTTCAATAAAGTTTCTGGTGAAAATGAAAATGTGTCTTTTAGTTTTACTTAAAAAAAACAAAGGAACATTTTGGCCAACCCAAAGCACAGTAAGAAAATCCAGAATCAAAAGTCTTGGCTGCCCCCTTGTGGTTAAATAATTTTAAATTAGCAATATTTACCACCATCTTCAAATTCATCTTCAGTTATCCACCATGGCAATGTATCTTTCTTCTTCACTTCTCTAGGTTGTCCTGGTGTTTTATTTGAATTTTCAAAAGAATCATCTGAAAGCTAAATCAGATATAAGCTACTGAATTTTAAATTCAAGAATCCTAAATTTATCACTGAAAATGTTTCTCTTAAAGAGGTGCTCTAATACTCCAGCTATTACACACTCTTTTCCCTTTAATTTAATCACTTCCAAACGCTGAGTTAAATTAACTGAGAACAATAAACATTATACCATGCAGAGACAGTTGATATACTCAAAATATCCGAGTTAAATGCTGAAAATCATCGGCATAATTGTTTATTTCCACACACAATTCTCTACTTAAACATAATGATAGTGGTCCTTTTTAAAACAAATTGCGATGGATGATGAAAAGTGGATACTGTAAAATAATGTCGAACAGAATAGATTGTGGGGCAAGTGAAATGAACCGCCACCAACCACATCAAAGGCTGGTCTTCATTCAAAGGTGATGTCTATATGATAGGGATGGAAAGGAGTCCTCTATTATGAGCTTTCTGGAAAACCACAATTAATTCCAACGAGTACTGCTCCCAATTAGACCACCTAAAGGCAGCACCTGAAAAGTATCTGGAATTAGTCAATAGAAAGCACATGATGTTCCATCAGGATAACTCATGCTTCTTTAATGACCACGCAAAATTATCACAGCTTGATGGGAAGTTTTGATTCATCCGCCATATTTACCAGACACTGCACTTTTGGATATCCATTTATTTTGGTCTTCGAAAAATTCTCTAAATGGAAAAAATTTCAATTCCCTGGAAGACTGTAAAAGGTACCTGCAAAAGTTCTTTGCTCAAAAAGATGGAGCCTGGGAAAGATGGAAATACAAAATTGTCTGAAAAATGGTAGAAGGTAGTGGAACAAAATGGTAAATTCATTTTTCAATAAAGTTTCTGGTGAAAATGAAAATGTGTCTTTTAGTTTTACTTAAAAAAAACAAAGGAACATTTTGGCCAACCCAAAGCACAGTAAGAAAATCCAGAATCAAAAGTCTTGGCTGCCCCCTTGTGGTTAAATAATTTTAAATTAGCAATATTTACCACCATCTTCAAATTCATCTTCAGTTATCCACCATGGCAATGTATCTTTCTTCTTCACTTCTCTAGGTTGTCCTGGTGTTTTATTTGAATTTTCAAAAGAATCATCTGAAAGCTAAATCAGATATAAGCTACTGAATTTTAAATTCAAGAATCCTAAATTTATCACTGAAAATGTTTCTCTTAAAGAGGTGCTCTAATACTCCAGCTATTACATACACACTCTCAGCCACAATATATAAATTCATATTTATAGATTTCATACCCAGAACTAAACAAGCAGACTATCCAAGGAGAAAACCATCAACAATAAAAATAAAGAAAACAATCAAAAATCCTAATCAGGAAAGTAATAAAAGGATATAATCTGGGTTTTAGACATTATCTAGGGTCTAAGAGTAAGTAATAATTGAAAAAATCATCTAGCACCACTCTACAAGAACATAAAATTCTAAGACTAAGAAGAATTGAGTGTGAAGTGTTTATCAGAGAGATTAGTGCTTGTCACAATGATTAATAAACTTTAATAACATTTTTATTTCTCCTTTTCTACCCATTAGGTCCAAATCTTGCTACAATCCTAAACTCCTACTCTAACCTCAATCTACCTCCCTTACTCTCAATCTCTCTCTTTACTGAGAAAATGAAGATCCTTAGTCAAAGCTACCCTCCTTCTCCTTCCCCCCACCACTCAGCTCACCTGTTAAGACCCTGTTCTCCTCTCAGAAGACAATTTCTTTCCTCCATTCCAAGGAGAACCTGCAGAGGGGCCCACCTACCTCAGTAGGTTCCTGCTTCCCAGGTAATCCCAATGCATCTCTATCTCACTCCCTCCTCAACCTCCTTGCTCGCCTCCCCTCAGGCTATAAAACTGCTCAGGGCTGATTCCCAGGGCTTAGCACAGCACCTGGCACAATTGTAAGCTAAAAGAAGGAACACTCAAGTCAACACAAAAGGGCTTCCCAGGTGGCTCAGTGGGAAAGAATCCACCTGCCAATGCAAGAGAAGCAGGTTTGATCCCCGGGTTGGGAAGATCCCCTGGAGGAGGAAAGAGCAACCCACTCCAGTATTGTCTGGAAAATTCCATGGATAAGAGGCATCTGATGGGCTGTAGTTCATGGGGTCACCAAAGAGTTAGACATGACTTTTCAACTAAACAACAAATTAAAAAATCAAAGAAAAACAGACAACAATAAAAAAGAGGCAAAGGTTCTCAGTTCTACTTCCCTCTGAGCTCCCAGCACCACCTCCCCCAGGTTACACCTCACGTCTGTGGCCTTTCCTAACCAGCTCTAAGACCTCTCAGCCCTTCTGCTCTTTTGTTAACACGAGCCTTCCCCAGGACCTTGCTCTTGGTTCTTTCACCCTCACTTTAACACATTTTTTCTGGAGAAGAAACCAGCATTGAGAGCAGGGTTCAAATTTGGGTTTCCCTGACTGAAGCCTGTCCACTTTCGAAGACACTGTATGGTCTCCCAACTAGAGACTGGAATCTGGGTGACTTTTTAAACTTCTGAGATGATGATACACACATTTCCACCTGCCAAGTAGACAACTCTACCTCAATGATTTCTAAGAGCACCATTTAAAAAGGTTCAAAAAGACTCACTGTCTTCCCTGACCTCCAGGCAGGGAGGAAGGGGAAGAAGGAAAGGACTCCTCTTTACTCCATCTGAATTGTAGTTGGATCACCTTTCACTCAGTCTTAAGCTTCACTGTCACCCTGAAATGTTCCATTTCTCTCATTTCTCTCTGTTTACCAAATGCTGATGATCTGCCTCAGATTCAGTCTTTTTCTCCTAAACCCATGGCCACATATGTAAGAGTGTGAAAGAAGGACTGTAGGTTTGTGGAGCCAGACAGATCTGAGCTTAAACTTTTAACTTCAAAATAAGTTAGTCTGGTTGCTTTTCTATCCATTATATCTAGAAAACAGGCAAAGTAACGCTGACCTTGCAGGGTTGTGGCGAAGATCAGAAAAGAAATGGAGAGTGCCCACCCTACTGTCTACTCTTACTTTCAATAATCTTCCACATCGCTTTCTAGGCTACCATCATAAAACAAAACAAAAAAGCTGGCTCCCCAGTTAACGACTGTGCTAGAGAGGAGGTGGAGAAACTGGAAGCCTAATATTACTAATACACTACTGTGAGACAGTCAAATGGTGCAGCCACTTAGAAAACAGTCTGGTTAAGCATAGACCATCATATGACCATATGTTAAACCACATGACTCAGCATTTCCCACACTCTGCTATATACATGAGGATGAAAACTTCTAACAACACAAAAAATTGTATACAATTCTCATAGCAGCACTACTAATAGTTGCCAAAAAGCAGAAAGGACTCAAATGTCCATCAACAGTAGGCAAACCACATGTGCTAAATCCACACAATAGAATATTATTGAGGTATAAAAGAGATATGTCCACGTGGAATACGCTATAGGAAAGATCCATAACGACTTGGGTAGAAAGAGAAAGAAAGCGATCAGGTCAGGTCCTGTTCCCAAGGGAAGGAATACAGAAAAAGAAGATTAAAAAGCTCAGAGACCTGCTTATCTGGGGCACCAGCTTTGGGATCTGACACTGGGCACATGAGCCCCGTTATCTGGCTAGAAAACTGGTGACAGCAGAGACATAGAATACATAGACCCTGCCTGTGAAGAGTGCACACACCCTAGTTTACTCTAAAACAGGTGGAGGAAGCAGACTGAAATTACATGCAACTCTGGCACGAGCCAAAGCCCCACTTGGGTCCCCTCTTGCTCCAGCCCTGCTCCTCTCTGGGACAAGGTGACAATGCCAGGGAGGAAGAGTACACACCTGGAGGGAAGAGAACCAGCTGAGACCCGACCCGCAGGGTTTCTGCTCCCGCAGCTTGGGACCCCCTCCCACTCTCCTACGGTGGGATTTGTCACTGAGCAGAGAAGCAGCCCTGGCTGACACCTGGCTCTGGCTTGAGCCCCTTCATCTCCACTCCCACCGCCTACCAAAACGATAGCTGTCAGCACACCCTGGGGAAAGACATGACTCCTGCTTATGTCAGATGCAGCTCTCCCACAAGTAAGAGGTTCAGCAAGAAACCAGAAAATTATAAAAGAACCATTCAGAACTGAAGAACAGAGCTGTAATGAAAAACACATTAGGATGAACTAACAGCAGAATCTAGAAGACAGATTAAAATCGAACAAGAAAAGCAAGTATAAAAAATGACAACAATTTAAGGGAACTGTCATACACCATCAAGTTTACCAATATTCATATTATAGGGGTCCCAGATGGAAAACTGTCAATTACACCATGGGAAGTTGTTAAACCACATGACTCAGCATTTCCCACACTCTGCTATATACATGAGGATGAAAACTTCTAACAACACAAAAAATTGTATACAATTCTCATAGCAGCACTACTAATAGTTGCCAAAAAGCAGAAAGGACTCAAATGTCCATCAACAGTAGGCAAACCACATGTGCTAAATCCACACAATAGAATATTATTGAGGTATAAAAGAGATATGTCCACGTGGAATACGCTATAGGAAAGATCCATAACGACTTGGGTAGAAAGAGAAAGAAAGCGATCAGGTCAGGTCCTGTTCCCAAGGGAAGGAATACAGAAAAAGAAGATTAAAAAGCTCAGAGACCTGCTTATCTGGGGCACCAGCTTTGGGATCTGACACTGGGCACATGAGCCCCGTTATCTGGCTAGAAAACTGGTGACAGCAGAGACATAGAATACATAGACCCTGCCTGTGAAGAGTGCACACACCCTAGTTTACTCTAAAACAGGTGGAGGAAGCAGACTGAAATTACATGCAACTCTGGCACGAGCCAAAGCCCCACTTGGGTCCCCTCTTGCTCCAGCCCTGCTCCTCTCTGGGACAAGGTGACAATGCCAGGGGAGGGAAGAGTACACACCTGGAGGGAAGAGAACCAGCTGAGACCCGACCCGCAGGGTTTCTGCTCCCGCAGCTTGGGACCCCCTCCCACTCTCCTACGGTGGGATTTGTCACTGAGCAGAGAAGCAGCCCTGGCTGACACCTGGCTCTGGCTTGAGCCCCTTCATCTCCACTCCCACCGCCTACCAAAACGATAGCTGTCAGCACACCCTGGGGAAAGACATGACTCCTGCTTATGTCAGATGCAGCTCTCCCACAAGTAAGAGGTTCAGCAAGAAACCAGAAAATTATAAAAGAACCATTCAGAACTGAAGAACAGAGCTGTAATGAAAAACACATTAGGATGAACTAACAGCAGAATCTAGAAGACAGATTAAACTGGAAAAAGAAAAGCAAGTTTTAAAAATGAAAACAATTTAAGGGAACTGTCATACACCATCAAGTTTACCAATATTCATATTATAGGGGTCCCAGATGGAAAAGTCAGAAAGGAGTTGAAAATGTATTTGATGAAATTATGCCTGAAAACTTCCTTAACCTGAAGAAGTAAAGAGATCTCCAGGTACCAGAGGCACAGAGGGTCCTGAATAACATAAAGCCAAACAGACCTACACCAAGACGTGTCATAACTGAAGCACTATTAAAATGTTAAAACTTTATTAAAGAGATTATTCGGAAAGGTAGCAAGAGAAAACAAAAAGCCACATACAAGCAAGCCACCTCCTTACCAAGCTGTCAGCTTATTTTTCTGCAGAAACTCTGGAATGATATATTTAAAGTACTTAAAAAAAAAACAAAAAATAAATAAAACCTAGGATACTCTACCCAGCAAGATTATCACTTGGAATTGAAGGACAGATGATCTTCTCAGACAAGCAAACACTAGAAGAGCTCATCATTTCTAAACTGACCCTAAAAGAAATGCTGAAGAGTCTTCTCTCAGTGGAAAATAAAATGCTACAACAAGAAGCAAGCATGTATAGGTAAGTTTCGAAAAAACCCACTAATAAAGATAAATATATATTAAAGGCTATGGGCCAACCACTTAAATAAACAATTACAAAGATTAAAAATATAAAAACTGTATTATCAACTGTATCTACAATAAACAGCTAAGGGATAAACATAAAGATGTGAAATATGACACAAAAACACAAAATCTTAGAGAGGGGAGGAAAAAATGTAGATCTTTCAGAATATAACTTACAATGGATACACAAGCACTAGAGACAAAGGAACACAAGCATATCACCGAAGAAAATCATCAAATCACAGGGAAGAAAAAGAAGCAGAAAAAAGAACAAAGTAGCAGTATAAAAACCAGAAATGAGCAATAAAATGGCAGTAAGAACATACCTATTGCTTCCCAAAAGACAGGGCAGCTGACTGGACAAAAAAAAAAAAAAAAAAGACACCTATAGCTTACCTACAAGAGATGTACTTCAGAGATAGACACGCACAGACTGAAAGTGAAGAAGCTATTTCATGCCAATGGAAACAATGAGAAAGCAAGGGTAGCAATACTCATACCAGACAAAATACACTTTAAAGCACAGTCTATAACAAAAGACCAATATGGCACTGTATGATGATAAAGGGATCAAGACAAGAGGATATAACATTCATTCAAATATATGCACCTAATATAGTGGCTCAATAGTAAAGAACCCACCTGCAATGCAAGAGTCATGGGTTTGATCTCTGAGCCAGGAAGATGCCCTAGAGAAGGAAATGGCAACCCACACCAGTACTCCTGCCTGGGAAATCCCATGGACAGAGAAGTCTAGCAGGTTACAGTCCACGGGGTCGCCAAATAGTCAGACATGACTTAGCAATTAACAACAAATATATAAAGCAAATATTAACAGATATAAATGGAGAAATTGGCAATAACACAAAAATAATCACTATGTATATTAAAAACCACATCAAAAAAATAAAATACATAGGAATAAACTTAACCAAGGAGGTTAAAGACATTGTTTTTTAGCTGCTAAGTTGTGTCTGACTCCTTTGTGACCCCATAGAGTATAGCCCATAAGGCTCCTCTGTCCATGAGATTTCCTTTCCCAGGCAAGAATACTGGAGTGGGTTGCTATTTCCTTCTCCGGGGGATCTTTCTGACCAAGAGATTGAACCTGTGTCTCTTGCACTGCAGGTGGATTCTTTACTACTGAGCCACCTAGGAGGCCCATGAAAGACATATAGCCTGAAAACTATAAAATAGGGAAAAAGGAAACTGAATGTGATACAATGAAAAGGGAAGATATCTCATGTTCATGGATTGAA
Organism: Tragulus kanchil; assembly: GCA_022376925.1. NCBI lineage: Eukaryota > Metazoa > Chordata > Mammalia > Artiodactyla > Tragulidae > Tragulus > Tragulus kanchil. The sequence goes on from JAIOJX010000026.1 coordinate 211,658,088, forward strand.
AGAATTAATACTGCTAAACTCTCCAAACTATCCAAAGCCAGCTACAGATTTAATGTATACCTATCAAAACATGTTTTGTCACAAAACTAGCACAAACAATCCTAAAGTTTATACGGAACAATTAAAGACCCTGAATAGCCAAAGCAATCTTGAGAAAAAAGAACAAAGCTGAAGGTATTAAGCTCTCTGCCTTCAGACTATACCAGAAAGCTCCAGTAAACACAACAGTGTGGTACTGGCACAAAAATGACACATCCATCAATAGAACAGAATAGAGAGCCCAGAAATAAACCCATGCACTTATGGTCAATTAATTTACAACAAATGAAGCAAGAATATACAATGGAAAAAAGACAGTCTCTTACGGAAGTAAGCGGTGCTAGAAAAACTGGATAGCGACAGGTAAAACAATGAAATTAGAACATTTTCTCACATCATATACAAACATAAACTCAAAATGAATTAAAGACCTAAGTATAAACCATATACTGAAACCATAAAGCTCTTAAAAGAAAACATAGGCAGAATACTTTGTTATAAATTGTAGCAGTATTTTGGGGGGTATAGCTCCTAAGGCAAAGGAAAGAAAAGCAAAAATAAACAAATGGGACCTAATCAAACTTAAGAAGCTTTTGCACAGTAAACGAAACAACTGACAAAATTAAAAGAACCTACAGAAAAAGACAATTGCATACCATATGACCAATAAGGGGTTAATATCCAAACTACATCAACAGTTCATGTAACTCAATATCAAAAACAGAGCGGGAAAAACCCCCTAACTCAACCTGATTAAAAAATGGGCAGAAGATCTACACATGAAAAGATGCTGAACATCACTAATCATCAGGGAAATGCAAATCAATACCCCAAAGAGATACCACCTCACACCTGTCAGAATGGCTGCGTGCGTGCTAAGCTGTGTCTGACTCTTTGCAATTCTATGGACTATAGCCCACCAGGCAAGAATACTAGAGAGGGTTGCCATGACCTCCTCCAGGGGGTCTTCTCAACCCAAAGATCAAACCCGGGTTTCCTGCATTGGCAAGTGATTCTTTACCACTGACCTACCTGAGAAGCCTGTCAGAATAGCTAGAAAGAACAAACACTGATAAGGATGTAAAAAAAGGGGACCCACGTACACTGTTAGTGGAAATGTAAATTGGTGCAGCCACCATGGAAACAGTATAGCGGTTCCTTAGAAAACTAAAAACAGAAGTATCATATAATCCAGTGATTCCACTCCTGGGCACACCTCTATGACAAAAACATTAATTCAAAAGACATGTGTCACAGTTTTTCATAGCAGCATTATGGGAGCAACCTAAGTGTGCATCAACAGATGAATAGATAAAGAAAGTGTGGTATATATGTATGTATGATGGAGTATTACTCAACCATAAAAAGAATGAAGTTCTGTCATTTGAAACAACACGGTGAACCTGGAGGGCATTATGCTTAGTGGAATAGGTCAGAGAAAAATAAATACTGTATGCTATCACTTGCATGTGGAATCTAAAAAAAAAAAGAATATAACAAAGCAGAAAACAGACTCTCAGATACAGAGAACAAACTAATGTCACTAGAGGGGAGAGAGAAAGGAGGGGCAAAATAGTGGAAAGGGTAAGGATTAAAAAGTATAAACAACTGTATATAAAATATAAAATAAATAAACTACAAGAATATATTATACAGGACAAGTGTATAGCTGGTATTTTATAACAACTCCAAACGGAATATAATCTATAAAAATAGAATCACTATTTGAATTAATATCCAAACTACATCAACAGTTCATGTAACTCAATATCAAAAACAGAGCAAAAAAGAAAAGGAAATCTACACATGAAAAGATGCTGAACATCACTAATCATCAGGGAAATGCAAATCAATACCCCAAAGAGATACCACCTCACACCTGTCAGAATGGCTGCGTGCGTGCTAAGCTGTGTCTGACTCTTTGCAATTCTATGGACTATAGCCCACCAGGCAAGAATACTAGAGAGGGTTGCCATGACCTCCTCCAGGGGGTCTTCTCAACCCAAAGATCAAACCCGGGTTTCCTGCATTGGCAAGTGATTCTTTACCACTGACCTACCTGAGAAGCCTGTCAGAATAGCTAGAAAGAACAAACACTGATAAGGATGTAAAAAAAGGGGACCCACGTACACTGTTAGTGGAAATGTAAATTGGTGCAGCCACCATGGAAACAGTATAGCGGTTCCTTAGAAAACTAAAAACAGAAGTATCATATAATCCAGTGATTCCACTCCTGGGCACACCTCTATGACAAAAACATTAATTCAAAAGACATGTGTCACAGTTTTTCATAGCAGCATTATGGGAGCAACCTAAGTGTGCATCAACAGATGAATAGATAAAGAAAGTGTGGTATATATGTATGTATGATGGAGTATTACTCAACCATAAAAAGAATGAAGTTCTGTCATTTGAAACAACACGGTGAACCTGGAGGGCATTATGCTTAGTGGAATAGGTCAGAGAAAAATAAATACTGTATGCTATCACTTGCATGTGGAATCTAAAAAAAAAAAGAATATAACAAAGCAGAAAACAGACTCTCAGATACAGAGAACAAACTAATGTCACTAGAGGGGAGAGAGAAAGGAGGGGCAAAATAGTGGAAAGGGTAAGGATTAAAAAGTATAAACAACTGTATATAAAATATAAAATAAATAAACTACAAGAATATATTATACAGGACAAGTGTATAGCTGGTATTTTATAACAACTCCAAACGGAATATAATCTATAAAAATAGAATCACTATTTGAATTAATGTAAAATTGTACATCAACTACACATCAATTTAAAAAGATACAGCCATCATGTCACAGGCCATTCATTCCTATGGGAGGCAGAAAACAGAGCTAACCAAGTAAAACAATGAACGGTTCTAAGTGCGGAAGTGGATAGTTAAGTACATGGTTACGAAGAAGGAACTTGATGGTTGTTTTTTTTTCCCCACTGGATCAACAGGGAAAAAACCTCTCTCAAGTAGTGCTTTTTAGGAAGAGATATTTACCACCCAGGCAAAGAATAGAGGAACAGATAGCATTATTGGCAGGGAAAGTGAAAATCAGTTGTGTCTGACTCTGCGGGACTCCATGGACTGTAGTCTTCCAGGCGCCTCTGTCCCTGGGATTCTTCAGGCAAGAATACTGGAGTGGGCTGTCATTCCCTTTTCCAGGGGATCTTCCCTATCCCGCGACTGAACCTACATCTCCTGTACTTCAGGCAAATTCTTTACCATCTGGGCCATCAAGGAAGCTCTTCTCATTGGTAGAGGGAACAGCTAGCAGCACAAAGCTCCTAAGATTAAATGAGCTTGGCAAGTCGGGAGAAGAAGAAAGGCATGAATGGAAAAGGGGGAAGAATGGTATAAGGTCAGTGAGGTGGACATAACCAAAATCGTCTAAGGCTTTGTAAGCCGTAGGACAGTCTGGATTTTGTTCTGTATGTGATGAAAGGTATACAGTGCTTTATGTTAGGAGGAAGAGTCTATGTCACAGACCATGAAGGAACGCTGGTACAGGAGGTGGGAGCTGTTGTAGCGGACGACTGAGATGATGGTGCCCTGGGTTAGGAGAGCTGCAGGGAAAAGGGAGAGAACGAGAGGGAAGACGGATCCTGAAGACAGGTAACAGAGCCTGATGACTGACTGACTGTAACATACAGGTGAAACTGAGAACTGAAGAACGAGTTTCTGGTGAGACAATTTACAATATAACTTTTAAAAAAAAAACTAGGACAAGTGTATAGCTGGTATTTTATAACAACTCCAAACGGAATATAATCTATAAAAATAGAATAAATATTTGAATTAATGTAAAATTGTAAATCAAATAAAAATCACTTTAACAAGATACAGCCATCATGTCACAGGCCATTCATTCCTATGGGAGGCAGAAAACAGAGCTAACCAAGTAAAACAATGAACGGTTCTAAGTGCGGAAGTGGATAGTTAAGTACATGGTTACGAAGAAGGAACTTGATGGTTGTTTTTTTTTCCCCACTGGATCAACAGGGAAAAAACCTCTCTCAAGTAGTGCTTTTTAGGAAGAGATATTTACCACCCAGGCAAAGAATAGAGGAACAGATAGCATTATTGGCAGGGAAAGTGAAAATCAGTTGTGTCTGACTCTGCGGGACTCCATGGACTGTAGTCTTCCAGGCGCCTCTGTCCCTGGGATTCTTCAGGCAAGAATACTGGAGTGGGCTGTCATTCCCTTTTCCAGGGGATCTTCCCTATCCCGCGACTGAACCTACATCTCCTGTACTTCAGGCAAATTCTTTACCATCTGGGCCATCAAGGAAGCTCTTCTCATTGGTAGAGGGAACAGCTAGCAGCACAAAGCTCCTAAGATTAAATGAGCTTGGCAAGTCGGGAGAAGAAGAAAGGCATGAATGGAAAAGGGGGAAGAATGGTATAAGGTCAGTGAGGTGGACATAACCAAAATCGTCTAAGGCTTTGTAAGCCGTAGGACAGTCTGGATTTTGTTCTGTATGTGATGAAAGGTATACAGTGCTTTATGTTAGGAGGAAGAGTCTATGTCACAGACCATGAAGGAACGCTGGTACAGGAGGTGGGAGCTGTTGTAGCGGACGACTGAGATGATGGTGCCCTGGGTTAGGAGAGCTGCAGGGAAAAGGGAGAGAACGAGAGGGAAGACGGATCCTGAAGACAGGTAACAGAGCCTGATGACTGACTGACTGTAACATACAGGTGAAACTGAGAACTGAAGAACGAGTTTCTGGTGAGACAATTTACAATATAACTTTTAAAAATATCAACTTACTTCTTTCATGAACTGTTCAAACTCTTCATCCAGCTCTTCTTTGGAATAGTGGGCCATTATCAATACTTTTCACTTTCCAAAGTAAACATTCCCAGTGTTTACAAGATTGGAAACACTAAATGGCAAGAGATAATAATCACCCTTTGAGGAAATCCATATCACGTCATAAAACCAGGCAGACTTGAACTTCAGAAAATTTTTCTTAAAAAAACATGCTACAGTTAATTTATAACATTATGTTAGTTTCAAGTGTACAGCAAATACTGTTTCAAGTGTTTAGTTACAGTTCAACATTAAAAGAAACTGAACAGGCATTCCTCCAAAGAAGACGTTCAGATAGCCAAGAAAAGATCCTCAACATTGCTAATTTATTGGAGAAAGGCAAATCAAAATTATGAGGTATCACTTCACACTAGTCAGAATGGCCGCCATCAAAAAATCTACAAACACTAAATACTAGAGAGGATGCGGAGAAAAGGGAACCCTCCCACACTATCCAAGGGAATGTAAATTGGTGCGACCACTTGGAGCGTGGAGGTTCAGGGCACAAGCAGGGAAACTGGAATAAAACTCAAGGAACTGAAGTAGGAACTGCAGCCATGTTTACTCTCTCACGACTGGCACAGCGGCCCAAGAGGCAGACAGGCTGTATTCCCTCCTGCTTGTACTTGACCCAGCGGACATAGCCATAACGTGGCCAAAAAGCGTACATGAGGGTTTCTCAGGTGGAGCTTATATAGGTAATGCACACGCGCATTGCTGCAGGTGATCTCAGCTGATACACAACCACGTATGTAGAAAACATGGCGTGAGGGTGAGGGGTGGGGCCAGAGAGCCTGACCACCACCATCTGGCTAATTTACTCTTTCCCTACAACTACCGAATGATCCAGAAATTCCACTCGTATATCCACAGTTACAGACCAGCAACTGGACGAGAGATTCCTAATTCATTAATAAAAGTGAGCTGGAAAAGCAGCTTTTACAGTAAGCATTACATCTAAGAGGTCAGAATTACATTTTCATTCTTAATATCCAATTGTTAAAAAGTGGCCACCACATTATTTCCTAAATCATGCGCGCGCGCGCGTGTGTGTGTGTTAACATCTCTTAAACCAGGGCGTCTCAAGAAAACTTTTAAAAAGTAAAAACTAGCAAATCCCAACGACTGTTCCCCTTGCGCAAAGCAAAAGCCAGAATTTGTGCAGTCTTATCATTCAGCTATTTACCAACCCACGTTAAAACGTTTTGCAAAATACACTGCTTCCTGATACTGGGGACGCTTCCCGATAGAAGCGTCTAGATTGAGCTAAAACTCAGAATTTACCTAAAACTAACCAAGTGAAGTATACGCATGAAAACAAATTAAGCTTCTTTCGGAGGAGGGAGGTCAACAAAAACCACGCAATGGTGACGCGCTAGGCTGCGCTCTTAAAAGAAACTGAACAGGCATTCCTCCAAAGAAGACGTTCAGATAGCCAAGAAAAGATCCTCAACATTGCTAATTTATTGGAGAAAGGCAAATCAAAATTATGAGGTATCACTTCACACTAGTCAGAATGGCCGCCATCAAAAAATCTACAAACACTAAATACTAGAGAGGATGCGGAGAAAAGGGAACCCTCCCACACTATCCAAGGGAATGTAAATTGGTGCGACCACTTGGAGCGTGGAGGTTCAGGGCACAAGCAGGGAAACTGGAATAAAACTCAAGGAACTGAAGTAGGAACTGCAGCCATGTTTACTCTCTCACGACTGGCACAGCGGCCCAAGAGGCAGACAGGCTGTATTCCCTCCTGCTTGTACTTGACCCAGCGGACATAGCCATAACGTGGCCAAAAAGCGTACATGAGGGTTTCTCAGGTGGAGCTTATATAGGTAATGCACACGCGCATTGCTGCAGGTGATCTCAGCTGATACACAACCACGTATGTAGAAAACATGGCGTGAGGGTGAGGGGTGGGGCCAGAGAGCCTGACCACCACCATCTGGCTAATTTACTCTTTCCCTACAACTACCGAATGATCCAGAAATTCCACTCGTATATCCACAGTTACAGACCAGCAACTGGACGAGAGATTCCTAATTCATTAATAAAAGTGAGCTGGAAAAGCAGCTTTTACAGTAAGCATTACATCTAAGAGGTCAGAATTACATTTTCATTCTTAATATCCAATTGTTAAAAAGTGGCCACCACATTATTTCCTAAATCATGCGCGCGCGCGCGTGTGTGTGTGTTAACATCTCTTAAACCAGGGCGTCTCAAGAAAACTTTTAAAAAGTAAAAACTAGCAAATCCCAACGACTGTTCCCCTTGCGCAAAGCAAAAGCCAGAATTTGTGCAGTCTTATCATTCAGCTATTTACCAACCCACGTTAAAACGTTTTGCAAAATACACTGCTTCCTGATACTGGGGACGCTTCCCGATAGAAGCGTCTAGATTGAGCTAAAACTCAGAATTTACCTAAAACTAACCAAGTGAAGTATACGCATGAAAACAAATTAAGCTTCTTTCGGAGGGAGGGGAGGTCAACAAAAACCACGCAATGGTGACGCGCTAGGCTGCGCTCTCCCCAGCCACCCTCAAGATTCCAACTGTGGGTCTGCGCCGGCTTCTGGGCTGTAACTTCTCGAAGCCGCTCCGACCCCAGCTTCCTTTTGTAGAGGTGGGCCGTGTGGCGGCTTGGAGGCCAACCCGCGCAGTAACACCTCCTCCACCTTACTTGCATTTCGGTTCACCCCAGGGTGGCGGCGGGTAAGGTCTTGGCCCCAAATTCCGGGTCAAAGGCGGATCCCGCTCGACGAGTGCCCGGCCCCAGGAGGCGCGCGTCCGGCGTCCACGAGAAAACAAAGACGCGCCCGCAGAGGAGCCCGGGCGGGGGAAGGCAATGCCTCGAAACTGAAGCCCCGAGGCGCGGGGGCGAAGCATAGCCTGGGCCCTGCTGAACCGAGCGGGAAGCGAGCATATCCACGCCGCCACCTACCTTTGCTTCCGAATTCCGCGCTTTCCCGGAAGGTCTAAGGGGGCCCAGCCAGTTGCCGGGGTAACGGACGTCGGCCACCCGGCTCCGCAGTCACGTGATTCGAGCAGGTCACGCGGCTTGCGGGCGCGGCGGGGCCGCCGCTGGTGTCTTTCCGCCTCTAAGCGCGGAGATTGGCGTGGTCGTGGCGCAGCGGGACGGGCTGGCGGGTGGCGCCGCTGCAGCTGCGCCGGTGGGCGCCCAGCGGCCTCCCCTGCGTTCCTCAGGGCGGCGGGCGTACGGCAGAGTCGCGAGCGCGGGACCAGGCGGGACGGGCGTGCCGGCCCACCCATGCCTTCCTGGGAAATGTAGTTTAGCTCCCCGGGTCCTAGGGGTTCAGCATTTCTCACCAGGTCTCGTCGCTTCCTAATCCTATCCTCCCGCGTTATTTCAGTCTTCGGCTTTCTAAGCAGAAGCCTAGGGGAAAATGTGTGATTTCCTTCACGTGTAAATGTGTGATTTCTTTCACGTGTGCGTTGTGAAAGAAAGCAGCATTTGATGGAGACCTGTTTTCAGGACGGGAACTCGGTTACACCATCTAGTGGACAAGAAACTGAAAATACGCAGACACATCCAAAGCCGTACCTATTAACGTATCAGCATCTCTGTGGTTTCCCACTATGCCTTTGCCCCTATTATATGGCGGCATCTTACAACTACTTCCTTGAATTTTACTTTGTTTTTGCTTTTTATTCCGCTAAAAAATAAGAAAGCACGTTGGAGTTTCAGAAGACATCATTTAGGAGATTTTATATATATATATATATATATATATATATAAAATCGGCAGCAGTTGACAGCATTACTGCTGAAAGACATAAAGACCTCCTCATGTCCTGCCTGAACTTTTCTTTCAGCAGATGTTTATTGCAATACCAGTGTGCGCATGCCAGAAACTGCCCTGTAATAAAGATTTGAATAACTGGCTCACGTCAGCCCAAATCAATTCAAAATGTATTGCAAATGGAAAGGGCCTCTAACAGCATTTGAGGAGATTATCGTTCCTCCAGCATCGGTGCAATGGAGTATGAAGGCACAGGCTCTTTGGGTGTCCTGAGTTAGGGCCCTGGTTAACTCCTCAGATGAAGAAGCAACTCACAATAAATGCGTGTCCTCCTCAGGATCCAGCTCCGTCACCACTCACCATCTCCATGTCAGTGACGCAGGTCAAGTCTCAGACATTTGAGCATAGAAATGTAATCCTGGCTCTCGGAAAAAACGGTTAACCAAAAGTGCAGGTCCCATATTATACATACTTAAAAAGGAACCAGGGGAATACAGGTAGGAGAGGATCTTGAGAGTGTTGAACTGGTATGGAGGGTAAAATAAGGCTGCATAAGAATCTGTGGATGAGAGAATATAAAAAAGAAAATATAAATAAAATAACAAGAATCTGTGGATGTGGGGAACACTCACTCGTGCCTTGGAGTTCCACATGCTAGTTAGAACACCTGGGGCTGCTCCTTACCTGCTGCTGGGAGTTCCCTTGAAGGCTGAATGTGATAATGGCCAATGGGTAGATGAAGTAGAGATGCTGAAATTTCTCTGGCAGAGTATTATGGAAGATGTCAGAGGGCTCACAGAGAGGAGAATTGATGTGTGATATCTAGAACCCAGCACCTGCCTTTGCTCCCCAGGAGGACTCATAGGACATTCGCTTTAGTAAGGCAAGAAGAAATTCAGTGGCGTAAAAGGACTTGGCGATGTCTGCCCTCCACAGGTCAGAGTTATTAACAGGAGATGCTGCTGTGGGTCTAGTCTCCCCAGTATCAGTGGGGTTATGAGGTTTCTCAATGGCGGAGCCCACTGTAGCAATACAAAACTATCAACGGCAAGATGGCTGTAATTACTGAATTGGGCCAAAGTCTGTAGTATCAGGTTGCCTTGACCTGCAGGAATCTGTGCCAATAGCTAATAAATCTTGGTGTATTGAGGAAAAAGATAAGTGGACAGGTGATTGGGTGATTGCTTGTGTGTCTACATGTATGTGACTGTGTTATTGCTGATTTTGCTCGTGACACCAATAGTCTGGGTGTTCACACTTTCTGAATCCAGGGTAGGCAAGGTGCGAACTAAGAGGCTGGACAAAGGTGTGAGGGGCCATAGGAACAAGAGATACATTTATTCTTTCCTGTGGTCATGGCAGCCATAACAGCCTCTCTCCGGGCTGATGGAGAAGCTGTAGCAGCAGTCATAATAAAACCATAATGTAGCCATAAGGTAGCCATAACATAACCTCATATAACATAGCCATGATGATGCTCCAATGTAGCCCCAGTGCAGCAACACCCAGGGCTTTCGTGGTAAAGCTCACTTGTGTGGTAGGTTCAGGTGTACCACGCAAAGTAGGCCTTGACTGAATACCTTGTGATGCTCATGCACAGTGCCATAAGTGATCTCAGCTGTTACATACCATGCAAAGTCATTGTTTACAGAACATAGGGCAGAGGGTAAGACAGCGTGGGAGTGAGAGAACCTGACGGTGCTGTTTATTAATTTTCCCCCAGAGTGTGTAACAAAGAAAAGAGATCTAGGGAACAGAATACTAACATTAGCCGTCACAGTGGAAACTCCAGATCCTTCGCTCTATTTCTGGATTTATTTAATTTCAATGGGTAGATGAAGTAGAGATGCTGAAATTTCTCTGGCAGAGTATTATGGAAGATGTCAGAGGGCTCACAGAGGAGAATTGATGTGTGATATCTAGAACCCAGCACCTGCCTTTGCTCCCCAGGAGGACTCATAGGACATTCGCTTTAGTAAGGCAAGAAGAAATTCAGTGGCGTAAAAGGACTTGGCGATGTCTGCCCTCCACAGGTCAGAGTTATTAACAGGAGATGCTGCTGTGGGTCTAGTCTCCCCAGTATCAGTGGGGTTATGAGGTTTCTCAATGGCGGAGCCCACTGTAGCAATACAAAACTATCAACGGCAAGATGGCTGTAATTACTGAATTGGGCCAAAGTCTGTAGTATCAGGTTGCCTTGACCTGCAGGAATCTGTGCCAATAGCTAATAAATCTTGGTGTATTGAGGAAAAAGATAAGTGGACAGGTGATTGGGTGATTGCTTGTGTGTCTACATGTATGTGACTGTGTTATTGCTGATTTTGCTCGTGACACCAATAGTCTGGGTGTTCACACTTTCTGAATCCAGGGTAGGCAAGGTGCGAACTAAGAGGCTGGACAAAGGTGTGAGGGGCCATAGGAACAAGAGATACATTTATTCTTTCCTGTGGTCATGGCAGCCATAACAGCCTCTCTCCGGGCTGATGGAGAAGCTGTAGCAGCAGTCATAATAAAACCATAATGTAGCCATAAGGTAGCCATAACATAACCTCATATAACATAGCCATGATGATGCTCCAATGTAGCCCCAGTGCAGCAACACCCAGGGCTTTCGTGGTAAAGCTCACTTGTGTGGTAGGTTCAGGTGTACCACGCAAAGTAGGCCTTGACTGAATACCTTGTGATGCTCATGCACAGTGCCATAAGTGATCTCAGCTGTTACATACCATGCAAAGTCATTGTTTACAGAACATAGGGCAGAGGGTAAGACAGCGTGGGAGTGAGAGAACCTGACGGTGCTGTTTATTAATTTTCCCCCAGAGTGTGTAACAAAGAAAAGAGATCTAGGGAACAGAATACTAACATTAGCCGTCACAGTGGAAACTCCAGATCCTTCGCTCTATTTCTGGATTTATTTAATTTCATTAGACCTAGTTACCAAGAGTTCAAAGGGAAGGTGAGTGCCCTTGAGGAAGGGTTCTGTCATGCAGTAACTTTAGTTATAAGTGTTTCTCTCAATCTTCTACAAAGGGTGTTATGGTCCTATACCAGAGGTAAAAAGTAAAAAAGTGCCACAGAACTTGATTATCACCTGGTCACTGTGGGCTCTTCATTCGAGTAATTCAGCTCCTTACTCCTGGATCATCGAGTGAAAGAGAATTGGTGTGTTAGTATATTTACAAGACTGTGCTCGGTCACTCAGTCATGGATGACTCTTTGTGACCCCATGGACTGTAGCCTGTGAAGCTCCTCTGTCCATGGAATTCTGCAGGCAAGAATACTGGAATGGGTTGCTATTTCCTTCTCCAGGGGAATCCTCTCAGCTCAGGGATCGAACCCAGGTCTCCTATAATGCAGGCAGATTCTTCACTGTCTAAGCCACCAGGAAGCCTGATGAAGCTCTGATGAAGGAAAAGCAGATCAAACCTAGAGGAAGAAGACCTGGATCACTCCAGGCAAACAACCTTAGATCAGCTGAGATGCTAGCCACAGGTGAAAGAAATTTAGAATCATCGTGAGAAGAGATTTAATGATTATCAACAAACTTATGGGACCAGCTGTGGCAGCAGGGAGTGAAGCTAGTTCAGCAAACCCTTTTGAAGAAATTGTGGTTGGCTAGCCCCTGGCAGGAGACTGTGAGGTGCAAAGGTGCTAGTACATGAGCGACCCCTTTGGGTATCACCTAAAATTCACCTGGCCCTGCATTCTACTCAAGGCTCTGTTTCTACAGCGAGTTCTCATAGACTTTGAGCAGCTTCTTGCAGGTGCCGCTGGAGAGTGCTTCACCTCTGACCAAGGTGTGAGCTTCTTGCTTCTTTCCCTGAACATTTTCTGGCAAGAAGTGTGGGTGTGGAATGCCCACTGAACCAACACATGTGCAACATACATGCTGTTTATTAATTTTCCCCAGAGTGTGTAACAAAGAAAAGAGATCTAGGGAACAGAATACTAACATTAGCCGTCACAGTGGAAACTCCAGATCCTTCGCTCTATTTCTGGATTTATTTAATTTCATTAGACCTAGTTACCAAGAGTTCAAAGGGAAGGTGAGTGCCCTTGAGGAAGGGTTCTGTCATGCAGTAACTTTAGTTATAAGTGTTTCTCTCAATCTTCTACAAAGGGTGTTATGGTCCTATACCAGAGGTAAAAAGTAAAAAAGTGCCACAGAACTTGATTATCACCTGGTCACTGTGGGCTCTTCATTCGAGTAATTCAGCTCCTTACTCCTGGATCATCGAGTGAAAGAGAATTGGTGTGTTAGTATATTTACAAGACTGTGCTCGGTCACTCAGTCATGGATGACTCTTTGTGACCCCATGGACTGTAGCCTGTGAAGCTCCTCTGTCCATGGAATTCTGCAGGCAAGAATACTGGAATGGGTTGCTATTTCCTTCTCCAGGGGAATCCTCTCAGCTCAGGGATCGAACCCAGGTCTCCTATAATGCAGGCAGATTCTTCACTGTCTAAGCCACCAGGGAAGCCTGATGAAGCTCTGATGAAGGAAAAGCAGATCAAACCTAGAGGAAGAAGACCTGGATCACTCCAGGCAAACAACCTTAGATCAGCTGAGATGCTAGCCACAGGTGAAAGAAATTTAGAATCATCGTGAGAAGAGATTTAATGATTATCAACAAACTTATGGGACCAGCTGTGGCAGCAGGGAGTGAAGCTAGTTCAGCAAACCCTTTTGAAGAAATTGTGGTTGGCTAGCCCCTGGCAGGAGACTGTGAGGTGCAAAGGTGCTAGTACATGAGCGACCCCTTTGGGTATCACCTAAAATTCACCTGGCCCTGCATTCTACTCAAGGCTCTGTTTCTACAGCGAGTTCTCATAGACTTTGAGCAGCTTCTTGCAGGTGCCGCTGGAGAGTGCTTCACCTCTGACCAAGGTGTGAGCTTCTTGCTTCTTTCCCTGAACATTTTCTGGCAAGAAGTGTGGGTGTGGAATGCCCACTGAACCAACACATGTGCAACATACAAGTGTGTATATGGTAGTCAAAGTCTGAGAGCCACTAAACCTATGAGGATGAAAGCTTTTTCTGGCTGAGCCACGAGGCGGGATTAGTTTACTGAGCAGGGGTTGAACCCAGCCCTGGCAGTGGAAGGGCAGAGTACTTACCACTGGACCTCCAGGAAATCCCCCTTCTCCTATTTATTTCACGGATTTCATTGCGGTCTCTCAGAAGGCCTGTGGAATCCAGAATAGGTTGGCCATAGTCGTTTTGATAATGTGTCCTTTTTTCAGCTCTTCCTGCCTGACTGTTTTCACTCCCTCGTTCATTACTCCTGTGCTCTGGGATCACGTGTGTGTGTGCTAAGTCACTTCAGTCATGTTCAGCTCCTTGTGGCCCTATGGACTGTAGCCTGCCAGGTTCCTCTGTCCATGGGATTTCTCAGGCAGAAATATTGGAGTGGATTGCCATGCCTTCCTCCAGGGGATCTTCCCCATGCAGGGATTAAGCCCACATCTCATGTCTCCTGCACTGGGAGGTGGATTCTCTACCACTAGCGTCACCTGGGAAGCAATCAGGGGTCATATTCCCAGATAAACTACCTTTTCAGAAAGAACTCAGGTTGAGACAGTAATCTTATTAACCAAGTCGAAGTAATAAATAAATCCAAATAATTCAGGTCTGAATAGACAATCAGGTTGCCTTATTTATATCTAGAGAGATTTAGGAAGAGTGATGGTTTGGAAAATTAAAATGATTGTTTCAGCTTATACAAACTTTATTCCATTTGAGAGCTAGTTGTCACAGTAGTAAGTTGTTATAACATTAAAATGTTCATTCTGCTTTATAGAATACACACATACATTTAGAGATTTATAAACTGAATAAAAGGCCTTTCTTATGCTTAAAGTGGTTTGAAATTGTCCAACAGTTTCTAAATTGTTGAGTAATTGATACCATTACATTCTCAAGGTAAATAAATGTCTGAAGAAGGGAAAGGAGCTTCACCAACAAGATAAATGGAATCTGTGGCATTACATCTGTTGGTATTTTTAATGTCAGTTTATGTTTTCACCATCAGAGGTCATGAAAGAACAATGTTGAGCAGAAAATTTGAGCTTTGCTGAAAAAAACTCAAGTTTGAAATTTGAACTGTAACATTCTTAGAAGGCTTTCTACAAAGTAAAAACCACTGTCTACTTAATGTCATTTCTACAGGAAGAAAAATTATTCTGAACAGTAAAATCATCTGATAGGTTATAAGAACGTGAGGCTCTTATTGACCTTTGGTGCTCTCAGTTTTTAGATGCAAAGTTTAAATGCAAAGTGTTGAGAACTCCTTTTCTTGGGACTCTGGATTCACTGAATTCATTCCTCTCATAGGCACCTCAGCTCTCTGGGGCCAGTCCTGTTTCCTTGCCCACCTTGCTTCTCGCGTTTCCCCAGCTCTTCAGCAGTCACAGTGAGGGGTGGCCACATCTGCTGGATGGCAGTTTCAGGAGCCCTCATTCATATTTGCAGGCCAGAAGTGGCTGGTGGCTGTGACCTGTTTACTGATATGGCAGGAGATATTTTCATTTCACACTAACAATGAAAAATGTATCAAATAGCTTATTGATAGGAAATTTTGCTTTAGGGCTTCCCTGGTGGTCCAGTGGGTAAAGAGTCTGCCTTGCAGTGCAAGGGGTAATGGTTCGATCCCTGGCCCGGGAAGATCCCACGTGCCGCGGAGTGGCTGATCCGATGTGTCCAATTACGAGCCGGCGCTCTGGAGCACGTGCGCCCAGAGCTGGTGCACTGCTACAAGAGAGGCCACTGCAATGAGAGGCTCACACAGGCCAAAGAACAAAGATGGATGAAAATAAATAAATGAAAGACCAATAAAAGAGGCCAAAATTAAAAAATTCACTTTGTCTACTATTGATACATATTTTGTCTGTCATAGGTAGCCTATGTTGATTTAAAGCCTTTCTTGCCCTAGGCAAATTATTAGAAATACAAAAAATCATTAAGTTAAAATAATTTTCATTGGTGCCATAAAACACACAAGTTTATTAGTTGTCATTGTTCTTTTTGGTGAGTAATCATAATTAAAAATCTCCTTATAAAGTGATTGTTGATATTTTTACGTTAAGATGGTTTTATGTGTTTCCAAAAATTCTATGACACATGGAATGAATCACAACAGGGCAAATACTGTGTGAATCCACTTCTGTGAGGTATCTAGCATAGACAAATTCATGCAGACAGAATGTAAAATGGTAGGTCTGTGGATTATTTAATGGGTAATGGGATTTCAGTTTTTTGAGGTTTGAAAATAGTTCTGAAGGTTGCCCAACAGTGTGCATGTACTTACTACAGAACTATACACTTAAAATGGTTAAGATGGTAAATTTCATGTTATATGTATTTGACCATTATTTAAAAGGGGGGGACAAAATACAGTGGCACCTAAGTTGATATTGGACAATCAAAATTCTGGTTGAGAGAAATTGTATTTGACTTGTGCAAAGTTTAAATGCAAAGTGTTGAGAACTCCTTTTCTTGGGACTCTGGATTCACTGAATTCATTCCTCTCATAGGCACCTCAGCTCTCTGGGGCCAGTCCTGTTTCCTTGCCCACCTTGCTTCTCGCGTTTCCCCAGCTCTTCAGCAGTCACAGTGAGGGGTGGCCACATCTGCTGGATGGCAGTTTCAGGAGCCCTCATTCATATTTGCAGGCCAGAAGTGGCTGGTGGCTGTGACCTGTTTACTGATATGGCAGGAGATATTTTCATTTCACACTAACAATGAAAAATGTATCAAATAGCTTATTGATAGGAAATTTTGCTTTAGGGCTTCCCTGGTGGTCCAGTGGGTAAAGAGTCTGCCTTGCAGTGCAAGGGGTAATGGTTCGATCCCTGGCCCGGGAAGATCCCACGTGCCGCGGAGTGGCTGATCCGATGTGTCCAATTACGAGCCGGCGCTCTGGAGCACGTGCGCCCAGAGCTGGTGCACTGCTACAAGAGAGGCCACTGCAATGAGAGGCTCACACAGGCCAAAGAACAAAGATGGATGAAAATAAATAAATGAAAGACCAATAAAAGAGGCCAAAATTAAAAAAAAATTCACTTTGTCTACTATTGATACATATTTTGTCTGTCATAGGTAGCCTATGTTGATTTAAAGCCTTTCTTGCCCTAGGCAAATTATTAGAAATACAAAAAATCATTAAGTTAAAATAATTTTCATTGGTGCCATAAAACACACAAGTTTATTAGTTGTCATTGTTCTTTTTGGTGAGTAATCATAATTAAAAATCTCCTTATAAAGTGATTGTTGATATTTTTACGTTAAGATGGTTTTATGTGTTTCCAAAAATTCTATGACACATGGAATGAATCACAACAGGGCAAATACTGTGTGAATCCACTTCTGTGAGGTATCTAGCATAGACAAATTCATGCAGACAGAATGTAAAATGGTAGGTCTGTGGATTATTTAATGGGTAATGGGATTTCAGTTTTTTGAGGTTTGAAAATAGTTCTGAAGGTTGCCCAACAGTGTGCATGTACTTACTACAGAACTATACACTTAAAATGGTTAAGATGGTAAATTTCATGTTATATGTATTTGACCATTATTTAAAAGGGGGGGACAAAATACAGTGGCACCTAAGTTGATATTGGACAATCAAAATTCTGGTTGAGAGAAATTGTATTTGACTTGTACAAGAAATTTAGATTAAAATGTGACAGTATCCATCTCAAATTCCTCATTGATCCAATAAATACATGTTAAATACATGCTAGGGCTTCCCTGGTGGTCCAGTGGGTAAGGACACTGCCTTGCAGTGCAAGGGGCGCCGGTTCGATCCCTGGCCTGGGAAGATCCCACGTGCCGCGGAGCGGCTGGACTGATGTGTCCAATTACCAAGCCGGAGCTCTGGAGCGCATGCGCCCAGAGCCGGTGCTCTGCAACAACAAAGGCCACCGCGATGGGAGGCCCACACGGGCCAAAGAACAAAGATGGATGAAAATGGACAAATGAAAGACCAATAGAAGTGGCCCGCCTGCTCCCCTCCCTCCCCACCCCACCCCACCAAAATAAATAAATAAATAAATCTTTAAAAAAAAAAATAAATACATGCTAAAGCATGTAAAATTTTTCATCAGTGATAATACATCATAATGCTCAATGTTAGCTGTCATCTTGTTTTCATGGACATGCCCTATGGTTCATGTGGTAAACAATGACTTGATATCTATTATTATCACCATTATTATTTGTTATGGTTTTCCAACATAGTGTATAAAAAGACATTTTTTGTCTTTTAGAGTTCCAGAGGCATAACGACTACTAAAAAGCCTAATAAGGAAAGCAGAAGTCTTAATTTCATGGAGAAGTTAATTTTTGTGGCTTTTTTATTTTAACAGCCAAGCCCTAGTCTTCAGCCGTATCAATGCAATTGTTCCTCCCCTCATGTCTGTCCTTTTTTTGGAGTCAGTTCTGTCTGACTGGGTTTAATCCCTGATCTTCCAGTGGCCCTTGTTGATATTTTTACGTTAAGATGGTTTTATGTGTTTCCAAATTCTATGACACATGGAATGAATCACAACAGGGCAAATACTGTGTGAATCCACTTCTGTGAGGTATCTAGCATAGACAAATTCATGCAGACAGAATGTAAAATGGTAGGTCTGTGGATTATTTAATGGGTAATGGGATTTCAGTTTTTTGAGGTTTGAAAATAGTTCTGAAGGTTGCCCAACAGTGTGCATGTACTTACTACAGAACTATACACTTAAAATGGTTAAGATGGTAAATTTCATGTTATATGTATTTGACCATTATTTAAAAGGGGGGGACAAAATACAGTGGCACCTAAGTTGATATTGGACAATCAAAATTCTGGTTGAGAGAAATTGTATTTGACTTGTACAAGAAATTTAGATTAAAATGTGACAGTATCCATCTCAAATTCCTCATTGATCCAATAAATACATGTTAAATACATGCTAGGGCTTCCCTGGTGGTCCAGTGGGTAAGGACACTGCCTTGCAGTGCAAGGGGCGCCGGTTCGATCCCTGGCCTGGGAAGATCCCACGTGCCGCGGAGCGGCTGGACTGATGTGTCCAATTACCAAGCCGGAGCTCTGGAGCGCATGCGCCCAGAGCCGGTGCTCTGCAACAACAAAGGCCACCGCGATGGGAGGCCCACACGGGCCAAAGAACAAAGATGGATGAAAATGGACAAATGAAAGACCAATAGAAGTGGCCCGCCTGCTCCCCTCCCTCCCCACCCCACCCCCACCAAAATAAATAAATAAATAAATCTTTAAAAAAAAAAATAAATACATGCTAAAGCATGTAAAATTTTTCATCAGTGATAATACATCATAATGCTCAATGTTAGCTGTCATCTTGTTTTTCATGGACATGCCCTATGGTTCATGTGGTAAACAATGACTTGATATCTATTATTATCACCATTATTATTTGTTATGGTTTTCCAACATAGTGTATAAAAAGACATTTTTTGTCTTTTAGAGTTCCAGAGGCATAACGACTACTAAAAAGCCTAATAAGGAAAGCAGAAGTCTTAATTTCATGGAGAAGTTAATTTTTGTGGCTTTTTTATTTTAACAGCCAAGCCCTAGTCTTCAGCCGTATCAATGCAATTGTTCCTCCCCTCATGTCTGTCCTTTTTTTGGAGTCAGTTCTGTCTGACTGGGTTTAATCCCTGATCTTCCAGTGGCCCTGAATTCTGGAAGCCTCCTACTGCTTCTATCTGAAATCATACTCATTGCATACAATGACCATGGGTGTGTGGTGACTGAGGGAAACAGATTAGAATCCAGAGCTTCAGGGCTTCCCCTGGTGGTCCAGTGGGTAAGGACTCCGCCTTGCAGTGCAAGGGGCGCCGGTTCGATCCCTGGTCTGGGAAGATCCCACGTGCCGCGGAGCGGCTGGACCGATGTGTCCAATCACCGAGCCGGAGCTCTGGAGCACATGCGCTCAGAGCCCGAGCTCTGCAGCGACAGACGCCACCGTGATGGGAGGCCCACAGGAGCCACAGAACAAAGACGGATGAAGGTGGAGGAATGAAAGACCAATAGAAGTGGCCTGCCCGCTCCCCTTCCTCCCCAACCCGACCCCCGCCCAAAATAAATAAAACAAACAAACAAAAAAGAATCCAGAGCTTCAGAAATTTTTGCCACAGATTTTATTATTTTGATTCATATTCCTTTCTTGATAAAAGTAATTATTTGAAAGTCATTCTTTGCTTAAAAACATTTTTTAAAAGAGTTTTTTGTTACTTATACTTTCTTGATTCATTATTAAATTTAGGGTCTATCAATTTTAACATGAAAATAGATCCTGCTACTTGTGTGAATGCTAATTTTTTTTTGGTTATGTAATCAATCTTAAGAGGAAAATTATAACTTAATATTTGGTATGAAGTGGGGAAATTTTTTTTTTAAGTGGGGGGAAATTTTTTTTTTTTTCTTGAACTCTTTCTTTGAAGAACTCCTTTATCCTGAAAGTCAAAGCACGTGGACCACTTTCTAGTCACCAAATAAATCTCACCGATGGAAAATAAGGTTCCTGTGAAAGCAAAAAATATATAAAGAGACTATTTCTACAATTCCACCAAACCTTTCACCAGTGCTTCTGACAAGTTCCAAAATGAATTTCAGCTCCATTCCCTCACTTGTTTGCTCTCTGCAGGAGCTTTTATGAACAATGAACTGGTTCTCATGTTGAAAGGCAAAGGAAAAGACAAATCCTGAATATAATAGCCGTATCAATGCAATTGTTCCCCCATTTCCTTTTTGGAGTCAGTTCTGTCTGACTGGGTTTAATCCCTGATCTTCCAGTGGCCCTGAATTCTGGAAGCCTCCTACTGCTTCTATCTGAAATCATACTCATTGCATACAATGACCATGGGTGTGTGGTGACTGAGGGAAACAGATTAGAATCCAGAGCTTCAGGGCTTCCCCTGGTGGTCCAGTGGGTAAGGACTCCGCCTTGCAGTGCAAGGGGCGCCGGTTCGATCCCTGGTCTGGGAAGATCCCACGTGCCGCGGAGCGGCTGGACCGATGTGTCCAATCACCGAGCCGGAGCTCTGGAGCACATGCGCTCAGAGCCCGAGCTCTGCAGCGACAGACGCCACCGTGATGGGAGGCCCACAGGAGCCACAGAACAAAGACGGATGAAGGTGGAGGAATGAAAGACCAATAGAAGTGGCCTGCCCGCTCCCCTTCCTCCCCAACCCGACCCCCGCCCAAAATAAATAAAACAAACAAACAAAAAAGAATCCAGAGCTTCAGAAATTTTTGCCACAGATTTTATTATTTTGATTCATATTCCTTTCTTGATAAAAGTAATTATTTGAAAGTCATTCTTTGCTTAAAAACATTTTTTAAAAGAGTTTTTTGTTACTTATACTTTCTTGATTCATTATTAAATTTAGGGTCTATCAATTTTAACATGAAAATAGATCCTGCTACTTGTGTGAATGCTAATTTTTTTTTGGTTATGTAATCAATCTTAAGAGGAAAATTATAACTTAATATTTGGTATGAAGTGGGGAAATTTTTTTTTTAAGTGGGGGGAAATTTTTTTTTTTTTCTTGAACTCTTTCTTTGAAGAACTCCTTTATCCTGAAAGTCAAAGCACGTGGACCACTTTCTAGTCACCAAATAAATCTCACCGATGGAAAATAAGGTTCCTGTGAAAGCAAAAAATATATAAAGAGACTATTTCTACAATTCCACCAAACCTTTCACCAGTGCTTCTGACAAGTTCCAAAATGAATTTCAGCTCCATTCCCTCACTTGTTTGCTCTCTGCAGGAGCTTTTATGAACAATGAACTGGTTCTCATGTTGAAAGGCAAAGGAAGACAAATCCTGAATAATCCACCATCTGTATGATTCCATATTCGATAATCAAGGATACTGAGAGTAGCATTAGTTCTATAACACCACTGCCTTATTAAAGGAATGCATTTAACTCTGCGAAAACTGCATAAGAAGGGAAAGAACACCTAATTCACATTTATTTCATGCTCACATCCAAGCCTTTAATGCCTGATACTTTGAGTTGGAAACAATAGCTCTTCTTAGGTTATATTTCTCATAGAAATGTTATCTTATGTTGTAAACTATTTACTTACTTATTGAATACTTGCTCTTTTTCTTTCTCCTTGTTGTTCAGTCACTAAGTTGTCTCTGACTCTTTGTGACCCCCATGGACTTGCCAGACTCCTCTGTCCTCCACTGCCTCCCAGAGTCTTCTCAGATTCATGTCCAGTGAGTTGGTAATACAATCTAACCATCTTATCCTCTATGGTCTCTTCTCCTTTTGCCTTCAGTCTTTCTCATCATTAGGGTCTTATCCAATGAGTTGGCTCTTTGCATCAGGTGGCCAAAGTATTAAAGCTTCACTTCAGCATCAGTCCTTCTAATAAATGTTCAGGGTTGATATCATTTAAGATTGACTGATTTGATCTTCTTGCTGTCAAAGGGACTCCCAAGAGTCTCTTCTGGCACTACAATTCAAAAGCATGGATCCTTCAGTGCTCTGCCTTCTTTATGGCCCAACTAACACATCTGTACTTGACTACTGGATAAACATAGCTTTGACTATACAGACCTTTGTCAGCTAAGTGATGTCCCTGCTTTTTAATACACTGTTGTGGTTTGTCATAGCTTTTTTTTCTTTCAAGGAACAAGCATCCTTTTTTCTTCTACCAGATCGTAAACTCATTGAGGGTGAGTGTAGTGTTATAAATTTTGTATCATACCAATGTTTTGCACAAGTAGGTGTTCAATAGCTACTGGTTGAAACTATTGAATTTATTGTCTCTTGGTTCCATTCTATTATCTAATGGTTTAAGTTATAGCTTAAAACTCTTCTAAACTAATTGTCATATGTATGGAGGCAATATTGCCCCCTCCTCATCCCAGTCCACTCCTGTGTACTAGCTAGAAAGATTATCTTTGCCCTGAGTATGGGCAAGCACGTTATTTCTAGTGGGAAAAACTGCAATTACACTATACACGTGGTGATCCACTATTACTTTCTCTAATTTCAGGGATAGCAATGAAAACCAAATACCCAGAACAATGAGAGATGTGGGACAGTAGAATCTCTTCTATCAGCTCAGCATTGCTCAGAGTCATCCCACATGTTCTGTACCCTCCCAGGGTGTAGTAAATGGATGGATAATTTGCTTCTTTTAATCAAGGTAAATATCACATCAATGGGACAATTCTTTCATTTTGTGTCTTAATTCTGAAGGGCTTGAAATAAATTTTTAAAATCTCAGCTAATTGCTTCCTGCTCCATAATAGGGTTCCTCAGAGTCCTTAGAGTGCGGATGATCATTGGTGATGACCTTTGGAATAAGATACCTGGTCTTACATGTCTTTGAGAAGTCTGAAAAGACTTTGCTGGGTTTTTTTTTTTTAACTATATTTTTCTCATAAGTTAATGTAACAACTTAAAGTAGCTTCAGCAGTTTTCCTTCCTCTTATAAAAATTCATTAAGAGGCTTCCCTGGTGGTCCAATGGGTAGACAGTCTGCCTTGCAGTGTAGTTGGCACTTGTTCGGTCACTGGCCCAGGAAGATCCCACGTGCTGCGGAGCTGGGCAGGTGTCTCCAATTATGAGCCAGTGCTCTGGAGTGCATACGCCCAGAGCCAGTGCTCTGCAATGAGAGAGACCACTGCAATAGAAGGCCCACACAGGCCAAAGAATAAAGATGGATGAAAATCAATCATCGATCAATCAATAATTAAATGTTTTTTTAAAAATTCATTAACTCCACTACATGCAAATAGATTCCATTTCAAGACCTCATTCGTAAGTCTAATGTGTTCATAAGTTCAACAAAGTTAGCCTAGTTAGGAAACTAACACAATTAGCTATATAGTCCTGTACTATAACAGGTTTGTAATACTTTTCACATAGATAATACACAAAACAGATAAACACAAAATAAATAAAACATTTTTAATCTTACAGTAAAGTACCTTGAAAAATACAATAGTCCAGTACAACAACTCGCAGATAGGGACACGCTCACATCTTTAAAAGTTTGCAACTTGAAGGTTTGTGTGTAGGGTACTGACTGTAAACACACTTACGCGGTTCATCTACTTTGAGAATCTATTTTCTAATATATATGTAAAACTGCAGCATTTATGTTCTCCCTTTTTTCCCACTAGGAAAAGAGGTGTTAATGTTTTATTTTTCTTCAAAAAAAGTAAAACTCCTGGGAATCCATTTCAAAGTTGTTTCTGATTTCACTTAAGGAAAAGGGATTTGCTTCTTTTAATCAAGGTAAATATCACATCAATGGGACAATTCTTTCATTTTGTGTCTTAATTCTGAAGGGCTTGAAATAAATTTTTAAAATCTCAGCTAATTGCTTCCTGCTCCATAATAGGGTTCCTCAGAGTCCTTAGAGTGCGGATGATCATTGGTGATGACCTTTGGAATAAGATACCTGGTCTTACATGTCTTTGAGAAGTCTGAAAAGACTTTGCTGGGTTTTTTTTTTTTAACTATATTTTTCTCATAAGTTAATGTAACAACTTAAAGTAGCTTCAGCAGTTTTCCTTCCTCTTATAAAAATTCATTAAGAGGCTTCCCTGGTGGTCCAATGGGTAGACAGTCTGCCTTGCAGTGTAGTTGGCACTTGTTCGGTCACTGGCCCAGGAAGATCCCACGTGCTGCGGAGCTGGGCAGGTGTCTCCAATTATGAGCCAGTGCTCTGGAGTGCATACGCCCAGAGCCAGTGCTCTGCAATGAGAGAGACCACTGCAATAGAAGGCCCACACAGGCCAAAGAATAAAGATGGATGAAAATCAATCATCGATCAATCAATAATTAAATGTTTTTTTAAAAATTCATTAACTCCACTACATGCAAATAGATTCCATTTCAAGACCTCATTCGTAAGTCTAATGTGTTCATAAGTTCAACAAAGTTAGCCTAGTTAGGAAACTAACACAATTAGCTATATAGTCCTGTACTATAACAGGTTTGTAATACTTTTCACATAGATAATACACAAAACAGATAAACACAAAATAAATAAAACATTTTTAATCTTACAGTAAAGTACCTTGAAAAATACAATAGTCCAGTACAACAACTCGCAGATAGGGACACGCTCACATCTTTAAAAGTTTGCAACTTGAAGGTTTGTGTGTAGGGTACTGACTGTAAACACACTTACGCGGTTCATCTACTTTGAGAATCTATTTTCTAATATATATGTAAAACTGCAGCATTTATGTTCTCCCTTTTTTCCCACTAGGAAAAGAGGTGTTAATGTTTTATTTTTCTTCAAAAAAAGTAAAACTCCTGGGAATCCATTTCAAAGTTGTTTCTGATTTCTTGATACTATTTTAAGAGGAGATATATTTGAGTTCATTTTAGTTGAAATTGTTTTTTATTTAAAAATATGTGATATGAACACTGCAAAAAATAAGAAAATCACATATTAACAAAACCAAACTTATAAGGTAAACTTAAGTAGAGGTCATCGATTGACTAGGGGGAAGGCTTCTCTTGAGAGTCCCGCCATGTTTTTAACCCTGTAGAGACCTTGGAAACGTCACCATCACAAATATACTCTATTTGAACACAAGCATCTGGGAGCATGGCAGACAAATGGCCAAGATGTCTACCCTCATGGGGGATGAAGCTGAAAGGTCTAAGGACTTCCAGCCCAAAACAGCAGAGCCAGAGCCTGAGGCATCACGGGGTAGGAGGCAGAGCAGACAGGATAAGTGGGAATGGAGTGAAAACCAGTTACTGGCAGGCTACTGAGAAGGTAGCATCTGACAGTAGAAGAGAATTATATATTTCTGGCTCAGATTAACAGTATTTTAAAGTTTAGATAACATAACCAGAATATACTACTAAGCTGAATTTGTTTTACATTTTCAGTTCTGACAACTCTACAAGAACAAAAGGTGATTTTTTTCTTCATTTCTTTTTCAATTTTGAAAAGTTCTCTACTTTTTAAAGATTTGTGTCATAAGATATAATATTATTTCAAATAATTTAAAGTTTGTAACTAGAATTTTGTTACATGAATATACATTTAGCCTCATAGAAAAATATGCATAGGCCATGCATGAAAATTATGGGGCCTAGGTGGCATATTTGATTTATTTTCTTGGTACGTTATTATATTTTTCAAATTATCTGTGTTGAAAGTGTAGTCTTTTTTAAGTTTGAAAAAAGAGGAAAAGTACCAAGTAAAATATGGAATGTGCAAGTATGCATTACTCTTGTTGCCTTTCTTAAATGTTTTGATTGAGATTTAAGGCGAAGAAATAAATTATCAAAGATAAAATAAATGTTCTCTAATTTCTATTTAAAATACATTTTTAATGAAAAGCCATCAAGGTGTTGATTTTCGAAGTTATGGTAGACATGGTTGCATTTCCCATGTTTATGCCTCTTCCTTGGGCAGGTCCTAAGGTGAGAGTTTTATATTTCAAAAAGTCCACAGAAGCTGAACAATCTGTAAACTTTTAATGATATTTATAATTTAAATGAAACTAAAGTAAGTTATTGTATGTTTGTAATAAAGATTTCATATTGTGGAAAGGGTCCAAAGTAATAATGCTCTAATAACAAAATAAATATTAAACTAGGAATGGTGGCTATGCGGGGGTTTAGACTTGTAAAAAAACGTCGTTCTTCCATTGTTGCTTCTTTATCTAGGTCATGGTGAGTCTAAATATTCCTTCTCAAGGCTGGAAACTCAATATTATTTGATTTCTTGGTGCACTGGACCAAAGTCAGGGACCCTGGATAAAGAAAAGATGGATTTAGAGGTAGAAGTAGGGAAGGACAAACAATACATGTTAATAGTTTCATACAAATACTTCTCATACCTACACTGACCCCATATATTATGATAGAACACAAGCAAGACCATTTGGAATAAAAGGATTTTCAAAAACTAAAGTCAAGGGACTAGGCTGGTGGTCCCATCGTTAAGGAACCACCTTTCAATGCAGGGGACTTTGGTTCAGTCCCTGGTCTGGGAACTAAGATCTCACATGATGAGAGGCAACTCAGCCTGTGCAGCTGTAACTACTGATCCTTCTCAGCATGACCCCAAAGCCCCATTCAATATTACTAGAATTCTGTTACATGAATATACATTTAGCCTCATAGAAAAATATGCATAGGCCATGCATGAAAATTATGGGGCCTAGGTGGCATATTTGATTTATTTTCTTGGTACGTTATTATATTTTTCAAATTATCTGTGTTGAAAGTGTAGTCTTTTTTAAGTTTGAAAAAAGAGGAAAAGTACCAAGTAAAATATGGAATGTGCAAGTATGCATTACTCTTGTTGCCTTTCTTAAATGTTTTGATTGAGATTTAAGGCGAAGAAATAAATTATCAAAGATAAAATAAATGTTCTCTAATTTCTATTTAAAATACATTTTTAATGAAAAGCCATCAAGGTGTTGATTTTCGAAGTTATGGTAGACATGGTTGCATTTCCCATGTTTATGCCTCTTCCTTGGGCAGGTCCTAAGGTGAGAGTTTTATATTTCAAAAAGTCCACAGAAGCTGAACAATCTGTAAACTTTTAATGATATTTATAATTTAAATGAAACTAAAGTAAGTTATTGTATGTTTGTAATAAAGATTTCATATTGTGGAAAGGGTCCAAAGTAATAATGCTCTAATAACAAAATAAATATTAAACTAGGAATGGTGGCTATGCGGGGTTGAGACTTGTAAAAAAACGTCTTTCTTCCATTGTTGCTTCTTTATCTAGGTCATGGTGAGTCTAAATATTCCTTCTCAAGGCTGGAAACTCAATATTATTTGATTTCTTGGTGCACTGGACCAAAGTCAGGGACCCTGGATAAAGAAAAGATGGATTTAGAGGTAGAAGTAGGGAAGGACAAACAATACATGTTAATAGTTTCATACAAATACTTCTCATACCTACACTGACCCCATATATTATGATAGAACACAAGCAAGACCATTTGGAATAAAAGGATTTTCAAAAACTAAAGTCAAGGGACTAGGCTGGTGGTCCCATCGTTAAGGAACCACCTTTCAATGCAGGGGACTTTGGTTCAGTCCCTGGTCTGGGAACTAAGATCTCACATGATGAGAGGCAACTCAGCCTGTGCAGCTGTAACTACTGATCCTGAGAGCCACGTGCTACAGCCATAGAACTCACATGCTCTGGATCCTGCACACCACAACTAGAGAGAAGTCCCCATGCCACAACTGCCCCAATGTAGTCATAAATTAATAAAACAAAAAAAAGAAACCGAGGTCAAGAAATCCTATCAAAATAAATTTCTGAGGCCTGCTGGAATGCCAAAACTTCCAGAAGATGTTGTGAAATGAAAATAAAGTTTCCTAATGTGTAAACACGACGTCTCACTGAGTGTTATGACAAGAGAACAATTACATTTCCCCCTGAATTTATGTATACTTATTCTTCACATAATTTTCCCATTTCAATGACAGTGGTTAGTACTCATGTCTTTTTCCAGGTAACTATCTCAGTTTAATTTCTTTTTAGCAAGCTTGGTGCATATTGGTGGAATAATTACTAGCTTTTCTATTACCTCTATCTTTCAAATACCTGAACGTCGATAGTGCTCTTTGCTTCCAGAGGCATACAGTTGGTAACTGGACAGTGGTGTTTGTTGAAGAACATGTCACTTTTAGGTCAGCATCTAAATGAACAACAAGTAGAATAGCTCATTCCTCGATCAAATAAGCATTACTCACAAATGCTCTCTGGTACTTTCAGACAATATTAATGGTATAAAGAATATATTAGCTTCTATTTATGTTATTTATCAGAAAGTTAATATTTAGTATAAAGTTTATTGCTTAGAAATTTAATAGATATATGCTGACATTTATCAAATTTGACATGTTATACTGATGTATTGCACAACATTACAGAGTTTAAATAATTTTATCTCATTTGCAATCTAAAATCTAGGTAGATAGATCAGTTCTTTACTGTCCTCATAACACAGGAATGACAACATAAATTTTAGTACGTGTAAATTCTGGGCTTTCCAGGTAGCAACAGAGGTAAAGAATCCACCTGCCAATCAGGAGACATGGGTTCAATCCCTGGGTTGTGAAGATACCCTGGAGAAGAAAACGGCAACCCACTTCAGTATTCTTGCATGGGGAATCCCATGGAAGAAACAGTCTGGTGAGCTACAGTTCATGGGGCTGCAAAGAGTCAGACATGACTGAACAACTGTACTTTCACTTTGTTTTTTTCTTTCATCTATGAAATAATGGAAAACTCTTCACAGTTTCTATACTACTTAGATTATAACTAGTTTAGGCAATAAAACAATGGCAAGTAAACTCTGGTACAGCTGTAACCTTAGTATTATGCCAAAGACCACACTGTAGTAAATGTTAGAACTGAGAACAGAGTTGGGAGGTGCTGGTTATGAGACTTGTGGGCAATGTTCATGCCAGGAATGCCTCCCAACTTGCAATTGTAAAGGTCTGGGAACTGTCCATTTCTGGGCAAGAGGAAGATGGTACCTCTCCTATTTGGCAGTTGAGGCCAGCGTCTCGTGGGGCTCAGCTAGAGACTCCAATGCATTCTCCCTAGGGGAACCACAAAAATTACTCAACAAACTTTACAGAGAACATATTTTGTCTCAGGTACACTGCCTGGCTCCAAGTTTTCCAGTTTAATTTCTTTTTAGCAAGCTTGGTGCATATTGGTGGAATAATTACTAGCTTTTCTATTACCTCTATCTTTCAAATACCTGAACGTCGATAGTGCTCTTTGCTTCCAGAGGCATACAGTTGGTAACTGGACAGTGGTGTTTGTTGAAGAACATGTCACTTTTAGGTCAGCATCTAAATGAACAACAAGTAGAATAGCTCATTCCTCGATCAAATAAGCATTACTCACAAATGCTCTCTGGTACTTTCAGACAATATTAATGGTATAAAGAATATATTAGCTTCTATTTATGTTATTTATCAGAAAGTTAATATTTAGTATAAAGTTTATTGCTTAGAAATTTAATAGATATATGCTGACATTTATCAAATTTGACATGTTATACTGATGTATTGCACAACATTACAGAGTTTAAATAATTTTATCTCATTTGCAATCTAAAATCTAGGTAGATAGATCAGTTCTTTACTGTCCTCATAACACAGGAATGACAACATAAATTTTAGTACGTGTAAATTCTGGGCTTTCCAGGTAGCAACAGAGGTAAAGAATCCACCTGCCAATCAGGAGACATGGGTTCAATCCCTGGGTTGTGAAGATACCCTGGAGAAGAAAACGGCAACCCACTTCAGTATTCTTGCATGGGGAATCCCATGGAAGAAACAGTCTGGTGAGCTACAGTTCATGGGGCTGCAAAGAGTCAGACATGACTGAACAACTGTACTTTCACTTTGTTTTTTTCTTTCATCTATGAAATAATGGAAAACTCTTCACAGTTTCTATACTACTTAGATTATAACTAGTTTAGGCAATAAAACAATGGCAAGTAAACTCTGGTACAGCTGTAACCTTAGTATTATGCCAAAGACCACACTGTAGTAAATGTTAGAACTGAGAACAGAGTTGGGAGGTGCTGGTTATGAGACTTGTGGGCAATGTTCATGCCAGGAATGCCTCCCAACTTGCAATTGTAAAGGTCTGGGAACTGTCCATTTCTGGGCAAGAGGAAGATGGTACCTCTCCTATTTGGCAGTTGAGGCCAGCGTCTCGTGGGGCTCAGCTAGAGACTCCAATGCATTCTCCCTAGGGGAACCACAAAAATTACTCAACAAACTTTACAGAGAACATATTTTGTCTCAGGTACACTGCCTGGCTCTGAAGGCACAGCCATAAAGACTTAGTCCCTGCCAAGAGGAACTCACTGCTGAGATGGGGCACTAAATTATGAAGTGGCATCATAATGACGACACACTGTAAAAAGTTCTCCAGTTAAGTGGGATGACCACAAACAAAAGAAGCACCAGCTCTGCCTGAAGGCACAAGCCAGTGCTTTGCAGAGGAAACATCAGACCAGGGGTAGGTAGGTGCGCCCTTATTAGAAACAGGGAACCATCTTTTCAAATATTAAGAACAGGATTTTTAAGGAGGGAAAAGAAGCATGTCTCCTTTGGAGAAGGTGTTTCATAGCCCAGGTAGTTGAAGCATGTGTTGTATTTCCGTTGATTTTTTTGTTGTCAGCATCTGATTCCACTTTTTATGGCCAGCCTCTCCATGTGATGCTGACAAGTCTGCCTCTTGCTTTTGCAGCCTTTCCTGCCTCCACACCCTTTTCTTGGCAAGGAAGAGATATCTGACTTTGGCTCTGCCAGTCGGCTGGAGCAAGAGAAGCAGAAAAACACACTGCGTGGGAATCTTTCTGGTGCTAACAGCATCCCTGGGGTGTCAGTTTCCAGAGGCAGTGGCTGTGGGGCCAGTGCCATGCCCAGTGTCCAGAGAGAGCAGCAGAGGTGGCTCAAAGCAGAGGACCGTTGGTCTGTGGTGGCAAGAGTGGTGGTCTCTACTCTTTTGACTGTGCAGTCGACTTTGGGTTGTGTTTTTCTGCTTTGCCTGCTTTTCTTCCTGCCTTTTCTGAGTCTGGTTCTTCAACCCTTCCAAAACTTTTGTGAAACCCTCAGTGTTGTTGTTGTTCAGTCGCTAAATCGTGTCTGACTTTTCACTACTACATGGATTGTAGCCCACCAGATTCCTCTGTCCATGGGACTCTCCACTCCAGAATACTGGAGTGGGTTACCATTTCCTTCTCCAGGACCGCTCAATGTATCCTGTCATGAATTCCTTTCCTGTTTCATCAACCATAATTCTTGCAACTAAAAGACCTTGTTTAGGTCAATAGTGATGATATTTGGCTTGGAAAGGTTAGGGTAGAGTGTGAAGGGTCTCATTGTGTGTATGTTAGCCACTCAGTCATGTCCAACCCTTTGTGACCCCATGGCCTATAGCCCGCCAGGCTCCTCTGTCCATGGAATTCTCCAGAGAGTACTGGAGTGGGTAGCCATTCTCTTCTCCAGGGAATCTTTTCAACACAGAGATGGAACCTGGGTCTCTGGCATTGCAGGAAGATTCTTTACCATTTGAGGCACAAGGGAAGCCTGAAGGGTCTCATATGTCATACTGAATATTTTTTCACAATGAGGACTTTAAAATATAAGAATATTATGATCATATTTGTATTGGAAGGATGGAGATGAGGCGTCCAGGTAGAAGACTACTATGATGGTCAGATGAGAGATAATAAGGGCTTTAAAAGAAAGGGGCAGGACTTCCCTGGTGGTCCAGTGGGTAAAGAGTCCACCTTGCAGTGCAAGGGGCACTGGTTCGATCCCTGGCCCAGGAAGATCCCATGTGTGGCGGAGTGGCTGGTCCAGTGTGTCCAGTGCCCAGAGTCAGTGTTCTGCAAGGAGAGAGGCCACTGCAATGGGAGACCCACACATACCAAAGAATAAAGATGGATGAAAATAAATAATAAATAAATAAATGTTTTTAAAAAAGAGAAAGGGACAGTGGGGAAAAGAGAGGAAAAGGAGATCTGAGAGGTTTTCCAGAAGCTAAATGTACTGGTTTGCTGACTCATGGAGTGGGGTAGAGGGGGAAGTTGATGACGACTTTGAGGTTTCTCAGTTAGATGAATGGATGGATATATAGGTGCTGGGGCCATTGATGAGGTAAGCTAAAGAGATTTGGGTATATGTTGAATTATTGAATGTAAGGTACAGTTGGCTATAGCCAGTAATTTACATTTTTAAAGCAACAGAGTATTTTTTCTCGTGACATCTTGCAGGGAACTCCAATTTATAAAATATTTGAAAATAGATAGGATCTGGCTGAAATAAGCAGGGAACCCAGAAGTCCTGCCTGTTCGGTCTTCTCCCTCAATTCTTAAGATGGACCTTGGTGTCCCTCCTCAGAATGCCAAGGCTCCAGATGTAACAGACATCTGTATGTGGACATCTGCAGATCTGTAAACACAGACCCACAGCCTCTCTCCAAAGCCCCCAGTTCCTTACTTGTGCTCACCGAAGGGTTTGCCTTGTTTCTTTTTTGCCCTGCATAGCTGGTGGCATTGCCATGTGTGTTGCTGCACCTGCTGCTGCTTTGAGGACACTATCCATGTCCACACCAAAGGCTCTGTCTCCGGGCCCTCCCCAGGCTCCCTAACCTGGGCCCCAGAGCCGTGCTGGGTGTCCAACACAGCGGAGCACAAGGGTCTTCTATGACATGCTCTGGCATATTCTTCTACACAACCCAAAGCACAGTGGAATGTTCTATCTGTGAATCACTATTCTTTAAAATATAAGATTATGATCGATGGGGGCGGAGTTGGTCAGATGAGAGATAATAAGGGCTTTAAAAGAAAGGGGCAGGACTTCCCTGGTGGTCCAGTGGGTAAAGAGTCCACCTTGCAGTGCAAGGGGCACTGGTTCGATCCCTGGCCCAGGAAGATCCCATGTGTGGCGGAGTGGCTGGTCCAGTGTGTCCAGTGCCCAGAGTCAGTGTTCTGCAAGGAGAGAGGCCACTGCAATGGGAGACCCACACATACCAAAGAATAAAGATGGATGAAAATAAATAATAAATAAATAAATGTTTTTAAAAAAGAGAAAGGGACAGTGGGGAAAAGAGAGGAAAAGGAGATCTGAGAGGTTTTCCAGAAGCTAAATGTACTGGTTTGCTGACTCATGGAGTGGGGTAGAGGGGGAAGTTGATGACGACTTTGAGGTTTCTCAGTTAGATGAATGGATGGATATATAGGTGCTGGGGCCATTGATGAGGTAAGCTAAAGAGATTTGGGTATATGTTGAATTATTGAATGTAAGGTACAGTTGGCTATAGCCAGTAATTTACATTTTTAAAGCAACAGAGTATTTTTTCTCGTGACATCTTGCAGGGAACTCCAATTTATAAAATATTTGAAAATAGATAGGATCTGGCTGAAATAAGCAGGGAACCCAGAAGTCCTGCCTGTTCGGTCTTCTCCCTCAATTCTTAAGATGGACCTTGGTGTCCCTCCTCAGAATGCCAAGGCTCCAGATGTAACAGACATCTGTATGTGGACATCTGCAGATCTGTAAACACAGACCCACAGCCTCTCTCCAAAGCCCCCAGTTCCTTACTTGTGCTCACCGAAGGGTTTGCCTTGTTTCTTTTTTGCCCTGCATAGCTGGTGGCATTGCCATGTGTGTTGCTGCACCTGCTGCTGCTTTGAGGACACTATCCATGTCCACACCAAAGGCTCTGTCTCCGGGCCCTCCCCAGGCTCCCTAACCTGGGCCCCAGAGCCGTGCTGGGTGTCCAACACAGCGGAGCACAAGGGTCTTCTATGACATGCTCTGGCATATTCTTCTACACAACCCAAAGCACAGTGGAACTGTTCTATCTGTGAATCACTATTGTCTTTTAAATAAATCCAGTCTACTGGTCTCGACGAGAACAGATACCATATCATCCCTCCCATTTGTAACTTCTTTTTCTGTCTTTCACCCTAATAAAAAATAAAAGCAAACAAATGAAGTCAAGCAGATATATTTGTAAGGGTGTGCTTGTGTGTGCATGTGTATATACGTATGAACCTGTGTGCGGAGGGTGGGGTGGTATCTAAACCATCAATATGCAGTCAAAAATGCTCAGCCAGTCATGGAAACACAGTTCACCAACTACACCATAATGATTTGGAAAAAACAATGGCTTTGTCAGTAGAACAAGGCCAACTTATTTATGCTATTTAGCGCGGTGTGACTTGCAGTTGAAGTTACTTCACCTCCTTGAGAATTTTTTTTTAATTTGCTTTTTATGTGGACCATTTTAGAATCTTTATTTAATTCATTTAATTCTGTTTTATGTTTAGGATTTTTGCCTGTGGATCTTAACTTCCTCATTATGGATTGAACCCACACCCCCTGCATTGGAAGGCAAAACCACTGAACTGCTAAAGAAGTCCTGAGAATTTTTTTATTAAGATGGGAATAACAATAATACTTATTTCTCAGGACAGTGAAGATATAAGATAGTGCTGATAATATGCTTGGCTCTGGTAGGCGCTTGGCAAATAATTCAGAGAAATGAGTCTGATCTATTGTCCTAGATATTTAACGTGGATATCCTTATCATATGTCCTTTGAAGTGGGATTTCACTTTGTTCTCTGACTTTTTCATTCAAAATTGACTTCTCCTGTATGTGTGCACATATGTAATACAGAAGAAATATGTGCTTATACACAGATGACAAAGGCATTTAGTGTGTGAAGTCATTTCATGTATAAGGAACTATGTCTTTTCTTTGTTATGGAGTGTGCTCACGAAGGGTTTGCCTTGTTTCTTTTGCCCTGCATAGCTGGTGGCATTGCCATGTGTGTTGCTGCACCTGCTGCTTTGAGGACACTATCCATGTCCACACCAAAGGCTCTGTCTCCGGGCCCTCCCCAGGCTCCCTAACCTGGGCCCCAGAGCCGTGCTGGGTGTCCAACACAGCGGAGCACAAGGGTCTTCTATGACATGCTCTGGCATATTCTTCTACACAACCCAAAGCACAGTGGAACTGTTCTATCTGTGAATCACTATTGTCTTTTAAATAAATCCAGTCTACTGGTCTCGACGAGAACAGATACCATATCATCCCTCCCATTTGTAACTTCTTTTTCTGTCTTTCACCCTAATAAAAAATAAAAGCAAACAAATGAAGTCAAGCAGATATATTTGTAAGGGTGTGCTTGTGTGTGCATGTGTATATACGTATGAACCTGTGTGCGGAGGGTGGGGTGGTATCTAAACCATCAATATGCAGTCAAAAATGCTCAGCCAGTCATGGAAACACAGTTCACCAACTACACCATAATGATTTGGAAAAAACAATGGCTTTGTCAGTAGAACAAGGCCAACTTATTTATGCTATTTAGCGCGGTGTGACTTGCAGTTGAAGTTACTTCACCTCCTTGAGAATTTTTTTTTAATTTGCTTTTTATGTGGACCATTTTAGAATCTTTATTTAATTCATTTAATTCTGTTTTATGTTTAGGATTTTTGCCTGTGGATCTTAACTTCCTCATTATGGATTGAACCCACACCCCCTGCATTGGAAGGCAAAACCACTGAACTGCTAAAGAAGTCCTGAGAATTTTTTTATTAAGATGGGAATAACAATAATACTTATTTCTCAGGACAGTGAAGATATAAGATAGTGCTGATAATATGCTTGGCTCTGGTAGGCGCTTGGCAAATAATTCAGAGAAATGAGTCTGATCTATTGTCCTAGATATTTAACGTGGATATCCTTATCATATGTCCTTTGAAGTGGGATTTCACTTTGTTCTCTGACTTTTTCATTCAAAATTGACTTCTCCTGTATGTGTGCACATATGTAATACAGAAGAAATATGTGCTTATACACAGATGACAAAGGCATTTAGTGTGTGAAGTCATTTCATGTATAAGGGGAACTATGTCTTTTCTTTGTTATGGAGATGACTATTTTTTTTTAAATCATTTGGTCTATCATGTGGGCTTTTAGGCTTTTTTTATTTATTTATTTTTAATTTTGGTCTCTTTTATTGGTTTTTTATTTATTTATTTTTCATCCATCTTTATTCCTTGGCCAGTGTGGGCCTCCCACAGCAGCAGCCTCTTTTGCTGCAGAGCACTGGCTCTGGGTGCATGCACTCCAGAGTGCTGGCCCACAATTGGACACACCGGTCCAGCCACTCCACAGCACGAGAGATATTCCTGGGCCAGGGATCAAACTGGTGCCCCTTGCACTGCAAGGTGAACTCTTTACCCACTGGAGCACTAGGGAAGCCCTAGTGGGCTGACTGTTTTTTAAAACTTTGTGTATGCAAGAACTTGTTTTCAAAATAACTTGAACTGCATAGATATTGTCAAGACATTCCCAACTCATCATCTGTGAGCAAGGGTGGGTCTTTGAAAATACTGTGTGAAAGTTTGTGCCTTTTTCCTCTAAACACCTAGCAGGGTTTGAACAAATTGTTACGATTTTAAAGTATCTTCCAGCAAAAGAAGCTTTGGGGATGAAAATAAGCACTAGGGCTGTTGGACAAGGCAAAATAATGCAGATGTTGACCATTTTCATTTTTATAAAATAGTGTTTTGTCAGTCGTTTGTGGCCTTTTTATACTACATTCTCTTCTTTGTCCCTTTTTGTCAAACACCAAGTTCCTCAAAGAAATTTCCGGCCTCTTGTGAATCCATTGATTTTTCTTTCTCTTAAACAAAACTTTGCATGGACTAACTAGTAACAGAAGACTTCCATCTTGCAGATAATGGCTTAACTTTTCTGCTGTTTTGTTTGCAACGTTTTAGATTGGAAAATTAGTTTAGAGTGAGAGAAAAAGGAAAATGTTATCACTGACACTTGTGAAAAGTGTTGTGTGTCTCCTATTTCCCATTTTAACTCTATCACCCAAAATGAGATCAACTCTCCCCAGACTGTTCACACATCCATTCCTTCATTCATTTATTCAACAAATATTTTTGTGAGCATAAGTGACTGATAAGCTCTGGAAAAGAGCTGTGAATAGGTAGAGATATTCTTGACCTGAACAGAAATTAAAAGTAGTCAAAAGTAGAAAATGTACTTAGAGAACAGAAAACCACATAGAGTAACCACATAGAGAATAGAATTTCTTTTTTTTTTTTTTAAAGATTTACTTATTTATTTACTTTTGGGCGGGGTTCAGGTTGGGGAGGGAGGGGAGTCGGCGGGCCACTTCTATTGGTTTTTCATTTCTCTATTTTCATTCGTCTTCGTTCTTTGGCTCCCGTGGGCCTCCCATTGCTGTGGCATCTGTCGTTGCAGAGCACCGGCTCTGGGCGCATGTGCTCCAGAGCTCCGGCTCGGTGATTGGACACCCGCTGCCGGTGATTGGTCCAGCCGCTCCGCGGCACGTGGGATCTTCCCAGGCCAGGGCTCGAACCGGCGCCCCTTGCACTGCAAGGCAGTGTCCTTACCCACTGGACCACCAGGGGAAGCCCGAGAATAGAATTTCTGTGGACCACTTTTGTAATCCAGTATGGAAAATTCAAAAGACCTTGGGAATGATCCTGTTCCCATATGCCAGTGGGCCTACTCATTACTCCTACCACCCATTTAAGTCAGTTTATTATTCTGATTTACTAATTGAGATTTAGCTCAGCTACTAATATACGAAACAGTTCAGCAAATCTGTTGATTGAACTCATTTATATTTAAATGAATATATGTTCCACTTAAGATGAATTATTTATTAAAATTTCAAAGTCATATGCATACTTTCCAATAACAATGTCACTTTTCAGTTTTATCTCGGAGAGCCTAACTTTTTTTATTGCTTAGTCTCATCAGGCAAGATTATCACTGTGAACACGACCAAGAAAGCAGTTTGAACAAAGTTCTTAATTCACCACTGTTCGTTTGCTTTTAGTTCAGTATGAAACTGTTAACCTTTACAAAAAGACAACTAGGAATCGGACTAAATATTTATTTTCATAATCTCTAGTTTCACATATTTGTAAGTTCAGAACTGAAATCCGATATCCCTTCTGATGCCCTAGCAGAGTGAATGGTACAAACTCCTTTTTTGAACTTACTCCCCTGCCTTAGTCTCTTAATTTTTTATGGCTCTGAAAAATAACACATGAAAAGGCAAAGCCAGATATATTTTATCTTTCATGTATGACAGATGTTCCCTCACCCGTGTTTCACGGACATAATCCGTCTTCTGAAAACACAGAGGTGGATGTTTCTGCCAGCGAGGCCTCTTGAAAAGAGACCCGCTTGTCTTGATTAGCAAATCCTTCGTAATATGTCTTAGGGCCACACACTATTCAGGTTTCTGGATGCAATGGACAATGAGTTGTGTAAAAAAAAAAAAATGTGACTACAATGTAGAAGGTGACTTGAAGCAGACGAATGGTGATCGTGCCATCCAGTTAGAACAGTTTCCATTGGTGTTATTTCAAATTTACTCTACTAGTTGTTTTTTTTTTTTTTTTTTAAATTTAGATACAGAAAAGTGAAGACCAAGCACGATTTAAGGGCAGTTTCATGTTGCACAGAAGTATAGGTGCTCACAAGGGTAGTGGTAATGGGCAAAGAAGAAAAAATGTAAGTCTATTAACTACGAGCATCTGGCAGTCCAGAGGCTCTAGTGAGCCAACTGATACCAGTTTGCTTTAATTACCCAGAAGGACAGAGATTCACTCTCTTCTGGTTGATTCAGATCCTATCTCCTTATAATGCTGGCAGATAGAACAGCTTTGCCTTTCAGATTTTTCACCCAGTTATTTTTAGTTCTTCTGAAGCCTGGGAAATAAGAAATATAACCTCCTTGAAAAATCCAAGTGAGCCAACCATAGCAGGGCCTCTGAATCTGATTAGATAAAACAACAAAGAGGTTCTGTCAGGGCAGAGGCAGGAAGAGCCAAGGTGGGTGGCAATCTCTGCTCAACTCCAGGGAAATGTAGCCTCAAAGCATTCAAAAGTGGGTGAAAAAAATAACATAAGCAATAGACAACTTTCCCACATCTCAGGTCACTCTCTAAATACAGCTAGAAAAATCTGCCCCGCACTAAACTTTTTTTAATTTTTGAAGTATAATAAACAGTATGTGAATGTATGTTTATCCTAAGCACCACACTGAGAGAGAGACAGAGAGAGAGAGATTCACTCTCTAGCCATGAGAGATTCAGTCTTAATATTATAACCAGTTTTCCTTCTTCTTATTAGCTTACAAGGTAAATCAGGACCAAATTTAAGCTATAAAAGTAGGTATTTGTTGTAAATTTTACAATATAATATTGGAGGAATTGAATGCAGTGTTTTCCTTCAGTCACGGAAATGGAGGAGAATCAAAGGCCAGGCGAGTGGAAATTCTCCCTCTAGGTGGAGTTGAGAAATAAAGTCTCTTCCAGTTTTGCCACTGGATTCCTGGTTTTGCCAGGTTTAGGCCTGGTGACTAGGAGGCAGCCTCTGACTAGGGAGGTGGGGGTGGTGTATGTGCTGACAGGTGTCATTCAGAGCTTTGACAGAGCTCCTGAATAAGCAACATTATATTTCCCCATCCTCAACTTCACCACTTTGTAAAAGAAAACAAATAAAAGGGGGCCTGGTACTGAAATACAAGAGGGTGGACATCTGGCACCTTTCGCACTTGGGATGTCGCTGAAGGGCCCTGGGTTTCAATCTCACTCTTTAAGATTGTCTTATGTGTCACCCTTTGTTAATAACTTGAAAATCACTCCAATTTCTTGCCTGTTTAATCCCATATTGCTGATGTTTATGGTTAAGAAGAAGCTAAAACGAGTCAAATTATAATAAGGCAATTAATGGCTGGTTGTTTAATCGCTAAGTCATGTCTGACTCTTTTGCGAATAGCCCTATGGACTGTATCCCATCAGTTTCCTCTGTCCATGGGCTTCTCCAGGCAAGAACACTGAAGTGGTTGCCATTTCCTTCTCCAGGGAATCATCCCCACTCAGGGATCAAACCCGTGTCTCCTGCATTACAGGCAGATTCTTTACTGCTGAGCCACTGGGAAAGTTCATTTAATGGCTTAACTCTGAGTAAAGTCAGTTCTACTACACTTCTTTCCTTTTTTCTCTTTGGATTTCTCAACTTCTTGCTTCATAGAGCAATACCCTGATTCTTCTTTAAGACAATGAGCAGCTGAGAAGCACCGTGGCCAAGGCAGGAGAAGGTTTTAGTGGAAGAACTGGAGCATGCTTGGGCCAGGGAATCTCGAGGTTCGTTCAGAGGGCTGGGAGGCATTCAGGTGATATAATAGAATGAAGAAAGGGATGGGGGGCTCAGTTGACATCTCAGAAGGAACATGACCACCCAGATTCCACCTGTTAGCCAGGCCTCCTCCAGCTGCTTCTTATGGACACACAGTTTCCATGACAGCTGTGGATGCTGGGAGGTGTCCAGAAGTCCATAAACAATGATTTCATCCCTACTCCTTCAAATCTGTGGGCATCATGATGGGCCCACCTTGTAGAGGTAAAGATGCACCTGGCTTCCCGGCCACCTTAGCACCCATCATCTGGGCTGCGATCAACCAGGTGTGCGCATGTCTCTTTCCTGTGTCTCCTTGTGTGATGCTGCGTGGAAACAGGAGCTGGAACTGGCTTCTTGGTACCACTGTGGCTCTGTTAGTTTAGGGATCCTCAGAGTCAGATTTGGAAATCTGATGGCCCCAATTTGGGGAGC
This sequence comes from Tragulus kanchil, assembly GCA_022376925.1. NCBI lineage: Eukaryota > Metazoa > Chordata > Mammalia > Artiodactyla > Tragulidae > Tragulus > Tragulus kanchil. Next base: position 211,698,919 of record JAIOJX010000026.1, read on the forward strand.
TACCTACATCTCTCTGCTTTTTCGAATTGTGGATAACCTAGCCAAAGGCATGAGGAGACTTCTGGATTTAAGGTATCACGCAACAGTTTAAACCACACATTTATTTTTACCCAAAGAACGTGCCTTGGCAAAGTGTTTCTGTCTGTCCTGTGCAATGGACACTTCCTTCCTTCCATTTAAGCAGATTGCATGGTCACTTTTACAGAAGAGTTCTGGCTGTGGATGGAAGCTTCTTTGAAGTTTCACGCATTGCTTATAAGATAGACTATTTGCATGAAAAAAGGGCCCTGAATTTCTCATCCAAAATATACATTCAAAAGAAATGTCACAGAACCCATGGTCTAATTTTAAACTTTAAATGGGAACTTGGTCATTAAAAGTTTGTATGAAAATGCTCAAATTAATTACATGGTTATTGTTCGGTGTTAGGTATAGTATATAATGTCATCATTTTCTTGTCACGGGTTTTGCCCATCTTCAAAATAAAATACATTTTTTTTAAGGAAAAATTTTCAATTTACAAAGTGTTTTCCCACGTTATCTCTTTTAATGCTTGAAGAGATTTGGGCTAGATGATTTATGAACTCCTCCCAGCTTGAAACTTCTATTCATTTCTGGCTATACTTCTATTAAAGGATGCAGACTGGAAGGTGGTTTCAACCAACAAAAACAATAGAATGAACTGACCCCATGCATGGAAGGGGTGCAAATGCTATAAAATTCTGTTAGCAGCTTGCTGTTATGGACACACAGTTTCCATGACAGCTGTGGATGCTGGGAGGTGTCCAGAAGTCCATAAACAATGATTTCATCCCTACTCCTTCAAATCTGTGGGCATCATGATGGGCCCACCTTGTAGAGGTAAAGATGCACCTGGCTTCCCGGCCACCTTAGCACCCATCATCTGGGCTGCGATCAACCAGGTGTGCGCATGTCTCTTTCCTGTGTCTCCTTGTGTGATGCTGCGTGGAAACAGGAGCTGGAACTGGCTTCTTGGTACCACTGTGGCTCTGTTAGTTTAGGGATCCTCAGAGTCAGATTTGGAAATCTGATGGCCCCAATTTGGGGAGCTACCTACATCTCTCTCTTTTTTCGAATTGTGGATAACCTAGCCAAAGGCATGAGGAGACTTCTGGATTTAAGGTATCACGCAACAGTTTAAACCACACATTTATTTTTACCCAAAGAACGTGCCTTGGCAAAGTGTTTCTGTCTGTCCTGTGCAATGGACACTTCCTTCCTTCCATTTAAGCAGATTGCATGGTCACTTTTACAGAAGAGTTCTGGCTGTGGATGGAAGCTTCTTTGAAGTTTCACGCATTGCTTATAAGATAGACTATTTGCATGAAAAAAGGGCCCTGAATTTCTCATCCAAAATATACATTCAAAAGAAATGTCACAGAACCCATGGTCTAATTTTAAACTTTAAATGGGAACTTGGTCATTAAAAGTTTGTATGAAAATGCTCAAATTAATTACATGGTTATTGTTCGGTGTTAGGTATAGTATATAATGTCATCATTTTCTTGTCACGGGTTTTGCCCATCTTCAAAATAAAATACATTTTTTTTAAGGAAAAATTTTCAATTTACAAAGTGTTTTCCCACGTTATCTCTTTTAATGCTTGAAGAGATTTGGGCTAGATGATTTATGAACTCCTCCCAGCTTGAAACTTCTATTCATTTCTGGCTATACTTCTATTAAAGGATGCAGACTGGAAGGTGGTTTCAACCAACAAAAACAATAGAATGAACTGACCCCATGCATGGAAGCGGCGTGCAAATGTTCTTCATAAAGACCTTGTATCTTGAGATAGCACTCTTTAGAGTCACCATATGGTGGTCAGGCTTTTTGTTTAAAGGGTCAGAGACTCATCATCTGCAGGTTCTGAAGTGGAGGAGGCAGTCTGTCAGTGACCAGGGAGTCTGAGCAGCTGAGCATTTGAAGTCCGGCAGCCACCCACATAGTGCCAAATCTGCCACCGAGGAGTCAGCCCTGTGGGCCCCGGACCAGAGCACAGATAGCATGACACCTGTCCACTTGTTTATTCCATTTCTTTCAGCATCGTTTCCACTAACCACCTCTGAACTGCATCCGTATGAGAAATAAACACTGGGAGAGACAAGCTTCCAACAGAGCACTCAAAGACTCTCTCCAAAGTGTGTCTTGAAAATAATACCCAGATTAACCTAAAAACCAGGCTGTTCTCTTTGTTGTTGCTTGCTTTTGGAAAGTTGTTGTTTTGTTCATGGGAAAAGAAACTGAAACATTTTCAAAGATATAAGAATTGGGTGGTGTGTTTGTCAGGATTCAGAGAGTCTTGACCAGCACTTGAGAGGGTATTTCCTTGGCAGGAAATTCTCTTAAGCTTCTTGTTCTTATTGAAAAAAAGATCGTTAAACCAGTATTGTGGTATGTCCTCATTTTTGAGGTGAATAAGGCATGCATATGGGGTTTTATTCACCAAGGAGAGAATCTTGTAACCTAAAAACACTGACTGTAATTCTAGTAGAATGCACCCAGTATTTAAAAGCAAATTTCTTCCTTGAAAATTCAGAGGAAGATTTAGACCTTTTCAAGTTCAGGATTATTTCTTAACGAGTTTTATTCACCAGAGGAGAGAATCTGTGAATAGATCTTCAAAATAAAATACATTTTTTTTAAGGAAAAAGTTTCAATTTACAAAGTGTTTTCCCACGTTATCTCTTTTAATGCTTGAAGAGATTTGGGCTAGATGATTTATGAACTCCTCCCAGCTTGAAACTTCTATTCATTTCTGGCTATACTTCTATTAAAGGATGCAGACTGGAAGGTGGTTTCAACCAACAAAAACAATAGAATGAACTGACCCCATGCATGGAAGCGGCGTGCAAATGTTCTTCATAAAGACCTTGTATCTTGAGATAGCACTCTTTAGAGTCACCATATGGTGGTCAGGCTTTTTGTTTAAAGGGTCAGAGACTCATCATCTGCAGGTTCTGAAGTGGAGGAGGCAGTCTGTCAGTGACCAGGGAGTCTGAGCAGCTGAGCATTTGAAGTCCGGCAGCCACCCACATAGTGCCAAATCTGCCACCGAGGAGTCAGCCCTGTGGGCCCCGGACCAGAGCACAGATAGCATGACACCTGTCCACTTGTTTATTCCATTTCTTTCAGCATCGTTTCCACTAACCACCTCTGAACTGCATCCGTATGAGAAATAAACACTGGGAGAGACAAGCTTCCAACAGAGCACTCAAAGACTCTCTCCAAAGTGTGTCTTGAAAATAATACCCAGATTAACCTAAAAACCAGGCTGTTCTCTTTGTTGTTGCTTGCTTTTGGAAAGTTGTTGTTTTGTTCATGGGAAAAGAAACTGAAACATTTTCAAAGATATAAGAATTGGGTGGTGTGTTTGTCAGGATTCAGAGAGTCTTGACCAGCACTTGAGAGGGTATTTCCTTGGCAGGAAATTCTCTTAAGCTTCTTGTTCTTATTGAAAAAAAGATCGTTAAACCAGTATTGTGGTATGTCCTCATTTTTGAGGTGAATAAGGCATGCATATGGGGTTTTATTCACCAAGGAGAGAATCTTGTAACCTAAAAACACTGACTGTAATTCTAGTAGAATGCACCCAGTATTTAAAAGCAAATTTCTTCCTTGAAAATTCAGAGGAAGATTTAGACCTTTTCAAGTTCAGGATTATTTCTTAACTATTGAGTATGTTACTAATTCTATATTCTGGGAAGTTGTGTGAGGTGTTTTCTTAAGAACTGGAGTAAAGGCACCATGGCTGACTCATCTTCGGGTTTGGATTACATGTGTGGGATTGTGTTTTGGATGGAGCTTTCTGGAATAGCAACACTCCATCAAAAACACAGTGGCACACCTGTACGCCAAATGGTTGAATAAGGCAAAACATATGACATCAAAACGCTGGGAATCATATTAAAAAGAAAAAAAGAAAGAATGCAGGCTGTAGCAAAGATAAGGACAGCACCAGGGTACTGATAGCCATGAAGAATAGAAAACGTTTTTAAGTATGTTGCTTAAGAAGTGATTTATCTATCATTTAACCTCTACTCATAAGCCATGTTTGTTCTGTGTGATGTCGACATGAACACCACATTCAGAGCGTGTGAAAAGTTGCTCATTTGGATATTTCATCCTGAAAAATAAATTCTCATCTCAAGTTGCACAACTGGAAATGACTGCTCCTTGTATTAACTAAGGCTCTGAATGCCCTGAAGAAGGTAACACAATGGCTTCTTCTGGAATTTTCAGTGGTAGCTTATAGTGTAGAATAGATTTCACTATTTTCTCTTAAGAATAATATAATATTTTAATGTATAATATTAAAGGGTAGATTTATGTCATTTTTCTTAAAAAATGTTCACAAATTACCTTTCCATTCTAACAAATTCTTACTCAGACCTCTTAGAGAAAAGCATTAACAGTGTCCCTCTGGTGGGACTTTTTTTTTTACATAGTTTATTTTTTATGGATATGATTTTAAAATGTAATAAAATTTTCTATTTGTATAATGACCTCTGCTAAATTAATTGGCTACAAGAAATCGTTCTTGCAGGTAAAGTATAAGTAGGCAAGTGTAGATGTGAATTTCTAAACAAAAGCTTATCTCTCTGTCAAAAGATGGATTTTGAATAACTGAGTTTGAACTTTCATTCACTGAAACTTTTATTAAAGGCCTTGCAGTAGGGGTTTTATTCACCAAGGAGAGAATCTTGTAACCTAAAAACACTGACTGTAATTCTAGTAGAATGCACCCAGTATTTAAAAGCAAATTTCTTCCTTGAAAATTCAGAGGAAGATTTAGACCTTTTCAAGTTCAGGATTATTTCTTAACTATTGAGTATGTTACTAATTCTATATTCTGGGAAGTTGTGTGAGGTGTTTTCTTAAGAACTGGAGTAAAGGCACCATGGCTGACTCATCTTCGGGTTTGGATTACATGTGTGGGATTGTGTTTTGGATGGAGCTTTCTGGAATAGCAACACTCCATCAAAAACACAGTGGCACACCTGTACGCCAAATGGTTGAATAAGGCAAAACATATGACATCAAAACGCTGGGAATCATATTAAAAAGAAAAAAAGAAAGAATGCAGGCTGTAGCAAAGATAAGGACAGCACCAGGGTACTGATAGCCATGAAGAATAGAAAACGTTTTTAAGTATGTTGCTTAAGAAGTGATTTATCTATCATTTAACCTCTACTCATAAGCCATGTTTGTTCTGTGTGATGTCGACATGAACACCACATTCAGAGCGTGTGAAAAGTTGCTCATTTGGATATTTCATCCTGAAAAATAAATTCTCATCTCAAGTTGCACAACTGGAAATGACTGCTCCTTGTATTAACTAAGGCTCTGAATGCCCTGAAGAAGGTAACACAATGGCTTCTTCTGGAATTTTCAGTGGTAGCTTATAGTGTAGAATAGATTTCACTATTTTCTCTTAAGAATAATATAATATTTTAATGTATAATATTAAAGGGTAGATTTATGTCATTTTTCTTAAAAAATGTTCACAAATTACCTTTCCATTCTAACAAATTCTTACTCAGACCTCTTAGAGAAAAGCATTAACAGTGTCCCTCTGGTGGGACTTTTTTTTTTACATAGTTTATTTTTTATGGATATGATTTTAAAATGTAATAAAATTTTCTATTTGTATAATGACCTCTGCTAAATTAATTGGCTACAAGAAATCGTTCTTGCAGGTAAAGTATAAGTAGGCAAGTGTAGATGTGAATTTCTAAACAAAAGCTTATCTCTCTGTCAAAAGATGGATTTTGAATAACTGAGTTTGAACTTTCATTCACTGAAACTTTTATTAAAGGCCTTGCAGTAGTGGTTGCTGTTGTTGCTTAGTTGCTCAGTCATGCCCAACTCTTTGTGACCCCATGGACTGTAGCCCTCCAGGCTCCTCTGTCCATCAGATTTTCCAGGCATGAATACTGGAGTGGGTTGTCATTTCCTTCTCCAGGGATCTTCATGACCACGGAACTGAACCCAGGTCTCCTGCATTGGCAGGATTCTTTACCTTCTGAGACACCAGGGAAGCCTCTTAGAGTTACCTACACAGATTTATATTGTTTATCCTTGTTACTTAGATATGAGAGTATATTGTCCATTGGTTGATATTCCTGTATTACAGCTTTTTTCGAAGAATGCTTCTATATTGAGTCTACAATGGACTTTGATTTTAATTAGCTGCTTCTCCTTCCATGCATTAAACAGTTCGTGCATTATACCTTGAGACAGTTGCTTGTCAATTCCAGAGCTCCACACTGACACTGCTGTCAGTGTTTGCAAATCCAGCTTTCTGGTAACCCTCTGCACATTGATAGGTTCTATGAAGAAGACCAAGGTTTGGCCTAGAAACCTTGCATTCTTCCTCTGGAAATATCACAAGAGAAATAATAATTAAAAGCAGTAACTATATTTCACATTGGCCACTCAGGAAACACATTCATAGAATCTAACTTGGAAGTTGGGTGCCACCACGGTCTTTATTGGGAAACATGTGGCTGACAATTGAGAAGCCGGGAAATAGTGTGTGGATTAAAGGAAATAAATTAAGAGCTGAGTTGTATAAATCTTGAGGGCTCGTTGCACCTGGAATCATTTTCATGGGCACGCACACAATTGAGCTTTCTCCTCTTTAAAGTATCCTGGCTGCAGAATGAAAATTGCTGTTTTGAGGGAAACACTATACAAATCTTTCATTTGGCCACTAAGGAAATATGCTTATTTTGAAAACACTTTTATTTTTCTTATTGAGAATTTTAAAAAGGACTGGAGTATCTGGGGTAGAGATTGCTAGATTTTTCTGTCATACACTTTGATCTTGCTCAACATTTCTCTCCTTGGTCACTTCTCTTTAGCTTTCACTGAATCCATTTGACTCAGCCTGTGCTTTATATTCTGAGAAAATTTGGGGAATTGACACAGGCTGAGTTAGGTACAGACAAGTTGGATATGGAATATGAAGTTTTAGGACATTTTAGAAGAGATGCTTTTGAGGACTAAACACTGAAATGTGTGTGTGTGTGTGTGTGTGTGTGTGTGTGTGTGCGCGTGCTAGTCTCTCAGTCATGTCTGACTCTCTGTGGCCCCGTGTTCTTCTCTGTCCATGGGATTCTCCAGGCAAGCATACTGGAGTGGGTTCTCATTCCCTTCTCCAGGGGATCTTCCTGACCCAGAATATACATTACAGTTTTCTGTCATACCATGTTTAGCGAGAAATAAAAACGATAGCAGTATTGCTATTTTTTTTTTTAACTTTTTTCTTTGGGGGGGGTGCTGGTTGGGGAGGGAGGGGTGTGGGCGGGCCACTTCTATTGGTCTTTCATTTATCCATTTTCATCCATCTTTGTTCTTTGACCCGTGTGGGCCTCCCATCGCAGTGGTGTCTGTCGTCGCAGAGCACTGGCTCTGGGCGCATGCGCTCCAGAGCTCTGGCTTGGTAATTGGATACATCGGTCCAGCCGCTCCGCGGCACGTGGGATCTTCCCAGGCCAGGGATTGAACCAACGCCCCTTGCACTGCAAGGCAGTGTCCTTACCCACTGGACCACCAGGAAGCTCCAATATTGCTATTTTTGAGCTCCCACTTTTCCACAGCATTCTGCTAAATGTTATAGGGACATTATTCAATCATATGACCATTTATTAAGCATTTAATATATACCAAACTCTGGCTGAAGTCCTTCTAAGTATATTAAGTCACTGAATCCTTCCTAGGAACCCTATTAGGTAAGTTTTGTTATTTCCATTTTGCAGTTGAGGAAACTAAAGCTGACACCATAGAGCTTTAAAACTCTTAACCATTTTGCTTAGCTAGCTTCTCCAGAATACTCTATTTTCTTAGTCAATTTTCATAATATTCTGCAAGTTAGTATAATTATCCCTTTCTATACAAGGGTACAAAGACCAGAGATTCAGTCATTTGTACCAAAAGATATAACTAAGAAAGTGGGAGATCCAGAATTCAGCTCAGGCCTGAATGATGCGAAACTTGTGTTTTTCTGTCACAAGCAGTGTGCTTTTTCTAGAAAGTTAAGTCGATGGCTTTAGAGAGCTTGTTCTGCAAGCATGGAACTGGCAATGGTTCTGGGACGATGACCACCAGGCAGTGTGGCTGGGCACTGCGAACTGCCCAGAGATGCAACCCATACACATGGTTCCAATTGGCCTCCGTGCCCAGGCTTCAGGATCAGTACTCAGGGTGAATTGGGAATTTCAGAGTGGTTTGCTTCCCAGAGTGGCCATGTGCCTTCAGACAGGCTCTTTATGGAAATCCCGCTGGGACTTCCACATAGCACACATATTTGTAATGCCTTCCTTTGCCTCAGGCTACAAGGGTGCTTTGTAGTCAGAACCTAGTTCATTTTAGTATCCCATCTGGTCTTTGGTGGAGTACATTGGAGAAAGTGAACCATAGATTAACCTTGGAGCCAGAAAATATTTTCATGGTTTCATCCATCTTTGTTCTTTGACCCGTGTGGGCCTCCCATCGCAGTGGTGTCTGTCGTCGCAGAGCACTGGCTCTGGGCGCATGCGCTCCAGAGCTCTGGCTTGGTAATTGGATACATCGGTCCAGCCGCTCCGCGGCACGTGGGATCTTCCCAGGCCAGGGATTGAACCAACGCCCCTTGCACTGCAAGGCAGTGTCCTTACCCACTGGACCACCAGGAAGCTCCAATATTGCTATTTTTGAGCTCCCACTTTTCCACAGCATTCTGCTAAATGTTATAGGGACATTATTCAATCATATGACCATTTATTAAGCATTTAATATATACCAAACTCTGGCTGAAGTCCTTCTAAGTATATTAAGTCACTGAATCCTTCCTAGGAACCCTATTAGGTAAGTTTTGTTATTTCCATTTTGCAGTTGAGGAAACTAAAGCTGACACCATAGAGCTTTAAAACTCTTAACCATTTTGCTTAGCTAGCTTCTCCAGAATACTCTATTTTCTTAGTCAATTTTCATAATATTCTGCAAGTTAGTATAATTATCCCTTTCTATACAAGGGTACAAAGACCAGAGATTCAGTCATTTGTACCAAAAGATATAACTAAGAAAGTGGGAGAGCCAGAATTCAGCTCAGGCCTGAATGATGCCGAAACTTGTGTTTTTTCTGTCACAAGCAGTGTGCTTTTTCTAGAAAGTTAAGTCGATGGCTTTAGAGAGCTTGTTCTGCAAGCATGGAACTGGCAATGGTTCTGGGACGATGACCACCAGGCAGTGTGGCTGGGCACTGCGAACTGCCCAGAGATGCAACCCATACACATGGTTCCAATTGGCCTCCGTGCCCAGGCTTCAGGATCAGTACTCAGGGTGAATTGGGAATTTCAGAGTGGTTTGCTTCCCAGAGTGGCCATGTGCCTTCAGACAGGCTCTTTATGGAAATCCCGCTGGGACTTCCACATAGCACACATATTTGTAATGCCTTCCTTTGCCTCAGGCTACAAGGGTGCTTTGTAGTCAGAACCTAGTTCATTTTAGTATCCCATCTGGTCTTTGGTGGAGTACATTGGAGAAAGTGAACCATAGATTAACCTTGGAGCCAGAAAATATTTTCATGGTTCCCATTTCCATAGGTCACAAGGGTGTATGAGAATAGAATGCTTGGCAGGAAGTAAAAAATCCATACTTTCAGAAAAATTCTATTTAGTTCTGACTGTATCTCTTCAGACCTAAATACCGACAAAGATAAGTGGCCACAAGTAGTGGCCAGTGCAGAAAACATCATCCTGTTCGTATGGCAATGGGTTAAAGAGAAAGGGCAGGGTATTTCAGCTCTTTGTGTTCAACTCATATAGAAATAAAATTTCAATAATTGCCTATGCAGATGTATATTTTTATATTATGGGGCTTCCTATCAATTTGGTAGGCTAAAATGGTCAAATATAATAAAACACACATTAGAACTACTCTTTGAACTGTTTTGTGAATACAAATGCATACATTGTCAACATGGTCCCTGCTTGTTTACATTATTTTTTAAATTCCTGGGCATCGTAGGGTGTGGGCCCTCAACTGTCTTTCTTAGGAGAGATCAGGTCAGGTACTGAGTGTCTAGCCTTTCCTTTTTTACAAGGTAGAGATGAATGTAATTTCATCTACAAATTGAACCCAGCAAGAGCAAATAAATTATATGAATCTGGCTCATTATACTATGAGATCATGAGCCCACTGTGGCCAGATTCTGAAATCTCTTAGAGCAAAAGTTCACCTTGGGCCTTTAGGCAGATTCAGGGTGAAGGCAGTTTACAGATAGACTTCAGTAATAAGACCCTGGAAATGAATGTAAAATTTTGTGTCTGTGGGAGGAAGGACCATGATATTCATCAGAGTCTGTAAAGTTTTGTAACAGTTCACAGCAATGATTGTTACTGAATCAAGCTTGGGCCGACTTGCCCTTAGGAAGTAAAGCTAACGTACTGACACCAGGGTGTGATGAAGGAATGTGCAGCATTTATTGCAGGGACCTAAGCAAGGAGTTCAGGTCTTATAAATACTAGCTGCCCTGTACTCCTGGCTTGGTACCGGCAATAAACTCTTCACTTTCCTTCACTAAAACAGTGTTGGTAGATCGGCTTTATTGCATGAAGGAAAGTACACAAGTTCGGTTCGGTAAGAGAATGAGCACAATATACATGGCAACTCCACTAGCATTGCTTTATGTCTCTTAGTTAGAAACAGAGATGAAGAAAACAGCACAACAATAAAAATAACACATACCTGCATTTTTGTTTTACTGCATCCTCATGGATAAGATTATTATTTTTGTGTATAGAGCGTGTTGTGGATAAGTATGAGGTGGTTCACTTCTTTTTGATGTACAGAGTTGACATAAAATTCTGCAAACAATACATAAAGTAAATATGCTGTATATATAATATCTTTCAGTTGTTTCTTAACTGGAAGTGAAATAAATTCAATGACATTTTTAGAAAAAAATATTTCAAATGATTCACACATCATTCATAAACAGCTACTGGAGGTCATCAAGTGAAATCAAATTTCTGGGAGTGATTTTTCATATGGAAATAAGAAAATGCTGTTGGTACTTTTCAGGATAGAGATAAAAAATACACTAAAACAGAATTAAAGATTAATTTGTAAGAAATTCCTTCTCCCTCCCAAATTATATTAATAGAAAAAAGCACTAACAAATCATAACACAGTCTGCACCTTACATGCCTTAAAGATGACCATCCACTCAGAAGCAGCAGCCCAGAGCCTGAATTCTCTTTTCTGTCTGTGCTAAGCAGCTGGCGTCTCTTTGCACTCTCCCCTTCTTCCTTCCTGCTGTTTGAAACCACCTACACCTAAGATACCTACTTAGCAAGACTGTCATTTAGAACTGAAAGAGAGAAAGACTGTCTCCAGAAAAAAAAGCCAAAACCCTGGCAGATCAGGGTGAAGGCTTTCATGATATTCAATGAATGTAAAATTTTGTGTCTGTGGGAGGAAGGACCATGATATTCATCAGAGTCTGTAAAGTTTTGTAACAGTTCACAGCAATGATTGTTACTGAATCAAGCTTGGGCCGACTTGCCCTTAGGAAGTAAAGCTAACGTACTGACACCAGGGTGTGATGAAGGAATGTGCAGCATTTATTGCAGGGACCTAAGCAAGGAGTTCAGGTCTTATAAATACTAGCTGCCCTGTACTCCTGGCTTGGTACCGGCAATAAACTCTTCACTTTCCTTCACTAAAACAGTGTTGGTAGATCGGCTTTATTGCATGAAGGAAAGTACACAAGTTCGGTTCGGTAAGAGAATGAGCACAATATACATGGCAACTCCACTAGCATTGCTTTATGTCTCTTAGTTAGAAACAGAGATGAAGAAAACAGCACAACAATAAAAATAACACATACCTGCATTTTTGTTTTACTGCATCCTCATGGATAAGATTATTATTTTTGTGTATAGAGCGTGTTGTGGATAAGTATGAGGTGGTTCACTTCTTTTTGATGTACAGAGTTGACATAAAATTCTGCAAACAATACATAAAGTAAATATGCTGTATATATAATATCTTTCAGTTGTTTCTTAACTGGAAGTGAAATAAATTCAATGACATTTTTAGAAAAAAATATTTCAAATGATTCACACATCATTCATAAACAGCTACTGGAGGTCATCAAGTGAAATCAAATTTCTGGGAGTGATTTTTCATATGGAAATAAGAAAATGCTGTTGGTACTTTTCAGGATAGAGATAAAAAATACACTAAAACAGAATTAAAGATTAATTTGTAAGAAATTCCTTCTCCCTCCCAAATTATATTAATAGAAAAAAGCACTAACAAATCATAACACAGTCTGCACCTTACATGCCTTAAAGATGACCATCCACTCAGAAGCAGCAGCCCAGAGCCTGAATTCTCTTTTCTGTCTGTGCTAAGCAGCTGGCGTCTCTTTGCACTCTCCCCTTCTTCCTTCCCTGCTGTTTGAAACCACCTACACCTAAGATACTCTACTTAGCAAGACTGTCATTTAGAACTGAAAGAGAGAGAAAGACTGTCTCCAGACAACTAAAAATGAAAAGGATTCATCAATACTAAGCCTTTCTTCCCTAAAAAAATTGTTGTGGTTTCATGGTAAAGAATCTGTCTACCAATGTGGGAGACACGGAGATGCAGGCTTGATTGCTGGAACAGGAAAATTCCCTGGAGGAGGGCATGGCAACCCACTCCAGTATTCTTGCCTGGAAAATTCCATGGACAGAGGAACCTGGTGGGCCACAGTCGCTGGGGTCACAAAGAGCTGGACACGTTTGGGCAACTGAGCACAACCAAAGAAATGTTAAACGGTCTTCTCTAAGTGGAAAAGAAGTTACCTTCATTTTATAAATGAGAAACTTGAGGGTCTACTTTAAAAAATAGAAAAAATGCTTTTATAGATAACCAATAAGGACATACTGTATAGCACAAGGAACTCTACTCAGTATTGTGTGATAACCTATATGAGCTAAGAATCTGAAAAAGAATGAATATATGTATATGTATAAAAGAATCAGTTTTCTGTACCCCTGAAACTAGTACACATTATAAATCAACTATGCTCCAATAAAATTAAAATATGAACAATTTTTAAGTTTTTTAAAAAGAAGAAATACATATATTTTTTCTTTAAACCTGTGTTATTGAAGTTTGCAGCAGTAGGCAACTAGAAGGCGATAGGGCCCTTGTTTGGGTTAGGTCCACCGGCATCCAAGGAGGTCTCTGGTTGGGTTTTTACAGCCCAGGGGCTAGTTCTCAACATCAGGCAGGCTAAAGTTAAAAATGTTTAAGTCAGGGGCTTCCCCTGGTGGTCCAGTGGGTAAGGACACCGCCTTGCAGTGCAAGGGGCGGCGGTTCGATCCCTGGCCTGGGAAGATCCCACGTGCCACAGCGCGGCTGAACCGATGTGTCCAATTACTGAGCCAGAGCTCTGGAGCGCATGCACCCAGAGCTGAGGCCCACAGGAACCAAAGAACAAAGACAGATGAAAATAGAGAAATGAAAGACCAATAGAAGTGGCCCGCTCGCTCCCCTCCCTCCCTAACCCGACCCCCGCCCAAAATAAACAAATAAATAAATCTTAAAAAAAAAAAATGTTTAAGTCAAGTACAGGTGACTTTATTCCAAGGAGCTTAGTAACCACAATCACAAAAGCCTGATGTATAAAAACAAAAATTCCAATTTATTAATGTCTAATAAGAAATCGAGCTTTTCAGCAGCCTCTTCTGATCACTGATTATTACATTCTTTCCCTATAGATAAGTCTTTATGGCAAAAAAGGTTCTAATAAGAAAGTTGCTTCATTCGCATGAAAACAAAGGAAGGGTTTTAATTGAGTGATTTCCATAACTGTGTCATCATTCGACAATAGCTAATAATAATGGCCATCAGTATTGAGATTTTACTGCATAGGAGACATTGTGCTGATTTACATTTCAGTATAATGAAATTATTTTAGAAAAGAGGATGCAAGATCAGAGAGGTCAGCTGATTTACATAAGATCACACAGTCCATAAGTGATTAAAGAGAGAATTAGTCAGGTCATTTCGCATTGAAGATCCCTGGGCCTTACTCAAAGATGGGGTTCCTCCTCCACTGGAGGTTATACTTGAAGGTCAAACTTTCTCTTCTTAGAATAAACTGTCTCTCCTTATTCTGTCAATATTGACCTTTCTGATTCTCTTCTCCATGCTTCTATGGTTGATTGGTGCCTTCTTCTGACAGAAATACCCTTCCTTTGGTCCTTCTGACACCCTAATCCTAAATCCTGCACCTGAGACCATTTTCTCCCTCTAAGTTAAGTATCTGTACACTGTAATTTTGGATTCCCATTTTGGAGTTTAATTTGTAGAATATGTTTATTCCTTATTCTCAGGTTCTTAGTTTGTGTTTTCCTCTTGGGTTTCTTAGTTCTGAGCGTACTTCAGAAATTCTCCACCCTTGTTGTACAGTAGAAGCATCTTGGAAGCTTAAAGAATACTCTCATGATTAGGTCTAAGAGACAAGTTAAATGAGACTGCAAGAGTAGACTTGTACATTGTATAAATCAAACAAACAAAACCTCCCCAGGTGATTTTCTTTTAATCAAAAAGCTTACTTATGTTCTCTGGACTTAATTAACTTATTTGATGGTAACAGTATGCTCAGAATATACAGTTAAATTATTTTTACTTGTGAGGTCAAATTTCCCCCTTAAGTCTGTATTAATATAACTTTGAATGTAGATTGTTCCTGTGCTCTGTGTAGCCAAGATATTAGGTCTTTGAGTGCATGGGCCCATCTTTTTGAAACACCATTTTTACCCAAATATTTAGGAGAAAATATAATTTTTCTTAAGATAAAATTCAGTTATGTCATGAATTTACATTCAAAATTTTCAGGAATTTCAATGAGTAACACCTAAGATTTCAGTCAAATTTCTTACATGTGGTGACTTCAACTATGATATTGATTCTCTCATCTTGGCCCAAAAAAATTCCACAGGAAAATAAGGAAGAAGAAGAAGAAGGTTTGGGAGGCAAAACAAAAATTAACAATATTCTGTATCGTTGACATATAGTAAGGAGGCAAAGACAAAAGATTTAGGCTTTGAAAAATGAAAAATAAGAAAGTTGAAATGAAAATTGGGAGTCTCTCTGTAAAGACTCACTTGGCAAGTAAATCATTCAACAGATTGTCCTGGGCACTGGAGCTATGAAGATGAATTGAAGGATCTTGCAGGCTAGGAGGATGAATAATCACACAGATGTGATTACAGGACAGGTTGACCACTGTTCAGAGAAGAACGTACAAAGTGTAAATGGGGGAGCACCAACTCTGATCGTTTTTTAAAATCTTTTTATTTATTTATCTGGTTGAACTGGGTCTTGGTTATGGTGTGTGGGATCTATTTCCCCAACCAGGAATTGAACCTGGGTCCCCTGCATTGGGAGCACAGAGTCTTAGCCATCAGACCACCAGAGAAGTCTCCCAACTCTGCTAACTTTAAAAATTAAGAGAGGGGACTAAAAATTGGCAGAGATGGTATCATATATTTGTTTAGTGCTTTATAGTTTCCAAGCACTTTGATGAATTACTTGTTTGATCTTTCTGAAGCACTTTGAGATAAAAGAGATTATCTCTAATAAACGATGAAGAGTAAGAAACTTGCCCAGTATCACATTCCTAGGTCCATGCCCTGATCTTCTGTTTCCCATGACACCATCTTCCATTTAGGCTGATTAAATATGCTGCTACCAGTGCTAACCAGAAAATGGGACCATCTTTTATTTTCCAATTAAAAAAGATAACATGTTAAACTCTTTGCAGATATGAACACAAGCCCTCACTTCTCCACACTCTCCATAATACTTGCAAGGTACTTATGACAAAATTGTTTCTTGATTAGTAAATGATTTTGCTTATACTGAATGCTCATGAAAAAAAAAAAAAAAACAAAACCTCTGCCAGTCAGTGCCTAATCCATTTTAGGAACAGAATTTGTCTTTCCTTTGAAATGCCTAAGGAATCCTTTTCAAGGTTAAAGGTTAAAGCTTGTCTCATGGATTTCCCTTAAAAATATGTTTTCCAACTTGCGCTGTGTGTTATTATAACAAATAAAAACATTAGAAAAAGTTCTGGGTATGCCTTTTCCTTTAGATAAGTGCTGTGCTACTAGATTATATGACATCACCTTTGGCTTCAGTGTTTGGAAATGAGACCGTATAAAAGAAGACAAGTTCTAGTAGCCATGTCATAACAAGGGATGAAATTTAAAACAAGACCGACAAAATAAAGTTTGAGGAAACTATTTTTTAAATTGTACATTTATCATGACAGTTTTGGGGTTAATCTCTGGAACCAGCACAAGGATGAATGAGGTAATTGTTGCATATGTTGTGGATAAGATAACCAAATGGGGGAAAAGCCCATTTCCAGGCTAATGTGCAGCTCAGATTATGTGCCTGATGTCTGGAAACAGTTGTGTGGTTAGGATCATACAGGGTTCAAAAAAAAAAAAAAAATCATGCTAAAGGGAGTGGTGAACAGTCACTTCAGAGCTGAGGCTTTCTGAATGAGGCCATGAGAAGAGCAGGCAGGACAAGGAACTGGCTGGAATCAGCCAAGAGACAGATTTGGAAAGCAAGCAAATGGGAGGCAAACTATTCTCTTGCAGAAATGACATTATAAGGGTGGGTAATTAAAACATCACTGAAAAGTGAAATCTGATGATAAACCTAGCTTAATGCTGTTCATATGTACATTAGGGTATGAGAGGAGATTGTAGCACTGGATGTCCAGATGTTATTAGCATCCCAGAAATGATCAGAGGTCTTGTTTGGACCCATCTTGTTTTATATTCTGTGGCTTTGAGGAAGGGGAAAGAAAGCACTGTGAGGGACGTGTTGACTGAGGTGCACCATTAATTTCATGTCTCTTTCGTAAAAAGCACTTTTAAAGTGTTACTTTGCAAGGTACTTATGACAAAATTGTTTCTTGATTAGTAAATGATTTTGCTTATACTGAATGCTCATGAAAAAAAAAAAAAAAACAAAACCTCTGCCAGTCAGTGCCTAATCCATTTTAGGAACAGAATTTGTCTTTCCTTTGAAATGCCTAAGGAATCCTTTTCAAGGTTAAAGGTTAAAGCTTGTCTCATGGATTTCCCTTAAAAATATGTTTTCCAACTTGCGCTGTGTGTTATTATAACAAATAAAAACATTAGAAAAAGTTCTGGGTATGCCTTTTCCTTTAGATAAGTGCTGTGCTACTAGATTATATGACATCACCTTTGGCTTCAGTGTTTGGAAATGAGACCGTATAAAAGAAGACAAGTTCTAGTAGCCATGTCATAACAAGGGATGAAATTTAAAACAAGACCGACAAAATAAAGTTTGAGGAAACTATTTTTTAAATTGTACATTTATCATGACAGTTTTGGGGTTAATCTCTGGAACCAGCACAAGGATGAATGAGGTAATTGTTGCATATGTTGTGGATAAGATAACCAAATGGGGGAAAAGCCCATTTCCAGGCTAATGTGCAGCTCAGATTATGTGCCTGATGTCTGGAAACAGTTGTGTGGTTAGGATCATACAGGGTTCAAAAAAAAAAAAAAAAATCATGCTAAAGGGAGTGGTGAACAGTCACTTCAGAGCTGAGGCTTTCTGAATGAGGCCATGAGAAGAGCAGGCAGGACAAGGAACTGGCTGGAATCAGCCAAGAGACAGATTTGGAAAGCAAGCAAATGGGAGGCAAACTATTCTCTTGCAGAAATGACATTATAAGGGTGGGTAATTAAAACATCACTGAAAAGTGAAATCTGATGATAAACCTAGCTTAATGCTGTTCATATGTACATTAGGGTATGAGAGGAGATTGTAGCACTGGATGTCCAGATGTTATTAGCATCCCAGAAATGATCAGAGGTCTTGTTTGGACCCATCTTGTTTTATATTCTGTGGCTTTGAGGAAGGGGAAAGAAAGCACTGTGAGGGACGTGTTGACTGAGGTGCACCATTAATTTCATGTCTCTTTCGTAAAAAGCACTTTTAAAGTGTGCCAAGATATTTTAAGTGTTTCAACAACATGCTTTTGTGACAATAGAGAAACGATGGTACATTTTCATGGTCTCAGTAAAAATATCATAGTAATTTACAGGGCCGGACTGAACTCTAACTTGGGTCACGGTGAAGCTCCTTCAGTCTGGACAGAGATAGTGGCAACCTCTATTTTGTTCCTGAGCCACTGAAATCAGAATGAACATGGTCTCAGACTGCCTCTATGATCTGAAGCATTGGTTGCCAGGGGGCTTGAGTTTTATGGAGGGCCCCCATTTTTGGAACTCTTTCTTTCCCCTATCCAACAGATCCTAGATTTATAAACTTTGAGGTCTTACAAGGAAAGGGGGAAAATGGTCTATTTGTTTCTTTCTTAACGGGTGTAGGTTTCCAGATGGTATTAGAAACTATTACTGGCTGAAAAGAAACATGTGTTTGTTTCTCAGTCTTGTACTTGGGTCTGTAAATTTGGCAAATGGCTCACTTTGAATATCTAAGCAAATAAACAAAGCATTTTCAGTATTTTCTGACACTCACCATCCTTTCCTCCTCTAACTTTGTCAGATGCAAATATCGAGGGCCAGTTTCACTAGTTTCTGTTCTATTCAGACTCTCTTTGGAGGACTACCCTGGTGAGAATCCCATATCTGATTCTTGGTATTAATGTGTCTGTGGACATGATTCCTATGGTTAGGCTAATGATGTCATGTCATAATGGGACTTAATGAGTTAAGCTGCCTATGGCAATAAGATAGGGCTGGTAGAGTTCACTCTCCCCTTGCAATGCCCTGCTACTTTCATCGATGTAACACTTTTAAGTTTCCACTCTCCCTGGCAGAGCAGTTGGCACTATCGTGTGTGAAGTTTCTGAACTGAAAGTATCCACAAAATTATCATGACATTGGTGAGTGCACACACTCCTTTTCAAATCTGTTACTCTCAGAGAGAAGGACACAATGAGACTTGATGGAAAGAGACAAACATGGGCTGTGACATCTGGATGTTTACCTGTTGACATTCTGGCTCTGACACTTCCTTACCTTGAGCACCCACTTTACCTCTCAGAGCCTTGCCTTTCTTCTCTAAGAAGTGGAGACACTGACAGTGTGATGCTATGAATGCTGACTAGGAGAGTCTATGAAGACTACTCAGT
This sequence comes from Tragulus kanchil, assembly GCA_022376925.1. Taxonomy (NCBI): domain Eukaryota; kingdom Metazoa; phylum Chordata; class Mammalia; order Artiodactyla; family Tragulidae; genus Tragulus; species Tragulus kanchil. Next base: position 211,718,132 of record JAIOJX010000026.1, read on the forward strand.
ACTGAGCTGGATACATAGAATATGGTCAACGAGCATTGGTTCCTTCTTCCAAACAAGGAATAAAGTTTCCATAGCTGAGGGGATTATGGAATGCTCTGAAAGCAAGTGGACTTTAAGCAGAGTATGGATGGATGCATAGAATTTTATGCCAGTGCACTGTTCAGGAAGACAGAATAGTGTGAGGAAGGAAGCATGTATGGGGATTAACATGCACTTCAATTTGATTAAATAATAAGGGTGCTCTGTGTAGACACAGGCTACAGATATAGTCATAAAGAGCCTCCAAATGCAATGTAAGGCAATACCAAAATTTAGACAGAAATCCCATTTTGGAACTCCTATGATTTATAAACTTTGAGGTCTTACAAGGAAAGGGGAAAATGGTCTATTTGTTTCTTTCTTAACGGGTGTAGGTTTCAGATGGTATTAGAAACTATTACTGGCTGAAAAGAAACATGTGTTTGTTTCTCAGTCTTGTACTTGGGTCTGTAAATTTGGCAAATGGCTCACTTTGAATATCTAAGCAAATAAACAAAGCATTTTCAGTATTTTCTGACACTCACCATCCTTTCCTCCTCTAACTTTGTCAGATGCAAATATCGAGGGCCAGTTTCACTAGTTTCTGTTCTATTCAGACTCTCTTTGGAGGACTACCCTGGTGAGAATCCCATATCTGATTCTTGGTATTAATGTGTCTGTGGACATGATTCCTATGGTTAGGCTAATGATGTCATGTCATAATGGGACTTAATGAGTTAAGCTGCCTATGGCAATAAGATAGGGCTGGTAGAGTTCACTCTCCCCTTGCAATGCCCTGCTACTTTCATCGATGTAACACTTTTAAGTTTCCACTCTCCCTGGCAGAGCAGTTGGCACTATCGTGTGTGAAGTTTCTGAACTGAAAGTATCCACAAAATTATCATGACATTGGTGAGTGCACACACTCCTTTTCAAATCTGTTACTCTCAGAGAGAAGGACACAATGAGACTTGATGGAAAGAGACAAACATGGGCTGTGACATCTGGATGTTTACCTGTTGACATTCTGGCTCTGACACTTCCTTACCTTGAGCACCCCACTTTACCTCTCAGAGCCTTGCCTTTCTTCTCTAAGAAGTGGAGACACTGACAGTGTGATGCTATGAATGCTGACTAGGAGAGTCTATGAAGACTACTCAGTACTGAGCTGGATACATAGAATATGGTCAACGAGCATTGGTTCCTTCTTCCAAACAAGGAATAAAGTTTCCATAGCTGAGGGGATTATGGAATGCTCTGAAAGCAAGTGGACTTTAAGCAGAGTATGGATGGATGCATAGAATTTTATGCCAGTGCACTGTTCAGGAAGACAGAATAGTGTGAGGAAGGAAGCATGTATGGGGATTAACATGCACTTCAATTTGATTAAATAATAAGGGTGCTCTGTGTAGACACAGGCTACAGATATAGTCATAAAGAGCCTCCAAATGCAATGTAAGGCAATACCATAAAGTTCTGAGAGCAGAAAGTGTCAGGGAGATAAGTAGGGAGAATAGCATTATTGGACTGGTCCCAAAGAAACACCCTTCTGGTAGTGGGGATAGGTAGAGGTTAGGAGATGGGTGAGCACCACTGTAAAGTAGTTCAGAAGAGAAGTAATGACGATTGAAACTGACATGCAGGGGAAAGGGCAAGTGTGTATGTGAGATGAGCAAGGATGAATTGTCCTTTAATCCTACCTAGACAATACCTTCTCTACTCCCTGCATGTTTCTGTGTTGTCCTCACTAGGCAGAATTTTGTTGATAGGATTACCTTCTCTACTGGTCCGAGAGTTTGCTAAGAACTGGATTTTACTTACCATGGTATTTCTAGGCTTTATCACAAAGTCTAAGACATCAGCTTTAGAAAAAAATTTGTTTTGTGCACGAATAAATGTGAAGTATGTGGGGAAGATGGGCAAAAAATAGACTGGCAAGAGGAAAAGAACAGAATCAAAGACAAGTGCAAAATGAGTGGAAGACAGGAAAGCAAGAGAGGAGAGGGGTGTCTGGGAACAGCTTGAGCTCATTCACAACTGGGATGTGGAAGTTCAGCCACTAAAAAATTAGATTAACACTCCTCTTCTTTTTTCCCTTTACCCTAAAACCTTCACCCCTTGCACTGCTTTTAATAAATAATACTTGATGAAGATGGTGATGATGTGTCCTCTTCATGTTAATCCAGGCAGTTCTCAGTTTATGAATGGGTTCAGTTCCAAATGTCTGTTGTAAGCCAGCTGTTTGGCTATCAAATGTATTTTCCTTTGAGACAATGTAATAGTCAGTGGTTAATTTCTCCAACTACTTCACCAAAGCCTATTAAATCCACAAACTGTCGGAATTACAGTGCTAATGTGCTGGAGAATAGTAATTCCTTATAGCCTTATTACTTACTTTTTGATGGTTTGCAAAATGCTTTCGCGTACATTTAAAAAATGGAATGTCTCTGCAAAGTATTTTTCCCATGGAAAAATGTGTTCCAGGTTTTAAATGAGGAGGCTAGTAACACATCCTCCACCCACTCTGGCCTCTAGGAAAGACTCGGCTTCCCTGGAGAGGCTCTCACACTGCTCTTCCCAGAGGTGTGTGCTCCAAGGGAGACCCTGAGACAGGGAAGTAGGGTGCGTGTGTGTCCGGGTGGGGCTCATGGTGAACAGAGGCATCCCAGACCCTCTTCAGTAGCTAGATTCTGCCACTACCATCTGGTAAGCTTGTGTGAGTGTTAGTTTCTGGGTGGAGCATGGGGATAGTGATGCCTCCTTTATGGGGTTTGGTGACGGTGAAGATGAGATCCTGTGTGGAAGAGTGCTTACCTGAAACATAATAGATGCTCAAGCATGTTCTTTCTATTCTCTTCCCCATCTGCCCACCATCACGAGACTCTGAAGCTGAGTGGGGAAAGAAGGGCTCCTACGGTAATCCCATCCTCTGATGAGCTAGATGATAGGAACTAAGGAGACGCTCTGGGTTGGGGGAGAGGCGGGTATGGCTCAGGTGGGTCTAGTTCCTGAAGGGGAAGCCGTGAGGGCTCCAGGGTGCCAGGTCTCCCAGACACTAGAGGCAGCTGCAGTGCCCATTTCTGCATCAGTATTGTGTGGAGTTCCCTCACAAGGGGAACCAGGGCTAGGCTGTGTATTATCACCATAACTGACAAACACCCAAGACTCAGGTGCTTATCATAGTGGAATTTAGTGCTTAGTCATGCTCATATGAAGTCCTGCAGGTGATTTTCCTCCTCAAGGTTTCAGCTGTTTAGGATCTTTCTCATCTTGTGGTTCTGCCTGTCTTTACTGCTTTCCATCTAGCTGGTGAAAGAGGAAAGAAAAAAGCATCATCAGATGCAGTGCATTGGAAATTTTTATGGGCCAAGCTTGAGAGGGATTCACATCTCTTCTGCACAGCCTTGGAAAGTATAGCTTTGTGGTTTTACTCAGCAAGACAAGGAAATAACCTGGGGGTCAGCTAGCAGTGTCTGCCACAGATGAGGGCAGGGGCCTGGGTATCTCCTAGGTACAAATTATTTACAAGTAAATGAAAGTGTTAGTCGCTCTGTCAAGTCCAACTCTTTAAAACTCCATGGTCTGTCTGTAGCCCACCAGGTTCCTCTGTCCATGGAATTTGCCAGGCAAGAATACTGGGTTGAATTTGTTTCACCAGAGGATCTTCCTGACCCAGGGATTGAACCCAGGTCTCCTGCATTGAGGCAGAGTCTACCACTAGTGCCAGCTGGGAAACCCTGAAAATGAGTAACTATTAGTTAAAAAAAAAATCATCTGATGGCAATTCAGCGTAAGTCAAGCTGAATAAATACCAGAGAATTCACGTAAGATAATGGCCTAATACTTTAGGGGTAAACTTGACATGTACACTAGTTTTCCTTCTCTGGCAGATATGAAGGAGATGAAACAGATCAATACTAACCAGTTCTCAAAGTAGATGAAAACATAGAGATGATCCTTTAAAGTTCCTCCACCAAAAAAAAGTGCTGAAAACAATGTCAAACTAGATAATACAAATGAACTTCTGCTATTTCAATATATTGTCACTGTCTGAAAACACACAGCCACTTTTCATGTTATTCTTTCCTTTCTTTTTTTTTTTTTTAAAGATTTATTTATTTATTTACTTTGGGCAGGGGTCAGGTTGGGGAGGGAGGGGAGCGGGTGGGCCACTTCCATCGGTCCTTCATTTCTCTATTTTCATTCGTCTTCATTCTTTGGCTCCTGTGGGCCTCCTATCGTGGTGGCGTCTGTTGTCGCAGAGCACCGGTTCTGGGCGCATATGCTCCAGAGCTCCGGCTCGGCGATTGGATACATCAGTCCAGCCGCTCCGCGGCACGTGGGACCTTCCCAGGCCAGGGCTCGAACCGGCGCCCCTTGCACTACAAGGCGGTGTCCCCACCCACTGGACCACCAGGGGAAGCCCTGTTCTTTCCTTTCTATGAACTATTTAACACGCTGACTCAAGGTCTGCGTATTCAAGTCACGCCCAGAACTGTGGTTAATTAGTTCAAGTTAACTACCATCTTCTAGCTGTGATGTTGAAGAAGACTCTTGAGAGTCTCTCAGACAGCAAGGATATCAACCCAGTGAATCCTAAAGGAAATCAACCCTGAATACTCATTAGAAGGACTGAGGCTGAAGTTGAAGCTCCAGTACTTTGGCCACCTGATGCAAAGAGATGACTCATTGGAAAAGACCTCGATGCTGGGAAAGATTGAGAACAGGAGGAGAAGGGGACGACAGAGGATGAGATGGTTGGATGGCATCACCGACTCAATAAACACGAGTTTGAGCAAATTCCAGGAGATAGTGAAGGACAGGAAAGCCTTGTGTGCTTCAGGTCATAGAGTGACAAAGAGTCAGACATAACTGAGTGACTGAACAACAACAATCCTCTCTGACTACTCTTGTAAAAGGTCCCAGAAATAGCACGGACTTTTAAGTTTAATCACATAACAGGTCAAAGGTGTTAGGATGGCCTCTGCTTTCTTTCAGGTGTCAGAGGTAAGACCTAGGCAGGCCCCATATGAAGCTTATAGTCTAGTGATGGAGACAAGAATAGGAATGAGATTAGTGTAGTGCTGGAAGCATGTTCAAGAGTTGATGGCTCCTCAGAAGGAAGTGCTGAGAGTGGAGGGTGAGGAGAGAAGGGGAAAGTGAGGGGTTGCTTAGAAACAGACAAGTAGACAAGAACCAGAATGGAAGCCACAAAGGATCTTGCAAGCCATCTTATCTTATCATTGATTGGGAGTTAATTCTGCTCTGGTGTGCCAGGTCAGTGAGTTCAGAGGAATGTCATTTATTGATTTCAGAATCTTGCCAATTAATTTGTAAAAATGGCTTCCCCAAACATAACTGTGTGGTCTTATTCTGTAAAATTATAGTAACATAATGCATGTGTGTGTCTTCTGTAGCATACAAACATTTTTCAGATGACTGGCATGAGGGCATCAGAGGCAATGAGAGTTGCAAATTATGTTTCCTTTGTCCTCTGGGCCTAGGCTTGTAAAATGATTTTTTTTTTCCTAGAAGAAAAGTTGCTCAAAACCAACTTAAAATACAATGAAAATGCATTCCACTGGAAGTTTAGGGTTATTTCATATAGCATTGATGTAAATAATGGTTTGACATTCCAGGTGGCACTAGTGGTAAAGAACCCAACTGCCAATGCTGGTGACACATGAACGCAAATACTGGTTTAGCTGTCAGGTGGTGGTTTGTGCTACGAGCTATGTTGCTTCAGTCATGTTGGACTCTTTTTGACACTCTGGACTGTAGTTCACCAGGCTCCTCTGTCCATGGGTTTCTCCAGGCAAGAATACTAAAGTGGCTGTCATGCCCTTCTCAGGGGTATCTTTCCCACCGAAGGATTAAACCCATGTCTCTTATATCTCCTGCACTGGCAGGCAGGTTCTTTACTGCTAGCACCACCTGGGAAGCCCCTACTACTGGTTTAGTCATAACTAAAAAGCAGTCACTTTGCTTATTTCAAAGACCAGGGAATGGGATCACATAGGAAGGGAAAATACCTGTATGGTATAACATAAAATATTGCAGTTATGCCATGAACGTCGTTTAGAGTATTTGGCGTATTGTCAGTTTGGGAAGCATCTAATCATTACAGTGATTCTCACACTTGGCTTTTTGTTAGAACCACATGGAGAGTTTTAAACCATTTTGAATGCTCAGGTCACACCCTGGACCAATTATATCAGAATCTCAGGAAGTGGAACCCACGCACCAACATTTTTAAAGCTCCCCAAGTGATTTCAATTCACAGCCCCATTTGAGAAGCACTGATCTGTTAGATAGGATCAACCAGTATTGGAAGCAGCAAGTTCCAATTAGCCAACTTAATTCACTTCAGTCACACTCCATGCTTTTGGTCCTGGGGGCAGAGACACAGTCTCTGCCTTCTAGTGTGTTACTTGTGGGAGAAGACTGGAGGAGACTGATGGCTAGGAGCTGGAGAATGGGTGTGGAAGTTGGTTCAAATATGCAGCAGTGAAAGGAACTGGACAGCATCCTGGTAAATATTTGATAAGCAGTCATGCTTTGTAGCTGGAGAAATTGAAACATAAATCTAAAAGGACTAAGGAAAAAAATTTTCTTAAATGGAAATGAGAAACCAAGAAACTGGCTTTATCTTTGTGTATAACACACTTCCTTTTGTCTATCTCTTCCAGTTTCTACTAAAGATTTTAAGCCAAACAAAATCCAAAAAGATACCTAGGAGGCTTATTATTATTAATTTTTTGGGCATACTATATAGTGTGTGGGATCTTAGTTCCCTGACCAGGGATTGAACCTAAGGTCCTGCATTGGAAATGTGAAACCTTAACTTCTGGACTGCCAGAGAAGTCTCCAAATCAAGGAAGCTCTTTTTTAAAGAATTGCTTAGAAACAACAGTGTGTTTCTGGATAATATAATTTGTTTTAAATATACTATAAAAAGAACACACTTAAAAAAAAAAAACAATGTTTTTCTCTGAAATGTTTAGAACTAATGATCTCTGCCAGGTAGCAGGGCAAGATTTTATTTTATAAGCCAATGACAGCATTCTCTCATATGGTTATAATATTTAATATTACAAAGATATTAAAATGGGTTTTGACTGATATCTGGTAAATGAGTGGAGTGAAACCACATTGATTCTTACTTCTGCTTTTACTTTTTTCAATGAAATGAACCACTCTACATCATTCCCAAGATAAGGTCAGCAATTGCACTTTCTTTTCTCTTTTTAGATGAGTAGATGTCAGAGTTTTAAACCATTTTGAATGCTCAGGTCACACCCTGGACCAATTATATCAGAATCTCAGGAAGTGGAACCCACGCACCAACATTTTTAAAGCTCCCCAAGTGATTTCAATTCACAGCCCCATTTGAGAAGCACTGATCTGTTAGATAGGATCAACCAGTATTGGAAGCAGCAAGTTCCAATTAGCCAACTTAATTCACTTCAGTCACACTCCATGCTTTTGGTCCTGGGGGCAGAGACACAGTCTCTGCCTTCTAGTGTGTTACTTGTGGGAGAAGACTGGAGGAGACTGATGGCTAGGAGCTGGAGAATGGGTGTGGAAGTTGGTTCAAATATGCAGCAGTGAAAGGAACTGGACAGCATCCTGGTAAATATTTGATAAGCAGTCATGCTTTGTAGCTGGAGAAATTGAAACATAAATCTAAAAGGACTAAGGAAAAAAATTTTCTTAAATGGAAATGAGAAACCAAGAAACTGGCTTTATCTTTGTGTATAACACACTTCCTTTTGTCTATCTCTTCCAGTTTCTACTAAAGATTTTTAAGCCAAACAAAATCCAAAAAGATACCTAGGAGGCTTATTATTATTAATTTTTGGTCATACTATATAGTGTGTGGGATCTTAGTTCCCTGACCAGGGATTGAACCTAAGGTCCTGCATTGGAAATGTGAAACCTTAACTTCTGGACTGCCAGAGAAGTCTCCAAATCAAGGAAGCTCTTTTTTAAAGAATTGCTTAGAAACAACAGTGTGTTTCTGGATAATATAATTTGTTTTAAATATACTATAAAAAGAACACACTTAAAAAAAAAAACAATGTTTTTCTCTGAAATGTTTAGAACTAATGATCTCTGCCAGGTAGCAGGGCAAGATTTTATTTTATAAGCCAATGACAGCATTCTCTCATATGGTTATAATATTTAATATTACAAAGATATTAAAATGGGTTTTGACTGATATCTGGTAAATGAGTGGAGTGAAACCACATTGATTCTTACTTCTGCTTTTACTTTTTTTTTCAATGAAATGAACCACTCTACATCATTCCCAAGATAAGGTCAGCAATTGCACTTTCTTTTCTCTTTTTTAGATGAGTAGATGTCAGAAAAGAGCCTAGGTGTTGAGTCTCATGTCAGCTCAGGACTCTGGGACTGTTTCCTTGTCTATGAAACAGTGATTGTAAATATTTGGCTGAAAAACTAAAGCATAAACTTTAAAAAATGTGAAAAAACCACAGGTAGGGTTTTATATTTATTAAATAAAAGCTGATAATATATGAGTAGTGAGTACATGTAGCACTCTTTATTCTAGAAAGCACATTTAGAATATCTACTTGGTATTATGTGTTATCCTCAATCAGATGTCAAGTATTATTCTGCAACAAGTGCAAGAAGCTATGGTTGTTGTTGCCTAGTAGCTCAGTTGTATCTGACTCGTTGTGACTCCATGGACTGTAGCCCGCCATGATCCTCTGTCTATGGAATTTGCAGGGAAAGAATTCAGGAGTGGTTTGCTATTTCCCTCTCAAGCGGATGTTCCCAACCCAGGGACTGAACCTGCATTTCCTGCATTGCAGGTGGATTCTTTACAGCTGAGCCACTAAGGAAGCCCGCAGCAAGCCCCTACATCCTTTTAATAAATTCCTCAATTTTGCCGGAGGTATGTTATGTGAATCTGTGTCACTTACATTGAAATGATGTCAGACGAAGATACGAAGTAGTGCTGTCTTGAGTAGCTCCAGGCCCAATAAACCTGAAACAGCAGGTTCCTATGGAGCTCCTCCAGTGTTGATTGAGGTGGTGTGGGGCAAAGTTTCTAGGCATTAGTGAACAAATGCTAAAACAAAAAGGAATGTAATCATAGTTTAGCAAAAGTTTTACACGTCAAATAACAGTTTAAAACTTAAAATGACTTTCAGGTTATAGTAGACAATTGGATTCTCAAATATTGTCATGACTAACATAAAATCAAATGTTCACTTTTATAAGCCAATGTTTTCATGAACAAAGTCCTCTTATCCTGATGATTTGTAGGTTAATTAATAATAATTTTATTTATTTTTATGAATTAATATTTATTATTCCCGGAAAAACAGAGAGAATGAATGCTAATATCATTATTATCATCATCATCGCTTTTTAAAGTCTTTAGAAATTTTTAACAATGTTGTTTTGGTGTCTGCCATATAATAGCATGAATCAAAAGAGTCTGACAATTAAGCATTTGTTATTATTTTTCATTTATTCACCTATTTATTTAAAAAAATTAAATTTCAGTTGGGATATATGTGCTTGCCAATGGGGTGTTGGTTTCTGCTCTACAAAAACATGAATCAGCTATAAGTATACATGTATCCCTTGCTTCTCGAGCCTCTCTTCACTCTCTCATAATCACTTTAAGGCAACATTTTCTAGGTTCCAAGAACAAGAGGCCAGCCTCATTTGTGTATGAATTCTCTGTGACTTGACTCATATCATAACAGACTTTCACTGAATGCTGGTGTTTTCCTCAATCAGATGTCAAGTATTATTCTGCAACAAGTGCAAGAAGCTATGGTTGTTGTTGCCTAGTAGCTCAGTTGTATCTGACTCGTTGTGACTCCATGGACTGTAGCCCGCCATGATCCTCTGTCTATGGAATTTGCAGGGAAAGAATTCAGGAGTGGTTTGCTATTTCCCTCTCAAGCGGATGTTCCCAACCCAGGGACTGAACCTGCATTTCCTGCATTGCAGGTGGATTCTTTACAGCTGAGCCACTAAGGAAGCCCGCAGCAAGCCCCTACATCCTTTTAATAAATTCCTCAATTTTGCCGGAGGTATGTTATGTGAATCTGTGTCACTTACATTGAAATGATGTCAGACGAAGATACGAAGTAGTGCTGTCTTGAGTAGCTCCAGGCCCAATAAACCTGAAACAGCAGGTTCCTATGGAGCTCCTCCAGTGTTGATTGAGGTGGTGTGGGGCAAAGTTTCTAGGCATTAGTGAACAAATGCTAAAACAAAAGGAATGTAATCATAGTTTAGCAAAAGTTTTACACGTCAAATAACAGTTTAAAACTTAAAATGACTTTCAGGTTATAGTAGACAATTGGATTCTCAAATATTGTCATGACTAACATAAAATCAAATGTTCACTTTTATAAGCCAATGTTTTCATGAACAAAGTCCTCTTATCCTGATGATTTGTAGGTTAATTAATAATAATTTTATTTATTTTTATGAATTAATATTTATTATTCCCGGAAAAACAGAGAGAATGAATGCTAATATCATTATTATCATCATCATCGCTTTTTAAAGTCTTTAGAAATTTTTAACAATGTTGTTTTGGTGTCTGCCATATAATAGCATGAATCAAAAGAGTCTGACAATTAAGCATTTGTTATTATTTTTCATTTATTCACCTATTTATTTAAAAAAATTAAATTTCAGTTGGGATATATTTGCTTTCCAATGGGGTGTTGGTTTCTGCTCTACAAAAACATGAATCAGCTATAAGTATACATGTATCCCTTGCTTCTCGAGCCTCTCTTCACTCCCCTCTCATAATCACTTTAAAAGGCAACATTTTCTAGGTTCCAAGAACAAGAGGCCAGCCTCATTTGTGTATGAATTCTCTGTGACTTGACTCATATCATAACAGACCTTTCCAACTGAATGCTGGTGTTTTAAATTAAAACATCAAGTCAGTTTCTACATCTGGCCTTACTTGGTGGTTTTCTAACTTGCCAATGGTATATCTTAAATGTACTTATATTCATCATAGTTCAAAATAGCCACATCCTTAAATAATAATTTTTTGAAAATATAGGTTCTTAGAAACACACCCACTTCAGTTTTCGTTGTCAGATCCTGGGCTGAGGCGGGGCCGGGGAGGAGAAGAATGCCAAAGCTATGTTTGGGACCCTTGGACACCTCCCAGGGCTGTTTCGGGGTCTCCAATGCGCTGCCAGAGGAAAGACAGGGATGCGGGCGTCTGCACGGCTGTCCTCCTCTGCCAGCTGCAAACCTCATCACAGTTCCTGTGAAGTCCATTTCCACAGATCAGGTTACTGCCAGGGAAGACTTTAACAATCTCCTACTCTGCTTTCCACTAACAACAATTAGTATTAGCAAATGGTTCAGGCCACTGCCTGGCCTTACATATGATTTTTATTGAAAATAAGACAAACGTTTTACTCAAACCAGATCCACTTGTTGAACACTGAAGCTCTCCTCTTGGATATAATCAAGTTGAGACAGTTTCTATCTTTCATTTAAATAAAAAAAACACTCTCACATTTGAAATCAAGTTGGCTGTCTTCCCTAGCTGGGTTAGCCATCTGGTAAGAGGGACTTTGGGAGGATGTATGTTCAGGGCAGGAGTTTGGGGGGAAAATCATTAGCCTCCTTGTGTCCTTGCATGCCTTACTCTTTTAATGTGGTCAAAGTTTTTTTTAGTGTTTTCTCAGCAGGTTCCCCACCCCCTTTCAGATAACACATATGGCAAATAAGTTAAAAATTTAATACATTTTACAGTTGAAATTTGCTTTTTTAGAGCTGTGGATCAGAAAAGCACATACTTGATTAAGGTCACTAAAGCTCATTATAAAACAATAGAGACTCAGAGGGCTCAGTGTTTTGATTGACTGCATACTTGTGGTTCTTTGAACACTGCTGTGTTATTTTTCAGGGTAAGGTAAGGTCAGTTGCCTTTCCATGTGTTTCAAAGACTGGTAAGTGCCTCCATAGAGAGGGACTACAACTTTAGCATGTCCAGTGATCTTACTGTTCTATTTAGTCAAGTTTTTCAAAAAACAGATCTCGATGGCTACTATCTATAGTAAGTTTACCACATACAAATGAGTTCTGTTCAGAGAGGGCATTCATAAAGTCCAATTTGTTTGTAAGTCCAATAAAGTTAGCCTACTCATCCAACTAACACAATTGGCTGTACAATAATGTACTGTAATAGGTTTATAATATTTTTCACACAAATAATATAAAAAAACTAACACAAAATGAAAAATATTTCAACCTTTCAGTACAGTACCTTGGGGTTTCCCTGGTGACTCAGAGGGTAAAGACTTTGCCTGTGATGCAGGAGACCTGGGTTCAATTCCTGGGTTGGAAAGATCCTTTGGAGAAGGGAATACAACCCTCTCCAGTCTTCTTGCCTGGAGAATCCCATGGACAGAGAAGCCTGACAGGCTACAGTCCATGGGGGCACAAAGAGTTGGACATGACTGAGTAACTAGCACACATAGTACTTTGGAAAGCATAGTAGCACAGTTCAACAGTTGGCATGTTCTCACCTTTCAAAGTTCTAAACTTGAAGGTTCATATGTAAGGTACTTACTGTATCTACTCTTCGGCTGTTTTTGTCATGGATGGTGGCTGATTATATCAAGCAGTTATGAAATCTGTTTAGAACAACCACTTCATAGAAACCATTCTTTGCACTACATACCTTTTGACTTCAGTAAATCACAGATAACTCAGAGTTATGAGTTTCCTGTAACTGAAGGAAGCTGAAGAGTTCATTCTTGTTTCACTGATGAGGCAATTAAATTTCAGAGAAGTAGGTACCACATTTTTTTAAAAGCCTGCCCAGCTCAAACAGAGTGAAGAGGGAGCTGGAACCTGTATATTATTTCTGCCTTTTATAATCTTATTCATTTTCCCATGTTCTATGCATTTCATCTTAGAATACATTTTTTTTTTACAGTAGTTACAATATGCAGGAAACCACACATCTTCATTAAATACTCAATTTGAAACTACCCAGATCTCAGTTAGGAGCTTGTGGTTAGTTTTGAAGAAGCTTACCTTGTATGAGTCATTAAATAAATAAATTAATATATTAAACCTACATTAATACGTATGCATAGTATTTTCTTTTTCTGTTTACTGTCTGAATACCTTTAAATGTTTTAAAATAAAAATTTGGAAATCAACCAGTTTGATATTAATTTCCTCAAAGGGAAGGAAGGAAAGAAGGGAGAAAGAAGGAAGGGGGTAAAAACCAGAGAAGTCTATGATATAGACTTTGTGATGTGTCAGTTTGGCTAGGTTTAACTAAATTTCCCAGAATCCTCTTTCTCGTATGACATGGGCCACCAGGGAGATTCCGAGGAGATCTGGAAGCAAAAGGAAACAGTGGCTCTTTTGTAGCGTGCACACACACATACGTACACACAGTACGCACACAGCTGATGTGCACACCCTGAAGTGAAGCAGGGCCCAGTCCCCTGGTCTATCTTAGCTCCTCTGACTCTTGAGCCTGGTGTGTCTTTTTAGCACTCTGACAAAGGGCCCTTATTTCTACAAGAATTAGCCTTCATTTTCTATTGTCACTGTAACAAATGATCACAAACACAGTACCTTAAAACAGTTTCTTATCTTACAGACCTGTAGGTTAGACATCTGACATGTATCTTAGTGGCTTAAAATCAAGGCGTTTTATTCAATCCCATGTTTGTTCTGGTGGGGAAGAGAACTTTGCATTAGTGAAGTCCATGACACCAGCGTGATTTCTGTCAATGCTGGAGAAAGATAAACTGTGGGAAATTTATTTATTTTTTTAGTGACTGGATTATTTTTTAATTTGACCTCTTTTATTGTTTTTCTGTTTGTCTGTTTTCATCCATCTTTTAGCCTTTGGCCTGTGTGGGCCTCCCATTGCAGTGGTCTGTCTCTTCGCAGAGCACCAGCTTTGGGCACATGCGCTCCAGAGCACTGGCTCGTAATTGGGCACACGGGTCCAGCCACTCTGCGGCACATGGGATCTTCCTGGGCCAGGGATCGAACCGGTGCCCCTTGCACTGCAAGGCAAACTCTTTAGCCACTGGGCCACCAGGGAAGCCTGGAAATTTTTATTCTAACCACTTTTTCCTGGTTTTCTTCTTTAAAATCCAGGCAGCAGTATGAACAATATAAGAAAGGTATCTGTTAAACACCATGAATATAAAGATATATTAGTCATAAGCAAATAATATTAATATACCCTCTTTAAATATTAAGTAAATATATAATCATGGAAAGTGAATTTGAAACATATTAACTTTTTGTTTACTGTCTGAATACCTTTAAAGTAAAAAAGAAATCAACCAGTTTGATATTAATTTCCTCAAAGGAAGGAAGGAAAGAAGGGAGAAAGAAGGAAGGGGGTAAAAACCAGAGAAGTCTATGATATAGACTTTGTGATGTGTCAGTTTGGCTAGGTTTAACTAAATTTCCCAGAATCCTCTTTCTCGTATGACATGGGCCACCAGGGAGATTCCGAGGAGATCTGGAAGCAAAAGGAAACAGGGGCTCTTTTGTAGCGTGCACACACACATACGTACAAAAGTACGCACACAGCTGATGTGCACACCCTGAAGTGAAGCAGGGCCCAGTCCCCTGGTCTATCTTAGCTCCTCTGACTCTTGAGCCTGGTGTGTCTTTTTAGCACTCTGACAAAGGGCCCTTATTTCTACAAGAATTAGCCTTCATTTTCTATTGTCACTGTAACAAATGATCACAAACACAGTACCTTAAAACAGTTTCTTATCTTACAGACCTGTAGGTTAGACATCTGACATGTATCTTAGTGGCTTAAAATCAAGGCGTTTTATTCAATCCCATGTTTGTTCTGGGGGGGAAGAGAACTTTGCATTAGTGAAGTCCATGACACCAGCGTGATTTCTGTCAATGCTGGAGAAAGATAAACTGTGGGAAATTTATTTATTTTTTTAGTGACTGGATTATTTTTTAATTTGACCTCTTTTATTGTTTTTCTGTTTGTCTGTTTTCATCCATCTTTTAGCCTTTGGCCTGTGTGGGCCTCCCATTGCAGTGGTCTGTCTCTTCGCAGAGCACCAGCTTTGGGCACATGCGCTCCAGAGCACTGGCTCGTAATTGGGCACACGGGTCCAGCCACTCTGCGGCACATGGGATCTTCCTGGGCCAGGGATCGAACCGGCACCCCTTGCACTGCAAGGCAAACTCTTTAGCCACTGGGCCACCAGGGAAGCCTGGAAATTTTTATTCTAACCACTTTTTCCTGGTTTTCTTCTTTAAAATCCAGGCAGCAGTATGAACAATATAAGAAAGGTATCTGTTAAACACCATGAATATAAAGATATATTAGTCATAAGCAAATAATATTAATATACCCTCTTTAAATATTAAGTAAATATATAATCATGGAAAGTGAATTTGAACAACTTGAGGCCTGAGTGAAATTACCAACTTTTTTTTGTTGTTTTTAATTAAGCCATGAAATTCTTCAGGAAAGAGGCATGATTTAAGGTCCTTCAGAAATGAATTAAGAAAAATCATTGGTTTTGGCAGTAGGCATTTTTTCCCCAAATGTATTGCAAACTCACTTAGAAACATCTAGATTAATTCCTGTCCCTATTTTCTCTTCTCTCATCTGAGTATAAATGGAATCTAGCCATAGACATACAAGTGTGATCCAGTCATGCTGGTAGTGTCCAGAATATAGTAATGTGGGCATAGTCACAGAATTTCCATATGTAACTGACACAGGCAAGTCTTCCTTATGTGAATCTCACAGAGAAATACTGAAAATTACGCAGAATTGCCTGGAAATTTGACAGTCTGGAAATTTTTTGAAATGTGGTGGATGGCTACCCTTTCTGCACTGGAAAAACTATGTCTAAGTTATCTTCTTGTCTAACTTTATTCAAGACTTTTGCATTTGTTGCTCAGCTGGTGTGCTGATGTGGTTCCCAGAAGAACTCTGCTGCCGCCAAGAGCCCTTATTTCAGCACCCACAGCCTGGCAGATGGCCCCATGGCACACTGGCTTTCCTTTGTGAATCAGGAGTGGAGTGTGAACTCAATCTGCAGCACACACAATGACACATTCTTGGAGGGTGGCTGTCTAGACCATTTCCTTCACGCAGTGGCTCAACGGTCTGGCATGTTAAATTTTGGGGAGGGACTTCTTCAGCTGATTTACCCAGGACTGTCTAAGTGACTTTCTTCCACGAAAGAAAATAGTAAAATTTGGGCACATCGTAATTCGGGCACACGGGTCAGCATGCACTGGATCTTCCTGGGCCAGGGATCGAACCACTTGCCTGCAACCCGCACTGCAAGGCAACCTCTTTAGCCACTGGGCCACCAGGGAAGCCTGGAAATTTTTATTCTAACCACTTTTTCCTGGTTTTCTTCTTTAAAATCCAGGCAGCAGTATGAACAATATAAGAAAGGTATCTGTTAAACACCATGAATATAAAGATATATTAGTCATAAGCAAATAATATTAATATACCCTCTTTAAATATTAAGTAAATATATAATCATGGAAAGTGAATTTGAACAACTTGAGGCCTGAGTGAAATTACCAACTTTTTTTTGTTGTTTTTAATTAAGCCATGAAATTCTTCAGGAAAGAGGCATGATTTAAGGTCCTTCAGAAATGAATTAAGAAAAATCATTGGTTTTGGCAGTAGGCATTTTTTCCCCAAATGTATTGCAAACTCACTTAGAAACATCTAGATTAATTCCTGTCCCTATTTTCTCTTCTCTCATCTGAGTATAAATGGAATCTAGCCATAGACATACAAGTGTGATCCAGTCATGCTGGTAGTGTCCAGAATATAGTAATGTGGGCATAGTCACAGAATTTCCATATGTAACTGACACAGGCAAGTCTTCCTTATGTGAATCTCACAGAGAAATACTGAAAATTACGCAGAATTGCCTGGAAATTTGACAGTCTGGAAATTTTTTGAAATGTGGTGGATGGCTACCCTTTCTGCACTGGAAAAACTATGTCTAAGTTATCTTCTTGTCTAACTTTATTCAAGACTTTTGCATTTGTTGCTCAGCTGGTGTGCTGATGTGGTTCCCAGAAGAACTCTGCTGCCGCCAAGAGCCCTTATTTCAGCACCCACAGCCTGGCAGATGGCCCCATGGCACACTGGCTTTCCTTTGTGAATCAGGAGTGGAGTGTGAACTCAATCTGCAGCACACACAATGACACATTCTTGGAGGGTGGCTGTCTAGACCATTTCCTTCACGCAGTGGCTCAACGGTCTGGCATGTTAAATTTTGGGGAGGGACTTCTTCAGCTGATTTTTACCCAGTTCTGACAGTGGTGCTATAAGTGACTTTCTTCCACAGATTAGTATGGTTGTTAATGTGTCCATACACATTAGCTTCAAAGTGAGTTTTCTGGCAACTGAAGCCTTTTGTCTCTTACCTGTTCTCTCTCTAAGAATGAAAAGGATTTAGTCTCTACTCTTTGGTTGTGGGGAGTGGCGGTGTAGTTGGTTTTTTGGACTGGGATAAGTTTTGGGGGAAAAAAGAATATTCCAATAAGCCCCCCAAACCTAGATACTCCAGTTAATATCAGTGAGTTTTGAACTAGTTTGAGGAGGTCCAAGTATTTAAAAGGACAATGCATGTGTTTGGATACCTGAAACTCTATGCATGGTTCCATACTTACAAGCTGAACAGATTCATGTCTTTGTACTTTATTTTATCTATCTAAAACTTTAAAAACATTTTTGTGACCAGTCAGTAACAACAGCAAAATATGTGTTAAGAGAAAGGATCAGAACAGAGCAGTAGGAAAATAAACTATGTGTATGTTAAGTACTGGGGCACAGTGTAAGATAATACATACTTCTTAGAGCTAGAAACTATGGTTTACTTACATTTGGTTTAGGAAAGCTTATTTCCTCCTAGTATTATAAAAATGTCATTCTGTATTTCCTTCAGTTGCTTTTATAATTTTTTTGGCACTAATCATTAACCCAGTTTTTTTCATTTTAATACTTTTTTTTAATTTCTCTTCAAAAATGCTTTTATATTTAAAAGGCACACTGGCTTTCCTTTGTGAATCCAGGAAACTATGTCTAAGTTATCTTCTTGTCTAACTTTATTCAAGACTTTTGCATTTGTTGCTCAGCTGGTGTGCTGATGTGGTTCCCAGAAGAACTCTGCTCGCCAAGAGCCCTTATTTCAGCACCCACAGCCTGGCAGATGGCCCCATGGCACACTGGCTTTCCTTTGTGAATCAGGAGTGGAGTGTGAACTCAATCTGCAGCACACACAATGACACATTCTTGGAGGGTGGCTGTCTAGACCATTTCCTTCACGCAGTGGCTCAACGGTCTGGCATGTTAAATTTTGGGGAGGGACTTCTTCAGCTGATTTTTACCCAGTTCTGACAGTGGTGCTATAAGTGACTTTCTTCCACAGATTAGTATGGTTGTTAATGTGTCCATACACATTAGCTTCAAAGTGAGTTTTCTGGCAACTGAAGCCTTTTGTCTCTTACCTGTTCTCTCTCTAAGAATGAAAAGGATTTAGTCTCTACTCTTTGGTTGTGGGGAGTGGCGGTGTAGTTGGTTTTTTGGACTGGGATAAGTTTTGGGGGAAAAATAGAATATTCCAATAAGCCCCCCAAACCTAGATACTCCAGTTAATATCAGTGAGTTTTGAACTAGTTTGAGGAGGTCCAAGTATTTAAAAGGACAATGCATGTGTTTGGATACCTGAAACTCTATGCATGGTTCCATACTTACAAGCTGAACAGATTCATGTCTTTGTACTTTATTTTATCTATCTAAAACTTTAAAAACATTTTTGTGACCAGTCAGTAACAACAGCAAAATATGTGTTAAGAGAAAGGATCAGAACAGAGCAGTAGGGAAAATAAACTATGTGTATGTTAAGTACTGGGGCACAGTGTAAGATAATACATACTTCTTAGAGCTAGAAACTATGGTTTACTTACATTTGGTTTAGGAAAGCTTATTTCCTCCTAGTATTATAAAAATGTCATTCTGTATTTCCTTCAGTTGCTTTTATAATTTTTTTGGCACTAATCATTAACCCAGTTCTAATTTATTCTCTTGCATGTCTTAAGATAGGCATTAGGATTGGTTATTTCAACATCAATTATGGAATCCTCTTCCAATTAATTTAAAAGGTATTTATATTAAATATTAAATCCCCCTGAACACCTGGCTCTGTTGATGGCATACTGATTTGCCAGAACTATGATGTTTTAGTTACTGTATTTTTCTACTGTGTTCTGATACTTGGCACATCAAACAAAAGCTCTCTTGCCTAGTCTTTCAGAGATGAGAGTTAGAGTCATCTTGCCATATTTATTAAAGAATCCTATTCAGGTTCTGGTTAAGAATATGCTGAATTTATTTGTATCTGGGGTCATTGGCGATTTCATACTGTTGAATGTTCCCGTACAAGAACATGGTCCATTTACATAAGGCACTAGAGCGTGTCTTCTTATGTTTTTCTGTTCCTGTTCAGTTGGTACACAACCAGACTGTATTTAGAAAGGAAACAGAACAGAAACAAGGAACATCCATGACATTTGAATTCAGCCAAATCACAAGTTCCTTTGGTGATTATTGTTCTAGAAGAGGTCAAGTTATTAAATGCATTGGTTTTTTAAAAAAGATATATATATCTATATGTATAAAGATATATAGATACATGTGTCTTTGGCCACAGGCACATATAATCTCAGTCTGTTTGTATTGCAGACTATCACTCCATAAATACTTGTTATTAGACAGGAAGTGGGATATTAACAAATATTTATGGAGTGATATTTAGTAGTATTTTCAGACTGGTCAGGGGGCTTCCCAGGTGGCGCTAGTGGTGAAGAACTTGCCTGCCAAGGCAGGAGACAGAGAGGCCCGTTTGACCCATGGATCCAGAAGATCCCCTGGAGGAGGCCATGACAACCCACTCCAGTATTCTTGCTTGGAGAATCCCATGGACAGAGGAGCCTTGAGCTGAGGGAGGGGGCTACAGTCCATTGAGTCGCAAAGAGTCTGACAAGACTGAAGCAATTTAGCCGGCAGGCACAGACTAGTCCGTGTCCACCTCTAGTTTCGTAACACTTCTTCTTGTGGTCAGGAGGGGGCGCTCCCGCAGCAACAGGCCCTCAGTGCCATTGAAGTCTAACAAACCTTAGGAAGTATTGGTTTATAAATTATCAACTGCAGTTCTCACACATTCTAACAGACTCACATCTGTGGGCATTTTATGTAGAAGACAAGTAATGGGAGAAGGTGAGATCTTCAAAGTGTCTTGTAATCGAAGAAGGCCTGTATTATATAAGCACAGAAGGCGGAAAGGGATTATAACAACTTGTGTTTGGGCTAACCAGTGGAGCCTCTGCTTTTAAGGGCCGTTCTTTTGAGCTCCGGTGCCAGCAGACCGCTTTGTGAGCTGACGGTTTCTTGATCTTAGTCCTTTAAGGGCAACATTTTTTAAAATGGTGCTTTAAATAGCGTAGGTAAGCTCTGGAGAGCAGTGAGTTGGGGGCTATGGAAGGAAACGGGTCTGGTTGCAGACCATCCTATGGGGAAAATACTGATTTTATCTATTGACTTTGGAACAGTTGCCCTCATTGTTGAGGATGTTAAAGTTTTTGATGAGCAGTTTTGAGGGTGCTTACATCCATAATTTGTTCAGTTTTTGGATTATTGTTCTAGAAGAGGTCAAGATTAAATGCATTGGTTTTTTAAAAAAGATATATATATCTATATGTATAAAGATATATAGATACATGTGTCTTTGGCCACAGGCACATATAATCTCAGTCTGTTTGTATTGCAGACTATCACTCCATAAATACTTGTTATTAGACAGGAAGTGGGATATTAACAAATATTTATGGAGTGATATTTAGTAGTATTTTCAGACTGGTCAGGGGGCTTCCCAGGTGGCGCTAGTGGTGAAGAACTTGCCTGCCAAGGCAGGAGACAGAGAGGCCCGTTTGACCCATGGATCCAGAAGATCCCCTGGAGGAGGCCATGACAACCCACTCCAGTATTCTTGCTTGGAGAATCCCATGGACAGAGGAGCCTTGAGCTGAGGGAGGGGGCTACAGTCCATTGAGTCGCAAAGAGTCTGACAAGACTGAAGCAATTTAGCCGGCAGGCACAGACTAGTCCGTGTCCACCTCTAGTTTCGTAACACTTCTTCTTGTGGTCAGGAGGGGGCGCTCCCGCAGCAACAGGCCCTCAGTGCCATTGAAGTCTAACAAACCTTAGGAAGTATTGGTTTATAAATTATCAACTGCAGTTCTCACACATTCTAACAGACTCACATCTGTGGGCATTTTATGTAGAAGACAAGTAATGGGAGAAGGTGAGATCTTCAAAGTGTCTTGTAATCGAAGAAGGCCTGTATTATATAAGCACAGAAGGCGGAAAGGGATTATAACAACTTGTGTTTGGGCTAACCAGTGGAGCCTCTGCTTTTAAGGGCCGTTCTTTTGAGCTCCGGTGCCAGCAGACCGCTTTGTGAGCTGACGGTTTCTTGATCTTAGTCCTTTAAGGGCAACATTTTTTAAAATGGTGCTTTAAATAGCGTAGGTAAGCTCTGGAGAGCAGTGAGTTGGGGGCTATGGAAGGAAACGGGTCTGGTTGCAGACCATCCTATGGGGAAAATACTGATTTTATCTATTGACTTTGGAACAGTTGCCCTCATTGTTGAGGATGTTGATGTTCAAAGAAGTGTATCATTCTCTACCCCCTCTTCCAGGATGAGCTCAGGGCCTCTTCCTTATACTCCCAAACAATCCAGAGTTTATTTCTACTTTTTAATGATATTCACTTGTGTATTTGTTGTATCTTCTGCATTAAGTGAAGACAGAACCATATTGTAGTTGGATATACCTTCCTGGTGGCTCAGTCAGTAAAGAATCCACCTGTTACCTGTAAACAACAAAACTCTGTAAAAGTTAAAAGTAAAATAAAAGTTAAAAAAAAAAAGAAAAAGAATTCACCTGAAATGCAGGAAACCTGGGTTCAATGGGAAGATCCCATGGAGAAGGAAATGGCAGCTCACTACAGTATTTTTGCCTGGGAAATCCCATGAACAGAGGAACCTGGCAGGCTGCTGTCCATGGGATCACAAAACAGTTGGATACGAGTTAAAGACTAAACAACAGCACCAGGCAATTAATAATTATTTGCTTAATGGATGACAGATGGAAAGGAAGGCAAGTGGAAGGCAAATTGTCACAGAATGGTAGATAGATATTATAGTATAAGTGAAATTTTAAACTCATCCAGAATTTGGAAATAGCAACAGTAACAAAACCCACAAGGAGCATTACTAGGTACAACCCAATACTAATGATAACAGAAAGCAAGTTGTTTATGATGAGGTTAGTGATAAGATTTGTAATAGTGACTATGGAATGTGACTGTAACCACCTTAACGTGAAATAAAGACCATTTGTTGTTTATGTGGATTTCAAAGTTTAATTGCATAATGTAAAAATATCCTTAAAAGTAGTGAAGTTATAGAATGTAGTATTCCATGTACAATTTTAGTAAAATCATTCATCCTACAAAAATTCAGATGTGACACTGTCAACCCATAATCCCCTTTGTGGTCTTAGTTGAATGAAGATTTTTCATACCATCCCTCTTCTTTCTATTGACTTTGGAACTCCCTCATTTGTTTGAGGAACTCTGGAGAGCAGTGAGTTGGGGGCTATGGAAGGAAACGGGTCTGGTTGCAGACCATCCTATGGGGAAAATACTGATTTTATCTATTGACTTTGGAACAGTTGCCCTCATTGTTGAGGATGTTGATGTTCAAAGAAGTGTATCATTCTCTACCCCCTCTTCCAGGATGAGCTCAGGGCCTCTTCCTTATACTCCCAAACAATCCAGAGTTTATTTCTACTTTTTAATGATATTCACTTGTGTATTTGTTGTATCTTCTGCATTAAGTGAAGACAGAACCATATTGTAGTTGGATATACCTTCCTGGTGGCTCAGTCAGTAAAGAATCCACCTGTTACCTGTAAACAACAAAACTCTGTAAAAGTTAAAAGTAAAATAAAAGTTAAAAAAAAAAAGAAAAAGAATTCACCTGAAATGCAGGAAACCTGGGTTCAATGGGAAGATCCCATGGAGAAGGAAATGGCAGCTCACTACAGTATTTTTGCCTGGGAAATCCCATGAACAGAGGAACCTGGCAGGCTGCTGTCCATGGGATCACAAAACAGTTGGATACGAGTTAAAGACTAAACAACAGCACCAGGCAATTAATAATTATTTGCTTAATGGATGACAGATGGAAAGGAAGGCAAGTGGAAGGCAAATTGTCACAGAATGGTAGATAGATATTATAGTATAAGTGAAATTTTAAACTCATCCAGAATTTGGAAATAGCAACAGTAACAAAACCCACAAGGAGCATTACTAGGTACAACCCAATACTAATGATAACAGAAAGCAAGTTGTTTATGATGAGGTTAGTGATAAGATTTGTAATAGTGACTATGGAATGTGACTGTAACCACCTTAACGTGAAATAAAGACCATTTGTTGTTTATGTGGATTTCAAAGTTTAATTGCATAATGTAAAAATATCCTTAAAAGTAGTGAAGTTATAGAATGTAGTATTCCATGTACAATTTTAGTAAAATCATTCATCCTACAAAAATTCAGATGTGACACTGTCAACCCATAATCCCCTTTGTGGTCTTAGTTGAATGAAGATTTTTCATACCACTCCCTCTTCTTTTCTTAATAAAGCACCAGAAACTTATTAATTGAGGAGGTTAGTTCAGGTGTTCACATTCTTACTTCCTGGGCTTACCTTTTCCAATCATACTATAAACTTTATCATCAAATAACTACAAAGAAGGGGTTTTTTTTTAATTCTTTATTTTAAAGGTTTTATAGAGTTTTGTTGTTTACCGCCATGTATGTTTCCAGATCAGTCATATACATATCCCTGGTCTGCCCCCCTCCCTCCAGTTCCCCCATCCCACCCCTCCGGACCATCGCCCCATGCCATTGTGAGCCTCCTATTCCTTTAGCACAGTGACAATAGCTATCTTTTCCATACATGACAGAATAGGTTTCCATGTTACTCCCTCCATGCCTTCCCCTCCCTGTTTCTTCCCCACAATGTCCATATGTCTATCCTCTGTTTTTCCATGAGTTCACTGCGTGTGTTATAAAGACCATCCTACTAGATTCCATATATATGTGTTAGTATACTGTATTTGTCTTTCTCTTTTTGACTTACTTCACTTTTTATGATAGGTTCTAGAGCTAGCCACATCATTAGGACTGGGTCTTCTGCATTTCTTTTAACAGCTGAGTAGTATTCCATTGTATATATATACCAGAGCTTCTATATCCATTCATTCGTTGATGGACATCTAGGTTGCTTCCATGTTCTGGCTATTGTATAGAGAACTGCAATGAACATTGGGGTACAGGTGCCTCTTTCAGTTTTGATTTCATCAGGATATAGGCCTAGTAGTGGGATTTCTGGGTCATAGGGTGCTTCTATTTTTAGTTTTTTAAGGAATCTCCATATTGTCTTCCATAGAGGCTGTAGCAATTGACATTCCCACCAGCAATGCAAGAGGGTTCCCTTTTCTCCGCACCCTCTCCAGGATTTATTGTCTGTCCATTTATTGATGATGGCCATTCTGACGGGTGTGAGGTATCTCATTGTAGTTTTAATTTGCATTTCTCTAATAATAAGCGAGGTTGAGCATGGTTTCATGTGGTTTTTGGCCATCTGTATGTCCTCTTTGGTGACATGTCTGTTTAGATCTTTTCCCCATTTTTTGATTAGGTTGTTCATTTTTCTGGTGCTGAGTTGTCTGAGTTGCTTGTAAATTTTGGAGATTAATTCTTTGTCTGTTATTTCATTGGCTGTGATTTTCTCCCATTCTGTGGGCTGTCTGTTCAGCTTTATTGTAATTTCTTTTGCTGTACAAAAGCTTTGAAGTTTCATTCGGTCCCACATGTTCATTTATCTTTTGAGTTCTGCTATTCTAGTAGGTGGATCAGAGAAGATCTTGCTTTGATTCATGTCCTTGAGGGTTTTGCCTATATTCTCCTCTAAGAGTTTGATGATTTCTGGTCTTACATTGAGGGCTTTAATCCATTTTGAGTTGATCTTTGTGTATGGTGTCAGGGAATGTTCCAACTTCATTTTTTTGCATGTAGCTGTCCAATTTTCCCAGCACCACTTGTTGAAGAGGCTGTCTTTGTCCCATTTTATAGTTTCGCCTCCTTTGTGAAAAATAAGGTACCCACAGGTGCGTGGGTTTATCTCTGGGTTCTCAATCTTGTTCCATTGGTCGATATTTCTGTTTTTGTGCCAGTACCGTACTGTCTTGATGACTGTTGCTTTGTAGTAGAGTCTGAAGTTAGGAAGGCTGATTCCTCCATCTCCATTTTTCTCTCTGAGGATTGCTTCGGCTATTCGAGGTCTTTTGTGTTTCCATATGAACTGTGTTATTGTTTGGTCTAGTTCTGTGAAATGTCAATAGTAGTTGGATAGGTATTGCACTGAATCAATAGTAGTTGGAATTTTCGGTTCTCATTTTTTTAAGAACTGCAATGAACATTGGGGTACAGTGCCTCTTTCAGTTTTGATTTCATCAGGATATAGGCCTAGTAGTGGGATTTCTGGGTCATAGGGTGCTTCTATTTTTAGTTTTTTAAGGAATCTCCATATTGTCTTCCATAGAGGCTGTAGCAATTGACATTCCCACCAGCAATGCAAGAGGGTTCCCTTTTCTCCGCACCCTCTCCAGGATTTATTGTCTGTCCATTTATTGATGATGGCCATTCTGACGGGTGTGAGGTATCTCATTGTAGTTTTAATTTGCATTTCTCTAATAATAAGCGAGGTTGAGCATGGTTTCATGTGGTTTTTGGCCATCTGTATGTCCTCTTTGGTGACATGTCTGTTTAGATCTTTTCCCCATTTTTTGATTAGGTTGTTCATTTTTCTGGTGCTGAGTTGTCTGAGTTGCTTGTAAATTTTGGAGATTAATTCTTTGTCTGTTATTTCATTGGCTGTGATTTTCTCCCATTCTGTGGGCTGTCTGTTCAGCTTTATTGTAATTTCTTTTGCTGTACAAAAGCTTTGAAGTTTCATTCGGTCCCACATGTTCATTTATCTTTTGAGTTCTGCTATTCTAGTAGGTGGATCAGAGAAGATCTTGCTTTGATTCATGTCCTTGAGGGTTTTGCCTATATTCTCCTCTAAGAGTTTGATGATTTCTGGTCTTACATTGAGGGCTTTAATCCATTTTGAGTTGATCTTTGTGTATGGTGTCAGGGAATGTTCCAACTTCATTTTTTTGCATGTAGCTGTCCAATTTTCCCAGCACCACTTGTTGAAGAGGCTGTCTTTGTCCCATTTTATAGTTTCGCCTCCTTTGTGAAAAATAAGGTACCCACAGGTGCGTGGGTTTATCTCTGGGTTCTCAATCTTGTTCCATTGGTCGATATTTCTGTTTTTGTGCCAGTACCGTACTGTCTTGATGACTGTTGCTTTGTAGTAGAGTCTGAAGTTAGGAAGGCTGATTCCTCCATCTCCATTTTTCTCTCTGAGGATTGCTTCGGCTATTCGAGGTCTTTTGTGTTTCCATATGAACTGTGTTATTGTTTGGTCTAGTTCTGTGAAAAATGTCAATAGTAGTTGGATAGGTATTGCACTGAATCTGTAGATGATATTTGGTAGTATGGTCATTTTCACAATATTGATTCTTCTGATCCAGGAACATGGAATACCTCTCCCTCTGTTTAAGTCTTCTTTAATTTCTCTCATGAATGTCTTGTAATTTTCTGTGTACAGTTCTTTTGTTTCTTTGGATAGGTTTATTCCTAGGTATTTTAGTCTTTTGGTTGCAATGGTGAAGTGGATTGCCTCTTTGATTTCGTTTTCTGATTTTTCATTGTTTGTGTATAGGAATGCCAGTGATTTCTGTGTGTTACCTTTGTATCCTGTGACTTTGTTGAATTCATTGATTAGCTGTAGTAGCTTTGTAATAGTGTCTTTGGGATTTTCTATGTATAATATCATGTCATCTGCAAAAAGAGAGAGCTTGACTTCTTCCTTTCCAATCTGGATTCCTTTTCTTTCTTTCTCTTCTCTTCTTGCTGTTGCTAGAACTTCCAGGACTATGTTGAATAGTAGTGGTGAAAGTGGACACCCCTGTCTTGTTCCTGATCTTAGAAGGAATGATTTTAGTTTTTCACCGTTGAGGATAATGTTCGCTGTGGGCTTCTCATATATGGCTTTTATTATGTTGAGATAGGTTCCCTCTATGCCCATTTTCTGAAGAGTTTTTACCATAAATGGATGTTGTACTTTGTCAAAGGTTTTTTCTGTATCTAAAAGAAGGGTATTTTGAGAGTCTTCCTTGTTCTGGATAGTTCATTTCCCAATAATCTAGTCTATGTGAATTGTTCTTAGAACACCTAAGATTAAATGGGATCATGTAGGTGCTATTTTGAGTAGAACAACTGAAAAAAAAATTTTTTTTTGATTATTTATTTATTTGGCTTTGCTTGGTCTTAGTTGTGATATGTGGGATCTAGTTTCCTGAGCAGGGATCGAACCCGGGCTCCCTGCATTGGGAACACAGAGTCTTAACCAATGGACCACCAGAGAAGTCCAAGAACAACTTTTTAAGATGCTTCCACTCAAAAGTTTCATGCTTGAACATTTGATAAAAGGTAATTATATATTTTTTCGATACAATATTGGCTTCCCATATTTACCAAAATAAGAAGCTAAAATTACAAAAATCGCCTAAGTCAAAGATTCATCTTGACTGTAAAAGTGTTTACACAAATAGACAGCCAAAATATATCTCTATTTTATTTTTAATATTTTAAGATCACTGTTATTCTGAGATGACCAATTAGTTCATCTTAAATTTCATTGCAAAATGTAAATATATTTGATGGGTTTCTGTTCATTTTTATTTTTATCCTTCTGGAAAATCATTGTCTTATCTTTGACCAATGGGAAGTTGGCTTCAAAGTTTTCTTACATTGTATGTAGTGTCTTTCCTTGCTCTCTGATATGTCAAGGTATTTCAGGTCATCTTGTATGTTTCTTGCCCCTGACCAAGAATCATCCATTTCTCCAAGAACCCCTCATGTCTTTTAATAGGAAATAGCAAGACTGCAATCTAGGCTTTAGGATCTCTCATTGGAACTGGGCTTATCTTTGTTTCCAGGCTTTATCAGAGAATGCACTCTAATATTTCCACTTCAATTACAGGACTACAGGATTTACCCTGTCTATTTTCCATTTGTACTTTTCTTTGGTGTATAATGAGAATCCTAGTTTTCAAGGACACAGGGGTTGATCAAATTAGAATGTCCCAGAATTACTCACTTCCTTTATTCCATGTTATACATAGAGAGTCTCAGAATAGCAAAACTTCTCTTGTTATGATTACTGGAAGCAGTTAGGTTTATTTCCACCCTATTCTTCCCTTTCTTTTCTCATGATTGCTGTATCTGTACTATCAACTCATATACTCTTTACTCTCTAGAACAGCTTTCTCATTAAATTTTAAGATTAAATGGGATCATGTAGGTGCTATTTTGAGTAGAACAACTGAAAAAAAAATTTTTTTTTGATTATTTATTTATTTGGCTTTGCTTGGTCTTAGTTGTGATATGTGGGATCTAGTTTCCTGAGCAGGGATCGAACCCGGGCTCCCTGCATTGGGAACACAGAGTCTTAACCAATGGACCACCAGAGAAGTCCAAGAACAACTTTTTAAGATGCTTCCACTCAAAAGTTTCATGCTTGAACATTTGATAAAAGGTAATTATATATTTTTTCGATACAATATTGGCTTCCCATATTTACCAAAATAAGAAGCTAAAATTACAAAAATCGCCTAAGTCAAAGATTCATCTTGACTGTAAAAGTGTTTACACAAATAGACAGCCAAAATATATCTCTATTTTATTTTTAATATTTTAAGATCACTGTTATTCTGAGATGACCAATTAGTTCATCTTAAATTTCATTGCAAAATGTAAATATATTTGATGGGTTTCTGTTCATTTTTATTTTTATCCTTCTGGAAAATCATTGTCTTATCTTTGACCAATGGGAAGTTGGCTTCAAAGTTTTCTTACATTGTATGTAGTGTCTTTCCTTGCTCTCTGATATGTCAAGGTATTTCAGGTCATCTTGTATGTTTCTTGCCCCTGACCAAGAATCATCCATTTCTCCAAGAACCCCTCATGTCTTTTAATAGGAAATAGCAAGACTGCAATCTAGGCTTTAGGATCTCTCATTGGAACTGGGCTTATCTTTGTTTCCAGGCTTTATCAGAGAATGCACTCTAATATTTCCACTTCAATTACAGGACTACAGGATTTACCCTGTCTATTTTCCATTTGTACTTTTCTTTGGTGTATAATGAGAATCCTAGTTTTCAAGGACACAGGGGTTGATCAAATTAGAATGTCCCAGAATTACTCACTTCCTTTATTCCATGTTATACATAGAGAGTCTCAGAATAGCAAAACTTCTCTTGTTATGATTACTGGAAGCAGTTAGGTTTATTTCCACCCTATTCTTCCCTTTCTTTTCTCATGATTGCTGTATCTGTACTATCAACTCATATACTCTTTACTCTCTAGAACAGCTTTCTCATTAAATTTTAGTTCTGTAAGTAACAAACATTTAGAACTCAACCCCACTCCCTAAGTCCATGTCCTTCTAGCCATTTTAGCCGCCTGAAGCTCATTCTCTCATAAATCCCAAAGAGAAGACTTAAGGGAATAAAATTTCCAGAGTTCCTACATGTTGACAGGAATTTGTCAATGGCCTTTATACATTTTACATTCTCTTCCCTTGAGTATCTTCAACGTGTTACTTCATTTTTTTCCTTTGGTATTATGAGCTGTTGTCAAAATGTCTCTGAAACCATTTTTCCCCCTTGTAAATTCTTGTGCTGTTTTAGCATAGATGCAAAAAGGATTTTTTTCTTCTGTTTTCAAAAGCCCATCAGTTTTACTAAATTAAGTGGAGATATTGGTTATTCTGAGTCAGTATTCTCAGGTACATGTGTTCTTCTGACATGTTACATTTTTTTTTCCAGTTTTAGAAGATTTTCTTGAATCATTCGTTTTATGTTTGCTTACTTTCTTGTCTTTTTAAATTTTTCAGGAACTTTTTGACTACCAATATTTGTCGCTTTCCCTTTTTCCTTTTGAACTCTTTCTTCATTTGTTTTTATAAATGGAGGTAAAATATACATACAGTAAGGTATATTATTTAATCATTTTAAGTGAACAACCCAATGGCATTAAACACATTCACAATGTTGTGAAACTATCACTGCTGTCTCCAGAACTTTTCATCTTCCTAATTTGAAATTCTCTGTCTGTTCAACAATAACTCTCCATCCCCCTTTCCCTCTTCACTTTTGGTTTTCTAACATTTCTCACTTTTCACCTATTTCTTGAGGCACTTTTTCATTATGTTTATTTACTTTTGTGATTGTTTTATTTTGTGAGTCTTCATTTCTAAAACGATATTTCTCCTTTCATTTTCAATTTTATTTCAGTATACCACTTTATTTCTGA
The DNA here is from genome assembly GCA_022376925.1 of Tragulus kanchil. Lineage (NCBI taxonomy): Eukaryota > Metazoa > Chordata > Mammalia > Artiodactyla > Tragulidae > Tragulus > Tragulus kanchil. The sequence continues at coordinate 211,748,799 of JAIOJX010000026.1, forward strand.
ATTTTTCTAATTCTGATTTATGTCAGCATATTTTTCCACATTCTCTTGTTATGATTGAAGCAGTTAGGTTTATTTCCACCCTATTCTTCCCTTTCTTTTCTCATGATTGCTGTATCTGTACTATCAACTCATATACTCTTTACTCTCTAGAACAGCTTTCTCATTAAATTTTAGTTCTGTAAGTAACAAACATTTAGAACTCAACCCCACTCCCTAAGTCCATGTCCTTCTAGCCATTTTAGCCGCCTGAAGCTCATTCTCTCATAAATCCCAAAGAGAAGACTTAAGGGAATAAAATTTCCAGAGTTCCTACATGTTGACAGGAATTTGTCAATGGCCTTTATACATTTTACATTCTCTTCCCTTGAGTATCTTCAACGTGTTACTTCATTTTTTTCCTTTGGTATTATGAGCTGTTGTCAAAATGTCTCTGAAACCATTTTTCCCCCTTGTAAATTCTTGTGCTGTTTTAGCATAGATGCAAAAAGGATTTTTTTCTTCTGTTTTCAAAAGCCCATCAGTTTTACTAAATTAAGTGGAGATATTGGTTATTCTGAGTCAGTATTCTCAGGTACATGTGTTCTTCTGACATGTTACATTTTTTTTTCCAGTTTTAGAAGATTTTCTTGAATCATTCGTTTTATGTTTGCTTACTTTCTTGTCTTTTTAAATTTTTCAGGAACTTTTTGACTACCAATATTTGTCGCTTTCCCTTTTTCCTTTTGAACTCTTTCTTCATTTGTTTTTATAAATGGAGGTAAAATATACATACAGTAAGGTATATTATTTAATCATTTTAAGTGAACAACCCAATGGCATTAAACACATTCACAATGTTGTGAAACTATCACTGCTGTCTCCAGAACTTTTTCATCTTCCTAATTTGAAATTCTCTGTCTGTTCAACAATAACTCTCCATCCCCCTTTCCCTCTTCACTTTTGGTTTTCTAACATTTCTCACTTTTCACCTATTTCTTGAGGCACTTTTTCATTATGTTTATTTACTTTTGTGATTGTTTTATTTTGTGAGTCTTCATTTCTAAAACGATATTTCTCCTTTCATTTTCAATTTTTATTTCAGTATACCACTTTATTTCTGAATTTTTCTAATTCTGATTTATGTCAGCTATTCATGTCTTATACCAACATTTTCTTAATGTTAGCTCATTTTGAAATGCTCTATTATAATTTTGATCTTTTATAAAATCTGTAACAATCTATAATTATTTATGGGACTGTAATTCTACTTATTCTTCTTTCTTACAGTAACTTACTATGGGATTTGACCTTCCCAGTTTTCCCTTGCTTATTTTGTAAATTCAGTTTTCCAGAATTTCAGAAGGAGGCTTGGCTTAATGGATTTTCTATTGTTACAGAGCACCCTCTTCTATTGTTTCATGCGGTATTAAAAATATGGTGCCTGGTTTTTGAGATTTCTTGGTTTTCTCTTTCTCTCCTGTACTTTATCTGCATGTTTTCTTCCCTTTTCCTCCATTGTCTTGTCCTTCTCAGTTTTTGTGACATGTCCCATAGTTTCTGCTCACCCTGAAGCTTTGTCCCAAAAAAGATCTGCCTGGTCACCATTGAAAGTTCACAAGGGTAGAAGTAGATTTCACCCAATACCAATGGGTATTGTGGCAATGGATAGTTGATACACTGACATCCTAGATCAATGAGTGTGATGCTTATAGGATGTTGAAAGGCCATTGATCCTAACCCTGCCATTCTACTGATGAAGAAACCAAAGCCCCAAGTGAAAAGATGCCCAGGCTAAAATATCTACAGAGCTTGCATGTGTAGATGTAGACCAGATAGCATTTTTTACTTTACTCTTTCTTCATTTGTTTTTATAAATGGAGGTAAAATATACATACAGTAAGGTATATTATTTAATCATTTTAAGTGAACAACCCAATGGCATTAAACACATTCACAATGTTGTGAAACTATCACTGCTGTCTCCAGAACTTTTCATCTTCCTAATTTGAAATTCTCTGTCTGTTCAACAATAACTCTCCATCCCCCTTTCCCTCTTCACTTTTGGTTTTCTAACATTTCTCACTTTTCACCTATTTCTTGAGGCACTTTTTCATTATGTTTATTTACTTTTGTGATTGTTTTATTTTGTGAGTCTTCATTTCTAAAACGATATTTCTCCTTTCATTTTCAATTTTTATTTCAGTATACCACTTTATTTCTGAATTTTTCTAATTCTGATTTATGTCAGCTATTCATGTCTTATACCAACATTTTCTTAATGTTAGCTCATTTTGAAATGCTCTATTATAATTTTGATCTTTTATAAAATCTGTAACAATCTATAATTATTTATGGGACTGTAATTCTACTTATTCTTCTTTCTTACAGTAACTTACTATGGGATTTGACCTTCCCAGTTTTCCCTTGCTTATTTTGTAAATTCAGTTTTCCAGAATTTCAGAAGGAGGCTTGGCTTAATGGATTTTCTATTGTTACAGAGCACCCTCTTCTATTGTTTCATGCGGTATTAAAAATATGGTGCCTGGTTTTTGAGATTTCTTGGTTTTCTCTTTCTCTCCTGTACTTTATCTGCATGTTTTCTTCCCTTTTCCTCCATTGTCTTGTCCTTCTCAGTTTTTGTGACATGTCCCATAGTTTCTGCTCACCCTGAAGCTTTGTCCCAAAAAAGATCTGCCTGGTCACCATTGAAAGTTCACAAGGGTAGAAGTAGATTTCACCCAATACCAATGGGTATTGTGGCAATGGATAGTTGATACACTGACATCCTAGATCAATGAGTGTGATGCTTATAGGATGTTGAAAGGCCATTGATCCTAACCCTGCCATTCTACTGATGAAGAAACCAAAGCCCCAAGTGAAAAGATGCCCAGGCTAAAATATCTACAGAGCTTGCATGTGTAGATGTAGACCAGATAGCTTTACTCTTTCTTCTGTGCCACAACTCTTCTCTGGCCCTTGAATAAGAAGTAGGACTTAGAGAAGTATCTTCACATAATATTTCTCACTCATGCAAAGTCCAATACAGTAATTTTTGGCCAAACCTCAAACAGGAGTGTTAGATGATGCTGCAATCTTCAGACATGACCTCCAAGGTTGCAGCAGAATGAAAGAGATGGTGGGGAAAGCAGGCTGTGTGTATGAGTATCTTCTGATCACATTCCAATGGCTAGAACTAATCACATGAGTCTATGTATGGAAAGGGGAATTGGAAATAGGGCACCTAGATGGGCAGTTGCTATGAGAGGGCAAAATTAAACTTTAGGGGTCAGCTAAGCCATCTCACTACAGAAATACTTCCTGGAGAGATGTCTGTAGAATTCCACTTAGCTATAGTCACACTAATCGTTGATGAGGTTGATAAGGAGAACGGGAAAACCATGATTGGTTTAAATTAATGCAGATTTCTCTTTCAGCTGCTTATAGAATTACTCTGAGTAATGAATATCTGAATGAAATTGAGGTTTGCTGAAAGAAGATTAACAAGACTTTCCAGTCATTGTGGCTAATGTCTTTTCTGAAATAGTTACACTCAGCTGAATGTGAGCAGAGAATGGACTTTAGTCGCTGCTTCAGGGCAAATTAATATGGAGATAATTAGACAGAGAGAAAAATAAAATCTTTGATCATGGAACAGTTTTGTCTAGCTATCAACAAGGTTTATTTTCTGCCAACAGATTCATTTTTAATAGGATATTTAGGCTGAGTATTTTTCTAGGAGGACTAATGGATTTTGAGACTTCCCTGATGGTCCAGTGGGTAAGGACACCACCTTGCAGTGCAAGGCATGCCGGTTTGATCCCTGGCCTGGGAAGATCCCACGTGCTGTAGAACGGCTTGACTGATGCGTCCAACTACCTAGCCAGAGCTCTGTAATGCATGTACCTAGAGCTGGTGCTCTGCAGCAAGAGAGGCCACTGTGATGGGAGGCCAAAGAACAAAGATGGAAATGAAAGACCAATAGATGTGGCCAAAAAAGAAAAAAAAAAGACTAATGGATTTTGTTTGATTAACTGTGATGCCTATACTACCTCAAGTGTATTTATGAGATGCCTAATCAGATTTAAAACCATGACGCATAATCAAATTAACTGGTCCAAGGAAGAATCAGCATATAGCCTTGCTTAATTAGCACTCTTTCCAAATGGATATTTAGTCAGAGAATTTACTTCAAGGAAACAGCAAACAAACTTGTTTTGAGTCAAAGAATGGCATAGACCATTATGAGGCAATGGAGTGATAAAGTGGTTGCTACATAAACTAATGCATTAGAATTTACATACCTGTCAAAAGAACATAAATTAAGCACCATTCTTTTCTAACTTTTAAACACATCAAGTGGACAAATGTTTTGACCGCTCCGAGGATTAAAAGCGGTTAGAATTAGATGGTTTCTAAGGTGTCCTTCAAATGCTCAGTGGTAAATAACCACCTGCAGTGTGGGAGACTCAGGTTCGATCCCTTGGTTGGGAAGATCCCCTGGAAAAGGATATAGCAACCCATTCTTGTATTCTTGTCTGGAAAATCCCATGGACAGAGGAGCCTCACAAGCTACAGTCCATGGGGTCACAAAACAGTCGGACATGACTTCTAGACCAAACAACAACATCTTAATTTTAAATAAATTTTGATCTATGGTTGAACTATGACATCTTATTTCTCTTAGATTCCTCAGTGGTAGTATCTACTGGATCTTCAGTACATGTTTAATGAATAAGTGAACCAAGGGCCCTTTTCATTAGCTTCCATGAGAGAAAGGAGATTAATTAGAATATTTCTCAACAAACATGCTGCTCCTACAGCTTTTATTTTGATGAGGGCTATTATACTTTAAAAATATCTTTATGTGATCAAATTATCATTATAACGACATATTTTAGAGACTTTAAGTAGTTAGAGACCACAGTTGCTCTTAATGGCTGTTGATTTCAAAAGTCAGTCTAGTTCATGATACGAAATAGGTCAAGTAGCAAGTGCCTGGAGTCTTTTTCTTTGTATAATCTATGCTGGTTGCACTAAAGCTTCATTAATTTGATTTTCTCTTATTTGTAATTTGAGGCTTGGAAAATGTGGGCCAAAAAGAAAAAAAGACCTAATGGATTTTGTTTGATTAACTGTGATGCCTATACTACCTCAAGTGTATTTATGAGATGCCTAATCAGATTTAAAACCATGACGCATAATCAAATTAACTGGTCCAAGGAAGAATCAGCATATAGCCTTGCTTAATTAGCACTCTTTCCAAATGGATATTTAGTCAGAGAATTTACTTCAAGGAAACAGCAAACAAACTTGTTTTGAGTCAAAGAATGGCATAGACCATTATGAGGCAATGGAGTGATAAAGTGGTTGCTACATAAACTAATGCATTAGAATTTACATACCTGTCAAAAGAACATAAATTAAGCACCATTCTTTTCTAACTTTTAAACACATCAAGTGGACAAATGTTTTGACCGCTCCGAGGATTAAAAGCGGTTAGAATTAGATGGTTTCTAAGGTGTCCTTCAAATGCTCAGTGGTAAATAACCACCTGCAGTGTGGGAGACTCAGGTTCGATCCCTTGGTTGGGAAGATCCCCTGGAAAAGGATATAGCAACCCATTCTTGTATTCTTGTCTGGAAAATCCCATGGACAGAGGAGCCTCACAAGCTACAGTCCATGGGGTCACAAAACAGTCGGACATGACTTCTAGACCAAACAACAACATCTTAATTTTAAATAAATTTTGATCTATGGTTGAACTATGACATCTTATTTCTCTTAGATTCCTCAGTGGTAGTATCTACTGGATCTTCAGTACATGTTTAATGAATAAGTGAACCAAGGGCCCTTTTCATTAGCTTCCATGAGAGAAAGGAGATTAATTAGAATATTTCTCAACAAACATGCTGCTCCTACAGCTTTTATTTTGATGAGGGCTATTATACTTTAAAAATATCTTTATGTGATCAAATTATCATTATAACGACATATTTTAGAGACTTTAAGTAGTTAGAGACCACAGTTGCTCTTAATGGCTGTTGATTTCAAAAGTCAGTCTAGTTCATGATACGAAATAGGTCAAGTAGCAAGTGCCTGGAGTCTTTTTCTTTGTATAATCTATGCTGGTTGCACTAAAGCTTCATTAATTTGATTTTCTCTTATTTGATATTTTTGATGGTTTGATGGTTTTGCTTGGGTTGAATTTTTTTTTTTTTAATTATGGCCTATTTTATTGGTTTTATTTATTATTGTCATCCATCTGTATTTCCTGGCCTGTGTGGGCCTCCCATCACAGGGACCTCTCTTGCTGAAGAGCACCCGCTCTGGGCACATGCGCTCCAGAGCACTGGCTCGCAATTGGACACATTCGTCCAACCGCTCAGCAGCATGTGGGATCCTGCCGGGCCAGGGATGGAACTGGTGCTCCTTGCCTTGCAAGGCGGTGTCCTTACCCACTGGACCACCAGGGAAGCCCCGGGTTGAATTTTTTTTACTTCTTAAGTAATATCATAATCAAGATATCAGGAAAATGTTTATATTATTAAAGATTAGCCTGTATTATTAATGATTCATTTTGCATTATACATTGTTAGTTATTCCAGAAATTCTTATTTACATATAAACAACAGTAAACACAGACAGACTAATCACTGAAGTATAGGTAACTCTATCATGCTGAGTCCCTTTAAATTAATTTAAATGCATATTCTTGAAAAATAATCCATAAGATAGTCTTTTCACTAATTGTGACTTGTCCTCCTGTCTAAAGATGATATTTTTGAAACTTTTGACATATTCTACTATGGCAAAAATTGTAGATATCTGAGGTAGGGTATCCTTTCCGTCATAAGAAATCAAAGTATAAGTAAAATGCAATGATCATCATAAAATTTTATCTTCAGAGTGGTCATTCATATTTTATAGCAAAAACACTTTTCAGGGACTTCCCTGGTGATCCAGTGGGTAAAGAGTCAGTCTTGCAGTGCAAGGGGCACCAGTTCGATCCCTGGCCCGGAAAGATCCCACCTGCCACAGAGTGGCTAGACCAGTGTGTCCAATTAAGAGCCAGTGCTCTGGGGCACATGCATTCAGAGCCAGTGCTCTGCAACCAGAAAGGCCACTGCAATGGGAGGCTCATACAGGTCAAAGAATAGAGATGGATGAAAATAAATAAATAAATAAACCAATAAAAGAGGTAAAAAAAAATTAAAGACAAAAAACAAAAAAACACTTTCCTTGACTGATCAAGGGTTTCCCTATCTCTATTGAGCCAAAATAAATCTGCAGAAAATCTGATTATAAATTCATATATAAAAAGGAGACTTTAGGCAAACTAGAGCAGTGGATAGAAAACTGGTACAGATTATAATGGGTCCTGTACAGAGATCTGTGTTATTTCTATAAAACAAATGAAATGCAAACTAGTCATCAAATTTTAATTATTTCTAAAAAGGAGACACTATATGTGCAAATCAGATCAGCATTGTGTACTGGAGATAGTGGCTTCTTTTAATGGCAGACTTTCTACTTAAAGATAATCTGAGGTCCCTAAAGGAAGGGGCCAACACTTTACTTTTATTTTTTTAAAGATTTATTTATTTATTTACTTTGGGCGGGGGTCGGGTTGGGGAGGGAGGGGAGTGGGCGGGCCACTTCTATTGGTTTTTCATTTCTCCATTTTCATTCGTCTTCGTTCTTTGGCTCCTGTGGGACTCCCATTGTGGTGGCGTCTGTCGTTGCAGAGCACCGGCTCTGGGCGCATGCGCTCCAGAGCTCCGGCTCGGTAATTGGACACATCGGTCCAGCCGCTCGGCGGCACGTGGGATCTTCCCAGGCCAGGGATCCAACCGGTGCCCCTTGCACTGCAAGGCGGAGTCCTTACCCACTGGACCACCAGGGAAGCCCGAGGAATGTGTTTTAAATTAGATTTGCCATCCTCCAATCTCAACCTAAGATATGCATTCAGAAATATTAACTTCTCTTCTATTTTATCCTATTACTTTATTTCCCAAGAGACTTATTAACTGATACATTAAGTCTTTTGATATTGGATCCAATTTACTACAGGACAGGTGGTGTAGCAGGGCTTAGCAGAAAAAAATTCTAGATAATCTTATCTGCCTGTGTTATTAAAAAGTTCTTTTAATAGTACATTGATTTTTGGTATTCCTGTCAATTTTTCTAGGTATTAGTTTTGCAGGCTGCTTTTCTTTGCTCCTCTGTGACAGCTAGTTTCGGTGTAGGAAACTAGTTCAGAAGAAATCTAAAATCCAAGGCTGGGTTTCCCTGGTGGTCCAGTGGGTAAGGACAAAAATAAACAAACACTTTCCTTGACTGATCAAGGGTTTCCCTATCTCTATTGAGCCAAAATAAATCTGCAGAAAATCTGATTATAAATTCATATATAAAAAGGAGACTTTAGGCAAACTAGAGCAGTGGATAGAAAACTGGTACAGATTATAATGGGTCCTGTACAGAGATCTGTGTTATTTCTATAAAACAAATGAAATGCAAACTAGTCATCAAATTTTAATTATTTCTAAAAAGGAGACACTATATGTGCAAATCAGATCAGCATTGTGTACTGGAGATAGTGGCTTCTTTTAATGGCAGACTTTCTACTTAAAGATAATCTGAGGTCCCTAAAGGAAGGGGCCAACACTTTACTTTTATTTTTTTAAAGATTTATTTATTTATTTACTTTGGGCGGGGGTCGGGTTGGGGAGGGAGGGGAGTGGGCGGGCCACTTCTATTGGTTTTTCATTTCTCCATTTTCATTCGTCTTCGTTCTTTGGCTCCTGTGGGACTCCCATTGTGGTGGCGTCTGTCGTTGCAGAGCACCGGCTCTGGGCGCATGCGCTCCAGAGCTCCGGCTCGGTAATTGGACACATCGGTCCAGCCGCTCGGCGGCACGTGGGATCTTCCCAGGCCAGGGATCCAACCGGTGCCCCTTGCACTGCAAGGCGGAGTCCTTACCCACTGGACCACCAGGGAAGCCCGAGGAATGTGTTTTAAATTAGATTTGCCATCCTCCAATCTCAACCTAAGATATGCATTCAGAAATATTAACTTCTCTTCTATTTTATCCTATTACTTTATTTCCCAAGAGACTTATTAACTGATACATTAAGTCTTTTGATATTGGATCCAATTTACTACAGGACAGGTGGTGTAGCAGGGCTTAGCAGAAAAAAATTCTAGATAATCTTATCTGCCTGTGTTATTAAAAAGTTCTTTTAATAGTACATTGATTTTTGGTATTCCTGTCAATTTTTCTAGGTATTAGTTTTGCAGGCTGCTTTTCTTTGCTCCTCTGTGACAGCTAGTTTCGGTGTAGGAAACTAGTTCAGAAGAAATCTAAAATCCAAGGCTGGGTTTCCCTGGTGGTCCAGTGGGTAAGGACACCACCTTGCAGTGCAAGAGGCACCAGTTCGGTCCCTGGCCTGGGAAGATCCCACGTGCTGTGGAGCAGCTGGACAGGTGTGTCCAACTACCGAGCCGGAGCTCTGGAGCACATGCACCCAGAGCCGGTGCTCTGAGATGAGAAAGAGGCCACTGTGATGGGAGGCCCACACAGGCCAAAGAACAAAGATGGATGAAAATAAATAATGAAAAACTAATATAAGTGGCCAAAAAAAAAAAAAAAAAAGACTGTTTTAAACCCAAGACTTTTCTATTTTCTTTAATTAGAGCTACAGCACATCCCCTGGACTTAATACATGAGGTAAATGCACCCAGGTCAGACAATTAAATGTTTTCCGGTCCTGATAACATGCAGAATAGAATCAAGACTGTCAAAGTGGGACTTCCCTGGTAGTCCAGTGGTTAAGACTCTGTGTTCCCAATGCATGGGGCCTGAATTCAATCTCTCGTCAGGGAACTAGATCTTACATACTGCAACTAAGACCTGGCACAGTCAAATAAATACATTAAATAAGTAAATTTTTAAAAGGGCTTTCAAAGTGAAAATCACCTTAGAAAAACTTATTTTTATGCAGATAACACATTTCAGAATATTATTTGATACTGAATAATACTTTCAAATGTCCAAATTACGTCTTACTCATGGTTATGATGCAAATAGAGAAGTTATGTTTGGCTACATCATAGTTTTAGTATATGCACTAGGGAAGCCCGAGGAATGTGTTTTAAATTAGATTTGCCATCCTCCAATCTCAACCTAAGATATGCATTCAGAAATATTAACTTCTCTTCTATTTTATCCTATTACTTTATTTCCCAAGAGACTTATTAACTGATACATTAAGTCTTTTGATATTGGATCCAATTTACTACAGGACAGGTGGTGTAGCAGGGCTTAGCAGAAAAAAATTCTAGATAATCTTATCTGCCTGTGTTATTAAAAAGTTCTTTTAATAGTACATTGATTTTTGGTATTCCTGTCAATTTTTCTAGGTATTAGTTTTGCAGGCTGCTTTTCTTTGCTCCTCTGTGACAGCTAGTTTCGGTGTAGGAAACTAGTTCAGAAGAAATCTAAAATCCAAGGCTGGGTTTCCCTGGTGGTCCAGTGGGTAAGGACACCACCTTGCAGTGCAAGAGGCACCAGTTCGGTCCCTGGCCTGGGAAGATCCCACGTGCTGTGGAGCAGCTGGACAGGTGTGTCCAACTACCGAGCCGGAGCTCTGGAGCACATGCACCCAGAGCCGGTGCTCTGAGATGAGAAAGAGGCCACTGTGATGGGAGGCCCACACAGGCCAAAGAACAAAGATGGATGAAAATAAATAATGAAAAACTAATATAAGTGGCCAAAAAAAAAAAAAAAGACTGTTTTAAACCCAAGACTTTTCTATTTTCTTTAATTAGAGCTACAGCACATCCCCTGGACTTAATACATGAGGTAAATGCACCCAGGTCAGACAATTAAATGTTTTCCGGTCCTGATAACATGCAGAATAGAATCAAGACTGTCAAAGTGGGACTTCCTGGTAGTCCAGTGGTTAAGACTCTGTGTTCCCAATGCATGGGGCCTGAATTCAATCTCTCGTCAGGGAACTAGATCTTACATACTGCAACTAAGACCTGGCACAGTCAAATAAATACATTAAATAAGTAAATTTTTAAAAGGGCTTTCAAAGTGAAAATCACCTTAGAAAAACTTATTTTTATGCAGATAACACATTTCAGAATATTATTTGATACTGAATAATACTTTCAAATGTCCAAATTACGTCTTACTCATGGTTATGATGCAAATAGAGAAGTTATGTTTGGCTACATCATAGTTTTAGTATATGCAACACATATTGCATTCACATGTAGTAGAGATCTTCAATAAAATATGAAGATGAAAATCATATGCCACTAATATCCTATTTGTGTCTTCTAATATATAAATTGCTTATATACTGCTTCTGAGGTATAGCCTACTTCCTCATAAATTGGGGCAAGGTTATCCTTTGAGAAGATGGATCAAGAGATGACAAGTTGTGAACCAGTTTGGAGCTCAAGGGTCTAGATGAGGGGATTTTAACTGTGGATGGTGGGGATCTCATTCTGTTATAGGTCTGCAGAATGTCTTGAAGTGTTTTTCAGTGGTTTCGATTTGCAAACCCAAAGTGTGTTTTGCTAAGCAGTTTTCTCTTCATTTTAAGCCCATGTGTATTATAAAGGAAATTTAATCCGTATGTTTTTAATTCCTTTACACTTAACTCATCAAAATGTTGTTTTGTAAGACCTATTTGATGTCCAAAAGGCTTTGGGTCTTTTTATAACTTTTAAAAGCTTTTCTCCCTCTTTAGAAACAGGAAGTTGTGTTTTTCTGAGAGCAAACAAACTAAAAAACCTAGAGAGCAGAATTGGTTATAAGACTTCAAACCTAGACTAAATGTTAAAATTAATAATACAACAGAAGACACATACCATACTCGCTGTGCACTTGGATTGTTCTAGGCATATTTGGTGTTTCAATTTATTTAATTCCTGCAACTATCGTGTAAGGTAGTTGCTGTTACTATTTCTATTTTAAAAGCCATGTCGCCTGCACCGGAGTTACACAGCTTATTAGGGGGAAGCTGGATTTGAAACCAGGCAGCCTGGGTCTCTGTGTCTAAACATTGAACTACTCCATGGTACTTCCTGTTTCCATAGCATTATCCTGTAAATTAAGAACTTAGGGCGCCATAAATAGGCTTATAAGAAATTACAAATATGTGTGTGTTAATAGTACCTTTATATAAGGAGATATAAATTTAGAGATGAAGAGTTTGTGTAAATGATTATTCACTTTTATTGCTTTAAAACTGATTTGTATCTAAAACTTCTGTGGTTTATTTGTATGCTATTTAACTTTCACTTTACACAGAACAAATTAAAATGAAGATAAAACAGAAATATTAATTATGTACTGTTACTGTACTAGATAATGAATATTCTTACCCCTAAGAGGGTTTACTTTGTAAGGGGCTCATTTAGACAAAAATGCAAAAACAGTAACCAAAACCCTGAATGAAATGCTGCATTTTTTCTTTCATATTATTTATTCATTTAACACACATTTATAAAGTATCTATTGATGTCAGGCTGTCATCATGTCATTAATGAGAATGCCCTTGGAGCTTGTATACTCATGAATAACAGGTGTTGTATCTCCTGCTTCCCTCTTAAAGCAATGGGGGAAATGGGGAAAATGCCTGGGCTGCTTCTGACAGTTCCAGCAGAGATAGAAGGATAGAAGGCAGCCACGATGACTTTCAGTCCCTCCTCTCCCTCTCCCAGCCTGGGTTCTTGGGTGAATGCATTTCTTGTGGAAACTGGAGAGCATTTCCAGTGTCCCATTTGGCTCTTCAGATGCCACTGGATATTTTCTTTCCAAGCATAGCTCTTTTGTTGATGATATCAAGAAACTAGTATTCCTATTTATACATAAAATAAAACTTTTATTTTTAAAAATCTTAGTTAAATTGAAGCATACTCACAAAAACTTTAGAGGAGAGTTTTTCACATTTGTTAGTATAAATTGATATGTTTTACTGCATCTGAATTATGAATAGAAGATTATAGCAAAAACTTTAGGAAGTTAAACAGTTGACTCATTGGGTCAATGTTTATTTGAATTTCTTTGAGTGTTTTTCATCATAAAAGTACTATTAGCATTTAAAAACAATTTGGAAAGAAGGATCAAATTCAAAATGAAAATCTACCCCCAGACACAAGTACAGCTGACATTCTGTTGGTTATAAATGTGTAGTTTATTATTTTTAAGGGCCTACAATTATATGCTTTTAGTTATGTGCTTACTTTTTCAATAGCTTTTTTCATATTTAAAAGGAAAGAAATATGATGTTTTATTTTTTAGAAGGAAATACTACAATTGAATTTGGAACCTTGAATTTGGCTTTCCTTAAACCCTGAAGAAGTTTACATTTTCTTAAAGAGAAGCCTACTTACGATGCTGCTTGGGTAGTGAGAATAACTAAGGCATGGCTCCCAATAGAGGGAGTCATTTAAGGAAATGCAAAAACAGTAACCAAAACCCTGAATGAAATGCTGCATTTTTTCTTTCATATTATTTATTCATTTAACACACATTTATAAAGTATCTATTGATGTCAGGCTGTCATCATGTCATTAATGAGAATGCCCTTGGAGCTTGTATACTCATGAATAACAGGTGTTGTATCTCCCTGCTTCCCTCTTAAAGCAATGGGGGAAATGGGGAAAATGCCTGGGCTGCTTCTGACAGTTCCAGCAGAGATAGAAGGATAGAAGGCAGCCACGATGACTTTCAGTCCCTCCTCTCCCTCTCCCAGCCTGGGTTCTTGGGTGAATGCATTTCTTGTGGAAACTGGAGAGCATTTCCAGTGTCCCATTTGGCTCTTCAGATGCCACTGGATATTTTCTTTCCAAGCATAGCTCTTTTGTTGATGATATCAAGAAACTAGTATTCCTATTTATACATAAAATAAAACTTTTATTTTTAAAAATCTTAGTTAAATTGAAGCATACTCACAAAAACTTTAGAGGAGAGTTTTTCACATTTGTTAGTATAAATTGGTATGTTTTACTGCATCTGAATTATGAATAGAAGATTATAGCAAAAACTTTAGGAAGTTAAACAGTTGACTCATTGGGTCAATGTTTATTTGAATTTCTTTGAGTGTTTTTCATCATAAAAGTACTATTAGCATTTAAAAACAATTTGGAAAGAAGGATCAAATTCAAAATGAAAATCTACCCCCAGACACAAGTACAGCTGACATTCTGTTGGTTATAAATGTGTAGTTTATTATTTTTAAGGGCCTACAATTATATGCTTTTAGTTATGTGCTTACTTTTTCAATAGCTTTTTTCATATTTAAAAGGAAAGAAATATGATGTTTTATTTTTTAGAAGGAAATACTACAATTGAATTTGGAACCTTGAATTTGGCTTTCCTTAAACCCTGAAGAAGTTTACATTTTCTTAAAGAGAAGCCTACTTACGATGCTGCTTGGGTAGTGAGAATAACTAAGGCATGGCTCCCAATAGAGGGAAGTCATTTAAGGAAGTGCAGGCTGAAACATGGGATGGGATGTGCGGTATGGTGAAGTGAGGTCACTTGAAATGACACCCTTTTTTAAGGAAATGTGCCTTGGATTCCAAATCAAAATTCTTTTAAAATGCAATGGAAGAGTTTAGAAAGAATGAATACTACCACTGTGTAAGATCCAAAAAGTGGCTAGGAATAATCAATATTCATCAAGCTTATTACAAAATTATTCTTTTTTCTCAAGCACTCAAAAGTAGTCTGAGATTAATGGTATTTTGTGAAATTATTTTTCTCATCAATATTATTTATAATATATAAATTATACCTTCAAAAGGTTAAACCTTTAAAAAACCTCTAAAACTCTAAAATGTATATAAATTAAGTTTTAATATAAATTGTTTCTAAACACAAGCAGGAAGTGTTTTAAAAAAAAATTGTCAATTACCTCAAAGAAAAGAGAAAGTATAATGATACTTTTGTGTTGCAAAATAATAAAGAAACATACTGAATAAAAAGAGATGCCTCTCCAAAGAGGACATACAGATGGCCCCAAAGCACATGAAACGATACTCAACCTCGCTTATCATTAGAGAAATGCAAATTAAAACCACAATGAGATACCACCTCACACCTGTCAGAATGGCCATCATCAACAAATCGACAGACAATAAATGCTGGAGAGGGTGCGGAGAAAAGGGAACCCTCTTGCATTGCTGGTGGGAATGTCAATTGCTACAGCCTCTATGGAAGACAATATGGAGATTCCTTAAAAAACTAAAAATAGAAGCACCCTATGACCCTATGACCCTATGACCCAGCAATCCCACTATTAGGCCTATATCCTGATGAAATCAAAACTGAAAGAGGCACCTGTACCCCAATGTTCGTTGCAGCTCTCTATACAATAGCCAGAACATGGAAGCAACCTAGATGTCCATAGACAAATGAATGGATATAGAAGCTCTGGTATATATATATATACAATGGAATACTACTCAGCTGTTAAAAGAAATGCAGAAGACTCAGTCCTAATGAGGTGGCTAGCTCTAGAACCTATCATAAAAAATGAAGTAAATCAAAAAGAGAAAGACAAGTACAATATACTAATGGGATCTAGTAAGATGGTCATGATAACACATGGCAGTGAACTCATGGAAAAAAAGAGAATAGACATAAGGACATTGTGGAGACCGAACAGTGAGAGGGAGGCATAGAGGAAGTAACATCGAAACCTATACTGACACGTGTGGAAAAGATAGCTATGGTCATTGTGCTAAGGGAATAGGAGTACCTACAATCACTTGGGGCGATGGTCTGGAGGGGTGGGAGTGGGGGAACTGGGTGAGGGGAGGGTCCAGGGATATGCATATAAATGATCTGGTAACATACATGTTGGTGAACAACAAAACTCTGTAAAATCTTTAAAATAAAGAATTTTTAAAAAATCAATATGTTGAAAAAATACTTACATTTTAATTTTTTTCATGAAATCCCTCCAAGCAACCAGAATGAGTGTTTCACATCTTTTTCCAGGGTTTTCCCCTAACCCCATCCTGGCTTTAAGTATTTTATTCAACAGTCAAAGGAATTAAGAAAAACAAAATTTTTTAGAAGAGGAAAAGGAAATCTCTGTGCCATGCATGTTTCAGTCTTTGAGTTATCTTATTCAAAGAATTACTCTTTCACAGGTTTATTATAGTTTTTCATTTGTCTTGTCACAGATTTCTCTTAAAATATTTCATTGTGCATCATATTTGTCAGCTACACTCACCTCTCTCAATGTGTCCTCTGATAGTTGGAAGCTAAAAGAAAGCTGCTGTGAGTGTATAAGGTGGGAAACTGCAATCTATACTAATTTATTTTAGACAACACTTTATTTATTTTTGCATTATACAGTGTTCTCTCACTCTTGTCACTTTTTCCTTCAAATAACACAACTAGAGCAATGAATTCTTGTGATTCCCACAGTATACTTTCACTGATCTCTTTCCTTTTCCTACATTTTGCCCAGGAAAAAATAAACAAAAATAATTCAAAGTGATTGGCGTCTGGAGTGGCCATCGAACCTAAAGGATGCACATAACACACTGGATTTCTCACTTCTAATCCAATCTTTCTGACAATGTTGTATCCTCACCTTAATAAAATCATAAGTATTAGTTTTTAACAGTTATAAATTTCAGGCCTTCCCTGGTGGTACAGTGGATAAAGATCACCTGCTAATGAAGGGGACATGGTCTTTGATCCCTTGTCCAGGAAGATTCCACATGCCACAGAGCAACAAATCCTGTGGACCACAGCTACTGAACTGAAGCTCTAGAGTCCACAAGCTACAATGACTGAGCCCACTCTTAGCATTTACTGTAACTCCAGTGCCTAGAGTCTGTGGTCTGCAACAAGAGAAGTCCCCTAATGAGAAGCCCCTGCACAACTAAAGAAACTAGAGAAAACCCACACACAAAAATAAATTTTAAAAAGAAAGCTTTAAAATAAGATTTCAGTCTCTGTCTTTCTAACACAAACAAAAAACCCCTATACAGATACCAGCTCTAATGGGCTAAACTTGATAACAACATCAGCATTGTCATGACAACAGTTTCTGGCTCTCTGAACTCAGTAGTGGGAATTCAAGTGATTCAGTCTGCCAAAACAATACTTTGATTCTACAGCTACCTGATACAGTCTGGCTTCCAAACTCTGGAATGCCCTGTTTCCATTAGGGTGGGAAAAGACAATTGTCACAGGTCCCTATTTGGTCTCATCTTTGTTTTCACACTGTGATCCTCCCTCCTCTCTGCTCAGGGAAGGAAGGACAGAGAGAGCAGGGTGGTGCAGAAGGATTGAGAAAAAGGGCATTATTCCTGTAACTTCCTTTCTATTTAAGCCCAGCATCATTGTCCCCTATCACCATTGTCAGCTATACTATATTACCAGTGTATGAAACTGAAGATCTGCTCTAGACCTCTTTGGATCTGAGTGGATTCCTAGCTTATCTGTCTCATATGCTGGAAGCAACTTAGTCTATCCTGAAATGTAGCTCATGAAAAAGTCTAATCTGTAAAGAAAGAAAAAGATGGGAAAAGTGAAAAAAATTTCAAGTTGCCTAATCTGAAAACTGATTGCCAAAGATATTGCACAGTTCATCTGGAAGGACAAAGTTGGGTTAAATTAAATAAATCATTTTATTCCCCAAAAGATTTTTACAAATTATGAAGCACAGATTTGTTTTATAGTTTATTCGTTTATTTTTCTTATTTTGATTTAAATAAATATAGGTAGGAAGGCATTTAAAGGGATGATTATGTTGTCTTTTGCACTTCAGATTTCACTCAAGCTTTTAATCAGAAACTGGATAGTTTGGGGAACCAGTCATTTTCCACATGGAAAAATGTGTGTGTGTTTGTGTGAGTGTGTGTGTGTCTGTGTATTCAAAAATATTCTGATATACAACCTGAACTGGATTGTTCATATCTGAAGTACTTGAGACTTTTTGCTTTGAGTCTAGAAGCTCAGGTAAATGGTTCATTCAATAAATGAAAATAACCATAAAGAAATATCTTTGTAGTATGTGGGTAGGGCAAAAACAATGAGAAGCCCCTGCACAACTAAAGAAACTAGGAGAAACCCACACACAAAAATAAATTTTAAAAAGAAAGCTTTAAAATAAGATTTCAGTCTCTGTCTTTCTAACACAAACAAAAAACCCCTATACAGATACCAGCTCTAATGGGCTAAACTTGATAACAACATCAGCATTGTCATGACAACAGTTTCTGGCTCTCTGAACTCAGTAGTGGGAATTCAAGTGATTCAGTCTGCCAAAACAATACTTTGATTCTACAGCTACCTGATACAGTCTGGCTTCCAAACTCTGGAATGCCCTGTTTCCATTAGGGTGGGAAAAGACAATTGTCACAGGTCCCTATTTGGTCTCATCTTTGTTTTCACACTGTGATCCTCCCTCCTCTCTGCTCAGGGAAGGAAGGACAGAGAGAGCAGGGTGGTGCAGAAGGATTGAGAAAAAGGGCATTATTCCTGTAACTTCCTTTCTATTTAAGCCCAGCATCATTGTCCCCTATCACCATTGTCAGCTATACTATATTACCAGTGTATGAAACTGAAGATCTGCTCTAGACCTCTTTGGATCTGAGTGGATTCCTAGCTTATCTGTCTCATATGCTGGAAGCAACTTAGTCTATCCTGAAATGTAGCTCATGAAAAAGTCTAATCTGTAAAGAAAGAAAAAGATGGGAAAAGTGAAAAAAATTTCAAGTTGCCTAATCTGAAAACTGATTGCCAAAGATATTGCACAGTTCATCTGGAAGGACAAAGTTGGGTTAAATTAAATAAATCATTTTATTCCCCAAAAGATTTTTACAAATTATGAAGCACAGATTTGTTTTATAGTTTATTCGTTTATTTTTCTTATTTTGATTTAAATAAATATAGGTAGGAAGGCATTTAAAGGGATGATTATGTTGTCTTTTGCACTTCAGATTTCACTCAAGCTTTTAATCAGAAACTGGATAGTTTGGGGAACCAGTCATTTTCCACATGGAAAAATGTGTGTGTGTTTGTGTGAGTGTGTGTGTCTGTGTATTCAAAAATATTCTGATATACAACCTGAACTGGATTGTTCATATCTGAAGTACTTGAGACTTTTTGCTTTGAGTCTAGAAGCTCAGGTAAATGGTTCATTCAATAAATGAAAATAACCATAAAGAAATATCTTTGTAGTATGTGGGTAGTTGGGCTTCCCAGGTGGTGCTAATGGTGCAGAACCAACTTGCCAATGCAGGAGACATAAGAGATGTAGGTTCAATCCCTGGATTAGGAAAATCCCCCTGCAGAAGGGCATGACCACCTACTCAAGTATTCTTGCTGGGAGAATCTCATGGACAGAGGAACCTGGTGGGCTGCAGTCTATGGGGTTGCAAATAGTTGAACATAAGCTGCATTGCAGGCACTGGGAGGATAAGTCATTGAATCATTACAACAACTTGACAAGAAAGGGAGTTTTCATTCCCATTCCATCGATTTCCACATCTGAGAAATCTAGATTTCTAATAGATTTCCAACTAATGAATTTTGGAGAACTTTAAGGATTAGAGAAAGAGAAGAAGTAAGATATAAACCCAGGATTCTCTGTTTTCACAGTCAAGGATCTAAGTATAGCCCCAGAAAGAGCAGTTCATCACAGAAAAATTCTTCCCAGTGAGTTCATTTGACAAAGGAGATAAAATATGTTTAGCAAGAAGTTGACTGTCTTGACAAAATCAGATTTTAATACTCAGTGGGTCAGAGGCAAAATAAATTACTACAAGGGTAAACCCCCTGCTCTTTTTATGTCTCCCCTCAAATGAACCCCTGAGCATGCTGCAGTGGGAAAAGCTCAGTTTTACAGTAGCCTCATCAACCAGACACTGAAAGACTCACCAGCCTGGCCAAGAGCTAAGAGTCAATTAAAATTATATTTGCAAGATACAAGGGATGAGGTGGAAGGCATTTAAAGGGATGATTATGTTGTCTTTTGCACTTCAGATTTCACTCAAGCTTTTAATCAGAAACTGGATAGTTTGGGGAACCAGTCATTTTCCACATGGAAAAATGTGTGTGTGTTTGTGTGAGTGTGTGTGTGTCTGTGTATTCAAAAATATTCTGATATACAACCTGAACTGGATTGTTCATATCTGAAGTACTTGAGACTTTTTGCTTTGAGTCTAGAAGCTCAGGTAAATGGTTCATTCAATAAATGAAAATAACCATAAAGAAATATCTTTGTAGTATGTGGGTAGTTGGGCTTCCCAGGTGGTGCTAATGGTGCAGAACCAACTTGCCAATGCAGGAGACATAAGAGATGTAGGTTCAATCCCTGGATTAGGAAAATCCCCCTGCAGAAGGGCATGACCACCTACTCAAGTATTCTTGCTGGGAGAATCTCATGGACAGAGGAACCTGGTGGGCTGCAGTCTATGGGGTTGCAAATAGTTGAACATAAGCTGCATTGCAGGCACTGGGAGGATAAGTCATTGAATCATTACAACAACTTGACAAGAAAGGGAGTTTTCATTCCCATTCCATCGATTTCCACATCTGAGAAATCTAGATTTCTAATAGATTTCCAAATAATGAATTTTGGAGAACTTTAAGGATTAGAGAAAGAGAAGAAGTAAGATATAAACCCAGGATTCTCTGTTTTCACAGTCAAGGATCTAAGTATAGCCCCAGAAAGAGCAGTTCATCACAGAAAAATTCTTCCCAGTGAGTTCATTTGACAAAGGAGATAAAATATGTTTAGCAAGAAGTTGACTGTCTTGACAAAATCAGATTTTAATACTCAGTGGGTCAGAGGCAAAATAAATTACTACAAGGGTAAACCCCCTGCTCTTTTTATGTCTCCCCTCAAATGAACCCCTGAGCATGCTGCAGTGGGAAAAGCTCAGTTTTACAGTAGCCTCATCAACCAGACACTGAAAGACTCACCAGCCTGGCCAAGAGCTAAGAGTCAATTAAAATTATATAGCAAGATACAAGGGATGAGAGATTGGGTAGGATAACACCTGTAGGATAGAATCCAGTGGAGTAGAAAGACCACATTACCTGAATCCTAGGTGATATCCTGTATTGTTGCCACATCTATCTTTCCTGCTGACTGTGTGGTTACAAGAACCAGAGTTGAGGGTAAGGAAGGGAGCTCCTTAGACAGAAAGGGTCTGAAGTGACTACACTCATGGTCTGCTGCAGAAATGCAGGGAAAGTATGGAAGGTTTAAAAGCGAAGATCACTGACAACTGCTTGAGCAGTCTCAGCTTTTATTTGTGAGTCTCTGGCAGAATGAGTCGCCAATGGCTGATGAATGATTTTTTTCTCCAAGAATTTATTTACCTCCATATACCACTGTCAATGTTCTTCATTCCTCTTTGCAGACCCAGGTTTCCACTTGGTCTCAGGTTTTTTCTGACAGAAGAACCTACTTTCCATGGGGTGAGGGTGGGGGCCATTGGTTAAGGTCTTCTGGTGAATTCTTTAAGCTTCTGTATGTTTGAAAAATAAAGTTTATTTTACTTTTATTTCTTTTTTTTTAATATATATATATGTTATTTATTTATTTATTTTTGGCTATTTTGGGTTTTCACTGCTGCCACAGGGCCTTCCCTAGTTGCAAGGAGTAGGGGTGACTCTCTAGTTGAGATGAGCAGGCTTCTCGATACGGTGACATCTCTTGTTGTGGAACTCGGGCTCCAGGGGACACAGGCTTCAGCAGTTGTAGTCCACGGGTTCCATAGTTGGGGCTCCGAGGCTCTAGAGCACAGGCTCACTAGTTGTGGCTCACGGGTTTTGTTGCCCTGCAGCATGTGGAATCTTCCCGGATTAGGGATCGAACTTGTGTCTCCTGCATTGGCAGGCGAACTCTTAACTGAACCACCAGGGAAGCCCTTACTTTTATTTCTGAAAGATATATATTTATGCTGTGTATAGAATTATAATTGGACAGTATTTTTCTCTTAGTTTTTTCAAGCTACTGATTCATTGCTTTCTGACTTGCATTGCTTCTTATGAAAAGCTATCACCCTTGTTCCTCTGTATGCGTACATGCATGCTTCAGGTGTGTCCCACCTGTGACCCTATTGACTACTATAGACTGCCAGACTCCTCTGTCCACTGGGTTCTCCAGGCAAGAATACTGGAGTGGGCTGCCATGGTCTTCTCCAGGGGATCTTCTGGACCCAGGGATCTAACCCACACCTCCTGCATTGCAGGCAGGTCTTTACTACTGACACCAGGGAAGCTGGTTCCTCTGTATATAAAATGTCTTTCCCTCAGGATGCTTTTAAGATGTTCTTTTCATTACTATTTAAGCAATTAGATTATTATTGTTTTCATTGGTATAGTTTTTGCCAATGTTTTTACGCTTGTGGTTAATTGAGCTTTTGGAGATGTGAACTTGTATATGTTGTCAAATTTGGAAATATTTTATGCATTATTATTCCAAATATCTTTTTTCCTTCCTGTCTCTCCTGTTCTTTAGGGGCTGCCATTACATGTTGATTAGGCTACTTTGAGTTGCTGTTCCACAGTTCCCTGTTTCTATATTCTTTTGTTTTGTTTTACATTTTTCCATTTTTAGATTCTTCTCTGCATAATTCAGTTTGAATAGTTTCTATTGCTTTTCTTCAAGTTTACTAGCTTTTTCTTCTACACTGTTTCTAATCTGCTTTTAATCCCATCTAGGCATTTCTACTCAGAATTTCAATTTTGATATTTTTAAAATTCTTCCATGTCTGTCCTTGTCATGCTTTTGTTTTCCTTAATATCCTTTAACAAATGGAATATATTTTTAATGTCTTTACCTACTGATTGTGTCGTCCCTGTAGTTTCTGAGTCTTTTTCTATTGACTGATTTTTTTTTTTGGAGTATGTATTACATTCTTTTGCTTCTTTGCATGTTTGGTAATTTTTTATTGCATGCCAGGTATTGTGAATGTGATTTTGTTGGGTAATGAATATTTTTATATTTCTTTGAATACTCCTGAGCTATGTTCTAGGATGCAGTTATGTTGCTTGGAAATAGTGTGATCCTTTCAGGGCATGCTTTTAGGCTTTGTTAGGTGGGAACAGGATAACAGTTAGTCTAGAACTAATTTTTGCCCACTACTGAAGCATTTCCCTTCTGGGTACTCTACCTGATGCTTTATCTGATACTTTGTACATTATGAAGTTTTTTCCTGTGAATAATGGGAAGACAAACTCTTCTTAACCTTGGATGAGCTCTAAGTCTGCCTGTTTCTGTTTTTTATTTTGGCCTCTTTTATTGTTTTTATTTATTTATTTATTTCCATCCATCTTTATTCTTTGGCCTATGTGGGCCTCCCATTGCAGTGGCCTCTCTCGTTGCAGAGCACCGGCTCTGGACACAGTGATCCAGCCACTCTGGGCATGTGGGATCTTCTCTAGCCAGGGATCAAACTGGCGCCTCTTGCACTGCAAGACGGACTGTTACACACTGGGCCACTAAGGAAGCCCTGCCAGTTTCTTTACTGACATTCTTTCTCCATTATCAGGCAACTTTTTCACATGTATGCTGATCAAAATTCAGCTGAAAGCGTGGGAGGACTCTGTGTAGTTCTCTCTCATTCTCTCTCTCTCTCTTTCACCTGCCCCGCCCCCGCTCCCCAGCCCCAGCTCTCTCCTTTTCATGAAACTCAGTCCTTTCTATGAAGCTGTGTCCTTGCTAGTACTCTACCCTCCAAATCTGAGCTTCTTTAATTTCCCCAAATTTTCAACTCTGTAACTTCAATTTAAGGAATCTCCATGAGCTCCCTGCTTTGCAGCCTAAAACTCTCCATAAACTCTCTTCCAGTTTCCTGTTATTCCATCCAGTATAGGGCTCATCACATTTGATTTCTTTCTTTGTTTTAAATTAATTAATTAATGTATTACTGTGCTGGGTCATCATTGCTATGTGTGGGCTTCCTCTAGCTGTGGAGAGCTGGGCAACACTTTAGTGGCAGTGTGTGTGTTTCTCATTGCAGTGGTTGCTGCAGAACTTGGACTCTAGAGTGTGAAGACTTCATTGTTGTGGCCCATGGGCATAGTTGCCCCACAGTACATCGAATATTCCTGAAGCAAGGACTGAACCCATGTCCCCTGCATCAACAGGCAGATTCTTAACCACTAGACCACCAGGGAAATCTTACATTTTATTTCTTTTACCCAAGGATCACTCTTCTGTCTGTCCAGTGTCTGAAAACCATTAATTTATAAGTTTTGCTCAGTTTTCTAATTGCTTAAAGACGAAAGTCTCTGTTCCTCCATCTTGACCAGAAGTGGTAGTTGTTTCATTAATCTTGGGTGGTCATTTGCTCCTTGCGTCTACTTACTTTTGTGACTAAAAAAGAACTACCTGCCTACTTACGAGATGTAGACACTCATATATGAGAGTAGAATACTTTCAAAAGTTTTTCTTATTATACAAATACTACATATTAATTTGGGAAGAAGCAGGAAGATAAACAAAAAGAATAAAGCAAAAATCACCATTAAGCCTTCTACACTGAAGTTACTATTCTGACATTGACAATTCTTAATACACTGACATGTGTAATGGACAATAGTTTTGTTTAGAACAACAACAAAAAGCCTCACTACTCACTCCACTGTTTGGAGGCAAGAGCAGTGTCATCTCAGCTAGGGAATTAGTTTACTGGGAAACATAGTATGTTTCTTGGTGGGATCTTCTGGCTGATACAGATGAGGTTTTCTGGGCATATCATAGTCAAGTTGGTGAAAGAAAACAGAAGAATGAACTGTTCTCCCAAATAAAGAGGAAAATACGTAGTTTTTCAGGGCTTGTCCTAAAGTAGAGAAGTAAAAGAGAAAAAACAAGACTTAAAAAACGAAAGTCCATGATAAAGGGAATGCACTTGGGCCTTAGGAGAGAAATTCCCTGTGGCCAGGAGTTGCTTAATGAATTTTTAAAACATATGTCTAATATTTAATTATTCATTGCTATTTGTTTTGTGCTAAAATTTCCAAAAATGTAACAATAGTCTGCTTATGCTTTCCTTTAGGGGAGTTCATTCCTTTACCAGATACTCCCTGGGCATCTACTCTGTGCTAGGTACCATTCTGGCACACTGGGTGCTTGGGATGCAGTAGAGATCTTGGTCCTTTGGAGCTTGAATTTAGATAAGAATTAAACAGTATAAAAGAAAAATAACGTGTAGGTTATTTTTCTAGTGTTTTATAAAGTTATAAATGTTACAGGAGAAAAAAAGAAAACATAGAGTCAAAGTACATTTTGGCAGGGGAGAAGGGGGTAATTTACAGTTTTAAATATGACAATTAGAATAAGCAAAGACTTGAAGAAGATGGGGAGTTTATCATGTGGCTATCTAGGGGAGGACTGATCCTGGCAGAGAGGGTAGCCAGTGCAAAGATCCTGAGGCAGAAGGTTTAAGACAGGAAGGAGGTCAGTTTGCTGTTTCATTATTTATAATCAGAAAAGAAAACGAGATGTAGACACTCATATATGAGAGTAGAATACTTTCAAAAGTTTTTCTTATTATACAAATACTACATATTAATTTGGGAAGAAGCAGGAAGATAAACAAAAAGAATAAAGCAAAAATCACCATTAAGCCTTCTACACTGAAGTTACTATTCTGACATTGACAATTCTTAATACACTGACATGTGTAATGGACAATAGTTTTGTTTAGAACAACAACAAAAAGCCTCACTACTCACTCCACTGTTTGGAGGCAAGAGCAGTGTCATCTCAGCTAGGGAATTAGTTTACTGGGAAACATAGTATGTTTCTTGGTGGGATCTTCTGGCTGATACAGATGAGGTTTTCTGGGCATATCATAGTCAAGTTGGTGAAAGAAAACAGAAGAATGAACTGTTCTCCCAAATAAAGAGGAAAATACGTAGTTTTTCAGGGCTTGTCCTAAAGTAGAGAAGTAAAAGAGAAAAAACAAGACTTAAAAAACGAAAGTCCATGATAAAGGGAATGCACTTGGGCCTTAGGAGAGAAATTCCCTGTGGCCAGGAGTTGCTTAATGAATTTTTAAAACATATGTCTAATATTTAATTATTCATTGCTATTTGTTTTGTGCTAAAATTTCCAAAAATGTAACAATAGTCTGCTTATGCTTTCCTTTAGGGGAGTTCATTCCTTTACCAGATACTCCCTGGGCATCTACTCTGTGCTAGGTACCATTCTGGCACACTGGGTGCTTGGGATGCAGTAGAGATCTTGGTCCTTTGGAGCTTGAATTTAGATAAGAATTAAACAGTATAAAAGAAAAATAACGTGTAGGTTATTTTTCTAGTGTTTTATAAAGTTATAAATGTTACAGGAGAAAAAAAGAAAACATAGAGTCAAAGTACATTTTGGCAGGGGAGAAGGGGGTAATTTACAGTTTTAAATATGACAATTAGAATAAGCAAAGACTTGAAGAAGATGGGGAGTTTATCATGTGGCTATCTAGGGGAGGACTGATCCTGGCAGAGAGGGTAGCCAGTGCAAAGATCCTGAGGCAGAAGGTTTAAGACAGGAAGGAGGTCAGTTTGCTGTTTCATTATTTATAATCAGAAAAAGAAAACAGACCTATATATGTGTAGTGCAGGTATGCTCTGGTAAGTCCATAAATTTCAGAATTAAAAAAAAAGTGTATTGGATGTAGGAACAAAAGCAGGATATCCAAATGGATGTTGCTTAGGGTGAGGTGGGGAGGCTGAGCTAGGATGGCTGTTAGCAATGAAAGAGTGAAATGGCTCAATGATCACAACAATATTTATCTCAAATGTACTCAGATTTGCTATTGATATTATCTTAGCTAATCTCATACTTGTTTAGTCCAGGTCCCTGTCTGCTTGTACAGCATAGAGGTCATTTATAACTTTTTGATCCTCTCTCTTTCTTCCCCTTCCTTCTGAAGACAGACCCTTCCCATCATGGCACCATCCGCCAACAGGCCTCAACTACCTTGAATCCTGGAATAGGGAGCATGAGTCAGGCTAGAGAATCAGAGTGTTTCAAACCCTTGGCCGCAGTAATCTGACTGGGGATGGGCAAGTTACACAGTCTAGACAGATTTGGGTTCTTCTGAAAATTGATGTGGATACTGGGAGATTACACTCTTTTTAAGGAACACTGGCTAAAAAAATGATATGAGTCTGGTACATATTTTCTTGATGTAGACAGACTAATTTTGATGAAAAGTGAAACTGAGAAGGGAAAAGCTGAAGGAAAGAGACACAGAGGGAGACAGAGACAAGACCAGAGACAAACATGCAGACAGAGACAGACTAACGACACTGAAACATTCTGGAAGTCAGCCCGCCCGCTTGGATCACTCATTGTGTAAGCCGCTAAGTCTCCTGCTTCAGCTGGTTTGAATTGGAACTTGACTTGTAAGTTCCATCACTTGTGATCCAAAAGATGGTATTGTAATTTTGCCTTCACTAAACTTTCCCCAGTGTTTCTGGGAGTCCCAGGAAGGGTCTTCAGAGCCTAGAACTGGTCTGGGTTATTGCTCTCTGTTGCCACATTATCAATTGTATCTCAGAGGAGATTCTGCTGCTCTCAGTGTGAGCTAAGCCTGAAATCTGTGGAGTGGAGCCCCTTTCACAGGATGAGAATTTCTGGACTGCTCAGGGCAATTGCTGAATGCAAAGAGAGAAAGGCTTCATCTGTATTTTCATTTAGAAATCCCCAAACAAGATGAGGCCAAGGTGTGACTAAAAGTGGAAACCATGCTTTTAAGTGGCCATGTTCTCCCAACGCCAGAGAGCCCGAGTCAGGCTCCACATTTGGGACTCTCTGCCCTGTCCTTCTTAGGGATTGGAGAGCAAAAGCAGGATATCCAAATGGATGTTGCTTAGGGTGAGGTGGGGAGGCTGAGCTAGGATGGCTGTTAGCAATGAAAGAGTGAAATGGCTCAATGATCACAACAATATTTATCTCAAATGTACTCAGATTTGCTATTGATATTATCTTAGCTAATCTCATACTTGTTTAGTCCAGGTCCCTGTCTGCTTGTACAGCATAGAGGTCATTTATAACTTTTTGATCCTCTCTCTTTCTTCCCCTTCCTTCTGAAGACAGACCCTTCCCATCATGGCACCATCCGCCAACAGGCCTCAACTACCTTGAATCCTGGAATAGGGAGCATGAGTCAGGCTAGAGAATCAGAGTGTTTCAAACCCTTGGCCGCAGTAATCTGACTGGGGATGGGCAAGTTACACAGTCTAGACAGATTTGGGTTCTTCTGAAAATTGATGTGGATACTGGGAGATTACACTCTTTTTAAGGAACACTGGCTAAAAAAATGATATGAGTCTGGTACATATTTTCTTGATGTAGACAGACTAATTTTGATGAAAAGTGAAACTGAGAAGGGAAAAGCTGAAGGAAAGAGACACAGAGGGAGACAGAGACAAGACCAGAGACAAACATGCAGACAGAGACAGACTAACGACACTGAAACATTCTGGAAGTCAGCCCGCCCGCTTGGATCACTCATTGTGTAAGCCGCTAAGTCTCCTGCTTCAGCTGGTTTGAATTGGAACTTGACTTGTAAGTTCCATCACTTGTGATCCAAAAGATGGTATTGTAATTTTGCCTTCACTAAACTTTCCCCAGTGTTTCTGGGAGTCCCAGGAAGGGTCTTCAGAGCCTAGAACTGGTCTGGGTTATTGCTCTCTGTTGCCACATTATCAATTGTATCTCAGAGGAGATTCTGCTGCTCTCAGTGTGAGCTAAGCCTGAAATCTGTGGAGTGGAGCCCCTTTCACAGGATGAGAATTTCTGCGGACTGCTCAGGGCAATTGCTGAATGCAAAGAGAGAAAGGCTCCATCTGTATTTTCATTTAGAAATCCCCAAACAAGATGAGGCCAAGGTGTGACTAAAAGTGGAAACCATGCTTTTAAGTGGCCATGTTCTCCCAACGCCAGAGAGCCCGAGTCAGGCTCCACATTTGGGACTCTCTGCCCTGTCCTTTGGCTCCACTGCAGGGCAACTCATGCAACAACCTTCAGGTACCCTGACTCTCCCACCTCCAGTGCTATCTGGCTCTTATTCTGCCTTCTTAAACTCAGCTGACATGTCTGTATAGATGCAGTTACTGACACCGTTCTAATTCTATTTATTTTGTGTTTATCTAAGAGGTGTGTGTATGGTCAGTAGGTAAGTCGTGTCCAATTCTTTGCACCCCCATGGATTGTTAAAAAAAAAAACAACTCCCTATCTCAATGAAGAAACAGATATACTGGTGACTTGTCAAGTTACAGTAGCATTTTCACAAAATAATCAGCCTTATGGTCATTAATACTATAACAGGCACATTCAGCACTTCTTTAGGGCAGATAACTATCCTCTTACTCTCTCTGATTTGATTGGGAATGGAGCTATGCAACACTGGCTAAATTTGTAAGCAAAATCTGGAAGTAGTGGTTGAAAAAACCTTTGGTAAATGTTTGAAATTGCCAAAAAGTTTCACATTCAATAAGGTCAAGTTCAGGGCTCTGTATCTGGTTTGGAGGTTTGAAAAGTAGTTGGTGAATCAAACACCATATATACATAAATACATATATAGGTGTTTGGCTTGTGGAAAGAGTGGTGGATGTTAGGATCTCTCCCCCCATGCTTTTTGATGGAGAAGTAGCATTTGACACTATTACACATTTAATTTAGGAGCCTAAAGAAACCTAGAGTTCAGAAAGACCTAAAGTTTTCAAGCATTTCCTTTTCCCCTGTAGGCTTGGAAGATTATGCTTTCCAATTGCTGGACAAAGGCAAAACCTTAGAAGTAACCAGCAAAACCCAAACACCAGAATCACACAACACAATGGAACAACTCAGTGAAACAAACACATGGTTCAGGAGTGGTGATTGTATCTCCAGTTGATCCTTTCTTGCACCTTGCCATGTTTCCACTCACCTCTCCTAAGCTGACTGGGTGGATCTCAGAAGAGCTCTCTTCCTCCGCAGGGAGTTTTGCAGCGACTGTTGTCCGAGGCCTCAGGCTCAGTCCAGCACCAGGGAACCATCCTGTGATTGATGTGACCACTTTTGGCATCATGTAGCTGACACAGCAATAATGGATTCCGGAATCTAGGAGAAGTCTCTGCCCCTTCCGCTTACTTCTGCCTTCTGCTGCATACTCCAAAACATGCTGAAATGCCAAAAGAATGCAAAAGAACAAATGAAGACTTAAAAGAGGCACTAAGATTTTGTTTTCCTTTCGTAACATAGTGTGTGGAAACAGACATGACTTCTGAGTCACTGAGTACACTGTTTAGCACCATGTGATGGCCAAAAAAACGCAGTCATTTGTCAGTCATCCTGACTGGCCAAGAGAAATGCCACTTGTCCCAAGGCCCTGTGGTGGGAACATTCAGGCCAAGTGTCCAGTGTGTGCTTAGTCACGTCTGACTCTTTGTGCCCCCGTGGACTGTTGCCTGCCAACCTCCTCTGTGGGACTCTCCAGACAAGAATACTGCAGTGGGTTGCCATTTCCTTCTCCAGGGCGTCTTCCTGATCCAGGGATTGAACCCATGTCTCCTGCATTGGCGGATGGATTCTTTACCACTGAGCCACCAGGGAAGTGTCTGGTACTCAGTGTTATTGTTGGAGTACAAGCCACACCAGCTGGATGTGTGCAGCAGCTCTGTGTTGAAATTCTGGTTCTGAACTTAAATAGAATCCTTTCTAAGCCCAAGGCTCCACTCCTCATTTGAAAGCTCACTGCCTTCAGAGATGAAATATCTGCCTTTGTTAAGGTTTGCCAATTTTTTCAATATTTTAGTCATTCCTTTATTAAGTCATATGGATTAAATGAAAAGGACCAACACCAAGACGAATGGAAATACCGAAGAGATGATAACCCAACGAGTAGGGCTTCCCTGGTGGTCCAGTGGGTAAGGACACCGCCTTGCAGTGCAAGGGGCTCAGGTTCGATCCCTGGCCTGGGAAGATCCCACGTGCCGTGGAGCGGCTGGACCAATGTGTCCAATTACCGAGCCAGAGCTCTGGAGTGCATGCACCCAGAGCCCGTGTTCTGCGACAACAGAGGCCACCACGATGGGAGGCCCACACGGGCCAAAGAACAAAAAGATGGATGAAAATGGACAAATGAAAGACCAATAGCAGTGGCCCACCTGCTCCCCTCCCTCCCCACCCCACCCACCCCCAAAATAAATAAATAAATAAATCTTAAAAAAAAAAAAACCAACGAGTAAACATTTGTACTGCTTTTCGAACTGTGGCAAGGGACAGGGACCCTTAAGACACTAAGCAAGTCCTTCCTTTTTCCTCTGTGGATTTTCCCACATAATTAGCATAAACTGCTGCAGGACTTAAATGTTTTAGCTTGCGTCAAGCTCCCTGAATTTTAGTGACTAAAAAACATCACCTTTCCTTAGTTTTATTTTCTTCCTCTTTTCACCTGGAATCTGTAAATAAGGATTTTTTCCCTCCTCTTTTAAGCAAATATTCCTCTTAAGGCACAGTGTTTCTTCTGTTAGAAGAAGGGTCCTTTTCCAGGGTGGGCAGATCCCTTCTCAATAGGATGTAGCTCCTTTTCGTGTGAATTGTACATTCTCCTGATTATTTTTACAATGAGAAGAGTCTTAGATTCTTGTTAAGAATTTTTCAGAACGTAATTTGTGGGATCACTGTAACTTGTAACAGCATAGCCCACATTCTGCCACTTCCCCTCACTGTCCAAGGCAGACATGACTAATCCAACGTAGCATACCTTCCTGCAGATGTTGCGTATCCTTTGGAAGCTTTCTCATGCTCCAGACAGTCACTACCAATCCGAGCTGGTACTTGAAAGGGCTCGTCTTTGCCAGCCTTTGGCTCCAGGTTTCTGGTCAGCCTCAGTAAACTTGCTTTACTCTAGTTCTCTTGGATGGAGGGAGGTGAACCCCAGCTAGAAGTTACTTCAAAAATATTTATTTCCTGAGCCTCCTGAATCAAAATAGCATCAGGCTTTGGGGATTCTGCAAGAATAACATCTGGGAAGTCATTTCCAGCCATACGAATTTCAACGCCAAGTAGCCAGGAGGAGGCAACCAGCATGAGATCCCACGTGCCGTGGAGCGGCTGGACTGATGTGTCCAAGTCGAGCCAGAGCTCTGGAGTGCATGCACCCAGAGCCGGTGCTCTGCGACAACAGAGGCCACCACGATGGGAGGCCCACACGGGCCAAAGAACAAAGATGGATGAAAATGGACAAATGAAAGACCAATAGCAGTGGCCCACCTGCTCCCCTCCCCCCCCACCCCACCCACCCCCAAAATAAATAAATAAATAAATCTTAAAAAAAAAAAAACCAACGAGTAAACATTTGTACTGCTTTTCGAACTGTGGCAAGGGACAGGGACCCTTAAGACACTAAGCAAGTCCTTCCTTTTTCCTCTGTGGATTTTCCCACATAATTAGCATAAACTGCTGCAGGACTTAAATGTTTTAGCTTGCGTCAAGCTCCCTGAATTTTAGTGACTAAAAAACATCACCTTTCCTTAGTTTTATTTTCTTCCTCTTTTCACCTGGAATCTGTAAATAAGGATTTTTTCCCTCCTCTTTTAAGCAAATATTCCTCTTAAGGCACAGTGTTTCTTCTGTTAGAAGAAGGGTCCTTTTCCAGGGTGGGCAGATCCCTTCTCAATAGGATGTAGCTCCTTTTCGTGTGAATTGTACATTCTCCTGATTATTTTTACAATGAGAAGAGTCTTAGATTCTTGTTAAGAATTTTTCAGAACGTAATTTGTGGGATCACTGTAACTTGTAACAGCATAGCCCACATTCTGCCACTTCCCCTCACTGTCCAAGGCAGACATGACTAATCCAACGTAGCATACCTTCCTGCAGATGTTGCGTATCCTTTGGAAGCTTTCTCATGCTCCAGACAGTCACTACCAATCCGAGCTGGTACTTGAAAGGGCTCGTCTTTGCCAGCCTTTGGCTCCAGGTTTCTGGTCAGCCTCAGTAAACTTGCTTTACTCTAGTTCTCTTGGATGGAGGGAGGTGAACCCCAGCTAGAAGTTACTTCAAAAATATTTATTTCCTGAGCCTCCTGAATCAAAATAGCATCAGGCTTTGGGGATTCTGCAAGAATAACATCTGGGAAGTCATTTCCAGCCATACGGAATTTCAACGCCAAGTAGCCAGGAGGAGGCAACCAGCATGAGAATCCAATGGGTGCTGCTATTGAAACAGAGCAGGACCCTATGGTTCTTCCTTCCTCTCACCCCCCTACCCCACCCATGCCCTTTGCCTGCCTCTTGCCTGTGGGAAATTTCAAAGAGTAAGTTTAATCAGAGAAGTTAGAACATACAAAAACAAAGGAGAACAATAAAAGGAGACCAAATAATAATAATGTAAGTATTAAGCATAGTCAAGGGCCTTTAGTTCCTTCTCAAGGACTATAGATAATATTCTGAGTCATATCCTGTGAGCTCACTTATAGATACTGCAACCGCAGGTGGGAGAAGTTAACTACACGAGGACCGGACTGTACCCATGACGTCAGCTGCCACAGCTCAGAGAACTGGCATCAAAGAGATGGGAACAAATGGATTCTGGAACTGAATGTTAACTGTAGCTGAAACAACCAAGAAGATGCTGATCAGACCACCAGTGACCAATTTGAAGATGACTGTTAGAGCTGACAATGCTGTTTCTTCACGTAGCACCTTCCTTCTATCTACAAAAGCTCTTGCCCCATTGGCTGCCAGTGGGGGAACTTGGCCTTTGGACAGATGTCCACCACCCTCCCTCCCTCAGTTACCAGCATCTGAAATAAAACAAACTTGCCTTTCCACCAAGCTAACCTGTTTACTGGCTTTTGAGTGGTGAGCAGCTGGAACCCCCCACCCCCGACCCCTGCCCCACCTTTTGGTAACACTATCATGGTATCTTGTTTAACTAAGCATCACTTCTCTTCACTCTTGAAAGGACATATTACTTTACTCTGGGATGTCCTTGCCTTAGTGACCTGCATTTGTAGAGAGGCAGCAAAACAGACTAGAGCTGCTTCTCAGAATGAAAGGGGGGACCACACAGGGAAACCTCATTCATGGTATTTTATTCCTAAACTGTCATTCATCATTTAGACAAGGAAGGGACTACAGCTCATTTTTCTCTTATGTAGAACTGTAGGTAAATTACAAGGGTGAATAAGATGATGCTGCATAAGAGAAAAGATTGTTTTATACAGTGAAACCCGTGTTATTGTGTATCTTTGAGAACATAAAAATTGCATTATATTAAAAATTTGCCTTAATTCAGACTTTTCCCTAATTAAGACTACTCTTCATCTAGGTGAACCGAATTTGTTTTTCCTGGGCCAGATTTAAAGGGCCCATTCCAGGGTTTCCCCTGGTGGTCCACTGGGTAAGGACATCGCCTTGCAGTGCAAGGGGCGCTGGTTCGATCCCTGGCCTGGGAAGATCCCACGTGCCGCCGAGCGGCTGGACCGATGTGTCCAATTACCGAGCCGGAGCTCTGGAGCGCATGCGCCCGGAGCCAGCGCTCTGCAGCGACAGACGCCTCCGCGATGGGAGTCCCACAGGAGCCAGAGAACAAAGACGGATGAAAAATGGAGAAATGAAAGACCAATAGAAGTGGCCCGCCCGCTCCCCTCCCTCCCCAACCCGACCCCCGCCCAAAATAAATTAAAAAAAATAAAATAAATAAAGGGCCCATTCCAGGCTTAGCAGAAAATGCTGCCCACTTGCTGTAGGTAGCCCCTGAGGCTCTCTGTGTTGATGAGCCTGATCTCTGATCCCCTTTCTAAACCAGCTGGTATCCATTTTTTTTTTCTGTCCACATCTCTTTTATGCTCATTAGTGTCTCTGCCTCTCCTCTTCCATGCCATCTCTTTTACAAATGCATTTTATGTATGTATGTATGTATGTGTGCACAAGTGTATACACACACATACACACATGTGTATATAATTTACATATACAGGCATACTTTACCTCTTTTTTTTCAGTTGGAGAATAACTGCTTTACAATGTTGTATTGGTTTCTGCCACACAACAGTGAGAACCAGTGATAGTTATATATACATATAGGCCCACCCTCTTGAGTTTCCTTCCTCCCTCCCATCCCACCCATCTAGATCATTACAGAGAGCCAGGCTGGGTTCCCTGTGCTATATGGCATGCTGCTTTTATTGCAGTTCATTTTGTTGTTCTTTATAAATACTGCATCTTTTACAAATTGAAGGTTTGTTGCAGCCTTTCATGGAGCAATACCATAGGCATCATTTTTCCATTGTCAGACATGTTAGCCATTGCTTAACTGGCTTCCCTCTGTTGGCACCATTCTTCCAACAGCAGAGACTTCCTTCATGTCTTTGTGTCATTTTTTGGTTATTCTCACAATGTTTCAAACCTTCCCTTTATCATTATGCTTGTTATGGTGGTCTGTGATAAGAGATTTTTGATGTTCCTATTATAAAAAGATTATGACTCACTGAAGACACAGATGATGGTTACCATTTTTAAGCAATAAAGCACTTAAATTAAGATATGTATATCTATTTTAAGATACAATGTTATGCATACTTAATAGATGTTCCAATTACCGAGCCGGAGCTCTGGAGCGCATGCGCCCGAGCCAGCTGCAGCGACAGACGCCTCCGCGATGGGAGGCCCACAGGAGCCAGAGAACAAAGACGGATGAAAAATGGAGAAATGAAAGACCAATAGAAGTGGCCCGCCCGGTCCCCTCCCTCCCCAACCCGACCCCCGCCCAAAATAAATTAAAAAAAATAAAATAAATAAAGGGCCCATTCCAGGCTTAGCAGAAAATGCTGCCCACTTGCTGTAGGTAGCCCCTGAGGCTCTCTGTGTTGATGAGCCTGATCTCTGATCCCCTTTCTAAACCAGCTGGTATCCATTTTTTTTTTCTGTCCACATCTCTTTTATGCTCATTAGTGTCTCTGCCTCTCCTCTTCCATGCCATCTCTTTTACAAATGCATTTTATGTATGTATGTATGTATGTGTGCACAAGTGTATACACACACATACACACATGTGTATATAATTTACATATACAGGCATACTTTACCTCTTTTTTTTCAGTTGGAGAATAACTGCTTTACAATGTTGTATTGGTTTCTGCCACACAACAGTGAGAACCAGTGATAGTTATATATACATATAGGCCCACCCTCTTGAGTTTCCTTCCTCCCTCCCATCCCACCCATCTAGATCATTACAGAGAGCCAGGCTGGGTTCCCTGTGCTATATGGCATGCTGCTTTTATTGCAGTTCATTTTGTTGTTCTTTATAAATACTGCATCTTTTACAAATTGAAGGTTTGTTGCAGCCTTTCATGGAGCAATACCATAGGCATCATTTTTCCATTGTCAGACATGTTAGCCATTGCTTAACTGGCTTCCCTCTGTTGGCACCATTCTTCCAACAGCAGAGACTTCCTTCATGTCTTTGTGTCATTTTTTGGTTATTCTCACAATGTTTCAAACCTTCCCTTTATCATTATGCTTGTTATGGTGGTCTGTGATAAGAGATTTTTGATGTTCCTATTATAAAAAGATTATGACTCACTGAAGACACAGATGATGGTTACCATTTTTAAGCAATAAAGCACTTAAATTAAGATATGTATATCTATTTTAAGATACAATGTTATGCATACTTAATAGATGATAGTAGAGTGTAAACCTGACTTATATGCACTGGGAAAACAAGTAATTCCTGTGACTCATTTGACTGCAGTATTCAATACTGAGGCTTTATTGCAGTGGTCTGAAACTGAACCTGCAATATTCCTGAGGTCTGCCTTTATGCCCAATGAAACTCACAAAGGATACAAAAGGAAATTCACAAGAGTGGCTCCTGATACACGGGTTGAGAGTAGGAAGAGGGAACTAGGTGAATATGGGACAGGAGCAAGAGACAGACTTTTCATTGTATGACCTCTTAGTGTTTGTTTTATTTCTGAAAGATGTTAAGGTAATACAGGTTTAATGAATTAAGAAAATGAATTGAATTTAAGAAGAAAAATAATGACATCACCCAGAAAAAAGAAAGCTTCATTCTATGAAATCAAATATCATGGATTGACTAAAAGTGCACTGGAAGAATATCAAGGCCAGTGTCACAGAGTTTTTGTTCTTTTCATTTCAAGTTGCCTTAAATCAGGTTTGAAAATACAGAACAAACAAATAAAGAATTGTGTATGTTTATGCTACTTTGACTTATCTAGATAGAGCAACAATTTCTGTAAGTTGGAAAGTGGGTATCACTTTAGAATTATGCAGACTCATAGAAGGTCTAATTGGTGTCTTCTCTTAGAAGATGTTCACAGGGGATCTGGTTAAAGAGTGATGGGAGGCATTCTGGCATTCCATACACTGAGAAAAGAATCTATAGAATGGATAAACAACAAGGTACTACTGTAGCTCTCAGGGAACTATATTCAATGTTGTTGTTATCGCTTTTAGTCACTGAGTTGTGTCCAACTCTTTGCAACCTCAGGTACTGCAGCATGCAAAGCTCCTCTGTCCTCCACTGTCTAACAAGGTTTGTTCAAATTCACCTTCATTGAGTTGATAATGCTGCCTAGCCATCTTGAAGTCTGCTGCCCCCTTTTCCTTCGGCCTTCAATCTTTTCCAGCATCAGGGTCTTTTCCAATGAGTCAGCTTTAGGATCAGCTGGCCAAAGTATTGTAGCTTCAACTCCAGCAACAGTCCTTCTAATGAACATTAAGGGTTGATTTCCTTTAGGATTGATTAGTTTCATCTTCTTGCAGTACAAGAGACTCTTAAGAGTTTTCTGTACGTGAGTACTGGAAAAACCATAGCTTTGACTACATAGACCTTTGACTACATGGACCTTTGACTATACAGAACACTATTTTAAAAATCCTATGATAAACTGTAATGGAAAACAGTAGGAAAAATAATCTATCTATGACTCACTTTGTTTTACATCAGAAAGTAACACAACATTGTAAATCAACTATACATCATAAAAAAAAAAAATTTTGTAACACTCAACCTCTCACAAGAAGCAAAGTTACTTTGACGGAATGGGTAGAGGGACTAGTACCTTTCTTAGACCTCTTAGTGTTTGTTTTATTTCTGAAAGATGTTAAGGTAATACAGGTTTAATGAATTAAGAAAATGAATTGAATTTAAGAAGAAAAATAATGACATCACCCAGAAAAAAGAAAGCTTCATTCTATGAAATCAAATATCATGGATTGACTAAAAGTGCACTGGAAGAATATCAAGGCCAGTGTCACAGAGTTTTTGTTCTTTTCATTTCAAGTTGCCTTAAATCAGGTTTGAAAATACAGAACAAACAAATAAAGAATTGTGTATGTTTATGCTACTTTGACTTATCTAGATAGAGCAACAATTTCTGTAAGTTGGAAAGTGGGTATCACTTTAGAATTATGCAGACTCATAGAAGGTCTAATTGGTGTCTTCTCTTAGAAGATGTTCACAGGGGATCTGGTTAAAGAGTGATGGGAGGCATTCTGGCATTCCATACACTGAGAAAAGAATCTATAGAATGGATAAACAACAAGGTACTACTGTAGCTCTCAGGGAACTATATTCAATGTTGTTGTTATCGCTTTTAGTCACTGAGTTGTGTCCAACTCTTTGCAACCTCAGGTACTGCAGCATGCAAAGCTCCTCTGTCCTCCACTGTCTAACAAGGTTTGTTCAAATTCACCTTCATTGAGTTGATAATGCTGCCTAGCCATCTTGAAGTCTGCTGCCCCCTTTTCCTTCGGCCTTCAATCTTTTCCAGCATCAGGGTCTTTTCCAATGAGTCAGCTTTAGGATCAGCTGGCCAAAGTATTGTAGCTTCAACTCCAGCAACAGTCCTTCTAATGAACATTAAGGGTTGATTTCCTTTAGGATTGATTAGTTTCATCTTCTTGCAGTACAAGAGACTCTTAAGAGTTTTCTGTACGTGAGTACTGGAAAAACCATAGCTTTGACTACATAGACCTTTGACTACATGGACCTTTGACTATACAGAACACTATTTTAAAAATCCTATGATAAACTGTAATGGAAAACAGTAGGAAAAATAATCTATCTATGACTCACTTTGTTTTACATCAGAAAGTAACACAACATTGTAAATCAACTATACATCAATAAAATTTAAAGAAGAAAAGATTCTCAAAACCAAATATAGTAACACTCAACCTCTCACAAGAAGCAAAGTTACTTTGACGGGAAAACACACCCTTCTTGCTAGACACTACCAGTGCTGGCCTCTGTCTTCATGGTGTAAAATGATCATCACAACCAGTTGTTTTCACTGTAACATTTATCGATGAAATTGTACCATTTCACTTTTAACAATGGAAGAACTAAAGATCATAAATTTTTCTTATACATGTCTCTATTGTAAAGTTACTCTATAAAGGAGCATATAGTGTATATGTTCTAAACCCAAAGAGAACAGTTTCCTTGTGATTCTATTTAAATAAAGGTCCTGATGAAATCCACATGGCTTACCTTCAACCAAAGTGATGCTGATTGACAGGGGAAAGACTTCATATGGCAAGAAATAGGACGTCATTGTGGATGGAGGAAGTTTGGCTGAAACAGAAATCTAAAATTTCTTACGTTCTTACCAGAGTCATTCTCAGTTCCTGACTTTAACATCAATAACAAAATTATTTTACTACCCTCACCTTGCCAGAAAGCCTGCCAGAACCATCTTTGCTCTCAGTATCTCTTGAATGACCTATTGTACGGTGACAAATGGAGTGCAGAGACAGGGAGTGGAGTTAGGGAGGGGAAGTAGCACTGAATGAGTAGAACAGACAGCAGAGGCTTTCCTAAATCTCTCAAACTTTGGGCTGGAAGTTTTGAGAGGCCATCCTGGTATCTTTTTCTTTGATATTAATGTTAGCAGTTTCTGGGAGATGATTTAAATTAACATTTCTACCTCAAAATACTTTGTTTCTCTCTTTTTCAGCAATAGAACCTCTGTGCTCAATAGCTCTGTTCCTCTGAACTCTTCAGTAGGGTTAGTTTAATCAAGGATTTGCAATCCTGTGCATGCCAAACATTTTAAAGGAACATGTCTGAGATAGTTATTCATAGCTCACTCAGTTTCTGAAAGAATTATATAAATGTGAACATGAAAGTGTTAATCGTGCAGTTGTGTCCGACACTTCACGATCCTGTGGACTGTAGCCTGTCAGGCTCCTCTGTCCACGGGATTCTCCAGACAACAATACTAAAGTTGGTTGCAATTCCCTTCTCTAGGGGATCTTCCCCACCAGGGGTTGAACCTGGGTCTCTTGCATTGCAGGTAGATTCTTTGCCATCTGAGACACTAGGGATGCAATTATATATTTATAATATATCAAATATATAATAATTATATATAAATACTTACCTGTTGTTCATTGTTCAGTGGCTAAGTTGTGTCTGACTCTTTGCAACACTTTGGACTATAGCATTCCGGGCTCACTGTCTTTCACTGCCTCCCAGAGGTTGCTCAAACTCATGAGCAGTGAGTTGGTGATGTCATCCAACCATCTCATCCTCTAACATCCCCTTCTCCTGCTGCCCTGTCTTTCCCAGAATCAAGGTCTTTCCCAATGAGTCTACTCTTTGCATCAGGTGACCAAAGTACTGGAGCTTTAGCTTCAGCATCAGTTCTTCCAATAAGTATTCAGGGTTGATTTCCTTTAGGATTGACTGATTTGATCTTTTTACACTCCAAGGGACTTTTAGAAGTGTTTTCCAGCATCACAACTCGAAAGCATCAATTCTTTGATGTTCAGCCTTCCTTATGGTCCATCTCTCACATCCATACACAACTACTGGGAAACCATAGCTTTGACTCCATGGAGCTTTTTTGGTTGTCTCTGCTTTTTAATAAACTGTCTAGATTTGTCGTAACTTTTCTTCCAAGGAGAAAGTGTCTTTTAATTTCATGGCTGCAGTCACCATCCAGAGTGATTTTGGAGCCCATGAAGATAAAGTCTGACACTTTTTCCATTTTTCCTCTCTATTTGCCATGAAGTGATTGGATTGGATGCCATGATCTCAGTTTTTTGCATGTTGAGTTTTAAGCCAGCTTTTTCACTCTCTTCTTTCACCTTCATCAAGAGGCTCGTCTTTATTTTCTGCCATTAGAGTAGTATCATCTGCATATCTGAAGTTGTTGGTATTTCTCTGAGCAATCTTGGTTCTGCTTGTGAATCATCTAGCCTTGCATTTTGTATGATGTACTCTTCATATAAGTTAAATAAATGAGATAACAGTATACAGCCTTCACGTCCTCCTTTCCCAATGTCGAACCAGTCCATTGTTCCATGTACGGTTCTAACTGTTGCCTGTTACTTAGTATCTGTCTCCCTATACTAGAGCAAAAATTACCTAACATAAACCTTGACTGCCTTATTCTCCTTTGGATCCTCTATACCTAGCATAAATCTTGGCACACAGTAGGTACTCCATGAATGTTACTGAAAGATAAATATGGCTTCAAGTTTAAATTCTCTCACTTAGAACTTTCTGACCTTAGGTAAGTTAACTAACCTGAACCTGGATTGTGGTTGCTAGCTCTGGGCCATCTGTGGCCTCTATCTTACAGAGAAATTTTTGATAGGACAATCATGTCAGACCTAAAGTACTGTAGATATGATTTAAATGATAAAGACTTCTGATTGTTTTAAAATTATATCTAAATTCTCACTGTCTATTTTTGTATCCATGTTTCCAACTGTTACTTTTATTTTCAACAATCCAAAATATTGATCTATGACATCTGACAGGTAGGCTGGTCTCTAGGTTGTTATAAAGTTAATGACTATGTTGTTTATAAACAGCAATGGATTAATTGTCCCAGGAAGTACAGTTAATACAGACTGGTTAGCTAACAGCTATTTGTAAACTTAGGTTAATAAAGAGTTATACCAACTGAGCAATTGAAACATCTCACCAATTTACCATCCTGAGCTATTAACTATCCAGATACTAAGAAATATTTCAGGGTAGAAAAATTTGGAGGAACTGATTTTTATATGGCTAACTCTTGAAACAGTTTAAACATTGATTTTTGACAATAGAGATACACAAACAAACCAGAAATAATGTAGGAAAATATATGACAAATATAATCAAGGTATGAGAGACAAAAATAATATATATAAAATAGGACTATACTATGCCCACTTATTTTATCTACTTAGGAATCTGAAAATTTTGATAAAATAAGTGTTCTTACTCTAGAAATCTAACTAATTATAGAAGTGAATATTTGAATAGACTATAATTATAAAGAAAATTCTAACTAGTAGAGAACTTATCTCAAAAAATAGCAGGGCAGAAAAATTTTCAACTGATAGTAGGTATTTTTCTAAATTACTGAAGAAAATAATAGTTTTCATGTTCTTTAATATGTTGCAATGAATGTAAAAAGATACAGCTATTATTTAAATGTTGTGATGCTAGCAAAATCCTAGTAAGAATATTAAAGATAATTACCTAAAAAGATTGGCAAGTAGTAGACTTTATAAATTAATCAGTCACCCATCAAGGTTTTCCTTAGAAATGTCCTAATGTTTTAACATTTAAAAAAAAAAAAACAATATATTCCATTAATGGGTAGATAAGACTATCCATGAGATATTTTCAGTAGCTATTAGAGAAAGTATTTGATATCACTTAATATCCATTCCTGATTTAAATATTTAATATAGGAAAACTAGGATATTTCCTTTGTGTAGATTATCTACCATAATCCATCAAGAAACACCACCATATTTAATGATGAGATAGAAAAGACATTTCTGTTCACATGAGGAATTTGATATCCATGGTTATTATTATTGTTTAGTTTTTTTCCTAAATATAGATCTATGATATTAGATATGAAAATTAGATGAAATATAACCAGAAAGGTGATTCAGACCTTATGATTTTATTTCAGACCATACTTGGCAAAAATGAATGAAAAACTGAAAAACAATAAGAATATTAATAAAATTATCAGACATAAAATAAATATCAGCAACATTTCTTACACTACAAAAAACATACAATATTAACAGTATGACATTCCTTGAGAATTCTCTGGTGGTCCAAAGGTTAGGACTCCACACTTTCATTGCTAAGTGAACAAGTTCAATCTGTAGCCAGGGAGCTAAGATCTCACAAGCTGTGTGGGATTTTTATATATAATTTTTATATGCATATATATATATACACACACACACACTGAACAATTTATATCTCTCCATTAGCAAAGCCTTATTTAATTCATTTTGATAAAATTTCATGAGTATCTCTATAAAGTTCTTATGCATATTTTGCTACATTGTTCTTAGGAAATTTTATGTTTGATGCTATTATATATTGAATCTTTTTTAAGAAATGAATTAGCTGGAATATTTCATCTCTTTGTACTTACTGTTATATTATGTATAAATTTGGATTAGTGCTATCATCTTATTTTGTACTCTTTTCTCCCATCTTTTCTATGCCTCTTCTATAATTTTTTATTGTTTTCTTTTGAATTGAACAATATTTATTCTTATGCTATGCCTCCCACATTTTTTAGAAATTAAATGTAATATTGGTATTCTGATTGGTTACCCTAATCATTTTGGATTCAGTACCTAATTATCAAAATCTGTATCTGTTAGGGACACGCTATAACTGTCTACCCTGGCCAGGTAGAATTTTTTCAGTCACCCATCAAGTGTTTTTTAACATTTAAAAAAAAATACAATCTATTCCATTAATGGGTAGATAAGACTATCCATGAGATATTTTCAGTAGCTATTAGAGAAAGTATTTGATATCACTTAATATCCATTCCTGATTTAAATATTTAATATAGGAAAACTAGGATATTTCCTTTGTGTAGATTATCTACCATAATCCATCAAGAAACACCACCATATTTAATGATGAGATAGAAAAGACATTTCTGTTCACATGAGGAATTTGATTTTCCATGGTTATTATTATTGTTTAGTTTTTTTCCTAAATATAGATCTATGATATTAGATATGAAAATTAGATGAAATATAACCAGAAAGGTGATCAGACCTTATGATTTTATTTCAGACCATACTTGGCAAAAATGAATGAAAAACTGAAAAACAATAAGAATATTAATAAAATTATCAGACATAAAATAAATATCAGCAACATTTCTTACACTACAAAAAACATACAATATTAACAGTATGACATTCCTTGAGAATTCTCTGGTGGTCCAAAGGTTAGGACTCCACACTTTCATTGCTAAGTGAACAAGTTCAATCTGTAGCCAGGGAGCTAAGATCTCACAAGCTGTGTGGGATTTTTATATATAATTTTTATATGCATATATATATATACACACACACACACACTGAACAATTTATATCTCTCCATTAGCAAAGCCTTATTTAATTCATT
Source organism: Tragulus kanchil (assembly GCA_022376925.1). Lineage (NCBI taxonomy): Eukaryota > Metazoa > Chordata > Mammalia > Artiodactyla > Tragulidae > Tragulus > Tragulus kanchil. Next base: position 211,793,220 of record JAIOJX010000026.1, read on the forward strand.
TTGATAAAATTTCATGAGTATCTCTATAAAGTTCTTATGCATATTTTGCTACATTGTTCTTAGGAAATTTTATGTTTGATGCTATTATATATTGAATCTTTTTTAAGAAATGAATTAGCTGGAATATTTCATCTCTTTGTACTTACTGTTATATTATGTATAAATTTGGATTAGTGCTATCATCTTATTTTGTACTCTTTTCTCCCATCTTTTCTATGCCTCTTCTATAATTTTTTATTGTTTTCTTTTGAATTGAACAATATTTATTCTTATGCTATGCCTCCCACATTTTTTAGAAATTAAATGTAATATTGGTATTCTGATTGGTTACCCTAATCATTTTGGATTCAGTACCTAATTATCAAAATCTGTATCTGTTAGGGGAAGCACACTGGCTATAACTGTCTACCCTGGCCAGGAACCATGGTAGCCATTTGTGTGAATTATTTTACAACAGCAGGTCTTGGTAAGGAGCATGGAATGAACAAGCCAAAATCAATAGGAAGAATTTGGGAAAGGTCAAAAGAAGATGCCACATTTGTCATCACCTCCCAGAATCCTTCTTGCTGACACCCATCTTGTCTGAATAATGCGTGTGCCACCAGGAAGGACCCTGTGGTAGAATGATTGGCCAGGGAAAACCCAGAAATGAATCCCATCACCATAAAACTCAAGACTATGAGCCATGTGGCGAGCAGTTCTCCTGGGTTCCCTTACCCTACTGCTCTCCACCCAGGTGTCTCTGCTTTGTCAGTTCATGAATCTCCTCAGGAAATTCATTTCTGAGCGTTGGACAAGAGCCCACTCTCAGGCCTCGGAAGGGGTTCCCCTTCCTGCAACATATCTAATCAATACTTGTGTCTACATCTGAGCCTTCCCAGACCCCTTAGAACACTGGAACTCCAGTCACCTCACTGAAGACTTACATGCTGTTGGTGGCTTCTATTTTAGGTGTATTTTTCATCTCATCATTGAAAGAGATTATTACTCAACAATCAATGATTTATCCATCTAGTTACCATTTTCTTTACACATCATTCCTTTTTCTTACTTCTCAGATCTTCTATTGGTAATTGCTTTCTTCCTGCCTAAGGTGTATCATTTCATCATTAGAAACTCCCTGGTGAGAGTTTGTTGGTGTAAAACTTTCTCAATTTATATTTGTCTGAATTATCTTTATATATTGAAATATACTTCATTGAGTGTTACAACAGTTGGTGTCTACTTTTTTTTCTCAACATGTTAATGATACACTTCTACTACCTATTTCCTTCTGTTGTTTTTGGGAAGTCATTTAACAAATTGTCATTTCATTTTATGTTGAACTGACTTTTCCGTCTACTTTCACCCTTTTTAAAATTTTTTTGCCTTTGGTATTGTATACTTTCATCTTGACTCCTGTTTTGGATTTGTCAGAAAAAGAAGATCAATTGTGGAAATTTCTCAGCCATTATCTATTCAAATGTTGCTGTTTCCTGTTCTCAGGCACTTCCCTTTGGAAACTGTTTTAACTTCGGTCTTTCCAGACTCAGCTCACTTTGGCTCTGTCATTCCATGCTGCATTATTGATATATATATTTTTTATTTTGGCCTATTTTATTGATTATTTATTTATTTATTTTCATACATCTTTATTCTTTGGCCTGTGTGGGCCTCCCATTGCAGTGGCCTCTCCCGATGCAGAGCACCAGCTCTAGGTACATGTGCTCCAGAGCACTGGCTCATAATTGACATACCAGCCCAGCTGCTCCACAGCAGGTGGGATCTTCCCAGCCAGTGATCGAACTGATGCCCTTGCACTGCAAGGCAGATCAGTTCTCCTTGGGTTCCCTTACCCTACTGCTCTCCACCCAGGTGTCTCTGCTTTGTCAGTTCATGAATCTCCTCAGGAAATTCATTTCTGAGCGTTGGACAAGAGCCCACTCTCAGGCCTCGGAAGGGGTTCCCCTTCCTGCAACATATCTAATCAATACTTGTGTCTACATCTGAGCCTTCCCAGACCCCTTAGAACACTGGAACTCCAGTCACCTCACTGAAGACTTACATGCTGTTGGTGGCTTCTATTTTAGGTGTATTTTTCATCTCATCATTGAAAGAGATTATTACTCAACAATCAATGATTTATCCATCTAGTTACCATTTTCTTTACACATCATTCCTTTTTCTTACTTCTCAGATCTTCTATTGGTAATTGCTTTCTTCCTGCCTAAGGTGTATCATTTCATCATTAGAAACTCCCTGGTGAGAGTTTGTTGGTGTAAAACTTTCTCAATTTATATTTGTCTGAATTATCTTTATATATTGAAATATACTTCATTGAGTGTTACAACAGTTGGTGTCTACTTTTTTTTCTCAACATGTTAATGATACACTTCTACTACCTATTTCCTTCTGTTGTTTTTGGGAAGTCATTTAACAAATTGTCATTTCATTTTATGTTGAACTGACTTTTCCGTCTACTTTCACCCTTTTTAAAATTTTTTTGCCTTTGGTATTGTATACTTTCATCTTGACTCCTGTTTTGGATTTGTCAGAAAAAGAAGATCAATTGTGGAAATTTCTCAGCCATTATCTATTCAAATGTTGCTGTTTCCTGTTCTCAGGCACTTCCCTTTGGAAACTGTTTTAACTTCGGTCTTTCCAGACTCAGCTCACTTTGGCTCTGTCATTCCATGCTGCATTATTGATATATATATTTTTTATTTTGGCCTATTTTATTGATTATTTATTTATTTATTTTCATACATCTTTATTCTTTGGCCTGTGTGGGCCTCCCATTGCAGTGGCCTCTCCCGATGCAGAGCACCAGCTCTAGGTACATGTGCTCCAGAGCACTGGCTCATAATTGGACATACCAGCCCAGCTGCTCCACAGCAGGTGGGATCTTCCCCAGCCAGTGATCGAACTGATGCCCTTGCACTGCAAGGCAGATTCTTTACCCACTGGAAGATGAGGGAAGCCTTATAAATAATTTTTTAGGTTTGTCTATCCATCCTTCAGCTCTATTTAAGCTCCACTGAACTTTCTACTTAATTAAAATGGAGTTTCAATGCTAGTAAGTATATTTTTACTTTCTTGAAGTTCTTAAAGTTTTTAAGCAACTGTTTGACCATTTTAAAAGTCTCTTTCTCCTTATTCATATTTTTAAAACTTCTCATTTTATTTGGTTAGACCTATAGAGCATCCTTAATTTAGAATTTGCCTGATGATACCAATAGTTGATAGATTTGGGGGCTGTTCATGGTGTTAGAAAGCAAAATTCAACAGAGTAAGTTTGGAGACCTAATTAGTTTTATTCAGTAAATCATGAATTAGGTAGCATTCCATCTGGCAACTAGAAATGTGCTCAGGGGAGAGGTACCAAATGGAAGGATTTTATAGGGAGGAAGGTGGGGCAAGGAAGTTATTAGAAAAAAGTAAAGAAAGGGCTATTTTGGACTAAGACATCTTCTTTTGGCAGGGGAAGGGAATGGCAAATGTTCTACCTGGCAGATTGCCTCTTTTCCTCTGTGGGATGGACAAATTACCTCATTCTGGTACAGACCAGAAATTCCCAGCTATTGATGAATGTTACAGTTTGGGGGAAGGTGGAAGCTACAGTTAGGTTAGGTATTAAATCTAGGCTTGATATCATGGGCTTTAGCACAAGTGATGTGATTTGGGGCTTACAGTTTTTCTCTTTAACAACAGTACCTTATTTCCTTGTACCTGTTAGAAATTTTTCTTAAATCATGAATTCTACTTCCTTGGAATTTTATCTGAGCAAATACTTTGAGGACTGCTTTGAAGGTGGAATTCTCCAGGAATGATTCTCCAGGTTATATTTGTTCTGCTAGTCAACTGGGGATACTACCAACTTGGAATCATTTTAAACTGAACTCTGGATTTGAGGTTCTTTGTATCTTCAGTGTTGAGTGATTTGGAGCTATAAGGTATGTAAGGCACACTGTGCTTACAAATTCTCACGGGAGTTTATTTTTGCTCCTTCCTCAGCACCAATGTCTAAGACAACTCTCTTGTTGCTTCTTGGGAACAGAAGAAATATGTGTTTATTTATAGTTCGCTTTAACATGGATGATGCCTTTAGGGAATACACTATTTGTATGGTTGATGGGCCCTGGACTTTAAATCTAGTTTTAAAAGCTTGAAAGGTGAAGCTGTAGTTAACCAGGCATGAGCCTTCACAATGTTCTTAGTTCTTGGCTAAGAGCTCTGGATTCTGTCTTTCCCTTAGTTCTTGGAGTCTGAAAATTTCTTATTTCCTTGATATATTATAAATGCATCCCAAAAGATACTTTAAAAATAGCCCAGCATTTATTATTATTATCAACAGAAAGGTCTGTCAGGATTGCTAGTCAACCATATGGCAACAGAATTTCCAGGATCCATTTTTTAGGAAGGATGCTCTCTGTATCCCCTATCTTCTGGATTTTTGCACAATTGCACACTTCTTGGCATATCTTTGGAGTATGTTCTCAATTTTTGTTGTTGTTTTGTTGTGTTTGATTTGTACTATTAGTTACCAGATGTGAAGTTATAATTTTCTTGGGAATTTGAATATATGCCTTATTTTGGTAACTTGTTTGGTGTCCTCTGGGACACAGCATTGTATCAAAATATGTTACTAGTGTTCCAGAAATGTGGGAGGAAAATTAGCTTGGGACTATACAAGATAAGTCTGAAGCATCTTGTGCCAGGAAGTATGGAAGTGCTCAGAAAATCCACAAATTCGGGCTAAGTCAAAGAGATATAGGAAGCAAGTAAAAAAGCTCCCAATGGCCAACACTAAAACAATTTAAGGAAAGTACATGGACATGGAGCAGCTTTGGATTATAACTGAAAGTATAAAACAAATATTCAAGTGTCCACACTGATACAAAGAAATTATCAAATAGACAAATCAATGGGAAGAGTAAACAAAATAATTCTAAGTATCCTTTATAGGACTTGATGATTAAAGGGCTGCTAGTCAACTGGGGATACTACCAACTTGGAATCATTTTAAACTGAACTCTGGATTTGAGGTTCTTTGTATCTTCAGTGTTGAGTGATTTGGAGCTATAAGGTATGTAAGGCACACTGTGCTTACAAATTCTCACGGGAGTTTAGTTTTGCTCCTTCCTCAGCACCAATGTCTAATACAACTCTCTTGTTGCTTCTTGGGAACAGAAGAAATATGTGTTTATTTATAGTTCGCTTTAACATGGATGATGCCTTTAGGGAATACACTATTTGTATGGTTGATGGGCCCTGGACTTTAAATCTAGTTTTAAAAGCTTGAAAGGTGAAGCTGTAGTTAACCAGGCATGAGCCTTCACAATGTTCTTAGTTCTTGGCTAAGAGCTCTGGATTCTGTCTTTCCCTTAGTTCTTGGAGTCTGAAAATTTCTTATTTCCTTGATATATTATAAATGCATCCCAAAAGATACTTTAAAAATAGCCCAGCATTTATTATTATTATCAACAGAAAGGTCTGTCAGGATTGCTAGTCAACCATATGGCAACAGAATTTCCAGGATCCATTTTTTAGGAAGGATGCTCTCTGTATCCCCTATCTTCTGGATTTTTGCACAATTGCACACTTCTTGGCATATCTTTGGAGTATGTTCTCAATTTTTGTTGTTGTTTTGTTGTGTTTGATTTGTACTATTAGTTACCAGATGTGAAGTTATAATTTTCTTGGGAATTTGAATATATGCCTTATTTTGGTAACTTGTTTGGTGTCCTCTGGGACACAGCATTGTATCAAAATATGTTACTAGTGTTCCAGAAATGTGGGAGGAAAATTAGCTTGGGACTATACAAGATAAGTCTGAAGCATCTTGTGCCAGGAAGTATGGAAGTGCTCAGAAAATCCACAAATTCGGGCTAAGTCAAAGAGATATAGGAAGCAAGTAAAAAAGCTCCCAATGGCCAACACTAAAACAATTTAAGGAAAGTACATGGACATGGAGCAGCTTTGGATTATAACTGAAAGTATAAAACAAATATTCAAGTGTCCACACTGATACAAAGAAATTATCAAATAGACAAATCAATGGGAAGAGTAAACAAAATAATTCTAAATCATCTGTGTAGTTACTGCCCTTTTAATGAAGTGGATCAAGAGTGGACTGCACATGGTGACTTCTTTCAAAGGAGTACAGTATGAAAAGGCTGAGAAAGAGTAACCTCACAGTAAAGAGGCCCCTCAGCCAGGTGCTCGAGGTTAGCATCTACAGCAATAAGGCATACACATAGTATGTGCCCTAGAAATGAGGGGATGATAATAGTACTTTGATTCTGTGGCCTTCCCTCCCAATGAGGAAAGAAAAGAATGAATGAGGAACCCATCAAATGAATACCAACTGAGAGTTTATCTATAAAATGCCTAGCTAGTATTCCTCAAAACTACCAAGGTCATCAAAGTAAGGCAAGTCTGAGCAGCTGTCGTGGCCGGGAGGGGATTCAGGGGACATGACCACTACAAGCCATGTGGTATTCTGGATAGGATCTTGGAACAGAAAAAGGATATTAGGTAAAGATAAAGAACATCTGAGTAAACTATAGATGGACTCTGATGAATAAAAATGTATTATTATTGGCTCCTGGATTATGAAACATGTACCATACCAATGTAAGATGTTAATACTAAGGGAATCTAGTTGTGTGGTGTACGGACATTTTTTACACTACCTTTACAGTTTTTCCATAGTCTGAAAGTATTGTGCAATAAAATATTTATTCTAAAAAAAGATAAATAAAAAAATTATTGGGAACATGATGGTGTAGTTTTGGCTTTGCAGTTCATTAGCCCTAACAATTTGAAAAAATCACTCAACTTAATATTTATTATGGAGGCTTCCCCTGGTGGTTCAGTGGGTAAGGACTCCGCCTTGCAGTGCAAGGGGCGCCAGTTCGATCCCTGGTCTGGGAAGATCCCACATGCTGCAGAGCGGCTGGACCGATGTGTCCAATTACCGAGCCAGAGCTCTGGAGCCCATGCGCCCAGAGCCGGTGCTCTGCACGACAGACGCCAACAATTTAAGGAGATATGGGGTACATGGACATGGAGCAGCTCTAGATTCTAACTGAAAGTATAAAACAAATATTCAAGTGTCCACACTGATACAAAGAAATTATCAAATAGACAAATCAATGGGAAGAGTAAACAAAATAATTCTAAATCATCTGTGTAGTTACTGCCCTTTTAATGAAGTGGATCAAGAGTGGACTGCACATGGTGACTTCTTTCAAAGGAGTACAGTATGAAAAGGCTGAGAAAGAGTAACCTCACAGTAAAGAGGCCCCTCAGCCAGGTGCTCGAGGTTAGCATCTACAGCAATAAGGCATACACATAGTATGTACCCTAGAAATGAGGGGATGATAATAGTACTTTGATTCTGTGGCCTTCCTCCCAATGAGGAAAGAAAAGAATGAATGAGGAACCCATCAAATGAATACCAACTGAGAGTTTATCTATAAAATGCCTAGCTAGTATTCCTCAAAACTACCAAGGTCATCAAAGTAAGGCAAGTCTGAGCAGCTGTCGTGGCCGGGAGGGGATTCAGGGGACATGACCACTACAAGCCATGTGGTATTCTGGATAGGATCTTGGAACAGAAAAAGGATATTAGGTAAAGATAAAGAACATCTGAGTAAACTATAGATGGACTCTGATGAATAAAAATGTATTATTATTGGCTCCTGGATTATGAAACATGTACCATACCAATGTAAGATGTTAATACTAAGGGAATCTAGTTGTGTGGTGTACGGACATTTTTTACACTACCTTTACAGTTTTTCCATAGTCTGAAAGTATTGTGCAATAAAATATTTATTCTAAAAAAAGATAAATAAAAAAATTATTGGGAACATGATGGTGTAGTTTTGGCTTTGCAGTTCATTAGCCCTAACAATTTGAAAAAATCACTCAACTTAATATTTATTATGGAGGCTTCCCCTGGTGGTTCAGTGGGTAAGGACTCCGCCTTGCAGTGCAAGGGGCGCCAGTTCGATCCCTGGTCTGGGAAGATCCCACATGCTGCAGAGCGGCTGGACCGATGTGTCCAATTACCGAGCCAGAGCTCTGGAGCCCATGCGCCCAGAGCCGGTGCTCTGCAACGACAGACGCCACCATGATGTGAGGCCCACAGGAGCCAAAGAACAAAGATGGATGAAAATAGAGAAATGAAAGACCAATAGAAGTGGCCCGCCTGCTCCCCTCCTGAGAGGACCAACCCGACCCCCGCCCAAAATAAATAAATAAATCTTTAAATATATATATATATATTTATTATGTAAGTTATGGCAAGACACTATGGTGTTATATCTGAATTCCCTCTTATTTTCTACATATGGGCCTAAAAGTCAAAATTCCAAAATAAATTAACTGCAAATAAAGTGATTTTACTTTCTTTTCTTCATCTTGGTGTTAGCTGACCCTTTCTCTAGAAATTGTAGAGATGATCTGAATCTCCTGGGAATCAGCATGATGGAGAGGACTAGGACTTGTCATAAGAGTCAGGAGATGGTGGTGATAATGATGCTGATGCTGCTGTTTTAACCCTGAGGTGATAAATCACTCTGTACCGTGCATTGCTCAAAAACTTTGAATGTTATTTCATTTATTCTTCAATTATGCTTCAGATAAGCATAATTCCCATTTTTTTAAAAGTAAAATGAGTGTCAGAGATGTTAAGCAACTTGCCCAAGATTGCACAGATATTAAAGGATAAAGACAGCTTTTAAATTCAGGTCTGTCCAATAATAAAATCCCTTCATATAATGACCACCGATTTCATACCTGCCATATAACCAGCTCTGTGCCTTGGGAAAGTATATAATCTCTCTGGACTCACAAAAAAAAATCTTAATATTATACACTACCTTTACATTTTAAAAGTATTGTGCAATAAAATATTTATTCTAAAAAGATAAATAAAAAAATTATTGGGAACATGATGGTGTAGTTTTGGCTTTGCAGTTCATTAGCCCTAACAATTTGAAAAAATCACTCAACTTAATATTTATTATGGAGGCTTCCCCTGGTGGTTCAGTGGGTAAGGACTCCGCCTTGCAGTGCAAGGGGCGCCAGTTCGATCCCTGGTCTGGGAAGATCCCACATGCTGCAGAGCGGCTGGACCGATGTGTCCAATTACCGAGCCAGAGCTCTGGAGCCCATGCGCCCAGAGCCGGTGCTCTGCAACGACAGACGCCACCATGATGTGAGGCCCACAGGAGCCAAAGAACAAAGATGGATGAAAATAGAGAAATGAAAGACCAATAGAAGTGGCCCGCCTGCTCCCCTCCTGAGAGGACCAACCCGACCCCCGCCCAAAATAAATAAATAAATCTTTAAATATATATATATATATATATATTTATTATGTAAGTTATGGCAAGACACTATGGTGTTATATCTGAATTCCCTCTTATTTTCTACATATGGGCCTAAAAGTCAAAATTCCAAAATAAATTAACTGCAAATAAAGTGATTTTACTTTCTTTTCTTCATCTTGGTGTTAGCTGACCCTTTCTCTAGAAATTGTAGAGATGATCTGAATCTCCTGGGAATCAGCATGATGGAGAGGACTAGGACTTGTCATAAGAGTCAGGAGATGGTGGTGATAATGATGCTGATGCTGCTGTTTTAACCCTGAGGTGATAAATCACTCTGTACCGTGCATTGCTCAAAAACTTTGAATGTTATTTCATTTATTCTTCAATTATGCTTCAGATAAGCATAATTCCCATTTTTTTAAAAGTAAAATGAGTGTCAGAGATGTTAAGCAACTTGCCCAAGATTGCACAGATATTAAAGGATAAAGACAGCTTTTAAATTCAGGTCTGTCCAATAATAAAATCCCTTCATATAATGACCACCGATTTCATACCTGCCATATAACCAGCTCTGTGCCTTGGGAAAGTATATAATCTCTCTGGACTCACATTTTTTTTTTTTTTTGTAAAATGAGGATTTGAGAATATATGATTTTGAAGATACCTTCCACTTCTAATATTTTCATCTATTTTTTCCTGAGAAATTATCATTGAATGCCCTCGGTATAGAAAATAAGGATTCCCCACTTTGGCACATTGGTCAGTGGAGTTCAGAAATCAAAATCATTAGCACAACAGGCAAAATGATCAATTATGTGAATTTGAACAACTGTCTAATATTTCAATACAAAGCTTTAGTAGAACCCTGGAGGTCTAAATGAGGTTTCTGAAGACCAGAGAAAGCTTGGTACAAGCGCCTTCAGCTTTACTCCCCAGCTGTAAACAGGGAAGCAGATATAGTGAAAGAGAGAGAACAGAATTTTTATGTTAAAAAGCTTTCCCCATGAAAAGACGAATGACACATGATTTTGTAGTACCTGGTGTTCAGGTGAATAAGGGAGTATGTGTATAAGTGTGCTGGACAAGGAGAGGTGGGGAGAGAGCAGAGGCAGAGAGAGCCCACGACATGTAACTTGAACCATTAGAGCTGCATTAATGATTCCAGAGACGAGGCAGTGTTGCTGTTCCTTCTCCTCTGGAATAGATGGTACTGGTTCTGATGCAAATGTCAGCCATTTCAATGATGCACAAATGAGACCTTCTAGCTACTTGATTTGTGCTTCTGATCATTCTGTTGATGGGCTGGCTTTAGCAGAGTGTGCCCTGGTTAATATTCATCGTGATTGATTGTGCAGTCTGACCTTGGTCTCAGAAGACAGATGGCAGTGAAAATGGAAGGTATTTGGGAGACCAGCCAAAATATCTATGCTTCACCTATGAAAAATGGAACCCTAAATGCCCTGATATCCATTCTAATCTGCCTGGTTTACCTGGTGTTAATTGCTTCCTGGCCTTACCCTTTCGAATGGACCTTTCTATTTCATATCCTGTTCACTATAGAGACCTTCCAGCTTCTTAAATTCAGGTCTGTCCAATAATAAAATCCCTTCATATAATGACCACCGATTTCATACCTGCCATATAACCAGCTCTGTGCCTTGGGAAAGTATATAATTTCTCTGGACTCACATTTTTTTTTTGTAAAATGAGGATTTGAGAATATATGATTTTGAAGATACCTTCCACTTCTAATATTTTCATCTATTTTTTCCTGAGAAATTATCATTGAATGCCCTCGGTATAGAAAATAAGGATTCCCCACTTTGGCACATTGGTCAGTGGAGTTCAGAAATCAAAATCATTAGCACAACAGGCAAAATGATCAATTATGTGAATTTGAACAACTGTCTAATATTTCAATACAAAGCTTTAGTAGAACCCTGGAGGTCTAAATGAGGTTTCTGAAGACCAGAGAAAGCTTGGTACAAGCGCCTTCAGCTTTACTCCCCAGCTGTAAACAGGGAAGCAGATATAGTGAAAGAGAGAGAACAGAATTTTTATGTTAAAAAGCTTTCCCCATGAAAAGACGAATGACACATGATTTTGTAGTACCTGGTGTTCAGGTGAATAAGGGAGTATGTGTATAAGTGTGCTGGACAAGGAGAGGTGGGGAGAGAGCAGAGGCAGAGAGAGCCCACGACATGTAACTTGAACCATTAGAGCTGCATTAATGATTCCAGAGACGAGGCAGTGTTGCTGTTCCTTCTCCTCTGGAATAGATGGTACTGGTTCTGATGCAAATGTCAGCCATTTCAATGATGCACAAATGAGACCTTCTAGCTACTTGATTTGTGCTTCTGATCATTCTGTTGATGGGCTGGCTTTAGCAGAGTGTGCCCTGGTTAATATTCATCGTGATTGATTGTGCAGTCTGACCTTGGTCTCAGAAGACAGATGGCAGTGAAAATGGAAGGTATTTGGGAGACCAGCCAAAATATCTATGCTTCACCTATGAAAAATGGAACCCTAAATGCCCTGATATCCATTCTAATCTGCCTGGTTTACCTGGTGTTAATTGCTTCCTGGCCTTACCCTTTCGAATGGACCTTTCTATTTCATATCCTGTTCACTTGGAAGTCCAGTATTTTAACCCTTTCTACAGTATGAAAGTGGATGAATTTGGGGGCTTTACTACAGACAGTTCAATTAACCTCTGAGCAGTAGATTTGACGATTCTGACTTTACATCTAGCTGTTTTCTTAAATTTCCTGCTCTACTGGGCTCTTGGTGGTGATATCAGGAAATGATCATGGATGAGTCATCTATTTCCTAAATCAAATCAAACAATGGGAGTTTGTGCAAGAAGTTTTTGTTCTTTCTTTTTATAAGAGCCCATTCTTAAAGGCAAGTTTTCTTTTTTTCTTTTGTTAATGTACCTGTCTAACTTTTTGGCGGTGGATCGTTTTGCATACATTTTCCATTTATCTTGTTTTTCTATAGACAACTGCTCTACAGACAGAAAACAAACAACAAAAAGTAAGCAAGCAAATTAGTCTCAGGGCCTTTGGACCACCCTTTTATGTAGACGGTCTGTTCCCCCAGAGCATTTGCAAACTGTACCACTGCCCTTCCTTGTATTTAATGAGACCTGTGGGCAAACACATGATTCAGTGAAAACTAACAGGCAGAGTTTAAATATGCTCGATGACAGCTGGCTTACTTGTGCAAGCTGTTGCCAAAGAACTTTACTAATGGTTCAAGCAGATGGACAGAAGGAAGAAAGCTAAATGTTAGAATGTGTGAGAGGCCAAAGGTCAAGGTGAATGAGCCTGGTGATTTCCTGAGGTCTGTGGGTGTTTTGTGTTGCAGCCTAAATTGAGGGTTGTTTTTAATTTGATGCATTTTTCTAAACTTTAAGTAGGTTCATTAAACTAAAAAAAAAAAAAGTTTCAGCTCTTCATTGGGTTCCCAATTAAATTTTAGGTTTTAACTTCCAAGATAATATAACACTTACTTATAGCGTATAGGCATTTATAATGCATTTGGAGGGATAACTTCAAAATGGGCTTATTTAACAGATAATTTTTACAAAACATGATCCCTTAAGTTTTTTTAATATCAACAATGCACATACACTATACCCTTTGGCCTCCTCTTTTTTTAAAAAAAATTTTTAAAGTAATTTTTCTTCTGGGCCAGGGAAATTACAAAACAGTTTAAATATGTTGCACACAGAATAACTACTATTTGGCTCTTTCTAGAAAATCTGACTTTCCAGATATTTGATGAGGTTTAGGTTAAAAAAGTCCAACATCATTTTTTCTATTTTGTATGATTTTGTAACTATTATATCTTTCAGATTTAATCAAGTTTTACTGAAGCCAAGACATTAACTAACCTTTAGTTTGACAATCAAGCCTTTTAAAGAAGGTCATAAATTTCAAAGGAAGATTGTTTTTGTTCCAAAAAAGAGATTATTTTGAAAGCTAAAATATATGTACCACTTACAGAAAGAAACAAAGCAAAGCTTTGTTGCTCAGGTACATTTTGTATTTTCCCTGGTTCAAGGAAGGGTGCAGGTCTCAGCAAGAAGTGGAGAAAGGTCCACAGGAGCCACTTTAGCAGCCTGGGTACCACGCTTTCCTTCCAAGAAGGACGTCATTGGTGCTGGCTGTGGCCTTGGGGGTCAATTATTTATTTATTTAAGAATAAAATTTTAATTATATGAAACCCGAAATTTAAGGGCGTGTAAAATATGAACATAGCAATTAGACATATTGTTTATCACCTCGATTTCCAAACCCTTTCAGACTGAAATTCCTTTGGGACTCATAAAAAATTGCCAGGACAGGCCATTAAAAAAATTACCTCAAATTACAATTAGCAGCTCTCTAGTTGTAGTTGGGATACATACGGGGAGGTGCTGTTTGTGCTGCCCTTTCAAGGGTCATTCACTACGATCAGCTACATCTTAAAAATGAGGCACAAGCAGAAGTGGAGGAAATTCAAAACCAAACACATTCAGAATTCCAAGTAACATCTCGTAATTGATTGTAGTTGATTTTTCTTATATATTGGTTTTTGACAGTCCACTTGGGGAAATAGTTGAAGGTTATAATTCATTATTAAATGGGCTCTCTAGATGATGAGAAAGTCCCCCAAAGAAACCTAGAAAAACAAACAAATAAAGGAGTTCCTTCTTTGTAACAGCTATTTCCAATAAAAGACTTTGACTAGAAATTTATTTTGAAGATTGTATTTAATAAGTGATATGCCAAAACAGAAAAACGCTAGTTCTACTGAGTTAATTTCCCTAATGGCGTTAACCAATTTTATGACAAAGGGTATACAGTCTTGGCTGACAGGATTTTGCTTGATGAGGTTTAGGTTAAAAAGTCCAACATCATTTTTTCTATTTTGTATGATTTTGTAACTATTATATCTTTCAGATTTAATCAAGTTTTACTGAAGCCAAGACATTAACTAACCTTTAGTTTGACAATCAAGCCTTTTAAAGAAGGTCATAAATTTCAAAGGAAGATTGTTTTTGTTCCAAAAAAGAGATTATTTTGAAAGCTAAAATATATGTACCACTTACAGAAAGAAACAAAGCAAAGCTTTGTTGCTCAGGTACATTTTGTATTTTCCCTGGTTCAAGGAAGGGTGCAGGTCTCAGCAAGAAGTGGAGAAAGGTCCACAGGAGCCACTTTAGCAGCCTGGGTACCACGCTTTCCTTCCAAGAAGGACGTCATTGGTGCTGGCTGTGGCCTTGGGGGTCAATTATTTATTTATTTAAGAATAAAATTTTAATTATATGAAACCCGAAATTTAAGGGCGTGTAAAATATGAACATAGCAATTAGACATATTGTTTATCACCTCGATTTCCAAACCCTTTCAGACTGAAATTCCTTTGGGACTCATAAAAAATTGCCAGGACAGGCCATTAAAAAAATTACCTCAAATTACAATTAGCAGCTCTCTAGTTGTAGTTGGGATACATACGGGGAGGTGCTGTTTGTGTTGCCGTTTCAAGGGTAATTCACTCTGATCAGCTACATCTTAAAAATGAGGCACAAGCAGAAGTGGAGGAAATTCAAAACCAAACACATTCAGAATTCCAAGTAACATCTCGTAATTGATTGTAGTTGATTTTTCTTATATATTGGTTTTTGACAGTCCACTTGGGGAAATAGTTGAAGGTTATAATTCATTATTAAATGGGCTCTCTAGATGATGAGAAAGTCCCCAAAGAAACCTAGAAAAACAAACAAATAAAGGAGTTCCTTCTTTGTAACAGCTATTTCCAATAAAAGACTTTGACTAGAAATTTATTTTGAAGATTGTATTTAATAAGTGATATGCCAAAACAGAAAAACGCTAGTTCTACTGAGTTAATTTCCCTAATGGCGTTAACCAATTTTATGACAAAGGGTATACAGTCTTGGCTGACAGGATTTTGCTTGAAGAGCTAAGGAATTAAAGGAAGAAGAAACACTAGTAAATATGAATTTATGTAAACAATTTATTTTTGAAAATCATAAAAATATTTCTAGTATATGATATAAATATTTGTTTTCAATGACTTTCTATGAATAGATTTTTTAAAACAATTTTTTGTTGCCTCTTAATGCTTTTAAAAAACATGTGCCCCAAACAGGAATACAGATGCAGGTGTAGAGAACAGATCTGTGGATGCAGGACAAGAAGGGGAGGGTGGAACAAACTGAGACAGAAAGCATTGACATATATGCTAAGTTGCTACAGCTGTGTCCGACACTTTGTGACCTCATGGACTATAACCTTCTGGGCTCCTCTGTCCATGGGATTTCTCAGGTAAGAGTACTGGAGTGGGTTGTCCTTTCCCTCTCCATTGACATATATGTAGAGATGGCTAGTGGGAAGCTGGGTAGAGCACAGGGAACTCAGCTCCATGCTCTGTGAGGACCTAGGGGAGTGGGATGGGGGGAGGAGGCATGGGGAGTCAAAAAGGTAGAGTATATATGTGTACATATAACTGATACACTTAATTGTACAGCAGAAACTATCTCAGCATTGTAAAGCAATTATACTTCAATAGAAATAAATCAATAGAGGGAAGACAGCCTGGTAGTGAAGGGAGCAATCAGCTTGGCCCTTGACAGATGTGTGGCCCTATTCATGGCTCCTTCGGTGACTGGTTTGTGAGTTTGGACAAATTCCATGACTTTTTGGAGTCTTCATTTCCTTATTACAAAGTGAGGATGATGCCAGCCATCCAGGGCTGTTGTGAGTTTTAGGTGAGATAATTCATGTGAAAAGAGCAAAATCTGACAAGCAGATTTTCGTTTTGTTCCTCTTTACATCATCTGAAGAGCCATTTATTCAGGCACTGTGTTAATGCTTTATTTGCATTTGCCTTGTGTATCTTAAAGACGAAAACAAAACTGAAAATTCATGAAGAAGTTTCTCCAAAAGTGGCTTTAATCTGGGTGCTGTTCTACTGAGTTAATTTCTCTAATGGCGTTAACCAATTTTATGACAAAGGGTATACAGTCTTGGCTGACAGGATTTTGCTTGAAGAGCTAAGGAATTAAAGGAAGAAGAAACACTAGTAAATATGAATTTATGTAAACAATTTATTTTTGAAAATCATAAAAATATTTCTAGTATATGATATAAATATTTGTTTTCAATGACTTTCTATGAATAGATTTTTTAAAACAATTTTTTGTTGCCTCTTAATGCTTTTAAAAAACATGTGCCCCAAACAGGAATACAGATGCAGGTGTAGAGAACAGATCTGTGGATGCAGGACAAGAAGGGGAGGGTGGAACAAACTGAGACAGAAAGCATTGACATATATGCTAAGTTGCTACAGCTGTGTCCGACACTTTGTGACCTCATGGACTATAACCTTCTGGGCTCCTCTGTCCATGGGATTTCTCAGGTAAGAGTACTGGAGTGGGTTGTCCTTTCCCTCTCCATTGACATATATGTAGAGATGGCTAGTGGGAAGCTGGGTAGAGCACAGGGAACTCAGCTCCATGCTCTGTGAGGACCTAGGGGAGTGGGATGGGGGGAGGAGGCATGGGGAGTCAAAAAGGTAGAGTATATATGTGTACATATAACTGATACACTTAATTGTACAGCAGAAACTATCTCAGCATTGTAAAGCAATTATACTTCAATAGAAATAAATCAAAAGAGGGAAGACAGCCTGGTAGTGAAGGGAGCAATCAGCTTGGCCCTTGACAGATGTGTGGCCCTATTCATGGCTCCTTCGGTGACTGGTTTGTGAGTTTGGACAAATTCCATGACTTTTTGGAGTCTTCATTTCCTTATTACAAAGTGAGGATGATGCCAGCCATCCAGGGCTGTTGTGAGTTTTAGGTGAGATAATTCATGTGAAAAGAGCAAAATCTGACAAGCAGATTTTCGTTTTGTTCCTCTTTACATCATCTGAAGAGCCATTTATTCAGGCACTGTGTTAATGCTTTATTTGCATTTGCCTTGTGTATCTTAAAGACGAAAACAAAACTGAAAATTCATGAAGAAGTTTCTCCAAAAGTGGCTTTAATCTGGGTCTGCTTGATTCTGAAGGCTGTATCTAACCACTGAAAATGCTGTGGAATGAGATTGCCTTATGAACATAGAGAGGAAACAGTAATGATATAGGGGATCAGGAGTTAGAGACTGGAAGAATTTAATATTTTTGTAGCTCTAATACATATATCTTGAATCCTGTTTGAAGATGAAAATGGGAAAAAAAACATACTGTAAATGTTTGGCTATATAAAGAGGGGAGTGGGTAGGGCCCTAATCCTCAGTAAACAAGTTATTGTGATGTTGGCAATGCTAACATTGTTAGGCATATTTATCTAGTCCAGATTGTATTAGTCAGGCTAGGTTAGATTATGATGCAATAACAATTATGAGCACCTGAATCTCACTTGCTTAATACAACAGAAGTTTTATTTTTCATTTGTGTCAAGTCTGCTGCAGCTCTTGTTGCCTTGTCAGGGCAATTGCCTTACATGTGGTCACCCAAGAATCTGGTTATCTCAGTATCAGGACTCCATCAACCTCTACCTGCTCTATGATAGCTGTGGCAGCAGGGGAGAATACTGAGGCATTTTACTGGACAATTCAACCCTTCCACTCCCAATTCATCTACCAGAACTAGATGTGTGTAGTACTGCAAGGGAAGAAGGACTGTACATCGCAAATACCACACATTTGTACTACACAAACTTAAGACTATTGGTGTTTCAGACTGTGACTTTTACAACTATTTTACTAAAATGATTTTTATTAATGGACACTCCTTCAGCTAGCAAAGAAGTGTCACTTTAATTTCAACCATTTTCTGATGAAGACACTTTAAAGTGCTTGAAATCATTTTAAGTGTGTGATGTTCTCTGGCAGTGATTTTTTTTTTAAACTTTTTTTTGGCCACTTCTATTGATCTTTCACTTATTTATCTTTGTTCTTTGGCCTGTGGGCCTCCCATCGCAGTGGCCTCTCTCACTGCAGAGCACTGGCTCTGGATGCATGTGCTCCGTTTTCTTAAAGACAAAATCTGACAAGCAGATTTTCGTTTTGTTCCTCTTTACATCATCTGAAGAGCCATTTATTCAGGCACTGTGTTAATGCTTTATTTGCATTTGCCTTGTGTATCTTAAAGACGAAAACAAAACTGAAAATTCATGAAGAAGTTTCTCCAAAAGTGGCTTTAATCTGGGTCTGCTTGATTCTGAAGGCTGTATCTAACCACTGAAAATGCTGTGGAATGAGATTGCCTTATGAATATAGAGAGGAAACAGTAATGATATAGTGGATCAGGAGTTAGAGACTGGAAGAATTTAATATTTTTGTAGCTCTAATACATATATCTTGAATCCTGTTTGAAGATGAAAATGGGAAAAAAAACATACTGTAAATGTTTGGCTATATAAAGAGGGGAGTGGGTAGGGCCCTAATCCTCAGTAAACAAGTTATTGTGATGTTGGCAATGCTAACATTGTTAGGCATATTTATCTAGTCCAGATTGTATTAGTCAGGCTAGGTTAGATTATGATGCAATAACAATTATGAGCACCTGAATCTCACTTGCTTAATACAACAGAAGTTTTATTTTTCATTTGTGTCAAGTCTGCTGCAGCTCTTGTTGCCTTGTCAGGGCAATTGCCTTACATGTGGTCACCCAAGAATCTGGTTATCTCAGTATCAGGACTCCATCAACCTCTACCTGCTCTATGATAGCTGTGGCAGCAGGGGAGAATACTGAGGCATTTTACTGGACAATTCAACCCTTCCACTCCCAATTCATCTACCAGAACTAGATGTGTGTAGTACTGCAAGGGAAGAAGGACTGTACATCGCAAATACCACACATTTGTACTACACAAACTTAAGACTATTGGTGTTTCAGACTGTGACTTTTACAACTATTTTACTAAAATGATTTTTATTAATGGACACTCCTTCAGCTAGCAAAGAAGTGTCACTTTAATTTCAACCATTTTCTGATGAAGACACTTTAAAGTGCTTGAAATCATTTTAAGTGTGTGATGTTCTCTGGCAGTGATTTTTTTTTTAAACTTTTTTTTGGCCACTTCTATTGATCTTTCACTTATTTATCTTTGTTCTTTGGCCTGTGTGGGCCTCCCATCGCAGTGGCCTCTCTCACTGCAGAGCACTGGCTCTGGATGCATGTGCTCCAGAGCTCAGGCTTGGTAGTTGGACACATTGGTCCAGTCACTCCGCAGCACATGGGATCTTCCCAGGTCAGGGATCAAATTGGCGCCCCTTGCACTGCAAGGTGGTGTCCTTACCCACTCAGCCACCAGGGAAGCCCTGGCAGTGATTTTTGAAAAGTGACCATTTATCCATCAGCAGAGACTTTGTAACATTTGCTCTGTTTCAAGCAATCAGCAATAAACCTATGCAACAAACAAAACAGAACAATACAAAACAAAAAGAAGCTTGAGATGAACACACACACACACACACACACACACACACACATGCACGCTACTATATAAGATACATAATCAATAAGGACCTATGGTATAGCACAGGGAACTCTACTCAATATTCTGTGATAATCCATATGAGAAAAGAATTTTAAAAAGAATGAATATATGTATATGTATAACTGAATCACTTTACTGTACACCTGAGACTAACACAAAATTATAAATCAACTATACTCCAATTAAATAAAAGGAGAAAGTAAAAAAAAAAAACCTGCTGTCCATTTTGCTATAGTGGATTGATGTGCTGGGTCTATTTGAAAGATTATTCGTTTATCTTTGGGCCTCTGAGCAGTCAAACAGGTAGGAGGAGGGACGTGAGGGTTATAACAACTCCAAGGCACATTGGTCCTCAAGCTCTTTCACAACATTAAAATTAAAGTTTTGCTTGTATCCCCTCTCCAAATCTGAACAATAATAGCAAGTTACTTACGGTTCATGTGGTAGCAATATACTTCAAGGGAAGAAGGCTTTTTGTACTACACAAACTTAAGACTATTGGTGTTTCAGACTGTGACTTTTACAACTATTTTACTAAAATGATTTTTATTAATGGACACTCCTTCAGCTAGCAAAGAAGTGTCACTTTAATTTCAACCATTTTCTGATGAAGACACTTTAAAGTGCTTGAAATCATTTTAAGTGTGTGATGTTCTCTGGCAGTGATTTTTTTTTTAAACTTTTTTTTGGCCACTTCTATTGATCTTTCACTTATTTATCTTTGTTCTTTGGCCTGTGTGGGCCTCCCATCGCAGTGGCCTCTCTCACTGCAGAGCACTGGCTCTGGATGCATGTGCTCCAGAGCTCAGGCTTGGTAGTTGGACACATTGGTCCAGTCACTCCGCAGCACATGGGATCTTCCCAGGTCAGGGATCAAATTGGCGCCCCTTGCACTGCAAGGTGGTGTCCTTACCCACTCAGCCACCAGGGAAGCCCTGGCAGTGATTTTTGAAAAGTGACCATTTATCCATCAGCAGAGACTTTGTAACATTTGCTCTGTTTCAAGCAATCAGCAATAAACCTATGCAACAAACAAAACAGAACAATACAAAACAAAAAGAAGCTTGAGATGAACACACACACACACACACACACACACACACACATGCACGCTACTATATAAGATACATAATCAATAAGGACCTATGGTATAGCACAGGGAACTCTACTCAATATTCTGTGATAATCCATATGAGAAAAGAATTTTAAAAAGAATGAATATATGTATATGTATAACTGAATCACTTTACTGTACACCTGAGACTAACACAAAATTATAAATCAACTATACTCCAATTAAATAAAAGGAGAAAGTAAAAAAAAAAAACCTGCTGTCCATTTTGCTATAGTGGATTGATGTGCTGGGTCTATTTGAAAGATTATTCGTTTATCTTTGGGCCTCTGAGCAGTCAAACAGGTAGGAGGAGGGACGTGAGGGTTATAACAACTCCAAGGCACATTGGTCCTCAAGCTCTTTCACAACATTAAAATTAAAGTTTTGCTTGTATCCCCTCTCCAAATCTGAACAATAATAGCAAGTTACTTACGGTTCATGTGGTAGCATAATCAAATAATTCCACTTCAAGCAAACAAACAATTCAGTAACCAGAAAGCAAACCAGCTCATGGTCACTATCAAAGAGAAGACATTTTTGGTCAAGAAATGTAGAAATGTATGTTGGTTGTGATTCTTAATACAGTCACTGGAGATTATTCTATTAATTCTTAAGAAAGTAGAATTTACTTCTGTTATAAATATGGTGAAATTACAGGCATGGAAGAAATTATGAAAACTTTCTAGTATTTTACACCAATTGTTTTCTGAAACACCAAATTTTTGTTTTCAACAGGTAGAGTGCTGTATTTATTAAAACAGTAAGTGGACCACAAAAATGGTTATTTCAAAAACTGTCAGTCAAGCACATTTATTGAGCACTCAATTGCTGTGACCCCAAAATGTAAGGATAAATAAATAAGTCAATTGTGTCAACTACCAACCAAGCCACTTTTCAGGCTTTTAGTTTTGTCCTTTAATTTGTTGACATCTAAGTCTGAACACCCCAGGAATTGTACCTGCAGTTTCGCTTCCAAAATGCCTCTTCCTCATACTTACACATATATATGAACTGTTTCAGGAAAACAAAAACAAAAAAGAAACAAAACAAAAACAAAACATTTCCAGCATCAGGAAGATTTAGGAACTGTAATTTTCTAATTCAGTTGGCTGAGGTGGGGAGTTTGAAATCAAGTAATTTTGGCGGGGGTCGGGGAGGGGCAGGCCACTTGGATTGGTCTTTCATTTATCTATTTTCATCCATCTTTGTTCTTTGGCCCGTGTGGGCCTCCCATCGCAGTGGCCTCTGTTGTCACAGAGCACCGGCTCTGGGCGCATGTACTCCAGAGCTCTGGCTCGGTAAGTGGACACATCGGTCCAGCTGCTTTGTGGCACATGGGATCTTCCCAGGCCAGGGATTGAACTGGCGCCCCTTGCACTTCAAGGTGGTGTCCTTACCCACTGGACCACCAGGGAAGCCCCAAATCAAGTAATTTTTAAAAAAAAATGCTTTAAGCATTTCAGATATGTACCATGTTGGAAACCATGACAAATTTAGATAGCACCTGAGCAAGCAGCACCTGGATCTAAGAAAGATATAAACATTTCACGGCAATACTTTCTGACAGCTATTTCATAACAAGACAGCCTTTTGGAAGACCCACATTATGGTGGGTGAAGCCCATTTCAGACCTTATTTGTATCTGCCCTGTAGGAGGGGTCACTTCCAGCTGTACCTGCCAGGACTTGGGTTTGCCTCCTTGGCCCTTCCATTTGATAGTCGTATCATCTTGGCTAATATTTAATTCTCAGCTCCACTTGCCTTGACTGATTAAGGAGCAACTTCTGTCCTTCAATCGCACTAGAGAGAATATTGATGAGAAGAACCCTGTTCGGTGCCTGGAATAATCACAGGTGCTCTAGTTCCATCTTACTCAGAGGAAAAGCCAAAAAAGCCCTTCTTAGTTTCTGCCCCTGCCTCCATTCTCCCCACTCATTTATTATTCTCTTCTCTGCTCCCCCTACCATGGCTTCTCTGCAGTCTTCCCCTCCCCTCCCTACTCCCGGGTTCCCTCCATTCAGGCACACTGAGGCCTAGCCCTGCGCCTGTACCTGCTTCCTCCGCAGCACCTGAGGCTTCCTTCCCCTCCTTTTGTTGAAACTGCTCCTTTCACTGTTTCCCTTTTCTGTACTTATCACCGGTGGTTATACTATACATTTTTTTATTTAGCTTGTTTATTATTTCTGTACCACAAGGTTTGTTTGCTTGCTTTCTTTTGTTTTAAGGTAAACTATGCAAGCAGTTTTTGTGCCTTGATTAAGTTGCATTAGCAATTCCATTTTCCTCATCGCTTTGACTGCAGAGTCACAGGGGAGCCTTTTGCACACCAAAAGTCAGGAAGCAGGAATCACCCTTGTGCAGTCTCCAGAGCACCGGCTCTGGGCGCATGTACTCAGAGCTCTGGCTCGGTAAGTGGACACATCGGTCCAGCTGCTTTGTGGCACATGGGATCTTCCCAGGCCAGGGATTGAACTGGCGCCCCTTGCACTTCAAGGTGGTGTCCTTACCCACTGGACCACCAGGGAAGCCCCAAATCAAGTAATTTTTAAAAAAAAATGCTTTAAGCATTTCAGATATGTACCATGTTGGAAACCATGACAAATTTAGATAGCACCTGAGCAAGCAGCACCTGGATCTAAGAAAGATATAAACATTTCACGGCAATACTTTCTGACAGCTATTTCATAACAAGACAGCCTTTTGGAAGACCCACATTATGGTGGGTGAAGCCCATTTCAGACCTTATTTGTATCTGCCCTGTAGGAGGGGTCACTTCCAGCTGTACCTGCCAGGACTTGGGTTTGCCTCCTTGGCCCTTCCATTTGATAGTCGTATCATCTTGGCTAATATTTAATTCTCAGCTCCACTTGCCTTGACTGATTAAGGAGCAACTTCTGTCCTTCAATCGCACTAGAGAGAATATTGATGAGAAGAACCCTGTTCGGTGCCTGGAATAATCACAGGTGCTCTAGTTCCATCTTACTCAGAGGAAAAGCCAAAAAAGCCCTTCTTAGTTTCTGCCCCTGCCTCCATTCTCCCCACTCATTTATTATTCTCTTCTCTGCTCCCCCTACCATGGCTTCTCTGCAGTCTTCCCCTCCCCTCCCTACTCCCGGGTTCCCTCCATTCAGGCACACTGAGGCCTAGCCCTGCGCCTGTACCTGCTTCCTCCGCAGCACCTGAGGCTTCCTTCCCCTCCTTTTGTTGAAACTGCTCCTTTCACTGTTTCCCTTTTCTGTACTTATCACCGGTGGTTATACTATACATTTTTTTATTTAGCTTGTTTATTATTTCTGTACCACAAGGTTTGTTTGCTTGCTTTCTTTTGTTTTAAGGTAAACTATGCAAGCAGTTTTTGTGCCTTGATTAAGTTGCATTAGCAATTCCATTTTCCTCATCGCTTTGACTGCAGAGTCACAGGGGAGCCTTTTGCACACCAAAAGTCAGGAAGCAGGAATCACCCTTGTGCAGCTCTCTCCATTTCTCTCCTGGAAGTAAAACTTAAGTGGAAATGGTTATCATGTATATTTCCTCTTCCTTTTGAATGCACATAAGAAAGCAAGTGACAAACCTGAAATTACTGTCACCAAACAAACCCAAGAGAGTTGTGCTCCACTTCCATTGACAAAACAGCACAGAGGAGATTTCAAGTTGGGATGCCATCAAAGAGGAGGCCCACTTCCTATATTCCTCTCTTTTAAATTTAAGTTTTCAAAGCAACCTCTAAAGGCATGACATCTACACAGCTTGTAGCACCTCTGGGAGGGCAGAGATATTTGTTTGTTTTGTGATTATTTCCTAATTTCTAACTGTACCACTAGTGTCTGGCAGATTGTCAACTCATGCTCAGGCTTAGTCAAGTCCTGACTCTTTCCAGCTCCATGGAGTGTAGGCCACCAGGCTCCTCTCTGTCCATGGGATTCTCCAGGCAAGAATATTGGAGTGGGTTGCCATTCCCTTCTCCAGGGGATTTTCCCAACCTAGGGGTCTAAGCTGGGTCTCCTGCATTGCAGGCAGACTCTCTACCATCTGAGCCATGAGGGAAGCCACAATCAGTAAATGTTTATTGAATAAATTATTGTGAGAAATAGTAAACCATCATTGGACTGTTTCTGGAGTGGGAAGCATCACTAGACCAGATAAATCCTGGACCAATCTTAAGTCTAGCTCTGCTTTCAGATTGTCCTGGATTTTGAAACTTTGGGTATTCTTGGAAGTGGAGAAAATCATATTGTCCCCACAAAGTCCTGGACCAAGGTTCCCTCCATTCAGGCACACTGAGGCCTAGCCCTGCGCCTGTACCTGCTTCCTCCGCAGCACCTGAGGCTTCCTTCCTCCTTTTGTTGAAACTGCTCCTTTCACTGTTCCCTTTTCTGTACTTATCACCGGTGGTTATACTATACATTTTTTTATTTAGCTTGTTTATTATTTCTGTACCACAAGGTTTGTTTGCTTGCTTTCTTTTGTTTTAAGGTAAACTATGCAAGCAGTTTTTGTGCCTTGATTAAGTTGCATTAGCAATTCCATTTTCCTCATCGCTTTGACTGCAGAGTCACAGGGGAGCCTTTTGCACACCAAAAGTCAGGAAGCAGGAATCACCCTTGTGCAGCTCTCTCCATTTCTCTCCTGGAAGTAAAACTTAAGTGGAAATGGTTATCATGTATATTTCCTCTTCCTTTTGAATGCACATAAGAAAGCAAGTGACAAACCTGAAATTACTGTCACCAAACAAACCCAAGAGAGTTGTGCTCCACTTCCATTGACAAAACAGCACAGAGGAGATTTCAAGTTGGGATGCCATCAAAGAGGAGGCCCACTTCCTATATTCCTCTCTTTTAAATTTAAGTTTTCAAAGCAACCTCTAAAGGCATGACATCTACACAGCTTGTAGCACCTCTGGGAGGGCAGAGATATTTGTTTGTTTTGTGATTATTTCCTAATTTCTAACTGTACCACTAGTGTCTGGCAGATTGTCAACTCATGCTCAGGCTTAGTCAAGTCCTGACTCTTTCCAGCTCCATGGAGTGTAGGCCACCAGGCTCCTCTCTGTCCATGGGATTCTCCAGGCAAGAATATTGGAGTGGGTTGCCATTCCCTTCTCCAGGGGATTTTCCCAACCTAGGGGTCTAAGCTGGGTCTCCTGCATTGCAGGCAGACTCTCTACCATCTGAGCCATGAGGGAAGCCACAATCAGTAAATGTTTATTGAATAAATTATTGTGAGAAATAGTAAACCATCATTGGACTGTTTCTGGAGTGGGAAGCATCACTAGACCAGATAAATCCTGGACCAATCTTAAGTCTAGCTCTGCTTTCAGATTGTCCTGGATTTTGAAACTTTGGGTATTCTTTGAAGTGGACAAAATCATATTGTCCCCACAAGTCTGCAGTCTCCTAAGGTACATTTAGAAATGGGGTGATTTGGAGTTTTTCAAGGCACTACTTACTTCTATGTCCCTCCACCCTTAAGGCCAAGGTGGTATTTGGTCTATGAGAGGAAAAGGAGAACCAGGCAATGTTTCACAGAACAAATTCAGGGACATCCTAGGACATCTGTTTGATATTGCTTGATGAGCAATATTATGTGATTGATAATCTTGATGCACAACTCTCACTGGAAAGATACTTTTTGTTCCCCCAAATTCACCCTAGGGAACTTTCCCAGCCCCTTGGGCCTCTATCTCCCTTCATGCCCTCTTTGTGTTACAGATGCAAAGACAGCTTCCTTGACATCTGCTGTGCCCAGAGAAAGGCTCTTCCTCTGAAAAAAGGGGTTAATCAAACAGATGTAGAGACCCACCCCTATTTTTTCCCCACTGCCACCCCACCACTAAAATAAACCACCTGTTTTCAAATGCAATTAAAAGAAAGCTGAGAATTATCATTTATGATAGAAATGTGAATTTTGTGGGAAAAGAAGTGTCAGTTTTACCAGATGCTTCTGGTCTTGGCTGCCTAACCATTTGCTCTCTCAACAGCTGCAAGTCTTTTGTCAGCCCCACCCTCCCTCCCACGCACTGTCTCTATCAATTGGAACCCAAGTGGTGCCAGCTGCAGGCACTAAACCCACGGCCAATAAAATAGCAGGGGTGAATCATGAATCAGATCAGTAAAAATAACCTTCCTTAATGTCTCTGACTTATAGTATGACAGTGATGGTGGTAAACACTCAGAACACTGAGTCCATGCATTGGGGGGTAATTTATTTTCAATTGGAGAGTCCAAGGATATTCCTGAAAAGGTCAGAAAACATTATTTATGGGAGGTATATGGCTCAAAGACTGTGCCTTGCAAAATTAGGTTGCTTGTACTTTATTTAATCCTTACACCTGTGAGCACTAAGAGCCCCTGTTTTACAGGTGAAGAAACTTAGGCTCAGTGATGCTAACCAAGTTATCCAAACGTACATATCTGATAAACAGAAGATTCTAGAACTGTGCCTAGATCTGGTTGGTTATGAAGTTTGTACTCCTCCTGGAATATCATACCATTCTTTTTCCCTGGCCTAAGAATTTTTTTCTAATTATTTTTTAATTGGAGTATAGTTGCTTTATGTTATATTAGTTTCAGCTATACAGCAAAGTAAGTCAGATATATATATATATATATATATATATCCTTTCTTTTTTGGGGCTTCCTTCCCATTTAGGTCACCACAGAACACCAAGTAGAGTTCTCTGTCCTATACAGTAGCTTCTCATTGGCTATCTATTTTATACATAGTAGTGTATATATGATCTGCCTGCAATGTGAGAGACCTGGGTTCGATCCCTGGGATGGGAAGATCCCATGGAGGAGGGCATGGCAACCCACTCTAGTATTCTTGCCTAGAGAATCCCCCTGGATAGAGGAGCCTGGAGGGCTCCAGTCCATGGGATCAGAAAGAGTTGGGCACGATTGAGCGACTAAGCACAGCTCAGCACAGCTCGGTGTGTATATGTCAATCCCAGTCTCCAAGTTCATCCCTCTCCATTCCTGCCTGCCTTGGTGCCCATACATTTATTCTCTACATCTGGCCTAAGACTTGATGCATTTAACAAGCAGGCTTGCTAATGCCAGAATCCTTCATTCTCTGGACAATTTCCAAGTACCTTGAATTTACATCTCAGTATGTCCCCTCATTGAATGTAGCCATTATGGCAACTTATACCTGTAAGAGTGTTTTGCATTCACAAACATTATATCCTGAGGATTTTCAAGTCCTCAGATTCAGAGGGCATTGTAGTGTAAACTTTTCTCCACAACTCCTACAAAGCTGTACTTAAATGGGTTTTTGTAGGAGGTCCGTGAGTCTCAGTCACTAGTTATGTGATAGGACCCTGCAAGCTAGCCAAAGAGATTTAAACCCAAGCCGAACACTCATTGCACATTATTACATAATGGGTGTTTAGAACAGATAAGGGGAAAATGTTAAATCCAACAGCCTGTCACACTGTATAGGAACACTTTTTTTTAAAGATTTTTTTAAAAAAATGTAGACCATTTCTTTAAGTTTTTTATTGATTTTGTTACAGTATTGTTTTTGTTTTCTGTTCTTTCTCTTTTTTTTTTTTTAAGATTTATTTATTTATTTATTTTGGGCGGGGGTCGGGTTGGGGAGAGAGGGCAGCGGGCGGGCCACTTCTATTGGTCTTTGATTTGTCCGTTTTCATCCATCTTTGTTCTTTGGCGCCTGCGGGCCTCCCATCGCGGTGGCCTCTGTTGTCGCAGAGCACCGGCTCTGGGCGCATGCGCTCCAGAGCTCCGGCTCGGTAATTGGACACATCGGTCCAGCCGCTCCGCGGCACTTGGGATCTTCCCAGGCCAGAGATGGAACCGGCGCCCCTTGCACTGCAAGCTGGTGTCCTTACCCACTGGACCACCAGGGGAAGCCCTGTTCTGTTTTTTAAGGCCAAAAGGCATGTGAGATCTTAGCTCCTCGCCCCAGGGATCAAACCCACACTCTCTGCATTGGAAGGCAAAGTCTCAACCACTGGACCTCCAGTGCAGTCCTGCATTGTATCAGAACATGATCAGGGCCTTAAGTACCACTCTTGGAATTAATACAGTTGCCTTCATATCTGTGAATTCACATGCGCAGACAGAAAGGGTAATCTGTCCTGCACCGTTTAATATGAGGGACTTGAGCATCTGTGACTTTTGGTACCTGCAAGGACGCTGGGACCAACTTTCTATAGGAAGACTGTGGAGCATAGTGGTTAAAATCAAGGGGCTTGCTTGGCCATTGAGTTAACTTATACCTGTAAGAGTGTTTTGCATTCACAAACATTATATCCTGAGGATTTTCAAGTCCTCAGATTCAGAGGGCATTGTAGTGTAAACTTTTCTCCACAACTCCTACAAAGCTGTACTTAAATGGGTTTTTGTAGGAGGTCCGTGAGTCTCAGTCACTAGTTATGTGATAGGACCCTGCAAGCTAGCCAAAGAGATTTAAACCCAAGCCGAACACTCATTGCACATTATTACATAATGGGTGTTTAGAACAGATAAGGGGAAAATGTTAAATCCAACAGCCTGTCACACTGTATAGGAACACTTTTTTTTAAAGATTTTTTTAAAAAAATGTAGACCATTTCTTTAAGTTTTTTATTGATTTTGTTACAGTATTGTTTTTGTTTTCTGTTCTTTCTCTTTTTTTTTTTTTAAGATTTATTTATTTATTTATTTTGGGCGGGGGTCGGGTTGGGGAGAGAGGGCAGCGGGCGGGCCACTTCTATTGGTCTTTGATTTGTCCGTTTTCATCCATCTTTGTTCTTTGGCGCCTGCGGGCCTCCCATCGCGGTGGCCTCTGTTGTCGCAGAGCACCGGCTCTGGGCGCATGCGCTCCAGAGCTCCGGCTCGGTAATTGGACACATCGGTCCAGCCGCTCCGCGGCACTTGGGATCTTCCCAGGCCAGAGATGGAACCGGCGCCCCTTGCACTGCAAGCTGGTGTCCTTACCCACTGGACCACCAGGGGAAGCCCTGTTCTGTTTTTTAAGGCCAAAAGGCATGTGAGATCTTAGCTCCTCGCCCCAGGGATCAAACCCACACTCTCTGCATTGGAAGGCAAAGTCTCAACCACTGGACCTCCAGTGCAGTCCTGCATTGTATCAGAACATGATCAGGGCCTTAAGTACCACTCTTGGAATTAATACAGTTGCCTTCATATCTGTGAATTCACATGCGCAGACAGAAAGGGTAATCTGTCCTGCACCGTTTAATATGAGGGACTTGAGCATCTGTGACTTTTGGTACCTGCAAGGACGCTGGGACCAACTGTTGCAGATATGGAGGAAAGACTGTGGAGCATAGTGGTTAAAATCAAGGGGCTTGCTTGGCCATTGAGTTCCAAGCCTGAATCCTTGACTCTGCCACTTGCTAGCTGTGTGGCCTTGGGATTTTTTCCCCTACCTCTCTATGCGTCAGTTTCTATCTCTTTAAAATGGTGATGGTGTGACTTGTATCATGGGGTTAGTGTGGGTATTCTATAAAATCACAGGTGTCACCAATAAAAATTTAAAAAATCATGGGTGTCAAACGCTGATAAAAACTCCTGGCACATAGGGAGAAGGCAAGTGTTACTATTTGTATTACATACTGCAGTGCAACATTTCCTAATGAGGTTCATTTATGTACAGTCCCATTGAATTCTAGTTTTACTTTAAATTCTCACTCTGATCACAAGAACTGAAGCTGCACAGCTTCATCCGTTGTCAGATTTCAAGTGAAAGAGGCAGGAGGAAGACAGTCGATGACTCAGGTTCTGACAGCAGCAACTGAATAGATGCAGACTCCAACATGATTGTTTTTAAAGGGGCAACACTCCACATGCACGTGTACTAATTGGTTCTGCAATACTAGTTTCAAAAGCAGTTCTATTACTTTATAGTCATACCTCATAAAGGGTGATATCTTTGACTTATTTCATGAGATTTCCGACTCCATTTGTAATTTCAGGAGCATACTGGGATCTGTCCAAGATGTCACCGTGCCTTTGACTTCTGTAATTTCAAAAACTTTTCCCGAAAGAGACCAATTGAATCCCTTTAAGTGGACCACCAGGGAAGCCCTGTTCTGTTTTTTAAGGCCAAAAGGCATGTGAGATCTTAGCCCCTCGACCAGGGATCGAACCCACACTTTCTGCATTGGAAGGCAAAGTCTCAACCTCTGGACCTCCAGTGCAGTCCTGCATTGTATCAGAACATGATCAGGGCCTTAAGTACCACTCTTGGAATTAATACAGTTGCCTTCATATCTGTGAATTCACATGCGCAGACAGAAAGGGTAATCTGTCCTGCACCGTTTAATATGAGGGACTTGAGCATCTGTGACTTTTGGTACCTGCAAGGACGCTGGGACCAACTGTTGCAGATATGGAGGAAAGACTGTGGAGCATAGTGGTTAAAATCAAGGGGCTTGCTTGGCCATTGAGTTCCAAGCCTGAATCCTTGACTCTGCCACTTGCTAGCTGTGTGGCCTTGGGATTTTTTCCCCTACCTCTCTATGCGTCAGTTTCTATCTCTTTAAAATGGTGATGGTGTGACTTGTATCATGGGGTTAGTGTGGGTATTCTATAAAATCACAGGTGTCACCAATAAAAATTTAAAAAATCATGGGTGTCAAACGCTGATAAAAACTCCTGGCACATAGGGAGAAGGCAAGTGTTACTATTTGTATTACATACTGCAGTGCAACATTTCCTAATGAGGTTCATTTATGTACAGTCCCATTGAATTCTAGTTTTACTTTAAATTCTCACTCTGATCACAAGAACTGAAGCTGCACAGCTTCATCCGTTGTCAGATTTCAAGTGAAAGAGGCAGGAGGAAGACAGTCGATGACTCAGGTTCTGACAGCAGCAACTGAATAGATGCAGACTCCAACATGATTGTTTTTAAAGGGGCAACACTCCACATGCACGTGTACTAATTGGTTCTGCAATACTAGTTTCAAAAGCAGTTCTATTACTTTATAGTCATACCTCATAAAGGGTGATATCTTTGACTTATTTCATGAGATTTCCGACTCCATTTGTAATTTCAGGAGCATACTGGGATCTGTCCAAGATGTCACGTGCTGTTCTGAATTAGACACAAGTTCCAAATTGTTTGAAGTTCACTCCATCTGTAATTGCTATCAGAGACTCCAGCAGTTGAATCTAGCCCTTACATTTGATATCAGCTGAAAGAGACCAATAATCTTTGACCAATCACCCTTTTCTAAGTGGCTTACCCTCAACAGGATTTACAGTTCTGAGAAGCTGTTTTAAACTTCCTCCATCATTAGTTCACTTTCACACACGAGTGGAAGAACCAAAGACAAAGAGATCATTTTCTCATATGAAGTTTCCACAGCAATTATTTTGACTAAATTATAATAACTAAAATTTTGTAAAACCTTATGCAAAAGTTTATAATTTTACAGAATTCTTAATAGAATTCCTGTATTCATGTAGATGAATAGTTGGGTTAAAATGTAAGATATTTTGTAATTAAAAATATTCACAGGTACAACCGATTTTTCTTGTTTTGAAAGTCTCTCTGGTCTGCAAAAGGAGACCTAGAGTGCAGATGTGACAAATTGTTGCAACATTTTCATTCTTCAGTTACACTACACAAAACTGTAAGAGAAGAAATTTGCTTTTGATGTATCCTGGTTTCCTGTTTAATACCCTTCTTGGCTTCTCTTCCTCTGCTCCTTGTATTGTAAACATCCTTTTTCTCTCTTCTTATCCTTGACAAGATCTACCTGTGCCTTTTGCTTCTCAGAAGGTAAGAGAATTAGTCACCCCAACTGCCCCCACAGTGTCTAGAACAGCACACTCATGGGGGTGCAGTCACTGTTTCTCCAGTGTAGTGTGAACTTTTTCTCAACGTGCTGCCAGCAGCCAACCTTAGCTCAGTGTGTTAGGTCTTTAGGGTGTGGGGGGCAGTTCAGGGACGTCATAATCTCAACTTTAGGAGTACTTTCTTTTGAATTGAGATAAAACGCCTATCGAGGAGGGATGGATTCTGTCTGTAGAGTTTCAGGCCTTGGGGTGGGCCAAGAAGGAGAAAGAATTTCGATCTGGATGCAGAAATTCTTTCCTGATTTTTCTCAGTCAGTACATGAGTATGGGTTGTAGACGTGTACTTGGGCATGCGTGACACAGTAAGTGGAGAGGTGTGTAAATGCATCTTGCTGGCAAAAGAAAAATGTCTATTTCTGAGAACTTGAAAAGACTTAGGTACTTCTAGGACTCTAGAAAGATAGAACTCTAGAACAATATCCATGAGCCGAAATATTAACTTCCTACATAATTTGAGTAAAAACAAATATTGAAAGAATTTAGTTTTTGTATGGAGTTTATGCCTCTATGAAAAATGATTGTTTTATTATTTTTTTTAAATTTTGGCCTGTTTTATTGGTCCTTCATTTATTTATTTTCATCCATCTTTGTTCTTTGGCCTGTGCAGACTTCCCATTGCAGGGGCCTCTCTCATTGCAGAG
Source organism: Tragulus kanchil (assembly GCA_022376925.1). NCBI lineage: Eukaryota > Metazoa > Chordata > Mammalia > Artiodactyla > Tragulidae > Tragulus > Tragulus kanchil. The sequence continues at coordinate 211,826,642 of JAIOJX010000026.1, forward strand.
CACCGGCTTTAGGCACACACACCCCAGAGTGCTGGCTTGTAATTGGACACACCCACCCAGCCGCTCTGCAGCATGAGGAATCTTCCCAGGCCAGGGATTGAACTGGAGCCCCTTGCACTGCAAGGTGGACTCGTTACTCACTGGATCACCAGGGAAACCCAAAGAAATGATGTTTTTTTATAGTCCTTTTCTCTTTTTGTTTTCAGATAGAATTATAGCCATGAGAGAATGTTAATTCTGTTGAATTTTTCTTAATATTATTTCCTATGAGAAGAATGACTGTGCTTCTTATGCATTACAGAAGGTCAAGGCAAAATGTGTTCTAACATATTGATAAAATCTGATTGTTAAATTTCAGTGTACATCTTTTCCACATGACTAGTAAGAAAGATCAGCCTCAGAAGGAATAAAACTTTCTTTCAAAATGGTATTTTAGGCTTTATTTCAACAGAAGGTTTTCCAAAGTAACACTATTAAGAGAATGATTTCATTCTGCTTCTCTTTAAATAAGGAAACTAAAAAAAGTGTCCACATCATGGTTGATAATATGCTTCCATTAGAGCCTTATTTTCTTGTCAGTATTTTTACTTGGAGTCTAATCTTTTGATGGGACAGAGATTTCACGTTCAATCAAAGGCAGTGGCTTTTGTTTTCCTGCTTTAACATGACACTCACATTTCTTGCTCTAAAGAAATTGCCAGCAACATGCTTAGCTCCTCTAACTAGGCTGTTTTGAGTGCCAGGGCAGATTTGACGCTGACATCTCATCTGCGGTTAAAGTTCACCTCGGACTTCTGCTAAAAACGTGTATTAAGTGGAGAGGTGTGTAAATGCATCTTGCTGGCAAAGAAAATGTCTATTTCTGAGAACTTGAAAAGACTTAGGTACTTCTAGGACTCTAGAAAGATAGAACTCTAGAACAATATCCATGAGCCGAAATATTAACTTCCTACATAATTTGAGTAAAACAAATATTGAAAGAATTTAGTTTTTGTATGGAGTTTATGCCTCTATGAAAAATGATTGTTTTATTATTTTTTTTAAATTTTGGCCTGTTTTATTGGTCCTTCATTTATTTATTTTCATCCATCTTTGTTCTTTGGCCTGTGCAGACTTCCCATTGCAGGGGCCTCTCTCATTGCAGAGCACCGGCTTTAGGCACACACACCCCAGAGTGCTGGCTTGTAATTGGACACACCCACCCAGCCGCTCTGCAGCATGAGGAATCTTCCCAGGCCAGGGATTGAACTGGAGCCCCTTGCACTGCAAGGTGGACTCGTTACTCACTGGATCACCAGGGAAACCCAAAGAAATGATGTTTTTTTATAGTCCTTTTCTCTTTTTGTTTTCAGATAGAATTATAGCCATGAGAGAATGTTAATTCTGTTGAATTTTTCTTAATATTATTTCCTATGAGAAGAATGACTGTGCTTCTTATGCATTACAGAAGGTCAAGGCAAAATGTGTTCTAACATATTGATAAAATCTGATTGTTAAATTTCAGTGTACATCTTTTCCACATGACTAGTAAGAAAGATCAGCCTCAGAAGGAATAAAACTTTCTTTCAAAATGGTATTTTAGGCTTTATTTCAACAGAAGGTTTTCCAAAGTAACACTATTAAGAGAATGATTTCATTCTGCTTCTCTTTAAATAAGGAAACTAAAAAAAGTGTCCACATCATGGTTGATAATATGCTTCCATTAGAGCCTTATTTTCTTGTCAGTATTTTTACTTGGAGTCTAATCTTTTGATGGGACAGAGATTTCACGTTCAATCAAAGGCAGTGGCTTTTGTTTTCCTGCTTTAACATGACACTCACATTTCTTGCTCTAAAGAAATTGCCAGCAACATGCTTAGCTCCTCTAACTAGGCTGTTTTGAGTGCCAGGGCAGATTTGACGCTGACATCTCATCTGCGGTTAAAGTTCACCTCTTAGGGCATTTGAAGGAGGTGCTTTGTGTTTCGAAATGAAAACTGTAAAACTTCTGGTGTTTCATGTCTATTTGACCCTAAGTCAGTTGTTTTCCTCTAATAGTAGAAAAACGAAAACTATTAAAAATCTGCTGTTCAAGCCTGTAGTGGTGGCCTCCCATCTTTCCTTTTTCTGGAAATGAAAGAATGTTGAAAGTGTTTCTGTTTTATAATGTAAGAGGTGGCCAGGCATTTACAACTCTATATACTTCTCCAGTGGAATTCTTCTAAACCTCAGACCTGGCCAGCAGGTTTCTCCCAGACGATTTTCATTTTCATAACATTCACATCCAATAAACTGCACAAAACATAGTGTGAGAGAAAAAAGGGGGACAGGAAATGGCTCTGTTGCACGGTTATTACATCCTATTGCCTGTGGGTTGCTTGTTATGAGTTTTAACTATGTAAATATGACGTATATGACATCAGAATTTAATCTTAAAGCTTCTATGTGGAAGATAGAGTGTGACTTTATTGTTAGGGCTAAAATCAACTGGGTGTTGACAGGTCTCAAAAGTCACTGAGTAAAAGCTTATAAAGAGAAAGCTCAGACTGATAAGCTGTTCTTTGATTGACAACTTCAGGCTTGACTGCCACTATTGAAAACAGTTGGGTCAAAGTTTTCTGTGGGGTTGGTGGGAAAAAAGCGTTATTTCATAAGAAACTATACTGGGAAATATAGGAAGATTTATAAACTGAGAGGGCACAAACCCCAAAGAAAAACAGGTGTGAGGTTTAGAAAAATCTGGAAACTGGGAGAAAGGACACTGTCCCTGAATGATTTAATTAATATTGTAAACGGACTTGAGGCAAAAGAATGCTGGCTCAAGAAGAGAAAGAAAACACTGCTGTCTACTAGCTTCAGCTTTCAACAAATCATTTGTCAACAGGTTGTGGTGAAATGATCTAGTTGAAGGCAGGGAGGATGAAATGCAAAAGCAAATGATCACAATAGAAAAATAAGTGCAGGAGGAAAAGGAATATGGTCTTTTTTCCTCTGTATTTCTAGTAGAGTAGAAAAAATTCTGGGACTGTAAAATCCATCATGGAAACAATAAAATAAATGCATTCTGAAGTAGCCATCATTGGTCGATTGAAATGTTGTGATTGTTAGACTTGCCATTTCTTATCAAATATTATCCATAAGGAAGTATTCAATTCCTGTCACGCCAATTATCCCACTATGGGCATCATAAACTTTTATGGCTTGTTATGGAGCGTCACTTGGCTAACGATTTTCCTTCCAATATTGCATCATCACATTCAGATGGAAAACATAGTTTAATGTGGCAAAGTGTTAAAGAAATTTAATACTCTAGGGCTAAATGAAACTGCTATGGTTCATCTCCTGGATAAGAACAACAATTTATGAATGTAATATTCATTTCCTGAGGTGAACACAAGCAAAAACTTCATCTGAAACTTAAAACCTAGATGTTTGGCCTCTGGTAGTTTCCTCGTTTAACTCATTGATATCATACATTAAGGCCCCTGGTAAGATCACATCTGGGAAGTGCTCAGTTTTTCAGCCTCCCTAATTACTTTTACAGGGAACTCCTGGCATAATTGCATTGGCTGAGACCAGACCACAGAGTCTGCAGGATCATCTTTCACTTTTAATATATTTTGAAAATGTAAGAATATATCTATTTGCTTTCTCTTGATCATAAAAGCTGATTAACAGTTGGGCTTTTAGTTCACAGAAGCATGCATTCAAAACTAACGGGAAAAGGGTTTATAAACTGAGAGGGCACAAACCCCAAAGAAAACAGGTGTGAGGTTTAGAAAAATCTGGAAACTGGGAGAAAGGACACTGTCCCTGAATGATTTAATTAATATTGTAAACGGACTTGAGGCAAAAGAATGCTGGCTCAAGAAGAGAAAGAAAACACTGCTGTCTACTAGCTTCAGCTTTCAACAAATCATTTGTCAACAGGTTGTGGTGAAATGATCTAGTTGAAGGCAGGGAGGATGAAATGCAAAAGCAAATGATCACAATAGAAAAATAAGTGCAGGAGGAAAAGGAATATGGTCTTTTTTCCTCTGTATTTCTAGTAGAGTAGAAAAAATTCTGGGACTGTAAAATCCATCATGGAAACAATAAAATAAATGCATTCTGAAGTAGCCATCATTGGTCGATTGAAATGTTGTGATTGTTAGACTTGCCATTTCTTATCAAATATTATCCATAAGGAAGTATTCAATTCCTGTCACGCCAATTATCCCACTATGGGCATCATAAACTTTTATGGCTTGTTATGGAGCGTCACTTGGCTAACGATTTTTCCCTTCCAATATTGCATCATCACATTCAGATGGAAAACATAGTTTAATGTGGCAAAGTGTTAAAGAAATTTAATACTCTAGGGCTAAATGAAACTGCTATGGTTCATCTCCTGGATAAGAACAACAATTTATGAATGTAATATTCATTTCCTGAGGTGAACACAAGCAAAAACTTCATCTGAAACTTAAAACCTAGATGTTTGGCCTCTGGTAGTTTCCTCGTTTAACTCATTGATATCATACATTAAGGCCCCTGGTAAGATCACATCTGGGAAGTGCTCAGTTTTTCAGCCTCCCTAATTACTTTTACAGGGAACTCCTGGCATAATTGCATTGGCTGAGACCAGACCACAGAGTCTGCAGGATCATCTTTCACTTTTAATATATTTTGAAAAATGTAAGAATATATCTATTTGCTTTCTCTTGATCATAAAAGCTGATTAACAGTTGGGCTTTTTAGTTCACAGAAGCATGCATTCAAAACTAAGGTTCTAAACAAGGCATGTGTTATATGGAAAAATCATGAGATTATAAACTTAGCATATGTGCTTCTCTGAGACTAAGGAATCCTGAGATGGTTCCATGGTCATTTTTGCAGGGAAAGAAAAAGAACAATTGCCAAGAACTGTAAGTGTTTGCCTTCCAAAATCTAAAGATCTACACTATATATTTAAGTATATTAAACCTAATAAATTTAACTTACAGAGAAACCCATGTGAGTCTTATCTATGGATATGAGGGAATAGTGAGAATCCCCAGTGGCTCCGTGACAAAGAGCCCGCTTGCCAATGCAGAAGATGCAGGAGACGCAGGTTTGATTCCTGTGTCAGGAAGGTCCCCTGGAGAAGAAAATGGCAACCTGCTCCATTATTCTTTCTGGGAAAATCCTACAGACAAAGAAGCCTGGTGGGGCTATAGTCATGTGGTTGTAGAGTCAGATATGACTGAGCACACATACCCACACATCAGAGAAGAGTAGAGGATGTAACTAGAGGAGCTTGTTTGGAGCTTGTAATCCAATTTCATTTTTTCAAAAAGTTTACTCCTTTTTAAATGTAGACATTCTGGGTCACAGGGTGAAATGTTTAGATAAATGGATGGAAGTTGATTGCTTCTCCATCTAAGACATCTAGAAAATCAGGACCAAGTTTTGTTCAAACGAAGAACTTGCAGAACTGTCAATCAGCATGAACATCCGTAACCAGAAGGAGACAAGACAGTGACAGAAACACTGCCAATTATTATACAAAAACTTCATCTGAAACTTAAAACCTAGATGTTTGGCCTCTGGTAGTTTCCTCGTTTAACTCATTGATATCATACATTAAGGCCCTGGTAAGATCACATCTGGGAAGTGCTCAGTTTTTCAGCCTCCCTAATTACTTTTACAGGGAACTCCTGGCATAATTGCATTGGCTGAGACCAGACCACAGAGTCTGCAGGATCATCTTTCACTTTTAATATATTTTGAAAAATGTAAGAATATATCTATTTGCTTTCTCTTGATCATAAAAGCTGATTAACAGTTGGGCTTTTTAGTTCACAGAAGCATGCATTCAAAACTAAGGTTCTAAACAAGGCATGTGTTATATGGAAAAATCATGAGATTATAAACTTAGCATATGTGCTTCTCTGAGACTAAGGAATCCTGAGATGGTTCCATGGTCATTTTTGCAGGGAAAGAAAAAGAACAATTGCCAAGAACTGTAAGTGTTTGCCTTCCAAAATCTAAAGATCTACACTATATATTTAAGTATATTAAACCTAATAAATTTAACTTACAGAGAAACCCATGTGAGTCTTATCTATGGATATGAGGGAATAGTGAGAATCCCCAGTGGCTCCGTGACAAAGAGCCCGCTTGCCAATGCAGAAGATGCAGGAGACGCAGGTTTGATTCCTGTGTCAGGAAGGTCCCCTGGAGAAGAAAATGGCAACCTGCTCCATTATTCTTTCTGGGAAAATCCTACAGACAAAGAAGCCTGGTGGGGCTATAGTCATGTGGTTGTAGAGTCAGATATGACTGAGCACACATACCCACACATCAGAGAAGAGTAGAGGATGTAACTAGAGGAGCTTGTTTGGAGCTTGTAATCCAATTTCATTTTTTCAAAAAGTTTACTCCTTTTTAAATGTAGACATTCTGGGTCACAGGGTGAAATGTTTAGATAAATGGATGGAAGTTGATTGCTTCTCCATCTAAGACATCTAGAAAATCAGGACCAAGTTTTGTTCAAACGAAGAACTTGCAGAACTGTCAATCAGCATGAACATCCGTAACCAGAAGGAGACAAGACAGTGACAGAAACACTGCCAATTATTATACAAAAAACCTTCTTACTTTCCATGAGGTTATCTCTTCTGACCATCAAGCCAAACAAGTGCTGAGAAGGAAGATGTTTTGACATGCTTGATATCCAACATTCAGAGTTCAGCTTTGTGGGAAAAAGCGCTCAGGGTCACTAAGAATAAAGTGCTCATGGTCATTCACCCATTTGGGAGCATGAAAAGAGAGGATAATAATAATACTCTATTTTAAAGTGACAACTAAATCAAAAAGTGTGAAGCAGGTTGCATGGCATAAAATTAGAACCCCCAAACTTGTCATAGGTTTTCCCAAAGTGTGAGGGTCACGTGGAGGTAGTATCAAATGAGAAAGGTGAAAACAAGAGAAAGAAACCTAACCTGAAGTGAACTGGAGGTTGGTGCTCCACCAAAATTCATAGGTTGAAACACCAGTCCCAGTGTGAAGCATTTGGAGGTGAGGCCTTTGAGAGGTAACTAGGTCGTGAGAGCAGAGCCATCATGAATGGGATCAGTGCCCTTAAAAGGGCTTCCCAGGTGACACTAGTGGTAAGAACACATCTGCCAATGCAGGTAGATTTAAGAGACGGTTTCAATCCCAGGATCAGGAAGATTCCCTGGAGCAGGGCATGGCAACCCTCTCCAGTATTCTTGCCTGGAAAATCCCATGGACAGAGGAACCTGGAAGGCTGCAGTCCATAGGGTCACACAAAGTCAGACACGACTGAAGTAACTTAATATGTGTGCACACAGTGCCCTTAATAAGTGGCCAAAGAGGCAGCTTGCATTCTTTCTGCTATCTGCTGATACAAAAAGATGTTGTCAGTCTGGCAACCTGATCTTGAACTTTCAGCCTTGAACTATGAGAAATAATTCTCTGCTGTTTATAAGCCAAATTTTAGCTTATAAGCTGTAAGCTTTCTTATAGCAGCCAGAAAAGAGAAAAAGCCATCTATGATCCTTAGGAGGAAGTGCACCCCTCAGCTATTCTCCCATCTACCAACATGCTAATGCTCTGCTTAAAATTCTTTACAATTCCTCACAAATCTACTCAACTCATCTTAAAAAATGTGCAGTCCTACACTGCTCGTGGGAATGTAAATTGGTTCTGCCATTATGGAGAACAGGATGGAGGTTCCTTAACAAACTAAAAATGGAAATTCCCCTATGATCTTACATTCCTAGTCCTGGGCGTGTATCCAGAGAACATGGCTCGGAAGGATACATGCACCTCAGTGTTTATAGCAGCTCTCTTCACAGCACCCAAGACAGAGAAACAATCTAAATGTGTACTGACAGATGAATGGATAAGGAAGATGTGGTACATATATGCAGTGAAATATTACTCACCCATAGAAAGAATGAAATAATGCCATTTGCATCCACATGGTTGGACCTAGTGATTGTCATACTTAGTGGATTGAGTCAGACAAAGACAATTACCAAATGATATCACTTATATGTAGAATCTAAAAATATCATAAAATGAGTTTATTTACAAAACAGAAACAAACTTACAGACAAAGAAAACAAACATGGTTATAAAAGGTGATAGCATAGGCAGGGAGGAGAGATAAGTGAAGAGGTTAGGATTAACATATACACACTACCTACATAAGACAGATAAACAACAATGTCCTACAGTATGGGGAACTATATTTAATATTTTGTAATAATCTGCAGTGGAAAAGAATCTGAAAAGTAAATATATGTATAGTAATGTTAGTTACTCAGTAGTGTCTGACTCTGCATGGACTATAGCCCACCAGGCTTCTCTGTCCATGAAATTCTCCAGGCAAGAATATGGATCAGGTTGCCATTTCCTTCTCCAGGGAAATATATGTGTATCTATCCAACTATATGTATAGATATATACATCTATGTCTATATCGATCTATCTATCTATCTATAGCTTAATCACTTAGCTGTACATCTGAAAATAATACAGTATTGTAAATAAACTATAGTTCAATTTTTAAAATGATTTAAAGTATTTGATCAAAATGTACTCATTTATCAGACCTACAAAGAAGAGAATGCTTTTCTCAAGAAGACCATCAAGGTGTAATGTTTCAGCTTAGCTGGAATTTGTTTCAGGAGAATGAACCCATTATTATCTTTGCTCCGAGTGCCGGCAGCCTCCTCATCCATGGACACTACAAGTGAACTTGATCTCTGGGCCAAGAATGTGTGTTCCAGGAGATGTATGTATGACTCTCCTCACAGGCTAGGCTGAGATCCAGAGGGAGATGCAGAGCAGGCAGGGAGGACGTGTGGAAAACTACTTAGGTCCTTCTGAACACCTCACAGAGAGCACTGGGTACCTTATATACTAGCATTATTTCCCTCTCTGCACCCAAAGCATACCAACCTTTCTTTCACAGATAAAGAAATAGGTGCAGATCTCACAGAGTTTATAAGACTCCAAATTTGTTCCTCTTCCTCTACTGCATTCTGCCATGAGCTGCCATGTGATGTTTCTTTTAAAATATTCTAAAGATTCTTTCTTTGCACTATTCAGTGTTCAACTAATAAAGATTTTAGAAGTTAAAATAAAGCCCTTTTTCTAGCAGATGATTCAGGGATAAGTCTTTCGCGGAATACATAGCAGCCAGCCCATCACGGAGCAAGGCTGACGGAAAGATGTAGATGAACGTAGAATTTCTGGGGTAAGTAAGGCAGGTAGTGACATATGTCCCACATCAAGTTAGAAAAGTGGTTTCTCAGTGGATCAGAGTAGAAATTCTGAGTCTATAAGGGCTTGCATGTCCAATTATGTGCCAGGCACAGAATCTGCAATGTGGCTGGAGTGGTAGGCACCCACTCCTCACCCCTAGGTAGATTCCAGGTACTTTTCCTACATAGGGTCAAGGGTCATAAATAGTTATGTGCCTTCCCACATCCTAGAGTCAAGGATGCCTCTTGTCTTGCAGGAACTGTTGGTCTCTTTGGCTGAAGGTGTGACTTCTGGAAAGGAGACCACTAGGTAATAAAGGCAACATGGGTGACAAGCAGGCCAACACAGCCGCATCAGTACTTGAACAAGATAGCAGAGGTCAAAGCCAGTGGACCATTACACAAAGGGTGCTGAAAGGGATGACTAGGTATATTTGAGAAGGAGGCCAGCAGGTCCCAAGGAGGAGGGGAAGGAAGAGGAGGAAGAGAGAGAAAGGCAAACATTTTCTAGTCTGAAATATTTGTTATGAAAAATAACCCCCAAACTAAGACTTATGTTAATGTTGTGGACCTAGCACACACTGGAATGTCTCACCTAGCCTTAGACCAGAGACTATCTTCTAGGTAATTGCGTGTTAATGTTGTGGTGTGGGCCTGAAAGGCCTTTGTAGCCTTAAGATAGTCTTTTGATCTACTGTTTAATAACCAATCTGAAAAATGCAAGTTGTCTTGCCTGAACTGGCTAAGGGGGTATTCTTCTATCCCCCAGTGTTTATGCTGGAAGTTTTCTCTCTTCCTTTAATAAACTTTTCGCTGCACGAAGCTCTGAGTGACCAACGCCAAGTCTTTTCGATCGCAGTGTAAATTCTTCTCTGTTGGAAATCAAGAATCCGATACTGTTCACTGTTGCCTGTCTACTGTTATCTATCAGTGTCAACTAGAAAACCAGTGTGTAACTTTCTGGTTCCTAGAACTTTGGGGAAAGAGAATGGTGCTGTAGGTGAGAGAATGGGGTGAAATCATGGAGGTGTAAAAAAATAGGATATATTGGGAAGATTAGATATATTTTTTAAATTTTGGCCACTTTTATTGGTCCTTCATTTATTTATTTTCATCCATCTTAATTCTTTGGCCTGTGTGGGCTTCCCATTGCAGTGAAGATTAGATTTTTGATGCAGCTGAAGTAGAGGATTAATGGGGAAATCTGGCAATAGAACCTTTATCATTACAGCAAATCAAAAGCATAACAACATACACAAGAGATGCTCAACAGAGCCCATCTCTTCTAGAAATTTTATATAGAAAGAGTGCATAGACACTGAATATAATCATAGCTGTATGGGTGTATGTGGTCAGGGTATTGCTAAAATGCACAAAGAATTTTATATGTGCCATCTTCTTTAATTATCATCCTACCTAATATTTATTTTCTATTATTTTCTCTATATGATCCTTTTGGAAACTCAGATTTGGATAGTCTGGAATTGCCTAGGGCAAAAGCTGATGTTTAAGAACCTGGATGGAAACGGTCTATTGGATTCCAGAGACCATGGTCATCACCAGTAGGTGGCGCTGCTTCTCACCTTGCCATCTTTGAACAAATGTATTGCTATCTGGGCCCCTCTTTAATAAGTAGCACTGTAGCTAACAGAGACTCCTGCATCTTTTTAAATTAAGATTTTAATAGTAAAAATATCTTAAATTACTATTTACTTAAAATTGACCATAAGCTTGACCAAGGGCTAATAGTTTGGTTTCATCAAAGATGTAGGGGTTAACCAAATGTTTCCATCTGAGAGTGTTGGTTGTTGTGTGTCCTAGTATGAAATACAAAGTTTATGGTGTTTAAACATAATTATAGAATCAGAACATGTGTGCTTTATTATTATCCTATTTTTAAAGTAGAACAATTGGTCTTGGGAATTGAGGTTTTTTTATGCAGAGCATTATTTTCTTCTATTGTGAATTAAGCTTCCTTGCTGCAGTCAGGATCCTGGACTTCAGTCACTGGGTAGCTACTAAAATCAGATGCATTCAGATGTATGTCTATATGTGTGTGGGGGTGAGGGGTGGCTGTCGTATAATTGAGGAGAATATTGGAGAGACTGGCTCAGGTGGGAAAGCAGAATGAAACACCAAATCAAAGACAAAATGTTGACTGTGTATTGTACTGTGTAAATCAGAGAGGTGCCGGATGGTATGGCTGTGGTTTTAGTTGTGGAAATGTGGTTCAGTTGTATGGAAAGGAAACATTTTAGGAATCATGAGGAAAATTGACTGTTTAGAGAGAGAAGAAGGAATAGATAGTCTTCAAAGTGTATGTTTTACATAATTGGTAACATCATTATAAAATCAAATATTCAATAAAACTATTAAAAGAGGTTAATTCGACAATAAGTGTTGAATCTCATAGGAATTACCCAAATTGAGAGCCCATCTCTTCTAGAAATTTTATATAGAAAGAGTGCATAGACACTGAATATAATCATAGCTGTATGGGTGTATGTGGTCAGGGTATTGCTAAAATGCACAAAGAATTTTATATGTGCCATCTTCTTTAATTATCATCCTACCTAATATTTATTTTCTATTATTTTCTCTATATGATCCTTTTGGAAACTCAGATTTGGATAGTCTGGAATTGCCTAGGGCAAAAGCTGATGTTTAAGAACCTGGATGGAAACGGTCTATTGGATTCCAGAGACCATGGTCATCACCAGTAGGTGGCGCTGCTTCTCACCTTGCCATCTTTGAACAAATGTATTGCTATCTGGGCCCCTCTTTAATAAGTAGCACTGTAGCTAACAGAGACTCCTGCATCTTTTTAAATTAAGATTTTAATAGTAAAAATATCTTAAATTACTATTTACTTAAAATTGACCATAAGCTTGACCAAGGGCTAATAGTTTGGTTTCATCAAAGATGTAGGGGTTAACCAAATGTTTCCATCTGAGAGTGTTGGTTGTTGTGTGTCCTAGTATGAAATACAAAGTTTATGGTGTTTAAACATAATTATAGAATCAGAACATGTGTGCTTTATTATTATCCTATTTTTAAAGTAGAACAATTGGTCTTGGGAATTGAGGTTTTTTTATGCAGAGCATTATTTTCTTCTATTGTGAATTAAGCTTCCTTGCTGCAGTCAGGATCCTGGACTTCAGTCACTGGGTAGCTACTAAAATCAGATGCATTCAGATGTATGTCTATATGTGTGTGGGGGTGAGGGGTGGCTGTCGTATAATTGAGGAGAATATTGGAGAGACTGGCTCAGGTGGGAAAGCAGAATGAAACACCAAATCAAAGACAAAATGTTGACTGTGTATTGTACTGTGTAAATCAGAGAGGTGCCGGATGGTATGGCTGTGGTTTTAGTTGTGGAAATGTGGTTCAGTTGTATGGAAAGGAAACATTTTAGGAATCATGAGGAAAATTGACTGTTTAGAGAGAGAAGAAGGAATAGATAGTCTTCAAAGTGTATGTTTTACATAATTGGTAACATCATTATAAAATCAAATATTCAATAAAACTATTAAAAGAGGTTAATTCGACAATAAGTGTTGAATCTCATAGGAATTACCCAAATTTGAATACTAATTTTTTCTTGAATATTCTGTATGTATGACCTATCAAAAATGTTAAACAGCTATTCATGTTTTTTTCTTTAAAACTTATAGTGAATTAAACCTTAAGCTTCTGTGAAACTAATACATTTATATAGAGAATCTTTATATAGCCTTAAGATTTATTCTTTTAGCTTACAGTCTCTGCCTGGAGAAAATTCATTTTCCTTTTTGAGTGGGTTGAGAGATTGTAACAATACCCCACCCCAATTTACAATAAGATCAAAAATGGCATTTTATTTGCCCATCTGGAGATCACCAACTGCTTAAAGCTTGTCCGCGTGGAGGCCATCTGTTGTGAATGGAGACACACATGGAAACTTAATCCTCAGACTTCTTTTTCAACTTTCTCTTTTGCTTGCCCAAGTAGAAGGCAATTCAGACCAGTCACTTGCCATACAAATTGTAGTCCAGGACAGGTTGCTGCCTTTTAGTGTCACAAACTCTTCCATTTACACAACTGCAAACATAACTCCGTGAAGATCTAAAGAGATCTTGGCACTACCCCTCCCCAACATCATGACCCAAATTGAAAGTCAGAATCTGAACTCTCTGTAATGGGCTGTTTCTTGGGCTGTATTTAGAAGGAGGGAAGAGTTTTGGAGAATTGTATCCAGTTGCTTTTCTTTGAAGGTGTCTGTGGTCTCTCTAAGCATTTCTGTATGTTCTGAACATGGAGTAAACATTTCCTGCCTCAATTTTTATTTTATTTTAACTTTACATTCTCTTATAGTCTCATTTCAGCTTGGAGAAAATCCTTCTTCACACTATCAATGATTTCAAAATAATGTTATTTATGGGGTAGGATGAATGAGTCATGAGGGATTGGACTTTCCAAAGATAATTTAGATGTAAATGAAATTTTGCAGATGTGTACTCTTTTTGTCATACTCAGCTTAGCTGTGGTTTCATGTGTGTAAATACCACACATCAGTGTGTTAACTGGACTGGCTTGAGGCTAAGGTGCACTGCGCAGCTGTAAGCAGGGAGTCCACAGTGCTTGTCTGGAAACTGTCTGCATCACTCTGTCTTGGCGTCCTTTCATCGAGTTTAGCACCTGACTTGTTTGCCAATAAAGTCAATAAAATTTTGCTCCTTAAAAATCATTTAGGGACTTCCCTGGTGGTCCAGTGGTTAAAACTCTGCCCTCCCAATATAGTGGGGATGAGTTCGATCCCTGGGCAGGGAACTAAGATCCCCCATGCCGCATGGCCAAAAAAAAAGAAAAAAAATCATTTTAAAATCTCTGCTTTGCAGAGTTTATAATACATTGTAGGTAACTTGAAGAAAAGAATTCACATCTTAAATGATTCAGCGTCTTAGCTCAGGCCGCTCTTTCATAAATACCATAAAGGCTTCTCTGGTGGTCCAGTAGTTAAGGATCACCTACCCTGCAGGGAAATGGGGTCCAATCCCTGACCGAAGAAGATCCCACATGCTGCAGAACAACAAGGCCTGTGCACTACAACTACTGAGCCACTGGTCTAGAGACGCTGAGCTGCAATATTAATCCACATGTTGTTGCAATCCTGAATCCTCCACACGCTGGAGTCTATGCTTTTCAACAAGAGAAGCCACCATGATGAGAACCCTGAGCATCACAACGAAGAACAGCCCCAGCTAGAGAAAGCCTCATAATAGTGAAGACCCAGTACAGCCAAAAATAAATACATAAATCTTAAAGAATACAATAGACTATGTGGCTTCTACAACAAGTATTTATTCCACTCAGTTCTGGAAGCTGGGAAATTCAAGATCTCTGACTTGGTGTCTCATGAAAGCCTGTATCCTGATTTTAGAAGGTGTTCTTGTGTTCATAGGGTGGAGAACAGAAATACCATCTCTCATGTCTCTTCATCTAAGTCACTAATCCTGTCACAAGAGCTCCATCCTCACAATCTAATCACCACCCAAGCGAGAATGGGGGGGTCATGAGGATTGGACTTTCCAAAGATAATTTAGATGTAAATGAAATTTTGCAGATGTGTACTCTTTTTGTCATACTCAGCTTAGCTGTGGTTTCATGTGTGTAAATACCACACATCAGTGTGTTAACTGGACTGGCTTGAGGCTAAGGTGCACTGCGCAGCTGTAAGCAGGGAGTCCACAGTGCTTGTCTGGAAACTGTCTGCATCACTCTGTCTTGGCGTCCTTTCATCGAGTTTAGCACCTGACTTGTTTGCCAATAAAGTCAATAAAATTTTGCTCCTTAAAAATCATTTAGGGACTTCCCTGGTGGTCCAGTGGTTAAAACTCTGCCCTCCCAATATAGTGGGGATGAGTTCGATCCCTGGGCAGGGAACTAAGATCCCCCATGCCGCATGGCCAAAAAAAAAGAAAAAAAATCATTTTAAAATCTCTGCTTTGCAGAGTTTATAATACATTGTAGGTAACTTGAAGAAAAGAATTCACATCTTAAATGATTCAGCGTCTTAGCTCAGGCCGCTCTTTCATAAATACCATAAAGGCTTCTCTGGTGGTCCAGTAGTTAAGGATCACCTACCCTGCAGGGAAATGGGGTCCAATCCCTGACCGAAGAAGATCCCACATGCTGCAGAACAACAAGGCCTGTGCACTACAACTACTGAGCCACTGGTCTAGAGACGCTGAGCTGCAATATTAATCCACATGTTGTTGCAATCCTGAATCCTCCACACGCTGGAGTCTATGCTTTTCAACAAGAGAAGCCACCATGATGAGAACCCTGAGCATCACAACGAAGAACAGCCCCAGCTAGAGAAAGCCTCATAATAGTGAAGACCCAGTACAGCCAAAAATAAATACATAAATCTTAAAGAATACAATAGACTATGTGGCTTCTACAACAAGTATTTATTCCACTCAGTTCTGGAAGCTGGGAAATTCAAGATCTCTGACTTGGTGTCTCATGAAAGCCTGTATCCTGATTTTAGAAGGTGTTCTTGTGTTCATAGGGTGGAGAACAGAAATACCATCTCTCATGTCTCTTCATCTAAGTCACTAATCCTGTCACAAGAGCTCCATCCTCACAATCTAATCACCACCCAATGGCTGCACCTCCATCAGCTTGGAGGTTTAATTTAAGCTTCAGTGTATGAATTCAGGGGGACGTGAACATTCTACCCATAGCATCATCTCAGCTAAGACATAAATATAAGGAAATGAATCCTATACCTAGTCCACTTACAGGGTCACATGATTTAACTAAAGATCTGTGTTTCATATGATAGAAACAGAGATGATCTCTCCCATTCCAGAGTCCAGCACCACACTGCCCAGTATAATGGAGGGTCAGGGAGAGCTGTCCTCCCAACACCCATACCCTAATCCTGAATTAGCAACCTATCAAAAAGGCAAATGGAAGAAAATAAAGCACCTAACATGGGTAGAAAACTTCATTATGCTTTATTTGGGGAATGTGAAACTTTTTATCAGGAGATTCTTAAAGATGATCCATGGAGAAGCCTCTGTTTTTTGGATGAGGGAGAGGATTAGGAACCCATGGGTGGAGACTTGCTGGAGAACCCATCTAATCAACTGTTAGGACTCATTAACTTTAGTGATGATGTAACATGAGGTTTAAACCCTCTAATTGCAAGTATGTTAATACTTTGCCATTTCATCCAGCTGCTCATCAACCCCCACCTTATTTTTAAATGATCAAAAAAAAAAAAAAAACAATTATCCAGACAATATTCTTGTTTAGAATTGTTCAGTGGCTAAGTCATGTCCAACTCTTTGTGCCCACATGGACTGCACCATGCCAGGCTTCCCTGTCCTTCACTGTCTCCCAGAGTTTGCTCAAACTCATGTCCATCCAGTAGCTAATACCATCTAACCATCTCATTTTCTGTTATCCCCTTCACCTGCCCTCCATCTTTCCCAGCATCAGGTTCTTTGCCAGTGAGGCAGCTCTTTACATCAGGTGACTCTTCATTCAACTTTCTTTATGGTCCAACTCTCACATCCATACATGACCATGACGTTGTATCACAGTTAACAAATGCATTCTGGAGGCTCAGTCTGGCTCTGCTCTCCATCTTTTATATGATACGGAGGATATTGCCCTGTTCTTGTGTTCATAGGGTGGAGAACAGAAATACCATCTCTCATGTCTCTTCATCTAAGTCACTAATCCTGTCACAAGAGCTCCATCCTCACAATCTAATCACCACCCAATGGCTGCACCTCCATCAGCTTGGAGGTTTAATTTAAGCTTCAGTGTATGAATTCAGGGGGACGTGAACATTCTACCCATAGCATCATCTCAGCTAAGACATAAATATAAGGAAATGAATCCTATACCTAGTCCACTTACAGGGTCACATGATTTAACTAAAGATCTGTGTTTCATATGATAGAAACAGAGATGATCTCTCCCATTCCAGAGTCCAGCACCACACTGCCCAGTATAATGGAGGGTCAGGGAGAGCTGTCCTCCCAACACCCATACCCTAATCCTGAATTAGCAACCTATCAAAAAGGCAAATGGAAGAAAATAAAGCACCTAACATGGGTAGAAAACTTCATTATGCTTTATTTGGGGAATGTGAAACTTTTTATCAGGAGATTCTTAAAGATGATCCATGGAGAAGCCTCTGTTTTTGGATGGGGGAGAGGATTAGGAACCCATGGGTGGAGACTTGCTGGAGAACCCATCTAATCAACTGTTAGGACTCATTAACTTTAGTGATGATGTAACATGAGGTTTAAACCCTCTAATTGCAAGTATGTTAATACTTTGCCATTTCATCCAGCTGCTCATCAACCCCCACCTTATTTTTAAATGATCAAAAAAAAAAAAAAAACAATTATCCAGACAATATTCTTGTTTAGAATTGTTCAGTGGCTAAGTCATGTCCAACTCTTTGTGCCCACATGGACTGCACCATGCCAGGCTTCCCTGTCCTTCACTGTCTCCCAGAGTTTGCTCAAACTCATGTCCATCCAGTAGCTAATACCATCTAACCATCTCATTTTCTGTTATCCCCTTCACCTGCCCTCCATCTTTCCCAGCATCAGGTTCTTTGCCAGTGAGGCAGCTCTTTACATCAGGTGACTCTTCATTCAACTTTCTTTATGGTCCAACTCTCACATCCATACATGACCATGACGTTGTATCACAGTTAACAAATGCATTCTGGAGGCTCAGTCTGGCTCTGCTCTCCATCTTTTATATGATACGGAGGATATTGCCCAGCTTCACACTGCCTCCATGTCCCCACCTGAGAATAGACTCTCTTCTTGCCACTGTATCTGTAGCTAAGTCCCTACATATAAACCTTCATGTTGTGAACTTTGAAAAATTTGAATGTGTTCCTGTACGCCAGCTATTGTACTGTACTACTGTACTTTTCAAAGTACTGTAACGCAAGATTGAAAAAACAAACAAACTCTACTTTGGATTCTAAATGATCTTTTTCTCAGTACTTCTTACTCTTCTTTACGCTTCTGTTTGTGAAGATCCCTTCTCTTATAGCCACATATCAAATGCTAGATATCTCTCTCTCTCTCTGATGATTCAATCTTCTTCTCCTAATTTTAAACAGCCTCTAAAAATGCTCAACACTATTACCAAAGTAATCCTCTCTTTCTGGTTCTTTCACTCCCTGAACTGTAAGAGTGATTTGAACTTATGTATTGTTCTAGAAAAAAAGAAGTAGTGGTAATGGGCAAGAAATTTCTTCTTTAATATTTTAAAAGAAAGGTGTGCTCTTAGTGATAGCAAAAAATTGAAAACAACTTATAATATTGAGCCATAGGGAATTAGATTAATAGATTATGGTATATACACATAATTATATCTAGGACAAAACTTTTTCCTTGTTTAGTAACACTTTTATGGTTTATCTCATGTTAATCTCAGAACTGTCTTCCAACCCACATCATATGACATCTTGCCTTGTTTGACAAGCTTTGTCACCTAGAATTGTTCAGTGGCTAAGTCATGTCCAACTCTTTGTGCCCACATGGACTGCACCATGCCAGGCTTCCCTGTCCTTCACTGTCTCCCAGAGTTTGCTCAAACTCATGTCCATCCAGTAGCTAATACCATCTAACCATCTCATTTTCTGTTATCCCCTTCACCTGCCCTCCATCTTTCCCAGCATCAGGTTCTTTGCCAGTGAGGCAGCTCTTTACATCAGGTGACTCTTCATTCAACTTTCTTTATGGTCCAACTCTCACATCCATACATGACCATGACGTTGTATCACAGTTAACAAATGCATTCTGGAGGCTCAGTCTGGCTCTGCTCTCCATCTTTTATATGATACGGAGGATATTGCCCAGCTTCACACTGCCTCCATGTCCCCACCTGAGAATAGACTCTCTTCTTGCCACTGTATCTGTAGCTAAGTCCCTACATATAAACCTTCATGTTGTGAACTTTGAAAAATTTGAATGTGTTCCTGTACGCCAGCTATTGTACTGTACTACTGTACTTTTCAAAGTACTGTAACGCAAGATTGAAAAAACAAACAAACTCTACTTTGGATTCTAAATGATCTTTTTCTCAGTACTTCTTACTCTTCTTTACGCTTCTGTTTGTGAAGATCCCTTCTCTTATAGCCACATATCAAATGCTAGATATCTCTCTCTCTCTGATGATTCAATCTTCTTCTCCTAATTTTAAACAGCCTCTAAAAATGCTCAACACTATTACCAAAGTAATCCTCTCTTTCTGGTTCTTTCACTCCCTGAACTGTAAGAGTGATTTGAACTTATGTATTGTTCTAGAAAAAAAGAAGTAGTGGTAATGGGCAAGAAATTTCTTCTTTAATATTTTAAAAGAAAGGTGTGCTCTTAGTGATAGCAAAAAATTGAAAACAACTTATAATATTGAGCCATAGGGAATTAGATTAATAGATTATGGTATATACACATAATTATATCTAGGACAAAACTTTTTCCTTGTTTAGTAACACTTTTATGGTTTATCTCATGTTAATCTCAGAACTGTCTTCCAACCCACATCATATGACATCTTGCCTGTCCTTTAAGAATATGTTAAGACATTTTATAGCTGTTGTTCTTCACCTATCAGACGAAGACATGTGAGTGTACCTGTTGTTGTTCAGTCAGTAAGTCACATCTGAATCTTTGTGACCCCATGCACTATACATTCTAGATACTCAAAGAAAAAGCTCTGGAGGATGTGAATAACAAAACCAATGGGCAAACCACAGATGATATGTATCGAATGAGGTGTTGCTCTATTGTATAAAATAAAAAGATGATAATTCTTACTTTATTGCTCTTTTAATTTTTCCCCCTTTTCATTTGTGTGGCTGATTCATATTGATGTTTGACAGAAAACAATGAAATTCTGTAAAGCAATTATCCTTCAATTAAAAAAATAAATAATTTAAAGGGGGAAAAATAAAAAGATGAATAAAGAACTACTCTTCTGTTCCCATCTGTAGGCCTTCAAACTACAGTTCTCTTTAAAGAAGATTCATCTTAGCTTTTATACCTCTCCTTATGATAAAAATACTTTTTTTCTCAACTACTTATTATGTGACCTCATATCAGTTAAGTATTTAAAAAATCATGTTTTCTTAAAGCTGCCTAGTAGACAAGTTCAAATCATGTTTAAGTGTTGCCACACATTTTGACCTCATCAATGGCTCTGCCCGCGTAAGGCAGTCTGCTCTTCATCTCCCTGTTAGACGTTTTCTCCTCCCTCTTGCCACAGCTAATGTGAGCGATCTCAACCTCAGATCAACTGTTTCAGAGTCTGTGGCAAAACCACTTTAAATCTATATTGGTTTTCTGTTTAAATGTTAAAAGTTAATTCAGAGTTGCCATGAATCTATTTGGATTTGAACTTATGTATTGTTCTAGAAAAAAAGAAGTAGTGGTAATGGGCAAGAAATTTCTTCTTTAATATTTTAAAAGAAAGGTGTGCTCTTAGTGATAGCAAAAAATTGAAAACAACTTATAATATTGAGCCATAGGAATTAGATTAATAGATTATGGTATATACACATAATTATATCTAGGACAAAACTTTTTCCTTGTTTAGTAACACTTTTATGGTTTATCTCATGTTAATCTCAGAACTGTCTTCCAACCCACATCATATGACATCTTGCCTGTCCTTTAAGAATATGTTAAGACATTTTATAGCTGTTGTTCTTCACCTATCAGACGAAGACATGTGAGTGTACCTGTTGTTGTTCAGTCAGTAAGTCACATCTGAATCTTTGTGACCCCATGCACTATACATTCTAGATACTCAAAGAAAAAGCTCTGGAGGATGTGAATAACAAAACCAATGGGCAAACCACAGATGATATGTATCGAATGAGGTGTTGCTCTATTGTATAAAATAAAAAGATGATAATTCTTACTTTATTGCTCTTTTAATTTTTCCCCCTTTTCATTTGTGTGGCTGATTCATATTGATGTTTGACAGAAAACAATGAAATTCTGTAAAGCAATTATCCTTCAATTAAAAAAATAAATAATTTAAAGGGGGAAAAATAAAAAGATGAATAAAGAACTACTCTTCTGTTCCCATCTGTAGGCCTTCAAACTACAGTTCTCTTTAAAGAAGATTCATCTTAGCTTTTATACCTCTCCTTATGATAAAAATACTTTTTTTCTCAACTACTTATTATGTGACCTCATATCAGTTAAGTATTTAAAAAATCATGTTTTCTTAAAGCTGCCTAGTAGACAAGTTCAAATCATGTTTAAGTGTTGCCACACATTTTGACCTCATCAATGGCTCTGCCCGCGTAAGGCAGTCTGCTCTTCATCTCCCTGTTAGACGTTTTCTCCCTCCCTCTTGCCACAGCTAATGTGAGCGCGATCTCAACCTCAGATCAACTGTTTCAGAGTCTGTGGCAAAACCACTTTAAATCTATATTGGTTTTCTGTTTAAATGTTAACCGAAGTATTCAAAGTGATGACAGTAATGCCATGGAATCTATTTGGATTACTACTGGGAAAACAATTGGATTGATTTTTCAAAAATTGATTTTCTACTCAGCAACTATTTCTGTAAAACATTGGATGAAACTGGAACCCATCTGAAAAATGGTGCTGGGTTTCGTTAAGTCTTATAACCACAATCAAAGCCACCCTAATCTTATTATTCCTCCCTTCCTTTCCTCCATTTGTGTCCTACTCAGTCTTTAAGGCTTGACTCTAAACCCAGTTTCTTTAAGTTTTCCTTCACTACTTCCAGTGCTGTGCTCTTGTGTCTCCTCTGATCTCCTAGTCAATTCTTTCAAAAATACTTATTGAACATGTATTTATTAATATGCACATTTGATACAAACTTGTGAAAAAACATCAACATTCTAGTTATCTTGGAACGTAGCATCAGCCGAGATAAATCATGTGAAAGAAAAGTTGAAGATACAGTGAAAAAGATAATGGGGGGCATTCAAGAATGGAGAGGAGTTCCATGGCAGCCCAATAGTTAGGACTCCATACTTTGATTTCTGAGGGCCTGGGTTCAATCCCTCATACAGGTAGCAAAATCCAACAAGTGGCCAAAAAAAGAATGGAGGATCATGAAAAGTCTCCTTAAGGCAGAGAAACTGAATTTGCATCCTGACTGATGGATAGGATGAAATAGGAAGGGAAGAGGAACAGAGGGTTTGATGTAGGCAGAACAGTGTGATCCCTGAGGTCCTGAAGCTGGTTATGGCTTGGAACATTCCAGGAATGGAGCACAGTCCTGGACATCTGGAGTGAGGGAGAGAGAGGGTGGGAGATGAGGTTGAAAATCAGAACAAAGCCAGATTATGCAGGGACAGATAGGTCATGTTAAGGACACTGAACTTTATCTTGAAAGCAATGGGGGCCTTTAATGAATTTCAAGCAGCTGTGTATGACAGAGTTATATCTGGATTTTTGCCAAAAGTCTCTTTCACTCCTTTAAGAAGAATAGTTTGTGGGAGGCAAGGGAAAATGAAGGCAGCCCTGTTAGGAAGCTTCTACTATAGTCAAGGCAAGAAATGATGGTGGCTGTTAAAAGGGAGGTGGCTGTGGAAAGACACGACATGTTTGAATTGCAGCTGATTATTCTCTGTCACTCACTGGGCATGTATAGCAGATTGCTTGGAAATGTAAAATTGTCATGTGACTCCTCCTTCCTTCCTCCTTGAAGGTATGGGTTGTGATTACATCTTTTATCTTTCTTGGTGACTTGAACATATGAGATACTCTGTAAACATTTTGTGTGTTGATTAAAAAACATATTAGAAGATCATATTTTACATTCATGTTATGACAGCTGCCTGATTCCTTTTTTTTACAAAGTTGACAGATAACATACATTAAAACATGTCATAGAAAGGGGCATGGTCTCTCCTATAAGAAGAAAATATTAAAGAATAACATTCAGTACAACCATGCTGTACATTGAACACAATATATGAAGACAAAACTATTCAACTGCTTCCTTTTAAACCTAAACTGGATTGCTTTTACAGTCCTATAGTCTTTGCTTTCTCATGGCTCCATACCATCCTTGCTTGTAATTTGTTCCCTAGAAGCACATAAAAAATACAGTATGAGGGGATTTCACTGGCCGTCCAGTCATTAAGACTCTGAGATTCCACTGCTGAGGATGCAGGTTCATTCCCTGGCTGGAAAATACAACGTGGTGCAACCAAAAAAAGGAAAAATGTCAAGGGGAATCAATTTAAACATGGAAACAGCCAAAGATGTCAGTCAATTTCTGTTAGTCTATATTTCTACACGTTGTAAAAATACATGTATTTAAACTCTCTTGGAATAAAAGAATGTCTGTTCTTTAAGAATTCTTCCAGAAAACCCAATAGAAAAGCACTTATCAAATTAGAACACAGACCACCATCATTTGCTCCATTTTCTTCTGTAGCAAGAGAGGGTGTGACTTATGCCTACTGTGAAAGGTTACTTATGTGTTCGCTTGACTGTAGTAGAGGATACCCAGGTACATCCTTAATGTCTGTGAGAGTGTTTCTGGAAGAGATTAGCACAGGAATTGATAGAAAGCAGATAACCCTCCCCAGACTGAGTGGGCATCACCAACGCATTGAGGATCTGTGTATAAGGAAAAGTGGAAGCAGGGAGATCATGGTACCATTGAAATGATGGTGGCTGTTAAAAGGGAGGTGGCTGTGGAAAGACACGACATGTTTGAATTGCAGCTGATTATTCTCTGTCACTCACTGGGCATGTATAGCAGATTGCTTGGAAATGTAAAATTGTCATGTGACTCCTCCTTCCTTCCTCCTTGAAGGTATGGGTTGTGATTACATCTTTTATCTTTCTTGGTGACTTGAACATATGAGATACTCTGTAAACATTTTGTGTGTTGATTAAAAAACATATTAGAAGATCATATTTTACATTCATGTTATGACAGCTGCCTGATTCCTTTTTTTTACAAAGTTGACAGATAACATACATTAAAACATGTCATAGAAAGGGGCATGGTCTCTCCTATAAGAAGAAAATATTAAAGAATAACATTCAGTACAACCATGCTGTACATTGAACACAATATATGAAGACAAAACTATTCAACTGCTTCCTTTTAAACCTAAACTGGATTGCTTTTACAGTCCTATAGTCTTTGCTTTCTCATGGCTCCATACCATCCTTGCTTGTAATTTGTTCCCTAGAAGCACATAAAAAATACAGTATGAGGGGATTTCACTGGCCGTCCAGTCATTAAGACTCTGAGATTCCACTGCTGAGGATGCAGGTTCATTCCCTGGCTGGAAAATACAACGTGGTGCAACCAAAAAAAGGAAAAATGTCAAGGGGAATCAATTTAAACATGGAAACAGCCAAAGATGTCAGTCAATTTCTGTTAGTCTATATTTCTACACGTTGTAAAAATACATGTATTTAAACTCTCTTGGAATAAAAGAATGTCTGTTCTTTAAGAATTCTTCCAGAAAACCCAATAGAAAAGCACTTATCAAATTAGAACACAGACCACCATCATTTGCTCCATTTTCTTCTGTAGCAAGAGAGGGTGTGACTTATGCCTACTGTGAAAGGTTACTTATGTGTTCGCTTGACTGTAGTAGAGGATACCCAGGTACATCCTTAATGTCTGTGAGAGTGTTTCTGGAAGAGATTAGCACAGGAATTGATAGAAAGCAGATAACCCTCCCCAGACTGAGTGGGCATCACCAACTCATTGAGGATCTGTGTATAAGGAAAAAGTGGAAGCAGGGAGGGTTTCTGGCCCTTAGACTAATTCTGAGCTAGGACGTGGATCTTCTGTCCATGTTGATCCTGGCTTTCAGGCCTTCACGCCCAGACTGGAACCTATACCATTATCTCTCCAGTTCTCAGGCCTTCAAACTACATTGGAAGCTTTATTGGGTCTCCAGCTTGCACATCGTGGAACTTCTTAACATCCACAGTTGCATGAGCTAATATCTATCCATCCATCCATCAATCCTGGTTCTATTTCTCTGGAAGAGCCTAATACAGTCACAGAAGTTGTTTCAGCAAGGGTGGCTGCTGGGACAGGGTGTTTGGAACAGGCAACATCTGGTCGGTGCAGTCCAAGAAGCACTTTCCTGCCAACCTGCCAGGCTTCTCTTATCCTCCAATTCTCTCTCTTTTGGGCTAGAGCTCTGAGCACTCCATTAAGACACAAACACAACCAATATCCTAGGGCCTTGTTGCAGTCAGTGTGACCTTGTAAAACTCTTTCTCTGTGTTCCACTTTTATCCTTTCTAAAAAAGAGGTGTGTGTGTGTGTGTGTGTGTGTGTGTGTGTGCACACTAGGCCAAATCTAAGATCCTTTTAATTGTAGCCTTTTATAATTGCATTTTACTATCTTTAGTGTATTAATCTAATGACTAATCTAGCAAATATCCAGGTATATTTCTGAGATCAAGTCCTATGCACAAAGCATTGCGGAAAGCATGGCCACTCTACTTCCACCCCACAGTCCACAGACCTCCAGCCCAACCACCTCTCAGGGCATCAACTCCTGCTTTGTGTGCTGACTTGCATGATTCTCAGGATCAATAAGGCTTTCTGTCATAAAGACAGGACTATTAAGATCTAATAAAGCCTCAGAAAAGGGACAACAATTCCTAAATATAGGCCTATGCTGGCAAAAAGATGAAAAAGTTCAAAGATTGCAAACTGAAATAAATGAAAAAATAAAACTAAGAATGGCCAACAAACCCTGTTAGAGTAACCATAGACCCAGCTCTTGGGGGGCATAGACTTTGATTCTTCTTTAAAATCAGCCTCCCCAGACTGAGTGGGCATCACCAACTCATTGAGGATCTGTGTATAAGGAAAAAGTGGAAGCAGGAGGGTTTCTGGCCCTTAGACTAATTCTGAGCTAGGACGTGGATCTTCTGTCCATGTTGATCCTGGCTTTCAGGCCTTCACGCCCAGACTGGAACCTATACCATTATCTCTCCAGTTCTCAGGCCTTCAAACTACATTGGAAGCTTTATTGGGTCTCCAGCTTGCACATCGTGGAACTTCTTAACATCCACAGTTGCATGAGCTAATATCTATCCATCCATCCATCAATCCTGGTTCTATTTCTCTGGAAGAGCCTAATACAGTCACAGAAGTTGTTTCAGCAAGGGTGGCTGCTGGGACAGGGTGTTTGGAACAGGCAACATCTGGTCGGTGCAGTCCAAGAAGCACTTTCCTGCCAACCTGCCAGGCTTCTCTTATCCTCCAATTCTCTCTCTTTTGGGCTAGAGCTCTGAGCACTCCATTAAGACACAAACACAACCAATATCCTAGGGCCTTGTTGCAGTCAGTGTGACCTTGTAAAACTCTTTCTCTGTGTTCCACTTTTATCCTTTCTAAAAAAGAGGTGTGTGTGTGTGTGTGTGTGTGCACACTAGGCCAAATCTAAGATCCTTTTAATTGTAGCCTTTTATAATTGCATTTTACTATCTTTAGTGTATTAATCTAATGACTAATCTAGCAAATATCCAGGTATATTTCTGAGATCAAGTCCTATGCACAAAGCATTGCGGAAAGCATGGCCACTCTACTTCCACCCCACAGTCCACAGACCTCCAGCCCAACCACCTCTCAGGGCATCAACTCCTGCTTTGTGTGCTGACTTGCATGATTCTCAGGATCAATAAGGCTTTCTGTCATAAAGACAGGACTATTAAGATCTAATAAAGCCTCAGAAAAGGGACAACAATTCCTAAATATAGGCCTATGCTGGCAAAAAGATGAAAAAGTTCAAAGATTGCAAACTGAAATAAATGAAAAAATAAAACTAAGAATGGCCAACAAACCCTGTTAGAGTAACCATAGACCCAGCTCTTGGGGGGCATAGACTTTGATTCTTCTTTAAAATCCTTGGCACCTAGCACAGCCTGGCATCTCATAAGCATGCTGTAAATGTCTATGGAATGAATGAAAAGTGCATTCTCATGCCCGCAAGGTAGGGGTTCCTTACTGGGCACACTCTGCCTGATGTGCTACAGAATAGTTCCAGTTAGAGTGTAAATGTAACACCTTCTTAAAGTGACTTGGCAAGAGGCAGCAAGGTGCAGAAGTGGGAATGTCACCCTTAATTTCCCAAAAATCCTTCATGGCCTTTATCTGACCCCAGGAACCCTTCTCACAAGGAGTGGTAGGTTGACTTCAGTTTGAGGGAAGCGCGAGTTTTTCAGTGGGAATTGTCAAGAACAAGGCTCCAAAGCAGCAAAGGGCGGGTGGACTCCGCCTTTTTCTTCTTGTGAATGTCTGGCCATTTAGAAAATCCCAAAGCTCGTACTTTGAGCATGAGCTGTGCCCAGGTGCAGCCTTGTCTTTCATCACTGTTAAAACCCACAAAGGGGACATGTAACATGTTCCTCAGAAAGACTATAGATGTAAGGTAGAATTTACACATCTGGAGGGTCTTTAATGAATGGGGAGAGAGGGGGTGGTTACCTGGCAACCATGGGGAGGTGCAAATTAATCCACCATTGTTTGATGTCCGCAGGGTGGCCCAAGTCTTCCACTTGGTTGAGACGGAATTAAAGCTGCTGATGCTTTAGCGAAGTTGGAGGATTCTGTTTAATTTTAATTTTCACTCTCTTCTCTATACTTGGCTAATCATGTTTCCAGCACAAAATTGCTACTCTACTTCCACCCCACAGTCCACAGACCTCCAGCCCAACCACCTCTCAGGGCATCAACTCCTGCTTTGTGTGCTGACTTGCATGATTCTCAGGATCAATAAGGCTTTCTGTCATAAAGACAGGACTATTAAGATCTAATAAAGCCTCAGAAAAGGGACAACAATTCCTAAATATAGGCCTATGCTGGCAAAAAGATGAAAAAGTTCAAAGATTGCAAACTGAAATAAATGAAAAAATAAAACTAAGAATGGCCAACAAACCCTGTTAGAGTAACCATAGACCCAGCTCTTGGGGGGCATAGACTTTGATTCTTCTTTAAAATCCTTGGCACCTAGCACAGCCTGGCATCTCATAAGCATGCTGTAAATGTCTATGGAATGAATGAAAAGTGCATTCTCATGCCCGCAAGGTAGGGGTTCCTTACTGGGCACACTCTGCCTGATGTGCTACAGAATAGTTCCAGTTAGAGTGTAAATGTAACACCTTCTTAAAGTGACTTGGCAAGAGGCAGCAAGGTGCAGAAGTGGGAATGTCACCCTTAATTTCCCAAAAATCCTTCATGGCCTTTATCTGACCCCAGGAACCCTTCTCACAAGGAGTGGTAGGTTGACTTCAGTTTGAGGGAAGCGCGAGTTTTTCAGTGGGAATTGTCAAGAACAAGGCTCCAAAGCAGCAAAGGGCGGGTGGACTCCGCCTTTTTCTTCTTGTGAATGTCTGGCCATTTAGAAAATCCCAAAGCTCGTACTTTGAGCATGAGCTGTGCCCAGGTGCAGCCTTGTCTTTCATCACTGTTAAAACCCACAAAGGGGACATGTAACATGTTCCTCAGAAAGACTATAGATGTAAGGTAGAATTTACACATCTGGAGGGTCTTTAATGAATGGGGAGAGAGGGGGTGGTTACCTGGCAACCATGGGGAGGTGCAAATTAATCCACCATTGTTTGATGTCCGCAGGGTGGCCCAAGTCTTCCACTTGGTTGAGACGGAATTAAAGCTGCTGATGCTTTAGCGAAGTTGGAGGATTCTGTTTAATTTTAATTTTCACTCTCTTCTCTATACTTGGCTAATCATGTTTCCAGCACAAAATTGCACTGCATTGACTCCACGGTAGGCCTTTACTGGAGCAGTTATCCTAACACGAATCCTTGGAGAACGGCAGTGAGGCGGTTGAGCCTAGCTGTTTCCTGTTCAGCCTGTGAAGATTAAGGATTTGAGTGTCAGGTTACCCTTCTAGTGTTGGCCTGAAGGAAGGCAGAATAACTTGTTTTATGGCTTCCCTTAATTGTGTCCTCTCCTCACAGACTGTAGCCAGTCTCATGGAGTCCTGGATTTGATCTGGAGGTAATTTGTGTCAGTGTGTTCCCCATACAATAATACTTATTTGAATTCAATGAAAAGGTTTTGTTTGTTGTTGTTAAATATTATTGTTACAATGGAGAAAAATGATAGTTCCACTTGATCTGCAAGGAGGAAATGATAGTTACAGATAGAGCTAACATCTCTGCTGAATTACTATTTGTTGAGAAAGGATCCTGTGAACACAATTTTGTAAAGTTTTTCTAAGTTTATTTTTTAATTAGAATATAATTGCTTTACACAGTTGTGTTATAATAGTTTCTACTGTAAAGAAACAGATGTATGTATACATATACACCCTCCCTCTGGAGCCTCCCTCCCACTGCACCCCCATCCCACCCCTCTAGGTCATCACAGAGCCCAGAGATGAACTCCCCTCTGCTATATAGCAGCTTCCTGCTATCTATTTTACACATGAAAATGTAGATATGTCTACGCTACTCTCTCAATTTGTCCCACCTTCTCTTTCCTATCCTATGTCCACAAGTTCATTCTCTATGTCATTATTTGCTGTTGTTGTTCAGTCACTAAGTCATGTCTGACTCTTTGTCACACTATGGAGTATGGCACAACAGGTTTCCCTATC
The DNA here is from genome assembly GCA_022376925.1 of Tragulus kanchil. Classification (NCBI taxonomy): domain Eukaryota; kingdom Metazoa; phylum Chordata; class Mammalia; order Artiodactyla; family Tragulidae; genus Tragulus; species Tragulus kanchil. The sequence goes on from JAIOJX010000026.1 coordinate 211,856,516, forward strand.
CCTCACATGAGTTTGCTCAAACTCATGTCCATTGAATTGGTGATGCTATCCAGCCATCTCATCTTCTGTCCCCTCTTCTCCTTTTGTCTCAGTCTTTTTCAGCATCAGAGTCTTTTTCAATGAGTCAGCACTTTGAATCAGGTGACCAAAGTATTAGAACTTCAGCTATAGCATAAGTCCTTCCAATCAGTATTCAGGGTTGATTTCCTTTAGGATTGACTGATCTCCTTGCTGTCCAAGGAACTCTCAAGAATCTCCAGAGTAGCATGAAAACCTATACCATCATATGCGAAGAGAATAGCTATAGTCATTGTGCTGTGAGAAAAGGGGATCCTGCAGGGGTGCTGTGTGATGGTCTAGAGGGGTGGGATGGGGGGGGATATATATATATGACTAATCTGGGAACATACATATCTGTAAACAACAAAACTCTGTAAAAGTTAAAAGTAAAATGAAATTTTAAAAAAGAGAGAGAGAATCTTCTCCAGGACCACAGTTTGAAGGCATCAGTTCTTCAGTGCTCAGCCTTCTTTATGGTTCAACTCTCACATTCATACACAACTACTGGAAAAACCATAGCTTTGACTGTACAGATTTTTGTTGGCAAAGGAATGTCTCTGCTTTTGAATATGCTGTCTATGTTTGTCATAGCTTTTCTTCTAAGGAGCAAGTATCTTTTGGGGGGTGGGGTGGGGAGGGGCAGATTGGGGAGGGAGTGGGGTGGGCGGGCCACTTCTATTGGTCTTTCATTTATCTAGTTTCATCCATCTTTGTTCTTTGGCCCACGTGGGCCTCCCATCACGGCGGCCTCTGTTGTCGCAGAGCACGGGCTCTGGGCGCATGTACTCCAGAGCTCCGGCTTGATAGTTGGACACATCGGTCCAGCTGCTCTGCAGCACGGCACGTGGGATCCTCCCAGGCTAGGGATTGAACCGGCGCCCCTTGCACTGCAAGGCGGTGTCCTTACCCACTGGACCACCAGGGAAGCCCCAAGGAGCAAGTATCTTTTAATTTCATGGTTATAGTCTCTGTTCACAGTGATTTTGGAGCCTAAGAAAATAAAATCTGTCACTGTTTTCAGCTTTTTCTGATCTACTTTCCATGAAGTGATGGGACTGGATGAAATGATCTTAATTTTTTGAATCGTGAGGTTTAAACCAATTTTTTCACTTTCTTCTTTTACCCTTATCAAGAGGTTCTTTAGTTCCTCTTCACTTTCTGCCTTTAGAATGATATAATCTGTATACCTGAGATTGTTGATATTTCTCCTAGAAAGCTTGATTCCAGATGGTAACTCATCCAGCCTGGCATTTTGCATGATGTACTCTGCATATAAGTTAAATAAACAGGATGACAATATACAACCTTGACAATATAGAGCCTCTCCCAATTTTGAACCAGTCAATTGTTTCATGTAAGGTTCTAACTGTTACTTTTTGACAACGTATAAGTTTCTCATTTCTGGTATTCTCATCTCTTGAAGAATTTTCCCATTTGTTGTGATTCACATTCAAAGGCTTTTGCATAGTCAATGAAACAGAAGTAGATGTTTTTCTGGAATTCACTTGCTTTCTCTATGAACCAATGAATGTTGGCAATTTGATCTCTGATTCCTCTGCCTTTTCTATATACAGCTTGTACATCTGAAAATTCTCTATTCAAGTACTGCTGAAGCCTAGCTTGAAGTCTTTTGAGCAAAACCTTACTAGCATGGGAAGTGAGTACAATTGTTCGGTAGTTAGAACATTCTTCAGCACTGCCCTTCTTTTCCTGCCCTGCAAATAGGCTCATCAGTACCATTTATCAAAATTAAAGAAACAGAGTCATGTGTATTGATATGGGTGAACCTGGAGCCTGTCATACAGAGTGAAGTCAGAAAGACAAAACCAAATATTATAGCGTATATATGAATCTAAAGTTGTTAAATGTATCATTGGTGATCACAGCTAATTCGGGATTTGTCCTGTTCTTTTGGGAGCTGTTGTATTCCACAGCTTAGGACTGTGTACTGACATGGGTGGTGGAGCTCTGGGTTCTCATATCAGCTGTCATTCCTTCACTATGCTGGGTATCAAAGTAAAATGAGAGAGTTATCTTCAGTAAGCACAAGTCCTACCCAGGTTGAATTCTACGATTATGTGTAAACTGAGATTAGGGAGTGCTTATCGCTCTAAACTGATAGAACTAAATACATGCACATGGGCTCTAATAGAGTGTTTTAATCTGTTTAATTGTTCTCTTTTTGCTATTTTTAAAAATTCCTTTGGTGTTCACTATTTATTGGAGACAGCCTGGAGGTCCTTAATCCCTGACTTGATTCTTTTTTCCTAACTCAGAACATTGCTTTGCTATTTTGATTCCAACAGTCACCTGACGAGTCCTACATTTTTTTTTTTTTAACATGCCTCCCATCTCCTCTTTAAGTTTGCCCATCAGACCTGTGAATTGGGATAAGACACAGAGAGAACAATATTTTTCAGTCTGGACTTTAACGTAGTTTCCCTGGCTAGAGATTCTTCCCATCCAAATAATGAAGCATTTAACATAATTTTTCTAATTCCTCTATTGTTATCATGGTTTAAAAACAAGGAGGCTCATTTCCAGATGTCTTGTTCAACAGTACCCTGGAACACATGGGAATATTTTGTAGTGGCAGACAGAATGGGTTGGAGAAAAATAAGAACAGATGGACACAAATTAACTCTATCTGTTCCTAGTCTAAGCTTCTCTGTGGATTCTAGTCATGAGATTTATTTTTTTCCTCTCCTAATTTTGTATCGCTAGACCAATCACAAGCTTGAAATAGAAGAAACCATTCTAAAAATCCTGTGTATAAAGTCACATTATACCATATGCAGACTGGTGTTGAGTAGTATTTAATATTAGTTGATCTCTGAATAGCAAACTCTTTGGCCACTTTTTCTGTTCCGTAACTACAAGGAGAGTTAATGCTCAAAGATCCTCTGGATAAATTTACATTACTTCCTATTGGCCAGAATTTGAGCTCCAAATCCCTATATGGTCTCTTTGTCTTAAACTGAACTAATATATATCACATAAAAGCCTTTTTTCCTCCATAAAAACAAGTGGCTTTCTTGACCCCATTTCTTTGAGTTCATATTCTGATCTTAGCCTTCTTGACCTTTTTTTAAAAACTATTTATTAGAAGTGAACAAAAACATCCCTTCTCACAGAGGTGTAGAACCTCATGCATCCTATCCTTGGACACCTCTAGTCCAGTGACATTTCTTAGGCAAGGAAGCCTCCACTTCCATCTTAGAGATCGTTCCAAGCCTGTTTTATATCTCCAGCCTCATAGGTGTGTGTTAGGTTGAGTTTCCTGAACACAGCCTGAGATGAGAATTCTTTTCTAGTAATGTATTAATGGGGTACTCTCAGAAGAGGGGTTTCCCTATGGCTCAGCAGTAAAGAATCCTCTGCCAGTGCAGGAGACTTGGGTTCAATATCTGGCTTGGGATGGTCCCTTGGAGAAGGGAAAAGCTACCCACTCCAGTATTCTTGCCTGGAGAATTCCATGGACAGAGAAGCCTGATGGGATACGGTCCATGTGTCCTAAAGATTTAGACATGACTGAGTGTCTAAACAACAACTCTCAGAACAAGAAGGCTGAGGGAAGCACAGTAGGTTAAGAAAGAAAGCTACCTAAGGAAGTTGTTAAGCCTGGAAACTAGCTTCCACCTGGTTGTGTGGGAAAACCCTGAGACAGAAGTGTACTGCAGAGTTGTTCCAACATAAGGGAAGAGGTGGGCCTGGTCTTTTGAACCCCTAAGTCAGTAAGTCATTGGCTCATGAACATCCCCAAGGAGACAGCCACACTCACTTTTGTTTGACCAAGGGCAGTTCTCTGGAGCAAGGGGCAGCTGTGATCTCTTTGCAGTCAATACTTACAGCCACTAGGTCATGGGTACACCAGTATCAGGAGTACCAATAGCACCCATGATAGATTGGAAAGAAAGAAGGAAGCGAAAAATAATAAAATTGCTCCAATACCCAAAACTCCACTTTCTGCAATGGAATGTGCTGGAGTCATCTTAGTGTTTCTCCTTCTTGGGGGTAGGGCTGGTGGGAAGGGAAATTTTGAACTATCCCCTTGGGTTAGAGAGTATGTTCAGAACTTAAACCCAAAGCTTCTGCATAGAATCTTTCTTGCAATATAGAATAACAATACGCTTTGCCGGTTGTCAAGTTAGTTTTTAACATGAAGAATGGTGATGTCTCTGAGACCTTGTCTATGTACATTTAGTTACATTGCTTTTGCCTGTTTGTAAATCTTGGAAGATTGTTTCTCTTTTTCTTAACTTGGATCCAGTAACAGCTTCCTATAAAGAGGCACTACATTCCTGCTTATTGTATAACTTCAGGGTCTCTACAGCTCATAGGTTGTTAAAGTGTTATCTCATTTACATTTGGGAAATCATGCACTCGCTAGAGCTTCATTATTGTTTATACAATTCCTTAATTAAAAAAATTAGATTCTTGAACCCCCAAATTACTTAATTTATTCAATCCTTGAAATAACTTTGATACTGAGAAGCATCCTTGGGACTCCTGGGCACAAAAAAGCCTTTCTGTATCCCCCATTTCTTTTTTATTTTATTTCTTTAATTTTTATTTTACTTTTTACTTTTGCAGAGTTTTGTCGTTTACAGATATGTATGATCCCAGATTAGTCATATGTATATCGCCCGCATCCCACCCCTCCAGCCCATCACACAGTGCCCCTGCAGGATCCCCTATTCCCACAGTGCAATGACAATAGCTATCTTTTTCACACATGATTAGTATAGGTTTCCATGTTACTCCCTCTATGTTTCCCACCCACTGTTCATTCCCCACAATGTCCACATGTATGTGCTCTATGTCTGTTTTTCCATCGCTTCACTGTGTGTGTTATTATTACCATCTTACTAGATTCCATATAAATGTGTTAGTATACTGGTCTTTCTCCTTTTGACTTACTTCACTTTTTATGATAGGTTCTAGATCCATCCACCTCATTAGGACTGATTCTTCTGCATTTCTTTTTACAGCTGAGAAGTACTCCATTTCATTCAACCTCCCTGACCTTCCTGAGTTCCAAGGAATCGATTCAAACAGATGCTAATAAGGGGAGGAAAGGGCTGTGGAGACAAGGGGAAAACATTCAAGAAACAGTAGTGCAGCCTTGGAACAGGATTCTGGTTCTACCTCAAGGGATATCTTTGAGTTGTCTTGCAGAAACTGAAATCCCCACCAGGTGGGAAAATTAATAGTATGCTGCCCACAAGCTGGTAGACTCCAGATCCATAGGAATCAGAAGGCTGATGATGCTGACTCACTTACCTCAACAACAACCAATCAGAAGAATGTCCAAATCTTGGAAGATTGTTTCTCTTTTTCTTAACTTGGATCCAGTAACAGCTTCCTATAAAGAGGCACTACATTCCTGCTTATTGTATAACTTCAGGGTCTCTACAGCTCATAGGTTGTTAAAGTGTTATCTCATTTACATTTGGGAAATCATGCACTCGCTAGAGCTTCATTATTGTTTATACAATTCCTTAATTAAAAAAATTAGATTCTTGAACCCCCAAATTACTTAATTTATTCAATCCTTGAAATAACTTTGATACTGAGAAGCATCCTTGGGACTCCTGGGCACAAAAAAGCCTTTCTGTATCCCCCATTTCTTTTTTATTTTATTTCTTTAATTTTTATTTTACTTTTTACTTTTGCAGAGTTTTGTCGTTTACAGATATGTATGATCCCAGATTAGTCATATGTATATCGCCCGCATCCCACCCCTCCAGCCCATCACACAGTGCCCCTGCAGGATCCCCTATTCCCACAGTGCAATGACAATAGCTATCTTTTTCACACATGATTAGTATAGGTTTCCATGTTACTCCCTCTATGTTTCCCACCCACTGTTCATTCCCCACAATGTCCACATGTATGTGCTCTATGTCTGTTTTTCCATCGCTTCACTGTGTGTGTTATTATTACCATCTTACTAGATTCCATATAAATGTGTTAGTATACTGGTCTTTCTCCTTTTGACTTACTTCACTTTTTATGATAGGTTCTAGATCCATCCACCTCATTAGGACTGATTCTTCTGCATTTCTTTTTACAGCTGAGAAGTACTCCATTTCATTCAACCTCCCTGACCTTCCTGAGTTCCAAGGAATCGATTCAAACAGATGCTAATAAGGGGAGGAAAGGGCTGTGGAGACAAGGGGAAAACATTCAAGAAACAGTAGTGCAGCCTTGGAACAGGATTCTGGTTCTACCTCAAGGGATATCTTTGAGTTGTCTTGCAGAAACTGAAATCCCCACCAGGTGGGAAAATTAATAGTATGCTGCCCACAAGCTGGTAGACTCCAGATCCATAGGAATCAGAAGGCTGATGATGCTGACTCCCACTTACCTCAACAACAACCAATCAGAAGAATGTCCACAAGCTAATCACACCCTCTCTGAACCATTACTATAAAATTCCTCACTACCCCTTCCAGGTTGGGACACAGTTTCAAGGGCATTAGCCCTCTGTGGCCCACTCTGCCTGGCTAAGAAATGACTTTATTTTCTACTTCACTCAAAACTGTCTCCAAGAATAAGTCAGTGTTAGGGTACAGAGGTCAGATTTGGCTTCAATTTGTTCCAGAAGGCTAGGAAACTGTGCAGGAAACTGGATTCTGTGCTATTAATTTTAATTTGAAAAAGCAGTACTCACTGGGTTATTGTTACCCTAGTAATTTGTTTCTTATCAGTGATGACTGTGAGGGCCTCACTTTTTTTTAAAATAATATTAGTCACAATCTTTTTATAGAGAGGAGAATGTTCAACAGCCTCCTTTTAGCAAGGGAATGTCCCTTTTCCTTCTTCCTTCTACCCATAGAGAAGGGATTGAAATCCAATTGTTCAGATTGATAGTGAACTTCGTAGACCTTGTTTGTGGTACATGGAAACCACTGTGGGTTGATTGGTCATGTGCTGCCAATTCTCAATAGCTTTTGACTCCCTTTCTCTTCATGAATGATCATTAGCTAGGTCTTGTCTTGGGGCAGGCCATATGTCTTTCTCCCTTCTCATGCATGCTAGATCCTGGATGTTGTACCATGTGGCTGATTAGAGACTCTGAGAACCCAAGGTTGAGGTTCTGATTTAAAGGAGACAGAAACTTTGTTTAGAATTAAAGTTTAAGGTGCATGGTCCAACCCAACTTTATCAGAATTCAGTACTGTAGGATTGGAGGCATGGATTAAACAAAAAAAGGTGATACTTTGATTCTCTTTTTCACTGTGTGTATCACTCCCTTGGTACCTTGTGGAAGGAAGAGATTTTTTAGGTAATGTTCAGAAATTCCTGTGTCCTCTTGTCAAATATTATCAAGTACTTTCAAAATCACTCCCAATATTATTCTTAGTTCTGTAAATGATAAACATTATGCACTGAAATTTAGAGTTTAGAGATAGATACCCTGTATCTCTCTAATACAGCCTGCATTACAATGACTAATACAATAAATATTTATGTACTTGAAATGCTGAAGCATAGGAAAGGTTCTAACATGTAGTTAGTAATTAGGTCAGGAAGATCCCCTGAAGAGAGAAAAGGCAACCCGTTCCAGTATTCTTGCCTGAAGATTCTATGAACAGAGGAACTCAGTGGGCTACTGTCTGTGGGGTCATGGAGAATGCACATACACACACAACTTGTGGTACATTAAGCTTCACTCTCTTGAGTTAGACAGTGGATTCAAATCTGGTTAGTGGACCTTACTGGTTCTGAGACTTTGGACAAATAACCTACTTTACTTTTTACTCAATATCCTTATAATTGTGAAAAATTACAGTACTCAATTTTTAAAATTCTACTTATTTATTCTTTTTTTTTTTTGGTTGCACTAAGTCTTTATTGTTGTGTGTGGGCTTTCTCTTATTGCAACAAGCAGGGGCTACTCTCTAGTTAGTCCAATTCCCTTTAGCAAGGGAATGTCCCTTTTCCTTCTTCCTTCTACCCATAGAGAAGGGATTGAAATCCAATTGTTCAGATTGATAGTGAACTTCGTAGACCTTGTTTGTGGTACATGGAAACCACTGTGGGTTGATTGGTCATGTGCTGCCAATTCTCAATAGCTTTTGACTCCCTTTCTCTTCATGAATGATCATTAGCTAGGTCTTGTCTTGGGGCAGGCCATATGTCTTTCTCCTTCTCATGCATGCGAGATCCTGGATGTTGTACCATGTGGCTGATTAGAGACTCTGAGAACCCAAGGTTGAGGTTCTGATTTAAAGGAGACAGAAACTTTGTTTAGAATTAAAGTTTAAGGTGCATGGTCCAACCCAACTTTATCAGAATTCAGTACTGTAGGATTGGAGGCATGGATTAAACAAAAAAAGGTGATACTTTGATTCTCTTTTTCACTGTGTGTATCACTCCCTTGGTACCTTGTGGAAGGAAGAGATTTTTTAGGTAATGTTCAGAAATTCCTGTGTCCTCTTGTCAAATATTATCAAGTACTTTCAAAATCACTCCCAATATTATTCTTAGTTCTGTAAATGATAAACATTATGCACTGAAATTTAGAGTTTAGAGATAGATACCCTGTATCTCTCTAATACAGCCTGCATTACAATGACTAATACAATAAATATTTATGTACTTGAAATGCTGAAGCATAGGAAAGGTTCTAACATGTAGTTAGTAATTAGGTCAGGAAGATCCCCTGAAGAGAGAAAAGGCAACCCGTTCCAGTATTCTTGCCTGAAGATTCTATGAACAGAGGAACTCAGTGGGCTACTGTCTGTGGGGTCATGGAGAATGCACATACACACACAACTTGTGGTACATTAAGCTTCACTCTCTTGAGTTAGACAGTGGATTCAAATCTGGTTAGTGGACCTTACTGGTTCTGAGACTTTGGACAAATAACCTACTTTACTTTTTACTCAATATCCTTATAATTGTGAAAAATTACAGTACTCAATTTTTAAAATTCTACTTATTTATTCTTTTTTTTTTTTGGTTGCACTAAGTCTTTATTGTTGTGTGTGGGCTTTCTCTTATTGCAACAAGCAGGGGCTACTCTCTAGTTGCAGTGCTCAGGCTTCTCATTGTGGTGCCTTCTCCTGATGCAGAACACTGGCATTAGACACACAGGCTTCAGTAGTTGCAGCTTCTGTGCTCTAGAGTGCAGGCTCAGTACTTGTGGTACACAGGCTTAGTTGCTCTGTGACATGTGGGATCCTCCTGGCCCAGGATCAAACCCATGTCACCTGAGTTGTCAGGTGGATTCTTAACCATGGGACTACCAGGGAAGTACAGTATTTGCCTTAGAGAATTGTTTTGAAAATTAAATGATAACACGGTATAAACATTTAGCTTAACTGTAACCTATCATTAGTATGATTCTAAGGGTTATACACTTCTCTCAGATTGGTCTCTCTGGCCTCTATATCATGATTTCAGCATACACACACACATACACACACACACACACACACAAACACACACATATCTCACACACTTTGGGGGAAGTTATGAATTAAAGTATAAACAGGGTACCTCTGTGAATTCCCTTGGAAGTCCAGTTTTTAGGACCCCCATGATTCCACTGCACAGGTTCAATCCTGGCAGGGGAATTAAGATCTCATAAGCTACATGACATGACTTTAAAAAAAAAAAAGACTTTTCCACATCAGTCCCTTTGCAGACTTTACAGAGGAGCAAATGTACTTGTTTTTCAAGATCTCTCATAGTCACTAGTTGCTGATTTATGGATTTCCTGAGTCTTCCCTTATATGGCAATGGCTGATTGCTCTCTCCATCATTTATGAGACAAGAAGAGTTTGAAGTTGTGTAATAAGTCCATTTTAATTCAGTCTGTGCAACATTACCTGGTCTACTACTGAGCAACCTGGACGTTTGTAGCAGCCTATGTTTTAAGGACTCCAAAAGACCATTTTCAGTTTGACTGGGAAAGTCATCAGTCTTTTTTTCTTTTTTAAAATTTTTGCCCCATCACTTGGCATAAGGATTTTAGTTTCCTGGCCAGGGATAGAATCTATGTTCCCTGCAGTGGAAGTGGAAATCTTAACCATTGGATTGGACCAACAGGGAAGTCCTAAAAAGGCATTAGTCTATTGAAACATTCTGTTTAAAGCTTGAAGAAAAGAGAACTCTAACCCATTATTCATATATATCAATGGCTGTCAAATTACTAGACAGCCCACAAGAGATATTAAATTAATACATAGAATGTATACTGAATGGAAATCTATTACTGTTTTAAGAAGTTCGTGTCATTGAATCACATCAATTAATATATTCAAGTCATTGAAAAAATTTTCTCTCAAAGCAATATAAACAAACCTCAGATAAGGATACACTTATTGTTAAATGTCTTTTGGTCTAATAAAAGTTTGTACATAGCATTTTAAAAATTCCCCAAACAATGCTACTTGACTTTAAAAGAGGGATTTAGTGAAGTGGTCACTATCTAAAAATTGTATGTCGAAACATGTTTCCTCTTAGTGTTCAGAATGCTCTTGTTCTGAAATTGTATTTTAAGAAGCTTTAAAAGAGGTCACCAATGACATCAGATGTTATGTTTTGCAGCCACACAAAAATGGGTTCAGATTTGATGAAGGATAAGACTCTTTTGGATTCTTCTCAGTTCTTCAGATTAAATAAAACAGTTCTCAGGTCCTCAATAATTGCAATTAATACTGTGTTTGGAGTAACCACTCCAGTATTCTTGCCTGGAAAATCTCATGGACAGAAGAGGCAGGTGGGCTATAGTTCATGGGGTCATAAAGAGTCAGACATGACTGAGCATGCACACATAATAATGTATTAATTTCAGATAAGTAACTTTAGATGTACTTAATCAGTGAAAGTTTATGGTCCATTGTGACTATAGTGTTCCTGGACCCTGTGCCAGTTCTTGGACTTGTACTGTCACGTCCAGTCCTTACCCATCCTCTGCTCTAATGGGGTTGGATTTTATTGTATTTTACAGGAGGACTGATTCTCTACGTTGCCTTTTCTAGGGTTCCAGATCTTCTGTGTGATCAGTGAGAGACACTGGCTACATTGTATTCATTTACACTTTGTACAAAGCTGACAGAAAAGGTCTGTTTTAAGAGATAGATAAGAAAGAGAATAAAATAATAAAAATAAAAACTAAGTGTATTTGTTGTAGTCATACAATGTGCATTGTAGTTAATGTGCATTGTAGTCATGGTGAGGATGAGGGTCTTGTCTGCACTACTGGTGACCACGTCCCGAGCACAGTGTCTGGTATATTTCAGATACTTGATAAATATTATTGAATGAGTGATTGAATGATTGAATAGATCCTGATGCTAGGAGAGACTGAGGGCAAGAGAAGAAGGAAGTGACAGAGGATGAGATAGTTGGATGGTATTACTGACTCAGTGCACATGAGTTTGAGCAAACTCTGAAGGATAGTGAAGAGAAGCCCGGTGTGCTGCAGTCTATGGGGGTCACAAAGAGTCAGGCACGTCTGACTAAGCACAAGCTCAAGAGATCCAGCAGTTTTACTCTCCTGTAAATGTAAGATTTCTGTCTTCTATTAGACCCGTTTCACAGCACCTTTAATTTTCTTTTTGTTTTACCCATACTGATTTGATAAAAACAAGTTATGCTTGAATCAGTGTGGAGGTCTGAAGGTAGACACAAAATGGGTTCAGATTTGATGAAGGATAAGACTCTTTTGGATTCTTCTCAGTTCTTCAGATTAAATAAAACAGTTCTCAGGTCCTCAATAATTGCAATTAATACTGTGTTTGGAGTAACCACTCCAGTATTCTTGCCTGGAAAATCTCATGGACAGAAGAGGCAGGTGGGCTATAGTTCATGGGGTCATAAAGAGTCAGACATGACTGAGCATGCACACATAATAATGTATTAATTTCAGATAAGTAACTTTAGATGTACTTAATCAGTGAAAGTTTATGGTCCATTGTGACTATAGTGTTCCTGGACCCTGTGCCAGTTCTTGGACTTGTACTGTCACGTCCAGTCCTTACCCATCCTCTGCTCTAATGGGGTTGGATTTTATTGTATTTTACAGGAGGACTGATTCTCTACGTTGCCTTTTCTAGGGTTCCAGATCTTCTGTGTGATCAGTGAGAGACACTGGCTACATTGTATTCATTTACACTTTGTACAAAGCTGACAGAAAAGGTCTGTTTTAAGAGATAGATAAGAAAGAGAATAAAATAATAAAAATAAAAACTAAGTGTATTTGTTGTAGTCATACAATGTGCATTGTAGTTAATGTGCATTGTAGTCATGGTGAGGATGAGGGTCTTGTCTGCACTACTGGTGACCACGTCCCGAGCACAGTGTCTGGTATATTTCAGATACTTGATAAATATTATTGAATGAGTGATTGAATGATTGAATAGATCCTGATGCTAGGAGAGACTGAGGGCAAGAGAAGAAGGAAGTGACAGAGGATGAGATAGTTGGATGGTATTACTGACTCAGTGCACATGAGTTTGAGCAAACTCTGAAGGATAGTGAAGAGAAGCCCGGTGTGCTGCAGTCTATGGGGGTCACAAAGAGTCAGGCACGTCTGACTAAGCACAAGCTCAAGAGATCCAGCAGTTTTACTCTCCTGTAAATGTAAGATTTCTGTCTTCTATTAGACCCGTTTCACAGCACCTTTAATTTTCTTTTTGTTTTACCCATACTGATTTGATAAAAACAAGTTATGCTTGAATCAGTGTGGAGGTCTGAAGGTAGACACAAAATATTTTAAATTTTCAGTCAATTATTAGCAATAGATGGTAGTTAATATCTTCAGATTTTCTTAACAAGGATAGCAGCTTGTATTTATAGTAATGAATTTATTTTATTTATCCCACAGCATGTGGGATCTTAGTTCCCTGATCAAGGATCAAACCCTCTCCCCTTTTATTGATAGCATGGAGTTTTAAGCACTGGACCAGACAAGTCCCTGTAGTGAATTTATTTTTAACCAAAATATTTCTGTGAGACAGAGGTTAGTCTTGACTACTTTTATAGAAGAATTTAGCCATGGAGAGCTTCACTGACCTATATATGCCCAGATCCCTCAGCTGTAAACTGAAACATTAAATTTAGGATAATTCAAACATTGGGTAGTATCTGTTTCCCTCGCCTTCTCAAAGTCATTGCAAAATCTTCATTATCTGGAGATGAATACTTTCTCCTCAGTTTGTTTCTGTTTCTTTCTTTAATAAAATTCCTTCTAGAATAATCCACATTTAAAACTGGATAATGACATCTGATTTTTCAGATCTGATTTTTCTCTGGAGAGTATTGACTATCTAGTGTACAATGTTCTGAAATGTACTCATTCAATTATTTAAATAACAAGTTATGAACAGAACACAGGCAAGTTACTCAAGTACTAAGACAAGGGAAAAATCCATTCAATATAAGCTCTCCTATCGGCAGGTGTTAAATGGCTATTTTATAACCTTTGTTACAACCACCACCATTACAGTACCAGCACTTCTTTATAACACCTTAAAAGCTTGCCCATTTCCATGAATGGTATTATAAATATATTTCTTTATTCTACTCTCATTATAAGAGGAGGAGGTCAATGGTCTAAAGGGTGGTTTTCTATTATGAGAGGATAAAAAGTAAAATCAATAAATTTCCTTCAGATCATAAATGTTGCTGCAGTCTGGCAAGGTTGAGAAAATTATGAGCCTCACCTCATGATGTCTGGATATGGTAGCTTGTAAATTTCTAAATACATATGTATGTAGTTATGTATATAATAGCTTTTGGGCCCTTCCTAGGATTTGCTGAGAAATGCAGTAGAATTTTGTTCTGTATTGGTTCTAGAAATATTGGGAGAAATGTTGGTAGAACATACCCCTATACAAAACCAGATATGACATTGATTTATTTGGGAAATATTTTTAAGATTATAAAGTTGCATTTTTCTCCTTTGGCTTCACTACTTTGATCAGGAAACTAAAATAAGAAATCATTTGCTTCCCTTTTTCAATAAATTATGAATATTGAGATTAATTGGCAAAGCTTTTGCCTGGTACAAATCTTCTCCTTGAGTGGTGATAATTCAAATAGTTCCACAAAAATAAGAGAGATCATCAGAAATAGAATAAATTGGCTCAATAGAAGACAATATATAGTAAATTATTATGCAGTTCAGCATAAAGTTTATGCTGTGCTGCTTAATGATTAAGTGCAAGGACACTGAAAATAGATTGTCCATTCAGTTCCTACCTCTGCCGTGTAAGAGCAGTGTGACCTTGAGTAAGATACTTAACCTCTCTGTGCTTCATTTTCTTCATCCATAAACTGGGGATAATAAAAGTGCCTACTTAGATGTTATGAGGATTAAATTGATAAATACTTATAAACAGTTTATGTATTTAATACATAGCACTATATATGTATGGGTTATAGCAATACACCAAATACCAATGAAAGTAACCCAAACACCAATGAAAGAATGTATTTAAAATGTATTCTCTGAATTTCTCTAAAGCAGAGCATGACAGCTTATCTTAAAATTGACTTCAGGAATCTGAGGGGCTCACTGTACAAAAAAGAGAGCAAGCTATACACTAGATGCTTTTCTAGATGTTGAGCCTATTGCAGTAAACAAAACAAATACACATATAATGTATCAGACAATAAGTGCCAGGGAGAAACATCAAGCAGATAAGAGGACAAAGAATGATAGGGAGGTAGAATTTGGAATCAGGGAAAAACACAGAAGCAGATTCACTACCTAAAAAAATACCAATCTCTGTTGAGCCCCAAATTTTTATATTCCTCTAACTAAGCCTCCTGATACGCATACACATAAATTGAGGATTCACAGATTTTTTTCAACATGTTCGTTATATAGAACTTTTACTATTGTAGTGTATTATTACAACTACTTCTTTCCCCGTTAAAAAAATAGTTTATTTTGCCACTGTTTATAGATTAAAAACCCTTCCTAGGATTTGCTGAGAAATGCAGTAGAATTTTGTTCTGTATTGGTTCTAGAAATATTGGGAGAAATGTTGGTAGAACATACCCTATACAAAACCAGATATGACATTGATTTATTTGGGAAATATTTTTAAGATTATAAAGTTGCATTTTCTCCTTTGGCTTCACTACTTTGATCAGGAAACTAAAATAAGAAATCATTTGCTTCCTTTTCAATAAATTATGAATATTGAGATTAATTGGCAAAGCTTTTGCCTGGTACAAATCTTCTCCTTGAGTGGTGATAATTCAAATAGTTCCACAAAAATAAGAGAGATCATCAGAAATAGAATAAATTGGCTCAATAGAAGACAATATATAGTAAATTATTATGCAGTTCAGCATAAAGTTTATGCTGTGCTGCTTAATGATTAAGTGCAAGGACACTGAAAATAGATTGTCCATTCAGTTCCTACCTCTGCCGTGTAAGAGCAGTGTGACCTTGAGTAAGATACTTAACCTCTCTGTGCTTCATTTTCTTCATCCATAAACTGGGGATAATAAAAGTGCCTACTTAGATGTTATGAGGATTAAATTGATAAATACTTATAAACAGTTTATGTATTTAATACATAGCACTATATATGTATGGGTTATAGCAATACACCAAATACCAATGAAAGTAACCCAAACACCAATGAAAGAATGTATTTAAAATGTATTCTCTGAATTTCTCTAAAGCAGAGCATGACAGCTTATCTTAAAATTGACTTCAGGAATCTGAGGGGCTCACTGTACAAAAAAGAGAGCAAGCTATACACTAGATGCTTTTCTAGATGTTGAGCCTATTGCAGTAAACAAAACAAATACACATATAATGTATCAGACAATAAGTGCCAGGGAGAAACATCAAGCAGATAAGAGGACAAAGAATGATAGGGAGGTAGAATTTGGAATCAGGGAAAAACACAGAAGCAGATTCACTACCTAAAAAAATACCAATCTCTGTTGAGCCCCAAATTTTTATATTCCTCTAACTAAGCCTCCTGATACGCATACACATAAATTGAGGATTCACAGATTTTTTTCAACATGTTCGTTATATAGAACTTTTACTATTGTAGTGTATTATTACAACTACTTCTTTCCCCCAGAAAAATATTAAGAATATCACCTACTCTGTCTTTTACATTTTAGCCACTGTTTTTCCAAAGGCAGGAAGGGACGTTCAGAATTTATTTCTGGTAAGCCTGGTGCATGCTCGGTCATGATTTGCTAAAACGTAATGGGCAGCAATACCAAGAAGGCCAAGGTGAAGCTGGGTGCTTGAAATCGAGCCATGCCCTCCTAGAACATTCCTGTCCATGTTAAGTGCCTATTAGGAGAAAGTTACAATAAAGTTCAATATCAGAAAGTAGGCAAATGGGGACTCCCCTGGCAGTCCACTGGTTAAGACCCTATGCTTCCACTGCTAGAGCTATTCGTTCCATCCCTAGTCAGGGAACTAAGATCCTGCATGCTGCCTGATGTGGCCGCCCCCTCCCCCAAAAATAGTAGACAAGTGGTCCAGAAATTGAACACAGTTTTTGGGATGTGGAAACCGATGAAAAGCCTAATTTGGGAGCAATGCAGGTACTAGCTGGAAAATCCAAGGAGTGAACCAAAATTAGATTAATAGCCAAAGGACAAATACAAGTGAGAGGTCAAGCAATATAGCCAATCTTTCTCTCTCAGACAGCCAAATACTTCATTTCAATGGCTGACAGTTACATTTCTGGGCTTCGGTTCTTTGCCCCCAGTCTCTCCCCCTTTTTTGGCAAGAAAAATGAATCTTCTGTAGGGCTATGTAGTTGGCAATTGGGAGTGGGCAGGCAACATCTCATGGGGACTTTTTAGAAGATTATCCATTTTCAAAAATTATTCTCAAATTGCTCTATCCATTTCAAGAAGTGAAGAGTCATTTGGGAATGCATTTGATCATTAGGATTTTTTCCCCCTTGTGCTTTGTGTTTAGGATGAATAAAAGTTCCTGGAAAATGTATTAAGGTTGACAGTGCACTGTGAACTTCAATGTACAGCAAGCTGAGCTGGCAAAATACTCTTTAACAGGAAAGAGAACTAGGACAATGGAACTAACCTATCACATCACTTCTCTGCGTGGTTCTCCCGGGAGAGCTTTGTCAAAACCTGTTTGTCATGAGCTCTGGGCTCTTTGATGATTTTCTTTCCTAGCTTTGGACTCCAGGCACATATTCAAGATATAACTTAACTCTACTACATAACATCTGCCTTGGGGTTTTAAAACCACAAAGCAAGCACATTTAATGATTCAAAGTTCACAGCTTTATCAACACCAACAACTGTTCACGATCAGAGTCAACAGGCCATCACCACATGTTATTGACGTGATTGTGAGTGGTGTTGATGATTACCACATTCACATGGTACCTTCCCCCAATGATCTGTTTTTCAAATGCTAATTAATGAATCCTCTCTGGGCCTGTGTGAAGAAATCCTAGAGCACTCAAGTTGGTTGGTTTCACAGGCAGGCGTGTTAAATGACTCTGCTAACTTTCTCCACTCACCACTCTTGTTATCTTTCAACTCTCTCCATGGCCCCCACCTCATGAGCTTCCTGAGGCTAAGAGTATCTAATGTCAAAAAGGAAAAAGCACATGCAGTACAAGGTTTGGATGCAGCATTTCTGAAAAGTGTGTTCACAGGATAGTGAGATGCTCTGTGCAAAGATCTATCAAATGAACTTAAGGATAATGCAGCCTATATTTTCCTTGGGGATTTATAACTAATTTGACCACATGAAAGGCTCTAGGTCTTTCTGCAGCTCTGTGATCTGCTCATTGAATGAGCAGTGCTGCCTTCTCTGCAAACTGGGACTGGTTATTCTGAGTCCCTTCTGTGTGTTCCGCCCAAACTGGTGTCTGTGTGGTTGAACCCACCACCACTCTGCCCTGGAGGTCTCCCACTGGCCTTCTTCCCTCCACCCA
Organism: Tragulus kanchil; assembly: GCA_022376925.1. NCBI lineage: Eukaryota > Metazoa > Chordata > Mammalia > Artiodactyla > Tragulidae > Tragulus > Tragulus kanchil. Next base: position 211,874,500 of record JAIOJX010000026.1, read on the forward strand.
CCTCCATAGACAGTCTTCCAATCATGCACTGTCTAGTACTCGACTGCTAGCCTTGATATCCAAGTAGACATGTGGTGTCAGGGTGAAACATGCACCAAATTTCAAAGACTTGATATGAGAAAAATAATGTAACTATCTCAATAATTTTATCAGTGAAAAAATAAAGTATTTCTGCAGCATAGGTCTTTTTCAAAAAAAAAAAGTAAATAATATCACATCACTTCTCTGTGGTTCTCCCGGGAGAGCTTTGTCAAAACCTGTTTGTCATGAGCTCTGGGCTCTTTGATGATTTTCTTTCCTAGCTTTGGACTCCAGGCACATATTCAAGATATAACTTAACTCTACTACATAACATCTGCCTTGGGGTTTTAAAACCACAAAGCAAGCACATTTAATGATTCAAAGTTCACAGCTTTATCAACACCAACAACTGTTCACGATCAGAGTCAACAGGCCATCACCACATGTTATTGACGTGATTGTGAGTGGTGTTGATGATTACCACATTCACATGGTACCTTCCCCCAATGATCTGTTTTTCAAATGCTAATTAATGAATCCTCTCTGGGCCTGTGTGAAGAAATCCTAGAGCACTCAAGTTGGTTGGTTTCACAGGCAGGCGTGTTAAATGACTCTGCTAACTTTCTCCACTCACCACTCTTGTTATCTTTCAACTCTCTCCATGGCCCCCACCTCATGAGCTTCCTGAGGCTAAGAGTATCTAATGTCAAAAAGGAAAAAGCACATGCAGTACAAGGTTTGGATGCAGCATTTCTGAAAAGTGTGTTCACAGGATAGTGAGATGCTCTGTGCAAAGATCTATCAAATGAACTTAAGGATAATGCAGCCTATATTTTCCTTGGGGATTTATAACTAATTTGACCACATGAAAGGCTCTAGGTCTTTCTGCAGCTCTGTGATCTGCTCATTGAATGAGCAGTGCTGCCTTCTCTGCAAACTGGGACTGGTTATTCTGAGTCCCTTCTGTGTGTTCCGCCCAAACTGGTGTCTGTGTGGTTGAACCCACCACCACTCTGCCCTGGAGGTCTCCCACTGGCCTTCTTCCCTCCACCCACCTCCATAGACAGTCTTCCAATCATGCACTGTCTAGTACTCGACTGCTAGCCTTGATATCCAAGTAGACATGTGGTGTCAGGGTGAAACATGCACCAAATTTCAAAGACTTGATATGAGAAAAATAATGTAACTATCTCAATAATTTTATCAGTGAAAAAATAAAGTATTTCTGCAGCATAGGTCTTTTTTCACTTAAAATTGGGATTTTAGGAGAAGGATGAAGGTAGTTAAGAAAAATGGGGAAGTGGAAAGGAATATAATTAAGTAGGATAGATAATAATGCCTTCTTCTTTTGTTTTTTTTGGCGGTGCTGCACAGGACCTTAGTTCCCTGACCAGATGTTGAATCTGTGCCCTCTGCATTGGGAGCTCAGAGTCTTAATTCCTAGATCACCAGGGAAGTCCCAATCTTTATGCTTTAAATGACAGGCAATTTTAAGGGAAATGCAAATACTCAACTGAAATCCACTGGTATTTGAAAATACTTAAAGAAACTAGTTTTTTTTTTAATTTTTATTTATTTATTTATTTTTGTCTATTCTGGGTTTTCACTGCAGCCATAGGCTCTTCTCTAGTTGCAGGGAGTGGGGGTTACTCTCTAGTTGAAGGAAGCAGGCTTCTTGTTGTGGTGACTTTTCTTGTTCTGGAACTCAGACTCTAGGGCACATGGGCTTCAGTAGTTGTGGCACATAGGCACAGTAGTTGTGGCTCTGAGGCTCTAGAGCACAGGCTCAATAGTTATGGCTCACGGGCTTAGCTGTTCTGCAGCATGTGGAATCTTCCTCGATCATGGATCAAACTCCTGTCTCTTGCATTGGCAGGCAAATTCTTTACCACTGAGTTACCAGGGAAGCCCAGAAACTAGTGTCTCCTTAGAGAATATGAATGCCTTGCATAGGGAAGCCACCTGAGGTCTACTTCTGACTCTGACACTAATTAATTGAAAAGCAAAGGCTCTAGGTCTTTCTGCAGCTCTGTGATCTGCTCATTGAATGAGCAGTGCTGCCTTCTCTGCAAACTGGGACTGGTTATTCTGAGTCCCTTCTGTGTGTTCCGCCCAAACTGGTGTCTGTGTGGTTGAACCCACCACCACTCTGCCCTGGAGGTCTCCCACTGGCCTTCTTCCCTCCACCCACCTCCATAGACAGTCTTCCAATCATGCACTGTCTAGTACTCGACTGCTAGCCTTGATATCCAAGTAGACATGTGGTGTCAGGGTGAAACATGCACCAAATTTCAAAGACTTGATATGAGAAAAATAATGTAACTATCTCAATAATTTTATCAGTGAAAAAATAACGTACTTCTGCAGCATAGGTGTTTTTTCACTTAACATTGGGATTTTAGGAGAAGGATGAAGGTAGTTAAGAAAAATGGGGAAGTGGAAAGGAATATAATTAAGTAGGATAGATAATAATGCCTTCTTCTTTTGTTTTTTTTGGCGGTGCTGCACAGGACCTTAGTTCCCTGACCAGATGTTGAATCTGTGCCCTCTGCATTGGGAGCTCAGAGTCTTAATTCCTAGATCACCAGGGAAGTCCCAATCTTTATGCTTTAAATGACAGGCAATTTTAAGGGAAATGCAAATACTCAACTGAAATCCACTGGTATTTGAAAATACTTAAAGAAACTAGTTTTTTTTTTAATTTTTATTTATTTATTTATTTTTGTCTATTCTGGGTTTTCACTGCAGCCATAGGCTCTTCTCTAGTTGCAGGGAGTGGGGGTTACTCTCTAGTTGAAGGAAGCAGGCTTCTTGTTGTGGTGACTTTTCTTGTTCTGGAACTCAGACTCTAGGGCACATGGGCTTCAGTAGTTGTGGCACATAGGCACAGTAGTTGTGGCTCTGAGGCTCTAGAGCACAGGCTCAATAGTTATGGCTCACGGGCTTAGCTGTTCTGCAGCATGTGGAATCTTCCTCGATCATGGATCAAACTCCTGTCTCTTGCATTGGCAGGCAAATTCTTTACCACTGAGTTACCAGGGAAGCCCAGAAACTAGTGTCTCCTTAGAGAATATGAATGCCTTGCATAGGGAAGCCACCTGAGGTCTACTTCTGACTCTGACACTAATTAATTGAAAAGCAAAGCATTTAAATTATCTAATCTCTATGGAATTCCCTTTCCTCATTTTTATTATTTCTGGAAATTCTTTCTCTTTTTCCAAAAAGATACTTGAAAGCATTTTAAATTTGTTGTAATGGCCTTACATGACCTTCAGTTTTATATGGAAGTAGGTAAGGCTCTCATGGATAAGAAGCATTTTTATTGTGTTGAAATTTCAAAAAACAAAAAGGGCACCTTGGGAAGCGTTTCCATTAATTGTGACTTTATCACAATAGGGACTGTAGTCTTCAAATTTGCAGCCATAGAAAATTGTAGGTGAGTCTTCTTTCAGGGTTATACTTAAATTCACAGACCCCACAGGGGTGAGTATACAAATACAGCCCTAACATTATTTTACAAGATCTATAAGCACCTCTAGCAGGTCTGTTAGTGGGTTCTTTTCTGACAGAATTTGTGAGGGAAGCCATATCTTCATGAGAACAGGTCTTAGAATCCATGTAATCAGAAGGCATGGGGTTTGTCTGTAACTCAGATGTTTGGTAGCAAGGAACCATACTTGCCCCAAAGAGTAACTTAGTCTTAGGATTGGGTAAGTCACATCCTGGAGCCCCCATGAATATGCTCCATTGTCAATCTCAGTACTGAGTTTCCATGATTGCCAAAAGTCTTTGCTGATGCTCCTTTTTAAAGATGAGGTCTTGTAACAAAGAAAAACAGACCTCATTCCATACTTGATCTATTCGCTTGGCTCCAGCCCTTGTTCTTTGTTGCCTGTTCTTTATCATGCTAGCTCTGCACCTTTTGTAAAATAATGTTTCCTATAGTCTGAAATAGACAGAAGAGCCCACTCTCAAGACTCTGCCTCCTTGGCTTGACATTGAAAGGTATTAACACTTTTCATTCGTGTAAGTATTCCAAAGTTGCAGAAAAGAGGTTAACATTTGCTTTGTTGGGGGTTTAATAGGAACTGGTGACCAGACTCATGGGGACAGCTGAAAGAGCAAACAATTATGATATCCTCTCTGGAATCTGGCCAACAACCAGCCACACATCCTGGCCCCTCTAATATAAAAGAAGCCTGAATTCTAACTCTGTAAGGTGATTCTTTGGTACACCAGTCCATTGTCTTCTTGGCCTTATAATTTCCAGAATAAAGTCACTATTCCTAGCCCTACCACCTCATCTCTTTACTTGCTGGCCTTTCATGCAGCTAGCAGCATGAGCTTAGCCTCAGTAACAGCCTTGATCTGACTCTGTCTAGAAGAGTCTGTCCTCCTTAAAGTCAATTTTTGTTTTGCTTTTTAAAAAATAATATTGCTAAGGTTTTTTTCTTATTAAGTGGATTTGTAAGTGGTAACCCTTGGGAAGCGTTTCCATTAATTGTGACTTTATCACAATAGGGACTGTAGTCTTCAAATAGAAAATTGTAGGTGAGTCTTCTTTCAGGGTTATACTTAAATTCACAGACCCCACAGGGGTGAGTATACAAATACAGCCCTAACATTATTTTACAAGATCTATAAGCACCTCTAGCAGGTCTGTTAGTGGGTTCTTTTCTGACAGAATTTGTGAGGGAAGCCATATCTTCATGAGAACAGGTCTTAGAATCCATGTAATCAGAAGGCATGGGGTTTGTCTGTAACTCAGATGTTTGGTAGCAAGGAACCATACTTGCCCCAAAGAGTAACTTAGTCTTAGGATTGGGTAAGTCACATCCTGGAGCCCCCATGAATATGCTCCATTGTCAATCTCAGTACTGAGTTTCCATGATTGCCAAAAGTCTTTGCTGATGCTCCTTTTTAAAGATGAGGTCTTGTAACAAAGAAAAACAGACCTCATTCCATACTTGATCTATTCGCTTGGCTCCAGCCCTTGTTCTTTGTTGCCTGTTCTTTATCATGCTAGCTCTGCACCTTTTGTAAAATAATGTTTCCTATAGTCTGAAATAGACAGAAGAGCCCACTCTCAAGACTCTGCCTCCTTGGCTTGACATTGAAAGGTATTAACACTTTTCATTCGTGTAAGTATTCCAAAGTTGCAGAAAAGAGGTTAACATTTGCTTTGTTGGGGGTTTAATAGGAACTGGTGACCAGACTCATGGGGACAGCTGAAAGAGCAAACAATTATGATATCCTCTCTGGAATCTGGCCAACAACCAGCCACACATCCTGGCCCCTCTAATATAAAAGAAGCCTGAATTCTAACTCTGTAAGGTGATTCTTTGGTACACCAGTCCATTGTCTTCTTGGCCTTATAATTTCCAGAATAAAGTCACTATTCCTAGCCCTACCACCTCATCTCTTTACTTGCTGGCCTTTCATGCAGCTAGCAGCATGAGCTTAGCCTCAGTAACAGCCTTGATCTGACTCTGTCTAGAAGGGAGTCTGTCCTCCTTAAAGTCAATTTTTTGTTTTGCTTTTTTAAAAAAATAATATTGCTAAGGTCTTCTATTAGTTTTTTTGCTTTACAGTTTAACTCTCAGAAGGCAACTCTATCTTCCTCTGTCATAGCCAAGATCTTCATGGAGGTGGGGGCATTTTTGTTCATTGTTATGTGCAAAGAAATTCACATTTGCTGTTTTCTGGAGGAAAATAATTAAAGCATTTTATAAATTAAATTCTTCACCTATCTCATGTGTAACTGTGATAATATATGTAAAGGGCTTTGCTTCAGGTATGTAGTATTTATTTAACATCAAACTGAAAAAGAAAACAAAACACAAATTAGTAAATAAGAACAAACAAGTAAACCAGAAGGGATTTGAAGATTAAAGGAATAAATTCTTTGTGCAGCTTTGCTGACTATTTTCAAAGAGACCAGAAGCAAATGAGACATTTTTTTGGTGTTATCATTAAACTAAGAATAAGGTCTACTCTACGGATACATTCTAAGGAATAAGTGAAATAATGTACATCAGTGTGCTTTATGACTAGTGAAATGCTTTTCAAGTGTAAGATATGTTATAGCTTTTAAATTTGTAGCTTATTTAAAATTTTGCCACTTAAAAATGTAAACATTATGCAAAAACATTTAAATTATAGATGGTGTTGGAAAGTTGCAGATGGGTAAGAAAAACCAGTTTATGTTACACTGGTCCATTTTAGCTGATACTCAGTTGGAATATCAAATCAACATCAAGACTCAAGTTGGTCTTTCTGGTCAACGCTTAACAGGAGGGTGAAAACAAGTGAAGTGTGTTGTCTGTGGGAGGCCTTGTTATTAGATGGTGATGAATGTGGCTGTTAAACATTTAGGCAAAAAAGATTTGCAGCTTTCAGTGCCATAGGGAGCAGCTTTCTCGTGTCAAACAATTATGATATCCTCTCTGGAATCTGGCCAACAACCAGCCACACATCCTGGCCCCTCTAATATAAAAGAAGCCTGAATTCTAACTCTGTAAGGTGATTCTTTGGTACACCAGTCCATTGTCTTCTTGGCCTTATAATTTCCAGAATAAAGTCACTATTCCTAGCCCTACCACCTCATCTCTTTACTTGCTGGCCTTTCATGCAGCTAGCAGCATGAGCTTAGCCTCAGTAACAGCCTTGATCTGACTCTGTCTAGAAGGGAGTCTGTCCTCCTTAAAGTCAATTTTTTGTTTTGCTTTTTTAAAAAAATAATATTGCTAAGGTCTTCTATTAGTTTTTTTGCTTTACAGTTTAACTCTCAGAAGGCAACTCTATCTTCCTCTGTCATAGCCAAGATCTTCATGGAGGTGGGGGCATTTTTGTTCATTGTTATGTGCAAAGAAATTCACATTTGCTGTTTTCTGGAGGAAAATAATTAAAGCATTTTATAAATTAAATTCTTCACCTATCTCATGTGTAACTGTGATAATATATGTAAAGGGCTTTGCTTCAGGTATGTAGTATTTATTTAACATCAAACTGAAAAAGAAAACAAAACACAAATTAGTAAATAAGAACAAACAAGTAAACCAGAAGGGATTTGAAGATTAAAGGAATAAATTCTTTGTGCAGCTTTGCTGACTATTTTCAAAGAGACCAGAAGCAAATGAGACATTTTTTTGGTGTTATCATTAAACTAAGAATAAGGTCTACTCTACGGATACATTCTAAGGAATAAGTGAAATAATGTACATCAGTGTGCTTTATGACTAGTGAAATGCTTTTCAAGTGTAAGATATGTTATAGCTTTTAAATTTGTAGCTTATTTAAAATTTTGCCACTTAAAAATGTAAACATTATGCAAAAACATTTAAATTATAGATGGTGTTGGAAAGTTGCAGATGGGTAAGAAAAACCAGTTTATGTTACACTGGTCCATTTTAGCTGATACTCAGTTGGAATATCAAATCAACATCAAGACTCAAGTTGGTCTTTCTGGTCAACGCTTAACAGGAGGGTGAAAACAAGTGAAGTGTGTTGTCTGTGGGAGGCCTTGTTATTAGATGGTGATGAATGTGGCTGTTAAACATTTAGGCAAAAAAGATTTGCAGCTTTCAGTGCCATAGGGAGCAGCTTTCTCTGTGTCCTTACCCAGTCAAGTGATACAAAGCAAACTTGGCTGCTGAATAATTTCATGTAATTGTACCCTAGAGAACTGAAAATATACAGGAAGAAGGTCTTTTGTATACAAGTGCCCATTTAAGAAACTACAATGGAAAATGAATACATCTGTTGGTGAACACTTACCTGCAATTATCTCTAGCTGAAATTTCCAAATGTTGAACAGAAGGAAATTCCCTAGGTGGAAAAATGTCCCTGGTTAACTTCAGTAGCTACTCATTACTCCCTAAATGTTCTTACCAGGCAAACCAAGCAAAAAGAAACCTCTTTTCTGAAAACATTACCTGCAAAGCACAAGGTCAGGGTGGCTGGTCTGGGCAGGCAGCAGCTCCTCCAGAGGGCTTTGTGACTTTGTTAAGGGGGTAGTTTCATTCCCTCACCTGTCTAAGCTCATCCTTGGCATTTGCTTGCTTTGGTGGAATCCATCATGTGCATCTCTTAAACTCAGAATAACTGGAGTGGGAGACAGTCACAGATGGACCATTAGGATTTTCTTTCTCAAGAGAGGTTGTTAAATCTTATACGTCACTCCTGTCACATAATACAATGCTTTATAGTCACTCATGAGTCCTGCACAGTAGACCAAGGGAGTGATCCAAGATATTGCCCTCATGAGATAGCTGAGGAGAAACTAAATAGCAAAGAGGTTACTTCCCAGCAGCCTCTCCACCAAAGGTAGAAGTGAAACTAACTAGTAGTACTTAGGAACTGAGAACTAAGGCTTTAGACAACGAAAGAAACACTTAAATGCTCACAAACAGAATTGGTCTTCACCTCCTTCTCTCATCCAGCTCCCTCCCAGAACACTTTTCTGGAGCCTCTCCTGGCCTTTGCACAGAGTCGGTCCTCGTGAAATTTCCAGGGAACACCTCATCTCTCACTACTGTGTCTGGCTCTGTTCTCTGGGTGGATGCCAAAATTCTTTACTCATCCTCATTGCATTGTTGCCGAGTTCTCTTCCTTCTCCGGATCCTACCTTTGAAAGACTGTGGGAGTATCCTCATCTTTTATCCTCTGTGCTCCCTTTCTACCATATTGCCTCATCATTACTTGCTATATCCCTTTTTGTTTAAAAATTTTGTTGGAGTATAGTTGCTTTACAATGTTGTGTGAATTTCTGCTGTACAGCAAAGTGAATCAGCTATCCATATACATACATTCTTTCTTTTGTGGATCTCCTTCCCACTTAGGTCACCATAGAGCACTGAGTAGAGTTCTCTGTGCTGTACAGTAGATTCTCTGTTTTAGAAATAGTAGTGTGAAATAGCAGTCCATAGGGTCACACAGAGTTGGACATGACTGAAGTGACTGAGTATGCATGAATGTAGTGTATATGCATCAATTTCAATCTCCCAATTTGTACCATCCCCTCCTTTCCCCCTTGATATCCATGTTTATTATCTATGTCTATGTTTCTATTTCTACTTTGTAAATAAGATCATCTATATCAATTTTTTCAGATTCCATATATATGCATTAATATACAGTATTTGTTTTTCTCCTTCTGACTTACTTCACTGCATGAAAGTCTCTAGGTCCATTCCCATGTCTACAAATGATCCAGTTTCATTCCTTTTTATGACTGAGTAGTATTCCATTGTATATACATAGCACATCTTCTTTATACATTACTATGTTGATGGACATTTACATTGTTTCCATGGCTACATCCCTTCTTAATGACCATATCCAACCATTGCCTGTCTTCCTTGTCTCTCTTGTCAGAACTCCTCGGTGGTTTTGGAGAACATTACTATTTTTTATGGTAAATAGCAAAGAGGTTACTTCCCAGCAGCCTCTCCACCAAAGGTAGAAGTGAAACTAACTAGTAGTACTTAGGAACTGAGAACTAAGGCTTTAGACAACGAAAGAAACACTTAAATGCTCACAAACAGAATTGGTCTTCACCTCCTTCTCTCATCCAGCTCCCTCCCAGAACACTTTTCTGGAGCCTCTCCTGGCCTTTGCACAGAGTCGGTCCTCGTGAAATTTCCAGGGAACACCTCATCTCTCACTACTGTGTCTGGCTCTGTTCTCTGGGTGGATGCCAAAATTCTTTACTCATCCTCATTGCATTGTTGCCGAGTTCTCTTCCTTCTCCGGATCCTACCTTTGAAAGACTGTGGGAGTATCCTCATCTTTTATCCTCTGTGCTCCCTTTCTACCATATTGCCTCATCATTACTTGCTATATCCCTTTTTGTTTAAAAATTTTGTTGGAGTATAGTTGCTTTACAATGTTGTGTGAATTTCTGCTGTACAGCAAAGTGAATCAGCTATCCATATACATACATTCTTTCTTTTGTGGATCTCCTTCCCACTTAGGTCACCATAGAGCACTGAGTAGAGTTCTCTGTGCTGTACAGTAGATTCTCTGTTTTAGAAATAGTAGTGTGAAATAGCAGTCCATAGGGTCACACAGAGTTGGACATGACTGAAGTGACTGAGTATGCATGAATGTAGTGTATATGCATCAATTTCAATCTCCCAATTTGTACCATCCCCTCCTTTCCCCCTTGATATCCATGTTTATTATCTATGTCTATGTTTCTATTTCTACTTTGTAAATAAGATCATCTATATCAATTTTTTCAGATTCCATATATATGCATTAATATACAGTATTTGTTTTTCTCCTTCTGACTTACTTCACTGCATGAAAGTCTCTAGGTCCATTCCCATGTCTACAAATGATCCAGTTTCATTCCTTTTTATGACTGAGTAGTATTCCATTGTATATACATAGCACATCTTCTTTATACATTACTATGTTGATGGACATTTACATTGTTTCCATGGCTACATCCCTTCTTAATGACCATATCCAACCATTGCCTGTCTTCCTTGTCTCTCTTGTCAGAACTCCTCGGTGGTTTTGGAGAACCTATCTGGAGGCTATTTCAGACATATTCTTTTGCATCCACTTGGCTCAACCTTTTTTAATTAACATTGGAAAAATTGATCTCAGAATAAGTATTTCAAATAAGTTATTACAAAAACTGACATGAAGCAGAAATGCCACAATTAAAGAATGGCTACATTTAGGATACCTTTACTCCATGGAATATTTTAAGTGATCATAATAAAGATACTAGAGAAATATGAAAAAGTAGTTTTGGTAAAATGTTACATGAAAAATATAAGGCAAAATGTTATTTATCATTCAGTTTACATGTATGCCTATGAATGAAGACAGACTATGTAAAGTAAGAATATAGATGATTTGGGTGATGAGATTATCATAACTTCAAATGTAAAATATACTGTAAAGTTGTCATGCTCTTTTGATAATAATCTTCAGTTTTGACACAGTCTCTGATTTATCCCTTTTTTCTCCAACCCAAATGATTAGTTCCTTTAGTAACATGGCTTTTTCCGTGTTAGACTGAGATCACTTTCTTTCAATTTAGAATTTGGAAGGTCTAGATATTCCTTCTCTGAATGAAACTGATGATCAGAATACAAAATGAATTACCAAAAGGAAAAGGTTATCACTTAGGTTAAATTTATGAATAGCATTTCTAGTTGGTTCTCATTCTTTTAATAGTTTAGACTTAAAAATTTTTAGCTTGTCAAATTTAAAAGTTAACTAGAAATAAAATTTGTTTCCCCTTTCTTTTTCAAATTTAAAAGTAATTTCAATCTCCCAATTTGTACCATCCCCTCCTTTCCCCCTTGATATCCATGTTTATTATCTATGTCTATGTTTCTATTTCTACTTTGTAAATAAGATCATCTATATCAATTTTTTCAGATTCCATATATATGCATTAATATACAGTATTTGTTTTTCTCCTTCTGACTTACTTCACTGCATGAAAGTCTCTAGGTCCATTCCCATGTCTACAAATGATCCAGTTTCATTCCTTTTTATGACTGAGTAGTATTCCATTGTATATACATAGCACATCTTCTTTATACATTACTATGTTGATGGACATTTACATTGTTTCCATGGCTACATCCCTTCTTAATGACCATATCCAACCATTGCCTGTCTTCCTTGTCTCTCTTGTCAGAACTCCTCGGTGGTTTTGGAGAACCTATCTGGAGGCTATTTCAGACATATTCTTTTGCATCCACTTGGCTCAACCTTTTTTAATTAACATTGGAAAAATTGATCTCAGAATAAGTATTTCAAATAAGTTATTACAAAAACTGACATGAAGCAGAAATGCCACAATTAAAGAATGGCTACATTTAGGATACCTTTACTCCATGGAATATTTTAAGTGATCATAATAAAGATACTAGAGAAATATGAAAAAGTAGTTTTGGTAAAATGTTACATGAAAAATATAAGGCAAAATGTTATTTATCATTCAGTTTACATGTATGCCTATGAATGAAGACAGACTATGTAAAGTAAGAATATAGATGATTTGGGTGATGAGATTATCATAACTTCAAATGTAAAATATACTGTAAAGTTGTCATGCTCTTTTGATAATAATCTTCAGTTTTGACACAGTCTCTGATTTATCCCTTTTTTCTCCAACCCAAATGATTAGTTCCTTTAGTAACATGGCTTTTTCCGTGTTAGACTGAGATCACTTTCTTTCAATTTAGAATTTGGAAGGTCTAGATATTCCTTCTCTGAATGAAACTGATGATCAGAATACAAAATGAATTACCAAAAGGAAAAGGTTATCACTTAGGTTAAATTTATGAATAGCATTTCTAGTTGGTTCTCATTCTTTTAATAGTTTAGACTTAAAAATTTTTAGCTTGTCAAATTTAAAAGTTAACTAGAAATAAAATTTGTCTCTCTTCATTGCCTTTTTATCCATCTAGAAACTGATACACTCTATAAATGATGGGGATTTCAGAAACATCAAAAAGGCAGCAGGAATGCTCCTCTCTAAGGAGTAAGATGCTCAACTTTAATGTTTCATTTGTTCTTTATGTGGGTTTAGGTGTCTTTCAAAGTAGCTGCTGTTTAAGAGAGGATAAAGGAAGCTTCCTTAGACAAAAGATCAAGCTCCTTGTTTTCCTTCAGGAGAAACGTGGCATAAATGCTTCCCTGCTAATTTTGTGTAATTATTCTTCCCAACATCAGTCTTCTTTGACCCTGCAGTTGGGTCTCTGGAGTGTGCTCCAAGGGTGTTTCTTGGGTTTGGTCCAGGAAAGACCGTATTGGCCTGAGTTATAGAGTCTCACTTCCTTCAAAACTGTGTCTCCAACTTCTTGGGCTGAAGGCTCAGGAATTAAGGCATCAGACTCTGGATCTGATGCTAAGTATCAAGCTTTTTGACTGTCTCCTTGCTCACCACAGGGGTAAGGCAAGACTCTCTGGGTTTCCAGCTTTCCCAGAGGCATGGAGTTTTCTTCCTAGATCTAGCCCTGGCTGGATTGTTAATTCTGAGAATGCAAGAGAGTTTCATACCACAAATGAGGTACCTCAGTGCCAGAGCTAAGCCTGCCCTGAGCTGAAAATGGAATGGTTCAGTGTTGCATGCGGGTTATTAAAGATTCTGCTTACTTTACAATGGTCTGTTAACAGCTCTAATGTCTTTAACATGTGCAGCCTATTGACTTTTAAGTAACATTTTATTGAAGTAACTGCCGTGCTTATTAGCCCGTAAGATTTACGCTTCATTTTCAGTCCTGAATCTGGAGGAGGGAGCAGCTCTCTCTTCACTGGTGAGGCAGGAGCCTCCTGAATAAGAGATACTCAGTGTGAATAGGAACATCTGTGGTGCAGTCCGGTCAAAAGAGAAGCAGCTCGTCTCCCAGGATTTGGAGGGTGCTAAAGGTCACAGAGAAACAATCACATCTTCATTAATGAAACTGAAATCCAGAGGAAAAAATATTTGCAGATGTGGCCCGTGTGAATGGCTTATATCGTGCTTGTACCCTTTTACAGTGTCAGGTGGATAGTTAATTTCAGTGAGTGTGAAATTTCACTTAAGTGAACGTACAGAGAACCACCAGGACTGAAACCTGAATGTTCCATGCTGCCCTTACTGAGGCATTTTAGAAAGCTAAGAAATTTCCCCACATAGTTATCTTTTCACTGCTGCTATTGGCTCTTAGAAACACAAAGAATTATGCCTCTACACGTACAGGTGATTGGATGCAAAAGTCAACATGCAAATCTGCGAAAATCAACAAGAACAGCAGAAGAAGGCATATTGGCATTCACTTCATCCCAGGATTTTAGGGGTCTGTAGGACGTAAAAGGAAACTTCAGTGCATTTAAAATAAGTTTTAATCTTATGTTACATATGTGGGACATATATTTGTAAACAGCTGAATAGCTACATAGTTTTTCATTTATTTTCTTTAACTGCTGAGGAAAACAGTTATGTACCAATGTGAGTTTATTTAATGAAAGACAGTCCTTCACATAAATGCACGTTCATGCACTCTGTACAACAGTGTGTTGAAATCTTCAAATGGCTCTAGCAAAGAACACAGAATAAAGAAAGCAAAACCCAGTTCATCAGGGTAGGCATAAATACGACTTTCACAATGATCTGAAGTTTTATGGCCTAGGGAAAGCTCCATGTTTCTCGTCTCATTTTTCAAACTGGGTCTCAGAAATCAGCTGAAGGACTGGAGTATAAGGCATGGTTTTCTCATAACTTTTCCAGACCAGAGATAAAGCATTCTTGAACATTTATGGTAAAAACTAAAAGGCTGATAAGAGCCCTCTGCTAAAGCTGGGCCAGTACTCTGTTTTGTTTTTTTTTTTAATTGTATTGATGTATAGTCACTTAAAGGACTGGGAATTTGCGATTAGCAGATACACACCCTCATATATAGGACAGATAAACAGCTAGGTCCTACTGTAGAGCACTGGGCCAGTACTCTGTCTTCTGCTTTGACATCGTCTCTTTCTGAGAAATCCTATCACCCATGCATGAACTGATGGAGGAAAACTGTCTGTCTTAGCCTCAGGGCTTAAATTACCAGCTTTTCAGGTCTGCAGAGACTTTGAGAAATGTACTAATATATTCACAACAGGAGGAAAGTGCCAACAGAAACAGATTCTGAACTGGTTCCCAAACAGGATGACAAAAATGTCCACCCGGACCACACACAACTCAGCCACATTGCACGGGGGTCCTGCAACATACACTTGTTTTTGCTTCACCCACCTATCAGCAGCCCCGAGCGCTTCACGTGGGGACTGGATGGCTCCTGCCACTTAATTAAATTTTGCACTTAGCTCAGCGACTCAGACTCTGTGTTGTTAAAAAGTATATATTTCTTCCAAGAGGTTCAGTTTCCAATGGATGTTTCCTTTAAGAAAAAATAAAGGGAGTTGGGGGTGAGAAGCAGGGGCAGTGTGCAAATAAGAGAGTTACATTTAGGCTCTGAAATTACACGGTGTTGTATACATCTCTGTGCAAAAACTGAATCATCATCTTAAAATTTTTTTATTTTAGAGCAGTTTTAAAAATTTTTTTTTAAAAATTAAGGAAAGTTGGTTTACAATGTGCTAGTTTCTGATATACAGCAAAGTGCTTCAGCTATACACATATATTCTTTTCCACTATAATTTATTGCGAGGTATTGAATATAATTCCCTCTGCCTTACAGTAGGTCCTTGTTGTTTATCTGTTTTGTATGTAGTAGTGTG
Organism: Tragulus kanchil; assembly: GCA_022376925.1. NCBI lineage: Eukaryota > Metazoa > Chordata > Mammalia > Artiodactyla > Tragulidae > Tragulus > Tragulus kanchil. The sequence continues at coordinate 211,889,758 of JAIOJX010000026.1, forward strand.
TATGAAAGCAATTAAACAAAAATTAAGTATAGACTAGTGTATTTTATTTAAAAGAAGTATATGTATAATCCTTTACAAATTAACAAAGTACTGAAGTAAAGAGTAAATAAAGCAAGACTTCTTTATTGCAAAAGCCTGGAAAGTCAATACAAATTTAATAAAATCAGTTTCTAGCATGCTCTTTTCTGGAAATAGAATCTTTTAAAGAGGTTGTGAAACCCAGGCTGGCATCAGCCGATAGGGCTTTTTTATATTCAGATTATATATCCTGAAAACTTGATCCTAACCAGAGCAAGCAAGGCAAAACCCTACCTAAAATGACTGAAACAATTCCGAATCTAGATGCTTTGCCTAAAAATCTAAGCATTAGGGTCACAAAAATGAAATGGTAGGTACTTGAAAACATCTTGGTTGTCTTATTTAACTTCAGATTAATTGTAGATGCACCCCACTGTGAAAACGATTGATATAAGGTTGACAAAGACTGTTGATTATAGATTCCAAACATTTCAGAACCCTGATATGAGTTTTTCCACCCTTGGTAGTGCTTTAGTCCCAACACCTTTAATAAAATCAAGGTGACAGACCATGAAAACGTTTACTTCAGAGCTACAAGCAAATCTGATACTATTGTTGAAAGATGCCTGGGGGCACGTGGACCAGCGTTTCGCGGAAGAGGAGGCTGTGGAGGTGTGCGGTAGCGCAGTAACCTCCAGTTAGGAACTGCGGGGTTCTGCAGATGAACTGCGGGGCTTTGAAATTTTAAACCGCCTAAAAGAGAAGACGCCTGAGAGCAAATTCTGCGCAGATCACAGGAAGGAGAGTGTTATCCAAAAGCAAATTTACTCTCTCATAAAAATTGGATTTTTTCCCCCAGATTTTAAGTAAAATGTGGTTTCATAAATAAATGTCTGTGCCACATGAAGAAGGCTGAAACGTGACCATGAAATTTTGTTCCCTCCCCAGACTCAAAAAGCGGCAATTCTTTTCCACTATAATTTATTGCGAGGTATTGAATATAATTCCCTCTGCCTTACAGTAGGTCCTTGTTGTTTATCTGTTTTGTATGTAGTAGTGTGTATGAAAGCAATTAAACAAAAATTAAGTATAGACTAGTGTATTTTATTTAAAAGAAGTATATGTATAATCCTTTACAAATTAACAAAGTACTGAAGTAAAGAGTAAATAAAGCAAGACTTCTTTATTGCAAAAGCCTGGAAAGTCAATACAAATTTAATAAAATCAGTTTCTAGCATGCTCTTTTCTGGAAATAGAATCTTTTAAAGAGGTTGTGAAACCCAGGCTGGCATCAGCCGATAGGGCTTTTTTATATTCAGATTATATATCCTGAAAACTTGATCCTAACCAGAGCAAGCAAGGCAAAACCCTACCTAAAATGACTGAAACAATTCCGAATCTAGATGCTTTGCCTAAAAATCTAAGCATTAGGGTCACAAAAATGAAATGGTAGGTACTTGAAAACATCTTGGTTGTCTTATTTAACTTCAGATTAATTGTAGATGCACCCCACTGTGAAAACGATTGATATAAGGTTGACAAAGACTGTTGATTATAGATTCCAAACATTTCAGAACCCTGATATGAGTTTTTCCACCCTTGGTAGTGCTTTAGTCCCAACACCTTTAATAAAATCAAGGTGACAGACCATGAAAACGTTTACTTCAGAGCTACAAGCAAATCTGATACTATTGTTGAAAGATGCCTGGGGGCACGTGGACCAGCGTTTCGCGGAAGAGGAGGCTGTGGAGGTGTGCGGTAGCGCAGTAACCTCCAGTTAGGAACTGCGGGGTTCTGCAGATGAACTGCGGGGCTTTGAAATTTTAAACCGCCTAAAAGAGAAGACGCCTGAGAGCAAATTCTGCGCAGATCACAGGAAGGAGAGTGTTATCCAAAAGCAAATTTACTCTCTCATAAAAATTGGATTTTTTCCCCCAGATTTTAAGTAAAATGTGGTTTCATAAATAAATGTCTGTGCCACATGAAGAAGGCTGAAACGTGACCATGAAATTTTGTTCACCCCGCGCGGTTCACAATTCCCGCTTCCTTCACCATCCAGCCCAGACCTCAAAAAGGCAAACAGGCAATTTCACAGATTACTAAAAAACATTTGATTGTTAAAATAACAGAACTGCGCAGACTTCCAGATAGTGTATTTCACAAAACAACAGAAAAGGAGTTTTGTAACTTCCTGGATGGAAATCGGGGAGTGATAAAACCTTTCAGGGATCTGAGAATTTCTCTTTAGCAATCCTAGCGTTATCTAAGAAAGGAATAGGTTCTGATCCACATCCATCATCGTGTTCTCTCGTGTTTTTATTGGCTAAAACTAGATAGAAAAATCAGAGTGTGTTTATTTCATAATGTTTTGATCAGTGTTTGTTTCTGAATGTATTCTTTTAAAATTTATTTTCTGCTGTGTTGTGATAACTTCCTGAAAAAGTCCCTATATGTAATGAAGGTTGAACATACTGCACTCCAGGGATTTCTGAATGCCAAATATTTGGATATTTCCCAAAGAAGGATTAGTCTATAGAGAACTGAGGTCTGATGTTGCACAAGTAAAGTGATTGCATAAGGGAGAAAAAATACTATGTTTCTTGAGAAAGTGACTGTAGAATTTCCTATCTTGCTACATCAAATTAAGTCTAAAAAATTGTTGCATTTGGTTCTCACATGACAAGAAAAATCATTTTTTTTCTTATAATCGTTTTATGTGAAAATGTCATCAAATTGTATAATGGGGGCAACATCTGTTGAAGAAATGAATTGTACACAAATGAAAATGTTATTTGAAAACATAAAAAAACTGTTTCACAGTAATGCTTATTTTTAAATTTTTAAATTGTCAAAATGTGGACTATCAGTTCTAATTTTAAGTCCATGCAGATGCTGCAAAGGTCTCCTGAAGAAATGTGAGCTATTACATATGTTCATAGATCTTACTTCCATACCTTTCTCTCTCACAATATTAAATAGCATGTTAGGTAATTCTAGTAGGAGGTTGAATCTCCACTGCATTGAAGTATGGATACTGTGTTATCTCTAATTAAAACACTCTTTGTTGAAAGCAATAGAATATTAAGCCAATTTTGTTTTAGGCAAGTAACTTTATTAATAAAATTATGTACTACCATCTCTTCTTTTGTTGACTAAAATATGTGAAATTTTGTCAAAATTGTAATTGGTTTTCTATAAAATTATACATTGTCTATTGATCTTTATGATTGCAGTTAGAACCATTAAAAACTATCAAAATTCTTTTAAAAATCCGTTTCTCTGTTTGCTTGGGTGTATATGTATAAAATTCTGCTGTCCTCGGTACATAAAAAACATTCCATTTATATGAGAATTCAACATCTTTGTTGGCTTTATGTTCAAAATAGATGAGAATGAAGAATGATTTGGGTATTACAGGAAAAATAAACAATAAAAATAAGTTTCTTACAAAAACGACCAGAATCAAGACAGTTTATTTTCAAACAAGTTTATTTTTATTGTTATTCATATCTAAGGCAATTGTATGAGTCTCTCTAGAGAGCTGAGCCTTAAAAAGACTTAATGACTCTGTAGATTGCAAAGTGTTCTTTACCATTTCAACATCCAGCTCTTAATTTAAAAAAGACATTTGATTTCTATACCCTCCATAGTTACTGAAATCCCACAGTCTGTATGACTTTCAGGAACATCATGGCAAACACAGTTACCTCATAAACCTGTGGAGAGTTTTATCATTTTCCAAGGGTTTTCACACACAAACTTGAGAGGACAAGTTTCACAGTTAAAAAACTCATAAACCTGTGAAAATGTCATCAAATTGTATAATGGGGGCAACATCTGTTGAAGAAATGAATTGTACACAAATGAAAATGTTATTTGAAAACATAAAAAAACTGTTTCACAGTAATGCTTATTTTTAAATTTTTAAATTGTCAAAATGTGGACTATCAGTTCTAATTTTAAGTCCATGCAGATGCTGCAAAGGTCTCCTGAAGAAATGTGAGCTATTACATATGTTCATAGATCTTACTTCCATACCTTTCTCTCTCACAATATTAAATAGCATGTTAGGTAATTCTAGTAGGAGGTTGAATCTCCACTGCATTGAAGTATGGATACTGTGTTATCTCTAATTAAAACACTCTTTGTTGAAAGCAATAGAATATTAAGCCAATTTTGTTTTAGGCAAGTAACTTTATTAATAAAATTATGTACTACCATCTCTTCTTTTGTTGACTAAAATATGTGAAATTTTGTCAAAATTGTAATTGGTTTTCTATAAAATTATACATTGTCTATTGATCTTTATGATTGCAGTTAGAACCATTAAAAACTATCAAAATTCTTTTAAAAATCCGTTTCTCTGTTTGCTTGGGTGTATATGTATAAAATTCTGCTGTCCTCGGTACATAAAAAACATTCCATTTATATGAGAATTCAACATCTTTGTTGGCTTTATGTTCAAAATAGATGAGAATGAAGAATGATTTGGGTATTACAGGAAAAATAAACAATAAAAATAAGTTTCTTACAAAAACGACCAGAATCAAGACAGTTTATTTTCAAACAAGTTTATTTTTATTGTTATTCATATCTAAGGCAATTGTATGAGTCTCTCTAGAGAGCTGAGCCTTAAAAAGACTTAATGACTCTGTAGATTGCAAAGTGTTCTTTACCATTTCAACATCCAGCTCTTAATTTAAAAAAGACATTTGATTTCTATACCCTCCATAGTTACTGAAATCCCACAGTCTGTATGACTTTCAGGAACATCATGGCAAACACAGTTACCTCATAAACCTGTGGAGAGTTTTATCATTTTCCAAGGGTTTTCACACACAAAAACTTGAGAGGCCAGCGAAGTCTCCGTGCTGTTCTACAGATGAGAGCACAGAGATAGAGAAGCACTGAGTAATCTCCAATGGATCCCAGATCTTAGTAACTAAATTGGAAAAACAATTCAAGTTCGAAGACATTAGCCTAATTTAGTCATTTTAAAGAGCATTAAACATGCATGGTTATGTCTGCTCCCCAAGACCTTAAAAACCTTCATAGCAGCAATAATATACATGCATTTTAATATCCCCAGGTATCTAATTCTAAGTGTATATTTTAATGTGTATGAACAGAGAAGAATAATTTACACAAAATGTGTTTAAATTTTTTAAATGGAGCACCATCAGGTGGTCAAGAACCTACCTGCAATGTAGGAGACCAGAGTTCTGTCCCTGAGTCAGAAAGATCCCTTGGAGAAGGGAATGGCAACCCGCTCCACAATTCTTTCCTGGAGAATTCCATAGACAGGTGAGTCTGGTGGGCTACAGTACATGGGACTGAAAAGAGTCAGACACAATTGAGTGAGTATCACTTTCACTTTCACTGACCTTGCAGGTGAGAGATGGAGCTGGAGCCAGGATATGTTTAGTCTCTCCAGGTCCAAGTCAAAGCAGCCATCATTCCAAGTCTCAGGTTCTGAGGTTTATCCCACCCAGCATGGCTCTGATCGAGGTTAAATGCTAGTTGTACCACTGCATCTGCATGAGGTCTGCATCTGGGGCAAGCTGTTCAGTCTTCTTCAGCCTTAGTTTCCTGAATGGTGACAATGATACCTCACTTGTAGGGATTTTTGTCAGGATGAAATGAGATAATGGGAGTAAAGCAATTGAACTGTGTATTAATTTTCCAGGGCTTCCATAACATGTTATGCCACCTAATTAGGTGAATTAAAGTAGTATTTTTGGGAATTCCTGGTGATCAAATGATTAGGACAGTGCAGATTCATTTCTGAGGGTGAGGGTTCAGTCTCTGGTCAAGGAAGATCCTGCAAACTGTGCAATGTGTCTACACATCACACACACACACACACACACACACACACACATATACAGCATTGTTCCCTTACCATTCTGGAGACCAGAAGTCTGAAATTAAAGTATGATCAAGGCCATACTCTCTCAAACACTCTAAAGGATACTCCTTCCTTGCCTCTTCCAGCTTCTGGTGCCCTAAGCATTCCTTGGCTATGTAACTACAATCTCTTCTGTTTTCTTCAGATGACTTTCTCTTGTCCATTCCCAGATCTTAGTAACTAAATTGGAAAAACAATTCAAGTTCGAAGACATTAGCCTAATTTAGTCATTTTAAAGAGCATTAAACATGCATGGTTATGTCTGCTCCCCAAGACCTTAAAAACCTTCATAGCAGCAATAATATACATGCATTTTAATATCCCCAGGTATCTAATTCTAAGTGTATATTTTAATGTGTATGAACAGAGAAGAATAATTTACACAAAATGTGTTTAAATTTTTTAAATGGAGCACCATCAGGTGGTCAAGAACCTACCTGCAATGTAGGAGACCAGAGTTCTGTCCCTGAGTCAGAAAGATCCCTTGGAGAAGGGAATGGCAACCCGCTCCACAATTCTTTCCTGGAGAATTCCATAGACAGGTGAGTCTGGTGGGCTACAGTACATGGGACTGAAAAGAGTCAGACACAATTGAGTGAGTATCACTTTCACTTTCACTGACCTTGCAGGTGAGAGATGGAGCTGGAGCCAGGATATGTTTAGTCTCTCCAGGTCCAAGTCAAAGCAGCCATCATTCCAAGTCTCAGGTTCTGAGGTTTATCCCACCCAGCATGGCTCTGATCGAGGTTAAATGCTAGTTGTACCACTGCATCTGCATGAGGTCTGCATCTGGGGCAAGCTGTTCAGTCTTCTTCAGCCTTAGTTTCCTGAATGGTGACAATGATACCTCACTTGTAGGGATTTTTGTCAGGATGAAATGAGATAATGGGAGTAAAGCAATTGAACTGTGTATTAATTTTCCAGGGCTTCCATAACATGTTATGCCACCTAATTAGGTGAATTAAAGTAGTATTTTTGGGAATTCCTGGTGATCAAATGATTAGGACAGTGCAGATTCATTTCTGAGGGTGAGGGTTCAGTCTCTGGTCAAGGAAGATCCTGCAAACTGTGCAATGTGTCTACACATCACACACACACACACACACACACACACACATATACAGCATTGTTCCCTTACCATTCTGGAGACCAGAAGTCTGAAATTAAAGTATGATCAAGGCCATACTCTCTCAAACACTCTAAAGGATACTCCTTCCTTGCCTCTTCCAGCTTCTGGTGCCCTAAGCATTCCTTGGCTATGTAACTACAATCTCTTCTGTTTTCTTCAGATGACTTTCTCTTGTCTCCATGTCAAATCTCCTCTGCCTTTCACGTAAAAGGACATTTTCACTGAATGTAGGGCCCACATACATAACCCAGAAAAAATTAATCTTGAGATCCTTATTAATAATTACATCTACAAAGACCCTTTTCAAATAAGTCACATTCACAGGTTCAGGGGATTAAGAGGTATACATGTCTTTCTAGGTGGTCACCGTTCAGTCCATTACACACTGTGCTAGGAACAAACCCTTGTGTCCACTAATTCTATTATCCTTGCTTTAGACCATAAAATGTGGTCAGTTCTTTAGTGATTAGCCCTGAGTTCGACAGCACATCAGGATCACTGGAAGCATCCTTTAAAATTCCAATAACTGGACTGCATTGTACACCAGTTGAGTCAGACTCCTTGCAGGTAGAACACAAGCATCTGCGTTTTCCAAAGTTAAGAACTGTGTGATAAGGGTACAATTGGAGGTGGGTCATAAAGACCTTGGGTTTTCTGAACTAATCCAGACACTTCTGGTTTTATCTATTGGCAATTCTAGAACTCTGGGATATAGTGAGACACAAAAGTCTTTCTGTGTTCCCTATTTCTTAATTACTGGAAATAGGTTTCATTCAGCTTCCATGACTTTCCTTGAGTTCCAGCTGGGAAGGATCATATAGCTGCTAATTAGGGAAGGGGAGAGGATGCAGACACAAGGGAGAAACAGTCAAAATCTCTTTTGAGATTTTGTAATAGTACAGCCTTGTGGCAGGGTCCTGATTCTCCCTCAAGGGTTATACATAATATCTCTGAGCTGTTTTGCAGATACTGAAATGCCAATCAGATGGGAGATATTAATTATGCTTCCCATAACACTAGACCCCAGACTTGTTGAATCCAGAAAGTCAAAGATGCTGATTTCTACTTATCTCACCAGCAACCAATCAGAGAAGTGTCTACAAGCTGATCATGCTCTCTGAACCATTACTATAAAGCTCTCTACCCTCTCCAGGTTGGGACACACAGTTGTGAGGGTATTAGCCCACTGTGTTCCCCTTTGCCTGGCAAATCAATAAAGCTATTCTTTTCTGTTTCACCTGAAACTCTATGTCCAAGATTTAACTTTGGCGGTATAGAGGTAGGATTCAGCTTCCGTAGGAACACAGAGGAATGTATTGTTCATCAGCTTACCCATGCAAATCAGGGTGCTTGACTCCTACCCACCATTTCTGCTCATGATTTGTGCCAAAATAAATCTCATCTGCAAAATAAGAGTTTAATAGAAGGGTTTAAAGCAAGACTTGATGGAAACTTGCAAGATAAATCAAACTGCGTTACCTTGTTAATTCAAGAGTACTCTTTGCAATGAGGCTGGATCTAGACATAACATTTTGTCTCCAAATCTAAATTAAGCAAAGGTTTTAGGCGGTGTTAGGAGCACTGTATTGGTAGAAGAATCCTTTTCTAAAGTTCCTACGCATATCATTCTTATAAAAACACTGTGCCATATTTTTTTTTGCAAGAACTCTAGGGTGTTACTGTATGTATTGTTTGCTAGATTTGGCTGTTTAGAGTGCTAGTAAACTCTTCTTTCAGTTATTTTCTTTCAGTGCTGTTTCACACATTGACCTTCTCCATGGGGCACAGATTTCCTCTCTCAGCAAAACTGTAGAAAAAACTTAGGAAGAAAATTTAGAATAATGTCACTTGCCTCAGGAAGCCAGTATATATCACCATCAAATACCAAAAGCTTAAACCCAGTGGGCCTCTGCTGACAACAATATAATATTTAATTGCTGCTCTTTTTTGCCTGGCTTGACTATGAGCCTCAGGAAGTCCCATCAATGATCCCATTGGTCCTGATTACCTCATCTTGTCCTTTCTAAAAACTTACCTTAGAAACCAGCCAAAGACCTTCTTTTACTATAAAGACTGTATAATTGATAAATCAGATTAGGGTGCCCATCTCAGGATCAATTTGCTTTCAAAACACAGCCTTATGTCAAAGCAACAAAGTGCCAAACTGTGGCATCAAGGCACTGAGCTGATTTTGAGACATATGTTAAATAACTGAATGAGGGCATTTGGGGCCTTGAAATCACACAACAAAACTGTCCACCCACTCTTCCTACATTTTAGCCTATACCCAGGACTGGCAATTTTGGAGCATCCATAGAATGCACTGGTTAATCACTATGGACGTGCATGCTGTCATCTGCAGCCCAAGAATCTCACAGAGTCAACTAGAATTAAGGAGACTGAAGTCGGCTTGGGAAGGGGCCATAAATCCTGGGAAATTTGAATCTTTTGGCCAGGAAAAAGAGGTGGGAGTATGAACTCTCTAAAATTTCCATTCTAGAAGAGATGGATAAAAACATGCAAAATCATTCAGTTTATACTTATACAGATAGTAAATCTATATTTAAAAATAACCCAAGAGAATGAATATCACAGAAGCCAGGATAAGGTTACTTTTTTGGGAAGGGCATTAATATAACGAAGAAGAGGCAATAAAGGACTTCCAAAGTAGAGCAAAGCTCTGTTTCATCAATTGATGGTCCCATCCATATTTTATTAATGACTAACAACTAATTAATTATTTGAGCATTCATACAGTATACTCTTTTCAACATAAGCTATAATCTGTAATTTAACCAGGTTAACTTGGACAATGGAGTATTAGAAAAGTTTTTTTTCTTTCATTTATTTAATAGAATCTTTTATTTCAACAGTACATCTGATTTGTACACTTATTGGTCAATCATTAAACAACAGCTCCCTCAACACCAGTATTTTTAAGTTGAAAAATTTCAAATTCAATCTTTAGGACACATGGAAAGTTCTCTTCAGGGTGAGGACACAGCATGGTAAACAAATTGTTCTGCTCAGTAAACATGCTTTATTGTTGTTTAGTCATTAAGTCATGTCTGACTCCTTGCAGACCCCATGGCCTGGAGCCCACCAGGCTCCTCTGTCCATGGAATTTTTCAAGCAAAAATACTGTAGTGCGTAGCCATTTCTTTTCCCAGGGGATCTTCCCAACCCAGGGATTGAACCCTTGTCTGCATGTCTCCTGCATTGCAGGCAGATTCTTTACTCCTAAATTACCAATTCTGAAAAAAGAGAAATCTTGAGAGATGTGTTAAATGGCAGTTGGAAGAGAAGGTTATGTATGGGCACTAAAATGCCATTTAACTAGTCTTCCTGTCCAATTTTCCATGCACTTTAACTTTTCCTTTTCTTGTGAAGTTTACATCTTTCCCCCAAGTGCTGCTAGTTTTCACCCCAATTATGCCTGCAAAAGCCATTTGTAAAGACAACTGGAAGAAATTGTGGAAAAAAAATGGGGGCATGTGGCTCTAGAAATGCTGAGGTAGACTTCTGAATCGGCCCCTCGTCCCAGATTTCCTTCCTTGCAAATTGCCTGAAGAAATGCCTCTGCCAGGGCTTCTTAATTTGCAAATGGAGGCTTTCTATTGTTTGCAAGGAAGTCTTCAGGATCTACTAATCTCAAAAACCTTAACAACAGAAAAGCATTTAAATAGTCAACGCAAACAAATAGCCTTCAAGTCAGGGTGATTAAAACATTTTTATTCTTCTAATGTGGATTTTAAAAGTGGCAAGTAGAATTTCTGTCATAGTCCTCCCTTTTCCTCTAAAAAAGTAATTTTGGAATGAACACTGGAAAGGTAATGTGCTTTTTACTTTATATAAAAGGGATCACTGGAGTGAAAATGGTGGTGACCTGTTGCTGTTAAAAAAAAAAAATGTTTTTAATCCATGGAAGAATTGAATTCACCATAGCCTGCTTTTTGTTCCTAATTTCTCTTATCCATTAATCTAAGAAGTCACACATTCAAATTCTTTCTAAATATCCCAAACCCTTTATTGCGCGTGTACTCTGGTTTATGGGTTTTGGTAATTTCAGCAAAACTTGATTTCTTTGCAAGGCGAGAAATATTATGAAGACTGACTTTAGATTTCGAAACGGATCATTAAACTAGAATTTTTGTGAAAGTGACTCTGCTAACACAGGCTCCTAACTCTTTCTTTGTTGTGGCAATATTTATTTACTCAGATCCTGACGTATTTTCTATTCCACCCGAAAAAAAGAAAGGCTATCTTTAAGTTAGAGTCCAAAGTATTCCAAGAGTTTCCTAAATTCAGCAATTGCTCAGTCACCAGTGCAAAGGAAGTTATTTAGAATTGCTGACATTTTGAATAAATCCAGTGAACAGACGCTCCTTTCCGTTTCCGTGAACAAGGAGAATTTTCAAAGAGGCGAGCACACGCCGGGGTGCCCTTCGCCAAGTTTACCATGGGGTGGCGCTCTAAGGCTCAGATTTGCCCACTCTCGCCTCCTTCCGCTGCTGTAACCGGCGAAGAAGGAAACTTCTAATCTCTTGTAGCTCTTTTCTCACTGTACATGTAAAATATTGACAGTAAAAATTCATTGATCGTCCAGAACTGTTGAAAATAAAAAAGTAACTAGAAATCCGTTGGACATTTGTATACTTAGTTGTCGCAAGTATCTTTACACAGATGATAGAAATGAGGCATTGGATTAAAAAAAAACAGTAGCTATAATTTTAAAGTTAGAACTATTTTTTTCCTGAAAATACTTTAGTAGGTTAAAAACCTTGTCATATCTAACATTCTAGGGATCCAGTAACTTTTTAATATTTTATGCCCTAGAACATGGTTTTAAAAACCAGTGACACTAAGTGACTGAAAGTTATTACTGAAGTCAAAGTTACTGTGTGTATTCTTTTCTCATAATAAAAGAAGGAAGGTGACTACATTTTAAATAATGTAGATTTCAGGCTAGCATCTTTTTTGGGGGGGCACCATGGACTATGTACATCCTATGAAAAGAAGTATTAAAGAAACATGCAAACTTTTAGAATAAACTACAACTTAAACTCTGTTCCCTAATAATCTCAATCATTTTACTGTTTTACAGGGCAGATATATTGCTCCATGCAGGGATGGTAGTTTATGGGTTTTGGTAATTTCAGCAAAACTTGATTTCTTTGCAAGGCGAGAAATATTATGAAGACTGACTTTAGATTTCGAAACGGATCATTAAACTAGAATTTTTGTGAAAGTGACTCTGCTAACACAGGCTCCTAACTCTTTCTTTGTTGTGGCAATATTTATTTACTCAGATCCTGACGTATTTTCTATTCCACCCGAAAAAAAGAAAGGCTATCTTTAAGTTAGAGTCCAAAGTATTCCAAGAGTTTCCTAAATTCAGCAATTGCTCAGTCACCAGTGCAAAGGAAGTTATTTAGAATTGCTGACATTTTGAATAAATCCAGTGAACAGACGCTCCTTTCCGTTTCCGTGAACAAGGAGAATTTTCAAAGAGGCGAGCACACGCCGGGGTGCCCTTCGCCAAGTTTACCATGGGGTGGCGCTCTAAGGCTCAGATTTGCCCACTCTCGCCTCCTTCCGCTGCTGTAACCGGCGAAGAAGGAAACTTCTAATCTCTTGTAGCTCTTTTCTCACTGTACATGTAAAATATTGACAGTAAAAATTCATTGATCGTCCAGAACTGTTGAAAATAAAAAAGTAACTAGAAATCCGTTGGACATTTGTATACTTAGTTGTCGCAAGTATCTTTACACAGATGATAGAAATGAGGCATTGGATTAAAAAAAAACAGTAGCTATAATTTTAAAGTTAGAACTATTTTTTTCCTGAAAATACTTTAGTAGGTTAAAAAAAACCTTGTCATATCTAACATTCTAGGGATCCAGTAACTTTTTAATATTTTATGCCCTAGAACATGGTTTTAAAAACCAGTGACACTAAGTGACTGAAAGTTATTACTGAAGTCAAAGTTACTGTGTGTATTCTTTTCTCATAATAAAAGAAGGAAGGTGACTACATTTTAAATAATGTAGATTTCAGGCTAGCATCTTTTTTGGGGGGGCACCATGGACTATGTACATCCTATGAAAAGAAGTATTAAAGAAACATGCAAACTTTTAGAATAAACTACAACTTAAACTCTGTTCCCCTAATAATCTCAATCATTTTTACTGTTTTACAGGGCAGATATATTGCTCCATGCAGAGGGAAAAAGAAAAGCTCCATTTTCAAAGGGAAAGAAGCATAGAGGATAAGGTTCACAGCTACAAAAATACATATGATTCATTTCAAAATGGAGCCTTCTTAAAGACAGTGGTCTGGTTGGCCATCAGCGTCTTCCATCATCAAGAGGAAAATATTTTCCCATGTGCATAGTTTGGATTGTGCTGTATCTACAATTTTCCATCTTATTTATTTTACTCACTATCACCTCATGGGCACTTTCCCAAATTATTAGATGCTCTAAAAAATCTGATTGCTGATGGCTGCTTCATGATTCTTTTTAATGATTTGCTTATTAATCATTTGGCCAGCTATCTTCTATTTTTCTCAGTAATGGCTTAATAACTACTGTAAATAAAATTTTCATGGAGTCAAGCAACTGGCTTTAAATTTTAAAGGAAGTAAAATTTTTGAGTAGAGAAACTCTGATCTTTTGGAATGATTTTTTTTAACAAACTACTTTTATGCAGTTAAATCAGTTATAAGCTTATATGATAAAGAATTGATGGCCTATGGACAGTTTTTGTCCTTTTTGTCTGGATTTTAAACTTTCTAACGAGAGTAAACTGGTACCAGACCTACCTGGATCACGTTTAAGACGCTCTGTTTCTAGAAACATAAAAGCCACCTCTGCCGCTATCTCTTAATCTTTCTCTTTATGTCAGATTTCAGCAGATCTGGGATATTCAACCTAATTTAGTATTTAAATGTTCGAGGCTTGATGTTACTTTTTACAGAAATATTTGGATTTGAAATGGAAACCAAGAGCTGGGGAAAAACATTTTCCCTGAACCTAAGAAAGTAGCATTCTTTTTGAGAGGATCCTGTATTTAATTTTGTGCTTGAAAATGAGTTCCCACAGGAAGGCTGCTAAATGCAGGAGACATTTGTCTATGATCTCAAAATAAGAGGAAGAAATTCAAAGATATAAAGGTTATGTTTGGATATGGAGTTAAGCATATGGTATCTGCTTTGAAATTCTCTTTAAAATTTTACGCCTGAAAAGAAGTATTAAAGAAACATGCAAACTTTTAAACAACTTAAACTCTGTTCCCCTAATAATCTCAATCATTTTTACTGTTTTACAGGGCAGATATATTGCTCCATGCAGAGGGAAAAAGAAAAGCTCCATTTTCAAAGGGAAAGAAGCATAGAGGATAAGGTTCACAGCTACAAAAATACATATGATTCATTTCAAAATGGAGCCTTCTTAAAGACAGTGGTCTGGTTGGCCATCAGCGTCTTCCATCATCAAGAGGAAAATATTTTCCCATGTGCATAGTTTGGATTGTGCTGTATCTACAATTTTCCATCTTATTTATTTTACTCACTATCACCTCATGGGCACTTTCCCAAATTATTAGATGCTCTAAAAAATCTGATTGCTGATGGCTGCTTCATGATTTTTTTTAATGATTTGCTTATTAATCATTTGGCCAGCTATCTTCTATTTTTCTCAGTAATGGCTTAATAACTACTGTAAATAAAATTTTCATGGAGTCAAGCAACTGGCTTTAAATTTTAAAGGAAGTAAAATTTTTGAGTAGAGAAACTCTGATCTTTTGGAATGATTTTTTTTAACAAACTACTTTTATGCAGTTAAATCAGTTATAAGCTTATATGATAAAGAATTGATGGCCTATGGACAGTTTTTGTCCTTTTTGTCTGGATTTTAAACTTTCTAACGAGAGTAAACTGGTACCAGACCTACCTGGATCACGTTTAAGACGCTCTGTTTCTAGAAACATAAAAGCCACCTCTGCCGCTATCTCTTAATCTTTCTCTTTATGTCAGATTTCAGCAGATCTGGGATATTCAACCTAATTTAGTATTTAAATGTTCGAGGCTTGATGTTACTTTTTACAGAAATATTTGGATTTGAAATGGAAACCAAGAGCTGGGGAAAAACATTTTCCCTGAACCTAAGAAAGTAGCATTCTTTTTGAGAGGATCCTGTATTTAATTTTGTGCTTGAAAATGAGTTCCCCACAGGAAGGCTGCTAAATGCAGGAGACATTTGTCTATGATCTCAAAATAAGAGGAAGAAATTCAAAGATATAAAAGGTTATGTTTGGATATGGAGTTAAGCATATGGTATCTGCTTTGAAATTCTCTATATTTAGGAATGAATGTTTTCTGAGGTATTCAAGCATAGTCTCTTTCTCTTTGACTTTCTGTTTACGCATGTCATGATCATCATTTTCTATCAAAGAAAACTTTTCCTTTTAAAAAATTTACCTATGAGAAAATAAAAGAGGATTATTCATAACAGAAAACAAAATTTTCTCACTAAGGGTAGGCTGCTATAACTAACAAATACCGTTTAGAGCTGATATTTCAAAATCGTACACCTGTTTTCACTGAACCAGATTTCATCTTTAGCTTTTTTCCTCTGTGATTTAAATAACTTTTCAATGTATTCTGATAACAATATGGGAGATGGTAATGTTACATTCATACATCAAAAAGGGCATTTCTCCTCCAGGGCAGTGTTTCAAAGCTCTGCAGTAAGACGTTTGGGACTCTTTTAATCTCCTGTAGGCAAGAAAAGCTACATAGTTTTAGGACTTTTCTTTCACTGGCATAGCCAAAGGAAGACTGCAAAGAGGAATTATGTACACTTCTGGAGAGCAGTGATCACGGTAAAGGATTTGTTTTTTTATTGTCATCAGGCCAGACCCTGGTCCAGGTGGGTGCTTCCCTAATAGACTGGCTGGTGAAACAAACAACACAGGAAAATCCTCCGTTCTCCATCTGTGGATGTCTGTCATTTGGGGACCACGACCAGCGCTATATTTTCTTAACCCAATATGGACAGAGAACGTGTTTGGATTGTATTGTGTGACACCCCCTTCTCTATCAAAAAGGCCCAAGAGGGGAAGGGGGGTGGGGCCTGGCTTTTTAAGGATGGGTCTAATGCGTTCAGCTGTTATCACACTTTGCTGATTGTAATCACTCTTTTTATGGTTTCTTTTCCAGCTGCTCTAAAAATTCATTGCCGTGTCTTCTAGGTTTATTTTTAATATCCTGTAATTCAAAGATCTAAGAAAGAAGAGTGGAAATAGAAATCCATGTCCTGATTCCCTCCCCATTTTTTCTCATGGAGAAGAAGGGATTGAAGAATTTTGGACACATTCTTCAAAATCCTTTCTGGAGAAATGTGTTCTTTTCTGTAGGGAGGGAGCCAGTTCGGAGAATATCCACAGGCTTATTCAATTGATGAGGGAATTGGGAAAAGATCCTATACAAACATACCAAAATGTTTAAATTTAAAAATTAATTCTGTCTTCAGAGTGTTTATAATTAAAATGTTTCCTTTTTGAGAATGGTAGCAAAAGTGGAGTTTCTCTGTTGGAATTTTAGGATTTCTAGGTCGCTGAAATAAAGTATGTTCTCTAGACACCCTTGTTGTAAAACTTGAATGAAGGTTTAAAGTGTATAGTTCTGTACCGTGCAGGTTACTTTCACACTTAGGAGAACTAAAAGGTGGGGATCCTCACATGTATGTCTCTGAAATGTCTTGACTTAGATTTGCAATTGAACTTATTTCAGGGAAAGTATAAAGCATCAGTTTTGTTTCCTCTTATCAGCTTCATCCTCCGAAGAGTCGAGTCTGAGAAACAATTCAGCTGGTATCATAAGTTGCTATCTCTACATTTTCCACTATGTAGCAGTTGATTCCACTATACAGTCATCCTTTAGGTCCTTTTTAAGTCTTTTAAGAGCCCATGCAAAGAAAAAAACCCAAAACCAAGAAACCTGCCTATAAATCAGGAAGACGCAGTTTCTTGGTTCCAGCGAGCGTAGTTTTCCTGTCTGCTGTCACCATAGCTGTCAGCAAGATGCCTTCACTGTCACCAGGGATCAGACTGTTCCTTAACTAATTGTTTAGATCAGCCAATCTACATCCATCACCTGCAAAGGGCAGGCAGTCCCAAGCATCCTGTAATTTAGATAAAACTCCTATTCTGGGTGTAAACACCTTTGTTTGGGTGACTAAGGGTCAGAGGACCAGAGAGCCTGCCTATGGGTGGAAGAAGAGTGTGAACTGTAGGCTGAGGACTGTGTCAGCCTCCAAGCTTGCGGGCCCGGATCAGCTGCCGCGTCCCCGATAACAACTGCAAATCATTAGGAGGTTCTGTTTCATTGATCTCAGTATGCCAAGAACCCAAACAGAACCCATAGCCAAGATCAGCCAAGGATTGAAGAATTTTGGACACATTCTTCAAAATCTTTGGAGAAATGTGTTCTTTTCTGTAGGGAGGGAGCCAGTTCGGAGAATATCCACAGGCTTATTCAATTGATGAGGGAATTGGGAAAAGATCCTATACAAACATACCAAAATGTTTAAATTTAAAAATTAATTCTGTCTTCAGAGTGTTTATAATTAAAATGTTTCCTTTTTGAGAATGGTAGCAAAAGTGGAGTTTCTCTGTTGGAATTTTAGGATTTCTAGGTCGCTGAAATAAAGTATGTTCTCTAGACACCCTTGTTGTAAAACTTGAATGAAGGTTTAAAGTGTATAGTTCTGTACCGTGCAGGTTACTTTCACACTTAGGAGAACTAAAAGGTGGGGATCCTCACATGTATGTCTCTGAAATGTCTTGACTTAGATTTGCAATTGAACTTATTTCAGGGAAAGTATAAAGCATCAGTTTTGTTTCCTCTTATCAGCTTCATCCTCCGAAGAGTCGAGTCTGAGAAACAATTCAGCTGGTATCATAAGTTGCTATCTCTACATTTTCCACTATGTAGCAGTTGATTCCACTATACAGTCATCCTTTAGGCCCTTTTTTAAGTCTTTTAAGAGCCCATGCAAAGAAAAAACCCAAAACCAAGAAACCTGCCTATAAATCAGGAAGACGCAGTTTCTTGGTTCCAGCAGCGTAGTTTTCCTGTCTGCTGTCACCATAGCTGTCAGCAAGATGCCTTCACTGTCACCAGGGATCAGACTGTTCCTTAACTAATTGTTTAGATCAGCCAATCTACATCCATCACCTGCAAAGGGCAGGCAGTCCCAAGCATCCTGTAATTTAGATAAAACTCCTATTCTGGGTGTAAACACCTTTGTTTGGGTGACTAAGGGTCAGAGGACCAGAGAGCCTGCCTATGGGTGGAAGAAGAGTGTGAACTGTAGGCTGAGGACTGTGTGAGCCTCCAAGCTTGCAGACCCGGATCAGCTGCCCGCGTCCCCCGATAACAACTGCAAATCATTAGGAGGTTCTGTTTCATTGATCTCAGTATGCCAAGAACCCAAACAGAACCCATAGCCAAGATCACTGCCTCAAGCAGCTCTTATATCTGCACTTGGCTGGGTTTTGGGGGTTCTCTTTATGACAAGATTGTGCTGTTGTATTTCCAAGTGATCCCTAAGCTTTGACTTAAACTTCTGAAAACACACAGCTGTGTAATTTATATATGCATGTGTTCATACATACATATATGTATATGTGTGTATATATATATATATATATAATAGTACACCCGCTTTGTATTAGAATGCCGTCTCCCTTCCTAAAACCACCACATTTGTCAGTTCTTCAGAACATCTAGTTTAATTCATTATTTTAGACTGTGGAAGGGTTTTTCCTTAATTCATCTGTTCATTCTTCCATTCAATAAAAATTTATTTCAAACTCATCTGAGGCAGGAAAGAAAGATTTCTTGTCTCAGAAAGGCAAACCCTTTTGAAGGAGCCATCACCGTATATGTACATAGGTCTTATTCTGAAGTGCTTTCGAAAGAATTGAGTCAATTTAAAATTTAAAAACGAAAGCAACCAGCTCCTTGCTCTCAACTTACTGAGTAAAGTGAAGAGGGGAAAGGAAGAGGGAGGAGAAAGACATCTATGATAAATGATAAAGAAATAAATTAGCCTTTCCAAAAGAACCCTTCCTTGAGATGCTTTCCAAAGGGGTCAAGAGATGTGTCTTTTAAAATGTAAATTTGGAGCACTCTCCACATACTCTCTCATTTATATTTAGTATACGTTCCATTAATTTTGCAATAAAGAACTCTATTAATTTTGTTTAGCTAGTGGTCTCTCATTTACTTGAATTCATTTTTGTAATATTTATACCTATTAATATCTTGTAGAACAGGATGTTATAGAATAGACTCTGGAAAAATAATAACATAAGAACAATTACTAAATAATAAAAAAGAAGCAGACTTTCTTGGGGCTTACCTTTTTATCAGGCATTATTGTAAACATTTTCAAACAAATTCCCTTAAACATCACAAATATCCCTTAAACACCACAAATGAATTCGTACAAATTCATTTAAACATCACAACCCTATGACATACCCGGACCCCCAGCTGCCCGCGTCCCCCCGATAACAACTGCAAATCATTAGGAGGTTCTGTTTCATTGATCTCAGTATGCCAAGAACCCAAACAGAACCCATAGCCAAGATCACTGCCCCAAGCAGCTCTTATATCTGCACTTGGCTGGGTTTTGGGGTTCTCTTTATGACAAGATTGTGCTGTTGTATTTCCAAGTGATCCCTAAGCTTTGACTTAAACTTCTGAAAACACACAGCTGTGTAATTTATATATGCATGTGTTCATACATACATATATGTATATGTGTGTATATATATATATATATATAATAGTACACCCGCTTTGTATTAGAATGCCGTCTCCCTTCCTAAAACCACCACATTTGTCAGTTCTTCAGAACATCTAGTTTAATTCATTATTTTAGACTGTGGAAGGGTTTTTCCTTAATTCATCTGTTCATTCTTCCATTCAATAAAAATTTATTTCAAACTCATCTGAGGCAGGAAAGAAAGATTTCTTGTCTCAGAAAGGCAAACCCTTTTGAAGGAGCCATCACCGTATATGTACATAGGTCTTATTCTGAAGTGCTTTCGAAAGAATTGAGTAAATTTTAAAAATTTTAAAAAACGAAAGCAACCAGCTCCTTGCTCTCAACTTACTGAGTAAAGTGAAGAGGGGAAAGGAAGAGGGAGGAGAAAGACATCTATGATAAATGATAAAGAAATAAATTAGCCTTTCCAAAAGAACCCTTCCTTGAGATGCTTTCCAAAGGGGTCAAGAGATGTGTCTTTTAAAATGTAAATTTGGAGCACTCTCCACATACTCTCTCATTTATATTTAGTATACGTTCCATTAATTTTGCAATAAAGAACTCTATTAATTTTGTTTAGCTAGTGGTCTCTCATTTACTTGAATTCATTTTTGTAATATTTATACCTATTAATATCTTGTAGAACAGGATGTTATAGAATAGACTCTGGAAAAATAATAACATAAGAACAATTACTAAATAATAAAAAAGAAGCAGACTTTCTTGGGGCTTACCTTTTTATCAGGCATTATTGTAAACATTTTCAAACAAATTCCCTTAAACATCACAAATATCCCTTAAACACCACAAATGAATTCGTACAAATTCATTTAAACATCACAACCCTATGACATAGGTACCCTCATTATTCTTATCTTGTGGCAAAACTGATTACCAGGTTAACACTGGATTAGCACATAATAGTTAGGCAAACTCTGAAAACTTTTTAGAGCAAACAGGCTTTGAAATGGGAATTAAAGACCCGTAGGAGAGTGGAGAGGGTTTGTAAGCTCCACAGAGGCAGACAGACGAGGAGCAGAGATGCTGGTTGTTCCTCAGTTGCTAAGTCATGCCCGACACTTTGTGACCCCGTGGACTGCAGCATGCCAGGCTTCCCCATCCTCAAGGTTGCTCAAGTTCCTCTCCATTGAGTTGGTGTGCTATCCAACCATCTCATCCTCTGCAGATCTCTAATTCTTTTGCCTTCAATGGATGATTGGGGACTTACATAAAGTCTGTTGGAGAGAAGTGAAGAACCAGACTGGCCAAGACGATGGGAGAGAAGCCTAGGGCAGCTAAAGCCAGCCCTGATCAGCCAGGAAGGAACTTCTAGCTTTAAGTAACTTAATTTCGTCACTTTTACCTATTACACTGATTAAAAGAACTTGGCAAATCAATAGAACATTTCTTCTGTGATCCCCACTGCAGATATTTTTCAAGAATTTTCCTTTCTGATTACAAAAACAGTATGTACTTCTTGAAGAAACTGTAAAACACACACACATAAGAAACTGAGAAAACAATAACATTTATAATTCCATTTTCCAGAGATGTAGACATCACCATTTTAGTGAGTGCATCTGGCTAGACTTATTTATTTAATAGATCTGCTATTGATAGGTAGATTCTTTTGAGGGTAGAGGGGCTGCTCTGTATAATGCTTCATGGCTTCTTTGGTGCTTCAGACGGTAAATAATCTATCTGCACTGCAAGAGATCAGGGTTCAAGTCCCTGAGTTGGGAAGATACCCTGGAGAAGGTAATGGTTACACACTCTATTATTAGTGTGTGTGTGTGTGTGTGTGTGTGTGTATGTAGACTTCCCTGGTGGCTCGGACAGTAAAGAATTTGCCTGCAATGTAGGAACTTGGGTTCAGTCCCTGAGTCGAGAAGATCTCTTGGAGAAGGGAATGGCAACCACGCCAGCATTTTTGCCTGGAAATTCCACAGGAATTTGGAAGAGCCTGGTGGGCTATATAGCCCATGGGGTTGCAAAGAGCTGGACATGACTGGCAACTAACACTTTCATATATAATATAATGTAATATAATGCAATATAATATTCATATATTATAATATGAAATTATAATAAAATAATCTCAAGTGGGGAAAGCATTAATTGGAAAGTGTGTCCACTGAGGCATTTTGTTTGTCACTCATTCGTGTCAGACTCTGCAACCTCATGGACTGACTGTAGCCTCTGTCCATGAAATTCTCTAGGCAAGAATATTCCCTTTTTCAGGGATGGAACTTGGGTCTCCTTTGTTGCAGGCAGATTCTTTACTGTCTGAGCCACCAAGGAAACCCATAATTTCATATTAACTGACTCATTAAAGCAGTATGCACAAACTTTGAGTTTTATATAGAGAGTTTATATAAATTTTGGTAGCTCTAATGGATTTCAATGTTCACAGAGTTGGCTGTGTTATAGTGATATATAACTTGGAAATTTTCTGGTTGTACAAATGTGTAAACGAGATCCATTCTAGAAGAGACGTGGTGACCAATATTAGCTTATTAGCTATTTCTTCTTCTTAAAGAATGGCATGTTCTCTCTTATATTAATATGAACATAAAATGGACTATAAAAGATTTCTACTAATCCAAATACAGTCCCTTTGAATATTTTAAAAAACCATATGCATATATATGGTATATAATTGTACATATATATTTTTAATGATTTTATACCTAGTGCTAAATGCTCTCCATAGATTGAATCATTTTATCCCTCTCTCAGCAAAGAATGAGAGAATCATTTCCCCACACACCAAACCACACAGGTAGACCTTCCTAAGCTTTCAGACTGAATTTACAAGCTTTCCTGGAGAGAAACCAAGCCATGCTCAGATCAAAGGCAGATCGCCTCTGCTTGCCACCAACAGAGGGCGGTGACTGCCGCTCGGCTGAGGACACGTGCATCTGGGAGGGGCTTACTTTAGTCTTTTAGAAGTTAACCTTTAAAAATCAGTATCAGTTTGCTAAGTAAAAGTGGTCTGTCCTTCTTTAGATTTCTTTGGTTATTAAAAAAACCCGGACAGATTTTATACGTTCACCTGTAATTTCTTCCATAAATTATCACGTCTGCTCTTAGTCTATTGTGGTGTTCATCTTTTTCATATGATTTAAACATCATTGCAGGTTTTCATTTGCCTTCTAATGTATAATTGTGTTTAATGTTTAATTGGATAAAGGAAAGGGGAGAGATACTGAAGTTTTAAATGTTTATATGGACATTGCTGTTTTATTTCTTATAATTAGTTTTCACTTAACAAACCTCTCTTCACCTCAGGATCAGAAAAATAGTCTTCTATATTTTCTCTCTTAAAAATAATTAACTCTTTGATGTGTCTGATATTTATTTCAGTGTAAGAGGTCAGGGGAGATTCAACATTATCTTTTCCAAAGAGCTAACAAATTCTTTCTATACCATTTTAAGAAATCCCACTTCTCTATAATGATTAGAAATACCGACCTTAGCCTATAATGAAATGAGATCTACGTTGTCCTGTTTCAGACCTTTCTATTCTATCTGGTTCAAATAGTTTGGGCTTCCCTGGTGGCTCTGCAGTAAAAGAATCCACTTGTGATGCAGGAGATGTGGGTTCAGTTCCTGGGCAAAGAATATCCTTTGGAGGAGGAAATGGCAACCCACTCCAGTATTTTTGCTTGGAAAATCCCACGGACGGAAGAGGCTGGCAAGTTACAGTCCACAGGACTGCAAAAGAATAAGACATGACTGAGTAACTAAACAACAACAAAAATACATTAATTATGGGAGCCACTTGGACTCAGTAATAATAATCTTTCATATATCGTCATGCTGGTGGACCTCAACATTTTTTCTCTTTTTGATTTCGATCTTTTCAAATGTTTTGTTGGTTTCGACTTTTAAATTACTACACAAATACACACTTCTTATAACAAATTAAATAGCAGAGCATTGTGTAAAGATTAAATTGATGATTTCCCCTCCTCCTTCTAGCCTTACTCTGCTGAGAAAACAAGGCTTGTAGTTTGCAAGGCTTGTAGTTTGATGAATAAAATTTTGCTCTTTTGTCTATGTTCTTATGATATAATAATGATGATGATGATGATGAAAGACTGGAAAGAAACACTCCCTTCTTTCATTTTAAATGAGGGAGTATTTCTTTTTCACAGTCTTTTTTTTTTTTTGATACAGAAATGGAACACTTGTTCCCTAAACTGGAAGTGGAGAGCCCTCACCAGTGAACCAACAGGGAATCCCTTAAAGAGTCCTTTTTAAAAAATTATTTATTTGGCTCTGCCAGATCTTAGTTGCAACACACAGGATCTTCAAAATTCATTGTGGCATGCAGGTTCTAGTTTCCTGACTAGGGAGCATATCTTGGCTTCCTACATTAGAAGTGTGGAATCTTAGCCACTGAAAAAAAGGAAACCTCTTTATCAGGATCGAAAATATCTTCTATATTTCTCTCTTAAAAATAATTAACTCTTTGATGTGTCTGATATTTATTTCAGTGTAAGAGGTCAGGGGAGATTCAACATTATCTTTTCCAAAGAGCTAACAAATTCTTTCTATACCATTTTAAGAAATCCCACTTCTCTATAATGATTAGAAATACCGACCTTAGCCTATAATGAAATGAGATCTACGTTGTCCTGTTTCAGACCTTTCTATTCTATCTGGTTCAAATAGTTTGGGCTTCCCTGGTGGCTCTGCAGTAAAAGAATCCACTTGTGATGCAGGAGATGTGGGTTCAGTTCCTGGGCAAAGAATATCCTTTGGAGGAGGAAATGGCAACCCACTCCAGTATTTTTGCTTGGAAAATCCCACGGACGGAAGAGGCTGGCAAGTTACAGTCCACAGGACTGCAAAAGAATAAGACATGACTGAGTAACTAAACAACAACAAAAATACATTAATTATGGGAGCCACTTGGACTCAGTAATAATAATCTTTCATATATCGTCATGCTGGTGGACCTCAACATTTTTTCTCTTTTTGATTTCGATCTTTTCAAATGTTTTGTTGGTTTCGACTTTTAAATTACTACACAAATACACACTTCTTATAACAAATTAAATAGCAGAGCATTGTGTAAAGATTAAATTGATGATTTCCCCTCCTCCTTCTAGCCTTACTCTGCTGAGAAAACAAGGCTTGTAGTTTGCAAGGCTTGTAGTTTGATGAATAAAATTTTGCTCTTTTGTCTATGTTCTTATGATATAATAATGATGATGATGATGATGAAAGACTGGAAAGAAACACTCCCTTCTTTCATTTTAAATGAGGGAGTATTTCTTTTTCACAGTCTTTTTTTTTTTTTGATACAGAAATGGAACACTTGTTCCCTAAACTGGAAGTGGAGAGCCCTCACCAGTGAACCAACAGGGAATCCCTTAAAGAGTCCTTTTTAAAAAATTATTTATTTGGCTCTGCCAGATCTTAGTTGCAACACACAGGATCTTCAAAATTCATTGTGGCATGCAGGTTCTAGTTTCCTGACTAGGGAGCATATCTTGGCTTCCTACATTAGAAGTGTGGAATCTTAGCCACTGGATCACCAAGTAAATTCCCTGAAGAGTCATTCTTAACACATTCTAGCACTCTAGCTCAAACTACAATTAATTTTTTAAAAATTCCCATTACATCAGTTGTATTGTTCAGGATATCATTACAAACTGGTACAGATTGGGATTTGAAATGAAGTCTTCCCGTGTCTGGTCCACTCTGTCTTCATTAGTTCAGAGTGTCATATTTACTCTAACTTGGGCTGATATTCTTTTTAACTAATGATAACTAATCAAAGCTGTTCATTTAGCATCTTAGAATTTAAAAATTGTTTCACCTATTCTTTAAAAGAAACCATTTTGCTTTACTTAACCTGGAGGGGTGATGGGAGTGGGGGTGGAGGGGTCTTTTTCTCTGTAAAGAATGGCCTATCTATAATTCAAAAAGACACCCCAAGGTTCTCTGCAGCACTACAATAGTCCGGACATGTAGCCAACCTAAATGTACATCAACAGAGGAAGGGATAAAGAAACTGTAGTGTTAATACATATAAACGATGAAATATCACTCAGACATAAAAAGGAGCAAAATAGGGCCATTTATAGAGACATGGATAGACTTAGAGATGGTCATACAGAGTGACGTAAGTAAGAAAGAGAAAAACAAATACTGTGTAATATCACTTACATTGGAATCTAGAAAAATGGTACCAATGAATTTATTTGAAGGCAGAAATAGAGGTACAGATTTGGAAAACAAACTAGTGGATACCAAGGGTCGTGGTGTGATGAACTATGAGATTGGTGTTGACATGTATGTGCTAGTACATATAAAATAGATCACTAATGTATAGCACAGAGAACTCTACTTAATGATCTGTGGTGACCTAAATGGGAAGGAAATCTAAAAAAGAGCGTATATATGTATGTATGTGTGTGTGCTACATTGCTTCAGTGTCTGACTCTTTGCTACTCTACGGACTGTAGCTCGCCAGGCTCCACTGTCCATGGACTTCTCTAGGCAAGAACACTGGGGTAAATACCAAAGATCAAACCCAGATCTCTTGTGTCTCCTGTGTCTCTTGCATTGGCAGGTGGATTTTTTTTTACCACTAGCACCACCTGGGATGCCCCCATATATGTATATGTATGACTGATTCACTTCACTGTACATCAGAAACTAACATAACATTGTAAAGCAAATATACTCCAATAAAAATTTTAAACATCAAATTGTCCATGTCTCATTGCATACAGTCACAGCTACTAAATAAAAAAAATGAATGGCCCATCTAAATGGATTCCACACACCCTTTAAGACCCAGGTAAGATGTCCTTGTTTCTATGAAGCTTTTTATACCTCCACTAGGTCACTTGTTTCGTCCTCTGTGTTCCCATCTCTCACGATGCCTTCTTTTATTTTGGCCTTTGCCTCAGAGTCTTAGTAACCTTTTGATTTGTATCTCCCCCTCTCATCAAATTATAGTTCCCCGAGGACAAGGACATTTCTCAATCATCTTTGAAGTATAGAATCTAGAATGTGCTGGGCATGTGGTAAATATTACCCTGGTGTTTTGAAAAAATGGTGGATGGGTGATAAAAGAAATCATGGGGTCAGTGTTAATACATATAAACGATGAAATATCACTCAGACATAAAAAGGAGCAAAATAGGGCCATTTATAGAGACATGGATAGACTTAGAGATGGTCATACAGAGTGACGTAAGTCAAAAAGAGAAAACAAATACTGTGTAATATCACTTACATTGGAATCTAGAAAAATGGTACCAATGAATTTATTTGAAGGCAGAAATAGAGGTACAGATTTGGAAAACAAACTAGTGGATACCAAGGGTCGTGGTGTGATGAACTATGAGATTGGTGTTGACATGTATGTGCTAGTACATATAAAATAGATCACTAATGTATAGCACAGAGAACTCTACTTAATGATCTGTGGTGACCTAAATGGGAAGGAAATCTAAAAAAGAGCGTATATATGTATGTATGTGTGTGTGCTACATTGCTTCAGTGTCTGACTCTTTGCTACTCTACGGACTGTAGCTCGCCAGGCTCCACTGTCCATGGACTTCTCTAGGCAAGAACACTGGGGTAAATACCAAAGATCAAACCCAGATCTCTTGTGTCTCCTGTGTCTCTTGCATTGGCAGGTGGATTTTTTTTTACCACTAGCACCACCTGGGATGCCCCCATATATGTATATGTATGACTGATTCACTTCACTGTACATCAGAAACTAACATAACATTGTAAAGCAAATATACTCCAATAAAAATTTTAAACATCAAATTGTCCATGTCTCATTGCATACAGTCACAGCTACTAAATAAAAAAAATGAATGGCCCATCTAAATGGATTCCACACACCCTTTAAGACCCAGGTAAGATGTCCTTGTTTCTATGAAGCTTTTTATACCTCCACTAGGTCACTTGTTTCGTCCTCTGTGTTCCCATCTCTCACGATGCCTTCTTTTATTTTGGCCTTTGCCTCAGAGTCTTAGTAACCTTTTGATTTGTATCTCCCCCTCTCATCAAATTATAGTTCCCCGAGGACAAGGACATTTCTCAATCATCTTTGAAGTATAGAATCTAGAATGTGCTGGGCATGTGGTAAATATTACCCTGGTGTTTTGAAAAAATGGTGGATGGGTGAATGGATGAGCATTTGTTATTTTCCCTGACCACTCCATGACGTTAGATTAAAGTCATTAAGATGCAGCAGCTATGTCTGGACTGTCCTCATCTGTTTATTTCATCACATAAAGAATAAAGGGGTGTGTTACCCTTCCTCCTGTAAAAAAAAAAAAAGAGTAAAGGGGTGTGCTAAAAAATTACTTAGAGTTCAGTGCATGGTCCAGTCAGAGGCGGTTTATCCTTTCATGGTCCCATGGATGGGGGAACCCATCACATCCATCCTATCTGAGACA
The DNA here is from genome assembly GCA_022376925.1 of Tragulus kanchil. Classification (NCBI taxonomy): domain Eukaryota; kingdom Metazoa; phylum Chordata; class Mammalia; order Artiodactyla; family Tragulidae; genus Tragulus; species Tragulus kanchil. Next base: position 211,918,095 of record JAIOJX010000026.1, read on the forward strand.
TAACATCCCAGGTCCCATATGGTTACATTCAATTGAGACTTAGCACTGCTGTTATTAATGTGGGGATTTCTCTAAGCAATGCTGATTTAGGGAATCAAATCTTGAAATAAATTGGACTAAGCTTTGGAAAAAATATTAGAAGTCTTGAAATGCTTACATAGGTTGGTTTTTCTCTGCCATGCAAAACTACGAAGTAAGTGGGTTTTAGTCTCAACACATCTGGTATTTTTACCACTTTCAATATTCTTATTTGCATCATAGGAATGACGTATAAAGAGGAGTCTTTAGCCTCAGAGAGGCAGTATTGCTCAGTGGTGAAGATCACAAATTCTCAAACCAGACTGGTGGGTTTGAATCCCAGTTTACTTTCTTAGGAACGGATTTCATCAAGACTATTGAAACACACAACTTCAGGGAATGCCGTTTACAGACAACATGGCATCAAATGATGCCTGGAGAACTTTAAATCATTTAAACCTAGCCAGTAGAATTTATTAAATAAGCAAATAGCATTTTTGTCACCCGGAACTCCTATTAGTACACATTATTAACACTGTATCAAGTATGGAGAAGTTGTCATCCAAGGTGGTTATAGATTCCAGCCAGTCTTTCCTGGGTGCCTGTTGACATTCAACGTATAGTGTTAGCTACTGTGAAGTCTCTCTCCTCAAGGGAACTTACTGTCTCCTTTGAGATATAATGAATGTCTTCCATATGAAAACAGTATAGACAATATAAGGTAGTGTATTATAAATTGCAGAAAGTATGCTATTAGGTGACACTAGTGGTAATGAACATGCAATTCAGGGGACACAGGAGACATGGGCTTCATCCCTGGGTTGGGAAGATCTCCTGGAGGGGAAAATGGCATCTCACTCCAGTATTCTTGCCTGGAGAATCCCAAGGACAAAGGAGCCTGGCAGGTGGCAGTCTATAGGGTCGCAAAGAGTCGGACATGACTGAACCAACTTAGCACACAAGCACAAGCAGGTTACATGGTTGTTAGTTTAAGGTTAAACAGGAAGTACACTGCTAACATCCCAATCTCCAGACTCCCAGGTGTGGCGTCTATTTCCACCTGTACTATTACTTACGAATATCCCTTTGCAAGGATACGTATGCAGTCTATTTTATTTTGCTGCTTTGTTTGTCTTTTGCTTTTCTGGAAATGACTTTAATACTGAGCATGGGAAAGGAATTTACAATGGCTCATATCAAAACAAAACCAACACTGTAGCAGCAAAACATAGATTGGGGATTTTGAGGCTGGTTACTGCTATATTCAGCAATAAACTCTTCTAGCCTCTAGTTTCTACCCTGACCCCTTTCAGGTACCTCATCCAATTCTTAAGGACAGGCACTGTGTCTTATTCATCTTCACATTCTACTGGGGGTGTACAATAATGTTTCATATGCAGTAAATACCCAATAAAGCTTACTATCTGAGAAAGAATTTATAATTTCATGAATTCATAATTTCTGCTTTCAGTTTGTAAGGACTCTTTGGAGTGGACATTTTTATCATAAGGTAGTATTTAAAAGACTCATGTAGCAATTTCTTATTCAGATAGTTCATGACCTATACTATCTGAATAAAGATATTTTTAGTTGAGGTTTATAAAAAACTAAACCGATTTAAGGCTAATGCAAAATCCAGCAAAATCTTGAATGATGAGCAAATTTGCATTACTTTAGCCTTAGTGTTGCCCTAAAGGCAGGAAGTCCTATAATTGGGTGAAGGAAGTGTGTACTCTTGCTGAAAAATAAATATACCTCATAACTGTTGATGATGAATCTTTAAATTCATGCTGCTACAAAGTTTACCATATTAAATTATTCAAGTAGGTGAAAATAAAATTCATATCTCAGAATAACACTGGGCTAAAGTAAGTTTTCATATCATGCATGCCAACAGTTTCATAACTAAACATTAATCTAAATTAAGATCTGCAAATATACTAAGGTCACAACTTCCATATCTATGAGACTATATTTTAACTGTTATATTTCAGTATACTGTTGGCTACTTTATCTCATAGATAAAATAATTTGGTCATAAAAGAAATCTTTTATGGAATAAAAAATGCTTTCCTTTCTTAGTTAAAATACCATGTGTACGTTATAATGCCCAAGTGCTTCAGGACATTCTCGATAGCTACCTTTTTGAGTGCATTTACGACTGCAAAGATTTACACATTTCTTTTTACCGCCAGTGTGCTTCACATGCAAGCCAGCAGACATTTCTCTCACATGCAAGCCAGGCTTCTATTTATCAAACGAATATCCCTTTGCAAGGATACGTATGCAGTCTATTTTATTTTGCTGCTTTGTTTGTCTTTTGCTTTTCTGGAAATGACTTTAATACTGAGCATGGGAAAGGAATTTACAATGGCTCATATCAAAACAAAACCAACACTGTAGCAGCAAAACATAGATTGGGGATTTTGAGGCTGGTTACTGCTATATTCAGCAATAAACTCTTCTAGCCTCTAGTTTCTACCCTGACCCCTTTCAGGTACCTCATCCAATTCTTAAGGACAGGCACTGTGTCTTATTCATCTTCACATTCTACTGGGGGTGTACAATAATGTTTCATATGCAGTAAATACCCAATAAAGCTTACTATCTGAGAAAGAATTTATAATTTCATGAATTCATAATTTCTGCTTTCAGTTTGTAAGGACTCTTTGGAGTGGACATTTTTATCATAAGGTAGTATTTAAAAGACTCATGTAGCAATTTCTTATTCAGATAGTTCATGACCTATACTATCTGAATAAAGATATTTTTAGTTGAGGTTTATAAAAAACTAAACCGATTTAAGGCTAATGCAAAATCCAGCAAAATCTTGAATGATGAGCAAATTTGCATTACTTTAGCCTTAGTGTTGCCCTAAAGGCAGGAAGTCCTATAATTGGGTGAAGGAAGTGTGTACTCTTGCTGAAAAATAAATATACCTCATAACTGTTGATGATGAATCTTTAAATTCATGCTGCTACAAAGTTTACCATATTAAATTATTCAAGTAGGTGAAAATAAAATTCATATCTCAGAATAACACTGGGCTAAAGTAAGTTTTCATATCATGCATGCCAACAGTTTCATAACTAAACATTAATCTAAATTAAGATCTGCAAATATACTAAGGTCACAACTTCCATATCTATGAGACTATATTTTAACTGTTATATTTCAGTATACTGTTGGCTACTTTATCTCATAGATAAAATAATTTGGTCATAAAAGAAATCTTTTATGGAATAAAAAATGCTTTCCTTTCTTAGTTAAAATACCATGTGTACGTTATAATGCCCAAGTGCTTCAGGACATTCTCGATAGCTACCTTTTTGAGTGCATTTACGACTGCAAAGATTTACACATTTCTTTTTACCGCCAGTGTGCTTCACATGCAAGCCAGCAGACATCCTCTGCTTCTGGCAATTTTCTTTAATGTTAAGTCCAACAAGCTGTTGGGAATAAATAATCATGCCTATTTCTTGGCATGAAAATGTCCATTCATTCACCAAATACTCAATTTCACTTCCACCATTAGCTGATTTTCTTTGTGAGTAAAAAGGTAGCTTCCATGTCTCCTCAACTTCAGCTGCATCCCAGCTGTGTTTATTAAACAGAGATTTCACATTGTCTGCCCTTTTGTTTTCTGTCCCATCATTTTTCCATCTGGCTTTCCCCCCATCCTAGTGAATATATCCATATTTTTACTGACAGTAGGTCTTTTAAAATATATCTTTCCCTGATGATAGCAGTTAACATTCTTTTAAAAGCTTACATTTCACCTCTCTTCCCCTGTTCACATTTCAAGTATGTGAAATTGGGTGATTTGAAACAATTTTAGCAACTTCTCACTCAAACATAATCCCTTACGACTTGTGATGGTTTTGAATTCTTGGCAACCATTTTCTATGCCACTTAGAGTCTCCGTAAAGAAAGGATTGTTAAGAATTACAAGCACAGAGGCAGTGCCTTAAAGTACAAAGAAGACACATTTTATTTCAAGAAAAGAAAATGGATGTTCACAGTTAGCTGCCCAGGTTTCCTTACTTTTCCAGGTGGTAGTGGGGGTGGAGAAAACACACCCCAACAGTTGAGGAGAAATGGAGTCCAGTAGCTTTCCTGGTTAGCACATACTTTCTTCAGAATGCAGATATTAATCTGCAGATGTCTCTGCTGTGAGTAGTAAGGCTTGCAATGTTATTTATCTCATTTTCTTTTGTGAAACTCATAAGGTTTCATATCTCAGAATAACACTGGGCTAAAGTAAGTTTTCATATCATGCATGCCAACAGTTTCATAACTAAACATTAATCTAAATTAAGATCTGCAAATATACTAAGGTCACAACTTCCATATCTATGAGACTATATTTTAACTGTTATATTTCAGTATACTGTTGGCTACTTTATCTCATAGATAAAATAATTTGGTCATAAAAGAAATCTTTTATGGAATAAAAAATGCTTTCCTTTCTTAGTTAAAATACCATGTGTACGTTATAATGCCCAAGTGCTTCAGGACATTCTCGATAGCTACCTTTTTGAGTGCATTTACGACTGCAAAGATTTACACATTTCTTTTTACCGCCAGTGTGCTTCACATGCAAGCCAGCAGACATCCTCTGCTTCTGGCAATTTTCTTTAATGTTAAGTCCAACAAGCTGTTGGGAATAAATAATCATGCCTATTTCTTGGCATGAAAATGTCCATTCATTCACCAAATACTCAATTTCACTTCCACCATTAGCTGATTTTCTTTGTGAGTAAAAAGGTAGCTTCCATGTCTCCTCAACTTCAGCTGCATCCCAGCTGTGTTTATTAAACAGAGATTTCACATTGTCTGCCCTTTTGTTTTCTGTCCCATCATTTTTCCATCTGGCTTTCCCCCCATCCTAGTGAATATATCCATATTTTTACTGACAGTAGGTCTTTTAAAATATATCTTTCCCTGATGATAGCAGTTAACATTCTTTTAAAAGCTTACATTTCACCTCTCTTCCCCTGTTCACATTTCAAGTATGTGAAATTGGGTGATTTGAAACAATTTTAGCAACTTCTCACTCAAACATAATCCCTTACGACTTGTGATGGTTTTGAATTCTTGGCAACCATTTTCTATGCCACTTAGAGTCTCCGTAAAGAAAGGATTGTTAAGAATTACAAGCACAGAGGCAGTGCCTTAAAGAACAAAGAAGACACATTTTATTTCAAGAAAAGAAAATGGATGTTCACAGTTAGCTGCCCAGGTTTCCTTACTTTTCCAGGTGGTAGTGGGGGTGGAGAAAACACACCCCAACAGTTGAGGAGAAATGGAGTCCAGTAGCTTTCCTGGTTAGCACATACTTTCTTCAGAATGCAGATATTAATCTGCAGATGTCTCTGCTGTGAGTAGTAAGGCTTGCAATGTTATTTATCTCATTTTCTTTTGTGAAACTCAAAATGTCTTGATCATGTGTGACTCTTTGTGACTCATGGACGAGTCATCGAAATCTCCAGGCAAGAATCCTGGAGTGGGTAGCCTGTCCCTTCTCCAGGGGATCTTCCCAGCGCAGGAATCGAATGTGGGTCTCCTGCATTGCAGGCAGGTTCTTTACCAGCTGAGCTACAAGGGAAGCCCATTAAACTGTCACAATGAAAAGAATAAATGAAATTCTCTCTCTCTTTGTTTACCTCAAAAGTAAAGTCACAAGAAAGGAAAGAACTTGGATTAATTTGTGCGAACAAGATAGATTTGTACAATTATATTTCATAGAATTTAGAGTCATTGATCCCTCCCTTTTCAGAATCAAATAATATTTCTTTAAAAGATGTAAAGAGAAATTGAACCTTTAGTTTATAAAAGGCCTTGAGGACCAATCTGTTCCAAAAGAAAATATTAAATTTTACTATTAATTCCAAATCTAATCATGTCTTATTTTTCTTTTTTTTACATTTTCTAATCACAAAAAATTATAATGGTCTTTAGCATGATGCAGTGGTTTAGAGACTAAAGGTTCAGTCCTAGCTCTGTCAGTTCTCAGATGCTTAGCTTTGGACAAATTATTTAGTTTTCCCCATTTTTTAAAGGTTCAGATCTCATTTTTAAAATATATCTTTCCCTGATGATAGCAGTTAACATTCTTTTAAAAGCTTACATTTCACCTCTCTTCCCCTGTTCACATTTCAAGTATGTGAAATTGGGTGATTTGAAACAATTTTAGCAACTTCTCACTCAAACATAATCCCTTACGACTTGTGATGGTTTTGAATTCTTGGCAACCATTTTCTATGCCACTTAGAGTCTCCGTAAAGAAAGGATTGTTAAGAATTACAAGCACAGAGGCAGTGCCTTAAAGAACAAAGAAGACACATTTTATTTCAAGAAAAAGAAAATGGATGTTCACAGTTAGCTGCCCAGGTTTCCTTACTTTTCCAGGTGGTAGTGGGGGTGGAGAAAACACACCCCAACAGTTGAGGAGAAATGGAGTCCAGTAGCTTTCCTGGTTAGCACATACTTTCTTCAGAATGCAGATATTAATCTGCAGATGTCTCTGCTGTGAGTAGTAAGGCTTGCAATGTTATTTATCTCATTTTCTTTTGTGAAACTCAAAATGTCTTGATCATGTGTGACTCTTTGTGACTCATGGACGAGTCATCGAAATCTCCAGGCAAGAATCCTGGAGTGGGTAGCCTGTCCCTTCTCCAGGGGATCTTCCCAGCGCAGGAATCGAATGTGGGTCTCCTGCATTGCAGGCAGGTTCTTTACCAGCTGAGCTACAAGGGAAGCCCATTAAACTGTCACAATGAAAAGAATAAATGAAATTCTCTCTCTCTTTGTTTACCTCAAAAGTAAAGTCACAAGAAAGGAAAGAACTTGGATTAATTTGTGCGAACAAGATAGATTTGTACAATTATATTTCATAGAATTTAGAGTCATTGATCCCTCCCTTTTCAGAATCAAATAATATTTCTTTAAAAGATGTAAAGAGAAATTGAACCTTTAGTTTATAAAAGGCCTTGAGGACCAATCTGTTCCAAAAGAAAATATTAAATTTTACTATTAATTCCAAATCTAATCATGTCTTATTTTTCTTTTTTTTACATTTTCTAATCACAAAAAATTATAATGGTCTTTAGCATGATGCAGTGGTTTAGAGACTAAAGGTTCAGTCCTAGCTCTGTCAGTTCTCAGATGCTTAGCTTTGGACAAATTATTTAGTCTTTCTCATCCTCAGTTTCCTTTTCTAAAAATGCGGCTAGTAACAACAGTACTTACCTCATTGGGTTGGTTCAAGGGTGGAATTTGTTAACCCAACTTAACATCTTAGAACAATGCCTTGCAGAGAGGAGTTTTCTGTCTTTGCACGCTGTCATTAGTAGTTATAGTTAAAGCATTTATCAATCTGGTGCATGGGTTACATAGGTTAGGGATTAAAGGACTTTTGTGTCAATCTAGCTAATGAAAATTGGTATTCTCAAATGAAAAAAACACTCGCTGAACCCCATTTATGTTTTTCTTGCTGTAAGACAGAGAAATGGATAACTGATTCACCTAGAAGTTAAACCAAACTTTAGGTATACACAGATTCACTGAATAGCAAATAAAGAAGTAACAACACGAACTTCCATAATGTTATTAACCAATATTACCTCAATAAAAAGGTCTAATTTTCTTCTGTTCACTTTTATTTTTTAATAATTAACTGTTGAACACTAGCTCTCCAAAATTGCCAGAACATGTTTGTGGAAAAGGAAAAGTTGTTTATTGCTTGTCATGTTGGAATAACACTATCCCAAGGGAGTCACTCTCTAACATCTCAGAAAAGTGAGGGTGAAGCTGGGATCTTTACAGATATTTTGAAGTCTGGTTTGGTGTTGGGTAAGAATCATAATATAGGTTTGGTGGACATAGCGAGGCAAAGGTTTTGAGCCAAGGGGTTGACAGTTTATTTCCCATGGTCTTCCAAATATTTCTCACTGGAGTTTTTACCTTAGGTCCCAGACCAATCCCAGTCTCCCCCTGTCAATGCATAACCCGGTCTCCTACTTTACTGGGACCAGGCCACCTGACATATATTCCTTGAATTCTTCTTTGTCCATTGAAAAGCTCCTGATTTCATCCATTCCTTCCCTTTTTACCCCTCTCTTAGAGAGCAGTGCATTCTCAAACTCTCTATAGTTTGATTTTGTTTCCTCCTCATAGCCTTTCACCCATTAATCATCTGCTATTTTTTATATATGACCCTCATGATTCCCTTCCCTTGGGCTAAAAACATGACTATGTATCTTTTAGTATAAAAAATATCTACTGGGTCTGTGGGCTACAAGCCATGGTCTTCTGTTTTTTTTTCTCTTCTGCCTGAGTCTCTATCTCTTGCTTCCCTGTCAAATCCTAACAGCCTTGATGGGGACTTGGAAAAAGAAAAGCTCTCCCCCCAGCCCAAATCCCTCTGTAGGTATCATCTTCTCACTCTCCAATCTCTTCAATCCTGTCTTTCTCTACCAGGATTTTAGAGAGTGTAGACGAGGCTGCTTGTTCTCCCTTTTTAATTTTCATTTACTTCCAATTTCATTGCAACCTAAGGGCTTGGGGAAGGTTATAAGTTGTTGCGTGTTTTTTTTTGCTGAAATCACACGTCTGAAGTGAAAGTGGGGTGGACTAAAGACCTTCTTTGCTCCATCATTTCCTGGCATATGAGAAATGCATGATATACATAATCTTTATGGTCATTGACCGAGGAATGTATGCTGGCCTTGCCTTTTTCTCTTTTCACTTTCAGTCTAAGCTTTGAGGTTTTGTCCACCTCTGTTTCAGACATCAGCCTTGTGGCCCTCTCAGCCTCTCTGGATTAGACATTTAATGCTAACCATCTTTTAGAGCACATCTGCTCTTTGAAGAGTTGAAATGTGGCTGCACCCACTCTGTCATCTGGTACCAGAGACCCATCTTTACAGATATTTTGAAGTCTGGTTTGGTGTTGGGTAAGAATCATAATATAGGTTTGGTGGACATAGCGAGGCAAAGGTTTTGAGCCAAGGGGTTGACAGTTTATTTCCCATGGTCTTCCAAATATTTCTCACTGGAGTTTTTACCTTAGGTCCCAGACCAATCCCAGTCTCCCCCTGTCAATGCATAACCCGGTCTCCTACTTTACTGGGACCAGGCCACCTGACATATATTCCTTGAATTCTTCTTTGTCCATTGAAAAGCTCCTGATTTCATCCATTCCTTCCCTTTTTACCCCTCTCTTAGAGAGCAGTGCATTCTCAAACTCTCTATAGTTTGATTTTGTTTCCTCCTCATAGCCTTTCACCCATTAATCATCTGCTATTTTTTATATATGACCCTCATGATTCCCTTCCCTTGGGCTAAAAACATGACTATGTATCTTTTAGTATAAAAAATATCTACTGGGTCTGTGGGCTACAAGCCATGGTCTTCTGTTTTTTTTTCTCTTCTGCCTGAGTCTCTATCTCTTGCTTCCCTGTCAAATCCTAACAGCCTTGATGGGGACTTGGAAAAAGAAAAGCTCTCCCTCCAGCCCAAATCCCTCTGTAGGTATCATCTTCTCACTCTCCAATCTCTTCAATCCTGTCTTTCTCTACCAGGATTTTAGAGAGTGTAGACGAGGCTGCTTGTTCTCCCTTTTTAATTTTCATTTACTTCCAATTTCATTGCAACCTAAGGGCTTGGGGAAGGTTATAAGTTGTTGCGTGTGTTTTTTTTTTTGCTGAAATCACACGTCTGAAGTGAAAGTGGGGTGGACTAAAGACCTTCTTTGCTCCATCATTTCCTGGCATATGAGAAATGCATGATATACATAATCTTTATGGTCATTGACCGAGGAATGTATGCTGGCCTTGCCTTTTTCTCTTTTCACTTTCAGTCTAAGCTTTGAGGTTTTGTCCACCTCTGTTTCAGACATCAGCCTTGTGGCCCTCTCAGCCTCTCTGGATTAGACATTTAATGCTAACCATCTTTTAGAGCACATCTGCTCTTTGAAGAGTTGAAATGTGGCTGCACCCACTCTGTCATCTGGGACCAGAGACCCAATAAGGCTGTTTCTTTTTTTTAGCCCCACCATGTGGTATGCAGGATCTTAGCTCCTCAGACAGGGACTGAACTCTGCTCCCTGCATTGGAAATGCAGAGTCCTAACCATTGGACTATCAGGGGATTCTCAATGCTACTTCTTCCTTGTTTCATTAAACTTTTCTAAACAAGGGGCAATCCTTTCCACACATCTAATTTTTAGAGTCCCTTCTCATTTAACAGGTGCCCCTTTGGCACTACTGAAAAAACTGAATTAAACCTTGCCATTGTACAGGCTTCCCTGGTGGTTCAGTTGGTAAAGAATCTGCTGCAATGTAGACCGGGGTTCAGTCTCTGGGTTGGGAAGATTCTCTGGAGAAGGAGATGGGAAATGGCAACTCACTCTAATATTTTTGCTTCAGAAAATCCCATGGACAGAGAAGTCTGCTGGGCTACAGTCCATGGGGTCTCAAGAGTTGGACATGATTTAGCCAGGAAACCACCACCACCATCGTCCATGCTATTCTTAAATGGTGGAAATTCACAGTGCTCTTCCTGCACTTGGTAATTCAAGACTCATGCCCATCCTTCACACTCCAGCTTTACGCAAATGCTGGTTACGTGATTTACCAACTTATAGAGAACTTGCCATTCCTCAGTTTAATCATCACCAATCTTTTCTTAAGGGGAACAAGTCTTACAGACTGCGTAGGAGGTCTGTGTACTTCTCCCTGCCACTCCCCTGCTTCACACTAGGGTCTTTGATCGCATGCCCCCACAAAACCTCATGCTTCCAGTAATCCATCCACTTCTGAATTAAGTATGTCTGGAGTATAAAGGGCTTCCCAGATGTCAGTGCAGGAGGCTAAGAGAGGCTGGTTCAATCCCTGGGTTGGGAAGTTTCCCCAGTGAAGGGCATGGCAACCCACTCCAGTATTCTTGCCTGGAGAATCCCAAGGATAGAGGAGCCTGGCAGGTTATAGTCCATGGGTCACAAAGAGTTGGAGACAGCTGAAATGACTTAGCATGCATGCACAAAGTATAGAACCTATTTCATATTTATCTTTTTATCTCCAGAATGTGACACAGTGTCTGGCCTAGTTGATTCTCAAGAATGATTTAGTGGATGACTTAACTATTCCATGTAAACAACTCTATGAAATATTAAGTGCCAAGAGTTATGCTCTTGGTTACCTCAAAGCACCACTCTGGTAAACTAAGCTTTTCTTCCATAAACAAGGGGATTCTCAATGCTACTTCTTCCTTGTTTCATTAAACTTTTCTAAACAAGGGCAATCCTTTCCAACTTTTTTAGAGTCCCTTCTCATTTAACAGGTGCCCCTTTGGCACTACTGAAAAAACTGAATTAAACCTTGCCATTGTACAGGCTTCCCTGGTGGTTCAGTTGGTAAAGAATCTGCTGCAATGTAGACCGGGGTTCAGTCTCTGGGTTGGGAAGATTCTCTGGAGAAGGAGATGGGAAATGGCAACTCACTCTAATATTTTTGCTTCAGAAAATCCCATGGACAGAGAAGTCTGCTGGGCTACAGTCCATGGGGTCTCAAGAGTTGGACATGATTTAGCCAGGAAACCACCACCACCATCGTCCATGCTATTCTTAAATGGTGGAAATTCACAGTGCTCTTCCTGCACTTGGTAATTCAAGACTCATGCCCATCCTTCACACTCCAGCTTTACGCAAATGCTGGTTACGTGATTTACCAACTTATAGAGAACTTGCCATTCCTCAGTTTAATCATCACCAATCTTTTCTTAAGGGGAACAAGTCTTACAGACTGCGTAGGAGGTCTGTGTACTTCTCCCTGCCACCCCCCTGCTTCACACTAGGGTCTTTGATCGCATGCCCCCACAAAACCTCATGCTTCCAGTAATCCATCCACTTCTGAATTAAGTATGTCTGGAGTATAAAGGGCTTCCCAGATGTCAGTGCAGGAGGCTAAGAGAGGCTGGTTCAATCCCTGGGTTGGGAAGTTTCCCCAGTGAAGGGCATGGCAACCCACTCCAGTATTCTTGCCTGGAGAATCCCAAGGATAGAGGAGCCTGGCAGGTTATAGTCCATGGGTCACAAAGAGTTGGAGACAGCTGAAATGACTTAGCATGCATGCACAAAGTATAGAACCTATTTCATATTTATCTTTTTATCTCCAGAATGTGACACAGTGTCTGGCCTAGTTGATTCTCAAGAATGATTTAGTGGATGACTTAACTATTCCATGTAAACAACTCTATGAAATATTAAGTGCCAAGAGTTATGCTCTTGGTTACCTCAAAGCACCACTCTGGTAAACTAAGCTTTTATTCCATAATCTAGGATATGCCATTAGCATGATGAAAAAATCTAACTTGGGTTTTGCCTCTTTTGTTTATTCTTGCTCCAAAGCCACCCATGCATCTGAGCTTCATCACTTCAGTTTCAGGGAAGTCCACTCCAGAGCACACAGGCAAGGAGAGACTCAAGAAAACATGCACCAGGGCAGGCAGACCTCTGGGCTTCTCATCTACCTTGATGGGGAAGACAAGGACTCAAAGGCTCTTTCAAGTACTACCTGCAAATCCAGAGACTCAAGAGGAGTCATGATACTTTCTAAGGGGATAGTTGACATCTGGAGAGTGATGTAGACTGTGGAAACTCTCTTAGGAAGTGCTGTATTGGCTGCATTTTGTTGCTGTTGTTTTGTTTTGTTTTCAGAGCTTGTATATATTATTATTAAACTTGTTATTTTATTTTGGAGTATGGTCAGTTAATAATATTGTGATAGTTTCACATGGACAGCAAAACTCAGCCATGTATTAATTTGGAATGAGCTTATTTTCAATTCAAATATCTCAATTGTTTGTCAGTCATTGCAAGTGACCAAGGCTGGGTGCACAGCAGCTGTTTAATAAATGCTTACTTTATAATCCAGCAAGATGTATCTATTCTTTTCCTTAAATATTTGCACATTTAATCTATTCATGAATGTCACATGACACTTTATTTTCAGTTTCTCTTCATATCTATTCACACATGAAGAATTTATTAAATTTATACTTTAGCTAGTCACCATAGTATGTGATAGAAGATCCCAGACTGATTGAGTACTGTCACAACCATCAAGGGGCACATGGTTATGGTGGGAATGGCAGATAAATGAACTGAATGAAGTGTGAAATCAGAAAAGTCAGTGATGGAAACATGCACTAGTTGTTATGGAAGCATGAAGGAGGGTTGCTCTAACTAGCCAAGTTGTGTGGATAGTAGTGGTAGAATTGGAAGTGCTGAAAAATGAACAGGATTTAGTGATTGATGAAACTTAACTATTCCATGTAAACAACTCTATGAAATTATGCAATTCTTGGTTACCTCAAAGCACCACTCTGGTAAACTAAGCTTTTATTCCATAATCTAGGATATGCCATTAGCATGATGAAAAATCTAACTTGGGTTTTGCCTCTTTTGTTTATTCTTGCTCCAAAGCCACCCATGCATCTGAGCTTCATCACTTCAGTTTCAGGGAAGTCCACTCCAGAGCACACAGGCAAGGAGAGACTCAAGAAAACATGCACCAGGGCAGGCAGACCTCTGGGCTTCTCATCTACCTTGATGGGGAAGACAAGGACTCAAAGGCTCTTTCAAGTACTACCTGCAAATCCAGAGACTCAAGAGGAGTCATGATACTTTCTAAGGGGATAGTTGACATCTGGAGAGTGATGTAGACTGTGGAAACTCTCTTAGGAAGTGCTGTATTGGCTGCATTTTGTTGCTGTTGTTTTGTTTTGTTTTCAGAGCTTGTATATATTATTATTAAACTTGTTATTTTATTTTGGAGTATGGTCAGTTAATAATATTGTGATAGTTTCACATGGACAGCAAAACTCAGCCATGTATTAATTTGGAATGAGCTTATTTTCAATTCAAATATCTCAATTGTTTGTCAGTCATTGCAAGTGACCAAGGCTGGGTGCACAGCAGCTGTTTAATAAATGCTTACTTTATAATCCAGCAAGATGTATCTATTCTTTTCCTTAAATATTTGCACATTTAATCTATTCATGAATGTCACATGACACTTTATTTTCAGTTTCTCTTCATATCTATTCACACATGAAGAATTTATTAAATTTATACTTTAGCTAGTCACCATAGTATGTGATAGAAGATCCCAGACTGATTGAGTACTGTCACAACCATCAAGGGGCACATGGTTATGGTGGGAATGGCAGATAAATGAACTGAATGAAGTGTGAAATCAGAAAAGTCAGTGATGGAAACATGCACTAGTTGTTATGGAAGCATGAAGGAGGGTTGCTCTAACTAGCCAAGTTGTGTGGATAGTAGTGGTAGAGATGTTAGGGAAGACTTGCTGGAAAAGTAACTCTGAGATAAATCTAATGGAATGAACAGGAATTAGGAGGTAAGTAGCTGAAAAATGAGAAGGGTATTTCAGGTAAAAAGGTAACACGAGAAAATCTGCAAGACAAGCACAATGTTAGCAATTTGCCATTGTTAGTTGTGTGGCTTTGTAGAGGAGACCTAATCACTCTGTACCTCAGTTTCTTCATCTATAAAGTGGTGATAGTATTAATAATATTTACTTTAGATTTTTGTAAGCATAATATTTACTTAAGATTCTTAAATGGACAAATAGATGTAATGTACTTAGAATCATGTAATGTACTTAGAATCATATCTTCAGATGTTTTGGTATTGAGAATTCTTGTGAAGACATCCAGTATTTGGACTTGGTATGTGCTTCTGAAGTTGCCAAGCCTTCTGGCTTGGATGGAGGTAAAGATATCTTAAAATTTCAGCCTATAAATGTCTTTATAAAAACATGATAGTCAAGTCAGCAGAAATAAGGAAATAATAAAGACTAGAGCAGGGCTTCCCCTGGTGGTCCAGTGGTTAAGGACACTGCCTTGCAGTGCAAGGGACGCCGGTTCGATCCCTGGCCTGGGAAGATCCCACATGCTGCGGAACAGCTGGACCAATGTGTCCAATTACCGAGCTGGAACTCTGGAGTACATGCTCCCAGAGCCAGCACTCTGCAACAACAGACGCCACTGCAATGGGAGGCCCACAGGAGTCAAAGAACAAAGACGGATGAAAATAGAGAAATGAAAGACCAATGGGAACCCCTTACTGGAGACAACCACATGACACTTTTTTACCATATCTATTCACACATGAAGAATTTATTAAATTTATACTTTAGCTAGTCACCATAGTATGTGATAGAAGATCCCAGACTGATTGAGTACTGTCACAACCATCAAGGGGCACATGGTTATGGTGGGAATGGCAGATAAATGAACTGAATGAAGTGTGAAATCAGAAAAGTCAGTGATGGAAACATGCACTAGTTGTTATGGAAGCATGAAGGAGGGTTGCTCTAACTAGCCAAGTTGTGTGGATAGTAGTGGTAGAGATGTTAGGGAAGACTTGCTGGAAAAGTAACTCTGAGATAAATCTAATGGAATGAACAGGAATTAGGAGGTAAGTAGCTGAAAAATGAGAAGGGTATTTCAGGTAAAAAGGTAACACGAGAAAATCTGCAAGACAAGCACAATGTTAGCAATTTGCCATTGTTAGTTGTGTGGCTTTGTAGAGGAGACCTAATCACTCTGTACCTCAGTTTCTTCATCTATAAAGTGGTGATAGTATTAATAATATTTACTTTAGATTTTTGTAAGCATAATATTTACTTAAGATTCTTAAATGGACAAATAGATGTAATGTACTTAGAATCATGTAATGTACTTAGAATCATATCTTCAGATGTTTTGGTATTGAGAATTCTTGTGAAGACATCCAGTATTTGGACTTGGTATGTGCTTCTGAAGTTGCCAAGCCTTCTGGCTTGGATGGAGGTAAAGATATCTTAAAATTTCAGCCTATAAATGTCTTTATAAAAACATGATAGTCAAGTCAGCAGAAATAAGGAAATAATAAAGACTAGAGCAGGGCTTCCCCTGGTGGTCCAGTGGTTAAGGACACTGCCTTGCAGTGCAAGGGACGCCGGTTCGATCCCTGGCCTGGGAAGATCCCACATGCTGCGGAACAGCTGGACCAATGTGTCCAATTACCGAGCTGGAACTCTGGAGTACATGCTCCCAGAGCCAGCACTCTGCAACAACAGACGCCACTGCAATGGGAGGCCCACAGGAGTCAAAGAACAAAGACGGATGAAAATAGAGAAATGAAAGACCAATAGAAGACGCCCGCCCGCTCCCCTCTCTCCCCAACCCGACCCCCGCCCAAAATTTAAAAAAAAGAAAGAAAAAGACTAGAGCAGAGATAGTACAGAGAATAGGAAAAAGAAAAGAAAACAAGAGAAGTTTCTCAAAAGGATCAACAAAACTGATAAACTTTTAGCTAGACAGAGAAAACAGAGAAGGCCAGCATATTGGATAACTCAGAATAAGTGGATAAATTCATATAAACATGCAATTTACCAAGACTGAATCATGAAGAAATAAAAAATCTGAGCAGACCTATAACTAGTGAGGACATTGAAACAATGTTAAAAAATCTTCCAACAATAAAATCCAAGGACCAGTTGGCTTCACTGGGAAATTCTACAAAATATTTTAAAAAGAATTAATACCAATTCTTTTCAAACTCTTCTAAAGAATCAAAGAGGAGGGAATGCTTCCAGATTCATTCTATGAGGCCAGCACTACCCTGTTACCAAAACCAGATGACAACAAAACAAGAAAACTAAAAACCAATATTCCTCATGAAAAGTTTTAAACAAAATACTAGCAAACCAAATTCAACAGCACATTAAAAAGATCTTATGCCATGACCAAGAGGAATTTATATCTGGGATGCAAGGATGGTTCAACATGAAACTCAACCAAAGTAATACACCAAATTAACAAAATAAAGGAAGGACAAAAGCCATTTGATCATCTCAATCAATGCAAAAAAGGCATTTTATGAATTTTAACAGTATTTCATGGTAAAAATAGTTAACATATTAGGGATAGGAAGAAACTACCTCAACATAATAAAAGTTACATTTGCAAAAACCTTCAAACATCAAACTCAGTGTGGAAAGGTAGAAGTAAGTACACCAATATTAATAGAGCAGGGCTTCCCCTGGTGGTCCAGTGGTTAAGGACACTGCCTTGCAGTGCAAGGGACGCCGGTTCGATCCCTGGCCTGGGAAGATCCCACATGCTGCGGAACAGCTGGACCAATGTGTCCAATTACCGAGCTGGAACTCTGGAGTACATGCTCCCAGAGCCAGCACTCTGCAACAACAGACGCCACTGCAATGGGAGGCCCACAGGAGTCAAAGAACAAAGACGGATGAAAATAGAGAAATGAAAGACCAATAGAAGACGCCCGCCCGCTCCCCTCTCTCCCCAACCCGACCCCCGCCCAAAATTTAAAAAAAAGAAAGAAAAAGACTAGAGCAGAGATAGTACAGAGAATAGGAAAAAGAAAAGAAAACAAGAGAAGTTTCTCAAAAGGATCAACAAAACTGATAAACTTTTAGCTAGACAGAGAAAACAGAGAAGGCCAGCATATTGGATAACTCAGAATAAGTGGATAAATTCATATAAACATGCAATTTACCAAGACTGAATCATGAAGAAATAAAAAATCTGAGCAGACCTATAACTAGTGAGGACATTGAAACAATGTTAAAAAATCTTCCAACAATAAAATCCAAGGACCAGTTGGCTTCACTGGGAAATTCTACAAAATATTTTAAAAAGAATTAATACCAATTCTTTTCAAACTCTTCTAAAGAATCAAAGAGGAGGGAATGCTTCCAGATTCATTCTATGAGGCCAGCACTACCCTGTTACCAAAACCAGATGACAACAAAACAAGAAAACTAAAAACCAATATTCCTCATGAAAAGTTTTAAACAAAATACTAGCAAACCAAATTCAACAGCACATTAAAAAGATCTTATGCCATGACCAAGAGGAATTTATATCTGGGATGCAAGGATGGTTCAACATGAAACTCAACCAAAGTAATACACCAAATTAACAAAATAAAGGAAGGACAAAAGCCATTTGATCATCTCAATCAATGCAAAAAAGGCATTTTATGAATTTTAACAGTATTTCATGGTAAAAATAGTTAACATATTAGGGATAGGAAGAAACTACCTCAACATAATAAAAGTTACATTTGCAAAAACCTTCAAACATCAAACTCAGTGTGGAAAGGTAGAAGTTTTCCTGTAAGATCAGGAACAAGGCCAGAATGCATACTTCTACCATAACTATTCAACTTAGTACTGAAAGTTGTAGTTAGAGCAATTAGGCAGAAGAAAGAAATACAAGACATGTAAATTGGAAAAGAAGATGTAAAACTACCTCTGTCGATAAGTAGTATAATTTTATATGCAGATTTCATCAAAATGCCATTAAGCAAACCAAAAATGTAGTTAACAAAATAATAAATGAATTCAACAAAGTTGCAGCATAATAAACAAAATGACTGTCACAAAAAAAATCTACAAGTAACAAATATTGGAGAGGATAGGGAGCAAAGGGGAAAACTCACACACTGTTGATGGGAATGTAAATTGGTGCAGCCATTATGGAAAACAGTATGAAGGTTCCTTAAAAAGTAAAAATAGAACTACCATGTGATTCAGCAATTCCATTTCTGTGTATGCAATGTGGTCATGTCCAACTCTTTGTGACCCTTTGGAGTATGACCTTTCTGGCTCCTCTGTCCACAGGGTTTTTTAAGCAAGGATACTGAAGTGGATTGCCATTTCTTCTTCCAGGGTATCTTTCTGACCCAGAGATTGAACCAGTCTTTTGCATCTCCTGCATTGCAGGCAGATTCTTTACTGCCAAGCCATTGGAGAAACTCTGCTGGGTATAACCAGAAAAATGAAAAGAGTACTTTGAAAAGACATATATACCCAAAGTTTCTGAGCAGCACTACCCTGTTACCAAAACCAGATGACAACAAAACAAGAAAACTAAAAACCAATATTCCTCATGAAAAGTTTTAAACAAAATACTAGCAAACCAAATTCAACAGCACATTAAAAAGATCTTATGCCATGACCAAGAGGAATTTATATCTGGGATGCAAGGATGGTTCAACATGAAACTCAACCAAAGTAATACACCAAATTAACAAAATAAAGGAAGGACAAAAGCCATTTGATCATCTCAATCAATGCAAAAAAGGCATTTTATGAATTTTAACAGTATTTCATGGTAAAAATAGTTAACATATTAGGGATAGGAAGAAACTACCTCAACATAATAAAAGTTACATTTGCAAAAACCTTCAAACATCAAACTCAGTGTGGAAAGGTAGAAGTTTTCCTGTAAGATCAGGAACAAGGCCAGAATGCATACTTCTACCATAACTATTCAACTTAGTACTGAAAGTTGTAGTTAGAGCAATTAGGCAGAAGAAAGAAATACAAGACATGTAAATTGGAAAAGAAGATGTAAAACTACCTCTGTCGATAAGTAGTATAATTTTATATGCAGATTTCATCAAAATGCCATTAAGCAAACCAAAAATGTAGTTAACAAAATAATAAATGAATTCAACAAAGTTGCAGCATAATAAACAAAATGACTGTCACAAAAAAAATCTACAAGTAACAAATATTGGAGAGGATAGGGAGCAAAGGGAACACTCACACACTGTTGATGGGAATGTAAATTGGTGCAGCCATTATGGAAAACAGTATGAAGGTTCCTTAAAAAGTAAAAATAGAACTACCATGTGATTCAGCAATTCCATTTCTGTGTATGCAATGTGGTCATGTCCAACTCTTTGTGACCCTTTGGAGTATGACCTTTCTGGCTCCTCTGTCCACAGGGTTTTTTAAGCAAGGATACTGAAGTGGATTGCCATTTCTTCTTCCAGGGTATCTTTCTGACCCAGAGATTGAACCAGTCTTTTGCATCTCCTGCATTGCAGGCAGATTCTTTACTGCCAAGCCATTGGAGAAACTCTGCTGGGTATAACCAGAAAAAAATGAAAAGAGTACTTTGAAAAGACATATATACCCAAAGTTTCTGAGCAGCACAATTTCTGACAGCCAAGACATGGAAGCAATCCAAGAGCCCATCAACACATAAATGAATAAAAAAGATGTGGAGTATTACTCAGCCATATAAAATAATGAACATACTACCAGTTGCAGCAACATGGATGGATGTAGAGAATATTGTGCTCACTGAAATAAGTCAGATAGAGAAGACAAGCTTTATATAATATAACTAATTTGTAGAATCTAAAAAATAGTACAAATTAATGTATACATGAAATCAAAGCATGGGATTAACATATACATGCTATTATATATAAAAACAGAGAACCCACAAGGACCTACTGAATAGCACAGAGAGCTATACATAATAGTTTGTAATAACCAAAAGGGAAAAGAATTTGAAAAAATAGATCCATATGTGTATAGAACCAATTACTTTGCTGTACATCTAAAATTGCCACAATATTATAAATCAACTATACTTCTATATATAAGAAAATTATTTCCCAAGTTAAAAAAAAAAAAAAAAAGCTCACAGAAGTAGAAAACAAACTTGTGGCTACTAAATGGGAGAGGAAGTTGGGGAAGAGGGACAAATTAGAGGGTTGGGATTAATAGGTGCATAAAATCTATGCTATGTATAAAATAGATGAGAATTTACTATAAGATAAGGATTTACTACATAGCACAGGAAATGTTACCTACTATCTTGTAATTAATTACAATGAAATATCACACACTGTTGATGGGAATGTAAATTGGTGCAGCCATTATGGAAAACAGTATGAAGGTTCCTTAAAAAGTAAAAATAGAACTACCATGTGATTCAGCAATTCCATTTCTGTGTATGCAATGTGGTCATGTCCAACTCTTTGTGACCCTTTGGAGTATGACCTTTCTGGCTCCTCTGTCCACAGGGTTTTTTAAGCAAGGATACTGAAGTGGATTGCCATTTCTTCTTCCAGGGTATCTTTCTGACCCAGAGATTGAACCAGTCTTTTGCATCTCCTGCATTGCAGGCAGATTCTTTACTGCCAAGCCATTGGAGAAACTCTGCTGGGTATAACCAGAAAAAAATGAAAAGAGTACTTTGAAAAGACATATATACCCAAAGTTTCTGAGCAGCACAATTTCTGACAGCCAAGACATGGAAGCAATCCAAGAGCCCATCAACACATAAATGGATAAAAAAGATGTGGAGTATTACTCAGCCATATAAAATAATGAACATACTACCAGTTGCAGCAACATGGATGGATGTAGAGAATATTGTGCTCACTGAAATAAGTCAGATAGAGAAGACAAGCTTTATATAATATAACTAATTTGTAGAATCTAAAAAATAGTACAAATTAATGTATACATGAAATCAAAGCATGGGATTAACATATACATGCTATTATATATAAAAACAGAGAACCCACAAGGACCTACTGAATAGCACAGAGAGCTATACATAATAGTTTGTAATAACCAAAAGGGAAAAGAATTTGAAAAAATAGATCCATATGTGTATAGAACCAATTACTTTGCTGTACATCTAAAATTGCCACAATATTATAAATCAACTATACTTCTATATATAAGAAAATTATTTCCCAAGTTAAAAAAAAAAAAAAAAAGCTCACAGAAGTAGAAAACAAACTTGTGGCTACTAAATGGGAGAGGAAGTTGGGGAAGAGGGACAAATTAGAGGGTTGGGATTAATAGGTGCATAAAATCTATGCTATGTATAAAATAGATGAGAATTTACTATAAGATAAGGATTTACTACATAGCACAGGAAATGTTACCTACTATCTTGTAATTAATTACAATGAAATATAACCTGCAAAAATACTGAATCACCATGCTGTACATCTGAAACAGGGGAAAATGTTCAAAGCTGTAACTGTGGGGGCATAGGGCATGCATCTCCATGCATGATCCTCCTTGGAAAACACAGTGTCTTGGGAAAAGGAAAAGTCATTGGAAAGACATTACAAACTAGTTTTGAGCTGGGTGACCAGAGAAAGAGGTGACAGTTAGGAGAGGGTAGCACTGAAGTCAGGTTTAATCATGAACAAGTGAGTTGACTTGGAACTGTTTCCACCCCCTTCCCAAAGCCGATACCTCCAGTGGCCCAGTGAATGAAGCGAAATTCTTGTATCTTCATGAATGAGTTTCAGCATCAGGACCAGAGGAGAGAACACCAACATCTTTTTATTAACTGGGCCCTACTCTATGGGCTATCAAGTTAACTTTGTTACAGGCACTAAATTCATTAACAGAACATTATTATAGTTAAACTTTCACTTCAAACATTATAGCAAGAAAGGAATGGTGGTGGGTAGCCTGGGCCATGAAATAATAGAGACAAGATTTTAAGTAAGGCCAGTGACTCTGTGTCTATTTATTTCGATGTTTCTGAGGAGGTAAGAAATCCACATACTTCCTGCAGCTGAGCACTTGATCTTCCAGCATTTGGTATATAAACAGTATCCCTCTATAGGGCAACTTTAAAGTAAAAGAAACCTTTCTCCTTACCACAAAGTTCTATTATTGGCCAAAGAGCCCCATCTTTCTCTCACATACACTCACAGGACATTACTTAAAAGTTAAACTTAGTGTTCTTTTTAATGAGAAAGTCAGTGATTTTAGTGATGTAAGTACTTGAAGCTGGTAAAGGTGAAGGCATCTTGGCTCAGATCATCCAGGGTTCCAATCGACTCTATCTTTCTAAGGATGTTTTATCTTGAGTCTCCCTTCCTTAAAGGAATGCCACTTTCTTTCTCATTAACATCTCTGAGAAAAACAATAGTAATTGATGCATCTCTCCCAGCTCTTGAACAAGCATTTAATTGAGAGTTTCTTTGTGCTAAGTGTTCTGTGGCAAGCATGTCACCTGGGCCATTTGGACCCCCATGCATTCGTACCCAACTCTGCAAATAAACCAAGTGTTGAGTTCCTAGGGAAAAATGCAGCTTACACAGCACTTAGGAGTACTCAAAGGGCCTCTGTTCCCTCTCCATACTAATGTAGTTTCACAAGAAGACTCAGATTATTTTATTGCCCCAGGATGCCAGGAAATTTTCATTTAGCTCCCTCAGATCTTTGGCATAAAAGTGGGACAGTAAGGAAAAGAATTCCCTTTGCTGTCTTAGATTTCTGTTCTCCAGGAAAATATGTTATGTTTTCTAAGATCAGATACTCTGTCGTTTATTTTTAGCTTTGGTAACTGTATTATTTTACATCCTCTAGTCCCCTTTTTTTTCCAAAGGAATATCTCCCCCTCTGGTTCTTCCTGTTTGGGGTCTTTTCATGGGAATTCTACTTTCGGCTAAGATTTTGCTCTAGTGCTTCTCACACATCACAGACTTATTTGGTACAGAAATGAAGGACACAGGTCTATCAGGTAGAAATTATAATCAATCAGAATGAATGAAGTAACCTTTCTAATATACCTTAAATTAGTTCAGAGTAGAAGTTTCTGAGGTGGTGTGTGTGTGTTTGTGCTCAGTTGTGTCTGACTCTTTGTGCCCCTGTGGACTTTATCCCATCAGACTCCTCTGTACGGGAGGCAGTTACCGTGTCCTCCTCCAAAGGATCTTTCTGACCCAGGGATTCAACCCACATCTCCTATGTCTCCTGCATTGCAGGTAGATTCTTTAATGCTTGAGCCATCAGGGAACTGTCAGAATAAGTTTGAGATTATTCACTTGAGAACTTACGAGAAAGTGCTTCACTGACTACCCTTCATAACATCATACTCTTCCAGCCTCGGTCACCTTCAGTTGGTCTAAGTTTTCTTCCTAGCACTCAACACCTAACGTTGTATTTATTTATTGTCTGTCTGTCTCCACTAGAATGAAATCTCCATAAAAGAAAGGGTTGGGTTTTACCTCTGCTGCACCTATGGTGTGTAAGTACTGTATGATGAACAAATGACCCCACAGTAGCGAGGAGTACCCTATTTTTTTTAAAGAAAACTGAATGCTGATGTGGAATCGGTTTCAAAATCTCTATTAGTCCATTTCTTAGGCTCTCACCTTGAATAATTCTGGAGGGACTTCTCTGGTGGTACAGTGGTTAAGACTTCTTGCTTCCAATGCAGGGGGAACTGACGTGATTCCTGGTGGAGGAACTGAGATCCCAAATGTTATGTGATGCTGCCAACAAATAAATTAAAAACATTTTTTTTAACTGTAGAAAATAAACCATTTCACCAATTCCACAAACAAGAATGAATCCAAATATGCACTTCTATTACTAAAGTGAAAGGAAGTCTCCTTCCCTGCTTCTTGCTTTCCCTCCCTCCATCTCTTGAGTAGGGAACTCTAGTGTTTGTTCCTCACGTGAGGACTTGGTTTTCTGTGCTTTGTATATCCTAGCTTTGTTTTCCAGTGTTTTCCTGCAATTCTGCAGGATATTTGGTCTTGCAATGCAGATCAGCATTTGACAAAAAGAGGATTCAAAGCTTTCTACCATTTGTGACATTAAAAATGTTATGAATATTTCTAGGCTAGGAAATAAAGACAAAATCACGTTGCCCTGTTGAATTCATTGGGTAAGCAAATGAGGGTACAAATAATAAATTGTGATGAAAAGGACATATATATGTTTTTATCACATACATTTTCCTCTTGAGTTATCAGGTTATTATCTCTCCTCACGAACTGTGTTCTCCAAATGCCACAATGAAAAATTTACTTGAACACTGAATAAACATGTTTTATAGGGGATATGTATACTAAATCTTATTAGAAACGAAATTTCTGCTGACCTGATTTCTCTCAAAGATTTTTTCATACGCTTTTGACCATAGATATAATAATTTGACTTTGAAAATGTCTCCTCAAATATTTGAATTTTATTTTCCATCAAGTGCTGGACATCTTAATTTACACTGTTTAATTTGATGCTCACAACCACAAAGTGAAATAGATGCCACTTACCGAAAGAAAGATTTTAAAGTTTAAAGAAGTTAAGTTTCATATTCAGAGTCACACAGAACGCAAGGTAGGGAACTAGGATTTGAACCTAGGTTGCCTTGGCTTTAAATCCCATATTCCTCCTCTTGTCAATTAAACCTGTAATCTGACTTATTACATAGCCACCTGTTTATCTCTTATCCTACTGGAGGTGGGGGAACCTACATACAACCAGAAAACCTGGATTAGTTAAAACAGCACCAGTCTAAGGGAATAGGTTTTCCTTTGGCTTAGTTTTCTTACCTGTAGAATGGACAAGGGAGGCTTTAAGATTTCTTTCTATGGTAATAAATAATTACAATTAATAATAAATTACTAAATAATAATGATTTCTTCCTTTGTAAGATTTCAATTTTATGGTAATAAAATGATCTTGATTGAAATCAATAAGAATAAAATATAATTTAAAAATATAAGTGGTTCAGTGCTGGGAGATATATTCCAAATTCTTCTACTATTGATAAAGGAGGGCTGTATAAAAATGTTACATTTTAAAAGGTGTTCATATCAAATACAGTTATAAATTTAAATATGGATTAAAAGTTTTTTTTAGAAAAATTCATTCTTCTAAAGTCAGGACGATTACAACTGAAAAAGCTATACATATAAAAAACACACATTTAAAAGTCTGACTAGATGCTCCTGATTCTTACTGTTTCTTGAAAGGCACAGAGTAATTCCCAGGCCAGGTTTGAGAAAAGGTGGCAAACACTGCAGGCTCTGTGAAAGGGCATGTCCTGACTGATAGAGCACAAGACATGGGCCACCCTGGGCTCTGGGGGCTCCACAAGGCTGTCTCCTGGTTGCTATTTTGTTTGACAAATAGCAGCCCCTCCCTACATTAAAACCATTGAGGAGGACACTGTGTCTTACTCAGAGTAAAATGTTCAGTACCAAAGACTTCCTAATCAATAATCTGTAGTAAAATATGAGTTTCATGCCAGAGTCTTATTTTCATTTTGAAATTAATAATCCCTGATCTGAAATTCTCCTCTTCCTTTTGAATAGTCTCAAATATTTTTAAGTGTCCTTGACTTCTCTGTTCTATAAAGCACACCACCACCCATTATCGTGGTGATTTAGTTCCTAAGTCATGCCTGACCCTGGCAACCCCAAGGACTGTAGCCCACGAGTCTCCTCTGCCCATAGGATTTCCCAGGCATGAATACTGGCATGGGTTGCCATTTTCTTCTCCAGGGGATCTTCCCAACACAGGGATCAAACCAAGTCTCCTGCATTTTAGACCATGCTCTTTACCTCTGAGCCACCAGGGAAGACCAAGCACATTAGTGCTTCCTTCCTTTATATACGGTAGAATGTTTTGCACTGAATATATACACAGTTTTACAACTTTCTTAAAGTATTCACAATCTCTTAAAGCTACTGGTAAGCCAAAGTACAAATATCAAATGATATTATATTAAACTGAATTAATTTTGAAACACATTTTGAATATATTTTCTTTGAGAATGTTACTATTGTCTAGTGGAACTTTCATTTGTGAGGGGAGTTGTGGAGAAAAGAATTCAGCAGACTTTTACCATAAACGTACCTTTATGGAGACAGTGCGTAGTACAAGGAATGAGAAAAACAGGAGAACCATTTCATTGACAAGATACATAGATTAGTATCTGAATTTACCAAGATATCACAAACATTGTGAAATCTGACGTCAGAATTGCTAAGATATCAAGTGTTAGTCGCTCAGTTGTGTCCGACTCTTTGTGACCCCATGGACTGAAACCCCACAGGCTCTTCTGTCCATGGAATTTTCCAGGCAAGAATACTGGAGTGGATAGTCATTCCATTCTCCAAGAAATCAACACACTACTTAAGTATTGTTTAAATATGGCCCTTACTTTCAAAGAGTGTCTACAAGTTGTATCTTTCATCCAGAAGTTCTACTATCTAAACATTTCAGAGACTTTGAAATGAAAATTGTCTCCATAAAGCATTATTTTTTAGAAGGGATGCCAAACTCTTAGGAAAAAAATGTCCCTTAAAATCTTTCTCAAGGTGAATAAAACTTCAAATCCAAATTTCCTATGCATTTTATGTTAAAGCAGTTTCATGCTTCACCTGTATGTTTTAAAGAAATGATCTTAAGTCAGGATGCAGCATTGATCTCATCATTTGAAGAGTTAATTCCAGAGGGAAAATCAGAGTGGCTTATTAAACAGGTGAACACATTGTATTCGAGGCAAATAAGTCCATAGACTGAATAGAGTTTGTATTCTCCAGTATGGTTGGTGAAGGAAACTATACATGAAAAATATAATAGCAGGTAGGTTAAATATTTTAATCATAACTTCATTTAAAAATGATGACAAATGTAGAAGTCATTTACGATATTGTCGTAATGTGTATGCGTATGTGTGCCTGCCCATGCGGGCTGCATACACCACACACATACACACACACACACACCCTTTCCAACCCTGCCAGATTCACCTATGGTCTGAAGGGTAAGATTTCATCAGGTTATGGAATTAGGCCTAACCTTACTTTCTCATGTTAAGCATTTGTTCTGACATATGCTTTTTTTTCCTTCCTTCCAACCTTGTTGGATTTTTTGATTCCATTTTTATAGGACAGCTTTGACTCTGCACTAAACCATGCCACTAACACGTTACTTAATCTAACTGGCACATTGTAAAATTTTACACATGCGCTCATCCAGATAATTACACAATTAATTTTCACTTAGTTCAGCTGAAACAGGGATAATGAAATTTCCACTGGTGTACTGTTACATCCAGGGGCCAAGGGTCAGTTTCCTGTTTGGATAAGGGTGAGTTTAAAGAGGATTTCTGACAGTCTCCTTACTTCAACTAGTTCTAAAAACATAGGAATGGAATTTCAATTTACAGCTCAGTTCAATGAAAGGAGCAGATGTTGAGAGTGAACCACCGCCATGCAAGAAATTTAACCTGGAGTGGATAGTCATTCCATTCTCCAAGAAATCAACACACTACTTAAGTATTGTTTAAATATGGCCCTTACTTTCAAAGAGTGTCTACAAGTTGTATCTTTCATCCAGAAGTTCTACTATCTAAACATTTCAGAGACTTTGAAATGAAAATTGTCTCCATAAAGCATTATTTTTTAGAAGGGATGCCAAACTCTTAGGAAAAAAATGTCCCTTAAAATCTTTCTCAAGGTGAATAAAACTTCAAATCCAAATTTCCTATGCATTTTATGTTAAAGCAGTTTCATGCTTCACCTGTATGTTTTAAAGAAATGATCTTAAGTCAGGATGCAGCATTGATCTCATCATTTGAAGAGTTAATTCCAGAGGGAAAATCAGAGTGGCTTATTAAACAGGTGAACACATTGTATTCGAGGCAAATAAGTCCATAGACTGAATAGAGTTTGTATTCTCCAGTATGGTTGGTGAAGGAAACTATACATGAAAAATATAATAGCAGGTAGGTTAAATATTTTAATCATAACTTCATTTAAAAATGATGACAAATGTAGAAGTCATTTACGATATTGTCGTAATGTGTATGCGTATGTGTGCCTGCCCATGCGGGCTGCATACACCACACACATACACACACACACACACCCTTTCCAACCCTGCCAGATTCACCTATGGTCTGAAGGGTAAGATTTCATCAGGTTATGGAATTAGGCCTAACCTTACTTTCTCATGTTAAGCATTTGTTCTGACATATGCTTATTTTTCCTTCCTTCCAACCTTGTTGGATTTTTTGATTCCATTTTTATAGGACAGCTTTGACTCTGCACTAAACCATGCCACTAACACGTTACTTAATCTAACTGGCACATTGTAAAATTTTACACATGCGCTCATCCAGATAATTACACAATTAATTTTCACTTAGTTCAGCTGAAACAGGGATAATGAAATTTCCACTGGTGTACTGTTACATCCAGGGGCCAAGGGTCAGTTTCCTGTTTGGATAAGGGTGAGTTTAAAGAGGATTTCTGACAGTCTCCTTACTTCAACTAGTTCTAAAAACATAGGAATGGAATTTCAATTTACAGCTCAGTTCAATGAAAGGAGCAGATGTTGAGAGTGAACCACCGCCATGCAAGAGCCTCCTTCCACACAGGTGTGTGAGGGAAACCATCAGCTCTTGCTTTAAAGATGTGTCTCTTCTACGTTCCATTCTGAAGTGAGAAAGTGGCTGACAGGCACTTGGAATTCATTTTCCCCCAAGATTTACACTTCTGAAGAGCTGTGATATTAAAGCAAAGATCTCAGTTCCCACTGCCCTGCATTCTACAGAGAAACAGTAGAATCACAGTGATTAAACTGTCCTTTAGAGGATCCTTGAAATCACATTCTTGAGAAATTTCCTCATAGAGCAAAGTGGTCCAAGATCTAGGTTTTCCTGGTGGTAAAAGTGAAGACATTCTTACTGTGAAAGAAAGTATAAATCTTAATCTTTCCTTGACAGTTTGCTTGTTTTGCTCTACTCTCCAGGCTTAAAACTCTCATCCTTAGCACTGACTGGGTATTTTATAAGCAGCAGTGAAAGATGCCCAACAAGGATATTATGGATTTCTTGATTAACCCATTTTCTTTCTTCAAAATATTCTCTTCACAAAGAGTCAGACATGTTGCTAAAACTCTACATGTGGCTGAAAGAAGAACCAGGTTCTCACATAAGCCAGCTTTATGTTAAATCACTGTGCATGTAAAATGGTCACTGTGTGATGATGATAAAGTCCTGATGAGGGCTGTGTCTATTTATTAATACAGCCTATATGAGTTCCCTGTTCTGATGTCAATTCCTGTCTAGATTAACATCAGGAGTGGAGAATTGTTTTATAGCTGAATCGAAACGCCTGAACATTGCCATGGGAAGGAAGAGGGTGAGATGTATCTAAGTTCACTGTCATCCAGTTGGATTTTTGATTCCATTTATAGGACAGCTTTGACTCTGCACTAAACCATGCCACTAACACGTTACTTAATCTAACTGGCACATTGTAAAATTTTACACATGCGCTCATCCAGATAATTACACAATTAATTTTCACTTAGTTCAGCTGAAACAGGGATAATGAAATTTCCACTGGTGTACTGTTACATCCAGGGGCCAAGGGTCAGTTTCCTGTTTGGATAAGGGTGAGTTTAAAGAGGATTTCTGACAGTCTCCTTACTTCAACTAGTTCTAAAAACATAGGAATGGAATTTCAATTTACAGCTCAGTTCAATGAAAGGAGCAGATGTTGAGAGTGAACCACCGCCATGCAAGAGCCTCCTTCCACACAGGTGTGTGAGGGAAACCATCAGCTCTTGCTTTAAAGATGTGTCTCTTCTACGTTCCATTCTGAAGTGAGAAAGTGGCTGACAGGCACTTGGAATTCATTTTCCCCCAAGATTTACACTTCTGAAGAGCTGTGATATTAAAGCAAAGATCTCAGTTCCCACTGCCCTGCATTCTACAGAGAAACAGTAGAATCACAGTGATTAAACTGTCCTTTAGAGGATCCTTGAAATCACATTCTTGAGAAATTTCCTCATAGAGCAAAGTGGTCCAAGATCTAGGTTTTCCTGGTGGTAAAAGTGAAGACATTCTTACTGTGAAAGAAAGTATAAATCTTAATCTTTCCTTGACAGTTTGCTTGTTTTGCTCTACTCTCCAGGCTTAAAACTCTCATCCTTAGCACTGACTGGGTATTTTATAAGCAGCAGTGAAAGATGCCCAACAAGGATATTATGGATTTCTTGATTAACCCATTTTCTTTCTTCAAAATATTCTCTTCACAAAGAGTCAGACATGTTGCTAAAACTCTACATGTGGCTGAAAGAAGAACCAGGTTCTCACATAAGCCAGCTTTATGTTAAATCACTGTGCATGTAAAATGGTCACTGTGTGATGATGATAAAGTCCTGATGAGGGCTGTGTCTATTTATTAATACAGCCTATATGAGTTCCCTGTTCTGATGTCAATTCCTGTCTAGATTAACATCAGGAGTGGAGAATTGTTTTTATAGCTGAATCGAAACGCCTGAACATTGCCATGGGAAGGAAGAGGGTGAGATGTTTATTTATATAGATGATAAAAAGAAAATTACTAAAGGAAACTATAGGGATGCTACTATTAATAGCCAAGCATGTTTTTTCTGACTGCATTGGAAGACTCATATGTTAAAACTCAAGAAAAAGGGGTTTTAGATTATAGTAGTATATTAATTCCAGATTTCCCAAAGAAACCAATTTCACCTTCTAAAATGAGTGAATCTTGTATACATCTCAAACAATTGAGGAGAAATGATATGGCACTTATCAGAATAGTTTATGAAAATGCATGCTTTTATGAAAAGGTAGAGCACATTTTCTCTCTTATTTCTAAGATAGTAAACTAATCTAGACTCTGCTCCTCCTCCAATGCTCCAGGCTTATCTTAGAACTAGCTATTTCATCTGCTTCATATTATGGATAGTTACAAGAATTCTCTTCTTCCAGGTTATTTGCCTAAGTCTACCTTTGCAATGGAGTTTACCTTGGCCATCCTAACTTGAAATTGCAACTCACATTGTTCTACCCCCGTCTCTTGGTCCTATCGCTTCCATATCCCTCTTTATCCTGATCTACTTTTCTCTTTTTATAACACAACACATTCAAAGACACTGCAAAATTTACATATTTATGACACATCTAAAGAGACACATATTTATTTTCCTCTAATGGAATATAAACTCTAAGCTGGCTGGGATCTTAGTTTTATTTACTTCCATGCCTCAAGCACTTGTAATGGTGCATGGTGGGTGCTCATTGGCTATATGTTGGATGGCTGGATGAAAGAGAAAGCTCTGTGAGGTCAAGTGCTATTTCCCTGTAATTCCTTGCAGCAATCACAAAAACTTTTAAAACACAATCCTTAACTTTTATTGTGGAATAAATGAATGAACATTCATTTATTCTAATTTATGTTGTTTTAACTGAACGCTAATTCAGTTGCAACAACAGTGATTTTATGTGAACGAAAAGCCATGTGCAGCCATTTTGATTTTTTAAAAGTTATATATTCATTTTTGGCACTGGGTCTTCATTGATAAAGAGGTTTTCTCTAGTTGGGGTAACCAGGGTCTACTCTGTAGCTGTGGTGTTCAGGCTTCTCACTGAGGTGGCCTCTCTTGTTGCAGAGCATGGGCTCCGAAGCTTGTGGGTTCAATAGCTATGCTATAGGGGTTTAGTTGCCCTGAGGCATGTGGGATCTTCCCAGACCAGAAATCAAACCCTTGTACCCTGCATTGTCAGGTAGATTTTTAACTACTCGATTTCTAGAGAAGTCCCGTTTTGCTTTTTTTACACTGGAGATCCAGAGCATTCTGAGATCTCTAAGTCCAGTGAATAATAACCTCAAGAGCATAGCAGATGGCAGGAAACAGAGATCCAGTCTGCAGTGGACTACCTCTCTGGGGTAATAGAAGAGAAAACACATGCCTATTCTGCCCTTAACTTATTCTGTATCTGGAGCCAATCACTCAATTTGCTTTGATTTCAGTGTTTCACCTCTCATTCTTGCAAACGTCCACAGGGTTCAGTTGCATGTTTTATATACTTTTATCCTATGGCAGATACTATAGATCAGAAAACTGTTGTTTATCCCACTTCTAGGTCAGACATGGGAGGGTTGATATAACATACATTATTAAACATACATAACACACTTTCATGGGGCTGTACTAGTGGCTTAGATGATAAAGAATTTGCCTGCAGTGCCGGGGACCTGGATTTGACCCCAGGGTTACGAAGGTCCTCTCAAGAAGGGCATGACTACCCATTCCAGTATTCTTGCTTGGAGAATTCCATGGACAGAAAAGCCTGGTGGACTATAGTCTACTGGGGTCTCAAAGAGTTGAACATGACTAAGCAACTAACACACACACTTGCATAACACACTTTCATACTTTTATATCATAAAACCTTGTTATGTTGAGTGTGTACAAGAATAGAATGAAGACATTACTGGGACTAGTAAGGTTGTTAACCTATCTTTCACTTTTTGGTGGAAAAATAAAAGCGTCTGGCTTGAGTGAACCTGAAGCATCCATTAGAGTTCTATGATATTTGGGCTACTGATGTCACCCCTTGGATCTGAGCAACAGTCCTTAAAAAAATGTAGCTACTAAAGGATAAAAGGATTCTGGTGACTTTCCATTTGAGGATGAACAAGGAGTTCTTACAATATGTGTGTTTTTTCCTAGGTGTATAGAATACAGACATGCTTCAGGTAGCATTTTATAATAAAAAAGCAAACACAGCTTCTTGTAAGTTCACTCTAATTTATGTTGTTTTCACTGAACTCTAATTCAGTTGCAACTACAGTACTTTGATGTGAAATAAAAGAGGAAGTGGGTGACTTTGATGCCTGAGTTCCGTCATCATCCAAGGCTTGAATGATTTTCATTTTACAGCCATGCCATCTCTCCAGAGAAGTTTAGGTAAACTTGAGGTTAGCCAGCAATGAGGAAGTAGAAGCCAACGAATGACATTCCTCCACTAGACTCGGACTCTTAGCACTTCTGTTATAGCTACTAGCACTTCTTTCCTTCTGCTGCCAACCTCTATGACAGTCAGACATCCAGAGCTCATCTCTTATCCCATCGACAAGTCATCCCAACCATATCCACCTTTATGTATTGTCTAGGTCTCACACTTATACCCAATCTCCCTGATAAGATCTGTCCAGAAAATTCTCAGCTGTTTGATCCCCACATTTTTCTCAATAAGTGTCCTGAGCACAGATTTTCCCTTTATTTCTATCCCCTAAATTCACTGAATTTTCTCAGATCACACATTCAATTTCCGTTGACATTCTGTCCTATTAGTCAAGGTCCTCAGGGAATCTAGACATGGGGAAGAAGATTACTTACAAATGAATAGTGTTTTAGAGTCTCTGTTCTTTATGTATTACGGAGAACTGGGTGATGGATTTGCAGCCTCCATGGCCTTTATCTGTAACTTCTTAACAGAATCACTGCATTGCTTCCATATGTTCAGTATTACCCTTCCTCCATTTCATTTTGATCTTTCTGCATGTGCTATGACTGAGTATCTAGTGACTTTCCAATGGAACGGTGAGCATCTTTCACTTTTGGTGGAAAAATAAAAGCGTCTGGCTTGAGTGAACCTGAAGCATCCATTAGAGTTCTATGATATTTGGGCTACTGATGTCACCCCTTGGATCTGAGCAACAGTCCTTAAAAAAATGTAGCTACTAAAGGATAAAAGGATTCTGGTGACTTTCCATTTGAGGATGAACAAGGAGTTCTTACAATATGTGTGTTTTTTCCTAGGTGTATAGAATACAGACATGCTTCAGGTAGCATTTTATAATAAAAAAGCAAACACAGCTTCTTGTAAGTTCACTCTAATTTATGTTGTTTTCACTGAACTCTAATTCAGTTGCAACTACAGTACTTTGATGTGAAATAAAAGAGGAAGTGGGTGACTTTGATGCCTGAGTTCCGTCATCATCCAAGGCTTGAATGATTTTCATTTTACAGCCATGCCATCTCTCCAGAGAAGTTTAGGTAAACTTGAGGTTAGCCAGCAATGAGGAAGTAGAAGCCAACGAATGACATTCCTCCACTAGACTCGGACTCTTAGCACTTCTGTTATAGCTACTAGCACTTCTTTCCTTCTGCTGCCAACCTCTATGACAGTCAGACATCCAGAGCTCATCTCTTATCCCATCGACAAGTCATCCCAACCATATCCACCTTTATGTATTGTCTAGGTCTCACACTTATACCCAATCTCCCTGATAAGATCTGTCCAGAAAATTCCCAGCTGTTTGACCCCCACCTTTTTCTCAATAAGTGTCCTGAGCACAGATTTTCCCTTTATTTCTATCCCCTAAATTCACTGAATTTTCTCAGATCACACATTCAATTTCCGTTGACATTCTGTCCTATTAGTCAAGGTCCTCAGGGAATCTAGACATGGGGAAGAAGATTACTTACAAATGAATAGTGTTTTAGAGTCTCTGTTCTTTATGTATTACGGAGAACTGGGTGATGGATTTGCAGCCTCCATGGCCTTTATCTGTAACTTCTTAACAGAATCACTGCATTGCTTCCATATGTTCAGTATTACCCTTCCTCCATTTCATTTTGATCTTTCTGCATGTGCTATGACTGAGTATCTAGTGACTTTCCAATGGAACGGTGAGCATCTCATTGGAAACTGCTGTGCTGAGCACCAAGTTCCTCATTGTTGAGACTGTACCTTCTGTATTAATAAAAATCACAGTGCATGGGTACTAAATTGTCTCAGTCATGTCTGATTCTTTGTGACCATATGGGCTGTAGCTTGCCAGGCTTCTCTGTCCATGGGATTCTCCAGACAAGCATGCTGGAGTGGGTTGCCATGCTCACCTTTAGGAGATCTCCCCAACCCAGGGATCGAACTCACATCTCTCATGTCTCTTGCAATGGCAGTTGGGTTTCTTACCACTAAAGCTACCCGAGAAGCCCAGAAATCAAGGTACTTGGTAGAAATGTGAAATCTCTAGGCTCTCTTTCTCTCTTTTTGCCTTCAGAACCAAATCATCATTTAGTCAATTATCTCATTTCAATCAATAGTTTTTAAAATCACCAAGTGCCTGGGAATGAGGACAGACATGAGGCTTTCAGAACCTTTATCTCCTTGGAGTAGATCCAACAGTATCCCCTCCATATCCATGCCTACCTGAAACCATAAAATGGGACCTTATTTGGAAATACGGTTAAGAGTCAAGATGAAATTATATCGAATTAGGGTGGCCCTTGAATCCAGTGAGGACGCTTCTAAGAGACAAAAAAGGACCAATAGAAGACACGGAGAAAAAGGTGATGTAAAGATGAGACTGATGAAGTGATGTATCTATGAGTTGAGGGACACCAAGAGTTGCCTGTAACCACCATGGCTTCCAGAAGGAACCAAATCCTGCAAGGAAATGACACCTTTATTTCTATCCCCTAAATTCACTGAATTTTCTCAGATCACACATTCAATTTCCGTTGACATTCTGTCCTATTAGTCAAGGTCCTCAGGGAATCTAGACATGGGGAAGAAGATTACTTACAAATGAATAGTGTTTTAGAGTCTCTGTTCTTTATGTATTACGGAGAACTGGGTGATGGATTTGCAGCCTCCATGGCCTTTATCTGTAACTTCTTAACAGAATCACTGCATTGCTTCCATATGTTCAGTATTACCCTTCCTCCATTTCATTTTGATCTTTCTGCATGTGCTATGACTGAGTATCTAGTGACTTTCCAATGGAACGGTGAGCATCTCATTGGAAACTGCTGTGCTGAGCACCAAGTTCCTCATTGTTGAGACTGTACCTTCTGTATTAATAAAAATCACAGTGCATGGGTACTAAATTGTCTCAGTCATGTCTGATTCTTTGTGACCATATGGGCTGTAGCTTGCCAGGCTTCTCTGTCCATGGGATTCTCCAGACAAGCATGCTGGAGTGGGTTGCCATGCTCACCTTTAGGAGATCTCCCCAACCCAGGGATCGAACTCACATCTCTCATGTCTCTTGCAATGGCAGTTGGGTTTCTTACCACTAAAGCTACCCGAGAAGCCCAGAAATCAAGGTACTTGGTAGAAATGTGAAATCTCTAGGCTCTCTTTCTCTCTTTTTGCCTTCAGAACCAAATCATCATTTAGTCAATTATCTCATTTCAATCAATAGTTTTTAAAATCACCAAGTGCCTGGGAATGAGGACAGACATGAGGCTTTCAGAACCTTTATCTCCTTGGAGTAGATCCAACAGTATCCCCTCCATATCCATGCCTACCTGAAACCATAAAATGGGACCTTATTTGGAAATACGGTTAAGAGTCAAGATGAAATTATATCGAATTAGGGTGGCCCTTGAATCCAGTGAGGACGCTTCTAAGAGACAAAAAAGGACCAATAGAAGACACGGAGAAAAAGGTGATGTAAAGATGAGACTGATGAAGTGATGTATCTATGAGTTGAGGGACACCAAGAGTTGCCTGTAACCACCATGGCTTCCAGAAGGAACCAAATCCTGCAAGGAAATGACACCTTGATTTCAGGGTTCTGGATTCCAGGACTGCAAACTAGTGGCTTACAGAGGCATTATATTAGTTTTGTAAATTGCTAAGCCCTCTTTAAATGTCACTAATCATTATTATTTTTGTTGTTGTTGTTAAAGATTTCTTTATTTATTTTGGGTGGGGGTCGGGTTGGGGAGGGAGGGGAGTGGGTGGGCCTCTTCTATTGGTCTTTCATTTCTCTATTTTCATCCGTCTTTGTTCTTTGTCTCCTGCGGGCTTCCCATCACGGTGGTGTCTGTTGTCGCAGAGCGCCAGCTCCGTGACTGGACACATCAGTCCAGCCACTCTGAGGCACGTGGGATCTTCCCAGGCCAGGGATCGAACCGGTGCCCCTTGCACTGCAAAGCGGTGTCCTTATCCACTGGACCACCAGGGGAAGCCCCACTAATCATTATTATAATACTGATTACACTAGCCTCCTTTTTAAAAAAGTAATTGATTTTTAATAGCCTTAGCTTTTTTTTTTTTTTTTCTGACTGATCCCTGTGCTGAGTTGGGATCTTAGTTCCCTTGACCAGGGTTTGAACCCATGGAAGCATAGAGATTTTTTTTTTTTTTTTTTAAGACTTTATTTGTTTTTTTTTGGCGGGGGAAGCTCTTCTATATCGCGGTGGCCTCTGTTGTCGCAGAGCACCGGCTCTGGGCACATGCGCGCCAGAGCTCCGGCTTGGTAATTGGACACATCCGTCCAGCTGCTCCACAGCACGTGGGATCTTCCCAGGCCAGGATTTGAACCTGCGTCCCTTGCACTGCAAGGTGGTGTTCCTACCCACTGGACCACCAGGGAAGCCTGGAAGCACAGAGTCTTAACCAGCGAACCACTAAGGAAGTCGTGTACCAGCCTACCTTTAGAAACTATTTAAATAAAGTGACTGATATGCTTTTGGGTATGATTTTAAGATGATTTTCCTTTTATTCAGAAATAAACCCATTTCTTTATTTTATTTAAAAATTATTTTATTTAAAGATAAATTTCTGTTGTTGTAAGCCACCAGTTTGCATTAATCTTATGGCAACCATGGGTGATTTGTTAATCCTCCTCTGCAACACTGTCCCTCTTCTTTTCTTTCCACTCTGCTTAGAGTGCTTCTGGAGTATTCTCCCTATAACTGAAACCACATTTAAAAAGATGGGCAAATAGGACCTAGAGAAGAGTAAAGAATCTGAACACATGGGAACACTAAGAAATAAATGCAAGGTGCTTGTATGTTTTTGAAAAGCTATTTCAGAGTGAAAGCAGAAGCTGTAATCTTACAAGTTTTAACTTCGGTAATAAGTAGTAAAACAATTTGCAAACTGTAAAATGATACATAAATGCTAGTTATCATTATTATTTATCCAGAATGCCATGTTAGAAACCAAAAAGACTAGATATTAAAAATATCGCAAAGAGTTTATTGTACATTTTTTTTTGTCAGAGAAGGAATTTTTTCCAAGAAAGCATGAAATATTCTTGCTAGGGGCACTTAAATTGAGATGAGATTCTGGCCAGTGGCCAGATAATCTATAAATATCTCAGATATTAACTAGTTGAATAATCTACCTTTCATAGGTAGGTGATTTGCCCTCTCTGACTCTGTGCCCTAATATGGAAAATAAAATATAAATGCTGGTCAGTTGGAGTGATTTCTGTGAGGCAATTTCTGAGCTAGAAACCAAAAGCAAACAAAAGGGACAAAAGTTGCTTTCTACCCTAAATTTAAGTGATTCCGTATGACTCCTTTTCCTAGTGTCTCAGGGTCTAACATCGTTGCCTGCTGCCTTTATTGCTAAGAACACAGGAGATTCTTGAAAACTCTGTGAGGTCTTTATTAATGCCTCAGTAATGCCTGCTATCCTGACCAGAACAATTTCATTTAAGGTTCTTCAGGTGACCATTCTGTATGCTTGATCCTGTAGACACCATGATTGGTGTTTTTGACAGTCTCTGGACTGGGGTACTATGAACTAGTTTTCTTTCATAATTGGCTTTGCAGTTTGGTTTTTCTTACATTTTAAAAAATGATAAACCAATTCAACTATTATTCTTTGTATCATTTTATTATTGTTCAATATATTGTCCAGGTTAGTAAAAGCTGTTGTTTTGACATTTTTCTGTGTGCAGCATCCTCATTTCTTTATATTTTACGTTAGTATTCTTCATTTGGCCTGGCCTTAATTTTAATGAACACTTGAAGATGTTCTATGATTTGTTTCTACAGTTCTCCAAATTAGTGGATTTTTTCCTTTTATCCTTTTCAGGTTCTGTGACTAATGCCTAAACAAAATCTGTACAACTAGATGAAAGTACATTATTCATACTACATTATAAAAATTGGAGATAAATGCAAGGTGCTTGTATGTTTTTGAAAAGCTATTTCAGAGTGAAAGCAGAAGCTGTAATCTTACAAGTTTTAACTTCGGTAATAAGTAGTAAAACAATTTGCAAACTGTAAAATGATACATAAATGCTAGTTATCATTATTATTTATCCAGAATGCCATGTTAGAAACCAAAAAGACTAGATATTAAAAATATCGCAAAGAGTTTATTGTACATTTTTTTTTGTCAGAGAAGGAATTTTTTCCAAGAAAGCATGAAATATTCTTGCTAGGGGCACTTAAATTGAGATGAGATTCTGGCCAGTGGCCAGATAATCTATAAATATCTCAGATATTAACTAGTTGAATAATCTACCTTTCATAGGTAGGTGATTTGCCCTCTCTGACTCTGTGCCCTAATATGGAAAATAAAATATAAATGCTGGTCAGTTGGAGTGATTTCTGTGAGGCAATTTCTGAGCTAGAAACCAAAAGCAAACAAAAGGGACAAAAGTTGCTTTCTACCCTAAATTTAAGTGATTCCGTATGACTCCTTTTCCTAGTGTCTCAGGGTCTAACATCGTTGCCTGCTGCCTTTATTGCTAAGAACACAGGAGATTCTTGAAAACTCTGTGAGGTCTTTATTAATGCCTCAGTAATGCCTGCTATCCTGACCAGAACAATTTCATTTAAGGTTCTTCAGGTGACCATTCTGTATGCTTGATCCTGTAGACACCATGATTGGTGTTTTTGACAGTCTCTGGACTGGGGTACTATGAACTAGTTTTCTTTCATAATTGGCTTTGCAGTTTGGTTTTTCTTACATTTTAAAAAATGATAAACCAATTCAACTATTATTCTTTGTATCATTTTATTATTGTTCAATATATTGTCCAGGTTAGTAAAAGCTGTTGTTTTGACATTTTTCTGTGTGCAGCATCCTCATTTCTTTATATTTTACGTTAGTATTCTTCATTTGGCCTGGCCTTAATTTTAATGAACACTTGAAGATGTTCTATGATTTGTTTCTACAGTTCTCCAAATTAGTGGATTTTTTCCTTTTATCCTTTTCAGGTTCTGTGACTAATGCCTAAACAAAATCTGTACAACTAGATGAAAGTACATTATTCATACTACATTATAAAAATTGGAGATAAAATAAGACTAATTTTACATTCATGTTTAAGTCTACACCTTTTCAAACTAAGTGACCAGATGTCCTTTCATCATTAACATTGAACTAGTTCTATCAATTCAAGTTTTTGAATAGAAATTCTTAATAAGATACTGTATAACACCTAATAATTAACCTCTGAGGGACCAGTATGCCTACTCTTCAGAAATAGAAACTTCTCTTTATATTTGCTCCTTTCTATCATTCTCCAGCAAAAAGGAGGTCTTTCACATTTCAAATATTAGTTTTTGCCGCTTCTACACATGGCAAATTAATTTGGTTTTTATAATGAGGTGGAATGTTTCAAATCTAAATTAACACCTTTGGCTTTACTTTGTGAGAAGACGTGCTCATTACTCTCTAGCAACTTAATGGCTGTGCTATTCTATGAACCAAAATAGTGTAA
This sequence comes from Tragulus kanchil, assembly GCA_022376925.1. Classification (NCBI taxonomy): domain Eukaryota; kingdom Metazoa; phylum Chordata; class Mammalia; order Artiodactyla; family Tragulidae; genus Tragulus; species Tragulus kanchil. The sequence goes on from JAIOJX010000026.1 coordinate 211,959,045, forward strand.
TGTAGTCTGACATTTATGACTTCCACATAATATCAACTACTAAAGTTTGAAAAAAGGTTTCTATTCAGAAAAAAACTCAAACTAATAAGCATGTGCTCAATACGAAAATCGGGTCAGAAATCCTTTTCACTTTCATTACGTATAATTTATGCCACTTGAATGTAGTTTAATAAGGTCATAAAAATGCCAATTGTGGTATCTCATAATACTTTTTATAAACTGGTTTTACAGTCTCTCCTTTGTTCCAAAGTTCAAAGTGACAATTGAAACTCACAGGTTGCTTAGGAGTTCTTGAAGTTTCTCCTGGAAAAATTGGTGAATATATAAATCACATATATGTATATATATATGAACAATACATAGCATTTATGAGTGTATATATAGTATATCCTTATAAATAAGTTTTAAATGCTATTTGTTGAAAATTTGTGTTTAAAATGTAAACTTGTTTTCCAAAATATTTATAATTTACTAAGATATTCCTTTCTTCCAGGTGCATTTAAATCAATACTTTCAATTAAAAGGGAAAAAAACAGTATTCAAGAAAAAAGCTAGTTTCATATTATTACTCTGGCCTATCCTTTTCAGGTTCTGTGACTAATGCCTAAACAAAATCTGTACAACTAGATGAAAGTACATTATTCATACTACATTATAAAAATTGGAGATAAAATAAGACTAATTTTACATTCATGTTTAAGTCTACACCTTTTCAAACTAAGTGACCAGATGTCCTTTCATCATTAACATTGAACTAGTTCTATCAATTCAAGTTTTTGAATAGAAATTCTTAATAAGATACTGTATAACACCTAATAATTAACCTCTGAGGGACCAGTATGCCTACTCTTCAGAAATAGAAACTTCTCTTTATATTTGCTCCTTTCTATCATTCTCCAGCAAAAAGGAGGTCTTTCACATTTCAAATATTAGTTTTTGCCGCTTCTACACATGGCAAATTAATTTGGTTTTTATAATGAGGTGGAATGTTTCAAATCTAAATTAACACCTTTGGCTTTACTTTGTGAGAAGACGTGCTCATTACTCTCTAGCAACTTAATGGCTGTGCTATTCTATGAACCAAAATAGTGTAATGTAGTCTGACATTTATGACTTCCACATAATATCAACTACTAAAGTTTGAAAAAAGGTTTCTATTCAGAAAAAAACTCAAACTAATAAGCATGTGCTCAATACGAAAATCGGGTCAGAAATCCTTTTCACTTTCATTACGTATAATTTATGCCACTTGAATGTAGTTTAATAAGGTCATAAAATGCCAATTGTGGTATCTCATAATACTTTTTATAAACTGGTTTTACAGTCTCTCCTTTGTTCCAAAGTTCAAAGTGACAATTGAAACTCACAGGTTGCTTAGGAGTTCTTGAAGTTTCTCCTGGAAAAATTGGTGAATATATAAATCACATATATGTATATATATATGAACAATACATAGCATTTATGAGTGTATATATAGTATATCCTTATAAATAAGTTTTAAATGCTATTTGTTGAAAATTTGTGTTTAAAATGTAAACTTGTTTTCCAAAATATTTATAATTTACTAAGATATTCCTTTCTTCCAGGTGCATTTAAATCAATACTTTCAATTAAAAGGGAAAAAAACAGTATTCAAGAAAAAAGCTAGTTTCATATTATTACTCTGGCCTACCCTTTTGTTAAGTTGAAATGAAAACTTCCCAACACTTAGTCCTTACTTGGTCAGTGTTAAACAATAACCCGAGGCACCCTTACAATGGGGGCAGTGTCAGCTCTAGATGACTCCATTCACTTGCTGACCAGTGCCTTACTTTCTGGCTGAGGTAAATAGGGCTTTGGGAGCACTTTTCCCCAAGTCATTTCAGAGGAGATAAATTAAATAATGATTGCAATGTAATATTGTGATAGTGCTAAAATATTTCCTTCAAGTTTCAACTTTGAGCACAAGTTTCCAATAATATATAAATTTTCATTTGCTAGCTCAAACTTTGGGCTTTATTAAATTCTACAGCTGCACTCAGTATTTATGCATTTGGTGACCAAATCTGATATATTATAATAATAGGGAGTTAAGACTTCTATATAAGAATACAAAAATGTCAAAAAATCACTATTGACTCAAGCATGGGTATTCAACACAATTTGCTTAAACATCAATTGAACAAAAGCATGAGAAATATCTTAGTTTTTTTTTTTTTTGACATTTATTTTATTTATTTATCTTTTGGGGAGTGAGGTAGGGAGGGAGGGAGGGTGACGAGTGAGCCACTTCTATTGGTCTTTCATTTGTCTGTTTTCATCTGTCTTTGTTCTTTGGCTCCTGTGGGCCTGCCATCGCGGTGGCCTCTGTTGTCGCAGAGCTCCAGCTCGGTAATTGGACATATCAGTCCAGCCGCTCTGAGGCACGTGGGATCTTCCCAGGCCAGGGATCGAACCGGTGCCCCTTGCACTGCAAGGCGGTGTCCTTACCCACTGGACCACCAGGGGAAGCCCTCTTAGCTTTTGAGTCAACATTAAAACTGATATTCACACAGCTTTCTCCATTCATCTGAAGCCCTTTTATAGATTCATTTCTATTTTCAGTAAGAAAGTTATTCTGAAAGACTCCTATAAGAGTTCTTATGCACTGTTCAACCACCTGAGAGATTTCAGTAAAGTTGATACTCAATGAAAATGGACATACTCCTTAGAAATTTATTTTAGTCTGCTAAAAATACTTTCAATTAAAAGGGAAAAAAACAGTATTCAAGAAAAAAGCTAGTTTCATATTATTACTCTGGCCTACCCTTTTGTTAAGTTGAAATGAAAACTTCCCAACACTTAGTCCTTACTTGGTCAGTGTTAAACAATAACCCGAGGCACCCTTACAATGGGGGCAGTGTCAGCTCTAGATGACTCCATTCACTTGCTGACCAGTGCCTTACTTTCTGGCTGAGGTAAATAGGGCTTTGGGAGCACTTCCCCTAAGTCATTTCAGAGGAGATAAATTAAATAATGATTGCAATGTAATATTGTGATAGTGCTAAAATATTTCCTTCAAGTTTCAACTTTGAGCACAAGTTTCCAATAATATATAAATTTTCATTTGCTAGCTCAAACTTTGGGCTTTATTAAATTCTACAGCTGCACTCAGTATTTATGCATTTGGTGACCAAATCTGATATATTATAATAATAGGGAGTTAAGACTTCTATATAAGAATACAAAAATGTCAAAAAATCACTATTGACTCAAGCATGGGTATTCAACACAATTTGCTTAAACATCAATTGAACAAAAGCATGAGAAATATCTTAGTTTTTTTTTTTTTTTGACATTTATTTTATTTATTTATCTTTTGGGGAGTGAGGTAGGGAGGGAGGGAGGGTGACGAGTGAGCCACTTCTATTGGTCTTTCATTTGTCTGTTTTCATCTGTCTTTGTTCTTTGGCTCCTGTGGGCCTGCCATCGCGGTGGCCTCTGTTGTCGCAGAGCTCCAGCTCGGTAATTGGACATATCAGTCCAGCCGCTCTGAGGCACGTGGGATCTTCCCAGGCCAGGGATCGAACCGGTGCCCCTTGCACTGCAAGGCGGTGTCCTTACCCACTGGACCACCAGGGGAAGCCCTCTTAGCTTTTGAGTCAACATTAAAACTGATATTCACACAGCTTTCTCCATTCATCTGAAGCCCTTTTATAGATTCATTTCTATTTTCAGTAAGAAAGTTATTCTGAAAGACTCCTATAAGAGTTCTTATGCACTGTTCAACCACCTGAGAGATTTCAGTAAAGTTGATACTCAATGAAAATGGACATACTCCTTAGAAATTTATTTTAGTCTGCTAAAAATAACAATAAAACTGAACAGCAATTGAATTACTTTTGTCAGAGAGAGAACCACAAGTGCTGAAGTCAGGGCTGAGTTTAGTTCATTTGTTGTGTTTACTAACTGCTGTGATCTTAGACATGTGACTTAAACTCTTTGAGCGTCCCCATCTGTGAAATGAAACTAATTATAGCACTTTGTAAGATTAAAGTAAAAACAAGATGTAGGGCTTCCCTGGTGGTCCAGTGGGTAGGGACACCGCCTTGCAGTGCAAGGGGCGCCAGTTCGATTCCTGGTCTCAGAAGATCCCACGTGCCCTGGAGCAGCTGGACCGATGTATCCAATTGCCGAGCCAGAGCCTGGGGCACAAGTGCCCAGAGCCGGTGCTCTGTGACAACAGAGGCCACTGCGATGGGAGGCCCACCCAGGCCAAAGAACCAAGATGGATGAAAATAGATAAATGAAAGACCAATAGAAGTGGCCCGCCCGTCCCCCTCCCTCCCCAACCCGCCCCTACCCCCTCCAAAACCAAAATGTGTATTAAATGAACAATAGGATATATGCATGAAGGAATACATTCTTAGCATCATCATTTTCATTAGTATTGGAGGGGAAAAGCACGTGACAGATCAAGTGATGGAGGGTTTGCCCCTGTTTTCTGCAAGATTCAATTAAGATCTTGTCTTTTCAAGTCATATACTCTGCCTTATTGAATATATTGGTGCATCCAGGAAGGTCCCCTCTGATATAGATGGGGCCCAGGGAAAAAGGTGACTAGGCATATTAATCAAGAAATTGCTAGAATTTGGGGGCAATAGGGCAGAAGAGCCGACTTTTGGAAGAAGGATAGCAATTGGCTAACATAGGTTTCTGGGCAGGGTCAGAGCTGTAAATTGGACATCATGGCCAGATAGACTCAGGGCCACTCCTATAGGGGAGGGCTTAGCTTTTGAGTCAACATTAAAACTGATATTCACACAGCTTTCTCCATTCATCTGAAGCCCTTTTATAGATTCATTTCTATTTTCAGTAAGAAAGTTATTCTGAAAGACTCCTATAAGAGTTCTTATGCACTGTTCAACCACCTGAGAGATTTCAGTAAAGTTGATACTCAATGAAAATGGACATACTCCTTAGAAATTTATTTTAGTCTGCTAAAAATAACAATAAAACTGAACAGCAATTGAATTACTTTTGTCAGAGAGAGAACCACAAGTGCTGAAGTCAGGGCTGAGTTTAGTTCATTTGTTGTGTTTACTAACTGCTGTGATCTTAGACATGTGACTTAAACTCTTTGAGCGTCCCCATCTGTGAAATGAAACTAATTATAGCACTTTGTAAGATTAAAGTAAAAACAAGATGTAGGGCTTCCCTGGTGGTCCAGTGGGTAGGGACACCGCCTTGCAGTGCAAGGGGCGCCAGTTCGATTCCTGGTCTCAGAAGATCCCACGTGCCCTGGAGCAGCTGGACCGATGTATCCAATTGCCGAGCCAGAGCCTGGGGCACAAGTGCCCAGAGCCGGTGCTCTGTGACAACAGAGGCCACTGCGATGGGAGGCCCACCCAGGCCAAAGAACCAAGATGGATGAAAATAGATAAATGAAAGACCAATAGAAGTGGCCCGCCCACCCCCTTCCCTCCTCAACCCGCCCCCTACCCCCCTCCAAAAACCAAAATGTGTATTAAATGAACAATAGGATATATGCATGAAGGAATACATTCTTAGCATCATCATTTTCATTAGTATTGGAGGGAAATGCACGTGACAGATCAAGTGATGGAGGGGTTTGCCCCTGTTTTCTGCAAGATTCAATTAAGATCTTGTCTTTTCAAGTCATATACTCTGCCTTATTGAATATATTGGTGCATCCAGGAAGGTCCCCTCTGATATAGATGGGGCCCAGGGAAAAAGGTGACTAGGCATATTAATCAAGAAATTGCTAGAATTTGGGGGCAATAGGGCAGAAGAGCCGACTTTTGGAAGAAGGATAGCAATTGGCTAACATAGGTTTCTGGGCAGGGTCAGAGCTGTAAATTGGACATCATGGCCAGATAGACTCAGGGCAAGAATCAATGCTTTTATTGGTTCAGTTGTGCTAAATAGTCTCCCCCTCTACTCTCAGTCTTGTACTCTTATGTCTGGATTTAAGACATTGTTCTGATTTCACAGCAGCACTGGTCTTGAACATGAAGGGGTAGAGCACACTCTCACTGTCTTCACATAAACTTTTGTTTGGGAACACCTTCTTAGTTTACAGTAGTTAGTTACTCTCTTGGTGGGGAATACAGAGAGAAATCTAGTAAATATTCATGGGAAAATGCCCTTTGAGTTATTAGATGAAACCAGGACCAATAAATATGGGAAATATATGATACATATTAAATATAAACGATTTGTTCTTGTAAATCCTACAATTTAAGTGGCAGTTTCACTTTATCCTTCAGAAATAATTTTGCATCATTTCAGATATGGTTCTCTTCTTTCTTTTGTAAAATAATCTCCACACTTGAAGTCATCATGATCACCCATGTGTCATTGTTCATTTTAAGTATCCTCCTCCCTCACTCCAGGGAACGCAGATGCTAGAGAGAAGGAAACCTGGGCTTGAACCCCACTTATGCCATGCTACCTTGAGTCTTTTTTTTTTTTTAAGATTTATTTATTTATTTACTTTGGGCAGGGGTCGGGTTGGAGAGAGAGGGGAGTGGGCAGGCCACTTCTATTGGTCTTTCATTTCTCTGTTTTCATCCGTCTTTGTTCTTTGGCTCCTGCGGGCTTCCCATCACGGTGGCGTCTGTTGTCGCAGAGCGCTGGCTCTGGGCGCATGAGCTCCAGAGCTCCGGCTCAGTGATTGGACACATCAGTCCAGCCGCTCTGAGGCACGTGGGATCTTCCCAGGCCAGGGATCGAACCGGTGCCCCTTGCACTGCAAGGTGGTGTCCTTACCCACTGGACCACCAGGGAAGCCCTACCTTGAGTCTTGATCCTCACAGAATCAGGATGATGATCCACCATTACCACCACCACACTGAGTTGCCAGGCAACATCCTCAGAATGGCCTTTAAAGTTTACACTTGGAAGCAGAAACACTACTATCAAGACCCAAACTCAGTATCATTCTTAAAGGTCCTCTGCTGTATTAATATGCAACGTGCGAAAGATCAGAGCATACACAACACTCCAAGAGGAGAGGTTAAGGTCTTCATAGTGGTACAGGTTTGATCCCTGGTCAGAGAGCTAAGATCCTATGGGCTGTACAGGGTAGTGGGAAAAAAAGAAAAAGAAAAGTTATTTGGTGTATATGGTGAGAGCTGAGTGGGCAAACCTATTGTGCATAATGAATAGACAGGATTGCAGTAGAGCCACATCTGTAGCACAGACAGGGTCCTTAGAAATTTACTTTGCATTGCAAGAACTCAACAAGAAGGAAACAACCCTGTCTGTGTAGCAACCAGTGAAATAGTCTCTTTCTGCTTTTATTCAGGTTTTGGCGCTTACTGCAATTTTCTCATAAGATAGGAGACTCTGAAGATTTAGTGCTTTGATATGAAAATTATCTGATATCCTTATCAGTAATTCCCAGCCCCATGTTGTTCCTTTTCTAAAATTCAGTTAAGATGAGATCTTTTAAAACGATTTGTTCTTGTAAATCCTACAATTTAAGTGGCAGTTTCACTTTATCCTTCAGAAATAATTTTGCATCATTTCAGATATGGTTCTCTTCTTTCTTTTGTAAAATAATCTCCACACTTGAAGTCATCATGATCACCCATGTGTCATTGTTCATTTTAAGTATCCTCCTCCCTCACTCCAGGGAACACAGATGCTAGAGAGAAGGAAACCTGGGCTTGAACCCCACTTATGCCATGCTACCTTGAGTCTTTTTTTTTTTTTAAGATTTATTTATTTATTTACTTTGGGCAGGGGTCGGGTTGGAGAGAGAGGGGAGTGGGCAGGCCACTTCTATTGGTCTTTCATTTCTCTGTTTTCATCCGTCTTTGTTCTTTGGCTCCTGCGGGCTTCCCATCACGGTGGCGTCTGTTGTCGCAGAGCGCTGGCTCTGGGCGCATGAGCTCCAGAGCTCCGGCTCAGTGATTGGACACATCAGTCCAGCCGCTCTGAGGCACGTGGGATCTTCCCAGGCCAGGGATCGAACCGACGCCCCTTGCACTGCAAGGTGGTGTCCTTACCCACTGGACCACCAGGGAAGCCCTACCTTGAGTCTTGATCCTCACAGAATCAGGATGATGATCCACCATTACCACCACCACACTGAGTTGCCAGGCAACATCCTCAGAATGGCCTTTAAAGTTTACACTTGGAAGCAGAAACACTACTATCAAGACCCAAACTCAGTATCATTCTTAAAGGTCCTCTGCTGTATTAATATGCAACGTGCGAAAGATCAGAGCATACACAACACTCCAAGAGGAGAGGTTAAGGTCTTCATAGTGGTACAGGTTTGATCCCTGGTCAGAGAGCTAAGATCCTATGGGCTGTACAGGGTAGTGGGAAAAAAAGAAAAAGAAAAGTTATTTGGTGTATATGGTGAGAGCTGAGTGGGCAAACCTATTGTGCATAATGAATAGACAGGATTGCAGTAGAGCCACATCTGTAGCACAGACAGGGTCCTTAGAAATTTACTTTGCATTGCAAGAACTCAACAAGAAGGAAACAACCCTGTCTGTGTAGCAACCAGTGAAATAGTCTCTTTCTGCTTTTATTCAGGTTTTGGCGCTTACTGCAATTTTCTCATAAGATAGGAGACTCTGAAGATTTAGTGCTTTGATATGAAAATTATCTGATATCCTTATCAGTAATTCCCAGCCCCATGTTGTTCCTTCATTCTAAAATTCATGTGTAAAGATGAGATGCATTAAGATCCTAAACAGCGCATCAAATACCAGTATCCTTATCATTCTCCAGTTCCAAAAGTCACAATGCTAAAGATTAAAATTTTGAGGAAGAATCACAGACTTTATCCCAGAAATCATAAACTTGACAGAAGTAAGTTTTTTCCCTGTGTACTCCCTAGATTTTTCTTTATATGACTGTGTTTGAGAGTTTCTTTGTGTTTATACTAAGGAGTTAGAACAGAAATTAGAGATACACTGGGGATAACTTATTATCATGAATTTAATTCATTTAAAGGGTTTCCTAGGTGGTTCAGGGGTAAAGAATCTGCCTGCAATGCAGGAGTTGGAGGAGACATGGGTTCAGTCCCTGGGTTGGGAAGATCCTCTGGAGGAGGATGTGGCAACTCACTCCTGTATTCTTGCCTGGGAAATCCCATGGTCAGAGGAGCCTGGTAGGCAACAGTTCAGGGGGTTGCAAAGAGTTGGACAGACCGAGTGACTGAGCACACACATACACACACACACATTAATTCATTTATGTTTGGAGGGTAGTGTACCACAGTGTAAACTGTTCTGGATTTAAAGTCAAAGACATGTGGGTCAAATTTGAGTTTCAATATTTGCTAGATAGTACTTCCACATAGCAATGGAGAAACAGTCCACAATTTACTACAGAGCATAACACTCCAAGAGGAGAGGTTAAGGTCTTCATAGTGGTACAGGTTTGATCCCTGGTCAGAGAGCTAAGATCCTATGGGCTGTACAGGGTAGTGGGAAAAAAAGAAAAAGAAAAGTTATTTGGTGTATATGGTGAGAGCTGAGTGGGCAAACCTATTGTGCATAATGAATAGACAGGATTGCAGTAGAGCCACATCTGTAGCACAGACAGGGTCCTTAGAAATTTACTTTGCATTGCAAGAACTCAACAAGAAGGAAACAACCCTGTCTGTGTAGCAACCAGTGAAATAGTCTCTTTCTGCTTTTATTCAGGTTTTGGCGCTTACTGCAATTTTCTCATAAGATAGGAGACTCTGAAGATTTAGTGCTTTGATATGAAAATTATCTGATATCCTTATCAGTAATTCCCAGCCCCATGTTGTTCCTTCATTCTAAAATTCATGTGTAAAGATGAGATGCATTAAGATCCTAAACAGCGCATCAAATACCAGTATCCTTATCATTCTCCAGTTCCAAAAGTCACAATGCTAAAGATTAAAATTTTGAGGAAGAATCACAGACTTTATCCCAGAAATCATAAACTTGACAGAAGTAAGTTTTTTCCCTGTGTACTCCCTAGATTTTTCTTTATATGACTGTGTTTGAGAGTTTCTTTGTGTTTATACTAAGGAGTTAGAACAGAAATTAGAGATACACTGGGGATAACTTATTATCATGAATTTAATTCATTTAAAGGGTTTCCTAGGTGGTTCAGGGGTAAAGAATCTGCCTGCAATGCAGGAGTTGGAGGAGACATGGGTTCAGTCCCTGGGTTGGGAAGATCCTCTGGAGGAGGATGTGGCAACTCACTCCTGTATTCTTGCCTGGGAAATCCCATGGTCAGAGGAGCCTGGTAGGCAACAGTTCAGGGGGTTGCAAAGAGTTGGACAGACCGAGTGACTGAGCACACACATACACACACACACATTAATTCATTTATGTTTGGAGGGTAGTGTACCACAGTGTAAACTGTTCTGGATTTAAAGTCAAAGACATGTGGGTCAAATTTGAGTTTCAATATTTGCTAGATAGTACTTCCACATAGCAATGGAGAAACAGTCCACAATTTACTACGGAATGAAGTATATAAGTTATCCAGTAGAGTAGCTGATTCAGAGTGCATTTTCAATAATTTGTAACCACTAACTACTGTTACCTATAGGAGTTGAAATGTTATGTTTCTTGTTAGTGCATGCAAGAGTCTTGTCCTAGCTTCCTCCTCACACAAGTTTACTTTTCCAATCACCAAATACTTTTAAGTAAATTGTTGAAGTATTTACTACCTAGATTTTTAAAAAATCCATTCAAAGTATTCTTAGATGATTTTAATATCCCAAGTACTGATGGAGGCCCTAATGTCCAAATGTTTTTCTTCAGTTATTAGAGATTTGACTGTCTTGTAATATTCTGGGGGGAAAAAGAAAAAACTGTTAAAACCCAAACATGGGAAAATGACATAGATAACTAACATAATTTGTTTTTCTTCCCTACAGGAAATATTGACACAGTGTTCATTCTTCCTTACATATGATAACTCGCTGTCTTTAAAAGTTTTCCAATTGTTTGAAGTCAAACTGAAAGTAGAAAGAAAAAAGACATTATCTGAAATATCTGAGCTTGAATTTGAGAAGCAATCTTGAAATACATGTTTATACAATGATTTAGAATAACACAAAAATTTCCAGTTGACTTTCCCTTAAAGAAAACAGAACATGTGTTTATGTTTGTTGGTGCTGTGAATTAATCTCAGAAAATTCCTGTTTGATTCCAAATGCCTATAAAACACAGTGGTCAACCACAGCAAAAGGAGGTTTTGTAATTTTAACTAATGGATGAACACTGTCATAACTTCAGTGACAGTCTCAAGAAAGCTAAGCATCTCTTGTTAAGTCACTGAGTCATAATGGACAATGCACTTTTAGATAGAACTCAGCAGCATAGTCCTTTTTATTCACTATTTGAAATATTCGTGTTTTGTGGAAGAGAAATTAGCTGTGGTTCTATAAGCTTAAGGCATAATAGTAGCATGATAGACAAAGACAGCAGACAACCTTCTATCAATGTCCTGGCAGGCCATGCCTCTTTTTTCTCCCCTTGCATCTGGGCTGATCTTGATCAAAGAATGCAGTGAAAGTGATTCTGTGCTACTGCTGGGCCCATATTTAAAAGGCCTGGTGGCTTTTACTTTTCTTTTTTGGTGTAAGAATTTTGGCTTCTCTGAGAAGAATAAGAAACCATGTAGAGAGAGAGAGAGAGGCCATGTAGAGGAGGTACAAAGCACTCTAGTTGATAAGCAGCATCATGCCCCCAGACATGGTAATGAGGCATATTGGCTGTTCCAGCCTGGACCACTTCTGAAATGTATACAGCAGTATGGAGTAGAAGAAGTACTAGCTGAGCTCAGTCAGCCTGCAGAAAAGGACTTTTTTTTAGCTACTAAGTTTTGGTGTGATTCATTATACTGAAAAAGAACAAAGGATGTACTTCACTATCAAAGTCAGAGAATGGAAGGTAGCAATTCTTGAAACTGGAATTTTGTAAACTGCAATTTGTAGTGTAGTAGTCCTAGCAATATCAGGTAAAATACTTCAGGTTTCTTTTCCAGAAGAAGAAAATTTTGATTGAATTATGTTGGTCTCCTCAACATGACTCGCAGTCTCATCCCCAACTTTTGCTGCAGCAATTTCTCATGACTGTGAGGCTGCCAGTCTGAGGGTCCTCCAATGGCCGATCTGGTTTTCCTCAGTTAAGTTTAAAAAATGAACAGACAGCAAACATATACCATTACTGTACATTGCAACTTTGGTATGCAAATAATAAAGCTGAAGATATGATACTCTCTTACACATGTGTTGGAAGAGTTTAGCGAAGATTTTAAGTCCCTCTGCAAGGTTGGTTCTCATGATGAACGATACTGAACACTCTAGCATGCACACACTTCTCAGCATGTTTTGTACCTTAGAAAATATTGTAGGATGTGGCATCTAGTCAGATGAGAGGTAGTGGGAGTCGGAACTGAACTCAATCTAGTGAGGACAAAAAGGAAGGATAATGACAGAAGGTTTAATATTGACACATTTGCTGAAGGTTTGTGGCAAGTCTGCATTGAGCAAGTCTTCTGAGGCCATTTCTCCAACAGTACTTACTCACTTCATGTCTCTGTCACATTTTGGTAATTCTTATAATATCTCAAACCTCTTCATTACTAGTGTATTTGTTACGGTGATCTGTGATTGTTAATGTCACTATTTTAATTGTTTCGGGGCACCACAAGTTGTACCCATATAAGATACTGCTGTGCGTGTTCTGATTGCTTCACTGGCTGGCCCTCTCCACCATCCCTCTCCCTCTACTCAGGCCTCTCTGTTCCCTGAGACACAACAATTTGAAATTAGGCCAATTAATAGAATCCTACAGTGGTCTCTAATTTTTTAAGCAAAAGGAAGCGTCATACATCTCTCACTTTAAATTGAAAGTTTGAAATGATTAAGCTTAGTGAGGAAGGCATGTCTAAAGACACAATAGGCTGAAAGTTAGGCCTCTTGCACCAAATGGTTAGCCAAAAATACAGTGCAAACATTCTTTTTTTTTTTTTTAAACCTTTATTTTACTTTTAACTTTTACAGAGTTTTGTTGTTTACAGGTATGTATGTTCCCAGATTAGTCATATGTATATCCCCCCCTTCCCTCCCCTCCCGACCATCACACAGCACCCCTGAAGGATCCCCTTTTCTCACAGAGCAATGACTAGAGGTATTTTCTTCACTTATGATAGTACAGGCCTTCATGCTACTTCCTTTACGCCTCTCACCCACTGTTCCTTCCCCACAATGTCCATATGTCCACTGCCCATGTCTGTCTTTCCATCTCTGCATTTTGAACAGACAGCAAACATATACCATTACTGTACATTGCAACTTTGGTATGCAAATAATAAAGCTGAAGATATGATACTCTCTTACACATGTGTTGGAAGAGTTTAGCGAAGATTTTAAGTCCCTCTGCAAGGTTGGTTCTCATGATGAACGATACTGAACACTCTAGCATGCACACACTTCTCAGCATGTTTTGTACCTTAGAAAATATTGTAGGATGTGGCATCTAGTCAGATGAGAGGTAGTGGGAGTCGGAACTGAACTCAATCTAGTGAGGACAAAAAGGAAGGATAATGACAGAAGGTTTAATATTGACACATTTGCTGAAGGTTTGTGGCAAGTCTGCATTGAGCAAGTCTTCTGAGGCCATTTCTCCAACAGTACTTACTCACTTCATGTCTCTGTCACATTTTGGTAATTCTTATAATATCTCAAACCTCTTCATTACTAGTGTATTTGTTACGGTGATCTGTGATTGTTAATGTCACTATTTTAATTGTTTCGGGGCACCACAAGTTGTACCCATATAAGATACTGCTGTGCGTGTTCTGATTGCTTCACTGGCTGGCCCTCTCCACCATCCCTCTCCCTCTACTCAGGCCTCTCTGTTCCCTGAGACACAACAATTTGAAATTAGGCCAATTAATAGAATCCTACAGTGGTCTCTAATTTTTTAAGCAAAAGGAAGCGTCATACATCTCTCACTTTAAATTGAAAGTTTGAAATGATTAAGCTTAGTGAGGAAGGCATGTCTAAAGACACAATAGGCTGAAAGTTAGGCCTCTTGCACCAAATGGTTAGCCAAAAATACAGTGCAAACATTCTTTTTTTTTTTTTTAAACCTTTATTTTACTTTTAACTTTTACAGAGTTTTGTTGTTTACAGGTATGTATGTTCCCAGATTAGTCATATGTATATCCCCCCCTTCCCTCCCCTCCCGACCATCACACAGCACCCCTGAAGGATCCCCTTTTCTCACAGAGCAATGACTAGAGGTATTTTCTTCACTTATGATAGTACAGGCCTTCATGCTACTTCCTTTACGCCTCTCACCCACTGTTCCTTCCCCACAATGTCCATATGTCCACTGCCCATGTCTGTCTTTCCATCGCTGCACTGCATGTGCCATCATCACCATCCTACTAGATTCCATATATATGTGTTAATATACTGTATTTGTCCTTCTCTTTCTGACTGACTTCACTTTTTATGATACGTTCTAGATCCAGCTACCTCATTAGGGTTGATTCTTCTGCATTTCTCTTTACAGCTGTGTAGTATTCCATTGTATATATGTACCAGAGCTTTTGGATCCATTCGTTAGTCGATGGGCATCTAGGTTCCTTCCATGTTCTAGCTATTGTATAGAGAGCTGCAATGAACATTGGGGTACAGGTGCTTCTTTCAGTTTTGATTTCATCAGGGTATAAGCCTAAGAGTGGGATTGCTGGGTCATATGGTGCTTCTATTTTTAGTTTTTTAAGAAATGTCCAGACTGTCTTCCGTAGAGGCTATATCAATTTACACTCCCACCAGCAATGCAGGAGTGTTCCCTTTGCTCCGCAGTGCAAACATTCTTGAAGGACATTTAAAAAGCCGCTCTGGTGAAGACATGAATTATAAGAAAGCAAAATAGCCTTATTGCTGATATGAAGACAGTTTTAGTGGTCTGGATAGACGATCAACCCAACCTCAGCATTTCTTCAGGTCAAAGCCTAATTCAGAACCAAGTAAGCTCTAATACTCTTCAATTCCATGACTGAGAGAGGTGAGGAAGCTGGAGAATAAAACTTTTGAATCTAGCAGAGATTGGTTCATGAGATTTTAGAAAAGAAGCCATTTCCATTATATCAATGTGCAAGGTGATGCAGCAAGCACAGATGTAGAAGCTGTGGCAAGTTATCTTGAAGATCTAGGTAGGATTCTTCATGAGTGTGGCTACATTAAGAAACAAGTTTTCGATGCAGACAAACCAGCGTTATATTGGAAGAAGGTGCCATCTAGGACTTTCATAGCTAGAAAGGAGAATTCAATGCCTGGATTCAAAGCTACAAGGGATAAACTGACTCTCATTAGGGGTTAATGCAGCTGGTGACTTTCAGTCGAAGCCAGTGCTCACTTACCATTGCAAAAATGCTAGGAATCTTAGAATTATGCTATTTCTGCCCCACTTGTACTCCATTAATGGAAAAAAGAAAACCATGACAGCATATCTGTTTACAACATGGTTTATTGAATATTTTAAGCTCACTATTGAGATCTACTGTTCAGAAAAAATACTTTTTTTTTTCAAAATACTGTTGCTCATTGACAATACATCTGGGCAACCAGGAGCTATATACCATGAAATTAATGTTGTGATCTGCCAGCTCCCTTTAGGAACTGCTGAGCTGTTGGTCAGGGTGCTATCTTCAGTGCTTTAGAGGATGTAACTTCATCAGGGTATAAGCCTAAGAGTGGGATTGCTGGGTCATATGGTGCTTCTATTTTTAGTTTTTTAAGAAATGTCCAGACTGTCTTCCGTAGAGGCTATATCAATTTACACTCCCACCAGCAATGCAGGAGTGTTCCCTTTGCTCCGCAGTGCAAACATTCTTGAAGGACATTTAAAAAAGCCGCTCTGGTGAAGACATGAATTATAAGAAAGCAAAATAGCCTTATTGCTGATATGAAGACAGTTTTAGTGGTCTGGATAGACGATCAACCCAACCTCAGCATTTCTTCAGGTCAAAGCCTAATTCAGAACCAAGTAAGCTCTAATACTCTTCAATTCCATGACTGAGAGAGGTGAGGAAGCTGGAGAATAAAACTTTTGAATCTAGCAGAGATTGGTTCATGAGATTTTAGAAAAGAAGCCATTTCCATTATATCAATGTGCAAGGTGATGCAGCAAGCACAGATGTAGAAGCTGTGGCAAGTTATCTTGAAGATCTAGGTAGGATTCTTCATGAGTGTGGCTACATTAAGAAACAAGTTTTCGATGCAGACAAACCAGCGTTATATTGGAAGAAGGTGCCATCTAGGACTTTCATAGCTAGAAAGGAGAATTCAATGCCTGGATTCAAAGCTACAAGGGATAAACTGACTCTCATTAGGGGTTAATGCAGCTGGTGACTTTCAGTCGAAGCCAGTGCTCACTTACCATTGCAAAAATGCTAGGAATCTTAGAATTATGCTATTTCTGCCCCACTTGTACTCCATTAATGGAAAAAAGAAAACCATGACAGCATATCTGTTTACAACATGGTTTATTGAATATTTTAAGCTCACTATTGAGATCTACTGTTCAGAAAAAATACTTTTTTTTTTTAAAATACTGTTGCTCATTGACAATACATCTGGGCAACCAGGAGCTATATACCATGAAATTAATGTTGTGATCTGCCAGCTCCCTTTAGGAACTGCTGAGCTGTTGGTCAGGGTGCTATCTTCAGTGCTTTAGAGGATGTAACTTCATCCTTGCCATTCTCAGTGGCTGACAATGAGATAGGCAGGCTTGATGAGAAAAATGCCATTTGTAGTGACATGGATGGACCTAGAGATTATCATCCAAAATAAAGTTAGACAAAAACAAACTATCACATGATATCACTTGCACGTGAAGTCTCAACTATGACACAAATGAACCTATCTATGGAACAGAAACAGACTCACAGACACAAAGAAAAGACTTATGGTTGCCAAGGGGGAGAGAGGGTGGGAGGGACTGAGGGTTTGGGATTAGCAGAGGAAGACTAGTCTATACAGGCTGGATAAACAAGACCCTATCCTGTGATAAATGATAATGGAAAAGAATATGAAAAAGAATACATATGCATAACTTCACTGTACAGCAGAAACTAACACAATGTTGTTAACTATGCTTCAATAAAGTAAATTAAAAAAATTAACCTAGATTCTGATCTGAAAAAACTAAAGGTAGAAAAAAACAACAAAGAAATTCTGAACTGGGGAATGACCCTGATGAAATCTCAGACTTTTACCCTGTAAAGGAGAAGCTCGAGATAAAAATGCTTAAGACCTAAGCCCACACTTATAAAGTCAAGGGGTTACCTTTTTAATATGACAGCTAATGATCAAGTAGTATGCAAATAGCCATTTAGGGATATGTAAAAATCTAAGTTATATGTAAGAACACAATACAGGGAATAGACTCTGAAAATATGTCAAAAAAATTTTTGGTTACTATTTTATAATTTTTGTTTTTTAAAATTAAAATTAAGGATAAATCATTGAAATCTTAAATAATGTGTAAGTACTGTTATAATAAAATAGTTCAAGATTGAAAGGAGTAGGAAAAGAGGTTGATTCTCCAGCCAGGGAGGACATATGCTATTAAATAGATGCCTATCTCATGACAGATATTTGGCACAGATATATGATTTGAGTAATTTTTTGTGTACTTATGGAACAAGGATGTGATTATACCCCAGGGTTTATGTGGGCTTCCCTGAAGACTCAGCAGTAAAGAAGCCTTCTACCAAAGCAGTAGTTGCGGGTTTGATTCCTAGGTCAGGAATATCCCCTGGAGGAGGAAATGGCAATCCACTCCACATTCTTGCCTGGGAAATGCCATGGACAGAGCAGCCTGGCCAGCTAGTCCATGGGTTGCAAAACAGTCAGATATAACATAGCAACTCAACAACAACAGTGTCATCATTCCTTCTGCAGTACTATGGCTTCCTATCATGATCCTTCAGAGCAGTTTTTTCACTTCCCAGAGTCCTTTTCCTTGGCACCTATTGAGATGCAGGAGAACTATGACAAAAATGAACCTATCTATGGAACAGAAACAGACTTACAGACACAAAGAAAAGACTTATGGTTGCCAAGGGGAGAGGGTGGGAGGGACTGAGGGTTTGGGATTAGCAGAGGAAGACTAGTCTATACAGGCTGGATAAACAAGACCCTATCCTGTGATAAATGATAATGGAAAAGAATATGAAAAAGAATACATATGCATAACTTCACTGTACAGCAGAAACTAACACAATGTTGTTAACTATGCTTCAATAAAGTAAATTAAAAAAATTAACCTAGATTCTGATCTGAAAAAACTAAAGGTAGAAAAAAACAACAAAGAAATTCTGAACTGGGGAATGACCCTGATGAAATCTCAGACTTTTACCCTGTAAAGGAGAAGCTCGAGATAAAAATGCTTAAGACCTAAGCCCACACTTATAAAGTCAAGGGGTTACCTTTTTAATATGACAGCTAATGATCAAGTAGTATGCAAATAGCCATTTAGGGATATGTAAAAATCTAAGTTATATGTAAGAACACAATACAGGGAATAGACTCTGAAAATATGTCAAAAAAATTTTTGGTTACTATTTTAAAATTTTTTGTTTTTAAAATTAAAATTAAGGATAAATCATTGAAATCTTAAATAATGTGTAAGTACTGTTATAATAAAATAGTTCAAGATTGAAAGGAGTAGGAAAAGAGGTTGATTCTCCAGCCAGGGAGGACATATGCTATTAAATAGATGCCTATCTCATGACAGATATTTGGCACAGATATATGATTTGAGTAATTTTTTGTGTACTTATGGAACAAGGATGTGATTATACCCCAGGGTTTATGTGGGCTTCCCTGAAGACTCAGCAGTAAAGAAGCCTTCTACCAAAGCAGTAGTTGCGGGTTTGATTCCTAGGTCAGGAATATCCCCTGGAGGAGGAAATGGCAATCCACTCCACATTCTTGCCTGGGAAATGCCATGGACAGAGCAGCCTGGCCAGCTAGTCCATGGGTTGCAAAACAGTCAGATATAACATAGCAACTCAACAACAACAGTGTCATCATTCCTTCTGCAGTACTATGGCTTCCTATCATGATCCTTCAGAGCAGTTTTTTCACTTCCCAGAGTCCTTTTCCTTGGCACCTATTGAGATGCAGGAGCTTTAATATTTTCAAGCTACACTCAGGCTACCAATGCAAAAGGCCACGGCAGTGTCTTTAAATCATAGAAACCAGACATCTTTAGAGGGAGTAACCTCTTGTTCTCTTTCTCTCCCTGCTTTCCTCACTGTTTCCAAAGATGGGAAGAAAGTCTATGCTCTACATGAACAGTGAGAAAGAAACAGAACATTCATAGATTAATGGCCTACTATGTCCCAGACTGCATGCATAATTAGCATTCTGAATAATGCTTCATATAATCGTATAACATTTCATTTGATCCACGAGTAATTATTCACAAGAGCCTGTTATTTTATTTGTTTTGCAGATGAAGTAATTGAGGCTCAGAAAGTCTAAAGAATGGATGGAAAACACATAACTGCATATGAACAAGCCCATCTGTCTACAAGGTCTGTACTCTTTCTTCTCTCTCTTTTTTTTGTTAGACTTTTTTTGAAAATTGATGTAAGAATGTATTGATTTTTTGGCTGCACTGGGTATTTATTGCTGCACTTGGGCTCTCTCTAGTTGCAGTGAGTGGGCTTCTTGTGGTAGTTTCTCTTGCTGTGAAGGATGGTCTCTAGAGCGCACAGGTTTCAGTAGTTGTGGTGCATGGATTTAGTTACCTTGTAACATGTGCATGTGGAGTCTTTCCAGACCAGGAATTGAACCTGTGTCCCCTGCATTGGTATGTAGATGCTTAACCACTGGACCATCAGAGAAGTCCTGTACTCTTTGTTCTACATACACATCATGTTGTAGGCAAGAAACTCTTTCCCATTAGAGATGAAGAAAGATAGCTGCGCACCCTCAGAACAATACTGCTGAACTGTTAAGGGCTCCCCAGAGTAACTATTTTCTGTTGAAGGAGATGCATCTGCAACTCCAGGGAGAATAGAAATTGGTGGGGAGTTGCATCTTGGTGGTGGTGTTCAGTTTTCCCTGAAAAATGCAATTCCTTCTGCCTGGGAGTCCCTATGGGCTTCATAGCAACTCAACAACAACAGTGTCATCATTCCTTCTGCAGTACTATGGCTTCCTATCATGATCCTTCAGAGCAGTTTTTTCACTTCCCAGAGTCCTTTTCCTTGGCACCTATTGAGATGCAGGAGCTTTAATATTTTCAAGCTACACTCAGGCTACCAATGCAAAAGGCCACGGCAGTGTCTTTAAATCATAGAAACCAGACATCTTTAGAGGGAGTAACCTCTTGTTCTCTTTCTCTCCCTGCTTTCCTCACTGTTTCCAAAGATGGGAAGAAAGTCTATGCTCTACATGAACAGTGAGAAAGAAACAGAACATTCATAGATTAATGGCCTACTATGTCCCAGACTGCATGCATAATTAGCATTCTGAATAATGCTTCATATAATCGTATAACATTTCATTTGATCCACGCAGTAATTATTCACAAGAGCCTGTTATTTTATTTGTTTTGCAGATGAAGTAATTGAGGCTCAGAAAGTCTAAAGAATGGATGGAAAACACATAACTGCATATGAACAAGCCCATCTGTCTACAAGGTCTGTACTCTTTCTTCTCTCTCTTTTTTTTGTTAGACTTTTTTTGAAAATTGATGTAAGAATGTATTGATTTTTTGGCTGCACTGGGTATTTATTGCTGCACTTGGGCTCTCTCTAGTTGCAGTGAGTGGGCTTCTTGTGGTAGTTTCTCTTGCTGTGAAGGATGGTCTCTAGAGCGCACAGGTTTCAGTAGTTGTGGTGCATGGATTTAGTTACCTTGTAACATGTGCATGTGGAGTCTTTCCAGACCAGGAATTGAACCTGTGTCCCCTGCATTGGTATGTAGATGCTTAACCACTGGACCATCAGAGAAGTCCTGTACTCTTTGTTCTACATACACATCATGTTGTAGGCAAGAAACTCTTTCCCATTAGAGATGAAGAAAGATAGCTGCGCACCCTCAGAACAATACTGCTGAACTGTTAAGGGCTCCCCAGAGTAACTATTTTCTGTTGAAGGAGATGCATCTGCAACTCCAGGGAGAATAGAAATTGGTGGGGAGTTGCATCTTGGTGGTGGTGTTCAGTTTTCCTATGGGCACAGGCAAGAGTAATGTGCTGTCTTCCCTTCAAGTGGTATCATGTACAAACTCCCAATGTGGGAGGAGTTTGGGACATAAGGCATTTATTGCAGATGATGACGGCTGTGTACTTACCTTGCATAGACTTCACCACTTCTGACTATAGCCAGGAAGGCTTCCCTTGAACCAAGTATTCATCATGAGACCATCAGTCCAGCTGGTGGACCATCAGTCCAACCTCATCTTCTATCAGTAGACAAACTCCTATTCCACTTCTAGTCTCTCATGACCACTGAGAGCCAAGTTCCTGAGCCATAAAGCATGAATGTGTTGTTATCTTTTCAACTCTTGGGGAAAGTAGGAGTGGTGAAAAGAAGACATGTGATTACTTATTCTAGTAGCTGCCATCTCTAAGAAATAGAGACTGTTGTATACTCTTTTATGAGATGCCTATTCAGATCTCGTCACAAGAAAAGACAGAGGAGAGGCTCAGGATAAAATAAAGTTTGTTTCATTCACAAATCCTAAAGACGGGAGGCACACAGGGCTACATGGATAAACCCCAGAGTGGTCAAGAGGCAGAGGTAGGCCTGAAGAGAGAGCAAGGCTACAAACTTTATTGAGACTTCCTCAAGTAAGGCAAAGCAGGGCAGGGTGAACAATTTAGAATTGGTTAGTTTTATGTGCACAACAGATAGCTAATGGGAAGTTCCCTGTATAGCACAAAAAACTTTGGCCAGTGCTCGGTGATGACCTAAGGAGTGGGATTGGGGTGGGGGTGAAAGGAAGCTTGAAGAGGGAGGGGGCATATGTACATATATAACTGATTCACTTTGTTGTACAGCAGAAACTAACACAATATTGTAAAGCAATTATACTCCAGTAAAATGTAAAAGCATTTCAGTGGTCTTTGGGCTACAGGGGTGGTCTCTAGCTGCCTGGTACTTAGCCCTGGGCTGATTAAAGCAGAGGAATGTTGCCTCCAAGGCTCCTAATAGTGTCCTAGGAAGCCCGCCTGGAGCAGCCATATTTCATGTGTGAATGAATAGCGTAAACTTGGGCAAGTTAATCATCTACTTGGGCCTCAGTTTCCTCATTTGTCAATAAAGATTGAGCTAGATGGTAAAATGCTTTTCAACTATAATTCACACATATAAATAAAGTTTATGTTAGTGAAATTTCTGGGTTTCCTCAAAGGGAGGGGCGTCTGGGAGTAGAAATTTTGACTTAACTTCTAAAGTGCAAATATTTTTCCAGGTTTGCTTCTCTACTCAAAAGATCCTTGAGGTTTACAGTGAGTTAACACCAAGCCAGAGAGGTAAGCTGTAAATTGTTTAGTTGGCCAAAATCAACTGTAAGTCAGTTATTTCAAGACTTGTTCAATTTTAGTGTTTGAAAAACATCAACACCTCCATTATGTTGTTAGTATTGATGGAAAAAAATACAGTAGACCCTCTTCTAGAAAGAAAAGGCTTGGGAGGTGGGGAAATTCTCAGGGAGCCATCACACAGAGAGTGTTTTAATAAAGAGGGTAAAACAAGGCCTTTGAAAAGGAAGTGTTGATTGCAAAGCATGTATAGAGGAATTTGAAAAATAAAGCAGGCCCTATGTGGCTAAACGATCAGCAATGTTATTCGAGAACCAGAAACTTAAAGACTGGCATGAAGAACTTTATTCATGGTAATCTGTTCATCAGTCAGCTGTATTTAGAAGTGTCTCAAATACATTTTGGATGGACTGTGAGAAATTGATGCAGAAAAAGTGCTACTGTGACTTTGCCAATGGGCAGGGTGAACAATTTAGAATTGGTTAGTTTTATGTGCACAACAGATAGCTAATGGGAAGTTCCCTGTATAGCACAAAAAACTTTGGCCAGTGCTCGGTGATGACCTAAGGAGTGGGATTGGGGTGGGGGTGAAAGGAAGCTTGAAGAGGGAGGGGGCATATGTACATATATAACTGATTCACTTTGTTGTACAGCAGAAACTAACACAATATTGTAAAGCAATTATACTCCAGTAAAATGTAAAAGCATTTCAGTGGTCTTTGGGCTACAGGGGTGGTCTCTAGCTGCCTGGTACTTAGCCCTGGGCTGATTAAAGCAGAGGAATGTTGCCTCCAAGGCTCCTAATAGTGTCCTAGGAAGCCCGCCTGGAGCAGCCATATTTCATGTGTGAATGAATAGCGTAAACTTGGGCAAGTTAATCATCTACTTGGGCCTCAGTTTCCTCATTTGTCAATAAAGATTGAGCTAGATGGTAAAATGCTTTTCAACTATAATTCACACATATAAATAAAGTTTATGTTAGTGAAATTTCTGGGTTTCCTCAAAGGGAGGGGCGTCTGGGAGTAGAAATTTTGACTTAACTTCTAAAGTGCAAATATTTTTCCAGGTTTGCTTCTCTACTCAAAAGATCCTTGAGGTTTACAGTGAGTTAACACCAAGCCAGAGAGGTAAGCTGTAAATTGTTTAGTTGGCCAAAATCAACTGTAAGTCAGTTATTTCAAGACTTGTTCAATTTTAGTGTTTGAAAAACATCAACACCTCCATTATGTTGTTAGTATTGATGGAAAAAAATACAGTAGACCCTCTTCTAGAAAGAAAAGGCTTGGGAGGTGGGGAAATTCTCAGGGAGCCATCACACAGAGAGTGTTTTAATAAAGAGGGTAAAACAAGGCCTTTGAAAAGGAAGTGTTGATTGCAAAGCATGTATAGAGGAATTTGAAAAATAAAGCAGGCCCTATGTGGCTAAACGATCAGCAATGTTATTCGAGAACCAGAAACTTAAAGACTGGCATGAAGAACTTTATTCATGGTAATCTGTTCATCAGTCAGCTGTATTTAGAAGTGTCTCAAATACATTTTGGATGGACTGTGAGAAATTGATGCAGAAAAAGTGCTACTGTGACTTTGCCAATAAATTGTGTATTTCACCATGTGCTAATGATTTTTTTTCTAAAAGAGAATGCATTGTGACCTCAGTAAACTTTTATATGTCAAAATAATGAAACAGAACCTTATTTTCTGGTGCCAACTTTCTATAAAATCACTCTTTAAAAAATATTAATCTCACTATAGCATGTAGAATTTTACACACAGCTTCAGAATGGGTCTGGCACTGTACATCTTTTTAAAGCAAAAAGATTTGGAATAGATTCAAGATTCAAATGCTAAAGTTTGTATCAGTACCTTTGACTTCTTATTTTTTAAAAAATGTATATAGCATACGCTTATATTGTATCATATAACACAATCACATCTTAGATAACATCAGTAAGTTGATGTTGCTTCTTCATTACATTTTCCACAGTGGATATTTTTATAGGTTTGTCATGTGGAAGACAGCAAATAAGTATATGTTTCATTTGTCCAGCCAAAGTTGCTGTCACTCTAAAAATAACAAAACTTAATAGCATTGTGTTTAAAAAAATCTAAATGTCAACCTTTGACTGGTTAATTTGTCTTCAGTATATTGTCCTGGTTAAGAGCTAAGAGCTAAGGCTGCTTCATTTCAAGACCCAAGTCTGTCTATTTCTAGCTGTGTGACCTTGACTACATCATTTAACCTTCCTGTGCAGAAGGTTTCGTTCATGTCTGCAACAAGGGTCATAATAACACTTATAGGATCTTATGAGCTAGTGTTTGGAAATTGTCTTGGACAGTGCTTGGCACAAAGGAAATGTTTTAAGTTCTTGTTGTTTCTTATCATCCTTAGAAGCACATGGAAGGCTGAAGAGATAAAGACAACATACATTCTGTAGGGTTAAAAAAAACCCCAAAGAATAAGTTGGCAGAAAAGGGGAATGATACAGTTACATTGGTTACACAAATCATTTCATTGTTTACAATTTAAAATCTTTACGGCCTGTAATTTTCTAAACAATATTTTTGACCAAGAATATTCTTTTATAAGGCAATAGGAGAGTGAACATTAGTGGGAATGATGGAGTAAGGACCTCCAAAGAGTTGTTCCATTTCAGAACACTGGAAATTAACCAAAGATTTGCAGTAAACCATGGAGATTAGAAAAAAAAATCTGAATCTGGATTAAAAACAGCAGGTTTTGTGATGTGTGAAGTTGTCCTACCCCATCACCCTCTCCTCATCTCTGAGATAGCCTTGGAAACCAGCAGTCTCAACTGTGATTGCTGCGAAAAACATAGCCTAGTAGGAGCCAAAGGGGAAAAAGCAGGTTTGAAATTCTTCAGAAGCATCAACCTCAGGGACCTGTCACTAAGTTTTCTGATAATCCCTGAAAACTCTTACTCAAAGTGCTTGTTCTTGCTCTATGTGAATGGTCATTTTCATGGGAGCATTTTTCAAAAACTACCAGCAACAACTGTTAACATTACCATTACCTGAAGCAGTGATATTAATGATGGAGACAAAAAGAATTTGACCAAAACACATATAAGGAAAAGTTGGAGAATGAGATGTCTCCAGGAGTCTTTAAACAGGTATGACTATCCTAGGCATCTAAACAGCCATGTGCATGTGAAGGGTTAGGGAAATGTCCTGAGAAATGCCTGAGAAAGTCCTAAGCTCTCACTTTTGGATGATTTGAGTTGCCACACAAACAGGGATGCAACGTCAAGTCAGAATTACAAACTGCCTTCCTGAGTGTTGAATGTGTGCCCCAAAATACACACAGAACCACTTGACAAAGACCAGAAGACTTACTGATGCCAGGTATTTAAGGAACTATATTCAATCATTAGCTGACAGGGATCGCTGAACTAGCTGAGCAGAGTCTTCAGTGGCCACACATGAAACAGAACACAAACTTATACAATTTGCTCAGGAAATTCACTAGATAAACAAACAGCAACAACAACAACCACCTATATCAGCAACTATAAATCCTGGAGGGGAGGGGGATCTGGTTTCTAGGGTAGTCCCACTGTATTATTTAAAATGTCCAGTCTTCAATAAAAACATGCAAATGCAATCAACAGAGTCCATTCCTGAGAAAGCCCAGAAACTGACTTGGTAGACAAAGATTTTAAATAAAATATCTTAAAGATATTCAAGAACTGAAGGAAATCATGTCCACAGAGTAAAAGGAAAGTAGAAAAATGTGTTTTCAAAGAGAAATACTAATAACGGAAAGAAATAAAAACAGATCAAATAGAAGTTGGAGGTTTAAAAGAACAGTAACTCAAATGAAAATTTAAATGAGAGGCTTAAAAGTAGATTTGAACTGGAAGAAGAAAGAATCAATAAATTTAAAGGCAAGTCAATTGAGATTATCAAGTTCAAAACCTATTAGAATTGATACATTAGATCAGTAAGTTTTCAAGATACACCGCAAGATACAAAAGTTATTGCATTTAAATGTACTAACATTATGCCAATCTGAAAATGAAAAGTAAATGTCTGATTTACAATAGTATGATAAAGAATATACTTGGGAATAAATTTAAAGAAGTGCAAGATTTGTACACTGAAAACTGAAGTGTCAAACTTCATGAATCAGAAGGTTTAAATTGTTAAGATGAATGTACTCATCAAATTGATTTACAGATTCAACATTTCCTGTCAAAATCCATGCTGACTTGATACAGAAATTTACAGGCTAATCCCAAAATCTGAATAAAAACATAAGGTACACAGAATTGCCAAAGCAATCCTGAAAACAAAGCATCAAGTTGAAAGATATACACTTCTAGAGATAAAAATCTGTGGTAATCCATACAGTTTAGTACTGGAAGGGGCAGAGATACAGCTCAATGGACAGACTCGAATGTCCATTAAAAAATATAGGAAAAAGATTTGAATACATATTCCTCAAAAAAAAAAAAGATAGACCCACACAAGTAGCTAATAAGCACCTAAAAAGATGTTTAACATCTTTGGCCATTAGGTTAAGGCAAATCAGAATTACCTGACAGGGATCGCTGACTGTCAGAGTCTTCAGTGGCCACACATGAAACAGAACACAAACTTATACAATTTGCTCAGGAAATTCACTAGATAAACAAACAGCAACAACAACAACCACCTATATCAGCAACTATAAATCCTGGAGGGGAGGGGGATCTGGTTTCTAGGGTAGTCCCACTGTATTATTTAAAATGTCCAGTCTTCAATAAAAACATGCAAATGCAATCAACAGAGTCCATTCCTGAGAAAGCCCAGAAACTGACTTGGTAGACAAAGATTTTAAATAAAATATCTTAAAGATATTCAAGAACTGAAGGAAATCATGTCCACAGAGTAAAAGGAAAGTAGAAAAATGTGTTTTCAAAGAGAAATACTAATAACGGAAAGAAATAAAAACAGATCAAATAGAAGTTGGAGGTTTAAAAGAACAGTAACTCAAATGAAAATTTAAATGAGAGGCTTAAAAGTAGATTTGAACTGGAAGAAGAAAGAATCAATAAATTTAAAGGCAAGTCAATTGAGATTATCAAGTTCAAAACCTATTAGAATTGATACATTAGATCAGTAAGTTTTCAAGATACACCGCAAGATACAAAAGTTATTGCATTTAAATGTACTAACATTATGCCAATCTGAAAATGAAAAGTAAATGTCTGATTTACAATAGTATGATAAAGAATATACTTGGGAATAAATTTAAAGAAGTGCAAGATTTGTACACTGAAAACTGAAGTGTCAAACTTCATGAATCAGAAGGTTTAAATTGTTAAGATGAATGTACTCATCAAATTGATTTACAGATTCAACATTTCCTGTCAAAATCCATGCTGACTTGATACAGAAATTTACAGGCTAATCCCAAAATCTGAATAAAAACATAAGGTACACAGAATTGCCAAAGCAATCCTGAAAACAAAGCATCAAGTTGAAAGATATACACTTCTAGAGATAAAAATCTGTGGTAATCCATACAGTTTAGTACTGGAAGGGGCAGAGATACAGCTCAATGGACAGACTCGAATGTCCATTAAAAAATATAGGAAAAAGATTTGAATACATATTCCTCAAAAAAAAAAAAGATAGACCCACACAAGTAGCTAATAAGCACCTAAAAAGATGTTTAACATCTTTGGCCATTAGGTTAAGGCAAATCAGAATTACCATGTGATATCACTTCATGCAAATTTCAGTGGCTATATAATCAAATAGATCAAGGACTGGAGAGGGTGTAGAAAAATTGGAACCCTCAAATATTGCCAGTAGATAGTAAAATAGTGCAGCATCTTTGCCAATAAAATTAGCAGTTTCTCAAAAAGTTAAAGACTGTTATATGACTCAACCGCTTCATTCACAGATACATACCCAAGAGAAAATATACATCTTCATAAAAAATATGTACATGAATTTCATAGCAGCACTTTCCCAAGTAGCCAAGATGTGGAAACAAACTAAATGTCACTCAGTTGAGTAATGGGTGTGGTGAATCCTATACAATAGAATATTATTAAGCCATAAGAATGAATTGATAAGTACTACAATGTGAATGAACTTTAGAAGCATTATATTGATACGAAGTGAGATAACTCAGACACAAAAGGCCACACATTGTATAATCCCATTTGTATGAGAGGTTCAGAATAACAAAACCTCAGAGACACAGAGATGATCAGGAGTTGCCTGGCACTAAAGGTGTGAGTGGAGGCATGTGACTACTAACAGGTTCTGGGTTTCTTTTGGGGGTGATGAAAATATTCTAAAATTAGATAGAAATGATGATTGCACAGCTCTGTGAATGTGCTAAAAAGCACTGACTTATGCACTTTAAATGGGTTAAGTGAGATTTTTAAAATAGTAAAATATCCCAATGGCTCTGTGGTTAAAGATACAGGAGACCTGGTCTTGATCCCTGGGTTGGGAAGAATAAAAACAACCCCTGATGATTGCACTAGCAATCCTGAAAACAAAGCATCAAGTTGAAAGATATACACTTCTAGAGATAAAAATCTGTGGTAATCCATACAGTTTAGTACTGGAAGGGGCAGAGATACAGCTCAATGGACAGACTCGAATGTCCATTAAAAATATGGGAAAAAAGATTTGAATACATATTCCTCAAAAAAAAAAAAGATAGACCCACACAAGTAGCTAATAAGCACCTAAAAAGATGTTTAACATCTTTGGCCATTAGGTTAAGGCAAATCAGAATTACCATGTGATATCACTTCATGCAAATTTCAGTGGCTATAAAATCAAATAGATCAAGGACTGGAGAGGGTGTAGAAAAATTGGAACCCTCAAATATTGCCAGTAGATAGTAAAATAGTGCAGCATCTTTGCCAATAAAATTAGCAGTTTCTCAAAAAGTTAAAGACTGTTATATGACTCAACCGCTTCATTCACAGATACATACCCAAGAGAAAATATACATCTTCATAAAAAATATGTACATGAATTTCATAGCAGCACTTTCCCAAGTAGCCAAGATGTGGAAACAAACTAAATGTCACTCAGTTGAGTAATGGGTGTGGTGAATCCTATACAATAGAATATTATTAAGCCATAAGAATGAATTGATAAGTACTACAATGTGAATGAACTTTAGAAGCATTATATTGATACGAAGTGAGATAACTCAGACACAAAAGGCCACACATTGTATAATCCCATTTGTATGAGAGGTTCAGAATAACAAAACCTCAGAGACACAGAGATGATCAGGAGTTGCCTGGCACTAAAGGTGTGAGTGGAGGCATGTGACTACTAACAGGTTCTGGGTTTCTTTTGGGGGTGATGAAAATATTCTAAAATTAGATAGAAATGATGATTGCACAGCTCTGTGAATGTGCTAAAAAGCACTGACTTATGCACTTTAAATGGGTTAAGTGAGATTTTTAAAATAGTAAAATATCCCAATGGCTCTGTGGTTAAAGATACAGGAGACCTGGTCTTGATCCCTGGGTTGGGAAGATCACCTGGAGAAGGAAATGGCAACCCACTCCAGTATTCTTGCCTGGAGAATTCCATGGACAGAGCAGCCTGGGAGACTACAATTTAAAGAGTCCCAAAGTGTTGAACACAATTGGGTGACTCAGAACTTGACACTGCCTGGAAAATACTAAGTGCTGAACAAACATTAGTTGCAATTACTAATTGAAATAAATTATTCTTTTTAAAGATTTTTTGATAAGGACCATTTTTATTTATTTTATTATTGGAGTATAGTTGCTTTACAATGTTGTGCTGGTTTCTGCTCTACAACAAAGTGGATCAGCTATATGTGCACGTATATCCCTGTTGAGGCTCCCTCCCACCCATCACAGAGCACTGAGCTGAGCTCACTGTGGTGTGAACTATTTTTAAAATCTTTATTGTCTGTTACAGTATCATTTCTGTTTCAGTTTTATGGCCACCAGGCACAAGGAACTTTAGCTCCCTGACCAGAGATGGAACCCACACCCCCTGTATTGAAAGAAGTCTGAACCACTGGACTGCCAGAGAGATCCCTGAATAGACTATTCTATCATTATATCATTAAGGATAGAAACACAAAGAAAAAATAACTAATTTTTCTATGAGAGAAATAATTCATAGCATATTTTACTGAGACTTACAGTGGATTTCTGAAAGAAAGAACAGTCCCTGTATCATGTGGAAAGAGGACAACATCATGTTGCCCTATATGGGGTATACTTGCAAAACACTGGCCCTTTCCTGCATCACTCAGGTGATAAAAGTCACCACTTAACAAATAAATCTCTAATGTTCCATTCCTCAACGACTGCCATGCAGAGCTATGCTTGCGAGAAGCAGCCTGGTTTACAAAGTGATGCCTTGTTTTCTGAAAATCTGCCATGGTGACTTTCAGTCAGGGGTTCACGGTGAAGATCCAACCATGATTTATGTCTCTTTCAAGGGCATCCATAATAGCCTGGCCCTTCAGTGAACTCTGTTTTCAGCTGTCCTGGCGGGTGACGGCCTGTCTCTTTGAGCTATATCCACAGTGTGGAATCTTCGTAGATTAAACAGACTATATTTTAAATCAGTGAAGCTCACACACACTTGCTTGTGATCACCTGGAGAAGGAAATGGCAACCCACTCCAGTATTCTTGCCTGGAGAATTCCATGGACAGAGCAGCCTGGGAGACTACAATTTAAAGAGTCCCAAAGTGTTGAACACAATTGGGTGACTCAGAACTTGACACTGCCTGGAAAATACTAAGTGCTGAACAAACATTAGTTGCAATTACTAATTGAAATAAATTATTCTTTTTAAAGATTTTTTGATAAGGACCATTTTTATTTATTTTATTATTGGAGTATAGTTGCTTTACAATGTTGTGCTGGTTTCTGCTCTACAACAAAGTGGATCAGCTATATGTGCACGTATATCCCTGTTGAGGCTCCCTCCCACCCATCACAGAGCACTGAGCTGAGCTCACTGTGGTGTGAACTATTTTTAAAATCTTTATTGTCTGTTACAGTATCATTTCTGTTTCAGTTTTATGGCCACCAGGCACAAGGAACTTTAGCTCCCTGACCAGAGATGGAACCCACACCCCCTGTATTGAAAGAAGTCTGAACCACTGGACTGCCAGAGAGATCCCTGAATAGACTATTCTATCATTATATCATTAAGGATAGAAACACAAAGAAAAAATAACTAATTTTTCTATGAGAGAAATAATTCATAGCATATTTTACTGAGACTTACAGTGGATTTCTGAAAGAAAGAACAGTCCCTGTATCATGTGGAAAGAGGACAACATCATGTTGCCCTATATGGGGTATACTTGCAAAACACTGGCCCTTTCCTGCATCACTCAGGTGATAAAAAGTCACCACTTAACAAATAAATCTCTAATGTTCCATTCCTCAACGACTGCCATGCAGAGCTATGCTTGCGAGAAGCAGCCTGGTTTACAAAGTGATGCCTTGTTTTCTGAAAATCTGCCATGGTGACTTTCAGTCAGGGGTTCACGGTGAAGATCCAACCATGATTTATGTCTCTTTCAAGGGCATCCATAATAGCCTGGCCCTTCAGTGAACTCTGTTTTCAGCTGTCCTGGCGGGTGACGGCCTGTCTCTTTGAGCTATATCCACAGTGTGGAATCTTCGTAGATTAAACAGACTATATTTTAAATCAGTGAAGCTCACACACACTCTTGGACTTTAGTGCAAACTTCTCACACTATTTTCAAGAGACACAAAATTTATACAATTCATTTATATTTTAAGAAGCTTCTCTTTGTATTCAGTATGATAGACAATGGGAAAACTGCTATGGAATAAAGCTCCATGCACATCTGTGGCTCCAAGAGGACCCAGGAGTATACTCAGAGGGTTAGCCCTCCTAAAACAGGGCAAAACCTGAACCACCAGACTGAGGAGATAGACTGTGGGTGACCAAAACAGGCAGAGGAAAATAGCACTGGAGAAGATGAGTACAAATGCAAGCACACAGAGAGTTTCTTGAATGGCCAGGGAGCAAAGAATCTAGATGGGAAAACAGAAGCATTTAGGCTCCTGAAATTTATCCACATGTGTGTGCTCAGTTGCATCTAACTCTTTGCAACTGTGGGGAACCTGCCAGGCTCTTCTCTCCATGGGATTCTCCAGGCAAGAATACTGTGTGTTGCCATTTCCTTATCCAGGGGATCTTCCCAACCCGGGATCGAACCTCGTCTCTTATGTCTCCTGTATGGCAGGTGTATTTTTTACCAACAGCACAACTTGGGAAACTCCACTAAGACTTCCTCCTTCATCTTTATGAAATTGTTCTTCAGGTGGAGACAAAAGTCACAGGCAGGGAGATACCACTTTCCCACATTCAACACGACTCCTTCAAATGTCGGAGCCTATGGATGCCATTTCCAAGAAGCTTGCAAAACACTGGCCCTTTCCTGCATCACTCAGGTGATAAAAGTCACCACTTAACAAATAAATCTCTAATGTTCCATTCCTCAACGACTGCCATGCAGAGCTATGCTTGAGAAGAGCCTGGTTTACAAAGTGATGCCTTGTTTTCTGAAAATCTGCCATGGTGACTTTCAGTCAGGGGTTCACGGTGAAGATCCAACCATGATTTATGTCTCTTTCAAGGGCATCCATAATAGCCTGGCCCTTCAGTGAACTCTGTTTTCAGCTGTCCTGGCGGGTGACGGCCTGTCTCTTTGAGCTATATCCACAGTGTGGAATCTTCGTAGATTAAACAGACTATATTTTAAATCAGTGAAGCTCACACACACTCTTGGACTTTAGTGCAAACTTCTCACACTATTTTCAAGAGACACAAAATTTATACAATTCATTTATATTTTAAGAAGCTTCTCTTTGTATTCAGTATGATAGACAATGGGAAAACTGCTATGGAATAAAGCTCCATGCACATCTGTGGCTCCAAGAGGACCCAGGAGTATACTCAGAGGGTTAGCCCTCCTAAAACAGGGCAAAACCTGAACCACCAGACTGAGGAGATAGACTGTGGGTGACCAAAACAGGCAGAGGAAAATAGCACTGGAGAAGATGAGTACAAATGCAAGCACACAGAGAGTTTCTTGAATGGCCAGGGAGCAAAGAATCTAGATGGGAAAACAGAAGCATTTAGGCTCCTGAAATTTATCCACATGTGTGTGCTCAGTTGCATCTAACTCTTTGCAACTGTGGGGAACCTGCCAGGCTCTTCTCTCCATGGGATTCTCCAGGCAAGAATACTGTGTGTTGCCATTTCCTTATCCAGGGGATCTTCCCAACCCGGGATCGAACCTACGTCTCTTATGTCTCCTGTATGGCAGGTGTATTTTTTACCAACAGCACAACTTGGGAAACTCCACTAAGACTTCCTCCTTCATCTTTATGAAATTGTTCTTCAGGTGGAGACAAAAGTCACAGGCAGGGAGATACCACTTTCCCACATTCAACACGACTCCTTCAAATGTCGGAGCCTATGGATGCCATTTCCAAGAAGCTCAAGGAAGTCATCGACAAAATCACTTTCCTACAGCATCAACCTCTTCAAAAATACCAGAGCCTTTCCTGTGGCAGAGAAGCTGGGATTTCATCATGCAGCCTATTTGTAGGTGTTTCTCTACCGCTATGGTTATTAATATGTCTGTTTTCTCTAAGGCTTAAAATTAGAACACCAGGCCCACATTTGTTTACAGTTCAGCACGTGCAAGTCCTGAACCACACAATCCAGCCACCGGGAAGCGTGTGTGCGGGACACTGCCATACTCCACGCCGAGAGCATCACCTGGGGTCTGTTTAGACAGCAGAGCCCAGAAAAATGAGCACACCATAAATGTTGCCAGTCATTGAGAAACCGAGATATCTGGAAGTGATAAAAACTACGATTGATAAAAGCTTCCCTTGTTAAATGTAGGCCACACATACTCTAAATAAAATATACCACTTAGGAAATGATTTGTGTTGATAAAACTTGATGGAGTTGTTTTTCCAAATGTCTTCTCCCTGCTGGGAATTTCACACTTTGGCAGGCTCTCCTCAGGCCTCCCCAAGTTGTCAGTCTCCTTCTTTGACCTGACCTGCTGTTGTTTATACGGTTGTTTACACATTTCTTAACAACTTTTGCAAAGGGCCTTTAATGACTTTCACTCCTGGCAGTGCTTAGCTTGAGGCAAAGCTCCAAAGGCTGCCGGTGTTGCTCTGTTTCTTTGTGTAGTGTCCTCCCCCAGCTTTCCCTTCCATCCCCGCCCCCAAATTGCTTCTTTTTAAATGGCTTTTGTGTAAGTGTCCTTAACTGTGGGGAACCTGCCAGGCTCTTCTCTCCATGGGATTCTCCAGGCAAGAATACTGTGTGTTGCCATTTCCTTATCCAGGGATCTTCCCAACCCGGGATCGAACCTCGTCTCTTATGTCTCCTGTATGGCAGGTGTATTTTTTACCAACAGCACAACTTGGGAAACTCCACTAAGACTTCCTCCTTCATCTTTATGAAATTGTTCTTCAGGTGGAGACAAAAGTCACAGGCAGGGAGATACCACTTTCCCACATTCAACACGACTCCTTCAAATGTCGGAGCCTATGGATGCCATTTCCAAGAAGCTCAAGGAAGTCATCGACAAAATCACTTTCCTACAGCATCAACCTCTTCAAAAATACCAGAGCCTTTCCTGTGGCAGAGAAGCTGGGATTTCATCATGCAGCCTATTTGTAGGTGTTTCTCTACCGCTATGGTTATTAATATGTCTGTTTTCTCTAAGGCTTAAAATTAGAACACCAGGCCCACATTTGTTTACAGTTCAGCACGTGCAAGTCCTGAACCACACAATCCAGCCACCGGGAAGCGTGTGTGCGGGACACTGCCATACTCCACGCCGAGAGCATCACCTGGGGTCTGTTTAGACAGCAGAGCCCAGAAAAATGAGCACACCATAAATGTTGCCAGTCATTGAGAAACCGAGATATCTGGAAGTGATAAAAACTACGATTGATAAAAGCTTCCCTTGTTAAATGTAGGCCACACATACTCTAAATAAAATATACCACTTAGGAAATGATTTGTGTTGATAAAACTTGATGGAGTTGTTTTTCCAAATGTCTTCTCCCTGCTGGGAATTTCACACTTTGGCAGGCTCTCCTCAGGCCTCCCCAAGTTGTCAGTCTCCTTCTTTGACCTGACCTGCTGTTGTTTATACGGTTGTTTACACATTTCTTAACAACTTTTGCAAAGGGCCTTTAATGACTTTCACTCCTGGCAGTGCTTAGCTTGAGGCAAAGCTCCAAAGGCTGCCGGTGTTGCTCTGTTTCTTTGTGTAGTGTCCTCCCCCAGCTTTCCCTTCCATCCCCCGCATCCTTCTCATCCTGAGACAAGCCTGGAAAATACGGTACAGGTTAGATAGCTGTAAATGAATATTAAAGCCTGGGCTATTGTTGTTAGTAGTGAAGCATGTTACTGGTCATTTAAATAATTCAGTTAGGAGCCTTCATCTTGTTTCAAGGGGATGCCATTAGACAATCAGACATTAATGTGTGAGTTCATTGGAGAAAGAAGCATGAAAGGTCTCAACTCCAATATTCATTGGTTGTAGGACGGAGGACACGTCCATGATCTTTCCTGGGCCTTGGCTCCCTTGTCTGCCAAGTGAAGTGAGTGAATTGCATGAGTACCAAGCTCATATTTGGTTATAGATTACAAAAGATAAAAATTTCCTCCTGCAGAAGTCCTGCAGAATGTTATGAGAAGAGCATTTGGCTTTTAGGCTAGAGTAATATTTTAGAGTGTGATGAGGAAACTGACAGTCTAATTATACAGTGTAGACCATAAAAATGCATATAAGATCTAGATTATCTATGAGGAATTTTTTTAAAATAGATATTGCCAGCTTTTCCTTTTTCCTTTGTAGAGACCACGTAAAGTCATGGAAAAGCCAAGAATCCATCATGAAATGAAAGGGGCAGAGTCAAGAAAGACCAGGAGCATCTGGCTGGCCAGAACAAGAATGTTTTGGAAGAAAAGCAGCTCCACGTGCAATGGGTAGGGTCCCTGGTGCTCACCACAGAGCACTGCCCTGCCTTCCACAGCATGCACACAGGCTCAAGGAAACACTGCTGAATTCAGTGGACTTCACATCAGCAACATTCTTACACCAAGAGCATGACTCTCATGGAAACAGGAAACAAAAATATCAGAGTCCATTTGACCTTAAAGCCATTTCAAGAATTTCTCGTTTTGGAGAGTAAGATGTGTTGGAATCATGTGCTATTTCAAAACCTGGTCATGAGTTATTGGATGGTGGCAAATGGATTCACATACTTGAAAGATTCCAAACTCTTCTGAATTCAGAGAAAGCATGTGCAAACAAACAAATGCCAATGTGGAGATCTCTTCTTTTCACATACCCATTGCTAAAGGAATATTCCTCTCTGACTTGATCTCTCCAAAATTTTAATGATCTCATGACACATTATTTTGGTGTAAGTTCCCTAATACGATGATGTGAGCATTGCCAGATTCCTGTAAGGTATTTATTAGACACTTCCTATTGAACTAGGCTTGCAAATACCCAAGTGAAGATTACACACATAGATTATGTCTCTGTCTCAAAGAGCTTCAATTCTAAAGGTGGTAAATGCCAGATAATTCTGTAATGCTGCAGAAAATCTCACTGACGTTAGCAAATGCATTCATGAGATTTTTTTCCCTTTAGATCTCTTTTTTATATCAGTTGGGAAACACATACTCACATGCAGTCTGAATATTGTCCCTCATCATGTATACTTAGGTTGTTGGTTAACCTAGACAAAGAAAGTAGCTTCCTTTAAAAGATTTAAAAGGCTGGGTGTTTTCTACAGCATTATCCACGTGGATGATCCTTACAGTACTGGAGGCTCTCAGTTTCTTGAACTCTTCTCTTCTGAGAACCTTGCCTTTCTCCTGCCTTATTTGGGGGTACTGACCTTGTCAAAATTGACCCCCAGCTTTTCCTTTTTCCTTTGTAGAGACCACGTAAAGTCATGGAAAAGCCAAGAATCCATCATGAAATGAAAGGGGCAGAGTCAAGAAAGACCAGGAGCATCTGGCTGGCCAGAACAAGAATGTTTTGGAAGAAAAGCAGCTCCACGTGCAATGGGTAGGGTCCCTGGTGCTCACCACAGAGCACTGCCCTGCCTTCCACAGCATGCACACAGGCTCAAGGAAACACTGCTGAATTCAGTGGACTTCACATCAGCAACATTCTTACACCAAGAGCATGACTCTCATGGAAACAGGAAACAAAAATATCAGAGTCCATTTGACCTTAAAGCCATTTCAAGAATTTCTCGTTTTGGAGAGTAAGATGTGTTGGAATCATGTGCTATTTCAAAACCTGGTCATGAGTTATTGGATGGTGGCAAATGGATTCACATACTTGAAAGATTCCAAACTCTTCTGAATTCAGAGAAAGCATGTGCAAACAAACAAATGCCAATGTGGAGATCTCTTCTTTTCACATACCCATTGCTAAAGGAATATTCCTCTCTGACTTGATCTCTCCAAAATTTTAATGATCTCATGACACATTATTTTGGTGTAAGTTCCCTAATACGATGATGTGAGCATTGCCAGATTCCTGTAAGGTATTTATTAGACACTTCCTATTGAACTAGGCTTGCAAATACCCAAGTGAAGATTACACACATAGATTATGTCTCTGTCTCAAAGAGCTTCAATTCTAAAGGTGGTAAATGCCAGATAATTCTGTAATGCTGCAGAAAATCTCACTGACGTTAGCAAATGCATTCATGAGATTTTTTTCCCTTTAGATCTCTTTTTTATATCAGTTGGGAAACACATACTCACATGCAGTCTGAATATTGTCCCTCATCATGTATACTTAGGTTGTTGGTTAACCTAGACAAAGAAAGTAGCTTCCTTTAAAAGATTTAAAAGGCTGGGTGTTTTCTACAGCATTATCCACGTGGATGATCCTTACAGTACTGGAGGCTCTCAGTTTCTTGAACTCTTCTCTTCTGAGAACCTTGCCTTTCTCCTGCCTTATGCTCTGGGTGGGTCATTACTGACCTTGTCATTATCAAAAGTTGCAACCTCTTTATAACTTCTCCTCAACAGGATTTATCACTCTTATGGATCAGCAGTGCTGGGAATATTCCAGGTTTTCCTCTCTTTTCCAAATGAAACCTCTATTTCAGGTCAACAGTCTTAGTGTCACCATTGTGCATTGGATGTGTGTTTATGGCTGAGGATAGCAGATACCTTTGTTCAAAGGATGATGGCCCATAAGGAACTGCACCAGATCTAGCAGAGAGGAGTGCACAGAGTTCTCTAAGAATGGGAGAAAAAAAAGCATGATGGATGTATGAGACTTCCCTGGTGGTCCAGTGGCTAAGACCCCTTGCTCCCAATGCAGGCGGCCCAGGTTCAATCCCTGGTCAGGGAACTAGATCCCGCATGCCACAAGGAAAACTTTTTTTCTGCAACTAAAGATCCTGTATGCCTCAATGAAAATCAAAGATCCCACGTGCCTAAACTAAGACCTAGCACAGTGAAATAAACTATATATATATATATAAAATAAATAAAAAATATATATAGTATGTAACTATATATATATATATGTATATATATATATATAATGGATGTATATTTTTGAATCATATTTTTTACTTATTTATTTATTAGGAAAGTATGTGCTTAGTTACTCAGTTGTGTTCAACTCTTTGCTACCCCATGGACTGTAGCCTGCCAGGCTCTTCTGTCCATGAGGTTTGGTTTGCCACTGCTTTCTATATGAAAGAATGATAACACTTATGAGACTGAATAGCCAATTTTTGGTTACAACATCTGTTCAATTCATTAAAGGTGGTAAATGCCAGATAATTCTGTAATGCTGCAGAAAATCTCACTGACGTTAGCAAATGCATTCATGAGATTTTTTTCCCTTTAGATCTCTTTTTTATATCAGTTGGGAAACACATACTCACATGCAGTCTGAATATTGTCCCTCATCATGTATACTTAGGTTGTTGGTTAACCTAGACAAAGAAAGTAGCTTCCTTTAAAAGATTTAAAAGGCTGGGTGTTTTCTACAGCATTATCCACGTGGATGATCCTTACAGTACTGGAGGCTCTCAGTTTCTTGAACTCTTCTCTTCTGAGAACCTTGCCTTTCTCCTGCCTTATGCTCTGGGTGGGTCATTACTGACCTTGTCATTATCAAAAGTTGCAACCTCTTTATAACTTCTCCTCAACAGGATTTATCACTCTTATGGATCAGCAGTGCTGGGAATATTCCAGGTTTTCCCTCTCTTTTCCAAATGAAACCTCTATTTCAGGTCAACAGTCTTAGTGTCACCATTGTGCATTGGATGTGTGTTTATGGCTGAGGATAGCAGATACCTTTGTTCAAAGGATGATGGCCCATAAGGAACTGCACCAGATCTAGCAGAGAGGAGTGCACAGAGTTCTCTAAGAATGGGAGAAAAAAAAGCATGATGGATGTATGAGACTTCCCTGGTGGTCCAGTGGCTAAGACCCCTTGCTCCCAATGCAGGCGGCCCAGGTTCAATCCCTGGTCAGGGAACTAGATCCCGCATGCCACAAGGAAAACTTTTTTTCTGCAACTAAAGATCCTGTATGCCTCAATGAAAATCAAAGATCCCACGTGCCTAAACTAAGACCTAGCACAGTGAAATAAACTATATATATATATATATAATAAATAAAAAATATATATAGTATGTAACTATATATATATATATGTATATATATATATATAATGGATGTATATTTTTGAATCATATTTTTTACTTATTTATTTATTAGGAAAGTATGTGCTTAGTTACTCAGTTGTGTTCAACTCTTTGCTACCCCATGGACTGTAGCCTGCCAGGCTCTTCTGTCCATGAGGTTTGGTTTGCCATTGCTTTCTCTATATGAAAGAATGATAACACATTTATAGGAGACTTGGAAAATACAGAACAAAGTTACATACAGTTCCACTATATATTACAATTATTTTTTAAGTGGATAAAACTCTGCTGATATAGTAAATTAAAAAGAGATGAGTGATTAGGAGAAAGATCAACTCGGACAGGAAGATTAGTTATATGGGAGATGGAATTTTAAGGTGGCTAGATAAGATTTCACTGGAATCAGGTGAAAAACATAAGAGAAAATTTTGATACAGAAGAAAAATTCACAAGATGCAATAGTTGAAAAATATGATTTTCAGAAGAGAGTTGACAGAATAGAGAAATTATAAAAGATGCTTCCCCTAGTTGGAAAGAGAAAGTTAACCAGTTTGTTAATTGTGAAGCCAGAGTAAAGACTTGCAGAACTTAGAAAGTTTACCTCTCCCAAATCCCCCTAATTTTTGAATCTGTTAGTAAACAGGAGAGAAGAAGGCATAAGCTCCAGTAAACAGTGTATTCTACTGAGAAGACACAGAAGGGAGTCTAAGAATGACTGACAGTTTCACAGAATTAGAAGGTAGTTAAGTCCTCAGGAAGGATTAGTCTCAACAAGAACTAGAAAGCAGTTAGAATCAGCAAGAGGACGGTACAACAGAATCTCTGGGGGTGGGGTGGGGGTAAGAATAAGGTAAAGTTCAACTGCAGAGCGCATGCTTGAGATATACAGAAAAATGAAAGATACAACAGTGGTACCTAATGTAAGGGATAGGGAGAAAAGGAAGTAGAGACTCTAGAGAAAACAATAAGGTCATAAGAAAGAAAATATAATCATGGTACTTAATATAGCAGTTATTAATTTGCATAATAATAAAAGATGATGCCATTAATCCATTTTTTATATTTAGAACCAACTTACATGCAAATATAGAAGACTTAACTGTGAGTATAGAGCTCAGTAGATAGGTTATTTACCTTGAGAGACATTAAAAAAATAATACGTCAGGAGCTGAGAACTTGAGAAATGAAGGCTGAAGAGCCAGAGGCAAGTGTAGAGATACTAACGCCCTCTTCATACAAATCAGATGCCTAGAGAGTCCATGGACGATACATATTTAGATGTGGAAAATAGCATTGAAACGGTGGAGAGAAAACATGCCAGATCCATTTTGCGCATACAGTCAATAGGACTTTACAGCTACATGAATAGATATAAGAAGTGTGAAAGGTGGATTCAAATAAAATATGCTTCACAGCTTTGTCTCTGGATGAAGGAGACTGATGACACCGTTAAGTTTGATAGTCAGATTCCTTGAGAACAGGAGCCATCTATCACTGAACTTGTAGATGAAAGAATCACAGAAGTGTGTGTGTGTGTGTGTGTGTGTGTGTGTGTGTGTATGAGAGAGAGAGAAAGCATGCAAGAGGAAGAAAGAATGGTGTGGAGAGTCAGAGAAACAAGAGAAATACAATGACTGATTAACCAAAGAATGTCATTAATCTCCTCTCGTGAAAGGAAGGGATAGGCTTAAGGTCACACTGAGGCTATACCCTTGAAAAGAAGGAAGAAAATAGAGGGTTCATGATTCATTAAGATTACAATAAATTTAGAGGAGGTGCAGAGTGATCAGATAAGAGCAACGGTTCTCAACTTTGGCCAAATTTAGAATCACCTGGAGAGAGATTTAAAAATGATCAAATGGCCAGGTCACACCCTGAGCCAATTAAGCCTGGAATCTCCAGAAGTGGAATTCAGGCATTGGCATGTT
The DNA here is from genome assembly GCA_022376925.1 of Tragulus kanchil. Lineage (NCBI taxonomy): Eukaryota > Metazoa > Chordata > Mammalia > Artiodactyla > Tragulidae > Tragulus > Tragulus kanchil. The sequence goes on from JAIOJX010000026.1 coordinate 212,001,263, forward strand.
TAAAGCTTTTAAGTGATCACAATAGCAGCCAATGTTGAGAACTACTGAATTAGGTGATCTTTCTTGTGCTGTTAGAAGGCAAGGCCACCTGGCAAGAGTGAAATGGAAAAGACCTGAAAAAGGAAAACATTTACAGCAGAAAATCCAAATACATCTTACAGAGAAGAATGAAAGACTTGATCAGCAGCAGTGAGGACCCCCTATTGCATTGCACCCCTATTTTCTGACTGCACCCTCTCAAAGGAGGCTTCTTGGTTTGGGGATGAAATCAGTATTAGAAAATGTGATTTTTTTCCCCTACCAGAAAAGGACACTAGATGGACTTTACCCAGGCTGATAAACAGGATGCTATGAGTATCAAGTGGATGCTTAAACCTAGGGGCTAGCTAGTGAATTGTAGAAAGATTAGCAGTAAGATTCGAGTTGGTAGGGGATGTAAAATCAGGATAAAGGGACTGAAAGTCATGTGACAAGAGCAATAGATGAGTTCAAAGTAAAGAAATATCTTGGAGGACAATGAATTTTGGTTGGAGGGGAGTCATTCAAAGTTTGAGATGTTAGCAAGTTAGGTCAACTCTGCATCTCAAGCATGGCTCTACTGCTGAATGGCTGAAACAGAGTGGAAAAAAGGGTTATTGAAATTAAAGAAATAAATGGTTATGAGAATCTTCAGCAAGATGTTAGAGCCAAAAAGAATGATGTAAAGGTACAGAGTGGAGAGACATGTTGGACATGAAGCAAGACACCTGCCAAAGATGCTAAAAGTAATGGGGAAGGGATGGTATACAGATGTGTGAGAGACCAGAGAACACATGTTTCCTTCAGAAATACAGTCTACAGAAAATTTCTCTTAACAATTAGTAAAGTCATCTTTATAAAATTTTGGAAAAAATATAATATAGAAGCCAAATAAAAATTTATCATCACACATGAATTACTGCTTTGTAATGTAGTCATACATAAGGAATATGTTCTACAAATGAAGGCATTTAGGAATAGACTCTTAGACTCTAATTCTTAAAGGCTTCCCAGTTGGCTCAGTGGGTAAAGAGTCCGCCTTCAGGGACAAACGTTCAATCCCTGGCTTGGGAAGATTCTGTGGAGGAGAAAATGGCAACCCACTCCAGTATTCTTGTCTTGGAAATCCAAGGGGAGGTCACAAAGGCATGGCATTGCATTGCACCCTATGTTTACTGACCCGGGGGAAAAAAAACCTGAAAAGGAAAACATTTACAGCAGAAAATCCAAATACATCTTACAGAGAAGAATGAAAGACTTGATCAGCAGCAGTGAGGACCCCCTATTGCATTGCACCCCTATTTTCTGACTGCACCCTCTCAAAGGAGGCTTCTTGGTTTGGGGATGAAATCAGTATTAGAAAATGTGATTTTTTTCCCCTACCAGAAAAGGACACTAGATGGACTTTACCCAGGCTGATAAACAGGATGCTATGAGTATCAAGTGGATGCTTAAACCTAGGGGCTAGCTAGTGAATTGTAGAAAGATTAGCAGTAAGATTCGAGTTGGTAGGGATGTAAAATCAGGATAAAGGGACTGAAAGTCATGTGACAAGAGCAATAGATGAGTTCAAAGTAAAGAAATATCTTGGAGGACAATGAATTTTGGTTGGAGGGGAGTCATTCAAAGTTTGAGATGTTAGCAAGTTAGGTCAACTCTGCATCTCAAGCATGGCTCTACTGCTGAATGGCTGAAACAGAGTGGAAAAAAGGGTTATTGAAATTAAAGAAATAAATGGTTATGAGAATCTTCAGCAAGATGTTAGAGCCAAAAAGAATGATGTAAAGGTACAGAGTGGAGAGACATGTTGGACATGAAGCAAGACACCTGCCAAAGATGCTAAAAGTAATGGGGAAGGGATGGTATACAGATGTGTGAGAGACCAGAGAACACATGTTTCCTTCAGAAATACAGTCTACAGAAAATTTCTCTTAACAATTAGTAAAGTCATCTTTATAAAATTTTGGAAAAAATATAATATAGAAGCCAAATAAAAATTTATCATCACACATGAATTACTGCTTTGTAATGTAGTCATACATAAGGAATATGTTCTACAAATGAAGGCATTTAGGAATAGACTCTTAGACTCTAATTCTTAAAGGCTTCCCAGTTGGCTCAGTGGCAAAGAATCCGCCTTCAGGGGACAAACGTTCAATCCCTGGCTTGGGAAGATTCTGTGGAGGAGAAAATGGCAACCCACTCCAGTATTCTTGTCTTGGAAATCCCTTGGTTAGAGGACCCTGGTGGGCTACAGTCCAAAGGGTCACAAAGAATCGGATATGACTGAAGTGACCTAGCATGCGTGCACAGTGGGTATAATCATTTAAGCATGATCTAGCTCTCACAATAATAATGTTTTGAAAAGAAGGAGCAAGGGGATGGTGAGGAGGAAGAGGAGAGGAGGAGAAAAAGAAGAAAAGGTAGGAGAAGGAAATGGAGAAGAAAGCTGTAGAATAATATATAGAATACAATACTGTATATATACATTTTAAGAATCACATATATGGTAATAGCACAAATCAAGGATTGGGCAAATATCATCAAATTCATGATACTGATTACTTCTAGTGGGAACTCGTAATGATGTCAGAGAATGGCACAGACTGGATTTAAACTATAGTTTTTTTTCAATTTTAAAAAGTAAATAATTTGAAGAAAATGATCAAATGATAACCTTAATACTGGGGAACAGTAAATTACTTTTTGAAAATAGTTTTCCTTGTATTTCTAGACAAATACATGAACAAAATGAAAGTATTTGTAGACATATTTGCATTCAAGTAAAATTCCTTCTATGGTAATATCTGTGTTCACAGATGCTAACTCTTTAGATACTTTCCAATATTCTTGAGAAGGACCCTGTCCTATTTGTTCCCATTTTGCAGGTGTCAAAGCTGAGTCTTTGGAGATAGAAAGGGAGGGAGAGTTGGGGTAAAATGCTGAATGTCTAACCCAACACTCCTTTCAAGATAAAAATGCCCTTTATTTTATTTTTCCATAAATACTTTATGTACATAATTCCCATTAAGTTGGGCTCTTCTAAAATTTTGGAAAAATATAATATAGAAGCCAAATAAAATTTATCATCACACATGAATTACTTTGTAATGTAGTCATACATAAGGAATATGTTCTACAAATGAAGGCATTTAGGAATAGACTCTTAGACTCTAATTCTTAAAGGCTTCCCAGTTGGCTCAGTGGCAAAGAATCCGCCTTCAGGGGACAAACGTTCAATCCCTGGCTTGGGAAGATTCTGTGGAGGAGAAAATGGCAACCCACTCCAGTATTCTTGTCTTGGAAATCCCTTGGTTAGAGGACCCTGGTGGGCTACAGTCCAAAGGGTCACAAAGAATCGGATATGACTGAAGTGACCTAGCATGCGTGCACAGTGGGTATAATCATTTAAGCATGATCTAGCTCTCACAATAATAATGTTTTGAAAAGAAGGAGCAAGGGGATGGTGAGGAGGAAGAGGAGAGGAGGAGAAAAAGAAGAAAAGGTAGGAGAAGGAAATGGAGAAGAAAGCTGTAGAATAATATATAGAATACAATACTGTATATATACATTTTAAGAATCACATATATGGTAATAGCACAAATCAAGGATTGGGCAAATATCATCAAATTCATGATACTGATTACTTCTAGTGGGAACTCGTAATGATGTCAGAGAATGGCACAGACTGGATTTAAACTATAGTTTTTTTTCAATTTTAAAAAGTAAATAATTTGAAGAAAATGATCAAATGATAACCTTAATACTGGGGAACAGTAAATTACTTTTTGAAAATAGTTTTCCTTGTATTTCTAGACAAATACATGAACAAAATGAAAGTATTTGTAGACATATTTGCATTCAAGTAAAATTCCTTCTATGGTAATATCTGTGTTCACAGATGCTAACTCTTTAGATACTTTCCAATATTCTTGAGAAGGACCCTGTCCTATTTGTTCCCATTTTGCAGGTGTCAAAGCTGAGTCTTTGGAGATAGAAAGGGAGGGAGAGTTGGGGTAAAATGCTGAATGTCTAACCCAACACTCCTTTCAAGATAAAAATGCCCTTTATTTTATTTTTCCATAAATACTTTATGTACATAATTCCCATTAAGTTGGGCTCTTCTAAGATTTGTACTTTCTGAGTTTGGCTCAACCAATGACGGAAAATACTCTACAGGTTAATATTCTGAGTCTGAGATTAAAAAAATAAAGCTGAGATCACTTTCTTCATCTCTTTATTTCAGAACTTTTACCTTTTCAAGGAAAAAATTTCTACCTAATACCTTGTTTAAAAGGCCCTTTTTCTTCCAGTCCATTCACTGTTACTCAACTATGAGAGCTTTGATATTCTTTTTGAGTAGTTAACTTTCCTAGAAAATCTTGAGTGCTTTATCAGTCAGCAAGAAGCCAGGAATGTAAGATTTAGGAACATCCCATTGGTCTAGGGAGGCAGTTCAGTGAAGCTTTTATCTTTAGTTGGAGGCTACTCCCTCTCTGCAACAGCTAACTGTGGACCTGTATTTCATACCCATCATCAGCAAAAGGAGTGAACTGTTAAGAGTCACCAAATTAAAGCATGAATGTCTCAGTAATTGCTTTGCTGCACTTACAGAACCAGTAGCCATTTGTAAGATCAAAATCACCTCCCTAGCTCCTTAATTCCAAGTGTGGTAAACCGTATGAGAGCTATATATGGTGCATGGTGGCCAGAAGAATACAGTCCTAGTTACATAATGAAAAGGATGTTCAGTGCGGGAAACTTTTTACAGATTTATTTCACTGAAAGCAATCACGCTCCTGGTACAGCTGAAAGAATTTGGATTGGGGTAAAGAGATAAGCCTAACTTATTCTTCTTCTGTTATCTGGATAAATCACTGAAAATCTGTTTTCCTTTCCCCATCTTTAAAAGGACAATAGTGGAAGTGTTAGGCGCTCAAATGGTCCAACTCTTTGTGGCCCCATGGACTGTAGTCCGCCAGGCTCCTCTGTCTGTGGGGATTCTCCAGGCAAGAATACTGGAGTGGGTTGCCATGCTTTCCTCTAGGGTCTCTTTCCCACACAGGGATCGAACCCAGATCTTCTGAACTGCAAGCAGATTCTTTACGGTCTGAGCCACCAGGGACGAGTCAATTTTAAATCAAAGGAGATCATGAACATGAAAGTACAGTTGAAAAGGAGAAAGGATCAGTCTAAAGTTAACTGCTTCTGTTCATTGATGAAAATTATTATTATTGTTTTATTTTTACAAAGACTTTATGGTTTTAGAGTAGTTTTACATTTATAACAAAATTGAGAAGACGGTCGAAATATTTTCCATATACTTCCTGTCTCCACACAAGATACACACATATTTGTTTTTCAATAATTTCTGGTCAGTATATACACCTATGTAACCACCACCCCAGTCAAGATACAGAACATTTTCATCATTCAGTAAAGTCCCCTTATATCTCTTTGCAATTTTTCTCTTTTTTATAAAAGCCACTGATCTGATTTCAATTAGTATATAGTTTACTTTGCCTGTTCTGAAATTTATATAAGATGTACACAAAATACAACTACACTATCTATGTTTTTTCATTCAATATAATATTTTTGACCTTAATATATATTGTTTTACATTTATCTCCCTTTGCAACAGCTAACTGTGGACCTGTATTTCATACCCATCATCAGCAAAAGGAGTGAACTGTTAAGAGTCACCAAATTAAAGCATGAATGTCTCAGTAATTGCTTTGCTGCACTTACAGAACCAGTAGCCATTTGTAAGATCAAAATCACCTCCCTAGCTCCTTAATTCCAAGTGTGGTAAACCGTATGAGAGCTATATATGGTGCATGGTGGCCAGAAGAATACAGTCCTAGTTACATAATGAAAAGGATGTTCAGTGCGGGAAACTTTTTACAGATTTATTTCACTGAAAGCAATCACGCTCCTGGTACAGCTGAAAGAATTTGGATTGGGGTAAAGAGATAAGCCTAACTTATTCTTCTTCTGTTATCTGGATAAATCACTGAAAATCTGTTTTCCTTTCCCCATCTTTAAAAGGACAATAGTGGAAGTGTTAGGCGCTCAAATGGTCCAACTCTTTGTGGCCCCATGGACTGTAGTCCGCCAGGCTCCTCTGTCTGTGGGGATTCTCCAGGCAAGAATACTGGAGTGGGTTGCCATGCTTTCCTCTAGGGTCTCTTTCCCACACAGGGATCGAACCCAGATCTTCTGAACTGCAAGCAGATTCTTTACGGTCTGAGCCACCAGGGACGAGTCAATTTTAAATCAAAGGAGATCATGAACATGAAAGTACAGTTGAAAAGGAGAAAGGATCAGTCTAAAGTTAACTGCTTCTGTTCATTGATGAAAATTATTATTATTGTTTTATTTTTACAAAGACTTTATGGTTTTAGAGTAGTTTTACATTTATAACAAAATTGAGAAGACGGTCGAAATATTTTCCATATACTTCCTGTCTCCACACAAGATACACACATATTTGTTTTTCAATAATTTCTGGTCAGTATATACACCTATGTAACCACCACCCCAGTCAAGATACAGAACATTTTCATCATTCAGTAAAGTCCCCTTATATCTCTTTGCAATTTTTCTCTTTTTTATAAAAGCCACTGATCTGATTTCAATTAGTATATAGTTTACTTTGCCTGTTCTGAAATTTATATAAGATGTACACAAAATACAACTACACTATCTATGTTTTTTCATTCAATATAATATTTTTGACCTTAATATATATTGTTTTACATATGTATGCACATATATAGCTTAATTTCAATGATACGTATCCCAAAATATGTTTATTCATTCACTAATGGATAGGAATTTGAAGTTATTTTCAATTTTTAACTACTGTGGATAAAACTACTATGAAAAATCCCAGTACAATTAATTTTGGAAGATGTATGTAATTCATTTACAATCATTATTATTAATGAGCTCATTTGAATGTGCAAGTCATACTTGAATAAGTCCTGTCTCATGTAATCCCCACAGCAGCTCTAAGAGGCAGGCTCTGTAGAGGTTGGTGCTGTCCAGTTTACAAATGAGCACAATAACAGATACATACAGATATCTGTCTATCTATATGATTTATATTTGTGACAGTGATAGAGATGGCACCCTTGACCCCAAGTGGCACACAGCTAAATCAGAGAACCAGTCAAGGGTGCTGACAGAGTGAAGCCTGGTAAGTGCTTTGCCCAGTGCTGGCTTCGATCCGTGCTGTCATGCAGAGCCCTGCACTGAGAAGAGCCCCAGGCTTGGCTTCCCAGGTGTTGCCAGTGCTAAAGAACCCGCCTGCCAGTGTAGGAAACATAAGAGACATGGTTCGATCTCCAGGCTGGAAAGATCCCCTGGAGGAGGGCATGACAACCCTCTTCAATATTCTTGTTTGGAGAGTCTCATGGAGAGAGGAGCCTGGAGGGCTACAGCCCATCAGGTTGCAAAGAATCAGACACAACTGAATGACTTAGCACACACATAAGTTTGGTTTAATGCTCTGCTCTCTCTCTTCTGAAATTCTAGATGATTTTTGAACATGGAAATCCTTTTTTTTCCTTCTTTATCTGGGTCCCCCAAATTCTGTAGCAGGTTCTAGTTTTGACAGGAATGCTAGTGGTATACTATGCTTGTGGGACAAGGGAACAGACAGAAGAGGAATCTTACAATAAGTTCTGCCAGAGCTTAATCTTTTTTTTTTTAATTTTTTTTTTTAGATTCTTTTTTTTTCTTTCCCTATCATGCCTCTTTTACTTATATTTATTTTCATGCATCTTTTTTTTTTTTTTAATTCTTTGGCATGTGTGGGCCTCCCATTGCAATGGCCACTCTCGTTGCAGAGCACCGACTCTGGGTGCATGCGCTCCAGAGTGCTGGCTCCTAATTGGACACACTGGTCCAGCCACTCCATAGCCTGTGGGATCTTCCCAGGCCAGGGATTGAACCAGTGCCCCTTGCACTGCAAGGCAGACTCTTTACCCATTAGACCACTAGGGAAGCCCCAGCTTAATAACGAAACATAAGAAGAAGCTAACCTCTCCTCTCTTCCTCTCTTCTCTCCTCTTTTCCTTCTCATTCGTCTTGGAGCAGAATGATACGGGCTTTAGCGCCAGAGAACCACGGTTTGAATTCTTGTTTAGACAGCAGGACACTCTTGGTTAAGTCAACAGCCTCCCAGAGTCTCTCAAAGATTTGAGTCTCCTTATTCAAATCCTGCAGTTAAAGTGTTCTTGGAAGATTTGGCATATTATATAGAAAACAGCTCTTGCTGTGCCTGCCACAAAGTAGGCACCAAACACAGTTACCCAGTTCATCCCAGTGGGCTTCCTGAAAACTCCCTCTCCCTTCACTAGAATGTTAGCACCATGAGGCAGGAGATTGTGTCTGTTTTCCTCACACTTGAATTTCCAGTTGTTAGGGTTCTGATCTCTATACAGTACCATCTTAGTACATGTCTGATTGGATCCCAACCTACTTCTCTTGTTGTATCTCCTTCAGCTCTCTTGCATCCTCTGTTTTTGTCCAATTAAATGATGTGTTCTTCCCTCATACTTCTTCTACTTTTCCATTGAGTCTGTCAATCCTCACTGGACTCTAATTCATCCCAGTTGTAATTATGTTTATCTTTTGACAACCCTCTTCAATATTCTTGTTTGGAGAGTCTCATGGAGAGAGGAGCCTGGAGGGCTACAGCCCATCAGGTTGCAAAGAATCAGACACAACTGAATGACTTAGCACACACATAAGTTTGGTTTAATGCTCTGCTCTCTCTCTTCTGAAATTCTAGATGATTTTTGAACATGGAAATCCTTTTTTTTCCTTCTTTATCTGGGTCCCCCAAATTCTGTAGCAGGTTCTAGTTTTGACAGGAATGCTAGTGGTATACTATGCTTGTGGGACAAGGGAACAGACAGAAGAGGAATCTTACAATAAGTTCTGCCAGAGCTTAATCTTTTTTTTTTTAATTTTTTTTTTTAGATTCTTTTTTTTTCTTTCCCTATCATGCCTCTTTTACTTATATTTATTTTCATGCATCTTTTTTTTTTTTTTAATTCTTTGGCATGTGTGGGCCTCCCATTGCAATGGCCTCTCTCGTTGCAGAGCACCGACTCTGGGTGCATGCGCTCCAGAGTGCTGGCTCCTAATTGGACACACTGGTCCAGCCACTCCATAGCCTGTGGGATCTTCCCAGGCCAGGGATTGAACCAGTGCCCCTTGCACTGCAAGGCAGACTCTTTACCCATTAGACCACTAGGGAAGCCCCAGCTTAATAACGAAACATAAGAAGAAGCTAACCTCTCCTCTCTTCCTCTCTTCTCTCCTCTTTTCCTTCTCATTCGTCTTGGAGCAGAATGATACGGGCTTTAGCGCCAGAGAACCACGGTTTGAATTCTTGTTTAGACAGCAGGACACTCTTGGTTAAGTCAACAGCCTCCCAGAGTCTCTCAAAGATTTGAGTCTCCTTATTCAAATCCTGCAGTTAAAGTGTTCTTGGAAGATTTGGCATATTATATAGAAAACAGCTCTTGCTGTGCCTGCCACAAAGTAGGCACCAAACACAGTTACCCAGTTCATCCCAGTGGGCTTCCTGAAAACTCCCTCTCCCTTCACTAGAATGTTAGCACCATGAGGCAGGAGATTGTGTCTGTTTTCCTCACACTTGAATTTCCAGTTGTTAGGGTTCTGATCTCTATACAGTACCATCTTAGTACATGTCTGATTGGATCCCAACCTACTTCTCTTGTTGTATCTCCTTCAGCTCTCTTGCATCCTCTGTTTTTGTCCAATTAAATGATGTGTTCTTCCCTCATACTTCTTCTACTTTTCCATTGAGTCTGTCAATCCTCACTGGACTCTAATTCATCCCAGTTGTAATTATGTTTATCTTTTCAAGTCCAGCTCATAGGCTGCTATGTCCATTAAGACCATTGCAGTTCTCCCAAACACACTCTTCTGATGTTATTGCAATAACCCCTCTTTCATGGCATTATATGTCTTGTGCCAGCATTATTGGATTTTGGGTATTATCAAACAACTTTTGTGAGTAGGGATGTCTAATTAAATTTTATGTAACCTTGATACATTCTACCGGACCATAGAGCCCATCCAATAAACCTTGGAATACACTTCTGAGTGCAGGAATGCACACAAATTTCCCTACTCTAGGGCAAAGGAATTACCTTAAAAAGAAAAATCCTGACAAGACACTATACATGATTTGGGGGGTGATCCAAAGTTGTAATTCCAAAGTTGAAACTGGATTCCTTAAGTGCCAGTGGCAAAGACAAACTGTGTGGAGAACAAATACACCTTGTTTGTAAACAGAATTTACAAAGATAAACCCATATGCGTTTGCCAGCTGCAACCCATAAGCAATTTCCCCAGGGTTCAGCCTTCAGTGTTGGGGAGTATCCCCTGCAGATGAAGTCTGGCAGTGTTAATTCTTTTTTTTTTTTTTTAAAGATTTATTTATTTATTTCACATTTTGGGCGAGGGTCAGGTTGCGGAGGGAGGGGAGCGGGCGGGCCACTTCTATTGGTCTTTCATTTCTCTATTTCCATCCGTCTTTGTTCTTTGGCTCCTATGGGCCTCCCATTGCGATGGCGTCTGTTCCGGCTTGGTAATTGGACACATCTGTCCAGCTGCTCTGCTTCACGTGGGATCTTCCCAGGCCAGGGATCGAACCAGTGCCCCTTGCACTGCAAGGCGGTGTCCTTACCCACTGGACCACCAGGGGAAGCCCCAGTGTTAATTCTTGACACACTGCTAGATTGGGTTACAATGTGGAGGCTCCACGTGCTTCTAGGAGAGGGTTTGCCTGGAAAAGGTGAAGCTTCAAGGATCCTTCTATGTCCCCATCTTGTTTTCTGCTTCTAACTGACAGGTACTATATGCACTTCTGAATGTAACTAACTTTAGGTTTCTCACTATGCTGTAGTTCTGGGTAAGTGGTGATGCCCAAGCACCAGGTGTTGCTGCCCCTGTGCTTCCATGTTAGTCTTATACTGAACAGAACAGATTTTGTGACTCATGGCAATAGCAGCAATTAAACAGTAGCAACATTTGATCAGTTCCAAACTTTGGCAGGCCTTCTTTTCACCCTCTAGAAAGGAAGATATGTTGGGTATATAAAAAAGCTTTTCATGAGGTCCCACATGTTCATTTTTCTTTTCAGTTCCGCTATTTTAGTAGGTGGGTCAGAGAAGATCTTGCTTTGATTGATGTCCTTGAGGGTTTTGCCTATATTCTCCTCTAAGAGTTTGATGGTTTCTGGTCTTACATTTAGGTCTTTAATCTATTTTGAGTTGATCTTAGTGTATGGTGTTAGGAAATGTTCCAACTTCATTGTTTTGCATGTAGCTGTTCAATTTTCCCAGCACCACTTGTTGAAGAGGCTGTCTTTGTCCCATTTTATAGTTTTGCCTCCTTTGTCAAAAAAAAGGTACCCATAGGTGCGTGGGTTTATCTCTGGGTTCTCGATCTTGTTCCATTGCCCTATAGTTCTGTTTTTGTGCCAGTACCATACTGTCTTGATGATTGTTGCTTTGTAGTAGAGTCTGAAGTTAGGGAGGTTGATTCCTCCAGTTCTGTTTTTCTTTCTCAGGATTGCTTTGGCTATTCGAGGTCTTTTGTGTTTCCATATGAACTGTGTGATTCTTTGGTCTAGTTCTGTGAAAAATGTCAATGGTAGTTGAATAAGTATTGCATTGCATCTGTAGATGATATTTGGTAGTATGGTCATTTTCACAATATTGGTTCCTCCGACCCAGGAACATGGAATACCTCTCCATCTGTTTAAGTCTTCTTTAATTTCTTTCATGAGTGTCTTGTAATTTTCTGTGTACAATTCTTTTGTTTCTTTGGGTAGGTTTATTCCTAGATATTTGATTCTTTTGGTTGCAATGGTGAAGGGGATTGCCTCTTTTTTTTCTTCTTTGTATAGGAATGCCAGTGTTAATTCTTGACACACTGCTAGAACAATGTGGAGGCTCCACGTGCTTCTAGGAGAGGGTTTGCCTGGAAGGTGAAGCTTCAAGGATCCTTCTATGTCCCCATCTTGTTTTCTGCTTCTAACTGACAGGTACTATATGCACTTCTGAATGTAACTAACTTTAGGTTTCTCACTATGCTGTAGTTCTGGGTAAGTGGTGATGCCCAAGCACCAGGTGTTGCTGCCCCTGTGCTTCCATGTTAGTCTTATACTGAACAGAACAGATTTTGTGACTCATGGCAATAGCAGCAATTAAACAGTAGCAACATTTGATCAGTTCCAAACTTTGGCAGGCCTTCTTTTCACCCTCTAGAAAGGAAGATATGTTGGGTATATAAAAAAGCTTTTCATGAGGTCCCACATGTTCATTTTTCTTTTCAGTTCCGCTATTTTAGTAGGTGGGTCAGAGAAGATCTTGCTTTGATTGATGTCCTTGAGGGTTTTGCCTATATTCTCCTCTAAGAGTTTGATGGTTTCTGGTCTTACATTTAGGTCTTTAATCTATTTTGAGTTGATCTTAGTGTATGGTGTTAGGAAATGTTCCAACTTCATTGTTTTGCATGTAGCTGTTCAATTTTCCCAGCACCACTTGTTGAAGAGGCTGTCTTTGTCCCATTTTATAGTTTTGCCTCCTTTGTCAAAAATAAGGTACCCATAGGTGCGTGGGTTTATCTCTGGGTTCTCGATCTTGTTCCATTGCCCTATAGTTCTGTTTTTGTGCCAGTACCATACTGTCTTGATGATTGTTGCTTTGTAGTAGAGTCTGAAGTTAGGGAGGTTGATTCCTCCAGTTCTGTTTTTCTTTCTCAGGATTGCTTTGGCTATTCGAGGTCTTTTGTGTTTCCATATGAACTGTGTGATTCTTTGGTCTAGTTCTGTGAAAAATGTCAATGGTAGTTGAATAAGTATTGCATTGCATCTGTAGATGATATTTGGTAGTATGGTCATTTTCACAATATTGGTTCCTCCGACCCAGGAACATGGAATACCTCTCCATCTGTTTAAGTCTTCTTTAATTTCTTTCATGAGTGTCTTGTAATTTTCTGTGTACAATTCTTTTGTTTCTTTGGGTAGGTTTATTCCTAGATATTTGATTCTTTTGGTTGCAATGGTGAAGGGGATTGCCTCTTTGATTTTGTTTTCTGATTTTTCATTGTTTGTGTATAGGAATGCCAGTGATTTCTGTGCATTGACTTTGTATCCTGCGACTTCGTTGGATTCGTTGATTAGCTCTAGTAGCTTTGTAAAGCTTTTGTACAGCAAAAGAAATTACAAAAAAACTGAACAGACACCCCACAGAGTGGGAGAAAATCATAGCAAATGAAACAACAAAGAATTAATCTCCAAAATCTACAAGCAACTCAGACAACTCAGCACAGGAATAACGAACAACCCAATCAAAAAATGGGAAAAAGATCTAAAAGACGCCTCTCCAAAGAGGACATACAGATGGCCCAAAAGCACATGAAACGATGCCCAAACTTGCTTATTATTAGAGAAATGCAAATTAAAACTACAATGAGATATCACCTCACACCTGTCAGAATGGCCATCTTCAAAACATCTGCAGACAATAAATGCTGGAGAGGGTGCAAAGGAAAGGGAACCCTCTTGCATTGTTGGTGGGAATGTAAATTGATACAGCCTCTATGGAAGACAGTCTGGAGATTCTTTAAAAAACTAAAAATAGAAGCACCCTATGACCCAGCAATCCCACTACTAGGCCTATATCCTGATGAAATCAAAACTGAAAGAAGCACCTGTACCCCAATGTTCATTGCAGCTCTCTATACAATAGCCAGAACATGGAAGCAACCTAGATGTCCATCAACAAATGAATGGATACAGAAGCTCTGGTACCTATATACAATGGAATACTACTCAGCTGTTACAAGAAATGCAGAAGACTCAGTCCTAATGAAGTGGCTGGCTCTAGAACCTATCATAAAAAGTGAAGTAAGTCAAAAAGAGAAAGACAAATACAGTATACTAACACACATATATGGAATCTAGTAGGATGGTCTTGATAACACATGCAGTGAACTCATGGAAAAACAGACAGAGCATAGACATAGGGACGTTGTGGGGAAGAAATAGGGAAGGGGAGGCATGGAGGGAGTAACATGGAAACCTATACTGTCATGTGTGGAAAAATAGCTTTTGTCATTGTGCTAAGGGAATAGGAGTGCTTACAATGGTATGGGGCGATGGTCCGGAGGGGTGGGATGGGGGGAACTCGGGGGGTGGGGACCAGGGATATGCATATGACTGATCTGGGAACATACATGTCTGTGAACAGCAAAACTCTGTAAAACCTTTAAAATAAAGAATTAAAAAAAAAAAAGTTTTTCAGATGGAAAGTGATTTTCACTCATTTTCTATGATGTATCTGTAAGACTGACCTATGAGGCTGCACCCAAAGCAGAGGAAGTACCCACTTGCATGCTGGTTCCAGAAATAACTTCTATAAAACCCAAGGTGACTAGTCATCCTGGTTTGCCTGGGATAGAAATGTTTCCCAGGATGTGGGATATTCAGTGCTAAAATTAGGAAAAATCCCAGGAAGATCCAGACATCTTGGTCACCCTAATAATAGCTGATGGCCTGACAAAGTTACATAATCAAAGCTTTTCACTCGGACACCAAAAATGTGCCAAAATATTTGTCTAAACACTGTATGTCAACTCCACATAGCTCTTCTTAGGCATATTTATGTGTCTATGTTTCATCTTATATATTTTATATCTCTCTATGGCTATTAAATTGAATCATGAAATTCAACTATTTTTCACCAAAAAATTCTCAGAAAACCCCACCTTTTCATATAATTATATCTATTTTCCTAGACTCTATGCTGAACATCTTCCAAGTATTAATATATGTCATTATCCTAACAACCTTTGGAGACTGTGGAATTGCATCATTTGGTAACAACGAAGAAGTTAAGAGGTTAAGTTAAGCAGGATATATAAAAGTAACAACAAATTAGGTGTTACATTTTCCCACTTAAGACCAAGTTTCTTCAATTCTTTTTTTTTTTTTTTCTTTTGGCCAAGTCAGCCAGCTTGTGATGTCTTAGTTCCTGACCAGGGATTGGACATGGGTACTCTGGAGAGGAAGCTCAGAGTCCTAAGCACTGGACTTTCAGGGAAAGTCTCATCATGGAAGGTGGGGGATCACTGCACTTATTTCATAGATTAGTGCAGAGGTAAGAGAGTTTACACAAAGGGCTCAACTTTCTTTAAAGATCATTGTCTTGCTTTATGCTTCCCGTCAGCAGGCCAGTTTTCTTGTAACAATATACTGTGCTTTAGGCATGACTTTTAACTCCATGTGATAGCAACAGAATAGAATAGGTAGGTGGTTGTAGAGTCCTAGTAGGGGACGGTAGGCAGAAGGGTGAAACCTCAGAAAAGTTGGGAGGTCAGTGAGTTGAGGATAACTCAGGAGAGCTGCTCCTTGTTCAGTAAAGAAGGCTTGACTGGGTATAAACAGCTGATGAAGGAGGAGCTGGCGAAGAAGGAACTAATGATGTATGCCTTGCATCTGTGTCAACTTGAGGGGGGCGGTCTTCTACCATCCTATATATATGACTGTCCACTCAATCGAAGAGAGAGCAGAGCAGAGTTTTCCTGCCTGCCTGCTTGCACCACTTACAAGTACCCTATTCTAATAAATCCTTTTCTTGTCTATCACTCCGCTTCTCGCTGAATTCTTTCTGCATTGAGCAGGAAGGACCTGAGCCTCCGCAGGTCCAGATATTGGGTGAGTGCTGGATTAAGTCCTGGCCACGTGGGTTCAAGTCCCAGACAGGGTTTCGGCCAAGATTGAGTCCTGGCTACGTGAGTTCAAGTCCTAAGCAGGGTTTTGGCTGGGGTTAAGCCTTAGCCACGTGGATTCCAGTCTCAAACCGGTTTTGGCTAGGTTCAAGCCCCAGTCATGTTCAAGCCCCAAACAGGGTTTTGGCTGGATTCAAGTTCCAAGCCACATGGGTTCAAATTCCAAACAGGATTTTGGCTGGAATTCAAGCTCCAGCCATGTGGGTTGAAGTCCCAGGCAGGGTTCGATCAGATCTGGGCCCTGGGTTTAAGTCTCAAATTGAGGTAAAACCCCTTCACATACATTTACTTAAATACAGTTGTTTTTCAACATCGTCTTGTGAAAAATTACAAAGATATAGAAAGTTTGTAAGAATTTTACAGTGAACATGTTTATTTCCATGCCTAGAATTCATAATCATTTAACATTTTGCCATATTTGCTTTATTGTATATCTATCCATTTGAGCATCTGTCTAACAATTGAATCATCTTACTTTTTTATGCACTTTAATGTGAGTTGTAGACATCAGTACCTTTCACCCCTAAACATTCAACATCTATATTTATTAATGAATTCAACATTGATTTATAGTCTTTGCTTTTTTTAAAAAAATGAGATGTAATTGACACATAACATAGTAGTTTTAGATGTATTCAGGCTTCTTTTTAAAGGTCAAATTTATGTGTGTGTGTGTGCTTGGCTGTTCACTTATGTCTGACTCTTTGTGACCCCACAGACTATAGCTGAAAGGAGTGACTAGGCAGAATTGGTAAGGAGGCCAGCAGTTTCCAAGGAGGAAAAGGAAAAGGGGAAATAAACATTTTTAACCAAGGTGCCTTCACCTTGATTACCATGCCTATGACAATAATCTATTTTGCCTAAGACTTTCTTTAAGGCCAGAGCTAATGTTTATAACAACAGTGTATCTTGTTGAAGGACATGTTTATCCTTAGCTTGTATCTATGCTATCTAAAGATGTGTGTTGTGGGTGTGGTCTGGTAAGACCTTTATCACCTTAAAATATTCTTTTGATCTATTGTTAACAACCAACTTAAAAAGTACAAAGTGCCTCACCTGAACTAGCTTCTGGGGATACTCTTCTGTCCACCTTCCAGTTCCTTTAGTTGGAGACTTTTCTCTATTCCGTTTTCCTTTAATAAAAATTTTCCTGCATAAAGGTCTGAGTGACCAAAGCCAAGTCTTTTTGATCCCAATGTGAAATCTTCAGAGATCAAGAATCCAACACCAAAAACAAAACAAAACAGAAGAATCCAACACTGTTTAAGGTAAGACATCTAACTTCATCTGTCGTAGCCCACCAGGTTCCTCTATTCATGGAATTCTCCAGGCAAGAATACTGGAGTAGGTAGCCATTCCCTTCTCCAAGGGATCTTCCTGACCCAGGAATTGAGCCCAGGTTGCCTGCATTGCAGGTGGATTCTTTACTGTCTGAGCCACTGGGGAAGTCTAAAATTTACATACAACACCTAAATATTATATTTGCTTTATTGTATATCTATCCATTTGAGCATCTGTCTAACAATTGAATCATCTTACTTTTTTATGCACTTTAATGTGAGTTGTAGACATCAGTACCTTTCACCCCTAAACATTCAACATCTATATTTATTAATGAATTCAACATTGATTTATAGTCTTTGCTTTTTTTAAAAAAATGAGATGTAATTGACACATAACATAGTAGTTTTAGATGTATTCAGGCTTCTTTTTAAAGGTCAAATTTATGTGTGTGTGTGTGCTTGGCTGTTCACTTATGTCTGACTCTTTGTGACCCCACAGACTATAGCTGAAAGGAGTGACTAGGCAGAATTGGTAAGGAGGCCAGCAGTTTCCAAGGAGGAAAAGGAAAAGGGGAAATAAACATTTTTAACCAAGGTGCCTTCACCTTGATTACCATGCCTATGACAATAATCTATTTTGCCTAAGACTTTCTTTAAGGCCAGAGCTAATGTTTATAACAACAGTGTATCTTGTTGAAGGACATGTTTATCCTTAGCTTGTATCTATGCTATCTAAAGATGTGTGTTGTGGGTGTGGTCTGGTAAGACCTTTATCACCTTAAAATATTCTTTTGATCTATTGTTAACAACCAACTTAAAAAGTACAAAGTGCCTCACCTGAACTAGCTTCTGGGGATACTCTTCTGTCCACCTTCCAGTTCCTTTAGTTGGAGACTTTTCTCTATTCCGTTTTCCTTTAATAAAAATTTTCCTGCATAAAGGTCTGAGTGACCAAAGCCAAGTCTTTTTGATCCCAATGTGAAATCTTCAGAGATCAAGAATCCAACACCAAAAACAAAACAAAACAGAAGAATCCAACACTGTTTAAGGTAAGACATCTAACTTCATCTGTCGTAGCCCACCAGGTTCCTCTATTCATGGAATTCTCCAGGCAAGAATACTGGAGTAGGTAGCCATTCCCTTCTCCAAGGGATCTTCCTGACCCAGGAATTGAGCCCAGGTTGCCTGCATTGCAGGTGGATTCTTTACTGTCTGAGCCACTGGGGAAGTCTAAAATTTACATACAACACCTAAATATTAATATGCCATTTGATGACTTCTGACAGACACATATGTGTGTATATAACAGCCCAAACCTTTATAAAGATGGGAATACTTTTATTATCCAGAAGATTCTTTCAAGCACCTTTCTAGGTGACTTTGGCCCTGACTTCCACCTTCAGGGGTGACTAATGTTTTGATTTTGTTCATGTAGATTACTTTTGTCTATTTTAAAACTCCACACAAATAGAATCAGACAATAATATTTAGTGTAAGACTTCCTTCACCCAACATAATTATTCTTAAATTTTTATCCAAGCTTTTGCACAAGCCAATGGTTTATCACTTTCATTATTTTCATAGTCCCATTTAATGACACAATCTATTCATTGAATTTTTTGAGAAGACAATGGATTATTGATGGGTTGTTTCCTTTTTTTTTTTACTATTATGAATAAAACCCACACTGAACATTTTTTTTTTGTAATTCTCTGTGAAGACATGTTTTCATTTCTCTTGGGTAAAAACCTAGAATTGGAACTGTATAATCACAGGAAGGTATATGTTTAATTTTATAAGAACTGGCAGACCTTTTGCCAAAAAGGTTGTGTCCCCGTAAGTAATGTATGGCATTTCTGCTTGCTTTATGTCCTCCCAACACTTGGTATCAGTGTCTTTAGGTATTCTAATTGCTGTATATCAGTATCTCATTGTGGTTTTGGTTTGCATTTCCCTGATGATTACTGATTTGGTTACTTTTTTCATGTGCATATTGGCCATTTACATGTTTTCTTTGCTTAAATGACTGTGAAAACTGTTTGCTCATCTTAAACTTTTTTAAAAAAGTGAACATGAATTCTCAGTGGCAGCCACAGCACTCCCAAGTGGGCAAAAACTGACTCTTGAAAGGAGGGGTGAACGCGTCTTAAGTGTTATAATGGATTGTAGCCATACAAAGGGCCACAGTCCATAAAAATACATACAGTATACTTAAAGTACTAAATTTTAATAGAGAATGGGAGATTAGAGCAAAAATGTATACTTTAAAAAATGGGATCTTCCTGACCCAGGAATTGAGCCCAGGTTGCCTGCATTGCAGGTGGATTCTTTACTGTCTGAGCCACTGGGGAAGTCTAAAATTTACATACAACACCTAAATATTAATATGCCATTTGATGACTTCTGACAGACACATATGTGTGTATATAACAGCCCAAACCTTTATAAAGATGGGAATACTTTTATTATCCAGAAGATTCTTTCAAGCACCTTTCTAGGTGACTTTGGCCCTGACTTCCACCTTCAGGGGTGACTAATGTTTTGATTTTGTTCATGTAGATTACTTTTGTCTATTTTAAAACTCCACACAAATAGAATCAGACAATAATATTTAGTGTAAGACTTCCTTCACCCAACATAATTATTCTTAAATTTTTATCCAAGCTTTTGCACAAGCCAATGGTTTATCACTTTCATTATTTTCATAGTCCCATTTAATGACACAATCTATTCATTGAATTTTTTGAGAAGACAATGGATTATTGATGGGTTGTTTCCTTTTTTTTTTTACTATTATGAATAAAACCCACACTGAACATTTTTTTTTTGTAATTCTCTGTGAAGACATGTTTTCATTTCTCTTGGGTAAAAACCTAGAATTGGAACTGTATAATCACAGGAAGGTATATGTTTAATTTTATAAGAACTGGCAGACCTTTTGCCAAAAAGGTTGTGTCCCCGTAAGTAATGTATGGCATTTCTGCTTGCTTTATGTCCTCCCAACACTTGGTATCAGTGTCTTTAGGTATTCTAATTGCTGTATATCAGTATCTCATTGTGGTTTTGGTTTGCATTTCCCTGATGATTACTGATTTGGTTACTTTTTTCATGTGCATATTGGCCATTTACATGTTTTCTTTGCTTAAATGACTGTGAAAACTGTTTGCTCATCTTAAACTTTTTTAAAAAAGTGAACATGAATTCTCAGTGGCAGCCACAGCACTCCCAAGTGGGCAAAAACTGACTCTTGAAAGGAGGGGTGAACGCGTCTTAAGTGTTATAATGGATTGTAGCCATACAAAGGGCCACAGTCCATAAAAATACATACAGTATACTTAAAGTACTAAATTTTAATAGAGAATGGGAGATTAGAGCAAAAAAATGTCTAAAAAGTCTCTTGGGGAAAGCTGTAGTGAAGAAAAAAGAAGGTTAGAAAATGCTAAGGCTGAATTGTGCAATTTTTTAAATATATATATTCTGTGCACAAGTTATTTTTCAAATGTACTTTAGCAAGTATTTTCTCCCAATCTATGGCTTGCTTATTCATTTACATTATCACATCTTTTGATTAGTAATATTTTATAATTTTATAAAGTTTATATTCAGTTCAATTTAGTCACTCTGTTGTGTCTGACTCTTTGAGACCCCACAGACTGCAGCATGTCAGAATTCCCTGTCCTTCATCATCTCCCAGAGTTTGCCCAAACTCAAATCCATTGAGTTGGTGATGCCATCCAACCACCTCATCCTCTGTTGTCCCCTTCTCTTTCTTTCTTCTATTTTTCCCAGCATCAGGGTCTTTCCCAATGAGTCATCTCTTATCAGTTTTTAAAAAAGGTTTTCCGTGTCCTGCCTAAGAAATCTATGCCTACTTTGACTTGTGAGAAAATAAATATTTATAATTTTTCCAAATTCTCTTCTGTTGTTAATTTCCAATTTCATTTCATGTGATAGTAGAAAATATTTTGCAAGATCAATCCTATACTTCTACTGAGGCTTGTTTTATAGCTTCACATAAGATGGTTTGCCCTGGGAAATATTCCACATGTACTTGAGAGAATTATGTATTCTTCTTTTGTTGTGTGGACACCTGTTAGTTCTAGTTGGCTTCTAATATTAGGCCTTCTATTTCTTTGTTGACCTTCTATTTGTTCCATCTGTTATTAAAGTAGCTGATTTAAAGTCTCTGTCTAATAAATCCATCATGTGGGTTTCCTCAAGAACAATTTTCTGGATGGCATTTTTTCCTGGGTATGAGTATTAGTTAGGATACTCCAGGAAAACAAAACCAATAGGGGATCTATCTATCTACCTATCTATCTAAATACATCTCCTATATATGCAGTTGCTATCTTCTTTAATTTGTCTCATTGATATTTCTTATGTTATCATGTGTGCTAGGCCATTTTCTCTTCTGTTTCCACTCTTTTACTTGTTTCTCACTTTGGTTTCTGCTCTTAAGGATATGACTCAGGCTTCTTGGCTTTCTCAATGCCGCCACATAATTGGAGCATTTTAAATTCATGATATAACTAGTCACTTTCTCTTTCTGATCTTGCTGACCCCTTTGATTATCCTGAATTACAACTATGTAATCTGTTTTTTATTTTTTTACAGATTTTTGTTGTTTACTGCCACACATCAACCTGAATCTGCCTTAGGTATACATATGCTCCCACCTCACCTGAACCTCCCTCCCATCTCCCTCCCCATTCCACCCCTCCAGATCTCCACAGAGCCCCTGTTTGGGTTTCCTTAGTCCCACAGCATATTCCCCTCCTTTACCACAATATCCACAAGTCTGTTTTCCATGCCTCTTTTCCCATTCCTGCTCTGCATATACATTTATTAGTACCATCTTTCTAGATTCCATATATATGTTTCAGTATACAGTATTTGTCATCTCTTTCTGACTTACTGTATAATAGGTTTAGGTTCATCTACATCATTAGAATTGCCTCAAATGTGTTTTCTTTTAATGGCTGAGTAATATTCTGTTATATATATGTACTACAGCTTTTTTATCCATTCATTTGCTGATGGACATCTAGGTTGCTTCCATGTTCTAGCTATTGTAAATATTTTGCAAGATCAATCCTATACTTCTACTGAGGCTTGTTTTATAGCTTCACATAAGATGGTTTGCCCTGGGAAATATTCCACATGTACTTGAGAGAATTATGTATTCTTCTTTTGTTGTGTGGACACCTGTTAGTTCTAGTTGGCTTCTAATATTAGGCCTTCTATTTCTTTGTTGACCTTCTATTTGTTCCATCTGTTATTAAAGTAGCTGATTTAAAGTCTCTGTCTAATAAATCCATCATGTGGGTTTCCTCAAGAACAATTTTCTGGATGGCATTTTTTCCTGGGTATGAGTATTAGTTAGGATACTCCAGGAAAACAAAACCAATAGGGGATCTATCTATCTACCTATCTATCTAAATACATCTCCTATATATGCAGTTGCTATCTTCTTTAATTTGTCTCATTGATATTTCTTATGTTATCATGTGTGCTAGGCCATTTTCTCTTCTGTTTCCACTCTTTTACTTGTTTCTCACTTTGGTTTCTGCTCTTAAGGATATGACTCAGGCTTCTTGGCTTTCTCAATGCCGCCACATAATTGGAGCATTTTAAATTCATGATATAACTAGTCACTTTCTCTTTCTGATCTTGCTGACCCCTTTGATTATCCTGAATTACAACTATGTAATCTGTTTTTTATTTTTTTACAGATTTTTGTTGTTTACTGCCACACATCAACCTGAATCTGCCTTAGGTATACATATGCTCCCACCTCACCTGAACCTCCCTCCCATCTCCCTCCCCATTCCACCCCTCCAGATCTCCACAGAGCCCCTGTTTGGGTTTCCTTAGTCCCACAGCATATTCCCCTCCTTTACCACAATATCCACAAGTCTGTTTTCCATGCCTCTTTTCCCATTCCTGCTCTGCATATACATTTATTAGTACCATCTTTCTAGATTCCATATATATGTTTCAGTATACAGTATTTGTCATCTCTTTCTGACTTACTGTATAATAGGTTTAGGTTCATCTACATCATTAGAATTGCCTCAAATGTGTTTTCTTTTAATGGCTGAGTAATATTCTGTTATATATATGTACTACAGCTTTTTTATCCATTCATTTGCTGATGGACATCTAGGTTGCTTCCATGTTCTAGCTATTGTATAGTGGTGCAATGAACATTGGGGTACATGTGTCTTTTTCAATTTTGATTTCCTAAGGTATACGCCTAGCAGTGGGATTGCTGGGTCATATGGTGGTTTTATTCCTAGTTTTTTAAGGAGTCTCCATATTGTCTTCCAAAGTGGCTATATCAATTTACATTCCCACCAACAGTGCAAGAAGGTTCCCTTTTCTCTACACCCTCTCCAGTATTTATTGTTTGTAGACTTTTTAATGATGGTCATTCTGACTGGTGTGAGGTGAATTGATTTGCATTTTTCTAACAATGAGTGATGTTGATCATCTTTTCATGTGTTCATTGGGCATCTGTATGTCTTCTTTGGAGAGATGTCAGTTTAGGTCTTTTTCTCATTTTCTGATTGGGTTGTTTGTTTTTCTGTGTTGACTTGTCTGAGCTGCTTGTATATTTTGGGAATTAATTCTTTGTCAGTTGTTTCATTTGCTATTATTTTCTCCCATTCTGAAAGTTGTCTTTTCACCTTGTTTATAGTTTATTTTGCTGTACAAAAGCTTTTAAGTGTAATTATGTCCCATTTGTTTATTTTTGTTTTTATTCCTTCACTGTAGGAGGTGGGTCATAGAAGATTCTGCTTTGTTTTATGTTATCAAGTGTTCTGTCCATGTTTTCCTTGAAGAGTTTCATAGTTTCTGGTCTTACATTTAGCTCTTTAATCCATTTTGAGTTTATTTTTGTGTGTGGTATTAGGAAGTGTTCTTTTACACACAGCTGTCTGGTTTTCCCAGCACCACTTATTGAAGAGGCTGTCTTTGCCCATTCTATATTCTTGCCTCCTTTGTCAAAAATAAGGTACCCACACGTGTGTGGGTTTATCTCTGCATTCTCTATCTTGTTCCACTGGTCTATATTTCTGTTTTTGTGCCAGCACAGTACTGTCTCGATGACTGTTGCTTTGTAGTATAGTCAAAAAAGTGTTCACCCCCCTTTTTTTTGACTTAGATCAAAGTTTCAGTATACAGTACTTTTTGTAGTAATAGGTTTAGGTTCATCTACATCATTAGAATTGCCTCAAATGTGTTTTCTTTTAATGGCTGAGTAATATTCTGTTATATATATGTACTACAGCTTTTTTATCCATTCATTTGCTGATGGACATCTAGGTTGCTTCCATGTTCTAGCTATTGTATAGTGGTGCAATGAACATTGGGGTACATGTGTCTTTTTCAATTTTGATTTCCTAAGGTATACGCCTAGTAGTGGGATTGCTGGGTCATATGGTGGTTCTATTTCTAATTTTTTGAGGAATCTCCATACTGTCTTCCAAAGTGGCTATATCAATTTACATTCCCACCAACAGTGCAAGAAGGTTCCCTTTTCTCTACACCCTCTCCAGTATTTATTGTTTGTAGACTTTTTAATGATGGTCATTCTGACTGGTGTGAGGTGAATTGATTTGCATTTTTCTAACAATGAGTGATGTTGATCATCTTTTCATGTGTTCATTGGGCATCTGTATGTCTTCTTTGGAGAGATGTCAGTTTAGGTCTTTTTCTCATTTTCTGATTGGGTTGTTTGTTTTTCTGTGTTGACTTGTCTGAGCTGCTTGTATATTTTGGGAATTAATTCTTTGTCAGTTGTTTCATTTGCTATTATTTTCTCCCATTCTGAAAGTTGTCTTTTCACCTTGTTTATAGTTTATTTTGCTGTACAAAAGCTTTTAAGTGTAATTATGTCCCATTTGTTTATTTTTGTTTTTATTCCTTCACTGTAGGAGGTGGGTCATAGAAGATTCTGCTTTGTTTTATGTTATCAAGTGTTCTGTCCATGTTTTCCTTGAAGAGTTTCATAGTTTCTGGTCTTACATTTAGCTCTTTAATCCATTTTGAGTTTATTTTTGTGTGTGGTATTAGGAAGTGTTCTTTTACACACAGCTGTCTGGTTTTCCCAGCACCACTTATTGAAGAGGCTGTCTTTGCCCATTCTATATTCTTGCCTCCTTTGTCAAAAATAAGGTACCCACACGTGTGTGGGTTTATCTCTGCATTCTCTATCTTGTTCCACTGGTCTATATTTCTGTTTTTGTGCCAGCACCGTACTGTCTCGATGACTGTTGCTTTGTAGTATAGTCTGAAGTCAGGAATGTTGATTCTTCCAGCTCCTGGCTTATGTTTAGTACCATTTACACCCTCTCCATTCATTTCTGACTTTCAGATGCACTTAGCTGTTTCTAATTTACTAGAAGAAGCTGTTAATCTCCCTCAATAATTTTTTTCAGAAAGGACAGTCTGATTCTTTCTCAATCACATGCCTCGTCTGTATGGTATTATCTTATTTCCCTTTTCAAATTTTTTCCTAACATAATTGTAAAACAAGAGACAAAATGCTTGTGTTTTCCATGTAGAAACTACTACTCATGTTCGTATTGTTGCTGTTGAAAAGCTATATTTTAAACTTTTAGACTTTTCACTTCATTGAATATGCATAACAATTGCATGCTTTATGTCAACACCTAGAGTAAAAGCCCATTTCAAGAACAGGTTGTTCTAAATTGCTAAGAAAAAACTCAAACCAGTAAGATCTTTTTTCCCTCTAAACTTTTCTCTGAATTTGAAGATGTGTCATATAACACATATCTGAGAGAGTGTGGGAGCAGCCTGGGAATGGCAACTGAATTCTTAAAACAACAAAGACGTCATGTAGCACTTTGGTTTAGATAAGTGAACATTTGGGCTGAGGACAAGATGTAGGCAGAGGATACTAAAGCTCCAACTAATTAGGGAGTTATCACTTGAAAAGTTACATAGCTCTGGGTCACTGAAGTAATGCTATCAAAGGAAACTTCTGGAAGCCATCTTGCTTTACAATTCTTACAGAATAAGCAGTATGATATGGTAGCCCATTTGTTTATTTTTGTTTTTATTCCTTCACTGTAGGAGGTGGGTCATAGAAGATTCTGCTTTGTTTTATGTTATCAAGTGTTCTGTCCATGTTTTCCTTGAAGAGTTTCATAGTTTCTGGTCTTACATTTAGCTCTTTAATCCATTTTGAGTTTATTTTTGTGTGTGGTATTAGGAAGTGTTCTTTTACACACAGCTGTCTGGTTTTCCCAGCACCACTTATTGAAGAGGCTGTCTTTGCCCATTCTATATTCTTGCCTCCTTTGTCAAAAATAAGGTACCCACACGTGTGTGGGTTTATCTCTGCATTCTCTATCTTGTTCCACTGGTCTATATTTCTGTTTTTGTGCCAGCACCGTACTGTCTCGATGACTGTTGCTTTGTAGTATAGTCTGAAGTCAGGAATGTTGATTCTTCCAGCTCCTGGCTTATGTTTAGTACCATTTACACCCTCTCCATTCATTTCTGACTTTCAGATGCACTTAGCTGTTTCTAATTTACTAGAAGAAGCTGTTAATCTCCCTCAATAATTTTTTTCAGAAAGGACAGTCTGATTCTTTCTCAATCACATGCCTCGTCTGTATGGTATTATCTTATTTCCCTTTTCAAATTTTTTCCTAACATAATTGTAAAACAAGAGACAAAATGCTTGTGTTTTCCATGTAGAAACTACTACTCATGTTCGTATTGTTGCTGTTGAAAAGCTATATTTTAAACTTTTAGACTTTTCACTTCATTGAATATGCATAACAATTGCATGCTTTATGTCAACACCTAGAGTAAAAGCCCATTTCAAGAACAGGTTGTTCTAAATTGCTAAGAAAAAACTCAAACCAGTAAGATCTTTTTTCCCTCTAAACTTTTCTCTGAATTTGAAGATGTGTCATATAACACATATCTGAGAGAGTGTGGGAGCAGCCTGGGAATGGCAACTGAATTCTTAAAACAACAAAGACGTCATGTAGCACTTTGGTTTAGATAAGTGAACATTTGGGCTGAGGACAAGATGTAGGCAGAGGATACTAAAGCTCCAACTAATTAGGGAGTTATCACTTGAAAAGTTACATAGCTCTGGGTCACTGAAGTAATGCTATCAAAGGAAACTTCTGGAAGCCATCTTGCTTTCATTTTACAATCTTCTGATGACAGAATAAGCAGTATGATATGGTAGCACATTCCTTGAAATATCACTGCCTTTTCCATGTCAGTGACAGAATACAAAGATCATGAAGAAACAGACAACAGCATTTCAATAACTTGACATGCTGTCATTTTTAAATGGATTCTATTAGAATCAACTAGATCGAGCTCAAATTGCATAAAGTTAAAAATAATAAAAGCAAACAGTGCCTATTGTTCATTCAAAGTCTGAAAAAAATTTTTGAAAGGGTTTTGATGTTTGTCTGTCTGTCACTATAAGGAGTTTCCTAATGATCATGGAGAATCAGAAGTTAGAGCAGTAAAGAATATAATACATTTTTCAGCTTTTCAAACAATTTCTGAATATTAAAAGGGGCTATGAAATTCCCTTGTCTCTTTTATTTAAGGTACACCATATTCATCTCTAGTACATAAAATGTTGAGACATGTTTTGGGGTCACATACATATACACATGCAAAACACATTTTTTATGATGTTCACAATCTGTAATACGGTTGTAAAATATGAACATTTTGACCACTAAATGTAGTATAGAAATTAAGATAAAGAGAAGATTATTTGGGGATTCAGTGGTCAGGAAGAGTTCATGATGAAGGATGTAATCCTCGAAGGACAAATGTATCTAGAGGTGAGCAAGTGGCAGTAGCCCAAGCCCAAGCCCAAGCAGGATGTTGCGACCCACCTTAAATAGGAACTGTGTAGGAGCATAGTCTTGCTGTAATAAGAGGCTCATGAAGGCAGTGGTGGGAGGAAGGCTCTTCAGAGGCCCTGTTGTAGTTACAGATGAGACCTATTCCACAGTTTAGGTCAGGATCTGTGAGCAGTAGCTGTGACAGTGCTTTTTTTCAGCATCCCTGTTGCTTATCCTTGTCTGGTATGCTGCTCCTTCATGGCAGGACTTCCATGGCTTTTTTTGTTTGAAATACCATCTATTTATTTTGCTGTATCAGGTCTTTGTTGTAGCATGCGGAATCTTAGTTGCAGTATGTAGGGTTTAATCTCCTGACCAGGAATCAAACCCTGGCCCCCTGCATTGCAAGTGTGGCATCTTAGCCACTGGATTACCAGGGAGGTCCCTCCATGGCTTCTTAACTTCTCCTCTATCTCCTTAATCTTTCTTCCTCCATTACTTGTGGGCCTCATTCAGCATCATATGTCATCTCTCACAGCCAATTTAATCATTCAAGTGCATATGATTGAATCCTTTCATATTACTCATGCCCTTTTAAAATTTAACCTTCTCTCTTCAGGAAAAGAAAAAAAAAATGAGGTAGCACCCCAAATCACACAACACAGCAAGGTTTTAAAAGATAAAGACGTAAGTGTCAAAAAAATGTTTTAAATGCATAAGTAAAGATAAAATAAAGTTTGAAATGTAATTACTAATGACGGATTTTAAATTTGAGTCTTAGTAAGCCAAGTGCAGGGAGCAGGGGAATGACAGAGCATTTATAGGATTTTTAGGACTTTTGGATCTGTAGGTATCTATTCTGATGTAGCCAAAAGTGTTCAAGACTAGAAATAAAAAGCATACAAGCCCAAATTCTAAACTTAACTTTTCCAGTAATGGCTGTTGACAATCACTTAATCTCATGAGGCCTTAGTTTCTTCATATATTAAAAAAGTTTACTTTAAAAGTCAATACAACCCTTCCCAACTTGAACATTCACTTTATATACTCTATTGTATAAAGTTTTCATGCAAACATGTTTCTGGGAAAACTCAACTAGAAAAGAATGAAAATTGAAATAGAAACTCTTTTAATGCAGAGGATGAAAGAGACACAGGTTTGATCCCTGGGTCTGGAAGATCCTCTAGAAAAGAAAATGACAACCTACTCTAGTGTTCTTCCCTGGGAAATCCCATGGACAGAGGAGCCTGGCAGGCTACAGTCTGTAGGATCTCAAAAGAGTAAAGCATGACTTGGCAACTAAACAACAACAGCAACAGCAACAAACAAGTCTTAACAAAGTAGGTCACATTTAGGGAAGTACCAGACTGGGTCATACTTAGCTTTGAGTGAAAGGACGTATGTTCTGGTCCAACAGAATTGAGAATGGGCTCACATGGCAGTGTCCAGGGAGAGAGAGAGCACCCAGCTGTACTTTCTACCAGCTCTGAGTCAGTTTTAGTCTCTCTTCCCCCCACCACATCTGAATTCCTGCCACACCAGCCACAAGGAAATATACCAGTTATGCTTTAGTCAAATCTTAATGCGTAGGTACAAGCAATCATCTCACTTTTATCCAGACTCTAAGATAAAATTTTCCATCATCAAATGTAGGAGTAAAATGATAGTTTAAATATTTCTAGTTCTTATTCTACTGGGATTCAGTTCCACTTATCATTGGGTTAAAAGTGCAATCAGCGAGTGTAGCTTTTTACTGGTATGCTGTCTAGCAAGGTCTCCAGGACGCGCCAGCATGTAAGTGATATTCTTCAGCACACACCACATTTTTCATAGTAGCAATTTTGCTTTCAGTTGATGAAGCAAGACCTTACATTCTTACCGTTCGGGTAATATCAAAAGATACTTTCTTATAAATGAAAGTAGGCAGTATAACTGTATGGTACCTCTAAAATCAAAGCATTATTATTTGACAAAGTGTTTCACCTCTAAGTTTTCTGTGAAGATGAGCTACACACTTATTCAGATGATCATTCTGAAAAAGATCTTAAAAGGAGCACACATTCAAGGCATGTTACCAGGGGAAAGACAGAGCCCACAGGACTGGGAAGCCCACCCATGTTTCTCAGGTCCAGAATGGAGAAGCAGGGTTTAGGCTAAACCATAAAATCACTCCCCTTACTCTTCTCCAAACTATCCTATAATATTCTTAAAGTCCAAAGAAGACATTCGGAATTTTTTTTTTTTTAATATCCTCCATTCAACTGATTCTCTTTTTCAACTTCCAAAAGATATCAAATGGTTCCCTTATACATGAAAAACCCTTTTCTAGACTCAATGAAGGACAGAGAAAAGCCATAAACTATGACCCTGCCCTGAGGTGTGTAGGAAAATAGGAACTAACGTTTCTGAGCTGTTAGTACATGCTGGGCACTGTGAATTTTCCCATTTGATTCACATGGCAATCTGATAGGGAGGCACTGTTATTATCCCATGTTACAGATGAAAACCCTAATGCTTAGACAGTTTAAAACCTGCAGCAAACAGAACAGCTAGGATTCAAATTCAAGCCAGCTGACTCCAGAACTCATCTCTTGCATGATGCATCAATGGGATTGGACACGGATCTAAAAGGTTACAGTCAGATAAACTAAAGAATTGGTGATAAACACTGCCCAAAGTCAGTTGATTATAGACATTTTTTTTTTCTCACTTGGGAATTCATAGATACACAATAGTCTCATAGTATTTAGGGAAATATACTAGAAGAGTCCTACACAAAAGTCTTTTGAGTGCTACAGAGATTGATAAATGTGGCTTTTCCTTTCATTCACAGTAAATGTAGCATTTCTGCTGCTTAATTTGGATCACAGAATCATCAGGTCTTCTAAATTAATTTCAAAGTGCATCTTTATCCAGGGCTGATCACATTTATAATATCAAGTAAGCACCTTATGTTATTGTTTCACTCTATCTGCCTTCAGTGTGGGAGACCTGGTCTGACCCCTGGGTCACGAAGATCCCATGGAGAAGGCAATGGCAATTTACTCCAGTATTCTTGCCTGGGAAATCCCATGGACAGGGGAACCTGGTGGGCTACAGTCCATAGGGTTATAAAAAGTGAGACAGGATTGAGTGACTAAAACACACTTTCATTATGTTCAAGGTCCAAGATAGGTGTCCAGTTTTCCTCTCACTTTGTAATAGCTCTGCTAGAAAACTGAATATTATATTTCTCTTTTTCACACACACACACACACACACACACACACACACACACATACATGTATATATATATTCCTGAATTTTCAAAGAATTCATGTGGGGAAATGCTTCTACTTTTACTCACTGAAGTATTCCAATTTTCAAAAACCAGAATTATACTGGGAGAGATTTAGGTGCAAAATTCAATGGTCTTTATAGCTGTTGATCCATCAGAAGAGGATGGCACTGTTGAGGTACTGAAGGCAAAGATCTACCTAGGTATCTTCCAGGCTAAGTTGGCCTCTGGGGCTCACAAAGTACAGGTCTGTCATGGACGTCTCATCTATGAACTGTTAATGCTGTGAGCCGTTAAAGCCACAGGACCACCGTTGCCTACTTCTGGAGTGACAGCCTTTTTTCCAGCTGCAGTCTGGGCTCTCTTGGTTTACGTTAATCTAGGGGGGGCTGATTCTTAAAAAATCAGATTCTCATGACCCTACCACAAGTCCTAGGTGAAACTCTGGCATCTTCATCTAAACAAGCTTGTCAAGTGACCACATTTTGAGGAATTCTGATCTCATAGTAATTCTGTGACCTTCAAGAGAATTACAAACTAGTGTGCCTTCCATGCATACATTTTTGAAATTACAAAAACTTTCATCATGTTTTCAAAAGCAATTTCTGCAGAATAACAATCCCAAGAGATGATTTGTAATAAACAATTTCCTTGGTCAAATAAGTTTGGGAAAATTCCTTTCAAGATCCTTCCTCTTTGAGGTTCCTAACATACATATTAAAGGTTCTGAAAAGTGCTGCAGGGAAGAACCCTGTGTCACTAAACCCAAGTGTTTCCTAGGCAGGTTACACAATAGGACTCTTATTTTGTGAGGATACCACTTGCCATAGAACTAACATTCTTCAGACTTCTTTTGCTATCTGTCATGAACCCCTGGGTCACGAAGATCCCATGGAGAAGGCAATGGCAATTTACTCCAGTATTCTTGCCTGGGAAATCCCATGGACAGGGGAACCTGGTGGGCTACAGTCCATAGGGTTATAAAAAGTGAGACAGGATTGAGTGACTAAAACACACTTTCATTATGTTCAAGGTCCAAGATAGGTGTCCAGTTTTCCTCTCACTTTGTAATAGCTCTGCTAGAAAACTGAATATTATATTTCTCTTTTTCACACACACACACACACACACACACACACACACACATACATGTATATATATATTCCTGAATTTTCAAAGAATTCATGTGGGGAAATGCTTCTACTTTTACTCACTGAAGTATTCCAATTTTCAAAAACCAGAATTATACTGGGAGAGATTTAGGTGCAAAATTCAATGGTCTTTATAGCTGTTGATCCATCAGAAGAGGATGGCACTGTTGAGGTACTGAAGGCAAAGATCTACCTAGGTATCTTCCAGGCTAAGTTGGCCTCTGGGGCTCACAAAGTACAGGTCTGTCATGGACGTCTCATCTATGAACTGTTAATGCTGTGAGCCGTTAAAGCCACAGGACCACCGTTGCCTACTTCTGGAGTGACAGCCTTTTTTCCAGCTGCAGTCTGGGCTCTCTTGGTTTACGTTAATCTAGGGGGGGCTGATTCTTAAAAAATCAGATTCTCATGACCCTACCACAAGTCCTAGGTGAAACTCTGGCATCTTCATCTAAACAAGCTTGTCAAGTGACCACATTTTGAGGAATTCTGATCTCATAGTAATTCTGTGACCTTCAAGAGAATTACAAACTAGTGTGCCTTCCATGCATACATTTTTGAAATTACAAAAACTTTCATCATGTTTTCAAAAGCAATTTCTGCAGAATAACAATCCCAAGAGATGATTTGTAATAAACAATTTCCTTGGTCAAATAAGTTTGGGAAAATTCCTTTCAAGATCCTTCCTCTTTGAGGTTCCTAACATACATATTAAAGGTTCTGAAAAGTGCTGCAGGGAAGAACCCTGTGTCACTAAACCCAAGTGTTTCCTAGGCAGGTTACACAATAGGACTCTTATTTTGTGAGGATACCACTTGCCATAGAACTAACATTCTTCAGACTTCTTTTGCAGGGAATGCCAGTTGCAGGCTCATGGTAGAATTTCCAAAGGTGATGAACTAGGTTTGGCGATCAGGGCCCCTGCTTTAAGTCTTGATTCTTAAGAGTCCTTATGGAAAGGTGAGAAATCCCATAGCTTATTAATTACACTTCACATCTGTGTGGTTTTTATAGTTCCATGGGCCCTTTTTCACACCTTTTCTCATTAAAGAAAAATCCTCACTTGATTTCTGTGAGCCAAGCAGATTAGGCATTATTATCCCCATATTACAAGTGAATACATACATTTATGGGGGGTAAAGAGTTTGCCTACTGAGGTCATGCATCTCTGCCTCTTGTGTTTTCTTTGTAACATCCAAATTTTGAAATGACCTGGCAGCTAAGGTTCCCAAAACATGTCAGCCTGTAAAATTTTGTTGAATTCACTAATAATGTACTATCTTTTAAATGGAACTGGTGATGATACTGACTGGCTATTGGTAGAAAGACCTGTGAATTATTTTTCTGAGAAGGGGGATAAATTGACTTGAACTTAGGTCCCCTGGCTCATCCCCCCGTACCTGGTGAGCCCAGGGGTCCAGATTATTGTATATAGTCATGGCTGGCGGAAGAGGGGTTTGTAACAGGAAGGCTATTTTTGTCTGTGTAGTTTTATATGGTCTTTATAAGACATGATTAAATTGCTCCTACACTAAGCCCTGATCACACGAGTTAACATAATCCACTGATGTGATTGTTATGTCTTTTAGCAAACAAAGTCGAGGACTTCCCTGGCCAATGAGTAAGGCATTGGCTTCCAGTGAAGGGGGTGCAAGTTTGATCCTTGGCTGGGAAGTTAAGATCCTGCATGCCTCATGGCCAAAAAAGCAAAACATAAAACAGAAACAATATTGTAACAAATTCAATAAAGACTTAAAAATAACTAGGGCTTTTATTCTAGTAACTGTACTCTTATTTTATTTTAGTGACTTTTTTTTTCTTTTGCCTTCTTTACAGCTTGACTTCTCTAGGGCTTATTCTAATTTCTTTCAGTCCCAAGACTTACAGGCTTTTATTCACAAACATGACTGTCAGAGAAATATTTAGACCAATAACTAAATTATAAGATGATGTTTAAACATGGCTGTAATGAACAATTCCAGTGAATGTAGATCTGTGTATACCTGGGAAAATTTTCTGTGTCTTCAAAGAAAATTCTGATGAACTAGGTTTGGCGATCAGGGCCCCTGCTTTAAGTCTTGATTCTTAAGAGTCCTTATGGAAAGGTGAGAAATCCCATAGCTTATTAATTACACTTCACATCTGTGTGGTTTTTATAGTTCCATGGGCCCTTTTTCACACCTTTTCTCATTAAAGAAAAATCCTCACTTGATTTCTGTGAGCCAAGCA
Source organism: Tragulus kanchil (assembly GCA_022376925.1). Lineage (NCBI taxonomy): Eukaryota > Metazoa > Chordata > Mammalia > Artiodactyla > Tragulidae > Tragulus > Tragulus kanchil. The sequence goes on from JAIOJX010000026.1 coordinate 212,035,929, forward strand.
GATTAGGCATTATTATCCCCATATTACAAGTGAATACATACATTTATGGGGGGTAAAGAGTTTGCCTACTGAGGTCATGCATCTCTGCCTCTTGTGTTTTCTTTGTAACATCCAAATTTTGAAATGACCTGGCAGCTAAGGTTCCCAAAACATGTCAGCCTGTAAAATTTTGTTGAATTCACTAATAATGTACTATCTTTTAAATGGAACTGGTGATGATACTGACTGGCTATTGGTAGAAAGACCTGTGAATTATTTTTCTGAGAAGGGGGATAAATTGACTTGAACTTAGGTCCCCTGGCTCATCCCCCCGTACCTGGTGAGCCCAGGGGTCCAGATTATTGTATATAGTCATGGCTGGCGGAAGAGGGGTTTGTAACAGGAAGGCTATTTTTGTCTGTGTAGTTTTATATGGTCTTTATAAGACATGATTAAATTGCTCCTACACTAAGCCCTGATCACACGAGTTAACATAATCCACTGATGTGATTGTTATGTCTTTTAGCAAACAAAGTCGAGGACTTCCCTGGCCAATGAGTAAGGCATTGGCTTCCAGTGAAGGGGGTGCAAGTTTGATCCTTGGCTGGGAAGTTAAGATCCTGCATGCCTCATGGCCAAAAAAGCAAAACATAAAACAGAAACAATATTGTAACAAATTCAATAAAGACTTAAAAATAACTAGGGCTTTTATTCTAGTAACTGTACTCTTATTTTATTTTAGTGACTTTTTTTTTCTTTTGCCTTCTTTACAGCTTGACTTCTCTAGGGCTTATTCTAATTTCTTTCAGTCCCAAGACTTACAGGCTTTTATTCACAAACATGACTGTCAGAGAAATATTTAGACCAATAACTAAATTATAAGATGATGTTTAAACATGGCTGTAATGAACAATTCCAGTGAATGTAGATCTGTGTATACCTGGGAAAATTTTCTGTGTCTTCAGAATTCTTGATAATGTGGCTAAATGACACATTCCTAGATTTAATGTATCTTTCCCTGCCTTCTCTCATCCATCATCTGCAATTCACTCTTAAATTTTGTGACAAATTTGGGATATGACTGTAGCTTGATGTAAATTTCAAGGATTACCTAACACATATAATCAAACAAATTTCCCCTAAGTTTTAGTTTCTATATTTTTTTCAGTGTCCCCAAATTTACCAGGTTATGCCCAGAAACTTTTTGGCAATTAAACTGGCTTTATTTTCTTAGGCTTTTTAGCTACAAAATATTTCTAGAAACAGTCAATGCTCCAACTAAACCCTATAATTTGTCTTGTTATAACTGATCCAGAAAAAATAAAAATGCATCATGTTTGAAGTCTACATCATTCGAGGGTAAACTGTGTCTCACTTGGAGTCATATTATATGTTCATTATATCTACAAAAACAATTTGGATAATAAAAGTGCCAAATGTTAACTCCAGCTATAAACATACAATGGCATATTTACATCATGCATCAAACTTTTCTAGATTTCTTTGCTTAATGCTTCTCATCTTGCCCTCAAATTCTTAACTCATTTGCTCCATGATTTATGGGATAGATTAATTATTTTTGATTAATAAAAATTGGAAACTTTAATTGGATGCTATTTGAGATTTGGTTGCATTAAATGAATCTACTGGTGATCAAAAATGTATTTTTAAGGGGAGTTTAGGCTAATATATCAACAAATGAGGAGCTATAAACATGATTAATATACACATTAGACTTTCCTTATCACATTCTGCTGGCAGTTTTTATCCGGTCACAGCTGAAATTCCATTGAGTTCTTTCTCCTTTTGTATAAAATACAGATTATGTGGAGACAGCAGTCTGAGCAACTGGAGTTTCATCTTGTCTGCCCATTAATTATTAATGCTATTTCAGTTCTTCTTATCTATCACTGCTGAGAGATGGAGGGCTGTATTTTTATAGTCATTTTCCAGCAAGAAGACAGGCTGGATGGTGCCTCTGCACTTGGCAACAGAAAAAGAATCAAAAGTACCTCCATTGCTATAGAACCCTGAAAAAAGAGTGTTCTAAATCACTCATCTGACTCCCGTCCTGAAAGGCGGTATTCTTTTTGAAGAGTAAACAAAAGCTGAGTATTTTGACACCTTTTTTCAAAATACTGTGCTTTCCAAGGTATTGAATCTAGACCACTTGGAGAATTGCAGACTCTTTGTCGTTCAGATTATGTCAATATGCCCATGTCAGTACAATTTAGCTTTAAGGACTTGATGATCCTATAGAGATACACCACAGTGATTAGAGTCCAGGCTGCAATGTAAGGATGCTAGCTAAGGCAAGCGACTATGTACTGAGTCTCAACTCCCTCATTTGTATGAAGATACATTTTTCATCAGATGTGAAAAGGATTAAATAAAACAGCATTTAAATGCACATCAAATTTTAAGCAATAGTAGCAAGCCCTGAAACTTCATTACTGTTGTCTCTTTTGGTTACTAAGAGCAGTGAAATGTACAGCCCTAATGTTCAACAGGAAATAAAACAAAAAATTGAAAAAGTGGATTCAAAGAGTGATTCAACCACTTAAACTTAATTGAAGCTGGGGGCTGAGAAGGAGTGAGGGGGGAAAGACAGAAGTAAAATTACTGGACCAGAATTTTCGTCTATTCTGATGAATAATAGAAAAAGTTATACTAAGTAGAATTGGATTTGGGATATCCAAACACTTTTCTGTAATTACTTGATGACCACATTTCTCTGATTTACATATACTACACCAGCATTCCCCCAACAAATATAGCAGAGACCATTAACTGTCCCTCAGAATTTATTTTTATTTTCAGTTTAAATAGAAAACACCCCTCCAGTTCGAGCAGGGCTCATAACCACTCAGCCAGAAACTCTCTTCCAGTTTCTCACTACGGCCAGGTGACCAAGTTCTTGCCATACATACGGGAATGGAGAGGTATAAGTCCCGGGTCATATCCTTAGGAAGAAGATCACCTGCCCTCCATGTCTCTTCTTCCCTCTTCCCACAGGCTGGGTTTGGGGGGTGGGTGTTCAGACACTCAGTCATATCCGACCCCTCATAGCCTCTG